>JAJHJA010000124.1:0-1370927 GCA_021202915.1 Heliconius himera | reverse complement strand
TAGTCTACCCGTGACCACGGACTACTGCAAAGTGTTCGAAACGTCGGGTTTCCAAAAATGTATAAAAGTACCAAATATACGCGATTAATCCGGTTAAAATAGTTTCATTTAAAATCTAGGAAGTATCTAGAAAATACCAAAATTTAACAGCCTTGATAATTTTATAAGCTATACTACAATCGATATTGCTTACTTGTTATTTAACTTCTTTACAAATTTACTAATGCGGGAGGAAGAGTAAATTAGCCATTTCTCTTTTACGTAAGTATTTATAAAGTTATATTTTACATATATTTATAAATTAGTTTATAAAGAAGTATAGTATTTATAAAGAAAGTTTAAAAGTATATTTATATGAATATATTTAGTAGTTATTTGTCACGCTTTTAAAATAAAAATACACTTACAAAATTTTATCAAAAGTTGATTAAGCATTTCAAGTCTAAATGAATGGAAAAGTGTACAGTATTAGTCCGAGCAGTAGTACTCGCATAAATTGTTATCTGGATGAGAGCCAAAAAATTATCGCATACGATACGAAGTCCCGTGGCAAGCAAAAATTAACGGACAAAGAAGCTAGTCAGTGGATTGTTGTAATTGACGCCTTTGTGGCTTAGCGGAGACACGACGACTTATTGGCAGTGACGGGTATATGTAGGTTTAAACCCTGGCTAGGTATGTAAGTATCTAAAGGCTAATGTGGCGTTGCTTTTATAACATTGGTATCAATGGTATTTTTTTAAACTTTTAACGTCACACTGAATCCCGCATAGATCACGGTAAAGTTTTACTGAATCGCGATTGTGCTAGACTATTAAAGAGTTTTGTTGTAAATACTTTGAATAATATATAATATGTAATAATAAACTTTCTCCACCTTCTACTTATTCACCTTAAATATAATGATATGTACTGGCACCAAACACAAATTTAGAATGCACTAAATATCTTCTTTATAATAAAAAATTGTCCGAGAGTAAGTTACTAATCACAAGTCAGAGTAATTTTGCTATCAAAACGAACAACAACAACAGTATTACAACATCTAAATGTTGTATTATTTAAAAAAAAAAGAAAATCACACGTATAATTTGACAAATATTGTGTACATAAAAAAACAACATTTTATAAAAAAAACATAAATATAACTTGCAATTAACTAAAGAAAAAACTACATTAACACATGGAAATTGAAAGCTAAATAATGAGTTTCTTACTAGAAAAAGTAATTAAAACCATTCAATATTTGGAAAACCTACCAAACTGAAGTAAGTAGAACTTAAATTAAGTCGATCTTCCGCTATTAGGGTCGTTTTGACAAGACCCTATCTGTATAAACTGGCTTCTTACGTTGTTAGCTTAGGACATTCATGGTGTAGCTACTTAATTAGTGAACGGAGGCGGCGATCTTGTGATCGAGCTTATCCTTTACCTGTTTTAACTATATTATTTTAGTAGGTAATATTAATAGGGTTGGTTATTTAAAAATGTTTTGCTTAATTTTTAAATATAATTATTTTAAATGTATCTAAATTGACTTATCAGAAGTATATATTGTATTTTTTTTCTTAAGAGATAAATTTATATAGACAAAACACAGTGGAAGTACTTAAACAATCACTGAAACAATTAATATGGATCTAAAGTAGTATCTTGTAATAGATATAGTGGGCAAAAAATCTTAACATATTAACATTTATAATGTGCAAGGGTTATCAAAATCTCAAACTCTAAAAATCTATGATTCTATTCATAATTTTTACACCAATAAAAGTCAAATATAATAGAATATATCTTAAAATATATTAGTATTTACAAAAATGTTAACATAAGAATATACGAGTACATACGTTAAAACTTACTACAACGTTCTGTAGAATTCATATTGACAGGGAATACAGGCAAAAGTACTTACTAGCTGCGTTCTACGAATCGAATACCTATTCTTTCGACACAAAATAAACGATCGAGGCTCTAAAAGTGAAGTCGATATATTTATTTTAACACTTTTCATTCAAATTTCTACAAAAAACAGAATAAAATTAATATTACTAAATGAAAGTATTATATTCCCAATTAAAAACTCAATTTTGATGTTTATTGATATTTAATGAAAATCGATAAGACATATTTTTTAATTGAAAAAAAAATCTATATCATTTAAGTCAAAACCTTTCTCACAGTCCGTTTATGAAAACGAATCAATTTTTACGGTTATTCAGATTGGTGATAAGCTAGCGCCTTAAAAATTCATTCGGGCCCGGTCGAATCTCTTGGAGTAACTGAACGTTTAGTTTAATAAATTTGGACTTAATGGATTCATTAGTGAGATCATCAATTTAGCTTTTCCACTAAAACTACAGTGATGGCATTTGACGATAATATCTTTTGTATAGTACTTATTTAGGGAACGTATAAAAATTTGATCGAAGCGGGACTCAAACTCGCGCCTCTTGGACACCGTCTAGGTGCCCTGACCACTAAGCCATACGTTCTCATCGAGCTACTTCGAAATTTTTATAAGCTTGTTACAACTTATTTATGTTGTTAGCATCTATGTAGGGAGATTTTTACTTTCCGCACCCAAAGATAATTAATTAATTACTAAGAATTATCATATCATAACATTTTTTAAGTGTCATTCCATACTTAGGAAAGAAAAATACTTATTTAGAAAACGTATAAAATTTTGAACGTACCGGGACTCGAACCCGCACCATAAACGTAACGATATAATCGAAAACATCCAATTACAAGTCATTTCACATATTTTCTCAATTCACCACCCAAAATAAAAATTACTTAACTATTCCACCACACGCCTCGGGCCAGAAGGCACATCACATGATAGGAAAATTCAATGAAGCGTTTTCGTAATTTCGGTTTTCCGGGCTGGCGCGCCGCGTAATCGACCAACCTACGGCGGGTCTACTACACTTATACATGTACATCTTTACCGATCTCGTTAATGCCACCTAAACATCAAAGAGTTAGAATACGTGGGCCATAATAGGCAATGGGCTACATTGAATACAGCATGATTGAATTTATCATTCTTTTGATTATATAATATAATAATTGAATTTAAATTATTTCTTGTATATAAATATATTATATTCTACCCAATTCTTTATATTGTGGCGTTGAGTTCTGCTACTTAACACTAGGTGAAGCTAATTAAAAAAATATAGAATAGTATTATAGTACATCACATACAGGGTGGAAGCGTCAGCGCTCCTTTTTTCGGGAACGGGGAAAATATTTTAAACCCATATCTAAAGAAGTTAATCAAGATACCTCAACAGTTTAGACATAGGGTTTTTTATTTCATTTCACGATGTTAATCCATACCTGTATTTCGTGTGACACAGTTATGCATAGATAGCAATAACGTAAACTTTCACTTTTATACAAGAATATACGTTTGTTTGAAACAAATCTATATAAAAATGCCTAAAAACATCCTATCTACGTGTACACTGTAATAACTACATATTTACCAATTGTACATTTAGCTAATAATATATGTAACTAATTTAAAAACTGTACAGGAGTTAATATGCAAACATTACAGTTATTTTACAACGCATATTATGAATCCTTACTCAAATCAATAATTTAACATTTAAGGCTGTTTCTGAGGCAGTACATTAAATTATTAAGTGACATCAGCACATTTAACAAAGCTTTAAAAAACATAAAATAGGTAAAAAGAACGTAATGTTACAAAAATATATACGTATAATAAATAAATAATTAGCTTTATATATATTTTATGAATATCAAATAAAATTGCGGCGTTGGGGACCGCCACCCAACACGCCATGTCCGGAACGGCGGGAGGTGGAGGACGGAGCTACAAATAGCTACGTGGAATGTAAGAGGAGGGATGAAAGAAAAGATGAATGAATTATTAGATGTGATGGATGATAGAGATTTGGATGTTGTTTGTGTGACAGAGACCAAGCGAAAGGGCAATGACACGACCGATTTGCCGGGCAGTCGGGTCGCTTTCTGGGCCGGCGTACCAGAGAGCGAGCGGGGCTGTCAAGGTGTAGGTGTGTTATTGTCCTCTCGATTGGTTAGTGCAGCGGTTGAATACAAGGCGATCAACCCGAGACTGCTTTGGGTTCGCTTCAAGCTGGGGTTAACAAGAGTATTCTTGTTAGTGGCGTATGCGCCAGTATCCTCAGCTCTATTAAGCGAACTCGAGGAGTTTTGGGAGAGTGTCAGGGATGTTCTAGGTAGCGTTAGAGGGAATGAAAAATTAATAATATGTGGCGATTTGAACGGATGGGTCGGAACTGCGCGAAGCGGTTACGAGGGAGTGTTAGGTCAGTATGGTGACAAGAGAATAAATGAGGCTGGAAAGCTTATATTGGAAATTTGCAAGGAAAGGAATTTGTTTGTGGCAAACACTATGTTTGACCACAAACAAATTCACATGTATACATGGGAGCGAACGGAAGGGAAAAGTATGATTGATTTATTCCTAGTGGATCAGCGTATTCGAAGCCAAGTCATGGACACACGAGTGTTTAGGGGTTCTGATCTGGGAACAGACCACTATCTAGTCGTTGCTAGAATAAGGGGTCTGTTCGCGGGTTGGCGCAGCTACACAAGGTGTCCAGACTTGGAGTCGAATTACCGCATAAGAAGCTGGAAGCTTCAAGATCCACCGACTAGAAAGGAATATCAAGAAAGAGTTTCCAAAAAGCTAGACAGCAGTGAATCTGGAAATGGAAATATTGAAGTATGCTGGCAGAACCTTAGGGATTGTATGAAGGAAGCAGCGACAGAGGTATGTGGTAAAGGTAAAAGGGGCTTTAGCAAAAAGCGTGATGAATGGTGGGATGATGAAGTGCAAGATGCAGTAGAAAGAAAGAAGAAGGCATGGCAGGACTATAAAGCCTCTGGTAAAGATAAAAGTATGAGAGAGATAAAAAAGAAAGAGTATAAGCTGCAAAAGCACCAGACGAAAGTACTGATCAAGATGAAGCGTGAAAAGGCAGAGAATGAAAGAGATGAAAGGTTAACGAACAACTTCAAGGAAAATACGAAGCTTTTCTGGAGAGAAGTTAGTGTTTCTCGAGGTTGCTCGTTAGCCTGTAGAATGAAAGGGGTGCTTTCGAAGGACGGTGAAATTCTAACAGAACAACCACACGTTTTGCAGCGATGGGCGGAATTTTACAAGGAGATGTATGAATGTGATGACGCCTCAGTCTCAAGTAGCAGCGAAACGCTGAGTCTTGATGTAGCTGATGGCGAAATCAGTATAAAAGAAGTTGAGAGTGCAATACGAAGTCTGAAATGTGGTAAGTCAGCGGGAGCAGATGGAGTTACTGCCGAGATGATCAAATATGGTGGGCCACGCGTCTTGGACTTGTTCTGGTTTTTGTGCAATTTGTGCTGGAAATCAGGGGAGGTCCCAGACGATTGGCGAGGTGCGGTCATCGTGCCTTTGTATAAAGGCAAAGGTTCACAGATAGACTGCGCAAGCCATAGGGCTATCAGTTTGATTAGCTTAGGTAGTAAAGTTTATGCTAAAGTTTTAGCGAGAAGAATGCAGGAGAGATCTGCAAGGTTGTTGTGGGAGGCCCAAGGGGGCTTTAGACCTGGAAGAGGGTGTATGGATCAGATCTTTTCCCTTCGCATGATCACGGAAAAATTTTTGGCCGTTAACCAAAAAGTTTTCTGTGCTTTTGTGGACTTGGAAAAGGCGTTTGACAGAGTTGTTAGAGCGAAATTATGGGAGATACTACCCCGGTACAATGTGAGCGGACCCTTGCTGCAGGCTGTAAAGTCTCTTTACAGAGATCACTCAGCCTGCGTGCGAGTAGGAGCTGGCATGTCGCCCTGGTTTGACATCCGATCGGGTGTTAAACAAGGTTGCGCCATGTCAGCTTGGTTGTTCAATTTGTATTTGGATAGCTGTCTCCAAGGAGTGAAACAAAGTGATATGGGAGTGAAAGTAGGTGACCTGAATGTGAATTGCCTGCTGTACGCAGATGATGCAGTGCTTATTGCATCATCAGAATGCGAGTTGCAGGCATTGGTCACCACTCTGAAAGAAGGGTGTGAATATAATGGTCCAAGCCTCAATGTGAATAAGACAAAGGTTCTGATTTTCGAAAGAGATGAAGAAAGGACGGAATGCAAGATCAGTGTAAATAGTATGATATTAGAACAAGTGAATGAAGTGGTATACTTGGGAAGTATGTTCAGTAGAGATGGAAGATACGAGATGGATGTGGAAAGGCGTATTGCTGCCGGTAACAAGGTTAACGGAGCCTTAGCTGCATTGATGAGACGGCGAAACGTCAGCACAACTGCGCGTTTGGCCGTACACAATGCAGTTTTGGTACCGACTCTGTTATACGGCAGCGAAACGTGGGTATTACAGAAGAAGAATGAAAGAAAGATGAATGCTGTGGAGATGCGATCTCTTCGTAGGATATGCGGAGTCAGCTTAGCTGATCGAATCCGCAATGAAGAGGTACACAGAATGGCAGGTACTAGCGAGGATGTCACGGTGAGAATGAAGAAGAACGTGCTCAGCTGGTTTGGGCACGTCGAACGAATGAGTGATGAAAGAATGGCAAAAAAGATTTATGATGGAAAAGTGAGCGGTAAGAGAGGTAGGGGGAGACCTCGGTTGACCTTCGAAAACACAGTATCAAAGATACTGGAGGAAGGTCACGTAAAAAGCATGAGGACCCCCCGAAGGGCATGTATGAAGAGGTTGATGACAGTGGACGAGGCGAAAGAGGTATGTAGAGACCGTAGCGTTTGGCGCTCCGTTCTCTCTGACTACCCCGCAAGGGATAAAGCGTGAAGCTAAGTTAAGTTAAGTTAAGTTAAGTTATCAAATAACACCATTGGTCGTATTTTTTAGTTCGAAACAATCAGAAATTCTTATAGAAATTACGATAATGTCGTAAAAAAATCATATTAGAAGTCATTATAGTTGTCAATCAATTCCGCTTATTAAATCAATAATCATGTATTTAAAGCGGGCGAAGCCGTGGACGGGCCGCTAGTACACTATATAATTATTTACTATTAGAAATTTACGAAAGATACTGTAACTATGGCGAAATTCACAGAAGTTATTTTGATATAAAATCTCTTAATAATTATTAACAAACATTAAGCACTTATAAATCTGTTATTTTTCTATAGAAACCTATAATTAACCTATAATTAACTATAATTAACAATAATTAATATAAATTTTACAATACGAAAGTAATTATTAATAAAACGCATGGACATTGGATAGTAGTTTATTAGAGAATGAATATGACTTTGACAGATGGTAAGGAAGTACACATATAGCTAAATGTCGCCACTAGTAATATTTTAATCATTTAGTTACAATTAATAACAATACCACCACTTAACTAAATAATCTAAAATATGTTTATTAAACAATATCAAACAAAACAATGTTATGAGTATATTACTTGTGTAATGCCACCACACCCATCTTATTCATAAAATAATAATGTTTAATTTTAGACAGACTTTTAGTCAATAAATCAGCTGGCATTTCAGAACTCTTTAAATATTCTAATTTAACAAATTTATTACATACTGCTTCCCGTATAAAATGAAATTTTATATCAATATGTTTGCTACGTCTATGATATACAGAATTTTCAGTAAGTTTTAAAGCACTTTGGCTGTCATTATACATCAAAATAGGCATATTATCTGGTCTGTTAGTTAATTCACATAATAAATTCTTTAAGAAAATTGCCTCTTTACTAGCTTCACATACAGCCATGTATTCAGCTTCAGTGCTTGACAAAGCCACCGTCTGTTGCTTTCTACTTTCATGAGATACTAGACAACCTGAATATACAAAACAATATCCTGTATAAGATCTTCTATTTAAATTATCAGATGCCCAATCAGCATCAGCGAAACCAATTAAATCTAATTTATTTTTAACATATTTTAAGCCAAATGACTTTGTACAACTTAAATATTTTAAAACTCTTTTAGCATGTTTTCAATGTGTTTCTGTATTACAGTTATTAAATTGACTTAAATAACTAATACAATATGAGATGTCAGGTCTAGTCAAAACTGACAGATACATTAAGCTCCCTATTAGTTGTTGATAAGGAAAATTTGAATTTAATTTCTTTTCTTTTTTCAATTTCAAATTAATTTCCATAGGAGTTTCTACATTTTTACATTTTTCCAGGCAAAATTTATACAATAATTTATCAATAAACTTCTCTTGATCAATAGAAATACAATCTTTCTGTATCTTAATAGTCATACCCAGACACTGTCTTAACTGACCTAGATCTTTTAACTTAAATCTTTTGCTTAATTGACCCTTCAAATATTCTACTTCTTTATTACAGTTATAAAATATGAAGAAATCATCAACAAACAAAGCCACTAATGTTTTAACATTTTCAGATAATTTTACAAACAAACAATGTTCATACAATGACTTTTGATACCCCAACTTTTGTAAATAATCATCAACCTGCTTATACCAGGCCCTAGCTGACTGCTTTAACCCATATATGGCCCTTTTTAATTTTAAAACTTTATTCTGAACCATATCACATTTAAAATTCTGAGGTAACTGCATATAAACAGTCTCATCTAAGTGGCCATTTAAAAAAGCTGTAATTACATCTAAATGGCATATATTAAGGTCTAATTTAACACTCAAAGCAAATAACAATTTTAAAGTGGAAAATTTAAGCACTGGTGAAAAAGTTTCTTTATAATCTATGCCTTCACGTTGTGTGAAACCTTTTGCCACTAATCTTGCTCTATATCGCACTGTGTTATTAACATTTAATTTCTTTTTATACACCCACTTGCACTGCACCACCTTAGCATCACTTGGTTTGCTCACTAACTCCCAAGCTTCGTTTTCTTCAAAGGATTTTAGCTCTTCCTCCATGGCACTGCACCACTGCTCTCGTTCAGGTCCACTCATAACCTCCTCATATGTGAAATTGTTCTCATCCAAGCCTTCATCAATTTTACATATATTACCATATCCATACCTGTCTGGTTTTCTTTTTTCTCTCTTCCCAATGTCAGCAAACTCTTGTTCTAAGCTTTCAGCTTCATCACACAGAGACTTGCTATCACAGAATTCTTCCGAGCTAGACGAGCTAGTAGTCGCATATGGTATATATGTATCATCCCGTTCAGAGATTAAGCTATCTTTTTCTGGACTCAAAGTGGTATCATTTTCCACTTCTTTATCTTCAATAATAGGTTCAATGTCTTTATTATCTTTTACCACTGCTTGTACTATATCTGAGTTTGTTTCCTCCATAATGAAAACATCTCTACTAGTAGTAATACTCTTTGACCTTGGATTATATAATCTATAGCCCTTGGTATTTTCTGCGTAACCAATCATGATATATACTTCAGATTTTTTATCCCATTTGGTTCTCTTTGCTTTAGGAACATGGACCATTGCACGACTTCCAAATATCCGAACGTGGCTGAGATCTGGTTTTTTATTACTCCATAACTCATATGGTGTTTTTTGTAGACCCGAAGCTAGCGTTCTATTCCGTAAATAGACAGCAGTATTGACTGCTTCTGCCCAAAATCTTTTATCAAGATTCGCTTCAAACAAAAGACATCGAGCTCTCTCCACAACTGTTCTATTTAGTCGTTCACAAAGACCATTTTGTTCTGGTGTATACGGGTTTGTTGTTTGATGAACTATTCCATTTGTCTTTAAATAGTCATCAAATTCCACAGAACAGAACTCCCTACCATTATCTGTTCTTAAAACTTTCAGTTTATTTCCTGTTTGTGTTTCAACAAGAACTTTAAACTCCTTGAAATACTTTAAAGCTTGATTTTTGGCCTTGAGGAAGTAGACAAAAGCCATTCTACTGAAGTCATCAACAAAAAGCAAAAAATATCTTGCTTGGCCCAAAGAGACCTGTTCCATCGGCCCACAAAGGTCCGCATGAACAATTTCAAGCACATTTTCACACCTCTTGCCTTTGTGTGAAAAAGGTAATCTTGCCTGCTTACCTTCACAGCATGTGATGCAGTTAGATTTATCAATTTCTGCTTTATCAATGTACGAAATTCCTTCTACAGCGCCATTCCTCATAGCATTCAGGTCCTTGCTATTAATGTGTCCCAGTCTACGGTGCCATATCTCACTTGTCATTGTTGTAGCTGAGCATGCCGCCAAACTTCCTGACTTTATATTCAACCTATATACTCCATTCAACAAATTTGCTTTTCCAATCAGTACATTCTGTCTATTGCGTATATAGCAAACTTCTTTTTCAAAATTAACTTTGTTTCCATTTCGAATAAGTTGACTTACCGATAACAAATTGGTTGACAGGTTAGGAACACACAACACATCCTTGACTGTAATGTCGAATTCTGAATTATCAACTATGGTTCTAATCATTGTATTTCCTGAGCATATAACTGGTACTATTTCCTTGTTTGCAACTACTATCTCCTTTACTTTGTGGCCGAGTGTGACATTTTCTAAACAATTCTTATCTGTAATCATATGCGAGCTTGCCCCGGAATCTATATACCAATCAGTTTTTTGAAAAGTACTGTGCATAAATATCGCACTAAAAGCATTTATTTCACTTTTATTATTATTATTCGGGCATTTATTCATATAATGACCGAGTTGTTTACATTTGTAACAGCGTAACGCTTTGACAGATTTCGAAGACGCCATTTTCTTTTTTTGTGTATCTGCTATGTTGGCTTTCTTGCTACAGTGTTGCCAACCTTTCGACAAAAAAGCGTTGTTTGTTACGTTGGTATCAACTTCCGAACTCATGTCTAATAATTTTGACTTGATAATGTCCGTACTGATAATCATGCCAGAATGTTCTATAGCCATTATCATGGGAGCAAACCTTTCTGTTAGCCCCGCCAATAGCATCGAACCAATCCACTCTTCAGTGATCTGGAAACCGGTACCTTTTAATTTCTGGGCAGTATCCACCATTTGTGTAACGTATGTCCCCATTGATTCGCAATCTTCCAATCGAATAGAAATTAGCTGACGAAGTAAGCTGATGCGACGCGTAAAACCAGAGTCGTCATAAAGACACTTCAAACGTTTCCACACACCTTGAACTGTTTGCTCGTTTTTGATGTGAACATAAATAGATGAATCAATTGTCATGATGAGTTTCGCTTTTGCCTTTTTTTCATCAACGGAAAAGGCATCAGTAGATTCCTGTTTATGGATATCCACACCATCTAACATTAGAAAATTTTCCGCTGCAAACGCCCATTCATCATAATTTTCTCGTCCTTTTAGTTTAGGCACATTCACTATGTAACTTCCAGCCATTTTGCAAAAAATTTACTACGCCACGAGGTAGCCGACAGTCAATCTGGATATAGGTCCACAAAGGAGCGATTTCCACCGCGATTTTATATTTTAATATCAAACGGTACACTGATAGTCCACGAAAAGTAAATATTTACGAAATATAAACTGCAATTTTATCGCGAATTATGGTCTGGGCCCATAACCTAATAAAACGCATGGACATTGGATAGTAGTTTATTAGAGAATGAATATGACTTTGACAGATGGTAAGGAAGTACACATATAGCTAAATGTCGCCACTAGTAATATTTTAATCATTTAGTTACAATTAATAACAATAATTATCTTAAAAAAAATTCGAGAATTACTATATAAAACTAAAAGGTGATACTTATATCTGTTTATAATTCTTTTTATGTTATTATTTATTAAAAATATAACGAATTTAGGAAGTATTAAATAATACTTTAAACTACTTCAATTGTGTGACGTCACGAGTCACGATACGCCACTAAGAACTTGCAACTACATGTCGTGACAAGTCCGCGAACGCGCGGACTTGTCACGACGTCGCGAACAAATACGAATACTAATAAAAACGTATAAAAATTTTTACGTAGCGGGATTTGAATCCGTACGTTAGGGGCCGTTCAAGTATTACGTAAGCACTGTAGGGGGGCGAGGGGGTCTTGGGTTTGCTTATTTTTGACGTTTTCAATGAAATATTTGTAAGAGGATTGCTTATTTTTGATGACATAGGGGAGGGGGGGGTCAATAATTGCAAAAAAACTGCTTACGTAATACTTGAACGGTCCCTTACGCTATGGTCTAATGAACGTATGGTCTAGTTGGTCAGAGCGCTTGGACTGTTTCCAAAGAGGCGCGGGTTCAAATACCGCTACGATTCAAATTTTTATACGTTTTCTTAATAAGTATTTTTCTTTCCTAAGTATGGAATAACACTTCAAAAATGTTTAAAATCCATACAAGTCAAAATAAAAATGTAGTTTTAGTAAGTTATAGTAATTATATATAAAAAAAATTTTAATATTTCCCCACACTTAGAAAAAAAATGCCTTTTTTGGCTTTATCTCTAGCGGGATAGCCAGTGAGTACAGAGCTCCAAATGCTACAGATAAAGTTACCTACAGTATATCTATATATATAAAAGGACTTGTGCTGACTGACTGAGGTAAGACGCACGCAGAGCCGTAACCGCTGATGGTAGAAACGTGAAATTTGGGCAGATGTTTATTTTCATATTCTGGACATCCACTAAGAAGGGAATTTGAAAAATGTTAACCCTAAAGGGATGAAATAGGAGTTGAAAGTTTGTATGGATTTTTTTTTTAATCTGTACCGATTTTTATAAAATTTGAAATTCAGACTTTTGAAAATATTTCATTGAATACGTGTTTCATGGTTTTTAAGAATTCATCCCCTAAGGGTTCAAATAAGGGGTTGAAAGTTTATATGGAAAAATTTTTAAATTGCCACAGATTTTTATAAAAATTTAAATTCAGACTGTTAAAAATATTTTATTGAACACGTGTTTCGTGGTTTTTTTAGAATTCACTCCTAATAAGCGGGCGAAGCCGCGCGCGCCCTCTAGTAGAATATATTTTTGGTTGTGATAAATTCATACATTTACATAATCTACGTGTATTGCTTTGGCTGCATTGAGCTTTATGGATTGAAGTCGTGACGAAAATTCAACTGATATTGTTACATACTGCATGCAGTATATTCAAATCCAACCGTAATATTTCTCATGACTGCGCTTGCGGGAGCTTTGCAGGTTGTAAGTTAGAAGCTAGTTCTGGAAACTTCGCACAAAGGACTTGTGTGGACTACTGTGGCTGGATTTTCACTTCATACTTGCCTGTCATAGGAATAAGAATCAATATATTTTCATTTTTCTTAATTATAATATAAATTGTTCAATATTATTAATTAATTATGTTTCACGCTGTATCCTGCACATAGCACGGTAGGCAGAGGGTATATAACCTAGTGTAAATAAACTCGGCGAAACTCTATGCCAGATCGAAGAAATGAAAATATTAGTACATAATAATTCATTCCCCCGAGTCGAGGGAATCTAACCTACAACCACCTCATCATATTAAATACTTTTATTTAAATACTGAAAATACATTTATGTTAGTAGCTAATATTTACTTAAAAATAGATCAAATATTGAATTGGCTTAGTAGTATGTTTTCTATCCTGGAAATAATAAAAAATAAATACGTTTAGTGGGAAAAATCTACGATGTGAGTAAAATCCCTATCATAGATAAACCACTTTGAAACCGATCTTTTGATGTCTGCGAGACTTTGTGGCTACAAAGTAATATATAAAGCTTGTTTTGCTTTGCTTCAAGTAACACGTAGTGTCGATACTATAAGTCCTCTATTTTCGTGCTGATGGTTAAATAATAGTGTATCTAAATTACATGTAATAAGATGCACTTGGAAAGGTGAAAAATAAACTAACTAACAAATTGGATATATATTTTGCTGCTAAGAAAATGTACCAAGTGCATAAACCTGAAACAATATATTTGTTATATCTGATATTCGGTCAATTCGAAATGAAAAATAAAAATGGTTACAATAAGAATGATATTCCTCTATTGTTTTCTAAATAAGTATTTTCCTTTCAAACTTTTAATTATGATTATTTATATAATTTTTATTTTTTTTTATATTGTATCTTTTCCATAATTCAATAATAAGTGAGACAAAACCAAGATTGAAAACTAAAAAGATTAAGAGACTATATCAAACTAAAAGTTTCGAAGCTTCGGGCTTTTCTATTTACTATCGTATGATAGATACTTGGTAAAGTTACGTAAACGGTGTTTGTTAAAACGTTTATCAAGTTAATTTGTATTGAAAGAATATGTTCTTTATTGTACTATTTTAAATTTGACGTTTTTTTTATTTCTTATCTTTTCTTTGATTATGGCGTTCCAAGCGTGTCAGTTGAACACTAATCTCTTCGCCAATATCACGATGCATGGAGAACACACAAAAGAGATTGAAAAAAAGAAATATTCTTCATCCAGTGAAAAATTTCCTTAACCTATGAAAAAGAAAATTTAAATATATACAACACATATATATATATATATATATATATATATATATATATATATATATATATATATATATATATATATATATATATATATATATATATATATATACAACGTATATGTACATCCTATAAATAATATAGGGGATTAGTGTTCAAAAATATATAATACAAAGATGTTGACGAAACTTTTATTTAATCCAATAAGCTAAGCTTAATGCATGCTTGAGTAGTGGCGCACACACCAAGTCAACACAAGTGTGCTACTGTGAACTTTGAATTAATTATTTCATATTTTCATTTCTTCGCTCTGGTAGCGAGGCAAAGCGCGGCGTTGAGTCACGCCAATCAACACGCAATGCCTCCAGAGTTCGGCGAACAGTGGAGAACGGAAGTGTCTTAAAGGCAACGGAATATCTTAATAAAAGGTTCCCAGGTTCTCTCTGCTTACTCTGCTATGCCCTGGATACAGCGTGAAATAAAAAAAATTAAGATTTATTAATTACATGATGATACCCATTGGTATATGCCAAGATAGATACATGTTAAGTACAATATTAGCTTAATTTTTGTTACTTATAGCGATACGCGATATACGATTTATACGATAGCTTATAAATATTTTAAGAACCGTTCTCTAAGAGCTGAATAACCGCCAAGAATTCTACACTTCTGTGATATGTGTAATAAGCAATTGAATAAAAGAGAAAGAGACTTAAGGACAAATAATATAAAGTTTAACGGTCGTCTACATAGCATCATAAGTTTAATTAAAAATAATCTTTTATAAAAGTTGTCTGATTTTTTTATATAGATAAAGAGAAATTCTCTTCATACAAGAGTTTTTATAAATAAAAACTAGCAGTAGTAGTATGTATATTTTAAGTCGAGTACGCAGAAATGAAAATGTGAAAGAAGATATAACAATTCTACTGAGAACGGTTCACTGGAACCATTTAGAAATCTGATTTCGTTCGTAAAACATGAACAAAAAATATTTGTAAAAACAAAAACCCCGACTGCATCATAGAAAATAAACAAGCCCAATAGTTTATTAGGATTAGCACTCGGGACCTCTTTATATTATGCGGGGTTCCTGGTAAAGATTTTATTGATTGAAGAATTACTTATAGGTCCCGACTGTTAATCCTAATAAACTATTGGGCTTGTTTATTTTCTATGATGCAGTCGGGGTTTTTGTTTTTACAAATATTTTTTTATTTTTATTTTTTTTGTTAGTATTTATTATGGTAATGATAATCATGATATACTTTTTTGAAATCCTGAAATTGAGCTCTTGAATTTGATACCCATATTGTAGTATTCGAAACGAAAATATTTTTTTTCACTAAGTCCAATGGCGTACCACAGCCGCCATGATTATTTTTTACTAACGTCACCTATCTAAGAACACTTGGGCTGCTAATACGAATCTAACGATACCTCAAATATGTAAATCCGTTCAGCGGTTCTGGAGATACGAGGTAATAAAGAATATTACATACATACGAGATACGCGCGGAAAACATAACCATTCCTTAGCAGTCGGGAATAAAAGAGGTACAATGCGCCTAGAACTATATTCCTAATAACAAGTACCCTAAGTAAGAATTTGTATCAACAATTAGATCATAACATCGCATCTTGAAGCGAATAAATATAGCAATATAATTTATTCTCAAACCTGCCTAATAACATTCCTCAACGTTGGACATAAATTTGTAGAAGACAACCCAAAATTTATGATTTAATATACAACAAAGGCCTATCAAAGATGCCGCTAAAACGTCTGTCGGTTATAATCTAAACGTTCTAATTAAACAGGTAGGTATTGTACTTATGACTGTTTGGGATTATCTAAGATAGCATATCTATATAATATTTTATAATTATATTATATTATAAATCCATCAAATCGTTCATTCAGGTATCAGCATATTCATCAAAATAACTAAATTTATTTAAATAAACAAAAAAAGCTTCACGCTGCATCTCGCATATAGCAAGGTAAAAGTAAGGCAAAGGGAAACTAGTGCTAAGACACTCCAGATCGGTAAAGTTTTGTGCTATTTTTGTAGTAGTAGGTGTTTACGTAATTCTTATTTATCTATTCGTAACTGTGTCACATGTAATACTGTATGGATAAAAATCCTACATCTAAACTGTTCACGTATCTTAATTTTTTTTGGTATAGATTTAAAATATTTTACCGTATAAGATGCATTCGTAAAAGAAGCGCAGACGCTACCATGGTAAATTTGGAGTCAATCAGGTTATTTCTTATATATTTGATAAGTTGTATCATAATCAACCTCTTATTTGAACTATTGATTAAACCATTCCTGTTGAAAATTATGAAATTGTCTATTATTAAAATGCAATTAAGAACGTATTGCAAAAATTTATTAGCAAAAAACTGACATACACATATACCTAAATAAATTTATTCAATATTCAGAATAAAAGAAAGGATATGACAAATGTGTAGAAATATCATATTATTCTTAAAGAGGTTTTCTTAATACCGCAATGGGGAAGTCTTTATCTTCGGGTAATGTTATAGCCCTGCGAACAATTTATTACTTACGCACCTGACGCCGCGCTGTGGGGAGGTTTGGAGGAGGGACGTTGGCTCTGCGTTTCCGGAAAATATATCGGCGGTTAGTCATTTCAGCATTTTTTTACTTTTATTTTAATAAAAATATAAAACACACCATATTTCGAACATAGAGTGCCGAAATATTTATTGGCAAATATTTTTAAGAAAAAAAGAAGATATATTGAAATATTTCTAGGTAACTATTGGTTTTTAAAAAGGTGATTTGAAAATATTTGGAAAGGTTCAATGAACGTAGTAGAGTTATTGTCATTTATACGAATTGAATACGGAACATTTCATACTTAATTAGATCATTTCCACATTGCATTTACTAGTCCTCTTAGTTCATAGACTTCATAATGATAGAGTACATTATTATATTTAATCTAGTTAGACAAAAGGACTACATTAGTTTCGTCCATCCAATACACATTACATTTACAGTCATATTATATAGTTGTGGAAGGGAGAATAAAGTGCTTTTTGGTGTATTGTGCATATAGCAGGGTAGGCAGAGGGGTATTTGGGAACCTAATATTAAGACACTACCGTTCCCCGCTTTTATGTTGAGTGGTAGAACTCAATGCCGCGCTTAGCAACGTTACCACAGTAAGTAAATGGAAATATTAAATATTTAATTTCCCTGAGCGGGCGTCGAGTCCATAACTCATCTTACAATTGCATACTTGTGCCCCTGCACTATAACTGGTGCAACATTATAATATTAAATAGCTTTTTGTTTTCCCAACTTACGTAACAGTTGTATTTCTCATGAAATAAATCAAATATCTATATTAATGAACATTGTAGTGTTACAATACAGTTAATGTATCATAAAATATTTATGCAATCAATGCCTAATTAAATATGTAATCAAATATGTTGATTAATAGATCCCAGCTGTAGGCATTCAATCACACAGAGTCGCGTGTCACTGTCACGCCGGCATCAAGACATTCCCTACTGTTATTGTTCAGAATGTTCGACCTATTTAGGTTTAATCAATATAAAAGCATTTATACCTGGAAGTTTGTTTAGTTCCCTTAATTGGTTTGGATGAATTTACATGGATTGAAACCTATTTCTTCGCATAAACTACATATCTTATATCTTATCTTATTTTATAAGTAGATACATTCACAAAGAACATAGACAAATAAGATAAGTAATAAAAGTTTTTTTTAAAGCTTCTCTCTGTATCCGCATGTAGAATCCTAAGCTGAGGAAAACTAGTGTTAAGACACTCTGCTCCCAACTTGCCGTCGAATTCTGGAGGCATTGCGTGTTGAGTGGCGGAACTTAACGCCAAAATGCCTCCAGAATTCAGTGGAATTAATAAAAGTTCTAATTGCTTTAAGCTAAATATTATTGTACCTATATCCCAAAATTAAATAATTTTACAATGTAGTATTACTTTACCTTATACCGCATAAATATTTTCACAACCCTACAGCGACATTGTGACTTCTAAAACAAATTGCTTTACAAAGTGACGTTAGGTCAAAGTTTTATAAGTTCAAGAAATACTTTTGAAGTTTACTCGATAAATTGTTCAGTTTACTTTCGATACTACTATCTCTTAAACTGAAAATAGATTGACAATTTAGAATGCTACAGTGTGTTCAATTTAAAATAAATATGGTTCAATAGAATTTTATCGGTGGTAGAGTGAGGCTATCGTGACAAGATAGGTCAGTGACTAACTTAGCGATTATTATGGGTTAGACCTCCACTTGACGAATTCTTTATTAAGAGTCTCCTTGTATTCCGTACACAATAAGATAGGCAGAGAGAGCCTAATGTTAAGACACTCCGTTCTCCATTTTCTGCCGAAAGAGCGAATAAATAAAATATAAGATATTTCATTTCCTCGAGTGGGCATAAAGCCCACGACCTGTCGCGCTTACAGACACACGCTTGTGCCTCTGTGCCACGACAGGCCTCATTTCTTAATCAATTCATTTATCTACCACTAAACAAAAGAAATTTTCATTGTCAAAGATATTTCGAAAACTTATTTAAATATTCTCCTTTACTACATACATTGACAAGTTAACACGTTCGATTCTATTCATACGAAAACAATACAATTGTTAAATTCAGCTAGCTTATTGTTTTCGAACAACTGTATAAATTTATTATAAGATTCTTCCAAGTTTTCCCACTGCAATGCTATAAACAGAATAAGGCTAACTGGTTGCGTGAAATGAAATCTCACTCACTTGAATATTTTATTAAAATGTGTACTTACCCCGTGCGGGATTGAGGTTGGGAATCTAACACAGTTAATACTTTTATTGTCTATTCTGCTACGTATTCTGATCTAAGATACGTATACGTAACGTATACCTATACAGTACTAACGCGTTTATATTACATTTTCTTGAAAGAGGATATAATTAGATTGTATGTTTGAGCATATAATTCGCCGTGATTTATAGATATAAAACAGTTTAAAAATAGACGATCTCTACTAAATTTATGCCTGTACTAATTCATTTGTGTATATCGATGAAAAGAGCTACCCGTTTGCAACTCATCAGTTTTGGGCTCTCTCGCTATTACGTACAGGAAATGACATCTCGTTCGATACGCCTAAAGAGAAAGCAGATCTCCTGGACGCTCTCTTTGTCTTGAACTCGACTATTGATGACGGAGAAAAAACGCCGCCGACATTTCCGCGAAGCCAGAGCTCAATGCCTGAAGTTAAATTCACCCAAGAAGCTATTATATGTATTCCTTATTTCCGTATTTCCTTCCTTGGATGTCCACAAGTCGAGCCATCCACGAGTGGGCCAGATAGCATTTCTCCTTAATGCTCCGTTCATGTGTTCATGAGTTGACACCGGTGCTAATATGTTTGTTTCAACACTCTTATTCAGTAGGCGTAGTCCCAGACTCCTGGAAGAGCACCCTTATCCCCCCGATCCCGAAGTCCCGATCCAATTAGCTGCCTATCGCTAGAGGCCTATCGCTATCACTTCCCTGGTCTCAAAAGTCATAAAAAACAAATCAGCTTCACACTGTACCCTGCACACAGCAGAGTACGCAGAGGGAACCTAGAATTAAAACACTGCGTTCATCCTCACTTTACGCCGAATTCTGGAGGCATTGCACGTTGAATGTTACGGGCTAGAAACGCCTCCTCGCTGTGCGTCCTCTAGCACATTTATTATTAGGAGTACTCAGAGCAACTGTCTGGCCTGTTACCTGCCGCCGAATTTTCTAAACTAAATTATTATCTACACTAACTAGATACATGGCACTCCACTACTGTGCGGTTTCATAGGAACTTCCTACCACGCGCCACGCAACTGTGGATTGGCCGACCTACTACCTAAATGGGTACTTTCAAAAAGCGCGATTATCTCCACCTTAAAGGCCTACGCATGTGTAGCTCATCTGCACAGAGTCGTGGGCGGCGGCGATTACTTACCATCAGATGACCCGTACGTTCGTTTGCGCTGCCTTTTCCATAAAAAAGAATGCCATGCGTCATCATATCGCATCCACTTCGCATCCATAATCAATTTTATAAATATTTATTATGATAAAAATCTATGAAGCATTATAAAACTGCTTAAAACATAATGATATAATAAAATTTTTATTGTTACAATTTTATAATTCTATAGCAATGGAAAATATTTTCTTAACTTACTCATTTTATTGTGAAAATGGTACAGACTGTAACAATTTTAAAATACAAAGAGTCTGGACGTGGTTTACTTTTTGCTAGAAACAAAAGGACGTCTTGAGGTGCTCTATTTTAGATAAACTTTAAGACAATGCAGACTTTCCTTGTCGAATTATAATTGGCAGTGAAACATATACAAAATAAATATAATATAGCATAAATTAACTGTCTAATATTAGAAGAATGTTTTTAGGCAAATAAATTTTAAACCAATAAACTATAAATAAATATTAATATTAATTAGCCCGCCATTGGGACGTTTGACGATTTGACTTACATCGTTGGTGATCCCGGTATCACAGACTGGGATTTTTACCTAAGACTGTGCTAATTACTAATAAGTTAAGTAACGTATAAATAATTTCATTTTAATCTTACGTATTTATTATATATGGCAATAAAACATAAGTGTTTGGTAAATCATAAGTCGTGGAGCATATAAAAGCTATTTTGATACAATAAAAGAGTTATATCAATTTAAAGTATGTTATTTATTTAGAAAACGTATAAAAATTTGAACGTAACGGATTTCAACCCGTGCCTCTTGGAAACCATCCAACCATCTTGGAACTCCTTACCTATAATAATGGCAGCACTCTTTCACTAACCTACGGACACAGAATGTGATGACATTCTGTGTCCGTAGGTTAGTGACACTAGTCACTTGACCTTTAAACTATATTGTTGATATCAAATTGAAAACTTACCACTGCCCATTTAATGACTAAAATATTTTATATAAACATCAAATTTATACAAAATAAAGAGTTGCTTGAAATTAATATTTCGTCGGTCTAGAAATTTGATTTGCCCAATGGACTGTCACCCTCAAAACTTTGATCGCAGGACCGGAACGAAGATATAATTCCTTTAGCATCGGTAATAGGTTTTGCTACGATAAAAGTTTTAAATATTCAAAAATGTTGTAGATTTTTAATTCTTTAAAGCATTGAGACTAAAAAAGGTTTAAACCGACAAGCATCCCTGTACCACAATGATATCTTACAGGACAAAAATATAAATACATTTTTTTCATATGCAATAGGAAAAAGATATTATGTAATTTCCAGTTGTTAACCGCAGCACCTTTAGGAATTGGTATTAATATAGTTTACAATATACTACTGTTCTCTACATAACTTCCGTCACATCGTTCTTATTTTATAAACATTGCCTTTTAAGTAGAATAAATTATACTAGACAAGCCTTACCCAAGTCAAGTGTACCCTAAATAGCGGTCGGCTATTTAATTGTCCACTGCTCGTGGGAATAATATGGGGAAAACTAAGAAAAAGAAACAGCAACAACTATTAGTACTAACTTGCTGGCGAAAACTGCATGACCTCGCACAAGTTCATAACGTTTACGCCTCCAAAGGGTTACCAAAGGGAACCAAAGATATATCGTCCACGAACAAGGACGCGCCCGTTATCCTTATGCACTTAATTGCCAGAAAGAGGCGTTCAGAATGTCGGTGAATGGCGTGTCTCCTCGCTGCTGCGTATGTTTTGTCTGAGTTTGATAAATAGTACGTACTTTGAACAGACTGTTTAATGTAGATCCACCTACTAGTGCTGCAACTTCAGCTAGAGCACCGATCTCTGTAGCCTGCTTGCCGTAACATCGCTTAACTTGAATTCTCAGCAATTTATACAAAAAGTATTTACTTAGTTCAGCGCTTCACGCTTTTATAATCAAATGTTATAATTAAAAACATATAGTTTACACTTCAGTACGTGTTTTATTAGTGTTTTTAAACTATTCATTTTAACAAATAAGGAAAAGATAAGTTTATATTTTTATTTTTCTTGTTTCTGAGATTTTTATCGACTTTGTTTTCATTCGTCATAATGTTTAAATGTCAAAATGTCGTCAAACAAAGTCCTTGCGCCTTTACAAAAAATGTAGTGCTTATAAAGTCTGTAAAATATATTATAACAAATAATAGAGATAAAGAGGCAACAAAGGAGGACCAAATGTAAAAGAGCAGTTAAGTCAGTTCGTCCAATTTCAAAATGATTTTAGTTACAAACGAAATTCAAAACTGTTCAATAATATTTTTCTATGATTGGTCTTATAAAATTTCAGTGATTGACAAGCAAGTATTAGATCAGTTTTCTTTCGTTGTATATATAGGAATAGGAAAAATAATATAAAAAAATTAAAAATACCAAACATTCTTTGACGTTTTACTCGTTATTTATTATTTTATAAGTCATCATTTCATATTCAAATTTACTGTGTATTTATTATGTATGTATGTATGTAAATGTGTGTTTCATTTTATAAAAGAAAAACGAGAAGCAACAAGCATTTCAACTTCGTTAAAATATTTCAGCCGATAAAATTCGCAAACTATTTGAACTTGATAATTCGATTCCATACCTACATATACTACTGCCAATATACATACATATCTATATAGGATATCTACATACTATAGATTTCTTTTTTTTAAATCAATCAGTTAAAAGTAGGTTACTATCCCAGCTGTATTTGTAATCAAATGTTGTTTTCTATTAGGAATTACCCGAATTGCTACCAATAGCAAAGCTGCTACTAGTCATTTCGAGTAGCATTCAACAAAATTTCATTGAGATTCAAATCACCGAGTGGTTTTATATTTGGAAATTCGTAGTTGGCTTTGAATTTTACCCAATTACAGAATATTACAATATCGTAAGCTGATAAAAATATAACTACTAGTTGTTAAACATCTACAAGCAACCTTTGTTTTGAATATTTAGAAGGGTTCTTCTTTGATATCTAGATAGTTAGTGTTAGAAATCCTTTACGTATATTGACAGTTATAGTATAGTTTGAAATCATAGGCACCTCAAAGTGTATTCGAATAGAAACACTAATTATTCGGGGATCGACATGAATTTCGAAACCGCCGTGATTACGGTTTCGACGAAGGTACCGTGTCAAAGAAATGTATCAAGGATGATCATAACTGAATATCATTAATTTACAATATTACTTAAAATAGATAATGTTATCCTAGTAGGTAGGTGACATGGGCTCTATTTTCTTCTGTTCCATATGATGAGAGGGCAAATTTTGTCCTTTTTCAATTAAATGCGGCGATGAGTTCCGCTACTCGTCACACAATTTCTCAAAAATTAGACGAAAAATGGTGTTAAGACACTCCGCTTCCCACTTTCCATCGAATTTTGAGATTGCATTGCAACATTGCGTGTTGAGGTGCGGAACTGGACGCTACGCTTTGCGTCAATACCAGAGCAAATAAATGAAATTATAAATTTGAATAATTATTTAATTTTCTCGAGTGGGGATCGAACCCATAACCGTTGCGTTACAGTGTCTCACCCTTGTGCCCCTGTGGTACGACGGCCTCAAAATCTACATAATAAATAAAACATCACAAACTCTTGTATAAATCCAAAAGCGGATGTGAGTGTTAAAGCGAATACTATTTGTATTGTGTAATATTTATATTGCATAATAGGTAAAATGTATTGGACCATTCGTTACTTATTAAATATTTCGCATTGTTCGGGCTTATTCCACAATCATTACGGCGGGCAAACGAGTTATAGGTGTTTCCAGGGGAGGATGTGATATCGACAAGGAGACTAGGCGGTGGAATGACTGAAAGTGATTCATGTTAAACTCAAAACTATATTAGATACTCGATAAAGCGACGCAAGATATCGCAAAATGTCTTTGAATCAAATTCCCAGGGTTCCTACGCTACATGGCTTCTACAGGTACTAGCAAGTCCAAAAGTTCAGGTACCTTGCACCCATTATACACAAGTCCGTAGGCATCAAACACGATGCCCAAGCCCGGATAAGCGCTGTATGAACCAAATGTCAAGAGGTCACTGGTGTGGTCTGCGATCGTAGAATACTGCTCAAGATCAAAAGCTGCCAAATTTTATAATTCTAGGTTAACCGGAAGTGCCCTATTAAATTTGATTCCCTTTATAGTAACAAAATACGCAGTTTTTACTTTTTAAGGCTATTATTGTTTAGGATTTAACCACAAATGAATAGTTTCCAGATTTTTTCCTGAATTAGTACTACCTGCTAGCTGCCAAATTTCATAATTCTAGGTTAACCAGAAGTGCCCTACTAATGATGACTCCTTTTATTGTGTCGAAATACGCGTTTATTGTTATATAAACGGCCATATCGTTTTTTTAAGAGACTGTAAAAATACGTTTTTTTTTTTTCAAAAAATCACGTGGCCGTAGATCTAGGTACATAGTTTGACTTTCTACTCGATATTTCCAAGCGTTCCTGATATAAAGGCTCTTGATAGACATACAGCCAGACAGGAAAACAGAGAGACAAACAGACAGACAGAAAGAAAGTTATGTTATATTTTTCCTTACAAAAGGTACGGAACTCTAGAAATATAATATTTAAACATTAACACATATTTTAATTCTTAATAAATGGTGGAGTGATTTACGAAGAATTAATTAATTAATACATTATATTCTTCGTTTACAAGTGTGCCTTTATATAAGATGTCACGTCATGTCAGCCTTAATAAAAAACTTCTTTGGCCTGATGATGTTTAGCTTCAGCCAATGCTCATTGTTATGACGTAAGAGTCGTGTTTTTATTGCTTGTGATATATTTGTGCATTTTTTTCTACGAAAGCTATAATATATCTGAATAAATATCAAACAGGTGCTGTAGTAATATAAAACGTAAGGCAAAAATTTAATATTAAACATTCAAAATATTAAACATAACTGACGTTCACGCAGAATGCAATCTTTTTTTATGAAAAATGACAGATACTTAGAGCAACTTGTATTAAAAGACAAAGGGTGGCCGAATTTGACATGGATTCCTAAACTTCCCTATTATTATATATTGCGGTTTCCTACGTTTGACGAGGGTACTATCTCTATGTATACTCTTATCTCAAAGATGATCGCAATCGTAAATCTCGCCATTGTTTATTCCTATAGTACATATAACCTGATCAATTAAATTGATCACGACATTATCTGGTATTTGTGTATATACTCATGGAATAAGATCACCTTACTTACGTAATTTTTTATAATCATAGTAGCTAAGTTAAATATTTTTGAATATTTATGACTGAGGAAAACACCATATTATTCTATAGGAACGTTTTGTTTATACAATGCTATTTTCATTACTGTTGTGGAGATACTTATACAGATGTAAACAGAGATGTAAACAGCTGAGGTTACAGTTTTCAACTTATTACTCGACGTTGGAATTCAGGATAAGGCTGCTTCAGCGAATTACGTCCATTAGTAGATTATTATTATTATTATTAATAATAATAACACGTGTGTTATTATAGTTTCTAGCTTCCAAATGACTAAAACTACATAATTACTACTACTACGTCCATATGTCTTGGCTCGCGGCTTTGCCTGCTTTTACTACAATATTATTTATTTTGTCATCTGAATAACTTCTTTTTTTTTTTATTAACAAAAATATATAATAAATAATTAGCTTTATATATATTTTACAAATATCAACATTACTCGTAATTTTTAATTCAAAACAATCAAAAATCCTTATAGAAATTACGATAATGTAGTAAAAAAATCATATTAGAAGTCATTATAGTTGACAATCAATTCTGTTTATTAAATCAATAATCATGTAGTTTGATCGGGCGAAGCCGCGGGCGGGCCGCTAGTAATTAATGTATACATTATAAAATTTGCTGTTGTTAAAATTGGTTGTTTTCTGTATTATAATAAATTTTCAAGTTGTTAATAATCAGCAGAGAGAACCCAGCGTTAAGAAACTCCATCCATCTTTTTATGTTATTCATCTATTTTTTTATAACAAAATCATTAGAATATTTACTGTTACCCGCAAAAAAGTGGTTTAATAAAGTTTTTAATGATAATTAAAATAATAATATTAACACGGTGTGTGGCACAAAGTGTAACTGTTAACGCGACTGTTTGTTGGTGCGATCCCCACTCGAGGAATTGAAATATTTATTTAGATGTATATTTTCATCGGCGGAAAGATGGAAACGGATTGTCTTAACAATAGGTTCCCTCTGCCTACTATCATCTTGAAGCTGTGTGCGGTATACTTACACGGATGAAGGTTACACGGATTAAGCATGTGTACAAATAATATTATAACAAAATACACTCATAATATATTATGTATAAAAATATATAGCCAAATATAAAGTTTTTAGTTTTATTCGGCACAAAGTGTGACTGTAAACGCGACTGGTTGTGGGTTCGATCCCCACTCAAGGAAATGAAATGTTTACTTAAATTTATGATATATAATATATAAATATATAATATATAGATATATAAATTCCTCCATATGCATTCATTTCTTCACTCTGGTGTCTGGCAAAGCGCGGTGGAGCAATGCCTCCAGTGGAAAGTGGAGAACGGAGTGTCTTAACACTAGGTTCCCTCTGTTTAGTTAGCTGTACACAGCATGTACAGTACAAAATAATACACAATAATATATTTTGGCCCGTCGTGGCGCAGGGGCACAAAGTGTAACTGTAAAACCGACTGGTTGTGGAGATGAAATATTTACTTAAATTAATATTTCTATTTCTTCGCTCTGGTATCGAGGCAAAGCGTGGTGTTCTGCCACTCAACATGCAATGCCTCCAGAATCCGGCAGAAAGTGGGGAACGGATTGTCTTAACACTAGGTTCCTTCTGCCTACCCTGCTGTATGCGGGATACAGCGTGAAATTGATTTATTTTATTTTTAATATATTTTAGCTTATAGAAAAAGAGAAAAATACTAGCAACCCTTAAAATTGCTTTAAAGATTACCTTCCTTTACTGGAATTGCGAAGAAGTGTAGGAAACTTTTAATTAGTTTGTAATTTTAAACAAACGTGGTACAAACTTTAGGAGTTTAAAGTGATCGAAAATACATTATAATTTTTTTATCTTAATAAGTCGTTTAAGATAAGATTATATAATTGATAAATTATTATTTAACCCTTAAAAAGGCTTTATGGCTGTAAAAACCGAGGTAAATTTGGTTTTTAGTCGCTACTTTTTTAATTTTTGTCACAGTGCTTTACACTTTTGTGTATGTATGTTTTGTGTGTCAGTTGTCTGTAGCCCTTTATCACGCGGGGGACATGGTCTACACAAAAATTCATCACAAAAACTCTACACAAAAATTCATCACAAAGTAGGGAACCGAGGGAACCTTAACTTTAAGTTCCTTTTGCGAACCCTGTTATGTACGAAAACGAGTGAAGCTGATGTGTTTTATATTTATAATCAAAATTTTTGCAATTCACTACAAAAGAAAAACTACTCTTTTCATTTAAATGCTACAGTAGACTACACAATTCAACTTTATTACATGATTTTTTCCATTTCATAAATAACCATCCATTCTGTGCTCTTATGAAAAGATGAAAGTCCCAGCATCACCCATTACTTTATTACTTTCAGATATAATATAAGTAGGTATAGGCTGAGTTTTTACTTACTTCTAGCTGGTAAAATAAAGTAAATAAATAAATCAGCTTCACACTGTATCCTTCACACAGCAGGGTAGGCAGAGGGAATCTAGTGTTAAAACACTCCGTTCCCCGCTTTCCGCCGAATTTTGGAGGCTTAGCATGTTGAGTGGCGAAACTCAACGCCGCAAAAATAAAGTAATTATAAAATATAGCAGTTATGAATTATTGTTTTTAATACATGCCACCGTTTATAATTATTTGTCTAGGTTCGTTTTAGATAATTAAAGTGTTATAATCGAATATTTGATTGACATAACTGTCTACTTTAGCACCACATACTAAACGACTGAAAATGGTTAATTAAGGTAAGAAAGTTGATTTTATTAAAATCAGAAAGTACCTAATGTTTTTTTTTGTATTATATAATATATCCACATATCGATGATTCCTTAAAGTATAATGAGACTATATTTATACAAATAAAGTATTTAATATTAATAAATTCGTTTTTAACAGCTTTCATAATCGTACTTCCCCAAGACTCTTAAATGTATAACAAACCCTTCTCGCAGTCATCTTTTGAATAAAATGGAGAAGGTTAAGTATTATCCGATGAAACACAACAAGCTATGATTATTAGTTTACATAAAAAAAAAGTAATCGTGAAATTGCCGCAATATTAAAAATATCTCGAAAGATACAAGACTACAACGAGAACAAGTATATAGACACTAACAGTTTTGTTAACAAAACACGGACTGGACGTCCTCGTAAGTCTACTAAAAGTGAAGATAATTTCATAGCATTGACCAGACGACACAACCGAAAACTAAAAGCACCAGAATTTACAGCACAATATAACAAATCCAGACAAGATTTCGTTTATACTTCTATTGTTAGGGCGGCTCATAGAAGCTGGTCTTAGAGGCAGAGTAGAGGTAAAGAAACCAAAATCGAATTCGAGCAAAATTCGAAGTATTTAGTTCGAAGAAAACAATTGATAGATACATGTACAGTGCCTACAGTAAAACAAGGAGGAGGCTCTGTGATGGTTTGTGGCTGTTTTGCTAGAAATAGAACTGGTGAACTAATAAAAAATATGGAAATACTCAAAAAAGAGAGATAAAAAAAAAAAACTACAAGACAACATGACAAAATCTTCGGATATTCGATTAAACGGTAAGAACTTTATGTTTTTGAGGCCGATCGTGGCGCAGCGGCACAAAGTGTGACTGTAAAACCGACTGGTTGTGGGTTCGATCCCCACTCGAGGAAATGAAATATTTACTTAAATTTATATTTCCATTTCTTCGCTCTGGTGTCGAGGCAAAAGCGCAGCGTTAAGTTCTGTTACTTAACACGCAATACCTCCAGAATTCGGCAGAAAGTGGGAAACGGAGTGTCTATCACTAGGTTCCCTCTGCCTACCCTGCTGTGTGCGGAATACAGCGTGAAGCTGATTTACTTTATTTTTAGCTTTATGTTTCAACATAATAATGACCCTAAGCACTCTTCTGAACTATACAAGGACTATTTGAAAGATTTATGCCGGAGTAAGCAAATAATTAGTATACCTATTAGTACTCTAAGTAAGTATAAGTGTGCATATTATGTATATGAGCCATAATAATCTTAAGAGTACAGAATTAAGTCGTACTATCTAATTATTAATATTAAAAATATTTGAGGCCAGTCGTGGCGCATGGGCATAAAGTGTCACTGTAAAATCGACTGATTGTGGGTTCGATCCCCACTCGAGAAAATGAAATATTTATTTACATATATATTTTCATTTCTTCGCTCTGGTGCCGAGGCAAAGTGAAGCGTTGAGTTCCGCCACTCAACACGCAATTTGAGTGGCGGAACGCAATGTCTCTAAAACTTGGAGGAAAGTGGGGAACGGAGTGTCTTAACACTAGGTTTCCATTGCCTACCCTACTGCCCTACTACTACCCTACCCTACCCATGTGCGGGATACAGCGAGAAGCTGATAAAAAAATATATATTTATACTTTTTGCTTTGAGCCGTACCGTACCGAACCGATTACAGACTACAATAAAACTTAATAATAATGTAAAAAAGTTAATAAATATTCGATCCTACTTTTGTTTGTTTTTCTTGTTCTTGTTTCGTTACCCTATTAAATATTTTTCCTTTAATAAACCGTTCTTGCAACATTTTATAGATATTGTACGGTTTTTATTTATTTTTTGAAAATGTTAGTAAAATTGCAAAGCTTTTGTAAAGCCTTTAATATATATATATATATATATATATATATATATATATATATATATATATATATATATATATATATATATATATATATAAACTATTAGGTTGCATTATTTTCTCCATTATTATTCAATGGAAAAAATTTGCAGATAATAAAATAATATAATTAAATATAAGTAAGAAATTATAGAAAACATTAGTTATAAATATTAGATATAAAATTATATTACATAAGTATACTAAATAATAATTTGAATAATCCCTTCGAGACTATATGGTTTAATACAGCGGAGTGGTTGAATTAGTGATATCACCGATCTTAAGGGATTTCCATGTAAGATTGTGATTTATAAATTACTTTCCTTATGAATTTAATATTATATAATTTGAAAATGTTATATTAATTATCTATAAAGATACCTTATTATAATTGTAATTTTTATATATTTTGAACATTTCTTCTTAAAAAATACGCGAGATGATGTGTAGTAATTAAAAAGGTAACAAAGATAAAACAAAAAACCAGTTAAATGCGAGTCTGACTCACGTACCGAGGAGTCTGTACCAATTTGAGGATTATATAAATAGTTCAGCTTCACATTGTATCCCGCACATAGCAGGGTAGACAGAGAAACCTAATGTTTAGACACTCCGTTCCCCACTTTCCGCCGAATTCTTGAGGCTTTGCGTGTTGAGTGGCGGAACTCAACGCCGCGCTTTGCCTCGACAGCAGAGCGAAGAAATGGAAATAAAAATTTAAATTTTTATTTATCCTTTTGGATTATACGCCGAGGAGAAGTAAAATTTATACAAACTTAATATATTGCGTATGTCTGTATTAATTTCGTATGAAATGGACTACAATTATAAGTTTGTAATGAAATTTCTTCGCTCTGGTGTCGAAGACAAGCGCGGCGTTGAGTTCTGAAACTCAACACGCAATGCCTCCAAAATTCGGCAGAAAGTGGGGAACGGAGTGTCTTAACACTAGGTTCCCTCTGCCTACCCTGCTGTGTGCGGGATAGAGCGTAAAGCTGATTTATTTTGATTTATTTTATATTGATATATCCACGCGATCTCGAAGTAAGTGCTCTTGACAGACAAATATCAAAGTGACCCTATAAGGTGTCGATTATAGGGAAGAAACCCTAAAAATAAAAATAAAATAAAAAATATTATGAAGACGAATATAAGCATTCCCTATAAACAAATTTGCCATCCAAATCACATGTACCTACATAAACAACCTTTACAAACAAGTAAATTTATCAAGTCCTTAACTCTACAATTGCCTCTAAAGCTGTAATTTCAGCTGACATTTTAACGTTTCCGCATCGTAAATGATTTCCCTCCGGCAAAGATACAAGTACAATTTATATCACGAGCCTTATTTGATCTTAATGAAGGAGTCTTTGAATTTGACCTCGGATTTCACACGTCTAGCCTGTTTTCCAGTTAACAAGTAGGTGTTCTGCCTGTTTGTGGATGTAAATTAACTACGAAAAGCGATGTTGTGAGGAAATTTTTATTAATTTGTTTTGTTTTATTTATTTTTTGTTTCACGGTATTTAAGTTTAGTGTTAAGATACTCCGTTCCCACTAAGACACTTCTGTTCCCTACTTACTAGAGCGCGAAAATAAAAATATTTAATATTTCGTTTCATCGAGTAAGAATCGAACCCACAACGGATCGCGTTGTGAACCTGCTTCACGACTGGCCACAACTTTAATATATATTTTTTTATTTTTAGTTTATTTATAAATTATATATGGTAAAAATATCTGTACATATTATTTATTGGTAAACACAAAATTTTAACTGCTATGTATGTAAAAATATTATATATAAGAGTTTCTAATTATAAGTTAATCTACAATCTCTGCCTACTTTTAACTAAATAATACATAATTCTATTCAATAAATAGAAGAATCCGTAATGAATTCGGACTCCCTAACTAACAAAAAAAAAAGTAAACGTGGTTACTTTATTCGGATATACGTTAAAGAATTTATTCTTACATTAGAACCTTCTGCTTACGCAGCTTGACCCGGTGACTTTGATTAATGGCATAAAATAAATGAGTCTAAGTGGTATAATCTTGTCTAAGATGTTTATGAATTTATCTTTATTGATTTGACAGTAAACGACAAATTTTGGATGTATTTTAATATAATTTATTTTTGTATACCATTAAAGTTTTTTTTGTACTTTCACAAATTTTTTACATTTTACGGTATATTCGTAGGTGTAGGCAGGTATAACCTATTGATACGTATCGCTATCTGATTTTCGTTCATTTGAAATTTATTGCATGCTGGGAATCGAAATTTATCTCCATGCTTGATGTAACGAGGTCGGGTAATACAAATTTAAGGTAACGAAAATATCCATACTAATATTATGTATTCGAAAATAGCTCTCTCTGTCTGTGGTGCAATCACGCTGACCCAAATATGATAAAACTATATATACTTGAGGATTTTTCTCATATTTTTTGTTATTTTTTTTAAGAATTTCGTTATTTTAAGAAAAGGTCGATGAAAACGGGCTTTCTGAACTCGTACATGGCGTGTGCTGACTAGACTTTTTGAAAAAATGTTAATTCAGTATCTACGTATATATACGTATGTATCTATTTAGTATCTAAACAAATTGTGATACTTAAATTATTGTATATCATATGCACCAAATCTGGCCTCGCTCTGTGTTATTATTTAATATAATTTAATAAAATAATAGTAAACACACAATCCAACTAAAGCAAATAAGAAAAATAAATTATAGCAACAGAAAATAAAACGGATTCTTATATCGACTAACCTAAAATGACCACTGATGTCATTGTAATAGCAACTTACAAATGTAATAACTCGCTCATCCTGCGAACCCTTATCACAGCACATGTCTTGTCCACTGCAAGTCTGACATAAACAACTAAGCTCTGACTGCCTTTTCCCGAGAGATATCGTTTGAGTGAGCTTGAGAAACAACACCAACTTTGTTTTTATATGTTTATGCCTTGATTATGTCGTGCTCTTATCTAAATGTTCCTTAAGCCATGTATGTATTTATATCATTTATATGGTACAAGGTTTCACAAATTTGTAAGGTTGTTCTAATTTGTATATATTTATTTAAAATCACGCTGTATCCCGCATGTAGCAGGGTAGGCAGAGGGAGCCTCAACACAGATTTTTCCTTGATGCCAGATTGAAGAAAAAAAAAATAAAGAATAATTCGTTCATCCCTTGTACCCCTGCGCCACGACGTTCTCTATGTTCATTTATTGTAAGAGAATTAGGACAAATTTGGAGAAGCTAAAATGAAATAAAACAATTAATCTCTACTAATATTATGAAAAGGAAATATTTCTGTTTCTGTATGTTTGTATTATTTTCACACAAAAATTACCGGACAGATATTAAAAATTCTTTCACCTTTATTCTTATTTCACCATTAGAAAGCTGCATCTTGACTGAGTAACATAGGCTATATTATATGTTAAAAAAAGTAGAGATCCCTAATAAAAAATACAATAATGTAACCTAAGGCGTGAAAAAAAATGTCATAAAAATCTATCATAGCATGCACTGCTAAAACTATTGATGATAGAAAAAAACAATGTTCTACAGTATTATAGAACGCATCAATATCTATAAAAAAGTTGGCGATACCATATGCCCAACTACTGTAGTTATGCAAATATAACTACTTTTTTATATTTTAAAAGTTGCTGGAAGTGCTGACAATAATCAAACCATATTATTCATGCATTTGTATTAATCGTTCTTAATCCCATTAAATGATATTTTATTCAAGATAATTTCAATACCTGTAAAATATATTTTAAATTATTAAAATAGGACAATCCTTTCTAAAGAAATAACGAATTAAAAAAAAAAAAACAATTTAAAGAAAATGATGTAATAATAAAATAATACGGTGTGGGTGGCCTCGCGTACCGTAGCGGCGTGACTCTGCGGGGGTGAGGGCAATGTACATCGACAACAGATTTGAGTTAGAGTTATGCAAAAATAACTATTTTTTATAAGAAAATGTGCAAACTAGAACAACGCGTCTTCGTAGTACAGAGTGACCTCTAAAGAATATATGTAGTATTGTGAAGGAATAAAAAGAATGTGGAATTCCTCTATAGGAGGGGTTCCCAACCTTTTCTAGATCAAGGGCCACTTTTATATCATTCTTCGTAGCAGGGACCACTATGCATGTAGGTACAATAAAAAATAACTGTGATAATTAAACAGAAACTTCGCCTCACCATCCCCAGTCATAAAATTAAAATCGTTCGCGGACCATATTTAGGCTTCTGCGGACCACTGGAACCAGTGCTCTATAGAATATACTATTATATATTGTATGTACATATAAAGGCGCGGGACACAGCGTGAAGCTGAAATTATTAACGTATGTACGTACGTAGTAATTTTTTTTTGCAATTACGATTAACAGTTCAATATCGATATTAATGTGATATTATTGAATATTTTTTCGCCCTGTGGTATTTTTCAGATGGAAATCTTAGATTATTTTTTAATTTGAGAAAATAAAAACTACAAAAATTTTGGTACTTTTTCATAAAAATTAAAAAACTGTCTAAAATGTGCTTTCTCAATGATATGTTATTTTGATTTAATTTAAAACCAACAAAAAAAACATAATTTATCATTCACTTAATCTTTGTTTCTAGTTCTATTAATTTGTTAAATATCTCCAATTAAAATTTTTATGATATATTTTCTATGTACAGACATAAGTTACGATTTTATTATAAGTATAGATGGATTATTTTCAAAAATAATTTAATATCCTTATCGGAATTACGAAAATGCAACCCTAAGATTTTAATCATTTTAACTTTGTAAATCTTAAGTGAACTCCAAACATACATTATATATTAAAATAGGAGCGTAATTCGTTGTCCTTATTAAGCATATAATTAAGTTGAAGCAGGCGAAGCCGCGAGCAGGTCGCTAGTGTTCAATATGTTTAAAACATTTATTTTTAACTTGAAAGTAGATTTTTATAAAAAAGATATCGGTCAAAAATTCTAAGACAGACATTATTGCGTAACTTTTCCCATTAAAATATGAATGAACAAAGCAAAAATTTCATATTTTCTACGACTTCGTTAATTGCTTTTCAATAACAAGTTATTTACAGAACCAAAAGTTTTTATATTATTCTCATAGTAGTCTTCATATTATACCATAGACTTCTTGAATAGCAATCTTGAATAGTAATGAAAGTATTAGATATATTTATTATAAAATATACAATAATAAAATGATAATAAATTATAAAAAAAACCGACATACCGAGTGTTCTCTACCAATTTCAAGATTGTATATCAACGGGGAAGTACAATTTGTAAAAGTAGACAAATTTAAGTTTGTGGACGTATGCAATCATTTAATATGAAATGAATTACAGTTATAAATTTGTAATTATTTTTTATCTATAACCTTCTTTTTTAGGATTTTTTTCGTTATTTGTACTGGGAGTCCACGGGAAGTACCCACTCTATTGGTTTTGATTACATGGCGAATTTCATACATAATGCAGCAAAAATGCATAAACGCTCGCATTTTTTTATTATGTTGACCAAGAAGTTAGATTTTTTTGTAGCCAAAGGGATCGTAAATGTAAATGTTTGATACTTATTTCAGATTGATACATATAATCTCGAGATAAATGCTCTTGAAAAACGTACAGACGGACAACAAAGTTTGTGTGTGCATCACAAGCACAACTAATAAGTTTAAATATTTTTATTAAATTTGGTTTATCATCTAATTTATGTCATAATTTTATATACACATATATTGACAGAAAACACTTAAGGTGTCAATAAATAAAAAAATTTTGTTTATTTTGTTTAAGCTTAAGATAGAGAAAATTGTCAATAGTATAAGTATAACCGCAGATAAGCGTTTGGCTCGCAACCAAATTGAATTGGGTTAAAAGACTCCTCGAACGCCATAGCCGTCCATCTTGTACACCATATTTAAGCAGACCTATCTGTAATATCACAAAAATACGATTATTATAGGCCATACAATATTCATGCAGACCGAAGTACCACGAAAACAGCCATTATTGACGTTTGAGTTGCAAATGTACTATATAGATATTATTCATTTTTATAGACTAGACACCAATAAAATAATATGTTATTAAAAAAATATTTGTCTCTATTAAATATTTATATTTTCAGGAAACAGGTAGGTATAAGTTCGAATTTCATTTAGTAACGGATGATTTTTTTTTATATTGTATTAAATAAATCAGCTTCACGTTGTATCCCGCATACAGCAGGATAGGCAGAGGGAACCTAGTATTAAGACATTCCGTTCTTCATCGTTTGTATTGCATTACACACACATCAGGGTTGACAGAGGGAACCTAGTGTTAAGACACTCCGTTCCCCACTTTCTGCCAATTTCTGGAGGCATTGCGTATTGAGTGGCGGAACTCAACGCCGCGCTTTCTCTCTCTAATTTATGTATTATATTATTATCATATATATTGCAAAACGCATATATGAATTACATGAATATTGATAAAAAAAAACTTTATAACTTTATTTCTACAGTATATATATAGTGTGTGATTTACGTTACTATTGTGTCATATTTTTTTCTTTTAGAAATATATTAGTACAAGGAAAACATGGTATATTGACAGAACTCCGACAAATTGGAACAACAATGTCTTTGCAAGCGGATACACTTTTAGATAAATCATCTATCTGCTTTATTTCTAACGAAGTACGTAACAAAATATTTTATGAGTTGTGATTCATATAAATATGTTAGAAAATTGTGACGATGATATGCAATAAGTAAAATATTTACTCGTTGCAATTAATTTTACACGTAGTTCGATCCTTGACTATACTAATATCTAAAATTATAACTATGCATATTATATATAGCGGTGTTGAGTTCCGCCACTCAACACGCAATGCCTCCAAAATTTGGCGGAAAGTGGAGAACGGAAGTGTCTTAACAATGCCTACCCTGCCTACCCTGTTATGTGCGGGATACAATGTGAAAAAAAATCATTCACAATATACATATATAGTAAACGCGACGGATTGTGGGTACTACTTCCACTCGAGGAAATTAAATGTTTAATATAAAACGCGACGTTGAGTTTTGCAACTCAATACGCAATGCCTCGAGAATTAGGAGGAAAGTGAGAAGCGGAGTGTCTTAACACTAGGCTCCCTCTAAACAAATATAGTTAAGAAAAATATATAACTTACAACTATATCTCGAATATTGTTAAATTAAATAGATTAAACATTATAATTATATTATAAAACCTTATGAAAACTACGAGTCGTTTCTCACCGATATACATTTAAATATTTCAAACTATGCAACTATCCTTATGCAGTTTTAACTAAAGTACAGTGTAAGTCAAAATACACAACAAAGCCCCCTGTTTTCTTTAGTTTTTCTATTTACACACTTATTCATAGTACGATACGAAGTCTTAAGTGTCACATTTTTATCCGAATACAAAGGATGGGCTATTATCATTAGTATATACTACTGTATAAAAAAAAACAATAACATATTAGACCTAGCAACTGATAAATAACAATTTAAGCAAAAGAGATTTTTTAAATTCCTATAATGCACTCTCTCTATCTCTCGTTCTCTAATTCAACATACTTGTATATTTATATAGTACGTTTTTGAATTTGAGCAAAGTAAACACAACTTCAACAATCATACAATATAATATTAACAACATTACAAAAGCACAAGCGACGATTAAAAAAATAGATATATTTCGTAGAATTTCGTTCTTGAACTATATTTTCATAAGCAGGTGAGGTAGATTATTGTTATATTATAAATGTTGTTATATATTCGAATAAACAATGGCACTATTCAGAAGCTATCAGCCTTCGGATAGCCAGAAAGTCGGGTTTTACCTTCGTCAAACTAAAGAGACCGCAGTAATGCAGACATCGGTATTTGTGTCGACCCTAACCACCCACTTATACCTTAAAATAGTCATGTCAAGTGAAGAGCTCGTCGTTTTATATATCATACGCCTTTATGACATTATTGTCTTATGATTCTGAGAGGAAACAGAGTGATCCACTTCTCCCAGGAAATAAGCAGGCTTATACCTAGTCATTATAATCTATTGAAATTGTCAAAACTTCTTATTTTATTTGATAGTATAACAATATTAATTTAATAAAATTTATTAGGCTAAGTTTATTTTTTAATAACAAAAAAAAAATACATTGCAGCGTTGAGTTCCGCCACTCAATATGCAAAGCTTCCAGAATTTGGCGGAAAGTGGGGAAGGAGGAGGTTCCCTCTGCCTACCCTACTATGTGTGGGATACAGCGTGAAGCTGTAAATGAAGACTTCATCACAATTTCAGATTTATTGTTAACTTTTTGTAAAATTTAGACGACACACGACGCATGACGGATCTAAATGGTCTCGGCATGCGTTCAATTGGGCGCAACCGATGCCAATCAAACTTGTGTACGCTATCTATTACGACAGATAAAAAATGGTACGTTGTTTTTTTGGAATAGGTTGAGTAATTACTCAATATTTTTTTAAAAAACTAAATAATGATGGTAGGTACGTAAGAAGACATTAACCACCATCTCACATAAAGATACAGCTGAAAAAGAACCCCCTAGTAAAAATAAATTATAGTCCAAAATTGGACCGAAATGGCGTTTAAATTAAGTAAGGTATGATATGAGCAGAGAAATTATAAAAAACATTAAGTATACTGAGTTTGGATTATTAATATTTTTAATGACTCGAGTTGATTGATAGACTTATTTTACATGTTTTGATGGTACCTTATTTCTACTCTCCATTATAATTATTTATTGTTATTTTGTTGCTTATTTCACTAATTGCTGTTAATTTTAGTTAGATAAATTATAGTAAAAAGTTTTGCTTAAGACACATTACTTAATTCTGAACGCTAAAAGTTAACAATAAAATCTTTTCTCACTAGCTTACTTTCGAATAGCCTACCATTCTATATAGAAGATGAATTAAACGTTTTGTTGCCTGCTAAATATACATTCATATGTGAGTTTTTGTTTGTGGCAGTTTCTATTACGTATCTAAAATAAAAACTTCAGGCATGCCTAACTTTTTAGGCCACACAAGCAGGCTTGATATGGAAATATTTAAAGTTCTTTTTTGTTTCAGGTTTTGGCGTTAAAGAGGAAAATAAGCATATTTAATAGAAAAAAATCATAACTTTTCTAGTTTTTAGTTTCAAACAATACTGCATTTTAAAATCTTTTCACCGCAGGCATTATATCACGTGTCGTTTATATGGTAAGAAATTTTCTTTAGATCTTTGTTTTATGTTCAAATATAATTTATTTTTTTTATTTTCATAGGAAAAGAACATTACAAAATTATATTTGTCGTACATTTCCTTCATTTTACAAGTACAATCCTAAAAGTAACACGAAACGCTCAATGAACGATTTCGACTCACACTTGACCGGTTTTTATTCTACTTCTTCTACTTGCTATTGAGCCGTGTATGTATTATAAGAGTTTTGCTAGACAATATATAACAATAACCAAAAAGTTTTTTTTTTATATTAAAGGTACAGTGTTCTTCTATATATTAAAAGTTAAGAATAAATTAATTTGTTACAAGTTTTAAGGTTACACCAGCAGGCTTGATAAAAAAGTATTTTAGGTTCTTATTTTTTGCGATGATTCGTAGCATTCAAAAGGAAAGTAAGCATATTTAATAGTAGTTTTTCCATAATCATATTTTTCTTTGTTTTTCTCTTAAACATAAAGATAATGAATTAAGCAATAAACTTGGCCCTAATTTAAATTAAACACATGTTTTATTTGGTAAACTTCATTGTGAACATTATTGTAATTATTTACAACAAAGAAGAATTTATTTTCAAGATCATCGTTCTATAACATTCTATATTCGTGCATATTTTCCTTAAAACAACATATCGATGGCTCCTAAGTATAAGGGCCAAAGCGCGAAATCACAACTTTACAGGAGAGGCTTCCAAAGTTTAAATTTGCTATAATTGTATGTTGGTACATCCGAAGAAAATGAAACTTTGCTTATCAGCTAAAACAACTATCCTCTATATATATATACCGTAGTATTTTATTTATATTTATCCTAGTATTTTTTTTACTGCACAATGGCCCTTATACGTTAGTTTTTGTTATATTTATTGTTCTCTAAAAACGCTTTAAAAAGGCCAATGTACCACATTGGCTGTTTTACGCGTATTATGCTAAATAATAATATATCATATTTTTTTCATATTTTAGTTATAAAATTGATTAATAATGAGACAAAGATAACAACTGATAATTACGAATGATAGTAAGTTAGGTATTGTGGTAACTATGTCACATAGAGACTTATACGTTATACGATTTGGTGACATGATAACTGAGTTTTAAGTTAGATTCTTTAAGTAATAGAAAAAAGTCGTGTTTACATATTGTTTTAAAAAATAATTAGCCCCAAAAATGTTTATTATTAGGCCCTCTTTATGAATGTATTGTATTTCTTAAAGAAAAGCTTAGTTGAATGTTGAATTCTAGTAAGATGTAACTATTCAATTTAGTAAAAATAGCTTTAATAAAAAAAAGGATTGACGTGGACTTACAAAAAATAAAATCTGTATAAAATCTATCAAAAAATAAAGAGATAAAATCACTTATTGTCTTTATTTGACACGATATAATTAGAGGCGATTAAAATTTCTTATTAACTGTTGTTATAACTGATGGTATAATAATTTTCGACATAAATGACACAAGTCCTTCTTCTTACAAAATTTTATCGGTAGCACCTGGTTATAACAGCAATAACCATTTCAACAATTTGTTTTCTTGTTCGTACTGGCTGATCTAATATTTTAATGTAACTTTTAATACAAATCTTTTTATATTATAAAAATAAATTTGTTTAAGATCATCGAATCAAGAAGCTGCAGTTTGAAGTTCTCTCAATGGTGATAAACGAGGTGGCCTTCATATAGTACTGTCTTAAGAAAATAATGTTTTTATTTATATTAAGATAAGATTCTTATCGCTTACATTAATAAAATCTTGCTTTTGGCCACTACAGTTACAAAATACACAAAATACAAAATCTGAAATCGTCACACCCTTCTTTAGTTTTTAATTCTATTGCTGGCTATTTCGTTTGATTTTGAACTAGATTAGACTATTATAGGTTTACTGATTGAAGTATTTATTATTGTTGGCCCACAGCTAATGACATTAATAAATATCTTCTTGCATCCAGTAGCCTGTATTTTGATTTTATTATAGGTAAGAAACAAATTATACATGTCTACTATTATATGATACACATAACATACATGAATAAATTGTTTCGTTTAAATTAGTTCGTTATCATCCTTTTGTAATAAAATCAAACACCTCGAGGCTTTCACAGAACTTATATTTCTTCCAGAGTAAAATACTGTTAAGCTTGTACAATGTCTATCTTAAATTCTCATACAATATGTTATTCTAAAGGACCTCTTTCTTCTTTCGCTCCAAGTCTAAATTGCGAATATTATAACTTATAAATATAAAATCATTACACTTTGTAATAGTTATTTTTTTATAATTACTACATATTTTTCATTATATATTTTCTCAATTTTATGTTGCATTCCGTATGAAGCAGGATAGGCAGAGGGAGCTTAGTGCTCTGCTTTCCACTGTCCGCGCTTTGTGCACCGAGTGGCGGAACTCAATACCACAATTTTCCTCGAGCGAAGAAGTGAAAATATTTTATGTCCTCGGAGGAGAATAGAACCCTAGTAGAAATAGTCGCTTTCACAGACACGTGCAAGGAGCATATCCTTTACCAAGACACAGTTATCAATAAATCCATATTGCTTAGAATAATAACCAATGATCTAAATCTTCTGAAGTGTATAACGCCTCGTGTCTTCATCAAATTATTCAAATACTTTAATGTAAATGACCTCTAACAATTTTCTAAATTTTGTTTTCTCTGTATTTTTAAGTCTTATTAGTTTTGAATCTATTCATTCATCCACTGTCACGTTTCTTGGTAAGTTTTTTTCCCGGAACTTAAGGCAGTAGATAAGTTACTTGATTAGTGATTATTATTAGAAATACGCATATTAATAGTTTATTTTTGTGATGTATAATATTGATTGTTAGTAGAGTCACTCCGAAATTTTTAATCAAAATTAAAATGCAATTAACAAGCTTATTACTGGCTTTAAATAGCAAAGAGGACAGTAAAATATATATAGTATATAATCTGGGCAATTATTAATTAAAAGTAACGCCCACATAACTCAAAAGTGAAAAATATTTTAGGGCCTAAGTGTATTTTTTCTCAATAAGACACGTACATGGGCCAATTTACCACTTTGGCCGTTCTATCTCATAACTCGTGAAAAAGAGACGTTTTTTGTTATATATCTAATGACGAACGTAATAAAAACAATACTAAGCTTTTACAGTCAACACAGCCCAATCATTATTCTGTTTAGCGAATAAGTATCAAACTGGCTGATTGGCCCCAAAAATAAAGAAATGTGTAGAAATTCCCCGCGTAGAAGTCTCAAATGACTATTTGGCCCTTGTATGTTTAAATGAGTGCTACATAGGCCGTTATATTCTAACAAAAAGTCCTGTTTCTATGCAGAAATTTCAATTTTTTAATAGCTGACCTGATAAATTATATCGATAGAATGCGTTTGGCATAAAAAAGTGAAAATTGCCAAATTGTTAGTTTGGCCCATATACATAGGACCCATCGATATTTTCCTTAAAATTGCAGTCTTATGGTTACTTTAAGTACTGAAACATAATCTCACTATCAATATCAATGACGCGCGCGCATTGGCCCGAGTCGGTCGTGAATTGTCAAAAGAAAAAAGTAAAATGTCGAAAACGCTTAAGTGTAATGTTTGTCATATCGTGATTGATGAACTTTTAGCTTATATGCAGAACAAGATCTCGATCGCGGATGAAGTGACTTTAGTGCAAATTTGTTCGTCTGTGTTCTCATGCGAACAAATTGAGACGGCTAACAGCTTACTCCTGGAGTCATTACCGACGGATATGCGTAAAACAGTACGTAAAGGGAAAGGCAAAGAGAATCGTTTGCTACATGATATTATCAATATATTTAAGATCACTGAACCCGACGTATTACCAATTTTTGTGGCACGGGATTTGGAGAAACTACCCCCTATTACTTTTGATCATTTAGATGTCTCAAAATTGTTAAAAGATCTGATGTTAGTACAAGCGGAAATCAAAGCAATCAAGTCCTCTTATGCGACTGTTGAGCAGCTGGAGGATATAAAGAGAGAATATCTTGGCAGGAAGATGATTTCACCCGCGTTCTCAGCGACTAAAATTAATATGAAGCGGGGTGGTTACAGCGACAGTGGTCCAATTGGACTGTCTTATTTAGAAGAAAATGTAACGAATATTGATCAGTCTAATTGTGGGACATCATCGCCAACGAATTATGGTATAAATTATAGTGATTTAAATAAAAATAATTTAGAAGGTAGTCAGACAGAGACACGATGCAACGTATTGCAACAATCGCCCGGACGATACGATGCTAGTACCAGTCGCAGTTTGAAACAAAAAACTGTCGATGTGAATGATTCATCTTCGTTGATAAACAAGACGAGCGGCCAGCACTCGGAGATAATAGAAAAGCAAACTTATGCGTCACAGGTTAAGTGCGATAATGCTAAAGGAGGTTGGACTGTAGTCCGTAAAAAGTCTCAGAAATCTAGAAACCGTTTTATAGGTAAAACGGGGAGCGTATTGGTAGAATCGGAAGAAAAGTTTAGAGCTGCCGAACGTAAAATACCATTATTTATAACAAACGTTCATAAAGACTCGTCAGAAATTGATATAATTACGTATATAAAAAATAAAACAAAAGAAGATGTCAGCTTAGAAAAAATCTTAATTAAACGACATTGTCAATACGATGCATACAAACTTCTTGTATCTCAAAGCAAGCTGCCATTATACCTAGATGAAAATCTATGGCCTCAGGGAATTATTTTTCGAAAATTTGTGCATTTTAAGCCAAAGAAACCTACTGAAACAGCGGTTGAGGTGACGAGTAACAAACAAACTAATTAATGGATAACAATCTTATATGTAAATTAGTATCATTTAACTGTAAAAGTGTCAAACGCTCCGCACAACATATACAAGAGTTATGTAAAAGTTGTGATATAATAGCTTTACAAGAAACGTGGCTTATGCCGGACGAGTTGGCCTTTCTTGACACGCTAAGTAACGACTTCAGCTGCACAGTAGTGTCTGCAGTTGATACGTCTGCAGGTATTCTACGTGGAAGACCATATGGGGGCGTCGCGTTGCTTTGGAGGCGCAGTGTATTTCAGAATGTATCTGTGGTTGAGTGTAATAATTCGCGTATCTGTGCGATAAGTGTAGTGTTACACGGTAAATCGTTTTTAATTTTTAGTGTGTATATGCCCACGGATGCAGTGGCGAATCTAACGGATTTTACGGATGTGCTTAGCTCGGTAAGTGCTATTATAAACTCTTACGGCGAAAGCTGTGTTTACATTTTGGGAGACTATAATGCCCACCCATCAGAACGGTTTTATCATGAACTTACTTAGTTTTGTACAGAACAGAAATGGTGTTGTATTGATACGGATATGCTCGGCTTACAGTCGGACACCTTTACTTTTTTAAGTGACTAACGGATCTAAACGTTGGCTTGATCATTGTATAGTTACTAAGGCCGCTCAGGATTCTGTTTGTAATATTTTTGTTTTAAAAGATGTATTGTGGTCAGACCATTTTCCTTTGGTTGTAGAATGTAATTTAAACACACTATTGTTAAAGACATCGACTCCAAATACTTCTCAAAGTCTGTTATATTGGGGAGAGAGAAGTGATGAGGAAATTAATGTATACCGAAGGTATTGTCACGAGCGGTTGGTACTGATCGACTTCCCGCATGAACTTTGCGACTGCTATGGCCGTACTTGTAACAACTCGAAACACAGAGAGATTATTACCGAAATGTACAATAATATAGTGCAAGCATTAGGGGAATCCGCCGCGGTGACTCGTAGTAATAATAATCGATTTAAGAAAAAGAAAGTCATAAGTTGGAATAAACACGTAGCTGGGGCGCACAGGGAGGCAAGGCAAAAATTTTTGTCATGGCTCGAGCTGGGTAAACCTAAAGTAGGTAAGGTTTATAATGAAATGTGTGAGGCTAGAAAAGTTTTTAAGTCTCGTTTAAAATGGTGTCAAAATCATGAAGAGCAAATTAAAATGGACAGACTGGCCTCATATCATTCTAGAAATAATTTCCGCGGATTCTGGAAAGCTACGAACAGATTGAATGTTCGACCTTCCCTTCCTGTGAGTGTCAGTGGCGTGTGTGAACCGGAACTAATTTCCAATCTTTTTATGGACCACTTTTATGTAAGCTCACCGCGGGGGCCTTCTCTATCGTTGCTTAATGTTGAGGCCAACAGAGAATTGGGGATTGAATTTAAATCACATGAAGTCGCACAAGTTATCTTACATATGACGAAAGGTAAATCTCCAGGACATGATGGTCTCAGCATTGAGCATCTTAAATACGCAGGCCCACGACTGTCAGAAATTCTTGCTCAGTTTTACAACGTATGTTTGAGTCATAGTTTTATGCCGGCCGAGATGATGAAGACGTTCGTTGTGCCTATTGCGAAAAACAAAACAGGTGATCTAGCTGATAAGGCCAACTATCGGCCAATCTCTCTGGCTACAGTCATCTCTAAGGTATTGGACAGCATGCTTAATACACAACTAAATAAATACATCAACTTGCACGACAACCAATTTGGTTTTCAACCTGGATTGTCTACGGAAAGTGCTGTTTTGGGTCTTAAGAATGCTGTGACATACTACACTAAGAGAAAAACTCCAATTTATGCCTGTTTTTTAGATCTTTCCAAGGCATTTGACCTGGTATCGTATGATATGTTGTGGGGAAAGATGAAGCAAGCTAACATGCCGTCTGAGCTTATTAACATTTTCAAGTACTGGTACAGAAGCCAAGTCAACTATGTTCGGTGGGCAGGAGTTTTATCACGTCCATATAGGTTAGAGTGTGGGGTAAGACAGGGAGGTTTAAGTTCTCCAACTCTCTTTAACTTGTACGTAAGCGAGCTACTTGGTGAGCTCGGCAGCACCAGGCTGGGTTGTTATATAGATGGTATTTGTATGAATAACTTAAGTTATGCCGACGATATGGTACTGTTAAGTGCTTCAATTTGTGGCCTTAGGAAGCTGATAGCAATATGTGAGGCTTATGCGGGAAGACACGGTCTGATCTACAATGAAAAAAAAAGTGTAATGATGGTTTTTGGGGCGGGGGGTAAAGCACCAATTATAACACCATTAATCTTGCTCAACGGTAATAAGCTCAAACGAGTATACCAATTTAAGTATCTTGGACATGTGTTGACACCCGGCCTTAAAGACGATGCTGATATTGAAAGAGAACGAAGGGCGTTGTCAGTGAGGGTGAATATGCTGGCTCGCAAGTTTGCGCGCTGCTCGACTAGTGTTAAAATTACATTGTTTAGAGCCTACTGTACAAGTTTTTATTTATCGAGTCTGTGGGCCAGGTATTCACAAAAATCTTACAGCGCCCTTCGGGTTCAATACAATGACGCATTTAGAGTGCTGCTGGGGCTGCCTCGTTTCTGTAGCGCGTCGGGGATGTTCGCGACAGCCCGAGTTAACTGTTTCTTCGCTACTATGCGCAAAAGATGTGGCTCCTTAATACAAAGACTGCGGGGTAGCTCCAACAGCATCCTAAATATGATCTCTAATAGATTAGATTGTGCATATGTAAATCATTGTTGCTCCATTTCGAGTGGGATGGAGAAGCAACTTAAATACTAACATAGACATTTAAGCTTTTTACTGTTACTAACAAAATGTGTCACAATTTATGTTACTTGATATAAATAAAATAATAATAATAAAAATAACTATAATTTCAATATATTTCTCACTATAAGGAAATTGTTAATTTTCAGTTATAGTGTTCATATCATACCTATAGGTACATATGTGCGTAGGTAAACCGTACTCAATTAATTACTGTAATAAGTGATCCATGATGTAAATTAAGCCCGGGTTGGGGAGGTGAAGGTTCCCACAACATCAGATGTTGGCTAATTTATTCTATTTACACTATGATATGTTTACAATTTAGTCACTGGAACTGTATCTATTATACTATGTTATGTTTACATTTCAATCACTGGAATTATATTTATATATCATAGGTTCCTACGTAGAGGAGTTTAAGGCCGGTGGTGGTGACAACGGTAAGTTGTCGCAGTAGTTTTGCCAGAAAAATAAAAAACGATACACGACCGTAGAAATAGATAAATATTCTTATCATTATCAGCTCGTATAGCCAGAGTGCCCGTAGCGCCAGAGTTTTTGTAAAAAGAGCACGTGCATGTGACCTATAAATTGCATGTTTATAAAATTTTCGATTTTATTGTTGATTGTTGTATGTTGTTGATATGTATTTATGTATATTCAAAAAACGAATTATATAAATATATAATTATTTGCGCCCTTATACAATTTTGACGACGGTTTTACGACTTTTATACAAAACTGTAAACTTTGATGTTGGGACAAATTCTCAGGGTAGGTTCCAGAAATAACATCAATACGGATATATAAAATATGAAAAAGATAAAAAGAAGCAAATATAAAATACTTATTTAGCAAAAAGTATAAAAATTAATACGTAGGGAGACTCGAACCCGCGCCTAATGAAAACCGATCAGGCGCTCTGACCACTAAGCCATACGTTCTTATCAAGCTATGTCGAAATTTTTATACGCTTGTCAATACTTATTCTGTTGACTTGTAGCTGTTAGCATCTCTGTAGGGAGATTTTTACAAATTTCCCTACCCAAAGATAATTACTAAGAAATACGTCTAGAGAATGCTTTATTAAATATATTAACATTTTTAAATTGTTAATCCACACTTAGGAAAGAAAAATACTTATCTACTATTTTTCTTTCCTAAGTGTGGATTAACACTTTATAAATGTTTAAAATGATAAAAGTAAGTTCTTCACAATTACTTACAATTCATGAATAATTTCATTACTTTTAAAAATAAAGTGTTTTACACCCGCTGGTTAATAGGATAGTAAGATAGAGAAAACAAGCATATCGTGTGTAAAGAAGCACTGTCGTGACTACTTTAGTGTTTTTAATTCAAAGATTTTTTTTTGTTATTGCCTGAGCCTGAGTTTATTCTGAAGAAGATAATGTATGTATGTATGTGTGTAGCAAATATCATTAATTATACTGTCAGTGATTGATATCTTTGTACATATTATGTCTCCATAAGAAATATTAATCAACTAAATTGTATAAATATTATGAACAACTTCAATACACATATAATTATTTCTTGGAAATTTCTTCATATAATAACATTATTAATTATCTCCCACATGGGAGATGCTTAAGTTTTTTTTTTATTATTGTAGGTAACACATATTTGCCACATTAAAAAGAGCAAAAAAAGAAATAAAGCATGTTTCTATTTGTTTATAAATAAAACGCTTTGATGCAAATTATACATCTGAAGCAGATACTTACTATACATAATTATGTATGTGTAAAATAAAGAATACTTAACTATGTATTTATGTAAGATATATTTTTTTCATTTATAAAAGCATTTAACTTCAAAAAATAATAGAGACCAGTCGTGGCGCAGGGGCACAAAGTGTGTCTGTAAATTGACCGTTTGTGGGTTCGATCCCTACTGGAGGAGATGAAATATTTATTTACATTTATATTTTCATTTCTTCGCTCTGGTGTCGAGGGGAAAGCGCGGCGTTGAGTTCCGCCACTCAACACGCAATGCATCCAGAAATTGGCGGAAACTAGGTTCCCTCGGCCTACCCTGCTGTGTGCAGGACACAGCGTAAAGCTGAAAAAAAAAACTTCAATATTAGGTAAACAATCGTATTATAATATAATAATTTAAAACAACCTAAACGCAATACTGAATTGAGAAATAATGTAATGAAATTTAATATAGTAATACTTAATACGTTAAATAATAAACAAAATGTAAATGCTTAAAGTAAAATTAACAGCCAATAAGACTTTAGCCTAAGGCAGTGATTTTAAGTTAATTAATGTTTACTGTGAGTAATCTAATTTGTCGTGTACCAACCGACGACGATGGAAACTCTGGCGTAAGTCGTTTAACTACAGTAATCTTTTATGTTAGATAAAATATGTTCACACTGTTTTGTTTTAATTAGTTTAAATTTTTAATGTTAATTTAAAAGAAATAGTAGTAGAGGTCAGTCGTGGCGCAGGGGCACAAGTGTGTGACTGTAAACGCGACTTTTTGTGGGTTCAATCCCCACTCGGGGAAATTAAATGTTTATTTAATTTTATATTTTGATTTATTCGCTCTGGTGTCGACGTTAAGCGCGGGGACGAGTGACGTGAGTGAAAGTGGAGGACGGAGTATCTTAGCATTAGGTTGCCTCTACCTACCCTGCTATGTTCAGCGTGAAGCTGATTTGATTTAATTTATTTTTAACAGAAATAAAGATAAAGAAAAAATAATGGAGTTAAAGATTTTTTTTTGAACTAATTAAAAATTGTATGAAAATACTGAAACAAAATAAATAAAAATATTTATATCTTTATTGTGTTAAATAGACCTCAATTTCAAAATATTTACTATGGCTTTCAATATAATAAATTAAGAGCCAAGTACAGTTACGCATTTCGAAGACTGACTACGCAAAGAACGAGATAATTTAAATAGATACAGCCATCGTAAACCTTTTGTACTTACTTACTCGTAGAGACTCGATTTCTATAACTTTGTTGTCGGTATTACAGTGTAGGTATAATGGGACTTATATTTCACATTATACATAATCTTTTTCTGAAATATTATGACAAAATAAGAAAAAAAAAACACAATGTTATTTCTTTATTTTCATTACTTCATACTTCTTTGCTTCCTATTTATTATCTTGAGTAGAAATCGAAACTGTAATATAATCCAATTCAAATACATTATGATGATGTCACAATAGATATATACAAATACGTAAATAATAAATATATCAGATTCACGCTGTATCCCGCACACACACTACTACACACACTAGGCAGAGGGAACCTAGTGTTAAGACACTCCGTTCCTCACGAAACTTCTGCCGAATTCTGGAGGCATTGCGTGTTGAGTGGCAGAACTCAACGTTCCGCTTGTCTCGACACCAGAGCGAAGAAATGGAAATATAAATTTAAGTAAATATTTCATCTCCTCGAGTGGGGATCGAACCCACAACGAGTCGGTTTTACAGTCACACTTTGTGCCCCTGCGCCACGACCATTATACGAGTATATAAGCTATATATTTCCAGGCATCGTAACACAAACTAAAAGAACATAATTAATTAAAAAATATAATAGGTTTTTCCTTTATTTAATATAAAAATAAAAAAAGAACGTAAATATTAAATAACGATGCGGATCTCCAAAAGGATTTTACTAAAATAAAAAATTGTTAACATTTAAAAAAAACATCTAATTGTTATAAATGCATCCCTCTTTTCTATGCAGTTTTAAATAAATAACAAACTTAAGATGACGTGGCTACATGATTAATGTATTATACGTGTATACGCTAGTATATCGGTCTCAAGTCTGAAATCGATTTCAGACTTGAGATCTATTTATAAATACGGGCTTTTACAGTTAGTAGCAGTTATAAGTATCTTATCTACACCGACTACAGAATAAATAAATCAATTATTAAATCAGCTTCACGCTGTATTCCGCACACAGCAGGGTAGGCAAAGGGAACCTAGTGTTAAGACACTCCGTTCCCCACTTTCTGTGGGCTGAGGCATTGCGTGTTGAGTGGCAAAACTTAACGCCGCGCTTTTGCCTGGACACCAGAGCGAAGAAATGGAAATATAAATTTAAGTAAATATTTCACCTCCTAGAGTGGGGATCGAACCCACAACCAGTCGGTTTTACAGTCACACTTTGTGCCCCCATTAAACTATTTTAAAACTTTGCGACATAGTAAAATAGAACATTATATTAACAAAGACATAAAAGATAAATTAGCCGCCCACAGTTTTTACTTCCACTTCTGTGTAGTTAACTTTTATGTACGCTCTACCGAGGCTTTATCATGTAGCGTAACAAAAATTTCCTGGGCGCCGGCTTGCCGAGCTATTAAGTATAATGTGGCCTCTGGCTTCCCATCTCTTATAAAAATCCTCATATATTATGCTACATCAATTGCTGTGATTAAGAATACGTATTTTTTCAATTATTATAACATAATAATTGAAAGTTGTTATTAATAGTAAGTTATTAGTTTAGAAAGCTATATCGCTGGCGATGTTTGAAAATATAAATATTACTGTTATTTAATGTTTTTTGGGATACAGCATGAAGACGCTGTATACCTCAAATGGCGGAATAGGTAGAATGAATCTGGAAGTGTTAAGACACTCCGTTCCTACTAAGACACGTCCGTCCTCAATGCATTGCGTGTTATCTGAGTAAGGAACTGTAATTATTAAATAATTCATTTTTCCGAGTAGGAATCGAGCCCACAACGGTTGCGTTTAAACTCTTCATTTTTCAAACACATATAAAATTACTAAATAGATTAACGATTTCTGAAATAAGTGGCAATATTTTTAATAAATCCTCCAATTTAAAATATTTTATTTGTCCTTATAAAATTATCTTAAAGCCAAAATGGTTTGCTCTAACGTTGACTCGGACGTTTGAGTTATTTCAACCGCGAAGAATAGACAATTATGTGATAAGCAGAAACACCATTTACTTCTCTGTGTCAAATTTTGCATTTGACCATATATTTTAAGTCTACATATTAGGTATATGATTTAATATATCAATATTGTTGGACATAAGCGTGTGACTGTAAACGCGACAGATTGTAGGTTCGATTCCCACTCAAGGAAATGAAATATTTAATCATTTAATTTCTTGGCTCTGGTGTCGAGGCAAAGCGCTGAGTTAAGTTACGATACTCAACACATATTGTGAAAGGAGTGTCTTACCACCACGCTCCCTCTGTTTACCCTGTTCCATGTGTGAACCTGTTCCGCGTAGAACTTGAAGCTGAAAAAAAAACAATATTATATGTTGTTGCTATACTTTTGAATATGTTATTATTTGTTATTAACAAGTGGTATTCAAATCAATTAAGCTAAACTTTCTTTTGGCCAATGTAATAAATCATAAATGTATTAGAGATTTCACTAAATCATTCGATTTCTAAATAATTTTATTACACGTGTTTCAATGAAAATAATTCAATCCACTGGTTTGATAATGAAACGTTAACATTAAAATGATTTATAATTTAAATAGGTTAAATTTAATTGTTCCGACGGCTTTTGATCTGTTCCATCGTGGAAAGGAATAAATTAACAATGGAAAACGGAAAACGGTGGTAAAAACTTAAGAAACTGCTGCGACCACTTTCTACCATCTTGCAGTATATTAATAATGGGAGGAATTTTTACCGGAAATGACGTAATAAGTTTAAAAAATATATAATTATCTATTTGTTTTTCTATGGCTGTCGTGGCGCAGCGGCATAAGCGTGTGGTTGTGAGTTGGATTCGCAGTCAGGTCATTATTATTCATTAATATTTTCATTTCTTCGCCCTAGCATCATAAAAAAAATTGCGCGGCGTTGAGATCCGCCACTCAATATGCAATGCCTTGTCTATGCCCATCTGCCTACCCTGCTGTATGCGAGACACTTTGAGTGACATCCTTTTCCAAATATTACAAAAAACAAAAAAATATATATTTAGCTTATTATATTTTATTTTCTTAGAGGTACATACACCGTCGGTATCTGTAGATGGAAAATATATTAGAAAAATGGTGAATTTCTGCATTTAGCCCTTACAGGAACATATACCATAAATTTTAATACTTAAATATTATTTTAATAATTAATATTATTATTTATATTGAGTGGTGAAATTATATTTTTAATTTGATTGTTTTATTATTGTATGATTTATAATTAGATGTACATTAAATATTCAACGTAAGTAGTAATATGGTTTTAAAAATATAATTTACTTAAACAAGACTCACTTTTACTATAAGAAAATATAACAGTTTACCTACTAAATCAAAACAGTATCGATATCATTATGACTTGAGCGAGGAAATAATAAAGAATTTTTTTTTGTTAACGATATCCAAATTGTTAGAATAAAAATGAAACCGACACAATTTTATGTGGATTTTTGGCTGCGCTCTGTTTAGCAAGTGATTTACTTATTTGTTTATATTTTTCTTTTTGTATTTTTTTATTATGAAAAATCTTATGTATAACATAAGATGATGTTTTAAACATTATGTGACTTATATTATTCTATGTTTATGATTTATGTTACAAATATTTTTAATAATTCTATACATATATCTAATTTGATACATAGTTTGTGAAAATTATTTAGTTTGAGATATATGTAAATTACTACGCTTTATTGTTCATTCAGATCAATGATTTAAACTCTTAACTTTTATCTCTTTTAGCTTCAAGCTGTATACAATAGGATAGGCAGAGCTTTCTTCCGATTTTTTATCTTGTTACTAAAGCGAAAAAATAAGAATATTAACAATATTAATTTCTATTATTAATAAAAATATTAATAATTGGAATGGAACCTATAACCGTCGTGTTTACAGTCACATGTTTTTACCACTGCGCCATTACAGCTTTTTCTGTTTTAGCAATTATGCATAATTTAGATTAGTATCGAGAGTAACAGTTCAAATTGGCACACTATAAATGTTGATGATGATTTTTTTAATGCTTAATATACCTATAATAATGTTATAATTATTTTTGGCCAAAATATTTATTATATTTTTGTTTTGTCATTTTCATCCTTTTACAAAAAGATTGATTGCTGTTGTAATTGGCAGGTGCACACACAGTGGCTAGTGGCTGGAGAGCAGTTTAATAGAATATTGGATGGATACATTGCGACACAGGACCAATTCCTGCATGCGGCAAGAGTCTTTTTTGTAATTCAATTTTTTGCATAGAAAATATTTTTATATTAGTTTTGTATTTCAGCTCCACGACGTATTTATTACACAGCAGAGCAGGAAGAGGGAACCTAGTGTTAGGCTATCCCGTAGGAAAATGAGACTCGGAGTGTCTTAACACTAAGTATTCTCTGCCTGCCCTGGTGTGTGCGGGATACAGCGTGAAGCTGATGTGTTGTATTTGGCTAGCCTTGTCAATAATAGAAAAAAACATAAATGTATGTTGTTTATTACTCGTCTTTTAAATAGTAAATTTTACCATATCTAACGATAAATATAATAAATATATATAATATTAAATAATATGTTCACAGGTTTCCATACAATTGATTGGGCAGTCATTGCGAGCCGACACTAGCGGTAATAGGAGTGGTGGCGAGCTTATCTCATTACAGCATGTCGTCACTTTGGCCAGCTCTCTATATGATCAACTCGTAGGCGGAGTTTACATAATCTATATACATCGAGGCCGGTTGTGGCGCAGGGGCACAAGCGTGTGGGTTCGATCTCCACTCGATTTTAATTTTTTGCTATTTTGTTGGGACAAAGTACGGCCTTGAGTTCCGCCACTCAACACGCAATGCCTCTAGAATTCGGCAGAAAGTGGAGAACAGAGTGTCTTAACACTAGGTTCCCTCCGCATACTCTGCTGTGTGTAGGACACTTTGGTGTGTGCAGGTTTTTGATTTGGCATATACATTATATATATAATATATCTACTCAGTAAACGAGATAATCGTATTAGTAATTTCGTAAAATTTTGTTCATGATAATAAATTTTACCTCAGTAATTAAGCTTTAAGTATTTATTAATTTTCAGTAAAATTTTATTATTAAACTTTTCTTGTTAATTTAATTACAATTTTATACAAATAAGCAAATATTACATTCTCTTTAATATAAACAGGAGTTCGACAAACCCAGGGAAACGTTTAAGTTTAAATATTTTAATTTATCGGATCCAAGAAAATAAAATAAGTTTTTAGGTCCAACCATTTAACACAAAGATAATAAATGAGTAAAGATAAAAAAATATGAACAATACAAAGGTAAATTTAATGTTATAAATTAAAATAAATTGACAGCAGTTGGTCAAAAATATATAGGTTACAAGTTTTAGTAATATGATATAGACATCTTATATTTATACTCATTTATTACTATCATGAAGAATTGTTCGAATAATTTGTTGCAGCCCTTCTGTGCTTACCCTAAATATCATGTATTCTCTGCTGTGAATATCCATATCAACAATACTGTGGTAGACCAGATTAGGACCATTGGAAATATAACAGTTCATCCTGAATATAGTCCAAAAAATAATGCACGTAAACGTTGATATTACTATAATTACAGTAAGTACTTGAATTTATATATAAATATTTAAATCTGAATCCTTGACAATATTCCTTGATATATTTTCAGCTTATGTCTTCGAAATTTGGTCTAGAAAAAATAAAAAATATAAACTTTAAAAATATAAAATATAAAAAAAATTTGAATGATTGAATTTGAGCTCTTCTGTCGTGCTTCATGAATTTTGATAACGCTGATATGACACAGGCACTTTTTATATATTATTATCTTATTATATTTTTTTTCTACACGCACTTCCCATCCATATCAAAGAACTACCACATATCGCTTGCGCTATATAACTTTTAATAGTATCCCATTATTTTTTTTAAATGGCGCACCATAATCAACTATTATCTATATATATATATATATATATATATATATATATATATATATATATATATATATATATATATATCTCTCTTCGAGATCAAAGTTAATTAAAAGTAAAGTTTAAAAAAATAAGTTTAAACTAAAGCAATCATAATATAAATTGTGCAGCATTCAGTTCCACCACTCAACACGCACTTTCTTAAATTTTGATTGAAAAAAATGCTAACAAAAACAGTATCATTTGCCAGTATCATTTAAACTTACTAAACTTAAATAGTACCAGTTGTAGTACAAATTTTGTACAAAGGATTTTAGTTCTCTAGTGACTTAGCCTACATCTTGGATTCCATTAATTTTAAATACGTCTACAGTATTTTAATAAATAACCGATGAGGTAGCATTATGTGACATGCTTCTTTTACATCGTTCGTTTCGAGAAATAATTAATAAAAATATATATTATTAACTATAATAATATTAACTTTGATTTTTATTTTCAATTATAAATAGGTTACGTAAATATTAATAATATACTTTATGTTGTTGTTATTCACTTTTGTACGTTTTCAGTTTACTAACGCTGTAAATGATGGATTTTTTTTTGTACTCTAATAAAACTATTGACTTAGAAAATGTATCTGTATATTAAATAATTACAGATAAATATTTATTTCTTGTAAATACTTAATAATTATTTTGTCTGTTTGTCGACGCTAATCTCAGATACGGCAGAACTGATTAAAATGTTGTTTTCATTATTATATTTTGCTATACATCTTGACATTTAGTCTTTATTTTACTTCCTGTCCATGGTCCAGGTTCAAAAAAAAGTTATATCAGCATAAAATATATTGTTAGATTAAATTAATGTGAAATAATACCTGATTTATTAAATCGACTCATACTTTAGTTTTACATTATTAATATATTTTTTAAAATAATAATGTTATTAGCAAACCTATAATTCATCTGAATTACATTCAAGTACACGTAGTAAATAAATCATTGTCCAGTTCAAGCGGGCGAAGCCGCGAGCGAGTCGCTAGTAATAAATAAATTTTATTTTCATTACAATTATAATTTTTTTTAATGTAAGTATATTTTTGTAAGAATGATTCATACGATACAACCGTTGAGATTAATATGTCAACAGATAAATATAAAAAATAAATGTACTCAGACCGTTTTACCTCTTGACCTACTCGTAAAACTGCTCCTGCAACTAAAATGACACAATTTTAATTAGCTGAGTAAACAATACTTTATTCATTTTTCAATTTATTTATTACATAGGTAATTATTATGTTTAAAAAACATTTCACATCATACAACACAAATATACAAAAGATAAGTTATTTAATTATTACAAATTTTAAATGAAATTATTTAATCGCGTATATTTAGGATTATACATTTTTGGAAACCCGACATTTCGAACACTTTACAGTAAACGAATGACACCTCAGTCTACCCGTGACCACGGACTACTGAGCTTACAGCCAACTATGATGATTGTGACGCCATTGGTCAAAATCAGTACATATTAATAATATAGAAATATTTTCAAATATGAAAATTTTAGATGCCATTTGTCGCAATTAGGACATGATAATAATATAAAAAAATAGGTTTTCTTTTAAATTGTTAAGGGCAACACCGAAAATGCCTTAGTATGTAGAAACACATTCATAGGCGTGCTATTACAGTCATTCGATTGCAATAGAACAAACTTTCCAGAAGTTTATACAAGAGTATATAATTATAAAAGTTGGATTTAAAGTATATCTGTAACAGAGACGGTGCTTGATGATCATCTTCATTTATTTGGACTTTCATCTCTTCTACTGACTTCTTTACTTTAAGATATAAAACCTGTTAAATTGTTTTTTTTTTCATATGAGTTAATTTGAAATATATATTATATTTTAAACATTCTTGTAAAGATACATGTAGCACCTAAATTTTTTTAAATATGTTATTAATGTTAAAGAAGAGATTCATAAAGTGATTTACGTAAAGTCAATAAACACATTTTATTTTTGAAAACACATTATTTTCTTTATAAAAATTACACTGGAAATCTAAGGAATATAAATAAAATTCGTTTTCTTTCAACATCAGGTGTCGCATGGAATATCACGCCAGTATAATTGTAAAAATTAAGCCACGTCAGTCGCAGAGAGTTAAGTCGGCAACTTTTGAATAAAAGGTATACACGTCTTTTGTCAATTTAAATTACGTATATTTATATTTAATTTCTTTATGATTGCTACAAATGTTATTTTTATTTGGGAAAAATAACCAAATTAGGTACTCAATAGATAAAGATCAATATAAAGGATAAGGGACATAGCAGCTTAATAGACAAATTTTTAGCTGATCCATTCCTTCTATTAATATACCTACCGCACTTAAAATATTATTTAATTCTAATTTAATTCATTGTTTTAAATTGAAATTAAATATTAGATAAATGTTCAATTTTTAACTAAAATTTATTACATCACAAATATTTTTCTATATTTTTTTATATGTATTGAATTAAAATTAAAGTACTTCTTCCTTCTTTAATAAAATAAATCGCCTGTCAACAGTAAATCGTAAAACCATTAATTGGAAGGTTAAAATAAAATTGCCGACATAATATTTCGCTAAGTATCCAAAAAAATATCCTGACGAAAAGAATGTCGTGCGCAAACGTATTTTTTGCCGAGAAAAATTACAGACCATTACAGTAAGCGCATTTGAGGTTTAATTTATTTCTTACAAAGTAACTAAAAGGTGAAAGGTGTTATAAATTTTGAGCACGTTCATTAGGCTCGACATGGATCCCTCGTACCGGCTTTTAGGCAGCGACACACGTCGGAATTTTGTAATAAGATTTCCTTAATTTAAGGCGCTTCTACATTCACGTTAGTGCTGTCTCTGTACCGCACACATGAAGATTACCGAAGCTCACCTGTGTAATTGTAATTTGTACCGGAATATAATAATTTATATATTAGATACTTACTTACTTTAGCTTCACGCTGTATCTCTAGCGGGGTAGTCAGAGAGAACGAAGCGCCAAATTCTACGGCCTCTTTCGCCTCATCCACTGTAATCAATTTCTCCATACGCGCCCACCGGGGGGACCTCATGATCTTTAAGTGACCTACCTCCAGCATCTTTGCGAACACAGCATATGTTCTCGAAGGTCACCCAAGGTCTCCCCCTACACCTTTTACCGCTTACTTGTCCGTCATAAATCTTTTTTACCATTTTTTCACTGGAGCTGAGCACGTTCCTCTTTATTCTCACTCCTTGCCTGGAGTTTTGTGTATTTCTTCATTGCGGACTCGGTCAGCTAAACTGACTCTAAATATACTACGAAGAGATAGCATCTCCATAGCATCCGACGCATATCTTTTACCCTACTGCGCGTGTTATATGTTTATCAGTTGTATATGTAGGTACTTGCATTGTTTTTGTGAATGTTTGTTATAGTGAGATGTGAATGTTTCTCACTCCTTCCATGGAATTTTGTATATCTCTTCATTGCGGACTCGATCAGCTAAACTGACTCCAAATAGCATCTCCATAGCATTCAACTTTCTTTCATTTTTCTACTATAATACCCATGTTTTTTTGGCTTATAACAGCCTCTGCATACATTCAATCATGAACACTACGCGTGGCTGTAGATAGCTCGTCATCGGCCACAGGGCGCACCCCGCGGGACTCGAGCCTAGGCTTGCGGCCGTACACAGAGCGTTGAATTATTTTAATTATCATTTTCTCGAAAAAGTCGTCTAAATTACATGCTATAAAAGCCGAAGATTATCTTCATTAAATTTCGTTGATGATAGAATAACTACAATATATATGTAAAATAAAAATTGATGAAATATCAACTTATAGTTTTCAATTATATTTTGTCATAAAATCCCTTATTGTCACTTATTTATAAGAGATAGATACAGGTGTGTCTTTCTTGCGGTCTGTCTTTAAAAATAATAAAATGTTATATTTTTGCCATACAACCTAATGACATATAATACTATAATTAACTGTTTTTGCAGCGCACGCGCTTAAAGCAATTCTATGGCGTTCCAGATCAATCGATCGACACATTGCTTTACCGATTTTCGCTGTATAGGGCCCAAGTTTGGCCTCATATGGAGTACTGTTCTCATCTGGAAGATTGTGCACCCAAGTGTCAGGTAAACCCACTTGTTCACATACGACGTAAGGCCCTTCGAATCGGTAACGATCCAATAATATGTAAAAGGCTTGACACATTGACATTGAAAAGTCTAAGCTAACACCACACCAAAATTATTTCATTTCTGACCAGTAGATTTTTCATGGTTTGCGAACACACTAATAGACACCCAGATACAAAGACAAACGGGCAGATAAAAATTGCTGTTGCGTTGCTATGTTATCGATACATTAGATTACATTAATTCACATGTTTTTTTTAATTTTCATGTGTAGAATTGATTTTTTTATTCTATTAATATAGATCACGGATGCTATAATTTGTGTCTCTAAAAACATTCCCTTAGGGGTCGAATTACGAAAAAAAAATCAAAATCCCGTCTAGGGCAGGATATATGAACCTAAAAAATCCGTATGCAAAAATTGAGATTTCCAGTACTTAAAGTAGCGAAGTTTCATATACACTACTAACATAAAAACTATATCCTTAGAAAACGAATTTAGCAAAATTCCATCTTAGGTAGCTCTACGTCCTATAAATAACGCCCATGCAAAATTTGAGACTTCTAACACGTGGAGTAACGAAGTTTCACACAAACTTTCAAACTCAAAACCCCTAGGGGTCGAATATCGAAATACCCATCTTAGTGAGCACGTTTTAGTGAGCACTTAGTGAGTACGTCATATAAATAACGCCCATGCAAAATTTGAGATTCCTAGCACTTGTTTCCCAGTCTGGTTGCACGAAGTTTCATACAAATTATCAACTCCGAAAACAACTCTTTAGGGGCCGAATATTGCAAATACTGGTCTTAGTAAGCAGCTATCCTGATGCAGATGTCCCGTAAATTGAGTCCATGCAAAATTTGAAACTCCCATCACTTGTAGTTTTTGAGAATTCGTGATGAGTGACTGAGTGACTTTTTGATTATATATATATAATTATACATATGTATGTATGTTTGTTTATTCTTATGTGGCTTTGTAGAGAGCTAACGGATGGACCGATTGATAACTAACATAAATCAATAAGATTTTAAGATTTTGTAGCTGGCACAGCTTAAGCCCAACGTAATAATAATAAAATAATAAATGAATGCCCAATTTCGGCTTCCTACTTTAGACAACTTGTTCAAGAACAAATTACAGATTGGCTTTGCCCTTCGGCAGCAGCCACCATAAATTTCATGGAGACCAAGAGAGTGTACCCTACGCCTGGGAACCCACACCCAGCGGAACATATGTGCCTGAAATTCATGAGCACGAACTTCAGGCCATCTGCAACGAAACGGGGTGGGTTCTCCGGTGCTGTGAGAGCTCCCTGGCAAAAATTTGGCCCCCACTCCCCTGTCGTACAGACCAGTCCGGAAAATACGCCTCCTGACCAGAATGAGATTATATTTTTATTCTGGAACATGGTAATAAAGGGTTGCAGTGTAAAAATTCCGATACGCCAGAAAGGTCCCACTTCTTTGAAAAGTACAAACGCATCACCAAAAATTTCCAAAATTATTCCAAATTTAGCTATGACTCAAATTATAGGTTTTAAGCACTCTTTCGAAACTAGCTTATGATTCCTGAATAATATAAGATTATCCACGGTTATCATACAGCTCAAAATAAAGATAGTATACTAATAAAAATAGTATACTTTAAAAATAAAATTAAATAATTAAGTCTTTGTAAAAATCTAGTAAAATAAACGTAATTTTTTTTTGATATATAAATAATGTAGTGTGTCCCCATTAACATAATTAAAAGAAAACCGGATAAAAAATGAACTACCGCAGCCAAAGTCTCCGTTCGCCACGACGGAGGTTGCAAGCTTTAAAAAAAAAACTTTCTCCCTCTATGCACCCGTGGGCTACCTGTGATCACCTGCTACATAATATCCGACGTGTAATCTCATTATAGGAATATACTGAAAGCATTGGTGCTTATATTTTAAAATCAATAGTAGTAGTAATACACCGAATCTTATATTTCTCGGTGTCAATGGGACTACCAAGTCTGTAGCAGAGGGCAATCTATGATTTTCTATGTTAGAATAATAAGTGTGGGAATAAAATGAAATATATTTTCCGCCTGCGCTATATAAACTGTGCGCTATATAAATTAAAAATTATCATTTTTAACATTTTAAAAATGTTAAAAATGATTATTTTTAACTAGGATAATAGAGAACAGAGGCCGTGGTGGCCTAGGGACACAAGGGTATGACTGTAACGCGACGGTTGTGGGTTCGATCCCCACTCAAAGAAATGAAATATTTATTTTAATTTATATTTCCATTTATTCGCTCTGGTTTCGAAGCAAAGCGCGGCGTTGAGTCCCGCCACTTAACACGCAATGCCTCCAAAATTCATCGAAAAGTGGGGAACGGAATGTCTTAACACTAGGTTCCCTCTGCCTACCCAGCTGTGTGAAAAATATATTTTCTTTGTCATACGTAATATGATTCCGGTAGATATCCCTCACACCAGGAAGTAAAATTCTAGTTCTTCGCAAAGCACCGGCAAGTCTATATGAGACTTATTTCGACTTCAAGCTGCAGTAAATGTGTTCGGTAACAGTTTAGCATATTTAACAATTTAAATTTGTTTTAAGCACCATTCTTGCTAAGTTTCATACCTATAACAGGTAATAATTATACTTCAGTATTTCGTTAGTCTGCCCTTATTAATATTAGCTCCTTCAAGGAAATAACAAAATTGTCAAATGTCCAATCTCTCTTAGGGTTATATTCTAAAAAAATGTAACAAAAGGTGTGAAATTTTGTTTATAAAAAAACACGAAAAATCCTACTGCAATAACTGAAAAGAAAAAACGCCGGTTAGTTAATTAGAATTAATATTCGGGATCTATTCTTCGACCAATTAAGTCTCCACAAAGAAGACCTGGTAGAATTTAAATAGGTCCCGAATGTCAATACTATTGTATTATTGGGCTTGTTTTATTCTGTTTAGTTTCTGTAGGTTGTTTTTTTGTTATAATTGTTTGAAAGAGTTTTATGGTGATGTATTTTTTACTGCAAGCTTACAAGCTGCATACAAGTGCAACTAATATTTTTTTTCCAAAAAAAAAAGAATAAATCTCCGCAGTTGATTTACATATTTTGTAACAAATTTAATAATTATCATTTTATGATATTTATCCGTACGTGTGTTTGTGGCAGTTATGAATAGACAAATATGACATAAACATCTACTACTATAAAAGTACTCCTTAACGTAGTCTGCCACATTTCATTCACTGAAAAACATCCGGAACGAGAAAGGAATATCTCTTATTCTATTTTACGCATTTACATATTTTTATAATAAATCTAAGCAACTTTTAACTTCTCTGTCATTACCTACAAGACGATTTTGGGAATGAGGCGTGTGCGACTCTACCGCGTTGACAGGTTAGTGTCTGTTTACGTCATTCGTAACAAATAGTGTCCATACCACGAGACTTTGGCAAAGTGATTAGTGCTCAACTGCTACGCTTGGAACGCCATAAACTAAGAACTAAACCGATCTGAACAAATGGTGTTTTATTTTACAACGAAATTTTTATTTCAAAAAATATTTTTTTGTATTTTTGATATGGAGTAGTTAAAACTGTGCTTTCACTTAAAATGGTGAAGATAACAATAATGTTAGACAGGGTATATAAATGGAGAAGTACTTTAGTAAGCTCTATTAAAAAATGTATTTTTGGACTGAAGCGCTTTTGCTTCGATACTCCTCATTTCTTAAGACTAAGCTATTTAATATCGACACTTTCTCTGAGATTCCGGTTTCTTAATATGCTATTGCATTACAACGCAATATGCTGATTATGGGCGTTAAATTGTTTCCTAGCTACACTTGTAAGTTCATATTATATCTTAATTGACATATTTCAGAATATATTAAAACAATATATATTTTTGTTTTTTTTTTATCTGTTTTTATTTAGGGACTTTTTAAGTAAATAAAATACAAAAATGTCAGTCCCATCGTTCCCTTAAAACGAACTAAAAATACATAATACTAACAGAAAATTGCTAAAGTAAATTATACACTATTTAATCTTAAACTTATATAACCATACAATAAATTTTAACTAAAAATCTATTATTAGCAGTACGATAAGCCATCCAAGTAGTTATTTTATATGTCTGTGAAACCAGCTAAATTAGATTTAAGATTTACTCTCGGGAAATATAAGATTTCTTGTTACAAATAACTCTTCGCTCGGTTTCTGAGAAACTGTTTATTATGTTATGAAATAGTTAGCTCCTTAAGAAGTCAATGTCTCTGAACGTGAAACTTTTTATATAATGAGTGACACCTCTAAACTTACTTAGTACTTTCCTTGTTTTCTTAGGTTTTTAAGATGAAATCTAATTTCATATATCTACTGTAAATTATTTATTAAAATAAAAATAAATCAGCTTCAAGCTGTATCCCGCACTCGGCAGGGTAGGCAGAGGGAACTTAGTGTTAAGACACTCCGTTCCCCCCTTTCTGCCGAATTCTGGAGGCATTGCGTGTTGGGTGGCAGAACTCAACGCCGCGCTTAGCCTCGACATCAGAGCGAAGAAATGGAAATATAAATTTAAGTAAATATTTCACCTCCTCGAGTTGGGATCGAACCCACAACCAGTCGATTTTACACACACTTCGTGCCGCTACGCCACGACTGGCCTCAATTATTTAATATATTGTAATATATAGATAGCTAGCATAGTATCTTTTTTCTATATGGAAAATTCTATAAGTAATTTAATATTCCACATTATTATTAAAGTAATAAAGAAAAAAAGATTTTTAAGAAGATTAGAATTCCTAATCCAACAAAACAAAATTTATGATCCATAAATTTCCACAATTTAAAAAACCTTAACCTAATTTTAATCATAAAGCACTATTCGGAGTATCGTGACGAGACTCAGTACGTCACTATCACGAACGTGTTCAACAGCGCATTCTGCTCTCGCGGACAAAGAAATGGCCCTTTCATATGCTTTCACAAGCACATTTTGTTAGCTTATTGTGTCTTAAGACGCTTCTTAAGCTCTTCACTATTTAAGATCTATTTGGCAACCTTTTTTTATATAATGTGCATTTAAAGTAAATTAATAAGCAAACTGACATAAAAAAGATAGAGGGAGTCTAGCTTAAACACTCCCATCCCCACTTTCCGCCGAGTTCTGGAGCATTGCGCGTTGATTGGCGGAACTCAACGCCGTGCTTTGCCTCGATACCAGAGCGAAGTATTGAAAATATTAAATATTTAATTTCCTAGAGTGGGAATCAAACCTGTCGTGCTTATAGTCACAAACCTCAGCCCGTGCGCCACGACTCACATCATTTTTTTTTGTAAATATATTCAATGTACAGGCACTTTTCTTAATGATTATTTTATTTTCTTAGGTAAATATATAGAAATTTGTATGTCCGAAAAACCATTTAATTAATTGCATTGGTGGTATTAACTTTTACGAAGAATAAAAGGCTCTTATCAGGTTGACCTTTTGTGCCGCGTGTCTTTTATAGCTTGTGAACCTAATTCGATTACGAGATCAAGTGAAGAGATAAACTCTTATGTCAATGCTTAAGATAACATGGCACTTATTCTCAATGCATTTTCTCACATATCAGGAAGAATTTGCTGAAATATTACTCTTTTATATAAAAAAGGTCAAAAATCATTTTCATACTTAAAATAAATAAACGTAATCGAGACGCAGTGGCACAGCATCTAAATACTAACACAATAGTTGTACGTTATATCCCTAGTCAGGAGAATAAATACTTAGATTTTTTCCTAAGACAAAAAGGAGTGTTAAATTTTTCAACTAGACACGCATTTTCTTCATTTCGGGAAGAAAACGGAGTATTTTTAAACTAGGTTCTTTCTGTTTTAATAATGCCCCTTTTCCCTAATATGAAACTGTAGAACAAAAAAATTGCGACCGGACTGTCAGCGTATTAGCTAAATTAGAATGCACGAGTTGAAATAAAATGTCTTGAGTCTCACTGAGTCACACCAGCATATAAACTTTTTCTATAACAGTTACTGCATTTATTCCGCGTAACGCTAGTTTTAGTTTTAGTAAAACGTTGGTGTGACTCATTGAATGACAATTACTGAGACGTTTGAAATACTACATATTAAGGTAAGTTACCCAAAATTAGATTGTTTATAATGTAGGAAACAAGGCCAGTCGTGGCGCAGGGGCATAAAGTATGACTGTAAAACCGTCTGGTTGTGGGTTCGATCCCCATTCGAGGAGATAAAATATTTATTTAAATTTATTTTCTTCGCTCTGGGGTCGAGGCAAAGCGCGACGTTGAGTTCTGCCACTCAACTCGCAATGCCTCCAGAATTCAAAAGAAAGTGGGGAACAGAGTGTCTTAACACTGGGTTCCCTCTGCCTACCCTACTGTTTGCGGGATACAGCGTGAAGCTGATTTATTTATTATAGAAAACTAGTTATTCTCCAAAATATTTTGTTTATAATATTACTTATTTAATATATTTTTTTTATTTAACACAATTTTATGCACATCATGTTGTTGTATATTTTATATAATATTATTAACGACGTGAAACGATAAGACCTGAATGCCAGTAAATAACCCAAAATCGAGCTTGAAGTGGCACTTATCTGATGAACCTTTTGTATCGTGTGTTATTTACAGTGCGCGCCCAACTCTATATGTATATAAGTAATCGTGTCCAGAGATAACTTCTTATTTCCAGCTTTTCGGCTTGTAATAGTCTTTATAATAAAATGTATCATCATTATATAGTTAGTAGAGATGTAGCAAGCCGTACGTATTCGTTACTTAGTAACGGGTGCGTCACCTAGTACCGAGTAACGAAACGTTACTCACGAATGCATTTCGTTACTCGGATTTTTCGTATCATTCGTATCTATAACTGTTTCGGTTCACGCAAGTACCGAATATGTATTTGCGTGCGTACGTGTATATTGATAAGCTGTGTGTAATGTATAACTAAATTTAAAATAACTTAAACTCAAGTATACTTAAAGGCTTGAGATATTTTAACACTAAGTGGAAAGTGAAAAAACCAAATTGTTTTAGTGGGAACGAAATGTCTTACCACTAGATCCCCTCTGCCGTATTCTGCTATGTGCGGAACACTTTGCGAAACTAAAAAAAAAGATCTGTATCAAAATACGAAAAAGTGAAAATGAATGCACCATACTATAACTTGGTATATAATGGTACAAATGAGTGTTTGTATAAATTTAAAAATTTTACGACACCGCGACATACTGTATGTGCGTATACTAGCTCTCTATGATCTCTCTCAACAACGTGGTTGCGCTGAGCGGGACAAGAAGCAGCCCCGGATCCAAGGAGAGGGGGGGGTGGGGAGGGGGGGGGGGGGCGGTGGGGGGCTAGGGGGTCGATTTCGTTACTTTTGCACCTCTAGTTAGAGTAGTTTTGCACCTAATAGTTAGAAGGGCTAATAAGGGCTATAGGTTTTTTAAAGCTTTTACTCTCGTTTATTTATTTCGATGCGTATATGTTAAGTGAGGCCGGTCGTGGCGCAGGAGGCCGGTCGTGGCGCAGCGGCACGAGGTGTGACTGCAAAACCGACTGGTTGTGGGTTCGATCCCCACTCGAGGAGATGAAATATTTACTTAAATTTATATTTCTATTTCTTCGCTCTGGTGTCGAGGTTAAGCGCGGCGTTGAGTTCTGCCACTCAACACGCAATGCCTCCAGAATTCGGCAGAAAGTGGGGAACAGAGTGTCTTAACACTAGGTTCCCTATGCCTACCCTGCTGTGTGCGGGATACAGCGTGAAGCTAATTTAATTTTTTTTTTTTTTATATGTTAAGTGGTGGATACGCGTTGTCATCGAATCTAAGGATCCAAACCAAAAACCGTTGCAGCTACAGTCAGTGTTATATTACATTAAACACGATATTGTTATTATTTTAATGATAACTGTTCATATTTCATATTTGTGAATATTAATAATTGACAGTATTGGTATTAATAACTACGAATATGTTCAGAGATCTAATTTTTCTTTTTTATCCTCTTTGATTTTTTTTCCCATATACGATGTAAAAATATATTTTATATAAACCTAATCCAAATCTAAAAAAATAATTTGTAGCTACCTAAATATATTTCTCGGTAAAAACACGTTTTACGTAAATAAAATATACGACTCTATGCAAATATTTCAGCCCAATGTATTCTAAATAGACGACTGGCTAAATAAAAAACGTAAGCACATTCGAAAATATGTTGCCGACGTAGGGACACTGCCGAAAATCCTTTTCTCGCACAAACAATACATTTCTAAACAATGAGAATTTTTCGCGAGATCCTTAAAGAAATATCTGCAAATCTCTACTAAGACAGATTTGAGTCACTCTCGGGAAATAAAAGATTGCTTCTATATGAATAACTCTTTAGGGCTCTTCTCGCTGTTTTTCAAGTGGCGTGATAATCTTTCCTATTATTTGCATTGCCATGGCGCAAATTGCCTGAGCAATTTATTTAGGCTCTTTAACTGTGCTTTCATTGAATTAAGAGATGAAACTGAAAGTGTATTTAAGATTAATGGCTCTTAATGTATTTCAACGTTTATGTTCGGTCCGGAGTTGCAGTGAATAGTGAGTAAAATAAAAAAATAAAAAACGGCCAAGTGCGAGTCGCACACGCCCACCAAGGGTTTATCGTGTTTTTTTTAATATTTTTATTAATTTTTGTTTTTTTTTTAATTGTTATTTCTCCATTCTTAGACAATTTCATAAGTGCAGGGCCTCGAGAGTTTCATACAAAATGCAGAAAAATTTTATGATTATAATATCTATGCTCCAAGAGACTGTAATCTTGTGTATTTGATATTAGAGACAGCTAGTTACCCTTACCTCCTCGTGATGTCGAGATAATGGTCAGGCGGAAGGACAGACTTATAAACAGACGGGATAACAAAGTAATCTTATAAATAACTTGCAAACGGTAGGAATTCATTAGGCAGAATTAATTATATGAAGTATATATATATTTCAGTAGTAAAACAATAAATATAACCAGAAATATCAATTTTAAATTAAACCAATTTTAGAATTGTAAAGCTTTTATAGATTTAGTCGACTTTAAAAGCTTGCCATTTTGAATACAGCGTATATATGTATGTAAAATGGTTTAAGTCGATGAGCAAGTATTCGCTCTTTGTTAGGCACTTAACGGATTACGTTTAGGATAAGTGTCATTGTGAACGAAGCAGAGCCTCCTTATATACTATGTAAGATTTACCTGTGGCCGTCTGCTTAAAGTAGTTTACTAAATAAATTATAGTGTTATGTTTACAATATAGACCAAGAATAAGACACATCCGGTCCTCACTTTCCTTCGATTTCTGGAGGTATTGCGTGTGGAGTGAGGCATGCATGAGGGTTTGCCTTGTTATCAGAGCGAATAAATGAAAATATATATTTTTATTTATTCGAGTAGGAATATAATCCACAAGCTTTTAGTATGTATGTTTATATAAGTATTCAATTTATTATAAGATACCTACTTAATACTACACACCACATGCTCAAGTGAATTTCCTTAAACTTAACATAAAATCTGTATTATTTTTCACACACTAGAATAGGTACGTCACTGAAATCAAACGTCAGAAGCATCTGCACAAAGGCATAAAACATTCACATTTCCTCTTGTCACTTTTCTCCAGTCAGTCTCCGGGAGAAATAATAGTGTCATAAATTCTTAAGTGACGTTTTGCGAGGGTTGCGAGCAAAGTTTCCCAATTGTATATTAAAATCGAAATAAAAGTTGTTGAAAATTACTTTTCTAAACGTAACCAGCGGCTCACTTGGAAATTCAAGAATAACTTAAGCAATAAATGTGAGTTTTGAAAATTCGATAACACTTTAGTAAAAGATATATTTAAATGCTAACAGTGTCAGTGGTTGAGCAGAAACACGAGCGTGTGAACGTGGCAAGTTGTGGGTTCGATTCCAAATCGAGGGAATAAATATAATATTTAAAATTTAGATTTATTTGCTTTGGTGTGGACGTAAAGCGCAGCATTTATTTACCGCCACTTAACACGCAATGCCACCAGACATTCTGTGGAAAGCGGGAAGCTGAGGGTCTTAACACTACTGTAATTTTTAACTCACATGTATGCCCAAAAGTAGGTTCCCAATTAATTTTAAGCTCAGTCAAGTCAATAGTTTGAAAGAGACTTTATGAACTCATAAAGTAAACAACTAACCTAAATAACAATAATCAACAAACAAAAGAATATTACAATTCTACCAATCATATATATTAATCAGCTTCACGCTGTATCCCGCACACTGCAGGGTAGGCAAAGGGAACCTAGTGTTAAGACGCTCCGTTCCCCAATTTCTGCCGAATTCTGGAGGCATTGCGTGTTGAGTAACAGAACTCAACGCCGCGCCTGACCTCAACACCAGAGCAAAGAAATGGAAATATAAATTGAAGTAAATATTTCATCTCCTCGAGTGGGGATCGAACTCACAACCAGTCGGTTTTACAGTCACACTTTGTGGCCCAGCGCCACGACTGGCCTAAAAATACAATATACATATTATTATTATTATAGAAACACATAAAAGAACTGGATGAGTAAATCATAAAAAAGCAAAGTAATTTAACCGTATTTATACTTCGACGTCGAATATCCGCTGTCTGTCGCGGCTTCAATCATGTCAACGTTGTGAGAAACAAAGCAAAACGACAATTTAATTTTACACATGGCTTGTTATTGACAAGAATATACGTTATAGATTATTTTACTGGACGTAAAACTCTTAATTGAAATTTGTTTATTATAAGTGAAAACTGATGATTTTACAATAAGTGATATAATGTACTAGCAGCCCGCTCGCGGCTTCGCCCACTTAAACTACATGATTTAAGATTTAATAAACAGTATTGATTGACAACTATAATGACTTCTGATATTATTTTTTTACTACATTATCGTAATTTATATAAGAATTTTTGATTGTTTTAAATTAAAAAATACGGCAATGTTGATATTTGATATTTATAAAATATACATAAAGCTAATTATTTATTATACGTATATATTTCTGCAATATTACGTTATTTTTACCTATGTTGTGTGAATCTCATCATAATTTTAAAACTCTGTTAAATGTTCTGATGTCAGTGAATAATTTAATTTACTGCTTTAGAAACCGCCTTAAATATTAAATTATTGATTTGGGTAAGAATTCATAATATTCTTTGTAAAATAACTGGAATGATTGCATATTAATTCCTGTACAGTTTTTAAATTAGTTACATATATTATTAGCTAAATGTAGAATTGGTAAATATGTAGTTAATATGACTTAATATGACTTTATTTAAACACTTATATGGTATACAATAATTGGTTGAGGTACTGTCCTCTTAGATAGGTTACAAAATAGCCCGTGGTAAAGAGAAACAGTGCCGTGTCCCACGGGGGATGATAAAAACAAGTGTTATTCTAATACAAGTTACCAGTCTTAATGTACATTTATTATAACCTAATTATCTTTACAATTTTAAATATTTTGGTGAATGTATAGGATGTGTGTATTTGTGATATGTATAGATTAATGTATGTATATGTGTGTGTATGTGTTGTGCATGTAGAGTGTGAATTTTATAATGTTGCTTATAATAATGTTTGCAAGAATAATTCTGTTTCTTCATATGTTTTATTGTGTAAGAATAAGCGAATAGTTGCTTTACATTCATGGACGGATAATTTATAGATAGAGGTACTTGTATTAATTTTATTGTATAAGAAAGGGCCTAAATAGAAGAAAAATTTTTTAGAAAAAGAGTAGCGTATAACAGGGAGAGGACAAATATTATCCGTACGTCGCTTAGTTATCTTAACGTAGGGTGTGTTTTTGTGTTGAAGTAAGATTGTATGTAAAACAAATAACTGCCTGACGCTAAGAACTTTGCAATCCTTATAAAGTTGCGTTGTAGAGTATAGGATTGGTCGAAAGGTGGCAACTTTCAGGATGGCTCTTTGTGCAATTTCTAGTGGGAGCATCACTGTCTTAGACGCCCCCCTCCGCCCCTCCCCAACAAGATATGCAATAAGATAATATAGATTGACCGAGTGCATAATAGACATTGCGTATAATAAATTGATTCGCGACGTATCGAAGTGTTTTAAAAATAAATATTAATTTTCGTATTCTGCTCGTTAGGGCTTCCACGTGAGCTCTGAAATTTAATGTCTTATCCAAAATAATACCCAAGTACTTTATGTTGTTTACTGAAGCTATTATTATTTACTGAAGCTATATTAGTTATAATATAATAAAAATTTTAGCTTTCTATTATTCTTTTTAAGTATCTCTCTATCTATTTTAGTCAAAATTACTAAATGTAGAGACAAAATATTTTTACTGTCTTATATACAGAGATTATGTAAAATTAACAAAGTTTTTGCTTACTTTTGTAATACATTTCTTTTGTTTTTCGCGACGATATGTCTACGCTGTATTTCACATTCTGCTATAGTCCTTTCCCACGCTTTCCGCCTAATCTGCGAAACATTGCGTTGATTGGTACAACTCAACGCCGCGTATATGAAATTAATTATTTTTTCTGAGCAGCAATTCAACCCACAACTATCGTATTTATAGAAGTCTATACTTAAATGATTTAATTACTAATGAAAAAAATGCCATTTACTTCATGTTAGTGAAAGTATAAATAAAAATATTAAAATATTTAAAAAACCTACTTTATAAAATGAAAAGCCCAATAATAGTTCATTAGAGTTAACACTCGGAACCTCGTTAATTAGTACAAGGATGTTATTGAAAAATTTAATGTTTAAAGACTACATACATACCGACTGATAACTATTGGACTTGTTTTTTTTTATCAGCTTCACGCTGTATCCCGCACACAGCAGGGTAGGCAGAGGGAACCTAGTGTAAGACACTCTGTTCCCCACTTTCTGCCGAATTCTGGAAGCATTGCGTGTTGAGTGGCAGAACTCAACGCCGCGCTCTGTCTCGACACCAGAGCGAAGAAATGGAAATATAAATTTAAGTAAATATTTCATCTCCTCGAGTGAGGATCGCCCACAACCAGTCGATTTTACAGTCACGCTTTGTGCCGCTACGCCACGACTGGCCTCACAGGACGGACTGGACTTGTTTTTTTCTTAATAATATTAAAAAATACACATTTTTTTTATTTTGGTCTTTTCAGTTAATTTCTTTCGCAGTTTAAGTCTAACACTTAGTGGAAAATGTTCAAGTTCCTTTATTTCATACAAGAGGGCGCGCGCGGCTTCGCCCGCTTATTAAGAGTGAATTAAACTAAAAAAACCACGAAACACGTGTTCAATAAAATATTTTTAACAGTCCGAATTTAAATTTTTATAAAAATCGGTGGCAATTTAAAGATTTATCCATATAAACTTTCAACCCCTTATTTGAACCCTTAGGGGGTGAATTCTTAAAAACCATGAAACACGTGTTCAATTAAATATTTTTAAGAGACTGAATTTTAAATTTTATAAAAATCGGTACAGATTAAAAAATGTTTCCATACAAACTTTCAACCCCTATTTCATCCTTTTAGGGTTAAAGTTTTTCAAATTCCCTTCTTAGTGGATGTCCAGAATATGAAAATAAACATCTGCCCAAATTTCACGTTTCTACCATCAGCGGTTACGGCTCTGCGTGCGTCAGTCAGCACAAGTCCTTTTATATATATAGACTAGCTAATATACACAAAGACATTTTTTAAGTGTTATTGTCAAAAAGTCCATTTGGTTTTAAGCATATAGTTAGGTGTTACATATTTTTAGAACCTACGTAAAAATCACTGTCAATCCTAGATGCCTTACTTGTTTGGTATCGAATTTTTTTTTTGAAAATGTTACTTCTGGCGCTGATAATAATCCTTGTTTTAATTTTAAAGCCTAACTAAGCTTTTACTACTAAGTTAATAAATAAACATTCAAACATACAAGATATCCGCAAAAACACAATCTTCTTTGGCATTCAAATAGATAAAGATAAAGGTAAGATAGCAGGTAATAGGTGAACCTTACTTTGGTTGTTCAGCTAAATTGTAGAGCGAACAAAAATTTCCTAGTAATGCTTTAAATGTCTGTAGTCCAGACGTTCGCTATCGGCACGTGCAGTCCCTGCAGAGGGTGGAAGAGCGACATGCACGTTTAGACTGTCAGAGATCTATTGCCATATATCTCTAGATAAGTGGTTTTGTCATGCACGTGGTTTTGTGGTCGACAGGGTACACTTCGAATTCTATTTTGTGACTAATATTGAAAATGTATTTTTTTTCCTTATATTGTTGTTGGGTTACGCTGTATCTCGCATACAACAGAATAGGCAGAGTGAATTTATTCTCAAGCCACTTCAACTACCACTCACCATCTAATTCTCGAGAAATTGTATATTGAATGGCAAACGCAATGCTGCGTTTTGTCTTATTATCAGAGCGAAGAAATATAAATCAATAAGTCTGAGTGGGAATCGAACTCACGAACGTAGTGTTACTAGTCCTAGGCTTTTGCACCTACGCCGTGACGACCGCCTCGATACTCAATATATTAATTTTAATGTTTGAAAATTGTTTTTATGGAAAATACTAAACAAACGAGCGTTCGGGTCACCTGATGGTAAGTGATGACCGCCGCCCAAGACCCGAAATAGACGCGCTATTTGGAAGTACCCATGTCATATCGACCTGGAAACGCTGCCGCGGGTAGGCCATTCCACAGTTTCGTGGGGCGTGGAAGGAAGTTCCTACGAAACCGCACCGCACCCCAAAGTCATATATAACTTAGTGAAATGTCATGAACACTCCATTCTCTATTCCGCCTGATATTCTGTAGGAATTGCGCCTGAATTTGAGACAATTTCTTATATTCTGGTCTGAGTCTGGATTGTTAACTTTGAACAGATACGTTTGTGTAATCATTATTATTTTTTTATTTTTTCTGGTCAATTATTTATTAATAGTACAGAATTTCGCAGAAAGTGGGGAATGCAGTGTCTCAACACTAAGTTCCCAGGTGCCCTCTGCTTACTCTGTTATACGTGGGATACAGCGTAAATTAAAAAAATATATATAAAATCAGTTTCACGTTGTATCCCGCATACAGCAGCGTATGCAGAGGGAACCTAGTGTTAAGACACTCCGTTCCCCCCTTTCTGCCGAATTCTGGAGGCATTGCGTGTTGAGTGGCAGAACTCTACGCCGCGCTTAGCCTCGACACCAGAGCGAGGAAATAGAAGTATAAATTTAAGTAAATATTCATATCCTCGAGTGGGGATCGAACCCACAACCAGTCAGTTTTACAGTCACACTTCGTGCCGCTGCGCCACGACAGTCTGGAAAAAAAATTGTACTATATATGTTTAAAAAGTCGAATCTATAAAATTTGTAACCCAGAACCTATAAATATCAGGGATATAATCATCTCAACACATTTGGTTATTCATAGGCGATAGCTCTCGTTGTTCAGCCTGCCAAACCTTATCGCTGTAAAACTGTTGAAAGCGTTGCCCGTGATGTCCAACATAGATGGACGGTGTATGCCGTAAACAATCATATTATCGTATAATCGTAAGCGCCTATCAAAATCGTACGTATTGTTATGAATTTAGAACATAAATTATGTTCTCCTCGCTGTCTATTAAAATTATAGAGTAAACTGATGTACTTGCATGAGTAAGCACCATTTATTTTCATTATTTGTTGTTTCGTGTATGCAGCATTTTGTATGAAATTCGTGGCGTAATTAAATATGGAGTAATTCCCATACAAATAAAGGACAAAATATCAAAAATGAAAATTTATTGATATTTGAAAAAAGACATTTCAATCTTCTATAGTTCTTATCATACAAAATGAGTGCATATATAGTGCGTGTGCGTGCTTGAGTGCATATGCATATAGAGTGCCTGCAAACATTAATTCAACTTTTATAAGTTGTACTTCTCATTGAAATACAATCCTGAAATTGGTAGGCACGCTATATCCCGCACACAGGAGGGTAGGCAGAGAGAACCTTGTGCTAAGACACTCCGCTCCTCACTTACCGCCGAATTTTGGAGGCAATGCGTGTTGAGTGGCGAAACGCTACCGCGCTTTGTCTCGACACCAGAGTGAAGAAATGGAAATATAAATTTAAGTAAATATTTCATCTCCTCGAGTGGGGATCGAACCCACAACCAGTCGGTTTTACAGTCACACCTCGTGCCGCTGCGCCACGACTGGCCTCCTCATATCATATCATATATATCATATATACAGTTGAAATGAATGTATAATTTATTAAGCATTAAATATCTGATGTCAACCGAAGCCATAACTACGCGAGCGCCGCGCAAAATAAAGTTTAATTTCACACTTGGCTTGTCGTTGACAAGAGGTTAACGCATTATGGCAGAATGTTTACGAATCATACATGAGTGACTAGTAATTTATTATAGTAAACTAATTTATTAAAATACTCAGTATGGTAGTGATTAAGATTACTGGCTGTAAATATATATATTTTTTTATTTTAGATAAGCGACTCATAACATTATAAGATTTCTGCTTAAGTTATGATGATGATACATACGTATATACAAATCTATATATATAAAAGGACATGTACCTGACTGACTGGGGTAAGACGCATGCACAGCCGTAATCGCTAATGGTAGAAACGTGAAATTTGGACAGATGTTTATTTTCATAATCTGGATATCCACTAAGAAGGGATTTTGAAAAATTTTAACCTTAAAGGGATTAAATAAGGGTTGAAGGTTTATATGGATTTTTTTTTAAATCGGCACCGATTTTCATAAAAAAACTTTAAAATGTATATTCAGACTGTTAAAAATATTTTATTGAACACGTGTTTCGTGGTTTTGTTTAGAGTTCACTCCTAATGGTGAAAATACGCGGGCGAAGTTGCGCGCGCCCTCTAGTATAATATAAGTATGTATGAAGTGTTATTTATTTAATAGTTAATGTAAATAATTGTAATTGAAGCTTCTCGCTGTAACCCGCACATAGCGAGATAGGCAGAGGGAAGCTAGTGTTAAGACACACTGTTTACATTAAAGACAGTTCCGTTCCCCACTTTCTGCTAAGTTTTCCAGGCATTACGTGTTGAGATTCAGACATGAAAATATTAAATATTTCATTGCCCCGAATCCAAAAAGGAATTGATTCACAATTAAAATCCTTCTGACGGTGAAAAAAAATATGAAACTTTGCGGCATGTTCTGTCATTGACGATTTTGCTAAAGTCAAGCTCCTGTAAAAACATAACTCCCGTTGTATATACAGACATTTGTTAACTACGACAGTATCATTTTAGTTTATTGAAATATGATAGTATTTTCAAAAAGTCAGATCAGATCAGTTTCACGCTGCACGCACACAGCAGGGTAGGAGGGAACCTAGTGTTAAGACATTCCGCTTCCCTCGTTCCATCGATTTCTGGAGGCACTGCGTGTTGAGTGGCGGAGCTTTACGCCGCGCTTTGCCTCGACACAAGAACGAAGACATTTTATTTTACAATATTATTTGTTAATCCAGGCCCCTCCTGTTTTGGGGGCCCGGGCAGCTGCCCCGATGCCCTCCTTATATCTGGCCCTGACTAACACATTCAAAACATTAAACTCATCTCCAGCAATTGACCTGAAAACATGATAGTTCTACATGAATGCCAAACGAACGAATGGGTTAACATTTCATAACGGACACATTCCAATAACTCGAGTGTTACAATCTGATGTTACATTTTAACAGGACTCAGTTTATTATACTATATAGGTGTTTATTTTATTTTCATTAAATATCATTAATTTTTTTTAAAATTTTGTACCTCAAACGGAAAACGGAAACGGAACGGAAAAAATGGAACCAACCCTCCCCTCTTACGACCATTCTGTTTAACATCTGTCGAGCCTATTTATATCGAGATTCGGAGAAGTCAAGTTGAAATTAATATCAAATATTCAAGTCTACAGTCCCTTTAAGAAAAAAATAAAGCTCCTAACAATTACGTAGCAATCAATCAAGTAACAATTTTATATTTATAATTCGTGTCATTTGAGTAGCAAGTATTTAATTTATTTAAAGCAGTACATTTTTTTGAGAATATAATATAACATACATATATATTTTCGAAACAGTGTCTGACTGTAAAAATTACCGTCCTTTTTTCTGCTTTTTTGTTTTTATTTTTAAAGACCTAGTAGTAAAGTAAAGATATTCATATTCTGCTTTCATAAGCGTAGGGTCTTATTTGGCGTATTTAATACTCGCACCCAATTCATTTAAACACACAAAATATGATATTACGAATGTTAAATATAGTTTTTGCTTTATCATAGAAAGATACTAGTGATATTTGTGTTAAAAATCGGAAGCGGGTAACGTTTTTAAAGAAACACGTTAAAGACACACACCGTCTAAATGATTCTAAACTATTTTGAAAGAGATACTATGTAATTGCAATAAGTGATATGTATCACCTACTAACAATACTTCACACTAGTTTCCTTCCAACAGGGGCCGTCACTTACAAGCGAGTGCCCCCGATTGACACAATTCCACTGCTTTTATAGTTATTTTCCACCTAAATCTACCCTCTTTTACATTAAATCTACCCTCTTTTACACGAGTACGCTAACACGGCCATCCTGCATGGTGCCCGCCCCGGGCACCCCACGAGTCGGGATAAATCACTGTGACAATAAACAGCAGTTAGTCGTGCGCCTAAACTATACTGTATCATAAAACAGTCCCATAATGGAATTTTGCTCATTTTATCATTCTTTACACTGAAATAGCTCGACAACATGACCCAAATTAAAAGGAATATGCCGCACTTAGGAAACCCTAAAGGGACTATGCCACACTTAGGAAACCTTAGAAAACCCTAAAGGGACTATGCCACACTTAGGAAACCTTTGGAAACCCTAAAGGGACTATGCCACACTTAGGAAACCTTTGGAAACCCTAAAGGGACTATGCCACACTTAGGAAACCAGACTCATAGCTCAACACAACTTGCACTTAAAGAGCATTTACTCACTTAAGCGTACCAAGTTGTTAAAGTCGTCTCCCTCTTAAAGAGTATTTTTCTCACTTAAGAGTACCAAGATCAACTTTGAGCCCACATGTCAACATTATAAAAATTGTAAAGTGTGGCTAACTTACTCTCAAAGCATTATGCACAGACCTGTATTTTCGCTCGGTCTAACCTGACACTTGCTTATTATTCATCCTTGATTCGATCCATTTTTCGAGTCTTTATGACACCACAATAAAATCACTAAAACAATAAAATTATTAGTAAAGTAGTCCTTCTATTTTTCGATAATAATTTCAAACAGCAAAGATCTTATAATAAGAAATAGCTTTTAATTTTTAGAATACCAAACTTTCAATCCAAAATACCAATGGGGCGAAGATACACATAAAGATATGAAAACTTCATGCGTATCCCACTTCTGATGTTAAAAATCGGAAGCGGGTAACGTTTTTAAAGAAACACGTTAAAGACACACACCGTCTAAATGATTCTAAACTATTTTGAAAGAGATACTATGTAATTGCAATAAGTGATATGTATCACCTACTAACAATACTTCACACTAGTTTCCTTCCAACAGGGGCCGTCACTTACAAGCGAGTGCCCCCGATTGACACAATTCCACTGCTTTTATAGTTATTTTCCACCTAAATCTACCCTCTTTTACATTAAATCTACCCTCTTTTACACGAGTACGCTAACATTTGGTACAGAGCAACATCTTAAAATATTTGTTATAAAAAAATATTACGTATTACTTCGAAAACATATCGTAAATTCATTAAAATGTTGTATGCAGAAAATGTTCACTTCAAAATTTATGTTAGACAAACAACCGTGATGTATTACTTGCATTCATGCAAGTTTCTCGTGACTTCGCATCATGCACTTTTAAAGTTCTCGGAGGGAACCAACTTTTGATATTATGTAAATTTATTTTCGAATCTATTTTGAACTTTACTTTCATACCAGGTTATTGAAAATTTTACACAAACCTTTAACGTTAATCTATATCATTTTGTAACCTATTTCAAATTATTTATCAGATATCTGCTTATTGAGCTGTGTTATAATAACAATATATTAGATATGGGAGATATTACGTATGTGTATATATAAAAAATGTTTTATATAAGAAAAATAAGTCACAGAACTGTCTAACGACTTGTCTAATAAACTTATTACCTTAAGCTTAAGACTGCCTTAATAGTTGAGATATCAATATAATATTCATACATATAGCTTCACAAAGCTTCAACTATTAATGAGTGAACAAGAATTATACACGTAAAACTCCTACTTTTAGCTATATACTGACACGAAAAGCACCGTCAGATATTATTAAATTAAGTTGAGGAATTTTGTTCGTAAAAAAATTAAGGCAAAACCTATTAAAAGGTACCTTAGAAAATATAAATATAGCTATGAGTTATATACGATCAGAAAAGCTGGACCATTTCAATTTTTCAATAAGAAAATAAATTACGAAGGTGACAAGGAAATAACTTCACTTGTAGATATAATAGTCAGCATTTTTTTAAATGATCATGACTTGAAATCAAAGGTAGACCATAAACCTATATACAATATCAACAAAAGAAATTTTACCAGCATGTCTAGATTAGCCTTTTCACGTATACTATATAAATAAAAGTCTCTATTGAAATGAGATAAAACATTGAAGTCACATTCAGATGGGGCTAGCGGAATCGGCGGACACGGTCAACTTTTTTTAGAACTAAATAAGGTTATATAAGATAGTAGTATTGGAGTTGAGATTACTAAAAACATGTATAAGACAGTCCTATCCTATCCCACATCTTTTCAAAAATGCATATTTTTGCCTCGAAGAAATAATTTATATCCAATATAGTATTATACATATATCTAATCCATTAGTGGGAAAAATATATTTTCTACCTTTCAATGTGATTCTGTATAACCAAAAGAAATGTGCATTTAATCCTATTGCTATTCAGTCCGAACGTGCGTTCGCGTAATGTCATGTCTCTTGGGATATTATCGAGTACTGAAGATAAAGCTATGTTAAGCTCGTTGCTAGTACACAAATATACGTTTATTTATCCTTGCTATTGGCATCATATGATGTAAAAATTAAATCCTTAACAATACAATGAAATGAAGAAACTAATATTTATTATTATAAAAAATATCAGTTAAATGAGAGTGGGTTTCCCTCAACTAGACTTCTGTGCCAATTTTAGGATTGTAGGTACAACTTATAATAGTTGACAAACTTAAGTTTGCGAGCATCTGCACTCGTTTTGTATGAAATGAGCTACACATATAAGTTGGTAATGAGCTTTTTTATGAAATACCTAAAAAAAATCGGTTCTATTTTTAATTTATACGTTAAGTTCTCACTTTGTGCTAAATTTCATAAGTGTAGAATTCACGGGAAGTACCTTATAGGTTTTGATTACATGCAAATTTCATACAAAATGCATCAAAAGCTATGCATAAATGCACGTAGCTTTTGGTTGTGTTGACTTAGAAGTTCGATATGTTTCTGTGCTTCAAGGCACCATAGATCTATATGTTTGATATTAATTTCAGCTTGATATCTCTACGCGATCTTGAGATAAAAAAAATTGATAGACGGACAGCAAAGTGTAAAGGTAGAAATGGAAGCCTAAAAATTGATATGTTTTATAGGCATCTCATAAATCTATTGTATCTTCAGATATTAGCTATAATAATTAAAATACTTCATATATAACTGCAAAACGGAAAAGGTACAGCTTTCAAGGTAATGGGTTATTGATAGTTCCTAAAACTAGATAAAATACCTATATAGGTAGAAAAAAGAAATAGATCTACAAGTACTATCGTTATTATTTATAATTTTTTACAAGTGGAGAAAATCGCATTTGAAGTTTATGGTCGTCAAAAATATAGTTCTACCGCGAAGTTACGGAGTGATTAACATAAAGCTAATGTAACAATATTTAAGATTTATAATATGTGCCTCATGTCTTTATACCATGTGTATTTAAAAGATTTCGAGTAAAGAACAATGGAAGACAAAATTTTCAAGTTTTTGATGAATTATAAGAAAATTTTACTTAGATAACTAAATTAATTAATCATCATGGTTATTTGGTTAAAGGTATTAGAAAAGGAATAAATAAAAATAAATTTCGTACTTTTAATATTTTTTATTTTAATTTGTGAATTGGTTTATATTGCTTCTTAGCACTAATAAATGAACTTTAATTAGGTTTTTTAGAATAATGTGTCAAAATCACAACGATAAAAACTATTTTTGACAAGAATCCACAGATAATAGCAATGTTTTGCTCTATTTTCTAACTTATTTACATAAGTTTAGTACTTTAATGTTTATTTTTCTATAAACAAAAAAAATGGTTCAACTTTAAGAGTTTAATAAAGTTTAGTGTCAAAAATAATTTAATTTCTATTTACCGTGGATTTTATAGAAAATATATATTTTTTCCATCCTGAATCATATTATTATTATTAATTGACTTCATAAGTATGTATGTATTTTTTTTTTGTTTTACTACGACTACACTTGTACGTTCTATGGCAGGTACAAGTTGGTGGCCAAACGGCCTACTCGATCCTCCAGGTTCTCTATTCGAAGGTTTTTATGAAGTATGGCATTCCTCACGAATCAAAGAGCCTGGGTGACGCGCCTGAGGGCAACGTTCTGGACGATCTGAAGGGACCAAGCCGGCGTAAATTTTGATGCACCAAGCCGGTGCACCATATGTGAGGTGCGGCCGGATGTACGAATTGTACAAGGAGAGCGTTGTTCTCAGCGATAGGCGGGATCGGTCACAATAGATAAAAGGCTATCTTTGCGGCGTTGGCGGCTTGCTTCACTTGCACCTTAGGGGACTTAGGGCACCTTAGGGGACTCGTGCAGAGATGGGATGACTGCTCGAGATGGCACTCTCCACCCTCTGCTGAGCTACACAGGTACAAAACACTTTGAGTTTTACCGTCGGTAGTAGCATCTTAAACTTGTACCCTCGGTAGTAAATTTAACGAGCTCCTTAAACTATTACATATCTTTTTTATGAATATTTATTTTTGAACATGTTTTCTAGGGTGTTAATTGATCAAAAAAATAAATAATATAACGATTATTTTCGACTAATTCACAAAATTGCGAATATCTAATCTAATTGCGCAATCGAATATGTAACTTTGTTAGGCAAAATATAAAACTAGGATTCCGAAAGTTGTATCTATTGCCTAACAAAGTCACATATTTGATTACATACACCGTAAAGCTATATTTGTCAATACCAGATGGATTTGAATCTAGAAACAAGTTATGCACTTAGATTAAGATTTTTAATTTCTTTTTAATTGCAAAGGGTACGTTTGAGAACGGCGGTCTTAAACTAAATGGGTCGAAGACCGAGTACATAGACTGCGGGAGCCCGGACTCGAGCACTATCCTTATAGGTCCTAAGCCAGCCGTTAAGTCGGAAAAGTTCAGGTATTTGGATCCGTCATGCACAAGTCTGGAGGCATCGATCACGAGCTCTCAGGAGCTTCACGTTATGGAAATGAAGATGTTGAGGTGGATGTGCGGCGTAACTAAAGTCCAAGAGCGTCGCCTGAGATGGTATGGCTACGTTACGCGCCGGCGTAGGAACTATGTCGGATAGAAGTGCGTTGCTATACCTGTTCTTGGAGCTGGACGTCCCGGACGCCCAAGGAAGCGCTGGTTGAATGTCGTGATGCAGGACATGAGAGCAAATGGTCTAACCACGTTACGGGTCGAGCAAAGTGGAGTAGATTAAGCAAGAAGGCAGACCCTGGCAACATACGCCGGGAAGGCAGACCCTGGCAACACACATTAATGTCAGCAGGAAGAAAGAGAAAGAAAATATAGATAATATATATAAACTGTTTAGTCCCAAGTTAAACGCTCTGATACTTATAGCTTTATAACATACACTTATGTAATATTTACAAGATACGGCAGCGTCTGTTCCTCAAACTTTTTATTCAGTATTAAGTTCAGCCGATTTACTGCGACTTTGTAAACTTACGGGAAACGGATGATATATGAGTATAGTTTGAACGATTCCGGAGTTTTGTTTGGAACTATTTGATTCATTTCAACTTACACTAAAATATATAACCTAAATATATATTTACCGTTCGATTTGAAATATATTGGTATAACGAAGATAAGTAAATATTAAAACAGCTTCATGCTGTATCCCGTTCGCAGCAAGGTAAACAGAGAGAACCTAGTGTCTTAAGACACTACTTTCCGCACTTTCCGCCGAATTTTTCGAGGTGCCGATTCTTTGCGTATTGAGTGGCGGAACTAAACGCCGGGCTTTTGCCTTGATGTCATAGCGATCAAATGAAAATATTAAGAAATAATAATTCATTTCCTCGAGAGGGGGTCGAACCCACAACTGTCCCGATACAGTCATTCTTTTGTGCCGTTGCGCCGCGACGGCCACAATATAAATATTGCTTATGGGAATTTTGATTTTAGTGTTTGTTTATCAGTAATTTATCTTCAGTGTAAATTTTAAGTACTTTTGTCGATCTTTTAACGTAATTGCAATCTATTTTAATTATATGCGCTTCGTACGTACATACGACGTACATACGTATGTACAGTACGATCAACGAGTCGTTACCTCCTTGAAGTTAGCTGTATATGGCAGCGCAAATTTAATTTTATGATTTTACATACTTCTGATTATCTGTTTAACGAAGTTAACGTGGGTGAGTGAGTTCAGAAAACCTAACTTCAAGCACCCACGACTCGTTGACCGTACTGTATCTACAATAAGCAAGAATACAAATAATTAAGAGCTTCACTGGTGCGGAAAGTCAGATTTATGATTTTTCATAGTCTATGAGCAATAATAATAAGGTAAACAGGAAGTTCGCACGTAACGGAAACTAAGCAAAATACAACTTCGTCATTCTAGAAGCGTTATTAGTTCGAGAAGGATAGTTCCGGTAACATGTGTTTCTAATACATATAATATGTGTTTTTGTTGCTTTGGAATAATTTTCATATATTATGTTAAGCTATTTGTTAAATATTTGGAACGTATTATAATAAATTTGCTTTGTAAGAAAGTTAACCTGAAATAAGAAGGGGATTTAATGAAATTCAAATATTACCAAATGCCTTTTGCTATATTCTGAAATCGTATTTAGAAAAATAAAAACTAATATAATATCAACAAAAGATCCCAGTCGTGACGCAGGGGCACAGGTGTAGTGTAAACGTGATTGGTTGTGGGTTCGATCACTATTCGAAGAAATTAAATATTTATTCAAACTTATATTTTCATTTCCTTGCTCTGGTAGCGAGGCTAAGGGCGGCATTGGGCTCCGTCACTCGACACGTAATGCCTCCAGAAATCGGCGGAAAATGGGGAACGGGGTGTCAACACTAGATTCCCTCTGCCTCCACCGCTGTGTGCGGGATGTAGTGTAAAACTCATTAAACAAAATATTAGAATAATAGATACAAATATAAATTATGAATTCTGAAATCCTCCCATAACTTAACAAGCTGAAAGTTCCTGCAATATTTTATCATAATTAACTCAAAATATATTATCTTACGACAATAGCTCCGCCTCCTCGGTTAATGTAATCTGTGTTCTCGCTAATGTAAATATAAAGTCTTAATTAAATTAAGGAAAACTCCAGTCATTTCTACCCATATTTGGCAGATATGACTTTATTCCCTTTAATCAACAATGTCTATATACAGAAAAGCGCTTGGTGTGTGGAAGACTAATTATTAATCATATTTTATTATGTTTAGAAGTGTATTTCTTATATTTTAATATATAATACACTCGAGGAAAGGAATATTTAGGAATATTTTCATTTCGTCGCCCTGGTAACGAAACATAGCGCGGCGTTGAGTTTCGCCTCTTAACACGCAATGCCTCTAGTATTCGGCGGAAAATGGGGAACGGAATGTTTTAATATAATATGTACGGATATAGCAGGCTAGGCAGAGGGAACCTAGTGTTATAATTATTATTAGCAATATAATAATTTGTGGTTGTATAAAAATGAAAAGTTTTGTTATGTAAAGAGGCAATAATGTAGTGGAAATGTTATTTTTGGTGAGTATTGGAGTCGCTGTTTATATATCTATTTCTATTCTGAAATTGGCACTAGTGACCTTTACGGCTATAGGCTTTAGGCTTTGTTCTTTAGTTTGCATTTAATATTTATCGTTCTTGTGGGAAGCGTATAAAAATAAAGTTATATATTACGGCTGTTTATAGAGTTATGTGTATCTCAATAGGAAAAAAAATAACAGAACTCTTATAGTTTGTGTCTTTGCCAAGAAAATTTTCTCAAAAAATATTCATATCAAATATACGGTCTACAGTTCCTCAGAACATTGAAAAAAATAAGATTCCAAGTTAACACAATCAAAAGAAACGAGCGTTTTTTATCAAACTTCATTTTACCCCTTTTTTATAAAAAAATGCCCTATCCAAACCTATAAGGTACTTCCCGTTGACCTAAATTATGAATCTTTGCAAGAAATGATAACTTATTAAATACGAAAAATGCAAATTTATAGATATACGTCACAGAAAAAAATATTACAAAATAATTGGAATTAATTTCATACCAAATGCATAAGTATATATATGCCCGTAAACTTCAGTTTCACTACCTTTATAGTCACGTTTCCGTTTTCACCTACAATCACGAAATAAGTATGGAATTCCAGGTTGACTCGCACTTGACTGGGTTTTTTATTTTATATTACCGATATTGGTATTGGTAGTTGGTACTTGGTACTTATATTTTTTTTTTTATTTTAATGGGCAATCGGAAGACTATGTAGGTACATATTCACAAGAGCACATACTGATTAATTAAACTTTGCACTTCAATAGTAAAACTATTACAATTTTCAAATTACAATCCATTTAGGATTGTTTTTTTTTTAAGAGATATAGAAGAAGTTAATAAAAGATAATAATTATTATTATACAGATGTAACGCAAAACTCATACAGGGTGGAAGTGTCAGCACCACTTTAAATGAAACGATAGTTTTAATTACCCAATACTTGTTATTATTATATTACTACAATAAAATTATTGCTGTAATATAAAACGTCATTTGTCAAAAACGCCGCACGCACACATAAACCTATCAAAGGGAAGCCCCCGCAAGAGCCTAGCGTAGTATTGGCGGCAAAGTTCAAAATTGATTAACCTTTAGTAGTATTTTTGTAGTAGTATATGTTTACGTTATTGGTATCTTATTCATAACTGCGTCACACGAAATTGAAGTATGGATAAAAACAAAAAAAATCCTACGTCTAAGCTGTTGAGGTATCTTGATTAATTTCTTTATATATGGGTTTAAAATATTTTATCTTATATGCTGTTCCCGTAAAAGGAGCGCTGACACTTCCACTCTGTATAAATAACATTCTGAAACCGCCAATTGTATTATGAAAATCTACTTACATCAGAAATTAATCATCACTCAAAATTACAAACCGGCATTACGGTTCCATGCATAAATAATAACAGCTTGAGTTACGTTACAAAAATGGGACAGAATATTAAATGTAATTTCGAGTGAGAGTTATATGCCTGGGGGCCAAATTAAATGTATTGAACTTAGTGACAATAAACTCAGAGTTTGTAAAAATCTCCCTATAGAGATACTAACAACATAAATAAGTTGTAACAAGCGTATAAAAATTTCGACGCAGCTTGGCGAGAACGTATGGCTTAGTGGTCAGAGCGCCTGGTCGGTTTCCAGAAGGCGCGGATTCGAGTCCTGCTGCGTTTAAATTTTTATACGTTTTCTAAATAATTATTTTTCTTTCCTAAGTGTGGAATAACACTTTAAAAATGTTTAAAAAATATTAAAAATGTTTAAAAAAACTCAGAGTTATTTAGTCTGCACAGCAAATATGAGTCCAATTATAAACCTCAATGCATATAATACATTGAATATTATGCATATTTACCTTAAAAAACCTATAGGACATCGTTAATTAGACATTATGTTGAACTCTCTGCAGCTGTAACTTGATATTCACTAAACTATTGAAATAAATGCACATTAAAAAGTTGTGACGAGTGCAGGTTTAAACTGCTTCGTAAAACCCGGGAATGCGTTTCCTCCTCTCAGGGTTTATAATTTTAATATTGTTATATTAATGTTCCGTTTTAAAAAAAGTTTCCCAGGATAGCGTTATTCTTAATAATAAATATGAAAGGAGGGCAGAAAACCACCTTCTCCTATGTATATTTATTTGAGGCCTCGGGGAAATAAATTATTTAATATTTTCATTTCCTCACCCTGGTAACAAAGCAAAGCGCAGCGTTGAATTTTGTCATTCGATGCTACGCAATTGAAAATTCAACGAAACGTAGCGCACGACGTAACGAGTGTCTTAGTACTAGGTTCCCTTTGTCTACCCTGATAAGCTAAAAAATAAACTCTTATTAATAAATCAGCATTTCACGTTGGCACCGTAACGAAGGGGATATTGGGTTCAATCCCAAACATATAGAATTAATGTTTATATTAAAACTATTTTTCTTTTATTTTTTTTATATTCGCTTTCTTTATTGAATACTCGCTTCTTATTGAATCTCTTATTATTAATATGGGGAAATATTAAAATTTTCGTTTTTAGTTAATATTATGGTAGTATTATATAAGGTACTCCGTTTCCGGCTTTATTGACGTAAAGAGTCACAGAGACATAGTGAAGAAAGGTTCTTTTTGTTTTGACCGTAAACTCAAAAAATACCGTTCCGCCCGTTGCAAAATCACTCAAATTCCTTATACGGTAAGCCTAAGTGTATCATAAAGCCAAAAACCGTTTGCCAATCGTGTTAATAAAAACTTTTTCGAGTACGTTAACATCTACGGCATTTGAAACCACAATAACTACAATAATCATAGTCCCAACCTAGAAAGTAACAGAACAAGAACTAATAATATAATTTTATACGGAATTAGAGAAAATGAAAATTTTACTAAGAAGCTTATGGAATTAGTAAAGAGGACGCTAAAAGAGGATTTAAATATTGTAGTGGAAGATAGGGACATTAATTCAATATACAGATCCAAAAATCGGTAAGCAGAACGAAAGAGGAAGACCAATATTAATAACATTTGTCAAGAAGATAACGAAAAATAAAAAGAATATAAAAACAATATTTTTCGTCTGAAGACTACCCTAAGGACATTTACAAGATTGAGATTTCTGATCATGAAAAAAATCAAGAATAATATACATGATTTCAAAGACCCATCTAACAAGACTTTTTAATAATATGGTAATTAACACAGAAACTCTACCAGAACAATGAAGAAAATTCGACATAATTCTCCTATTTAAAAAAAGAATCCCGCAGATATAGGAAATTATAGACACATTATATTTATAGGCTTATTATCAAGCATATACAAGCCAAGCAGGCTTCAGATCCAGAGTCAGCACAATAGACATCATTCAGACGGTGAAAAATATAAAAAAAACTAAGAATGAACATATATATATAAACATGCACTCACATTAAAATGGAGGTGGTGATAGATAAAAAATTACCATACAGACTACACGATGTGCACAAGTGGAAAAAGGATCATTGGTTGACTGAAGAAAGGGTGGGCTGATGATATAACACAGATGGCTGAACAGGGACTCATGGAATAGACTGGAGGAGGCTATTATCCAAAATGGGGTCCATATTTCAGAAACACACTAAGAACTTCTAGCATTACTACTAACACTTCTAACAATAATATAAGTAAATAAATCTTTTTTAATCTAATTCATTAACGACATTTGATTTGTTGCTTAAATAATGGAAATAAATGGATTTATCATTATTTTTTTTTATTTCTCACCTATAAGCTGGTGTATAAATATAATTACGAGCTTGCGCCAAATAATTATAGAGTGCAGTGTGTTTAGTATTGTGTATTAATGTCATTTTCTTCTATCGGCAAATTCGAAAGTCAAATAAGTTAAATAAGTTCGAAAGTTGGTAAAGTTTGCAGTAGTATCGGAGTTGTGGTTGTTTTAAACTCATCTCATCCATGCCTGCATATAAAGTTAAATTAGGACAGAATTTGTCTACTGCAATCCGTATGAATTCTTCATTAGGTGGTTGCACATTTACAATACCTTCAATGTTGGTCTCTAACAGCTGTTTTATGTTTTCAATTTGTGTAAAAGTGTAAGCAGTTTGTGTTTGTTGGCTATTTGCGTAATGTTGATTTTTGCCTGCAGATAAACGTTGAATATTTGACTGAGCAAATGTGGATATTTTTGGTGAGGAAGTTCTTGTTTGCATATATGTATGATTTGATATTTTTGTAATGTTTACATTATTTGATTTTTATTCCTGTAGTTCTATCCTTACTTCTTCTTTTAGTCAATTCAATATTTCTTGATATAGTAATTTATTTCTTTTTAGTGTTCATCTTTAATCTGAAACTCTTTGTTCTGATACTTTAATTTGAGGGTAGTTAAGTTAGGATTATTCATGTAAATTTTTCCTGTATATAGTCATGTTTGTTTTCAATTTGGTTATGTGGTAGTAATTGCGCATGATAAATAGATTTACATATTGGCCACATAGCATACGCACTCTAGGCTAACCAGCTTTGGGTATTTGTGGGAGCCCGCCTATTCAGCTCCTCACCTTTAACGGTTGGTATGCTGAAACACCCCGCGTCAGCTCTAGGCGCACCCCGACGATTGTTCTCAGGGAGTGGCCCTCTCAATTTCTTTCGTTGACCACGCCACTAATTGATTCATCATATGTCGTGTAATTGGATTTTAGGAGGCTTATTATTTTTATTATTAGGTACTCATATTATTATTTTAACCCTTAATGGCTATATGGGTAAACACCGAAGTACATTAGGTTTTTGTCGCTACGCTTTTTAATTTCTGTCACAGCGCCTTGCACTTTTGTGTGTCCTCCTGAGATGTGTGGGCTACACATGGGGAAAATAAAAAAAAACAAAAAACTTTGCAAAAAGGAGAATATTCTCTATATTTTTTTAATATATAGTTTATTAAAGATAGCCACGTTAAAGACAACATATTGTACTAAACGGAAATAAAACTTTTCATTTGTATTTGAATTTTATTTTGTTATACAAAAAAAAATATAGTCCCATCTTGTATAGCTAGCTGTTAAAGTCATATTTTCAAAATTTATTTTTTCAGATTTTTTTAAAAATATAAAGAAATAACTAGAAATATTTATTAACAAAGGTTAATTAACTTTAATTAAATTAACTATTAAAAGTAAACTATTCACAATTTTTTACAACTCATTACAGTAATTTCATTATTTTAAAAAATAAGGTGTTTTTGCACCCATTATAGTCTTAGTGGGTTATGTAAATCATTATAATTCTTCAGGCTTAAATATCCTATCTTATAAATGAAAAGTCCCTGAAGTTCCCTTAAATAAGAAATAAGTTACATATAGTTTATAACATAAATATAAAATAAAAAATAACTTTAAGGATACATGAGTGTTCTAAAAAAGTAATTCAATATCAATTTTTAAAATTTTGTTTTACTCAGCGATATAAAATTGTAGATCAAAATTATTTATAAAAATCTTCTTTTTTTACAATATATGTAGCGATTATAAACTGCATATTACGAGTATATAGAATGCGTGGAATCAAACAACAATAATGAATGTAAACAAACTTATTGATTAACGCCCAATATTAATAACCTATCTCCAACGTCAATCTTAGATTGTTTCATATATCTATCCAATCTCTAGATTGGATAAATATAGGAAACAATCTAAGATTGACGTTGGAGACAGGTTATTAATATTGGGCGTTAATAGTATTACGCGACCTCTAATTATTAATATTTACTTACTTTGTAAAACGCAGCACTTTGTCCCATTACCATAGCGAGGAAATAAAAATATTTAATGTTTCAATTGGAAATCTAACCTACGCATCGGTCGCATACACAGCTGCACAGTTGTGCCACTGCGCCACGACAAATGGACTAGACTTAATAGTACAGTAAACAATAGACTATAACAATAGACTAAATAATATAGTAGTTTATTCCGTAATCGTGCTCTGTTTAGTTTATCATATAAACTCACTATAACATGTTTTTTTACATCTCATACGTGAGAATTATCGCATTGAATCACTTTATGTATGTGTGGTGGAAACCACACTAAACTCCCATGGGTAGTTTAAAAGATCGACTTATAAAAATTGATAAACTTAACTCTGCGGGCGTATGCATCCATTTTATGTTAAATAACTAATGCATAATGCATAAATGCTAGTACCTCTTGTTTACGTTGACTTGTAATGTGCAATTTGTTCTGGGATTCAAGGAACCATAGTCATAATTTATACGCTGTCTAGAGATTAATCTTGACAGACGGACGAACAGAAGGATAACAAACTAATCCTATAAATATAGAATTTTATATTTATAATGTTGTACACAAGTTCTCCGGAAACCGCCAACAGGTCGCCCGTTAATAATAAAAATAACTATAAAAGTTCATAATCACTGTAACTATTTTTTTTTTTTAATTTTTATTTCTTAACACTACAGACACTTGGTCCGTACCCTTTTTAAATGTATTATTATATCTAATTTCCTTATCATATATATTAATTACATTATCGGTTACATACAATTAATACCTTTAATAGGAAAATTATATTTTTAACTTTACATTATTTTACAAAATTTTACTTAGATCTAAGGTTAAGCGAATGTCTATATATGTATAATTAACAATTTTTCACATTACAATATATATTAAATTACATAACTATAAATAAGTACATGCTAAAATTTTATAATAATTGATAATTGATTTGATGTGAGACGTGAGGAATTTTGCACTAGGATAAGGGTGATGGCATGACCACTATGGTGGAAGAGGTGACCGCTGCGTTCCTATCTTTCAGAGCCATCTTTAAATTATATTCCACGTAACTATTATTTTGAAGTTATATAATCTATGATTTAAGGGAGTTCCTACAAAAATATATCATTCATATTATTCGGTACTATCATATTTTTGTGGAATTTTATAATTAATCTTGAATGAATGATTTATATGTATAATTGCACATGAAACAATGTGGTTGACCGACTTAATATTGGATGACGATTTTGTCTCGTTTTATAAAGTGTTATTAAAAAACATTTAATTACGTTTCTGTTAATTATTTTATATTATATACAATACAAGTTATATTAAAACAATTTCTGTAATTATATGCAAAGTCATTTTCAAATGTATAATAGTAGCCTAAAATAACGTAGAAATCTAAATGGACTAATATACCTTTTATACAGTTAATGGTCACCTAAATTACTCTCGTAATTAGGTCCATTCTTAATGAGCGACATACGACAGAATTACTAATTATTCATTAGAAGTCAACTAAATTTATTAGAAACTCAGTTCATTTTTTTATAGCTCTACATTGTATCTCGCAACTAACAAAATAGGCAAAGGGAACCTGGGAACCTAGTATAAAAACCTCAATGGTGGAATTAACTAAATGCAGCACTATAACCTATATAAATTGTAAGCATCGCATTTCACACTATAGTGCATACACACGTACATACGTCTGCACAAAATTCTTTAGTACTGTACTATTAACACAATGAACAATGTATGCTTCGAAGCGCTTCGTAAAGTTTCAAGTCTTAGACTACGTTCTGCGTTCATATGATACTAGGTATATGCATATTATATTGTCATGTCATGGAGTCTCATAAACGTAAAGCTACCTGTTGTTCATATAGAATTTATAATATGATATTGTAGTTAATGCTAAATTTAAGGCGCGTTGTGGCGCAGTTAAAATATGTTTGATTAAGCATCATGGGTGCCAATACAAATATTTTTTAAGATATATTTATATAATGGTTCCGTGTCTTTGAATAGCTTACGAAAAAAATTCCTTATTTTTGGTTGTTATTTTTTTAGGAAAATAGCTGGATATAAAAGTAAGTTTATTACCTTTATATCTAGCCCTTTTTCCAAGAACGTTATTTTAATGTTATCACACTCCGTTCTCATTAAGACACTTCCGTTTTCCACTTTTCGCACAATTCAATTCAAAAAAATTGATTGTCAGAGGCAAAGTTTCTATGACTAAAGGAACAAAACACTGAATTACATTCCTAAGGCAAAAGGAATGCGGCGCCTCGTTTTTATTCATAGGGTCACGAATGGCCGAGTTAACTAAATAATATATAAAGTTTAATTTTTTTAAGGTTTAATTTTTTAAAGGTATTATGCTAGTTATAAATAACTGCTGGTATAGCTTTTTAGTACCATCGCAAAAAAAGGTGGTCGTCCCTGAGACCATGCACGGTACGTGTTGGTAATAACTTTATGGCCATAACAGTTATCTCTATGGCAATGTTAGCTGGCATCAACATCCAAAACCCAAAAAAAGGACAGTTGTCAATTCTATAGTTGTAATAGAAAAAGCGTACAAGATTTATCATATTTTACAATAAGCTTTGACACGTGGTGTGACTAGTTGTAGAACCTTTTACAGTTATGAACGCGAGTAACCAAAAATCTTTTAAAGATTCAGAGGATATAGTGTTAAAAAAGTCAAATTTGCAGCATATCCACTGTATATATTGTTACAATATGTAGATTTTTTAGTTTTATATCTATAATAACATTAGATAAAACTGTATAATATATGATCCAAGTCCGCAGAAACGCTTCCGGCGAGAAAGAAGTTTTTAAGTAAGTTCATAAAATATCTACTAATTAGGCGAAGTTTTCTTTTAAGATTTGTATAAAGGACCATTTAATAAAAAAAAAATGTGAAGTTACATATAATATCTAATATCAATTCATGACAAAAGTTCTTTGTGGGCACGTCGTAAACCTGGTTACAACTTCGTTTCAGATTTTTATATTAATAAAGGAAGTAGTTGCAGGTATTATGCACACAACCTCATATTGTGTAAAGTGTAAGCATAAAGAGGTTGTGTCACAATGGCCTCTTTTTAATAAAATATATATTGCAATTGATCGAAGTGTTCTTTAAAAATAGTAAAGTTTAGCAAAAGAAAATATGCTTTAACAAACGAGTTACAATGTAATACGGATTAGCATACGTAACTATCTTTATACGCTCAATGTACCCGGATTACATTTCTAACACTGTAGAACAATAATAACAATTCTGAAAAGTTACATACTAACCATTTTCATAAAATTTGATTCGCAACTCCTGGTACTGGTATTTATGAAATTACATAGTGTACATACAGAGGGTGTAACTGTAATGGATGCCAGCTGAGAATTTTATGACTTTGTTAGCGCTATTGATGAAAACTATAAATTGTATATACGATCAATTAGCTAGATTAATGACGGCCGTATTGCGAGATGAATGCTTCTCATCTGGATGTCACAATTGTCGTAGGCTACGTTGTTTTTACAAATTTTAATTTGTTAATATATCAGAAAATAAATATTACACTCCCTGTTAATATCCCTATTGAATGAAAATAAAATATATAAGTATTATTTATTTAAATGTATATTTTCATTTCTTCGCTCTGGTGTCGAGGCAGAAGCGCGGCGTTGAGTTACTCCACTCAACACGCAATGCTTTCGGAAAGATTTCGGTGGAAAGTTGGGAATGGAGTATCTTAACACTAGGTTTCCTCTGCCTACCCTACTGCGTGCGGGATACAGCGTGAAGCACATTTTTATAAAGAACGTTTTGTATTGATGATAAAGAAAAAAAACCTAAGAAACATATTTTCTTCTCATCATATTCGAAAAATGGAAAATGATACAGGAAACGTTAGAATTGCAGTGCAGTGCAGTTGAATATTCATACGAAAGGTGGAGTGCAGAAGGTGGAAAGGGTGCATACAAACAAATGACAAAGAACTTGGTCATATTTGTGCAAAAAAATATATAAATATGAGACTAAATATTGTTCCTGTGATTGCTCGAAGCCAATTTGTCTTTGATAATTGTCAAAAAAAAACGTAATTTTAAGACTGTTTATTTTTGTATTTGACTAATGAATATATTTCATATTTTCCAGATTAATTAAAGTAATAGTCAATTTTCCAATATGATTTTTTTTAGGACATTATCGTCAAAGAATTTTGATTGTTTTAAATAAAAAAATACGACCATTGTTGATATTTGATATTTATAAAATATACATAAAGCTAATTATTTATTACACGTACATATATATTTTTGTAACTTTATGTTCTTTTTACCTATATAATACTCTGTTAAATGTGCTGATGTCAGTGAATAATTTAATTTACTCATTCAGAAACAGTCTTTAATGTTAAATTATTGATTTGAAGGATTCATAATATTCTTTGTAAAATAACTGTAATAATTGCATATTAACTCCTGTACAGAGGCCGATCGTGGCGCAGCGGCACGAGGTGTGACTGCAAAACCGACTGGTTCTGGGTTCGATTCCCACTCGAGGAGATGAAATATTTACTTAAATTTATATTTCCATTTCTTCGCTCTGGTGTCGAGGTTAAGCGCGGCGTTGAGTTCTGCCCCTCAACACGCAATGCCTCCAGAATTCGGCAGAAAGTGGGGAACGGAGTGTCTTAACACTAGGTTCCCTCTGTCTACCCTGCTGTGTGCGGGATACAGCGTGAAGCTAATTTAATTTAATTTAATTTTTTTTAACTCCTGTACAGTTTTAAAATTAGTTACATATATTATATGAACGAACCGAACAAAAAATCTTTGTATTTACTTGACATTTCTTTCAAGATCGTTCTTTATATCTGTGTTAAATTAATTACGACTTCTTTCAAATGACGATAACTTTTTTTTAATAAACCGATTTTGATGAACTAAACTTTAGTAGTTAAGTTGAGTTAAAACAAAGCAATTGGTGAAATTTTCAAGTAAATCGGTTCAGTACTTTCAGAGAAAAATATAGACAAAAATATGTCGACAGACAGACAGACATACAGATAGGCAGACAAATTCAAAAAAAATCTTTTTGCTTTCTATTATTCTTTTTAAGTGTCCCTCTATCCATTTATGAAATAATCGAAGATTGACGTAGGAGATAGATTATTAATATTGGGCATATATGTACAGACAAAATATTTTTACTGTCTTATTATATATAGAGATTGGAAATAAACATGAATTAACATATGGATAAAAAAATATTCTAACAAAGCATCAGCCCATTCATAATATGAGTATAAGCCCCAAAATAACTTCGCCGAATATCAATTACATTTGCCGTACAGAATAGAGAATGATATAAAAGTTGCGCAGTGATCTACTGCATACTGCAAAGCTACATATTAATTAATAGAAAAAATTATGCAAAACTATAATTTACTTAAGTATATTCTTTTCTTTGAACATTATATTTCCATTCATATAATTCATCTGCAGTGAATTAAAAGATTAGAATAAACTCAAAAGAGATGTTATTCGCCTACATTATATTATTTATATTTTATATTAAAAGTATATGTATTTTAAATATTTAATTAATCTTATAATAATTATGTTCAAAAATATACTATAACCTCAATACATATTCAGATCAATATATTATAATATAATATATCAAACATATCGTATATACCAATATTTGTATTTTATAATGAAATTCCCAATCGCTTTCTTAAATACAACATAAAATTTAACTTAATAAATTTTGTAGAGATTGTAATAACGATTATAGTTCAAAATATAGGAAGGCTTAAAAATATTTATTTAGAAATAATAATATACTTAATTCCTCTATATTTAGGGCTTCCAACCTTCAATCAAGGACCACTTTTATATCATTCTTGGTAGCAGGGACCACTATGCATATAGGTACAATAAAAATTAACTGTGATAATCAAACAGAAACTTCGCCTCACCATCTCCAGTTATAAAAATGAAATCGTTCGCGGACCATATTTGGACCACTGATTGGGAATCAGTGCTCTATATAAACGGATTTCAATTTATTTGAAAGAATTTCATGATTTTGGCTTTTCGCAGGTTATCTTGCATACCAAGGTAAGCAGAGGGAACCTGGAAACCCACTGTTAAGACACTTCGTACCCATTAATATACTTTCATTCTTCATTTTTCGCCGAATTCTGGAGATATTGCGTGTTGACAGGCGTTTCTTTTTCTATTAAATAAAATCTTAAGCTAAATAGCATAAAATAAAATCTCAAGTTAAAATCTTAGCTCTTCTAATCATGATCCAATAGTTATCTTGTAGACAAACAAGTGTCATCATAGACCCGTCCGAATACCCACTAAAACCTCACGGTGCTCCTCCTCGACCGCCACTGGCCGCGAGACGCGGCGGCGGGAGCCTGCAAGGCACGTCGCGGAGTCAAGGGTGGTGGGCACCCTCGACAGCCTGCTCGGAGTAGCGCGCGGGAGCAACCTGCGTGCGACTACTCGGGCCAGGTTAGTAGACGGCCAGCTTCTCCAAGCCGACCGCCCTCTGGCTCGTTAGGGCGGAAGGCGGCGATCGTGTCATCATAGACCGCACCAACTCAAAACATCAGGCTTGACGTGGTTAAATGTCCTATTCTATTATACATAAGAAACGTATTATGGGAGACATGTGTTTGGATTCCATTTCCCAAAACTAATATTATAAGGCCAAACGACGTCAAAGGTTAAAAGTTTTATTGATTTATACGTGGGTTGAGTTTAAGTTATAGTTTTAAAAAGTTATCGAAAATATTGTTAAGTCTTGCTTTATTAAAATTTTCTTAAGTTTGCCTTTATTAATAAACCAGAAAATTTACGATGGAATTTGCACTGAAATTGAAATTACTTATAGCTTTCAAATTTATTTTTAAAATGCTATTATCGTTTCTAGTTTAATTCTACTTTTGGTGTGCAGTAACTTTATAAAAACTGAGAATTAAATAGCTTTTTTTGAAACACAATATTCTATATTAAAAGGAAAATAATTAAGAAAAATTGATTAAAATAATAAGCATTTATATAGGTAGCATATAGGTACCATACTATAAAGTCAAATAATTTTATTCAAAATAAGAAGTTACATGCTTCATTTGTTGAACGTCAAATAACTTACCACCAGTTCGCTAAAGTTAATGCCTCAGACCTGAGAAGAATTGGCGCAAAAAACTCAACAGGACTTTTTTTTAAATCAATTATACAAGAACACATTTTAATATTTCTGACAATGATACTTTGAAACAGACTGGAGCAAGCATTTCATTCCCAAAGCGTGTTATCGTTTATACAATCATTAATTTGGTAACCTTTAACACACAAACGTCTTTTCACAGCTCTTTTAAGTTGTGATATAGGACATTCTCGGACGTTTTCTGGGATCCTGTTGTAAAAGCGTTCCATAAAAGAATTACGGACTCAATGTAATCGGGTTACATACAAGATGCAATAAGTTTACTCCTATTTCCAGAATTGATATGTACATCACCAATTTTGGCAAAATCTTTAATATTGAGATGCAACTGTCAACATATTAATTTCTTAAAATTTTTACCTTAACGATTCTTTAGGGCCTAAGTTATAGATTGAGCGAATAGCTCGCTTCTGCAAGACAAACATTGATTTAATACCGGCTGCATTACCCTAAAGTAGAATGCCGTAGGACATAATACTATAAAAGTAGCTGAAGTAAACAAGGCTATAGGTACATATAGTAGTAGTAACTTTTTATGATTATTATAGAGTGCTTTCTAAAGCACTGCCGTAGATTTCATAAATACTTGACATCAAAAAGAAAGAGGTTATTAATTCGACTGTACATCTCCAAATATAAGGGATTTTAAATTGCCTGGTATAAATGTATCAATATTTTCGTCAATATTTTTTTAGTTATCTTTATTTCGAAGTCAATAAAAAACATTTCTACGTTTTAGTTTTTGTTTATATAATATAATTAATATAATAAAATAAAAGGGGGGAAACTTAAAGCTTAGAAAGGAGAAAAATTAAAACACTATTTATTAATATTCATGTATATTTAACTTCACAGTGTCAATAATAATTATTACATTTATTTTTAGTATCACAGTTCAAAAACTTTATCAATACATCGACTCAATCAATGATACATATTCTTAAAATTAATAATTTTAAGGAGTGTAATATATATTACATTTTATAGAATTCGTGTGGTTGATATTTGAAAAATTTTGAGTTTATTATTTTGTTTTTGTCAGTTTTTGCATATGTATAAAGTGGTCGTACTATTTAAAAAATAATAAAATTATTCATTTCAAAAGTGATCAGCTTAAATTTAAAATGTAGATCTTTGTTTACCCATTTTTTTTTCTTCTACATTAAATAAGCTGAGTCCACCATAAACTTATTATTAAGAAACGTTTATTTTTGTATATAATTTAATTATAGTGTAGTATAATTAGCGAAATTGAAATTATGTTTCTAACATTTTAATAAAAAATAACCCTTAACTAAATCCATGGTAGGCCGTAGGTCTCGACACCGACGATAGTTTTTCGAATATAACTTTATTGCTGCTTTGTTTTCACACATGTTATATTGCTGCTTTATAATTCACTGAAATATTCTTCATTTTGATTTTCTTTGTTTGTGGGACAATTTCCAAAATATTAAAAATATTTAAAAAGTTAAAATGACAAATTTTATAATTGCATCAAATATTCAGAAAACATATTTATGAATTATAGATTAATTTTCCATCAATATATACATGTAAAAAAAACAATTTTCCCGCATTTTCTCGGGAGTACAAGCTCTACCACCCACCAACCCCCCAATGTATCTAAAAGAAGTCGAAATAGCGAAAATAGTTAAAGGTTATTTCGTAAAGCAAGAATTTACTTGTGACAAAAAAATAATATATTGTTATTTCTTTCATTATATAAAATAATGTTTAACAACCAAATACTATTAACGTTACAGGTTTCTTGGAAATTTATGGCAAAACTGTAATCCATTCTCGATCATGATTCATTAAATTACACCATTTTACGTAAGAACTTTGTTTAAAACATTTTATTTCAAAAATGCAACTCGTAATATTTATATCCTAAATGCTAAAAAAATTACGACCCCCGATTGGTCCAGAAATATGAAGAAAAGTTCTTTAATATTTGTATTAAGATACTGATGGTCATTGAAATAAATGAATAAAAAAAATCTATGTGTGTTATACAAATAAATTATTATATACCGCAATGACACACTGAAATGATGAAAAGAAAGGAATTAAAAAAGAACAAAATAAACACAGTGGGTTTCATACATATTATTTAAAAAGCAAATCGTTGAGTAAGTTATCTATACAAGTTTCGTAGTAAAATGTTGATTTATAATAGTAGGTACAAACGCTGTGAAATACAAACTGTTACAATATACTATAAATCCATATTTTATGTCCACTACCTACGTTACTAAAATAGAATATCTTATTTCACAGCCACATCACTGCTACCTGTAACAACAATAATTATGATTATTATTAATAATTCTTTTTCAAATTATGTCTTTGAAATTTTACATGCGTTAAAATTGGCTATTATTTAATAATATAATTATTTATTTTTCTGTCTATTAAAATTGAAGGTTTTATACACTATTTGCACTAACACTATAATAAATACATAAATATTTATTATTAAAAATATAAAAACACTATGTAACATAAGGCAAGGTAAGTTGGGCATGGAGCTGGAAAATTGTTTACTATTCATATTTAGGGGCAAGGTAACATGGTGCTTACTGTACATTTTTCATAGGAGTTTCAAAAATGTATATTATTTTTCCTGCAAATAATGTGACCATTGTTATATTTTTTGCTGTAGTTGCCTTATTTTTTAAATCATATACAATTTTAATAACTTGCAACATCAGTTTTTATTATTATATTTTATATTATGTTACGTTGACTCGTACAATAGTAGATTAACTTTAAATTAAGCCAAAATGTATTTTGTTCTATCTCACGAAGATAAATAAGATTAAAATTCTCGTAGCTCAAAAATATTCTTATTGTTAGTACTTGTTAATAAGTGTTATATTCCTTATAATCTTTAAATACTTATTTTAATAATAATAATATTATGTATTTAAACACAATGTAAGGCTTGTCGTGCATAGGGGTTGGGCAAGTAAAATATCCCACAGCGTATATTTCGTACAAAAAAATATTCTAAGGCCAAAAGAAGCTGGCAGGGAGGCATATTTCACTGTTTTACTACATGTTGATCATCTACACCCGTTTTGTTTATACTAAGAAAAAGTAAAAAAAGCTATGTAAGTAAATATTTTGTATGCGGTCGATATTTCATCAAGTGTAAATTTACTAGTGGTCGTCGTGGCTCAGTGGCACGAGGGTGTGACTGAAACGCGACGGTTGTGGTTACGGTCTCCACTCGAGGATATGAATTATTATTTATTTCTTCGCTCTGGCACCAAGGCAACCGACGTTGAGTTCCGCCACTTAACACGCAATGCTTCGAAAACTTCGGCGGAAAGTGGGGAACGAAATGTCTTATCACTATGTTCTTTCTGCCTACCCTGCTGAGTACGGGATACAGCGTGAAGCCGTCTTTAAGTGAAAACTTTTCTTTAATATGTTATACTATTGATTTCTTGATGGAAAAATATTCAAATTGAAACGGTTTCCTTTTACATTTTATTTTTATTTTAAATAGTGTGAAGGTTAGCTCGACAAACTGAAGAATGAGGAAAGCTATTAGAATAACTAAATAAAGTAAATAAGAAAGTGCTTTGATATAAAAATAAGAAATAACTATACAAAACAAAATACTTTAGTCAAATAAGAAATGTAACAAACATCATTATTTGAGACAGTAACTTTTTTGACGTTAAAAAATGAAGCATGTAACTTCTTACTTCTTATTTTGAATAAACATATTTGAATGTGAATTCTTGTTTCGTCAACACTGAAAACTATTTTGTATTTTGAAAGTTTAACAAGAGGAAAATGGATTCACTTGGTGTCACATGTATTGTTATTGTTGATGTTACTTTCATATGCACTAATTACTATGACTATAAAGATTTGTCTCAAAAATGTATTTTAAATTTTTTTTTAATAAAAAGAAAGGTAAGGCTGATTTAACCCTAGATAGAGAACCTACGTCGAATCGACGTAGTTGATTTTGTAGAGTCGATATAATTCGAGGGTTTTCTGTGTTACATCAGAGCTTGCAAGGTCCACCCATATCGCTTCGATTAGTGCACCACTTTCGCCAGTGTTATCAATGAAAAATATTTCGTACGTCGAAGTGTCGTATCTTTAGTGTAAATTTTTTAACTTTTGGGAAAATTTATTATTGGTAATATTTTGAGATTAAATGTACATATTTTTAATATACTTATTTAGTAAACGTATATTTCTTTTTGGATGTAGCGGGACTCGAACCCGCGCCTCCTGGAAAGCAACCAGGCGCTCTGACCACTACGTTCTCATCAAGCTACATCAAAATTCCTTTCTTTTCATGTTTTTTATTTACTTGAATGGAAAATTCTGAAAGTGCTTCGCCAAGTATGTATTGTCACATAAGAGCTTCAAATTCTTAAAGGCAAAAAAAATGTCTTTGGGCGGCCTAAATTTAAGTTTGGTACATTATAGAGATCATAAAATATATATATTGACATTTTTGCATGAGATTCCTAAATATTTAAATTTTATAAGGTAAGAAATATGTCTTGTTATTTATTTATTTTTTCTCATAAAGTATGAAAAAACTGTAATGTTTTTAATTTATTAATAAAAAAATACATACATTAAGATATAATATTACATTCACAAACCTAGTATATACATATTCCAAAATATGTTTACTCAAACATACGCACGTCGAAGTGACATATGGTTATCTTTAGTGTACAGTAAAATATGGTTATCTATCTAGAGTTAAACAAAAAAAAATTCAAACAAATAGGCCAATATACATATTTTAATATTGACTTTTTAGTTGAATGTATTTTTATGTTTAATATTTAAAAGAAAATTTGTTTTTTATTCCTTTTTAAGTATTTAAAATAACGAATTAATTATCAAATATCAATTTCATACTCGTTCTTTATCAAAAAAAATAATAAAGACATAGCTTGCCAAGAAAAAGAGCTAGACTTTTCAGCAGCTCAATTTGCCCCATAGCCTTCTCAACTGACCTCACCTACGGGGTAAGCTGAGTACTTTTGATTTTCTTTATTAAATCGACTGTGACCCTAAAATCTTAATTATTAGAAGAAAATTAACTAAGAATTTAAGAAAAAAAAAATTTTTCCTTTAGTACGTAATACATGCCGATGATGTTATAATTTTATCGATTAAGTAAAACATTGTTCAACTATCTCTACCCCACTCTACCCTACCATAAAATTTGTAATATTCCCTTACCTCGGATATACGGCGTGGACATCAGGACGTACTGGTATGTGTGTAGGTATACGTGCATGAGCGTGAGGCGACATTGCGGCTGCGTTAATCGCCCGGATCTTTGCCCGCAGACGTTCATAGTGCTCTGGTTGATACTGTGCAGCTATGGTTACTGCCCCTCCAGAATACTATTAAAAAAAACACTATTTTAAAAAAACATATTACTTACTCATTTTTAGGGTTCCATATCTTTTAAAGAAAAAAGGAACCCTTATAAGATCACTTTGTTGTCCGTCCGCCTGTCTGTCTGCCTGCCAAGAGCCTTTATCTCAGGAACGCTTGGAGATATCGAGTTGAAATTTAAACCATATAATTAGATCCCTGATACATCATTTCCTGAAAAAAAACTTATTTCTACATTTACTTCATATTCGAGGGCAGTGGTGGCGCAGGGGCACAAAGTGTGATTATAAAACCGACTGGTCGACTGGTGGGTTCGACCTCCACTCGAGGAGATGTAATATTTACTTAAATTTATATTTCCATTTCTTCGCTCTGGTTCTGCCACTCAACACGCAATGCCTCCAGAATTCGGCAAAAAATGGGCAACGGAGCCTGACTCGCGCTTGTCTGTTTATTTATCTAAGAACAGCTTCTTGCTATTTTAGGCAATACCTACGGACTTTATTGTGAGACACTAGTTCATAGCAATGATTTTGCGAATTTGTGCATAATCGAATCAAGTGGTTATGTAAGTTAAATATATACCCCACTACACCACTATGCTGAGACGATATAATGAAACAGGCAATCTACACAGCTGTGTCCACGTTATTAGGTTTTACGAGATAAACCTTATTTTCTTTTACATAACGTGGTTCTAAAATACATTCCAATTACATGAAATCTACTAAGCCCTAAAATTCTGTCGATTATTCGAATGTAACATTTATTTTATTCTTAATATTAGTATAGTTTAAAAATAATGATTATATTTTATAAGGGAAAATACACATTTTATTTTATAAATAATCACTAACCGACAACAATTGTTCCAATATCGGGAAGCCACAGTTTAAACGACAAACTGTCGTTTAATATAGTTAAAATAATTGGTTCTTCTGTAAATTGAATCGTAGCGAGTATTTTTTGAAAGAATTAATATTTGCGTTTCAATCAACGCATGTCAATCAAATCAAAAGGTAGCAAACTAAAATCACAGCAGTGAAACGTGAAACATAGCCAGTTTAGTATTTAAGTTCATTTGAATGGAAAACATAGTTTTGATTTTGAAAATAAAAAAGGTTTCGTTGTTTTACCACAATAGCAGGGTAGCCAGAGGAACCTAGTGTTAAAACTCTTCCTTCTCCATATTCCGCCAAATTCTAGAAGCTTTACTTGTTGAGTGGCAGAACTTATTGCCGCGTTTTGCCCCGACACCAAAGCAAAGAAAATGGAAATATTAAATATTAATTTCGACGAGTGGGAATTAAACTCACAACCTGTCGCGTTTACAGTCACACTTTGCGCCCTTGCACCACGCCTGGCCTAAAAGATAAGTAATCACCAATTAATATTAGTGGCGTTTGGCGGTCTGTTCTCTCTGACTAAGCCGCTAGGGATAAAGCGTGAAGTAAATATAATAAATAATTCGGATTTTTTTTATTTAATACCTTTAAAGCCGCTGCCGCTTGTTCGTGTGTTGCACGAGTGAGATCTCTACCATCTACACTCAGTATTCTGTCACCCCTATGTAACAGTCCATACGCTGCCCCTTCAGATGACACTCCGGACACAAACACTCCACAAGTATCCTCGTCCCTACCGTTACTCCCCTCTACTTCGCCGCCCAACCCGCCGACAATATCCATTCCTAGTCTCGAACCCGTCCGTACCAGGCGAACCATGCGCACACATCTGCATAAGATAATACATTAATTAATCAATCAGCTTCACGCTGTTTCCCGCATATATCAGTGTAGGCAGAGGAAACCTAGTGTTAAGACACTTTATTCTCCACTTTCTGTCAAATTTATCAAGGCATTGGCGTGTTGAGTGGCGGAACTCACGCCCTACTCAATAAATATTTCATTTCCTCGAGTGGGGATCGAACCTGCAACCATTCGTATTTACACAGTGTCACACATTTGGGTCCCTGCGCCACGACAGACTCAACGCAATACATTAATTAAATACTTTCAATACAACACATTACGTTAATTGTTGGCGCTTGTTACATTCGCATCCAATTATGGCCTGATAACGAATCAATTGTAAACCATATAACAAAAGCGAAACTAACATTGAATGCGAAATGCAAGTAATAAAAATAAACAATGCGTTTCGGTCCAATTGTTTTTTTTTTATAAATTCAATTCAAAGTAAACTGAGGTCGTGGTGGTGCAGTGGCACAAGCGTGTGAATGTAAACGCGACGGTTGTTCGTCTCCCACTTAAAGGAATTAATTACTATTTTAATTTCTTTGCTCTAGTCACAAGACAAAACTTGGCGTTGAGTTCCGCTACTCTGTTGAGTATCGGAACTCAACGCCACGCTTTGATGCCATGGCACGAAAATTCGGAGGAAAATGAGTAACAGAGTATCTACATTAGGTTCCCTCTGACTTCCCTGCTATATGCGGGATAAAAAAGAAAAACTCAAAGTACTAAATCGAACAATACAAAACATAATATGAGAGTAGGTATGTGTGTAATGATGCAGCTAACATAAATGTTTTTCTTACTTACTTTCCAGTTTCGTTGATTACAAAAGAGTCTAGACATCGCGTCCTCATCTCCATTTATTCATTCTATGGACATATTCATTTTGCGTAATATTACGCTGGCTCATTTTATAAGATAAATAAATGAAGATTATTTTTTTACTTCTAGTAAAGGCTTAACTTCGCTACCATACAAATTAGAGTAGTATAGAAATTTTATCATATTTTTTTCTATTAGTAATTACATGTATATTTAAATAAAGGTAAAAGTAAATAGCTTCTATGATACAATAAAGCTATTATTATCACTAATAATGGCTGTTTCTGAATTCATTACAATGTAACAAATAGTGTATTATAATAGCATTATATTGTATATTCTATGAATAATAGAATACAAGTAAGTTATTTAAACTAAGAATACAGATATATTGAATAGGTGCCAATATACATTCCGTTGCAACAAAACGTGAGTTGCATTATAAAAATACCTCGGTATTTTATTGAGCTCCTCTTCTGAAAGGTCGTGAAGCGTCGAGCACGACGTGGCTTGAGTTCTCGCTGAAAATATATTATTTTAAGTTGCCCTTGTAAAAATAGAAGATTTTAAAATAATATTCGATGATGATATTTTATATACATAGATTACAATATTGTTTTGTCTTGAAATAATATACTATAATATTCTTTTAAAATTCATGCGGCATACGTTTTTTCCTTTTTTCGTTCTTTGGAATACAAATGGGTATATTAATAATAATTATGTTTTTACTATCTGATTAGACAAAAAGCAGTAATAATGATATATTTATTATGAAAGTTATATCATTTGTATCATCATAAAAAACAATTACATTTAATAAAATGGTTTACATATAAAATACATGAATATTACACAACAATACGATGAAAGAACATGAAATGAATAAAATTAATTAGTATTCGATCAGCATCGAAAGCTAATTTTATAATCCTGATTTACATATGACGTGTAATATCAATATTTATTTCCATTGTTGTAATTTTATATAATTTTGTTGCTTTTTGGAGTTCGGTAACTCAAAAGTAAGAAGCGGAACCTTTGTAACAACAGCCCTCGTTTGTTGTTCGTCTGTCTGTATGTCTGTACTTCTGACAAAGATCAATTATCTAAAGGTCTAGTGGAGGTATAAAGCTGAAATTAATATCAAAATTTCAGCTTTACGGTCCCTTGAAGTACAGAAAACAATTAAGCTTCTAAGATAACGCAATCAAAAGATACGATCATTTTTACATCGTTTTCGTTGACCTACGATCGTGAAATTGCTACGAAACACTTGGTTGGTGAGACCGACTAGTACTTTTTTTAGAAACTATAAAAATCTTTAGCAAAATAAATTGCAAAAACAATAATTACACCGTATTTCCGTTTTCCCAGTTTTGCGAAACTAAAATTCGGCGGGGCGCTTTATCTGAGCAAAATCGATATACAGTTTTAAAAGCTCTTTTATTAACACGTTCAAATCCGTCAAGTGAAAGTGTTTCAGTTAAAATTCACACACGTTTCTAATAGAGAGAAAGAGAGGGAGAGGGAGAGAGAGAGAGACAGCCAATAGTAGAATAGTTGAACCAAACCTTCATTATTTTACAAAGCCTGAATATTTCAGTGCGCATACACCCAACTCCAGTAAGTACCATTAGGGAATAAGAATCTTGGGTTACTTTGGAAGGTTTTAGGTAACCAAAATACAAAAAATAGTACCTAAAATTCTTTAAATTTTAAAGCTCAATTTTTTATATTCATTTAGTAATAGTATTAAAAATGACGTCGTCCATTTCCAGACTCATAACATCGTATCATTTAACCCCTTACCAGTCACTTTTAAAGTCTAATAAAATTGTTTTTTTTTTTAATCACGCTGTATCCCGCACACAGCAGGGTAGGCAGAGGGAACCTAGTGTTAAGACACTCCGTTCCCCACTTTCTGCCGAATTCTGGAGGCATTGCGTGTTGAGTGGCAGAACTCAACGCCGCGCTTAACCTCGACACCAGAGCGAAGAAATGGAAATATAAATTTAAGTAAATATTTCATCTCCTCGAGTGGGAATCGAACCCACAACCAGTCGGTTTTGCAGTCACACCTCGTGCGCCACGACCGGCCTCACTAATAAAATTGTTCTAGTCATATAATATGTTCGAATATATTTTAAATGTATAATTAATGGATACTTACTTGAATATAATGGCGCAGTGCGGGCGACTGGTGGAATAGATCCAGCAGCGGGTAGCACTACGAGGGTCACGTGGTCGCCTGTACTTCGCAATGCAGCTACGGCCATTGCGTGAGTCACCCCTATCAATGGGGTTTCAATTCCCTAAATACAACATTTCTATATATAAGACATTTATCATTTTCTGTGCATTTGTGTCCTTATTCACATAATAATAAATTATTAATAGTCACAGTAACATTCTATAATATAACGTAGTAATTAAAACATAAAATTAAAGATATAAATATTAAGTCCATTCATTCTTTATATTTTATAGATGTCACAGATTAAAAACAAAAGAAAACCTTACGTGGTTAATAAGTTGTCACTGAACATTTATTTCAACCATTAAAAAAAATCAAGTCAGCTTCACGCTGTATCCCGCACACAGCAGGGTAGGCAGAGGGAACCTACTGTTAAGACACTCCGTTCTCCACTTTCCGCCGAATACTGGGGGTACGTACTGGGGGCATTGCGTGTTGAGTGGCGGAACTCAGCGCCATGCTTGCCTCGACACCAGAGCAAAGAAAAAAAATATAAATATAAATAAATATTTCACTTCCCCGAGTGGGGATCGAACCCATAACCAGTTGATTTTACAGTCACACTTTGTGCCTCTGCGCCACGATTGGCCTCTCATTTTAACCATTAATGTATTCATTTCAAATACAAAATTATTATTGAATATTAAATGATGCTAGAAAAGAGGGAAACTATACAAAACTCTCTATTAAACATGATATCTATTAATTAAATATCGATGTTTATTAGGGAAAATCGATATATAAGATAGTATCTGTTAATTAACGTTCAAACAACACGTGTGCGAACTAGCTACGTGTACTTCGAACGTTTCCTTCTGAGTGCACTCGACTGATTTAATCGATTCGCACGAATATACGCCCAATTCTCATTCTAACAATCCCTTGACACGACTGTAAATCGGGGTAAAGTTTTGTGGGCCTCAGCCAGAGTATCCTTTACTAAATCAAATTGATGTGAATAACTATAACAATTAATTATAATTAAACGAGTAATATTCTCTCTAAAATGTTGTATTGTATAGTTATTTATTATAGAATTCAATATATATTAGTATGAAATTAATACACAAATATTCTAAATGTGAAAGTTTATGAGGATTGCTTCACGCTGTATCCCGCACACAGCAGGATAGGCAGAGAGAACCTAGTGTTAAGACACTCCGTTCCCCAATTTCTGCCGAATTCTGGAGGCATTGCGTGTTGAGTGGCAGAACTCAACGCCGCGCTTAACCTCGACACCAGAGCGAAGAAATGGAAATATAAATTTAAGTAAATATTTCATCTCCTCGAGTGGGGATCGAACCCACAACCAGTCGGTTTTACAGTCACACTTCGTGCCGATGCGCTATGACTGGCCTCATTTTTTTATTCATGAGGATTGCTGTTTGTTCCATTAACACGTAATATTTATTGAATGTATTTAGAAGAAACTTTACAGTAATATAGCTTATACATAGTATTTTTTTATAATTGGGTTACAATTATAACCAACCAAGCTAAAGCGGGCGAAGCCGCGTTTCGATCGCTTTTATTTATAAAATTATAGCGTTTTATTTATAAAATTATAGCGTCATATCGTGTTTGGATAAAGTATATACTTTTATTTTTATTATTATTAAGAAGATAATTTAAAGTTACTTACGTTAATATCTCTAACAGCTAATATTTTATCTCCTAGTTTCAATCTGCCATCGTGATGTGCAGCTCCTCCGATGGCGATGTGTGATATAAAAATACCTTCCCCTCCTGCAGCGTCGTCCGCTCCGCCAGCTATGCCTAAGCCTAAGCCCCGCGCTCCTCGGCATAGCGTTACAACCATTGGTCTGCGAGCTCTTCTAACCCTCTGTTAAACAGAGTTAATTTTGATTATAATCAAATAAGCATATTAAATACATAACGTTTTAAGATTTACTAAAATTTTTTTTTTGTTAAAATGCTTATATTTTTTATTTTTCAAAATAAAAAAGTAGCTTTCAAATTATTATTTTACTACATCAAGAGTATATAACAGTGAAACAATACGCTAATACTAACTAATCTTACGACGTTCCCAGCCTTTTGTAATGCGTCAACGGCAACAGAATGTGGGGCACCCTCCACCGAGGTATCGTTGACCTAATAAAGTTATAATAGAAATGAGCAAGACGTAAGCATAGTTAATTAAAAGAACAGACTTAATTGACTATAATTCATAAAAAACAAGTCCAAAACAAACTTTTTAATAGAAATTAAGTTTCCAGTAACGCCTTCACGGGCCGTAACAAACAAATTAAGCTGATTTTGTTATATAGTTTTGAAAAAGGTCTTGGATATTCGCCAAATCAGTTCAAGCAAATGGCTTTTAACTTCTTTATTCAAATTGGACAGGTCAGATTGCGATGGAAGCTGATTAATGATTGCTAGCAAATGGTGTTTAAATGCATTGTGTTGTCTTTGACGATATAATTGTAGTAATTTACATTTTTCTTCTATTTGGTTCTTATTTTAAAATAGCAAGAACAGTGGATAATTCTTTTGTTTCAGCTTTCTATATTCCACACATAGTAGGGAGAGCAGAGAGAAATTGGGAACATAGAGTTAAGATACTTCGTTCCCATTAAGATACTTCCGTCCCCTACTTTTCGCCAAACTCTTGAGGCATAGCGTCTTGAGTGGCGGAACTCAATGCCGAGTTTACCTCGTTTCCAGAACGACGAAATAAAAATATGAAATGTCTCAAGTGATAATCGAACTCAAGACTGTCACGTTTATAGTCTCACACTTGTGCCCCTGCATGTGCCTCTTTTTCGACAAATTCTTAGATAAAATAAAAAAAACAAATATGTTTGTAAATATTTAAAAAGGTCTTATATCGTTAAATATTAGTTTCGTGTATATTTTCACAAAACTTCAATAACTTATAGCATTAAATAATTTAAAGTATAAAAAATATAAGATCACATGAAAATCGGGATATTTGTCAGCGCTTATTTGGAAGTATTTGTTTCAAAAATGTTTGGCATCTTTGTGGCAGCAATTTATTTAAACCAGAGAAATGGCCACTTTATAAATATAAAACTGTAAATATAGTCAAACGTATGATAGTGTGTGTAATGTTGTATTTTTTAACATTTTTAAAGTGTTTTTCCACACTTAGGAAAGAAAAATACTTATTTAGAAAATGTATAAAAAATTGCAAGTAGCGGGACTCGAACTCGTAATAAGCATTATTATTGTAAAATATTTGCTTTAAACTCCTCCGTCCGCGCAATTTTCGTAAAAAAAAAGAAAGAAGTGAAATTTCATCATATTTTTTATTTGCTGCGTCCTAATGGCAGAACGCGACGTTAACTTCCGCCGCTCAACTTGCAATGCCACCTGGATTCGACGGAAAGTGGAAGCGGAGTGTCTTAACACTAAACTACACCCTCTGTCTATCCTGCTACATACAGAATACAGCGTGAAACTGAAAAAAATAATAAAGTTATGAAAAGGTAGGCATACTTAATAGCTCCGTATAATTTTCTTCACTATTTGCATAAGCCTCATTGTTAGACAACAACTCATAAATACTGAGACGTATAATTTTTAAAGTTTGACTGAAAATGTTTAAGTACTAAAATAAAGCGTAAAATTTCCTACAAAATTTCTTACCGCGTCAGAGAGAAAGTTTTGAAATTTGACTTAAGAGAGTTTTATAGCGGCATTTAAACTACGAGAAAAAGCTTATTAATATTTATGTCGGTAGCTCATTGCAAGTCATTGATTTCTTCTTTACAGTTTTACATTTTTGCCTTATTTGAAAGTAAATATTATAAAGTTTGCAATTTATATTTTGTCTTGCCATAAATATTGTTAAAAAGAAAAAAAAAATATTGTACGTAACATTTATTTCTGTTACAATGTGTTATATAAAACCTTAAAAAATATATAAAGCTTATTCGGAGTGGTCTCAATTGGCTGCAATACAGTCCTATAAACGTTGAGGCCATTTATCAATAGCAGCATACATTCTTTCTATGGGATTTTTTTTCCCTGTCAATCGTATGGATTGGTTTAGGGATTCTAAATTATCATGGTGTTTATAGCAAGCCTTACTCTCGAAAACTGACCGTAACTCATAATCAAGCGGTTTACGATCTGGACTTGACGACCAATATTTGGTTGATCTAGCTATATCACTTGAGTCTTGCTGAAAGGGACTTAAGTACCTTGCTTAGAATGGAATCTTGACACACTTCACAAAAATATGGTTCAGTCATTCCTTCGTAGCTAACACCCCACCAAACTATAACTGAAGTTGGATTACCCAACTTCAGTAATAGTTTGGTGGGGCCCACGTTGTGCTCCATTGACAGATTGGGAAGGTTTTTTAGAGGTTTCTACATAAATATGGTAATATTATTTGTTAAAATAATGCTCAATTGTAAAAAAAATCTTATTCTCCTTCGTTAACAAAATTTTTTTGTAACTTCCCTTTGCGTACTGCTTAAGTAGTTGTTTTGATTTTACCAGTTTATTCTTTTTTAAAATTATTAGTTAAGAAAAGAGCTATGCATCTTTTATAGGCGGTCTTAAGTCATTTTTTATAATATGCGACATGACTCTAGGTGCTCTCTTCATCATCCGAAATAAAATCTTTTACTTTCGGACAGGATTTATGCGAATTTCAAAAAAAAATCTTACTGTTTTTATCGCTTTTTTCGTACGAGCAGTACGTGGACGTTCATGTATTTTTTGTCACAAACAGAACAGGTTTCAGTGTACCTATCAATAGCAGGTGGTAAACATTTGACTAATATCAAGCATATGGAATATTTTAAAAAATTGTATTTGGCTCCATACCTACTGTATGTAATGCTATCACGGCGATTCAGTTCTTATTATAACCCCACTCCATTTAAATATCACAAAATATTTTACAATATATTGGCGTGAAAATAAGAAAACACATTGAACAACTGTATAAAAATAACAAATCAAACTCAAAGGTAATATTTTGTTTATTTTTAATTGTAACAGTACTTATGGCCAGACTAAGTACATATTAAATAAATATAAAAATATGGGTAATGGTAAAAATATCTAATAAGATCTTTGGATTTCTGATTACTGTATAGTAATCAGAATATTTAATCAAACCATTTTATCGTACTGAAATTCTTATAACTTGGTATTATACAGTATATAAAAACTACGTTTTAAATATATTTAGTATAAACTTCTTATTTACTTTTTCATACAAATAGAAACAGTGACTTTTATCAGCAGTCTTCAGGTGCTGACGCATGTACTCATATTAAATATTCAAATAAATCTGAGACGGAATAAAAAAAAATCCCAGACTATGCCGTCAATGCTTTTTCTGCATAAGTGGAGAGACAGTGAGAACATAGAGTTAAGACTCCATTCTCGACTTTTCCCTCAAATTCGAGCCATTGTGCGTTGAGTTTTGAATTTTATTGTTTCAGACAAAAAAAATATTTTACCTGCAAAAGTATATCTCCAGTTTGTAAGCGTCCATCGGCCTTTGCAGCTCCGTTAGGCGCTATTCTAGTTATGCTGATGTCGCCACCACTCTCACTACCTGCTATACTAAGACCTAGGCCGTTTGCTCCTCGTTCAAGAGCAACATCTGTTGTTTCCCACACCTCATCCGGATTTGATGTACTGTGTTGCATTAGATACTGTTAGAGAAATTATGAATTAGTTTATAAGTTGCTTACACTATATAAAGCTTAAAGTTAATAAAAAAATATTTGTAAAAACAAAAACCCCGACTGCATAAAACTAAAAAGAAAAAAAACAAGCCCAATAGTTTATTAGGATTAACAGTCTCTTTATCAGGATTAACAGTTTTTTTTAACGTTACCTATCTAAGAACACTTGGGCTACTAATACAAATCTAACGATACCTCAATTGTGTAAATCCGTTCAGAGGTTGTGGAGATATGAGGTAATAAAGAATATTACATAAATACAAGATACGCGCGAAAAACATAACCCTTCCTTAGCAGTCGGGAAAAATTTGCTTTTTGTAGTTTAAGAAAATATGCTTTTTGGAAATATATTGATTATTTTAAGTGAAAGTTCCTATTCGTATTTTTTAGTATATGCAAAATAATAAGTACTTTACCAGTACTCCATTATTTAAGATTTGTGTGATATCTGAACTCATAACAACACAGACCATCTTCATTCATTTGAAACCATTTATGTAATGTAAATATTGATTGTATACATTAAAAATAAAAAATATACAGAATACAAAAATATAAAATATTACTTTAGCAAATAACTCAACATGTACTATTTGTTTTTCTAACAAATACTACACGTATTGTTAACGTAATAAAAAAAATGTTTTTTTTTTGTTTTTAATCACGCTATACATATGTCAACATATAGCTGTGTAGGCAGAGGGAACCTAATGTTAAGACACTCCGTTTCCAACTTTCCGCCACTCAATACGAAAGGCATTCAGATTTCAAGGCATTGCATATTGAGTGGCGGAGTTCAACACCGCGGTTTGCCTTGTTACCAGAACGAGAACATGAAAATATTAAATATCATTACCTATGGGTAATGTAAAAATGTTAACTGTATTATACATTTCATTTAATTTCCTTTCATTGGCGTCTCTAGCGATATTATCCAAGGGTAGCCTGGTCTTTTAAAAACTATTATCATTTTATCAAAGTTGAGTTAATGCATAATGTACGAAGAGTTTTAGGGGTCAATTAGTTAATAGTCCGGACTTTTCTAACAAAACCGTTATTTTTGATATTCAAGGGTAGGCAGAGGGAACTTAGTGTTGAGACACTCCGTTCCCCACTTCCTGCCGACTTCTAGAGGCATTGCGTGTTGAATGGCAGAACTCAACGCCGCGCTTAGCCTCGACACCAGAGCGAAGAAATGGAAATATAAATTTAAGTAAATATTTCATCTCCTCGAGTGGGGATCGAACCCACAACCAGTCGATTTACAGTCACACTTTGTGCCCCTGCGGCACGACTGGTCTCTATATATCTCTATTATTTTAATAAAAATGGTAAAACAATTTTCCCCTAGATTGGTTTTCATCGATCATCATAGACGGACTGGGTGCGTTACCCATTGACATAATTAGCGAATGAACTAGGTAAACCCCCTAGTTTGAAATAAATTGCTGTGGTATTATAATTATTAATTAATTGTGTGATTCTCAATAATGTTCTCAACAATTATTCTTGTTTTTTTTTTAATTGAACATATATGAAAATATGGTAGCGTCATCAAATAAGTGCCTAGTGGAATTAATTTATTTTGCATTTTAATTTTATAACTGTAATTTACTGCCGTTTTGACATTCATTATAATATATGTATAACAATATTGTTTATTTATGCACAATATGCACTTAACACAATATCAGCTCAATGTGTTTTTTGATGTATAAATAACAGTATTCGTTAAAAGAGATTTTAGTTTCTTAATTTGTTTATGTAATTTATTTGAGTAAAATATGAGAAAAATCATAAACTATAGCAACAATAGAAAAATACTAATAATTTTTATGCTCATTATTTTTATACCTACCTAAAGACATCAAATATTATATTATTCAATATTTAAAATACATTTAGTAAATATTAAAAGGAGACCAGACTCTACACGCGACTATTGTGGGTTCGATTCTCACTTGGGGAAATGTATTTTTTTTTTTGTTTCCTCTGGTAACAGGTCAAAGCGCGACTTAGAGTTTCGCCACTCAACATGCAGTATCTCGAAAATTAAACGGAAAGGAATTGTATATGTGAGATACAGCGTGAATATAACAAAAAAAGGAAAATAGTATTAAAATCGTTTTTAAGGCGACCAGTGAAGTTTTTTTAATGTATAAATATTTATCATTTATTTTAATAAGAACATATGTCTAAATCAACTGACACTATTTTTATATTACATAAATTCTTGAACTAGAATTGCGCTTCGAGTTTCTTATCATGTACATTTTCACCAAAACGGCACACTAAATAAATAAGTGACAGTATTACAGTACCTGGAAGCTTCCTGTGACTTTCTGCCCTATTTCCGGACTTAACGTCGATTGTTCACGCCCGCTGTCGTAGTTGCTAACGGTCGCTGCAAAATAAAAAACTATGTCACAAAACGGAATGTCTTGTTGTTTCAAAACTTGGTTTGTAAATACTGATTTAAATAAGAGAATTTTTTTTTTTTTTTGATTAAATTTTGTTCATTCACATTTTTTTTGTTTCACATTAGTCAATTTATTTTATAATAAAAAATTAACCACTACCTACTCTACTAAGTACCTAATTATGAAAAGTCAGAAAGAAGACTTATGTATATGGGTTCTATAAACCTAAATATTTCATACATGACATTGCTCAAATATTAATGTGAAAACCCAACAAACGAAAAGCAATAAGTAATACATGAAAATTAAGTAAACTTGTTATGCTGAGGCATGCTTGTGGGTTCGATCCCACTTATTTTAATTAATGTTATAATTTTTTTGCTCTTGTACGGCGTTGAGTTCCGTTGCTGAACACAAAAACAAACGCAATGCCTTCAAAATTCGGCGAAAATTGGGGAAAGTTTTAACACTAGATTCTATCTGCCTACCATGCTATGTGTCCGATATAGCATGAATCTTTTTTTTATTTTATGTCAACTTGTCAAAGAGTACAACGAGGCCTCATGTTTTAAAGTTTTGTAGATAATACTTCGACAACTTACAATTAAGTACAATATAAACACGAACATGTACCTACTTTAATAATATCATTTTTAAAATTAATTTCTAATTATTACACATACTTGTATTAAAAGTAAAGTTAATGATATTAGGACTCGCAGGGCAACAGACAGTGTCCAACTCCAGACGTGATAATTTAGCTATAATTCAATCCCGATTAGAGGGATTGATTGATTTAATTTCCTCGCTCTGATAGACAACATGGCATTGACTTTTACCATGCAACACAGAGTGTCCCAAATTCGGGTGAAAGGCGGAGTGTCTTTACACTAGATTTTCTATGCCTGTCCATCTAGCTATATCCGTGATAAAGTAGGTACTTATTTCGTTTAAATTATTCAAATATTTCTTCCGGCAAACGTGCTATCTACTTTACAATTACTTAAACTGCTGCAAAACAAAATAGATTGCCCACATTTATTAGATAAAATAAATTTTAGGATACCATATCGACACCCTAGAAATCTTATCTCTCTATTAGTACCACCAATTAAAAAAACTGTTTTTGGAGCTAATACAGTTATTCCCCGTTTATGTAAGTTGTATAATAAAACCAGCGACTCTATAGATATAAATGCAAATACGCTTACATCGTTTAAGTCCTCAGTAATTAATCATGTAATCAATCAGCAATAATTTGTGACTAAGTTTAAAAGTACCATATTGTTAATTACTAGGTATAGGTATATCTCCTGACGTAATTTATATCCCACATGTAAGGAGGTAACAATGTTCTCGCAAGGTGTTATCATAGTTGTTAATCATCATAATTATGTAAAATGTTTTTGTTCTCCCTTTTCTTTTCGTTTTGTAATTACGTTTTTGTTCATTTTGTATATTTAATGTTCAGTGTTTTTTTTTTTCAGTGTATAAATTCAAATAGTCGTAAAGCCGGACGCAATATACGCATGCAGTGTTTGCTTTCAAACGGCTATACATTATTGATATTGTGTTGTGCTTGTAAAATTACTCATTTAAAAATGTAATAGCCACTAGCAAGCCAAATCAAATAAATAAATAAATACATAAAGAAAAACTTTAACACTAGGATATTGCACTATTATTAATATTCTAACAGTCTATTAAATATACTTTGGTGAAAGTGATGGCTTTGAGTTCATTAGTATTTTAATTTCATACAGCCAGGGTCAATGAGTGCTCCTATTCTGAGGTGTAACTATTGTTTATTTTGGTTAGGTATTAAGGCTTAGGTATTTGTATGTGAGGATACCGAAAGACAAAAACATTATGTTCTTTGAGCATATTATGAAACAACGACTATAAATATATAAATAGGTTTTGTATATATTCTTTCCATTCTTAAGACCGATATCTGTCGTTCAGTCTTACTTTCTCCAGGGAAATATAGTACTATCTTCAGAGCGTTAGCTTTTTTCATTTTATTTTAATTCAACTTGACTCGGTAAGTCTAAGTCAGAATGCTTCTATTACAAAGGCATACGAAGAAGAATTATTTAGAACTAGAGGGCGCGCGCGGCTTCGCCTGCTTATTAGGAGTGAATTCTAAAAAAACCACGAAACACGTGTTCAATAAAATATTTTTAACAGTCAGTAAATTTTTTATAAAAATTGGTGGCAATTTAAAGATTTTTACATATAAACTTTCAACCTCTTATTTGAACCCTTAGGGGGTGAATTCTTAAAAACTATGAAACACGTGTTCAATGAAATGTTTTTAAGAGTCTGAATTTCAAATTTTATAAAAATCGGTACAAATATTTTTTTTTTCCATACAAACGTTCAACCCTTATTTCGTCCCTTTAGGGTTAAAATTTTTCAAATTCCCTTCTTAGTGGATGTCCAGAATATGAAAATAAACATCTGCCTAAATTTCACGTTTCTACCATCAGCAGTTACGGCTTTGCGTGCGTCTTACCTCAGTCAGTCAGCACAAGTCCTTAGATATATAGATAAAACGTTCACTGAATATGAAAAACGTTAGTTCCCGTATGTAAATTCGAATCGATTGTTTCCCATGTTTGTTTTCAATTGTTTGTAACATATGTAGGCAAATATCAATATAGCGGTATCAATATAGAGGTAAAATGAAATGCGGATTGTTTTCAATACTTACAAGCTACATTAAGCTACGAGCGAAGGTCTTATGTTTGTAACGATTTACACGTCAACATTTAAATAGCTGAGATATCTCATTATTGAGGCCACTCGTGGCGTTAAGTTTAATTATAAAGTAACTATATGTATATAGTTACTTTATAATTAAACTTAACAGTAGTCGTGGGTTGTGTCATTATGAATTCTAAAAGGAAATAAAAATCAGAAATTCGTAATATTACAAGGATTAATTAAACTAAGTCAGCTTAAGATTATCATTTGGCATGAGAGAATGCTATTTATGTAATAAGCGTACAAGGTTTTCGACGTAGCTTGATGAGAACGTACGGCTGAGTGATCAGAGCGCTTGGACGGCTTTCAAGATGCGCGGTTTCAAATTTCGCTACTTTCATATTTTTATACATTTTCTTAAAAAAGTGTGATGATAAGCATTTTTCATTGGCATTATAAAATTGGAGCTCTATCTGGAATATCTAGCATAATATTCCAGATAAACTAAACTAAAAAATAATTAAATACAATCCTTAACAAAAATTATTGTACATGATGATCGTTTTCCATTGACATACAAAAATAAAAAAATGGAACATCTAATATAACTCTAAAACAGTTGAGCTAAAGTATCTATATATATAAAAGGACATGTCCTGATGAAATAGGGGTTGAAAGTTTGTATGGAAAATTTATTAAATCGCCACCGATTTTTATAAAATTTGAAATTCAGACTCTTAAAATCATTTGATTGAAAACGAGTTTCATAGATTTTTAGAATTCACTCTCTAAGGGAGCAAATATGGGGTTGAAAGTTTGTATGAAAAAATCTTTAAATCACCACGGATTTTTATAAAAAAATAAATTCAGACTGTTAAAAATATTTTATTGAACACGTATTTCGTTGTTTTGTTTAGAATTCACCCCTAAGGGTGCAAATAAGCTGGCGAAGCCGTGCGCGCCCACTAGTTAAACATATAAATTGATGTGCTTGTCTGTGATTTCAAAATAACCATGATTTAAAATGGATATAGATATTTACACTTTACTAAAACACAAACAAAATATTTAAATTTTTTGTCAGTCTTTATGTTTGTTCGAGTTAATATCTAAAACATTTGAACCGATTTGAAAGTAAGAAAAGGTTAAGAAGCAATATATAAGCTTCTTTTTATGCCGGAATTCCGAGAAATCGACATTTTTAAATATGAAATAACTAAATATTTTTCTATTAATTACGACAATTAAACGTTTAAATTACGATATACTTTATTACTTTATTAAAATAAGCATTTTTTCCCTAAATACTCTTAATTAATATTAAATAAATAACTGCATAGCTCAAGCCGCATAGGGGCCGCAAATAATACAAGGATAGAAAAGTCAATTCTTGTATAAGAATATTAATTGCTAAGTGATATATCGATAACAGTAGCTAAAAATAAATCTACCTGTGTGTTAGTAAGTTCGTGTAGTCAATTTACTTGAAATACTGATGACTATTGGATAGAAATAAACGAATTTTGGCATGATAATATAGCTTAAAGCAACTTATAGGATAGTTTTTATCCTAGCGTTTAAAATCGTTTTTATAGGAAAGTTTAAGTAAAGATGGAGACAGTCAAAGTACGGGGATTTGGAATATGAATTAATTAACGCGCTGATATGAATGTGGTTTTAACATTACATTCATTAAAACCTTAACTACGGACTTACATACTTTTAGCTGTTTGTGAGTTAGAAAAACAATGGTTGGGATATTTCATAGGATTAGCTAGAAATAACGATGTATAATAATAGTAAAAAACTAATATTTGAATTTGGAATTTAAATTCAAATATAGAGTTGACAGTTCCTGAAACTTGATTCTGTTTAATTTAAGATGTGATATGTATGACTTTCAAGTGGTAAAGTGCTAGCTCACATGGTATGTGCATTGTACTTATTAATAATGGATAAATTAAATTTCTCAATCATTTTTATATAAAATATTTAATTTAAAAAGAAACATTTTCACTTATTTTTTTCATTAAAGGGATCATTCAGATTGTGCAAGAAAACAAAGATATATTCTAAAAATTTTTAATTATTATTTTCTAAATATTTTATTCGGACTCGCCCACCGAGAGTTCTGTACCAGGATTGTGATTAGGAATAACCTTATGTGGGTTTTGGGAATAGATTTGATTTTGGTATTTAATAGAAAAATGTTTAGTTATTTCACATCTGTCTAGGTAGACCGTAACTGCGCGCAAATTGCAAACGTTGTTTTTCTCTCATAAAATCAGATTCCGCAAAAATTCCAGGTTCCATTAAAACATAAATCTATTGTTCCACAAATCTCTATCTGACATTAAGGAATTTCAAGCACTATCTGGTTGCCTGAGAGTAGCAACTTACGTTGGAGAAACCTAAATCTTGAAATCTCGATCTATATTATAATCATATCAATCTCGGTTTTCTTCTATCATCATACAAATAATAATTCACAAACAATATCAAACAACAAAACATTGAAAACGAAGTATTTCGTCAATTCAATATAACAATTGCATAAATTTTTTTTTTTTTGAACAACATACTTTAAATTGTTATATCTTTTTTATTGTATCAAAGGCTATTTAGCCTTTATGTTGCTCGGTCAGCTGATCCGGAGGTTAGCCCACATAAACAAAAAAAACCTTCTAAACAAAGAGACAGACGGACAAAAATATGAAAATTGCTTAATTGTGTTTTGGTATGGTGTAAATAACTATTTGCATTTGAAAAAACGCTATTATGTTGATATCAAAGACAGCCAACAACTTTTAATTTTATTTATATACTAGCGGCCCACTGCCGGCTTTTAAGTATATTAGAACTTTTGGAACACTGCCTTACATCTGGATACCTTGTGTTCAATCAATAATTCTATTTACAAATAGATGGCATTGCTATGGGTTCGCCTGTGTCCCCGGTAATAGCAGATATATACATGGAGGACGTTGAGCAGATGGCTCTTAGCTCTGCACCCTGTCTACCTAGGATATATAAGCGGTACGTAGTATATGTTTAATATATTATATCCATTTTATAACATAATTCTTACAAAAAATTCTGTACTAAATTTACTGAGTAAATATCATAAATAGGTGACCTACTCATTTTTTTTAGCTTTACGCTGTATTCTGCACATATCATGATAGGTAGAGGGAACCTAGAGTTAAAACGCTCCGTTCCCATTAAAACACTTCCGTTCCCTCCCGTTCACTCTCCGTCGAATTTAAGCGGAACTCAATGTCGAGCTTTGTCTCGTTACAAGAGTGAGGATATGTCTCGAGTGGGAATCGATCCCACATTCTGTCGCATTTTCAACTGAACCATCACTATGACACGCTCATTCACCTATTTTAATGAATGTAATATTTAACACATCATTGAAATTGTGTTAAGTAAACTAATATACGTATGAAGGCTTCGATGTTTGCAGCTTTCAAAGCACGGTACAAATTTACATATTTTGAACAAGAAATTATACAACAGTTCACTTTGATGTTCTCGTAGGCCCCGTTTCAAGATTAAAATATTTTAAGTACTTAAACTTAAAAACATTTGGTCTTCGGTATATGCTTTAATTAAATTAACGGCCCAAAGGGAATGTGATTCTACGTCTGAGTAAATAATAATTTGTAAATGTTATAAAGCCTTTATAAAAGTTACTGTTTTTTTATATTTATAAAAGGTACATTAGATAGGTCCATTAATGTATGTTTGTACGATTTTTTTTTGGAGAAGAACTTAAGGTCTATTATGGTGCAGGGACACAAGCGTGCGATTCTAACCGCGGTTTCGATTCCCGCACGAGGAAATTAAATGCTTAATATTTTCTTTTCTACGCTTTAGTAACGACGCAAAGAAAAAAAGAACTTGTTATATTTTAAACATATGTATATTCTGCTGATAGATAAAAAATTAAAATCCTAATTTTCAGTAATCTCAAAAAAATATAACTTATTGTGTTGTGAACCTTTTTTTTGTATTAGATGTTTTTTTTCCAGAGTTTATATGAGAATTTATTGTAAAAGAAAAGTCCTTAAGTGTTATTAACTAGAATATTTTTATTATTTCCAATACTAATTTGCGATCCTCAACAAGTTTTGAGCCTCTATACAATAAAAATAATTATTCAAAGTATTATTTTTATCTTAATTTAAGCTAGCAACCTGCTAACTACATACATAATTTTTTTTCTCACCTTAGTTATATTTGTGACATAATAACATTGTCATTTCAAAGACAATTTCAATACATTGTAAATTAAAATTTCAACCAATTCAATAAAACAGCTATTTTGTAGCTATTTTGCGGAACAAGATACCTTATAATGTCACATCTTTTTTATTTATGAACCGATTTAAATAAAACCAACACTATATGTTAAGGGAAGTTTGCCAGAATACAATAGTGAAAACTGCATGTAAATCGGCGGTTTAAGTAAGCCGCTTTTGAGATTAGCATGCATAAACGCATAGTAAAACAAAAAAAACAAAAAAAAATCAGCGATGAATTATAACTTTATTATATGTATATAGTGAGTGCGTGATTTAATCCTACATACAAATTATAATTTTAAACATTTTACTATGGACTGAAGTTTAATCTTTTTAACTACTTAGAAATTCTATTTACGTATATCCAATTTTATCTCATCTAAAATTGAAAGGCTTAAGCGAATATAGTTATTGAAAATTGTTAGCTTTTTAAATTCTTTAATAAATTTACTTAACACTTGTTCTTCTTTATTTCATAGTTGACGTTATGACAGCTGTAACGACCATTCATCACATACAATTTTTTTTTCTTTTTTTTTTCAGCTTCAGTGTAAACAGAGGGAGCCTAGTTTTAAGACAATTCCCTACAAGCTTTTCGCCGAATTTTGGAGTTGCTTTGCATCATTGCGTATTGAGTGGCGAAATTTAACGCCGCGCTTCGTCTCGACACCAGAGTCAAAATGTTAAATATTTCATTTCCTTAATGGCCTAAGATCCCATCGCTTAAAACTGTAGGGATCAGATTTTCTAATGAAACTTATATTTAAGAATGATACATGATAGTAGAATAGATTAAACTAGGGTTGCCCAAAAAAATCCTGCCGCAATCACCTTTAATTAATGTTTTTCGTAACTCGTTTTTGGAGAAAATTACACTCATATGTTTTTTATGTGAATCGCACATCATTTGAAAGAAAATCGCATAAGGAATTAGAAAAACAATGGTTGCCAGTTCTCAGTCTGCCGCAAGCCCAGGGTTGCCTGGTTTAAAGAGGTCAGTTAATGTTAATATTTGCACTTATGTGTTTTTTTAATGAATTATATATCAAATTAAAGCTTATTTTTTTCTCATCACTAAAACACACGGTTGCCTGCAAAATAACTGCCGCAAGCAAAGGTTGCCATCATTTGAAATATTTTATTCTGATTCCGTTTGACTTAGAATAGACGATGAAATACGCGGTTTGCCTTATGTTTTAAAGTAAAATATTATAAAATAGAAGGTCAATCTTAAAATTAATATTTATTCTAGCTGTTCACCTGTTAAATGATGATTTTAATCATATTAAGTACATACAAAAAACTATTTAAACATGAAATTAAATTTTCCATTGAAATAATGAATCTATGATATTAAGTCTTTGTTAAATCTGTTTTCTAGATATTAATACTCGTTTAAATCGTTATTTTAAAACGACTAAATTATCATCTATATATATAAAACAAGTACCTGACTGACTGAGGTAAGACGCACGCACAGCCGCTGATGGTAGAAACGTGAAATTTGGACAGATGTTTTTTTTCATAATCTGGACATCCACTAATAAGGGATTTTAAGAAAATTGAACCCTAAAGGGATAAAATAGGGGCTGAAAGTTTGTATGGTTTTTTTTTAATCGGCACCGATTTTTATAATATTTGAAATTCAGACTCCTAAAAATATGTCATTGAACACATGTTTCATGGTTTTTTAGAATTCACCCCGTAAGGGTTCAAATAAGCGGGCGAAGCTGCGCGCGCCCACTAGTATTAAATAAACGTTTACAAATATCGTTCTATTATAAGGTATTAATTACATAATGTTTTCATAATATAATGTAGGTTGACAATTATTGAAGATATTTTATTTATTAATCAAGAAAATATGGAAAATTACCTCGTTATAAACTCTCAATCTCTCTCTTCGTCCTCAGAGAAAAATATATAACATTAAACATTAAATTTAATTATACTTATCAAACATTAATTATACTTACGTTTTACATTAGAAAATAATTAAAAAATAAAAATCAAATCAGATTCACGCTGTATCCCGCACGCAGCAGGGTAGGCAGAGGGAACCTAGTGTTAAGACACTCCGTTCCCCACTCTCTGCCGAATTCTGGAGGCATTGCGTGTTGAATGGCAGAACTCAACGCCGCGCTTTGCTTCGACACCAGAACGAAGAGATGGAAATATAAATATAAGTGAATATTTCATCTCCTCGAGTGGGGTTCTTCTTTATATTTTAGTTTTACAACAATGAACTTTTTGTAACACTGTAAATGATAACCGTGCATTGTGTTACTATTTAAGAAAATGTTACTGTATATAAAATTCATTTTTTGGCGAAACAACAACATAATTTTACACTTCAGACTCATTATCAAATTCCACACACACTTTCGCACAAAAAATAGATCTTCATCTTTGTCATGTTAATGTTGCACTGTTATTGCATTTAGAAACAATACATCTACGAAAATAAAATTATTGCATTTTGTTTGCTTTGTATACCGCCGCAAAATGTTTATCTATAGTAAAAAGTAGACAACTAATTGATATTTGTCGAATCCTGGTCATAAACCTTAAATAGCGTTTATTATTCGGCATTACTGTCGAAATTTCTTAGAATTTATTTTTGATAAATTAATTTTGTTTATTATAATTCTATCATATATATTTCTTTCAATGCAAATTCTTAAAAGTTGCGTGAGAAAAAAAAGATTGCGACAACCGTTATCAAAAAAAAACGAGAAAAAAAAATCAAACGAGCAGAGGACAAAGAGAGAGAGAGAGTATATTGAAATGTTATTTTCCATATTTTCTTAATTAATAAAAAAACATACGCAATAATTATCGCCCTTCATTATCTTAAGGAAACATGATGTAATTAATACCTTATAATAGATTGATATTTATAAGCATTTATTTAATTAGATAATTTAGTCGTTTTAAAATGATAATTTAAATTAGTATTAGTATTTAGAAAACAGATTTAGCAAAGACTTAATATCATGGGTTCATTATTTCACTTGAAAAATAAGGATGATTTCATGTTTAAATAGTTTTTTGTATGTTCTTAATATGATTATAATCATCATTTAACAGGTAAATAGCTAGAATAAACATTATTTTTAAGATTGACCTTCTATTATATACTATTTTACTTTAAAACATAAGGCAAATCGCATATTTCATCGTCTATTCTCAGTCAAACGGAATCAGAATAAAATATTTCAAATGATGGCAACCTTTGCTTGCGGCAGCCATTTTCCAGGCAACCATGTGTTTTAGTGATGACAAAAAAATAAGCTTTAATTTGATATATAATTCATTAAAAAAACACATGAGTGCAAATATTCACATTAAGTAACCTCTTTAAACCAGGCAACCCTGGACTTGCGGCAGACTGAGAGCTGGCAACCATTGTTTTTCCAATTCCTTATGCGATTTTCTTTCAAATGATGTGCGATTCACATAAAAAACATATGAGTGCAATTTTCTCCAAAAACGAGTTACGAAAAATATTAATTAAAGGTGATTGCGGCAGGATTCTTTTAGGCAACCCTAGTGTAATCTATTCTGCTATCATATATCATTCTTAAATATAAGTTTCATTAGAAAATCTGATCCCTACAGTTTTAAGCGATGGGATCTCCACCTATAAGTGGAAATCTAAAGCACACATGTTGCTCCTCCGCCACTACTAGCGGACACCTTAATGTCTAACGAAACTTTTGAGGTAGTTTCGGCGAAATCGCCATTTTACCTTAAGCTTCTAAAATCATAATATACATATTATGATAGAAATCGTTCAACATACTATAACAATAGATAAAAGCAAGGTAAAAATGAATAACTTACATTCTTCTTTGATCTGTAATTCGATTTTGTCTAAATCTTCTAAATCATCATCATCGAAGTCAGTTTGCACAGTGGCGTCGCGGGTGTACTGTTGTAACGCGATGACATCAAACGGGGCCCTTTCATCAGGACTAGGACACTCTGTGCTCGTCGCTTGCTCCTCGAGGCACTGGGAGCTCGAAGCTCTTGAATTTCTTCTACATTGGGCATCCTGCGTTTCCAGCCGAGCATGCTTGCAAGCTGTGCACCCGCATAAAGACCCGCGTACTCGCAGCAGCCACACTAGCCCGAACAGCGCCATCCACGTGCTCATACTGTGTTCATCACCACTATCACATTTCACTGACACTTGCACATTATAATGGTTCTATATATAATTTATGTTCGAATTTCAATTTCCCATTGCTTTTTTTTTAATAAAAGTCCTCAAAATAAATCATATACGAAAATTATATAAAAGTAATCACATATAGTAATAGTACATCAGTAAAATATCTCAAAAAATAGAGCTAGAAATTAAATCTTATTTTAGGAATGGTAAAGTTCCGGAGGTATAAATGTCACAAGCGTCTCTATAAAGTGATTAATGGCCCCTATAAATTGTTACCCCGTCATATCGATAGCAGTGCTTAAAATGAAAGGACTCGTGAAAAAAATATATTATTTCGTTACAAACGATCGTTCAAATTTGTCCCTGGAGTATAAATTAATACCAAAAGTATTGCGAGTTGTTTAGTAAAGCCTTAAAAAGGTATAATGTATTTTTTGAAAGGTCAGTCTTGGCTCAGGGGCACTAAGTGTGACTTTAAAACCGACTGGTTGTGGGTTCGATCCCCACTCGAGGTGATAAAATATTTACTTAAATTTATATTTCCATTTCTTCGGTCTGGAGTAAAGCGCGGCGTTGAGTTCTGCCCCTCAATACTCAATGCCTCTAGAAAAGGGCAGAAAGTGGGAAACAGAATCAATTAACACTGGGCTCCCTCTGCCTACCCTGCTGTGTGCGGTATACATCGTGAAACTGATTTATATATTTATTCATGTATTTTCGAAAGTTGAAAGGTAGTTTGTATTAAAATAATATTATCATTTCCTTATTACCTTATAAGTGCGGGTCAAACCGATATAATCGTATTTATACATATTTATATTATTTAATAATATAGTCTTTATAAGGTAATCGTTTGGTTGTAAGTAATAATTTATTTAAATATTTAATTTCAACCTACAAATGAAGAAAACTTTAATAATAAATAAATTTTAATTTAAATTACAAACTTACAACATAATCGAGGATTGGATACAAATATATTGTGTTAGTTTTCTGTTCAAAATCTGGAAACTTAAGATAACTTTGCAAGTTTGCATGTAATTTAAACTGCACGGTAAGATTTTGGTCAGTTTCGAACAAATTTTAACGTTTAATGGCCGGATAACGTTAGAGCACGCTGAAATTGAAGAATTAAATAGCTTTTAGCTTAATCTTCTTTTTAACCAATATTTTTTAACAATTAAAATTTACCATGAAAACAAAACTCTCCTCTCGATAATGCATAATTGCTTAAAAAATTAATACAAGAATGTTATTTTTCTCCGCTGTCTATTCTAGCGGTTGTGCCCAAAAACTTATTTAGTCTGACTAGTTTAAACCTTAAAGTATTAAAGATTTTTCAAATAATAATCACATACAAGAAGTATCATTCTTCATTTTTACATATATTAAATTCGGCGGAAAGTGGAGAACAGAGTGTCTTAACACTAGGTTCCCTCTGTATACCCTGCTATATGTGGGATAGCTGATTAATTAATTATATCACTACAACCGCAGCTTACGGAGTTTACAATGTATTGTGGAATATAAGAAAAAGATAGCTAAAGCTAATAATCCAATCTATTTCATACTTGACAGAATCCACCCGTCGCAATGGTAAAGCCACTAACTTTTAATTAAAACATCCTAAAGAGATAGACAGATAACTTTAGTAAATTAAAATATTAATGACAAAATTGGTCAAAATTGGTGACAATTTTTATAATGCAATTGAAGCGAGATCGTTAGTTACTCTTTGCTTAGCTTAATAAACTGGTTTTAGATGCTTAAACATTCACTTTATGATGTAGTATTTTAATATGCCTGGGCTTTTATGTGGATTGTGAACTATAGTGGAAAAAAAACTATACAAAAAATATAATTATAGAATTTTTTCTCTTCTAAAGAGAATAGTAATATACAATGACCATAAATATGTACTTCTTTTATGTCATTTATAACCTAAATAGTTAATTTTACGGTGTTATGTGCTGTTTATTTACTTTAATTTTTGTTTTCAAAACTAAACAATCAAATATTGAAACTTGTGATACTTAATTCTAATAATAGTAATAAAGTTTTTTTAATAATTTATCAAAATTATTTTTAGATAGAAGAGAAAAAAATATATTTTCATCATCAAAATATTTTTTACCAGCCAGTTTCTTTTACTTGCAGTCAATATTCTTCTGTTTATATCAATAAAACAAAAATTACCAAATGCGTAAAAAGTGCGTACAGTTATTTTTAGGACAGTACGGTTTTCCTGCTTGACGCTGTATCCCGCATGTAGCAGGGTAGGCAGCTGGAGCCTAGTGTTAAGACTCTCCGTCTCTCCACTTTCCGCTGAATTCAGGAGATATTGCGTGTTGAGTAGCGTTAGAGTAGTTAAATAATTCAACGCAGCGCTTTGCGTCAACGCCAGAGGGAAGAAATGCAAATATTTAATATTAAATTTCCTCGCGCGGGAATTGAACCCAAAACCTGGCTCATTTACAGCCAAACGTTTGTGTCCCTGCGCCACGACAGTTACTTAAAATGAGGAAACCATTTCCATTCAGAAGCATTTGTGAAATCTGACATAAATAAAGTTGGCACAAAATAACTTTATTGGATTTTACACCTTTGGAATTATCAATGACCCAGTCGAAATCATTTAAATTTCAATTGTTGATTTAATAACACGCTGCTTCGTAAAATTTTCATATCTGTGAAAATTAAATTTCAAGTAGATTTATAAAATGGAGCACGATGCCTTAAGTTTCTTTATCAGGTTCATGCTGTATCCTGCATATAGCAGGGTAGGCAGAGGAAGTCTAGTATTAAGAAACTCCATTTTCTGCCGAATTCTGGAGGCATTTTGTGTTCAGTGGCGGAATTTAGGACATCAGAGCGAGAAAATGAAAATATAAAATATTTAATTCCCTCAGACTGGGAATCGAATCCACAACCTGTCGCGTTTACAGTCATTCGCACCACGACTGGCCTATTACCGGATAAAATCAAAAAGAGATCACGATCAAATTTATCGGACTAATAATGCTGCTACAGTAGGTACTGAAATATTTCTACAAGTTACAAACAAACGGAATACCACCGCTTTTAATTTATTCTGATTGGAATAAATTATTCTAATAAGCCCACATAAATTACTGATTTAAGATGAAAGGATAGCTTTTGAACTTGAAAATTATGTAGAATTACTTATGAAATATAAAAACTGAAATACATACGAATATGCCAAGATGAACACGATTTTTTTTGTATTTTGTACGTAGCTTTACGTGCATACATAAAGAATAACACGAATATTTTCTACTAATCATTACAAATTATTACTTTAACGAAAAAATGTTTTTTGATACAATGGCCCCATCTGTGCCCATTGTATCATTGTATCAAAAATGGGACACTCATATTGAGAAAGTGTTAAAATTTGGAAATCTTTTTAAATGAAATCGTTATTGTGTGTTTCATAATATACATTTACCGATTTTTACATAACATAGTTATTTATTTATTATGTTTTGTCAATATATCGTGTGATCACCTCCATATCTGATTTTTTGACCATATCCAAATGGTCGATATATAAATACTGTCAAATTGTAAAGTTTGTTCAAAACCTTTTGTTATAAAAAATCTTTAATTAAGTGTTCTCAGATTGGCACATATTTAATATTTTAATTTCCTTGCACTGGTAAAGAGGCAAAGCGCGGCGTTGAGTTACGCCACTCAACTAGCTATATATTATTATCTAGAATTCGGCGTAAATAGAAAATGGGCGTTGGTAAAAATATCGAAATACCTATATTACCTATAAACATAATATATGAAATATTAATAGCAATTGATAAGACTAATTGATTATATATAATTAAGTATCTGTATATACATATATATCCATCTCCTTGGCTGAATCATATAAATTTCTATTTAATTAAATTGAGAGCATGTAGCATCGTAATATCAGCAAGAGTCAAACGAGACAACGAGAATCAAAGGTGTAGATATCAAAGGACAGTCTCTGTATATTCTTATTGTAATATCAGAATCCTCACATAGAGACATCTGAATTGGATGTGTAATACATTTTATTTTATATTGTTTTTCCTCTTAACTTCAAAGTAAATCCCTTATATATATTATTGTTAAAATGATTGATAAAATGTAGCTCTGCCACTCAACACGCAATACCTCCAGAATCCGGCAGAAAGTGAGGAACGGAGTGTCTTAACACTCCTAGGCCTCTGCCTACCCTGCTGTGTGCGGGATACTGATTTATTTTTTTTATTTATTTTATATTCTTTTAAAATAGATAATTACAGAATGTGATAAGACGTTTTTTTTAGAAACATTTGTTTATTAACAGCACTTATATTTATTTTCAATTTGAGATTTTTTTGCAGAATTTAATGATATGTATATTAAATAAAACACATTCCTCTCCGTCTATTACAAATGTACAGCACATACAAATATACCTAAAACGTTCTTTTTACGTATGTACTATTTTTATATCAGATAAAACTATATACTATGAAAGTTAAACACTTTTATATATAGTGAATATTTATGAGAATCACATGGCCCAATGAACGCTACAACGGAGGCTTGAATAGCAATAAAACGTTACGACTCATGTTTGTGCCGCATTTTTCTTGCTCTTGTATTTTTAATCCAGAATCACGCTATTGATATATAATAATATATTTAAATAGATCATCACATAAAATTAAATTTAAAATCGAATTTAAGTTCCAATAAAAAAAAATAAGGACAAACATAAAAAATTCTATAAATTTTACTTCAATTCTTTCGCTGCACTTTTATACTGTAAATAATATAACACTGCACTTTAAAACACAATTTACTGCTCACTATAAAATTTACGTGTACTTTACGATCGCGACACTCCCTGCCGGAGGGACGTCCCTCCCGCCAAGACTCTGAGATGAAACTGAATTTTCCGAAAGTAGAATGGTTTACGCATGCGAAACACTGTGCCTTATACTCCGATGAGAGAACGGATGTTTCATAATTAAACCCTACAGTTGCACAATTAAGAGGAAGCGAATTTTCACTTTATATGTTTTAAAAAGGATTTTTGTTAATTATCTTTTAATTAGGCCATTCCAACATCCTTCCGTTGTTTTGATTCGTGGCAGTAATTTATTTTGTAATAACTTTTAAACAACGGAAATAATGGACTTTTGTTTTATAAGCGTATTTTATTGTATGTTAAGGTTTTTCAAATTATATTTTCCTTTTTTCTTTACTTTATCTTATTTGCAAAAAATTATAACGTTATAATCATTCTATAAAAAAATAAACTTGTATGGTTGGTTTACAAAAGTTAGTTTTAGTATTATTATTAAATTGTAGTCCTATGAAGTCAGATCAAAGTGACCCGGCATGACATCAGAATAAACAACATACGGTGTGCGTATCACTTTGACAACACTTTGTGCGCTATAAAAGGTTTTATGGGGCAACATTTTCAGGCCACGTGCCATTTCATACAGATTATGATACGATAACTCAAACGTCATAAAAGGAGTATTTAGAAGCCAATGGTTACAAAGGCATATTTGAAATATAGTTTATTTTAGCTCTATTATATTTTTTTTATTAATTCAAAATAAAAAAAAAATATACAATATAGATCTTTGAATGAAGTGCCGAAATGAAAAGGAAATCATATTTTAAGAATAGAAGCAGGATGCTTGCTCGGTTGTTATAAATGCCCATCGCAAGAAAGATCTTCAGAAAATATCTGGATACATAATATGATGGTATTCGGTAAATATTTATGAAGATTTTACTTGTATAAATATATATATTCAATTACACTTAATAACGACTATTACTACACTATTATATGGTTACTATTAAGGATTGCGTACCCCAAAACAGAACCCAGAATGATCCCATTAGGATCATTTTGTTGCTCGTCTGTCAAGATCGTTTATTTATTAAGTTAAAATTAATATCAAATATTCAGGTACCTATATGTTCCCTTACTACAAAAAAAAAAAGATTCTGCATGCACTTTCCCTGAAATTTATCGCTTTATCAAAACCGAATCACCTAAGAGCCGATAGTAGCCAGAACTTCGTTATTTTATAAAACCTGAAATCTTGTGCGCATACACCTAACGTGGGAAGGTACTATTAGATAATATAGATCTTCGGTGGTGGTTACTTTGGTAGTTATTAGGTAACAAAGATGTAAAACATAGTACCTAACTTTCGTTAAATTATAAAACTCTATTTTTTATATTTTCTTGGGAATAATATTAGAAAAGAAGTTGTCTATTGCCAGACACTTATTATGATTATAACTCCTAGGCAGACAAAGAAAAGAAAAGAAAAGACTCCTAGCCCAAATCCTATAAGCTAGAGGCGCCTGCGAACATATTAGGAACAAATAATATTTTTTGCACTGAAACACATTGGATTCGTAGGCTAGTAATTTGGAGATGTCTGGCAGGTGGTTGGTTAAAACCACGCTAAAGATTTGGCAATGGACAACGTAATTTCTAATATTATTCCCAAGAAAAAGTAAAAAAAAAATAGCTTTATAATTTAACGAAAATTAGGTACAATTTTTTGCATCTTTGTTACCTGATAACTGCCAAAATAACCACCACCCAATAGCCATATTCCTTGACAGTTTTTACCAGTGTTGGGTGTACGCGCACAGAAACTTTCAGATATAAAATAACAAAGGTCTGGGTTCTGCTGTTTTACTATTAGCTCTCTTTTTATAAGGACCTATCAATCATGAAATTTAGTACTCAGTCTAGAAAAAATTGTAGGTATTTCATAGAAATATTTTTTATTAAGTTACATTTGTAGTTAATTACATATGAAATGATTGTATGCGTCCGCAAACTTAAGTTTGCCAACTTTTTTCGCCGTGTTACAGAAACATATAGGGTATCTACAGTTATGAAATTTGATAAGAAGTGAAAAATTGCAGTACAAATAAAAAAAGTAATACGCAGTATAGAAATATATATTTATATTTCATATAAGAGCTATTACAAATTTACAATTTTAAATACATTAAGTTTATTAATTTTTATTTTACTTTTAAGTTTGCCAATTTTTATTTTACTTCCCAATTAATATATTTAGTTGTACAAACCTACAAACCAAAATAGGAACCCTCGGTGGAAAATCCGACTCGCACTTGACTATTTTTTTTTCTTTTTGCTACTTTTATATCTCATCCTGTGTGGTTATTTTGTGGTTAGCTATTAATATACCTCTATTACCTTATAATATACCTCTAATCCTTTGTCAAAATACTTAATTCCGGATACTGATGATTGTCTAAGACAGTTTGATTGCTCAAACGTACAAATTCATTAACTGTTCAAACAGTACAAATCTATTAATTTGTCATTGTAGAAAGCATTCACTATTTGTGTGATAATTGACAAATATCGTTTGTCGACTTAAACTCATCATTCTAATTAAAATTTAAATCTAATTAAAATTTAAATTATGATTTACATATTTGTCATTATTTTTATATTGAAACAAAAATAAATGAAAGAGGCCGAGTAGAGTTGTGGCACAAAGTGTGACTGTAAACGCGACTGGTTTAGAGGTCGATCGATCGAGAAAATGAAACATGTATCTCAATTTCCATTTCCTTGCAAGCGCGGCTTTCCTCGAGGCAAAGCGCGGTGTTGATTTCTGTCACTCAAGATGTCTCCAGGATTCGGCGGAAAGTGGAGGATGGCGTGTCTTAGCTTTCAGTCTTTTATAAATAAGTTTTCTAGAACTTAAACGGAATAAGTACAGAATTATATTATTTTTAAGTTTTACTTTTTTCACCTGCAATATTATAGGCATAATTGTTACTTGCATTTATGCTCTTTAAATTGAATCTCTGTAAAAAAAGTTGTCGAAAAATTGTGCTAGTTCTGATACACCGCTCCCCATTTTACGCCAAATTTTAGTGGTATTGAGTATTGAGTGGCGGAACTCAACGCCCCACTTGCCTTGATCCAGAACGAAATATTTCATTTCCTCTAGTGGGAATTGAACCCACAACCTATCGCGTTTCCAGTCACAAGCTTTTGCCTTGATTATATTATAACATTGACTTAAAAAAGCACAAACTAACAAAACTGATTCGCTCGTAATCATAAAATGTAATCAATATAAAAGATCTTAATCTATTCTTTTAATACTTTATAGGATAGCCGAGATATTTAACGTTCATAGTAGTTTTAATCCGACGATATGATCGTTTAAGCACATGGCTCTGTGGGAATTGTTCTCCTAAGTTAATGTGATTATCGTTAGTGCCAGGTTATTGAAAGAGTCAATAATGTTGAGAAATAAACCAATTGAGATTTTGTTTCATATAAGTATCTAATAATAAACTTCGTAAACATTAATTATAAATCAGTTTTACGCTGTATTTCGTACAAAGTAAGGTAGATAGGGGGAATCTAGTATTAAGACACTCCTCTATTTTCCAAGAATTCTGGAGGCATTGCGTATTGAGTAACGAAATTCCGTTCGACACCAGAGTGAAGAAATGAATATTTCATTTCTTCGAGTGGGAATCGAACCCACAACCAGACGCCTTTACAGTCACAGACTTGTGCTCCTGCGCCACAACTGGCTTTCCTGATTAATTTGCTCTGTCAATAAAAATATTAAGAATACGATATAATAAGAAAGTAACATAAGCTGCTTTGCGCACATAGCTTAGTATTATAAAATGAATGCCATATTGAAATATATATGGAGTTACTGAATAGGGTCGGAAGCAGGAAAACATATAATTTTTCTACCAGGGATCCTGGCAAACATAAATATTTTTATTACAATGAACACTTTTTTATAATATACATAAGTAAATTCTGAAATATTAATTTAAATATAATTAAATATTGATATAGTTTAAAGTAAAGAATATTATGGACTGATAAATAACAATGTAATATTTTACATTACCATATTATAGACAAATCCTTTATCAGCTTCACGCTGTTTCCCGCACACAGCAGGATAGCCAGAGGTAACCTAATATTAAAACTCTCCATTCCCAGCCACTTTCCGCCGCCGAGTTCTGGAGACATTGCGTGTTGAGTGGCGGAAATCGACGCCGCGTTTTGCCTCGACACCAGAGCGAAGAAATTAAAATATATTAAACATTTTTAAAGTGTTAATCCACACTTAGGAAAGGAAAATACTTATTTAGAAAACGTATAAAAATTTGAACGTAGCGCCTCAGGAGGCGCAGGTTCGAGTCAAACGTAAAATTTTATATACGTTTTCTGAATAAGTAATTAAAATATAAATTTCAATAAATATTTCATTTCCTCAAGTGTGTGTCGAACTCTCAACCAGACCCGTTTACAGTCACACTTTGTGCCCTTGAGCTACGACTATTAGAAAATATGAATTGTTTTCTAGAATATAATTGGATTATTTACAGAACACAGAATGATATATATATATATATATATATATATATATATATATATATATATATATATACTAACGGCCCAATCGCGGCTTCGCTCGCATAACACCTATAATTATATTTTATGATGCTGCATTTGCAGACTGATTATATAATTTATACATTCAATCATTTTTCATAATTCTAAGAAAGTGCAAGCACTACGTGCTTGCTTGAGAGGATGTCACGAGCAGCCAAGGTGCCTCCCGCGGGACTCGAGCCCAGGCTTCCGGCCGTAAACAGAGCGTTGAATTATTTTAATTTTACATTTTCTCGAAAAGCATACGTCCCAATTACATGCTGTAAAAGACAAAGCTTATCTACATTAAAATTGATAAATGATATATAAATAAATGATAGAATAACTTTCTCTCTTAACAGAAATGAACCGGTTATAACCATACAGTGTTAACAATGTATAAGATCTTATTAAAACCTACCCTTTTAACACTTCCCACGATAACCAAGCTATTTAACCTTCACAGTAATTTTGTTCCGACGATATGATCGTTGAAACCACATGGCTCTGTGGGAATTGTTCTCCTAAGTTAATGTGATTATCGTTAGTGCCAGGTTATTGAAAAAGTCAACAATGTTGATAATATTAACTAAATGAAAGTTCGTTTTATATACCTAATAAAAAATATCGTATATTAAGTCCGTCTATATATATAAGAGTATGAAGACAACGATAAAATAAGTAAGTAACATAAGCTGCTTGATCTACATAGCTTGTATTGGTATTATAAAATGAATGACACCTATAAGATATATATGGATATCCACTGAATAGGATCGCAAAAATTTTCTACCAAGGAACCTTGCAAAAAATTTTATTAGCATATTAACACTTTGCTATAACATACATATCTAAATTCTACGTAACTAATTTAAATACAATTAAAGAATACGTATAACCGTATTGTAGATTAAGATTAAGAAATTACGTAAGAAAAAATAACATTTTGTTGTCAATATTTAGAATAGTGTGTCAACATTTAGAATTTTAAAAAGCTATATAATAAAGTAGTAATAATACGGGGAAACAGAATACGGAGTGAATGTCTTTTGTGTTATTTGTATTTAAATTAAAAAAAACCGGTCAATTGCGAGATAGACTCAACCACCACATTACTAACATATCATGATTGTAATATCATGATTGTATGTCAACAGGACATGCAACTTACAAAAAACTACAAATATAAGTTTGTAATATTTTTATTAATATACAACTTGTCAAAATTCGTAATTATAGATACCACAGGAAGTTCTAGTTACGCGGCGATTTTCATCAAAAAGACGGAAAATCGATGCGCAAATGGGTTGACTTAGAAGATTGATTTCTTCTGTGCTTCAAGGGACCACAACTGAAAATTTACCTGAATATTTGATATTAATTTCAGCTCGATACCTCCGCTCGATTTCGAGATAAATGATCTTGACAGAAAAATAGACTACAGATAGGATCGTTCCCGTAGACCTACAGTTATGAGATTTGGTACGAAGTGAGATCTTACAATTTATAGGTATTTCATAGAAAAAAAATATCATAAACTTATATTTGTAGTTTATTTCATACAAATTCAGTGCACACAGTTTCATTTAAAGTGGTGATGACAAAAACACTGTATATACAGTGTTTTTGTCATCACCACTTTAAATGAAACTCCAAGTTTAACGTCTCTATGAAACCTAATACAATTAAAACAAAAAAGATTTTCCCAAAAATGAAAAAGTGATTTTTTCAAACAAAATAATTAATAAAATTATAGTTGTAAAATACAACGCCATTTGTCAAGAATGACGTCCACAGACACAAACCTAGCAAAGCGATACCGCTGAACACGCCTCATTGACGTATCGAATCGTAGGTAACGGTGGCGATGTTGAATTGCATAAAATAAAACGATAGATTCTCGTTCTAGTATATTTCTTGAGAATAAAAAGTGGCAAATCGGCAACGTTTATTAGTTTTTTTGTAGTAGTAGGTGTTTACGTTATTGGTATTTATTCGTAACTGCGTCACACGAAATACAGTATGGATAAGCATCGTGAAATAAAACAAAATACTACGTAATTAAACTGTAGAGGCATCTTGATTAATTTCTTTATTTATGAGTTTGAAATATTTTACCATATATGCTGCTCCCGTAAAAGGAGCGCAGTCGCTTCCATCCTGTATATGTAAACATAAGTTTGTAAACTTTTATAAAATGTACTTCCCGCTGACCTACATTCCTGAAATAGTTACGGAAGCCTCTGTGGGTAAGTCCAACTTGCACTTAACGGGTTTTTTTATTCAAATATCTTATAACTTATGTTGCAGTTTATTTTATATGGTATGAATATCTGACATATTAGGAATACCTAGGCACTTCGTGCCTATCATTCATTGTTAATGTTTAGTGAAGATGACAGTGATCTAGTAGCACTGCTAAATAACTTAGGACATTGTCGCACAGCTTAACCAGTGAATCCGAAAATGTATAGGTATTTGAACATGCAACTTTGTCTTCAGTCTTATGATATTTGATTCAAAGTGTCTTGCAAAGTTAGTTGTTTCTTCTAGATATAAAATAAGATTTACTACAGCGCAGCGTGCTTCATTTGTTAGGTTGAAGTGACATTTACATACTTATAGCCTAATAGACATCTTAACGATGATTTAGAACACTGCCTGCTTTTGGGTTTCTAAGTTCTTATAATATACATAAATTGTACGTCTAGAATAAATTAGAAGGCCTAAAAATGCATTTAAAAAAATAAATTAGTCTTTTTCCATTTAAAAACATTATAAACAGTTTTTTTGTTCTATTGATTAGATGGCCTTCTAATAACATTTTAATTATTTTTACACGCAATGCTTCATGAATTCGGCCAAAAATGTGGTACGGTGTCGCAATGGGAACGGAGTGTACACTAAGTTCCCTCTGCATACCCCTTTATGTGTTGGATACAGCGTAAATCTAAAAGAAAATAAAGTACAGAGATAGAGTCAATATAACAACCATCGCATATTATATACATTGTACGAGCAACACAGAATTTCGAAGCGTCAAATTTGATAAAATGTAAAATACAGTAAAAAAATTGAATCTATGACTGCCACAATCTACATATATATGTAGTATACATATACTTAAAAATAAATAAATAAATCAGCTTCACGCTGTATCCCGTACACAGCAGGATAGGCAGAGGGAACCTAGTGTTAAGCCGAATTCTTGGGGCGTTGCGTGTTGGGTGCCAGAACTCAACGCCGCGCTTAACCTCGACACCAGAGCGAAGAAATGGAAATATAAATTTAAGTAAATATTTCATCTCCTCGAGTGGGGATCGAACCCACAACCAGTCGGTTTTACAGTCACACCTCGTGCCGCCGCGCTACGACTGGCCTCATACATATACTTTATTTACCAAAATATCGTGAACATATTAACACAAACAGAAGTCAGCACATTTTAAAATGCTAAATCGATGTAGGTTGTACCGTCATAAATATAGCGTGAATTGCTAACTCGGTGCGCTGTTTCCCGACAAGTTTATTTCCGGAAGAGGAGTGATGTAGTAGTACGATATAAATCTGCAACTTAGCTAAGCGATTTTTGTTCTTTGTTTTTTTATACGGAACGTACCTATTCCATCTTTTTCACTTTTATTATAGTTACATGTTTCTTTTTTTTATAAATGGTGCAGTCTTTAGCTTAACACACACGTAGCTATTATACATATATATGGTAATTTAAGCTGAAGAATTCAGTGATTTTAGCTTCACGTTGTATCGTACAGGGTAGTCATAGGGAACCTAGTGTTAAGGCACTCTATTGCCTACTTTCCGCCTATTGAAGCTTTGCGTGTTGAGTGGCGGATTTAACGCCGTACTTTACTTTGCTACCAGAGCGAGGAAATAAAAATAATTATAAATAACAATTCTTTCGCCGAGTGGAAATCGAACTGCCGCTTTTACAGTCACCGCTTGAGCCACTGCACCACGACAGTCTCAATGGGTGAAATTTGTAGACGTTTGTATTACAAACTCTTATATTATAATAACTAAAATCAACTTAATAAAGTATGTTTTTTTTCCTATGAACTAAATTTGTCAGGTTAAAATGTTAATGTTGGCAGTAATTGCCAGTGGCCAAGTTTAATATGGTAGGTATATTTTTCAATAATTTTATTATATTAATATAAAATTATATTAATGTTACAGAAACAAAAATATTATTTAGTAGCGCAATAGTAAATTTCAAAATCTTCATAGTAACCATTCGGAATTCAAATAATTATATTATCCTTGTAAAAAAAAATTCTTTTTAAAAGAAAAATGTGAATAATAGTTGGATTATCATAACTCAATTTTGCAACCGATGCAAATCTCTACGATATTCCCACCCATCTGCATCACTGCCGGGCTAAAGTGCAAGATTGGAATTTATAATGTTTCCTGAAACATCACTGACTTTTATATCCGATTTTTCAACATTTACTCATTTTTATTCTGGTATAATCTTTGCAAACCTTATTGAATTTGATAGCAAAATTATTTATTCAATTCAATAAACTAATCATTATAAATATTTGACTTTTCATTCGTTTTATTATTATTTATTTTTATATATAAGAAAATATATCATATTTTTTTCTTTTTGTCAGCTTCACGCTGTGTCCCGCACTTGGCAGCGAAGGCCATTGGAACTTAATATTAACGCACTCCCAGCCCGTTAAGTCATTTCCGTACACCACTTTTTTGCCTCGTTACCGGAACAAGAAAATGAAAATATTGAATATTTCATTCCTCCAAGTGGGAATGGAACCCACAACCAATGCGTTTATTGTCGCACATATGTGGGACTATAATATTTTATTACTTATCCTCAAAGAGCATTTTTTGGGATATTATATAAAATTTCAACGCGTTTGATACATAATATTCGACATAAAGTTTGCCTTGCCTGCCCAATCTTAGGTCTTCAAATCAAATATTGTGGCTTGAAGATAAGACAGAGGCTTACAAGTAAATTTCATTAGCAAAATAAAGCGTTTTGAAAGCTTTCAAAGGAAAATTGTGCGGTTCATTCTTATAGTAAAGTAAGTTAAGATAAAAATAATAAGATTAGAATTTAATTCTTTTAAATCTGTGGTGTATAAAAAAAACTGCAATACGCTCTTAAAATAAAATAATCAAGTAGGAGCTAAATTAAAATACTTTCATTTAAATATGTATTAGAAAAAAAACATGCTAAATTATAATATGATAATATTCCCAGATATTTATGTTTAAGGCCTAATGGCGCAGTGGCAGACCATGTGAGTTTCAGCATCAGAATCGCGACAGTTGTCGGTTCGAGTCCCACTCAGAAAAAAAATATAATTAATATTTTCATTTTCTCGCCCTGGTAAGAGTGTCTTGGTAAGACATAGTGCGGTGTTGAGTTCTGCCGTTCAACACGCAATGTCTCGAAAATTCGGAAAGTGGAAAATTTTTAATTTTTGCGGAATTTCTTAACATTAGACACACATTGTTCCTTATATTCTTTATAATGTATAATGTATGCAATTTTACATCTATGTTTTCTTATGACAAGAAAACGAGTTTATTTTATCCGAAAATGTATATTAAAAAAAAAACAATTACTTTTAATTGAAAATGTCAAGCAAGTTATAAAGCGTGTGTTATTCGAAGTCGTCAAAAGTTGAAATTAATGGTTTTGGATTGTTGCCAATACTAAGTTTCTATTATGGAACTATTTTTACGGTAAAATCCTTGTATTACTCTTATTCACTCCTGTATAAAACTTTTATAAAATTACATATACGATATCTTCATATTTTGCAAGATAAGATAGAGAAGCTTGTGACGCGTCACTATATTATTTTTATTTTTTCAGCTTCACGGTGACGGTATATCGCACGCAGCAGGGCAGACAGAGGATGCCTAGTGTTAAGACACTCCGCTCCTCACTTTTGCAGAATTCTGGAGTCATTGCGTGTTGAGTAGCGGAACAGAACGCCGCGCTTTGCACCAGAGCAAAGAAATTAACATATTAAATATTTCATTTCCTCGAATTGGAATCCAACCCACACCGTCACTGTTATTAAAATTTTAGTACGATTATTTTAAATGTTTACAAGTCCCACTTTACAATGGTGTTCAAATTTGTCAATCTTAGTTCAATAAAAAAAAAAGATAAAAAAAAGATTGTACAGTACTATATTAGTTTTATTTACAAAATATTATTTGCTCTTATCATTTAATAGTGTACCCGTAGGTACAACCTCTTTCGTGTGCATGTTCTGCATACTACGTGACATTGGCGAAGTGATTTTGTCGTCAACTTTCAAGCTCGAAATACCATAATTAAGGAACTACAACATAGTATTGTGCCTAGCTAAATAATATAACATATTTACCATATTGTTTTTTATAATTTTGCATCTTTATTTGTCGATATTTAGATAGATCTTTATTAGACGTATTCTAGTTAGTGTGGTGTATGTTTCTATAAAATAAAAATTAAGAATATGAGAAGTATTTATAAATGTCTAATGTTCCTTTATAACGTATAAAATTGGATATTTTTGAGGTGATAACATATTATAAATTCACCGGCTGCAGGCTTGAAAAAGCATGACTCATTGTCACATTCCGCCGAATGTGCAAGCGAGAGCACGCAACAAACGATAAGAAGACAATCGGTCTAAGTGTTCAGCTTATGATGCATCTATGCATTTATTTTTATTTATAATTAAATAGCACATTGTTACTTGTGATTAATTTGCATAATTTTCGTAGAATGGAGAGACGTGGAAAGCCGCAGGATGCACGGAGGACCGATCAGAGTAGAGATCCTTTGTACAACAGTGGGCATCGAAAGGCTGACATAATGAGTAAAATGAAAAAATGAATGAATGATTGTTTATTATCATGAAGTAAAATATATTTGAATTAACGAGTGCCCATAAATGTTACATTATCGAAAAAAAGTCCAATTATTTTTTTCTTTATATGATGTCAGTCGTGGCGCAGGAGTACAAAGTGTAGTAAACGTGACTGGTTGTAGGATCGAACACCAATCGAGAAAATGAAATATTTATTATAATTTATAAATTGGGCGGTTTGCGTAAAAGTAATAGCAGCTGTTTTTTGAACTCTGCGAATTTATTTACACTATTATCAGTTTTTATATATTATTTAATGTATATAGCCTATTAACTTCTACTATGTTTAATTATATTAAAGAACCGCAAAAATGGAGTCTATTAAGCACTCAATGGTTGAACTGATAAAGCACTTTAATTCTAAAATGAAAGAACTCCAAAAAAACTTGAATTCTTTTAGTAATACAACAAGTCCACCCAAAATATTGCTTTACAATCCAATGTACTTCGTTCCTTTATGCGAAGTGCTCTGGAAGGACTTCAGCTACAATTCCAGATGGTGACTAAACTATGGGACAATATTGAAATGCGAAACAGAAAGATAACTTTACTATCGATTGGTGTTAGGAGGGACAACAAAGAATATTGAGGCACAAGTTGTTATAATCTTGTTTGAACACCTTAAAAAATCAAATCTTTGCCCGCCCCACCGGTACCCAGTCGGTAAAACATTATCAGGGAAGCCAAGACCTATTTTGGTTAAGTTTAGAGATCAATCTCTGCGAAATCAGATTTCGTATTCAAAGACCAGCTTTAAAAGTACTGTAGTAACTTTGTCTGCTTTTTTTACTTAAACATTTTCATGACTGATGAATCTTTTATGGCTGCTAGACAGTGCTTTGGTTTCTAAATATTGGACTAAATATGGGTTTATTATTATTATTAGACCGCATGGCAAGCGTCATAGCGTAGTTCTGTGTGTCGATCTCGATCGTGTACCTGGAGTTATTGAAGCCCAAACCCAAGGAACTTCCACTACGGCTACAATCCAGACAAGGGCTAAGCATGTGATCCGTACCAGAAGAATCCTGAAAAAGTGACTTCTTATATTTATATGTATGTATAATATGTCAAACAATATACTTAACCAAAATGACAACCTGTAAGCTTTTATGTGCAATAAAGTGTTATTTTTATTATTATATTTTCATTTCTTCGGTCTGGTGTCGAGGCAAAGCGCGGCGTTGAGTTCCGTTCTCCAGAATTCGGCGGAAAGTATTGAACGAAGTGATGCAAGTGAATCACAGGTTCTCTCTAACTACTCTGCTGTCTGCGGGATACAGCGTGAAGCTGATTTAATTTAATTTTCATAAAAAAAAATTATATTATACAAAACAATGACAATTCAGTGATATTATCACTGAGTTATCATTGTTTTGTTCAATTCAATGCAACATTGCAATTTAACGTTTTACGTAAAATTATCACCCGAAAACCGACTCTACAGACAACCATTTTATTTGTATCTGCGTTTATACTGAACTTCATATATAATGTATTTAACTATTTCAATATAAGTAGATTTTTAATGGAACAGCATACACATCTTGGATACAAGGTAGCTAGGTAAGGTATCAATATCTCTAATTAGAGGATACAGCTCAACTTAAATTCTACGCAAACTGGAACTCAATTATCAACCCAATTCAGGTAAATAAAAGGAAGAGTTAATATAAATCATTATTTGAACTCCCCTCTTTGATTTATACGTATTTTACACGGGGGCGAGTCACAAACACCCGCCTTTACCATTCAGTAATTTATGTCTTTATTATTCTAATATTATACACCTGGTTTAAGTGACCCAAAATAATTCTGTCAGTAACGATAGTCAGATATATTTTATTTTCTTTTTAATACTTTTTTTAGATACATTTTGGTAGAACTTAGTATCCAGTGGCGGAATTCAACGCCGCACCTTGACTTGTTACCCAGAGCGAGGATATATTAAATACTTAATTTTCTCGAATTGGAATGGAACCCACAAACTGTCACGTTAACAGCCGCACACTTGTGCCCTTGCGCGACGACTGGTCTCGACATTGGTTTTACATACATTGATGATATTAAATCGAGCATGAAGAATTTGAGAATGCAATCCATAAAATTATTTAGTTATACATGATTCATGAAAAATTACATAATACTAACCATTATATAAATTATATTAGAATATAAGTAATATAATAATTGAGGCCAGTCGTGGCGCAGCGGCACGAGGTGTGACTGTAAAACCGACTGGTTGTGGGTTCGATCCCCACTCCAGGAGATGAAATATTTACTTAAATTTATATTTCCATTTCTTCGCTCTTGTGTCGAGGTTAAGCTCGGCGTTGAGTTCTGCCATTCAACACGCAATGCCTCCAAAATTCGGCAGAAAGTGGGGAACTGAGTGTCTTAACACTAGGTTCCCTCTGCCTACCCTAATGTGTGCGGGATACAGAGTGAAGCTGATAAAAAATATATTAGAATATAACAATTTTATGAAAATGCTTATACCACTGTTTTGTTTAAATTACTAGCGACCCCATCGTGGCTTCGCCCGCTTAAACTATCATCATCATCATTAAAGATGCTAGAGCAGCGGGTGTATAACTTGGGACAGAATATTTCCCTAGAATGGCCCATTCCTTCTCTTTCTTTCTTTGACTTTATTGACTCTAACCATCCATCTGAGTTTAAGGCTTCCCTGTTTTCGTTACCTTTTTGCAAGAATCTAAGTGTTCTAGTTTCACCCATTCTACCTCAACCGAGATGGTTGAGGTAACTTTCAAAAAAATAAAATCTATATCTATAAATAGAGGAAAGAAAATTGGAGTCACCAGTTATTGATATTTCTTATTTCAACAACTATAGTAATTCATAAAGTAAATTTAAATTTAAACAGCTGTCATTGTGAAAGAAGTAGTGAACAATACATTGAACTTAATCTCTATGTAATTGGATTACTTTAAAAAAATATGACTATTATTTTTCTGTGTACGAATACAATGTATGATGAAATTAGATGATGATATTATGCTAGACATCAGAAGACTAAGCTTATGGAGCTTAGTATCGATGAGTAAAAAAATGATATATTCATATTTTGAACTTGTTAGTTACTGGGTTCCAGTATGAAATATAGAACCTGTATAGAACATAAACTCGGCATAGTATTGTGAATAATACCCGTTAAATTATTATGCTATCGGAAATTAGCCCAGCGCAAACGAAGGTCTCTTTGTAAAGGATCCGAGCGTCGGACCAATAACAAGGCCTACCTAAGATGAAACACTTGTTCAATTATTCAAGACTGCCTGTAAATAAATGGGATTTAATGTAACATTGGCTTATTAATTTAAAAATTCAATAAAATATACTGAACACGATTTCTTTTTGTAATATCTTATGTTACTGTATTGTATTTTACGTCTATTTAAAATAGCTAAAATATAATAATATAAAAAAAAACAAGTGGCATTTGTCCTTAAAATTCGGGCGTTACGAATAAATTATGCTTTTTGGGATAAGCAACGACTATCTAAGCAAAATTTGCGATTACGTCCTATTATTTTTCTTTCTTTTATAATAAAAATATTGTATTTTACGAGAAAAATAGATATATTGTATTTTTACTGGAAACAACATTTTATTATATAAATATATTTCTGAAAAGAAAAAAATCTTCACACTTATGTAGTTATTACTTACTTTGAATTAACACGCTGACTGCGTTAGTCAAACTTGGCTACTTTGGGTGGGTGCAACATGGGGTCTTTTATACCCGAAGCACAACTCTTTCTTAGTGCGTTGCCTTGTCGAAAAGACCTGTTTCACCTCCAACCGATCAAGGGGGATTGACTTTATGGGTATAATAATTACCCCTAGAAAGTCCCAAAAATAGTCCCAGGTAGTATTTTAATGTACGTTAAGTATAGTCATTCGTAAGATCGATTTTTAATAATATATTTACACGATAGTTACAAATCTATGGACTTACTATGGATTTAAACTATACTATGGATTTAAAAAAATATAGTTATGTGTCTATCTTCCTGTTTATCCATGTTCCTCTTCTACATTTTTTTCTAACTTCAAAAATAGAGAATGTTGTAGAGCAACATATAAACTTACTTTTATTCGGAATTTTCCGCGAAATCAGGATTTACGAGTGAAACTCCCATTTCCCATCGCCCTGATAGATATAAGTTAATCCTATGTTTTTCTTTTGAATATGATAATTTTTGCGACCAAAAATAAATAAAAAAATACACACAATAGATTAGCAGCGATATATCAAATCATTACTATTGTCTACGTTTCATAGTGAGATAAGTATAATATTTCAATGAAAGTTTTACGTTTGTCATTTGAACCAATAAAAAAAAATACTCCTATTACAAACGTAAATTTTTTGTTTTATTTTACTGTTTTGAATCTCAATTATAAAAGAATAAGCAAAGGTCTTCCTAACTAAAACAGAAAGATATGGATTTTGGAGTAGAAAAAAAATTCTATCTACGATTTCGTTTTTATGAAACAAACTTTAAATGCTATTCTGATTATGAGTTAAAACAAAACAATGGGTGAAAATTTTAAGCAAATCGGTTCAGTACTTTTGGAGATATACGTGGTCATATGTACAGGCAGACAGACAAGAAATTAAAAAAATATATTTTTGCTTTCTACTATTCTTTTTAAGTGTCCCTCTATCCATTTTAGTCAAAATTACTAAATATACAGACAAAATATTTTTGCTGTTTTATTACATATAGAGATATCTATTGCAGAATAGTAAATTCAAATAAGTCAAAAACATCGAAGAAAAAAACATAAGGATAACCTTAATAATTTTCTCGAAAAATTGGATAGAAGTTAACTGGTACAATATAGCCAACTTTCCTATATATTATTTAAATATACGACAAAGGCGATCCAATAGACATCGGGAATTATAAAGCAAGCATGTTATCAAATATTTACAAATGTTTTTCATAATAATAAATCAGAGAATTCGCAAGATACTAGGTACAAGTCAATCAGTAGATTAATCAGGTTTCAGAAAAGGCTATTCAATTCAATTCAATCGACCGTATTCACAATCTAGAACTGTTTATATAGAAGTATCAAAAAAATAGAAAAACACTCTACATTGTTTTAAAGTGCTGCCCACACCCTCACGCTCAAGGCGGTCATGTGTCATTCCATCACTTGAAATACCGAAGAGCAAGACCAAATTCCTGCAAAAATCCTTTTCTGTGTATGCCCCATCCCTCTGGAATCAACTACCCCATCCTATCCAGAAAAGCCCTTCCTTAATGTCCTTTAAATCCCAACTGAAAAAGCATTTATTCGCAAGTGAGATTGTTTGACCTAGCTCAGTATTATTTTTTTTTTTATTTATTGACTACCTTACTTAGTCATGTTCTTTTTTTTTGTATATACCTGTTTATTTATAGTCACCATGAATATGTATGTATTTATGTATGTATGTATGTATGTGTGTTATATTTTATGTATTTGTATATTTATGTATATATGTATGTATGTTTGTATATATTTTCTATACACACTATGTTTTATGTTTATATTTTTTTTTTATATTATTTTCTTTCTTTATTATTAAGATTGCATTAATTGTATCTATACCGCAACTTGGTTCTCATCCACTTCCATTGGTTGGCTGGAAGAGATTTCTTTTAGAGATAAGCCCGCCATTGTAAACAATCTTTACAATTTTATTATTTCTTTGTGTTTTTATTTTACATGCAATAAAGAATATATATATATATATATATATATATATATATATATATATATATATATATATATATATATATATATATTGTCTATTAATAGCTTTGAAGACAATAGTTAATATATTATTAAAAGATATTAGAGTCAATTATAAATCACCTTGACTTAAAAAAAATGGGGTATAACAATTTAAAACGCATATCTAAGCCACTTTGGATTTGCAGACGACCTACTATTACTATCCGAGATAGGATCAGGATTACAAGCTATTATAAAATCACTCAACGACGTAAACATATTTAAGCGGTATACCTTTTGCTGCTATATTGTATTTGATGCAGTTTGACATTATACTCATTTCCAGACATTGGTCAGTCATTGACATAATACCAAACAGCATCAAATAGAATATAGCAGCAAAAGATATATCGCTTAAATATGCAAAACGTATGGTAGCTGGTAAACAAATGGGTTTGAGCAAAAAAGTAACGATCGAACGACGAAAAGTGACATGGGCCGATGAGTCCAGCTACCGTGGAACAAATATAGGGGCTAAAAAAAATAAATATATTTAAAAGCACAATATCAATAGAAGCCCTAACAAAAGTCCTGAACACATGTGTTTTGCCACCTGTTTTTTGTGACAATATTGAATGTTGCTTAACGTTACGGAGTCTGATAGAATGAGAGCCAATAGTAGCCAGGCCTTCGTTATTTTATGAAGCCTGAAATTTTCTTTCCTGAAGGAAAATTAGCAAATACTATAAGAATATATGAATTGGTGGTGGTTACTTTGGCAGTTGTTAGGTAACTAACATCTAAAAAATAGTAGTCTACCTTTCGATAAATTATAAAGGTCAATTTTTAGATATTTTCTTGGCAATAATATTAGAAATAACGTTATCTGTTACCAGACATTTAGCATGATTTTAATTCCCTGTCAGTCTAGTTTTCATTACCATCACGTTCAGCCAAGTTTGTCTCTGAAAATATGATGACTATTTAGAAAAAAAATATTAGCGATACTAAAAACGTTTTAATTTAGGGCACTCCAACATTTGCAACAAAGAATACGATGATCTCTATCATTTATGTTATTGTATAATGCCAAGTAAAAGTCTTTTTTTTGGATTTGTAAATGTTACTTGAGTTTCCTGGCTACTCAGCCCGCATAACAATATCTTCTAATAACCTCACCTGATTTCTATGTTAATTTCAGTGCTTTTATTTCTAATCTCTATAATTTAATTCAACAGATGCTTTGTTTTACATATAGAATATATTTTTGACTATGATTTGCATTTATAATTTATAAATTGTTGATCTTATATAGCTAAAGTATTAAAGTACAGTATGGATGGACAAACTACAAAGTAGAATTACGTGTTCAGTTATTGGTATTATTAATTAATTACTGTGTATATAAATAAAGACCAGTTGTTATGGAGAAAAATTCGTATTAATTATAAGAAAAATAATAATAAAATCATTTTTCTTTTCCCACACTAATCATTTTGTTCCTAGTTGTTCCTAGTTTTATATATTAGACGTCAATTTAAACTCGTCTTTATAATGCCACCATTATGAATTTTTATTTCATTCATAGGCGCTTTATTAAGTCTCTTCTAATACCTCTTAAACACGCTTTTATTATAAAGAGAGAGCCAGTAGTAGAACCGTAGGGCCAGACCTTCATTATTTTATAAAGCCTGAAAGATTCTGTGCGTATAGACCCAACACCACCAAAGATCCATATTCTCTACTAATACTTGCTATCAGAGAGTACTTTGGCAGTTATTAAATATCTAAGATGCAAAAAATAGTACTTAACTGTAAATTGTAAATCTCATTTTTTTTATATTTACTGGAAAATATTATTAGAAGTGAACATCCAGTGAAGTATCCATTGCCAGACACTCAGCATGTTTATAACTCCCTGCCAGACACCTCCAAATCCTATAAGCTGAACTTCCTTTCACGCACCACGGAACTGTGGAATGGCCTACCCGCGGCAGTATTTCCAGGTCGATATCACATGGGTACCTTCAAAAAGCGTCTTTGTCCACCTTAAAGGTCGGCAACGCACCTGTAGCTCCTCTGGTGTTGCGCGGGGTCGTGGGCGGCGGTAATCACTTACCATCAGGTGACCCGTACGCTCGTTTGCCTTGTCCTCCTGAACTCCTGCCTTGAACATATTAGGAGCAAATAATATTTATTACACTTCAATATATAAGGTTTATAGGTGCTTGTACCTTATTAGAGCTGAGAGGTGACGTAAAAGTATTTCCTGTTCCAGCACCCCACGCTTTCACAAACAAATATTATAATTAAAAGCACGTAGCTTTCACTTGAACCTTTTTGTCTCTTACGTGCACTTTTGAAAGCGTGATTTTATACAATTTAAACTATTAATTTATTTAAGAGTATATTCTCCAGTTGCACTTGCACAAAAGTAGTCTATTATCAGGTTTTTATTACACTTGTACTTTAATAGTATTTGTTTAGGCCTTCAAATCAAAAGAATATTTTGTTATACTTCATTCAAATTGCATACTTAATGATTAAATAAATAAATAAATCAGCTTCGCGCTGTATCCCGCACATTGCAGGGTAGGCAGAGGGAACCTAGGGTTAAGACACTCCGTTCCCCACTTTTTGCCAAATTCTGGAGGTATTGCGTGTTGAGTGACAGAAGTCAACGCCGCGCATGTCCTCGACACCAGAGCGAAGAAATGGAAATATAAATTTAAGTAAACATTTCATCTCCTCAAGTGGGGATCGAACCCACAACCAGGTTTTACAGTCACACTTTGAGCCACTGCGCCACGACTGACCTTATTGATTAAAACACAAGTATATATTCCGTTCGGAAAAGGAAGATAGAAATAATAGCTACTGTTTACATCATGGGAGGTATCTACAGCAGGAAACTGCATCGGCATGTCTTCAATCATAGAAATATCTATGCCATAATTAAAATTGGTCATATGCTTGAAAAAACACATTTGTTAACACCTGGGCGTCATGTAAACTATATGAAAATATAATAGAAATATTTTTAAATCCATTTAATTACCGAAAATATGCATTTTGCCATGATGATATAAAAGTAACTTTCCACAAGATCAGCTTTTCTGCTTCTTACAGATGTTCTTCTTTTGCTTAGCTCCTTCTTTAACTGTACTACAAACAACATAGAATACATTTTTACACTAAATTAGGCAAAATCTTGCATGAAATCACGTTCATAACTTGACAACAGCAATGTCTGGGTCGAGCGTTGACAGTGCTATCTACGTTGAACTCTGGGTCAAACTATAACTACATAATTGTGAATAAGATTGGAGTGTCTGTCTGTAATTTCAAAATAGTAATTACAAAATATCTTTTCAAGTAGATATTGTCATTTACACAATATTAAAATACATACAAACAATTTTAAACTTATTGTCTGTCTTTCTGTTTAGTGAGACTTTCACTGAAAGACAGAGGGGGCTGTGGAGCAAAATATAAATTATAGATAGATATCAAAGCATAAATATTTTGCCTACACATTAATAAAATTCTTTTACGATAACATCCAATTTGCTAAAAAATGTTAATTTAGCTCTTTGAAGTACATTATTTATATGTTTATTTATCAATATCTAATGTAAATTAATTAATCTATGTCTGTGTTAAACTACCGAGGCTTTCATAGGTAACTTTCAGCTTGACGTTGTATCCCGTTCACAGCAGTGTAGTCAGAGGGAACCTAGTGCAACTCCGTTCCCCAGTTTTCGCCAAATTTTGGAGGCATTGCGTGTTGAGTGCGGAGGTTAGGTTAGGTTAGGTGGGCGCTTCGTTTCGCACCGCAAAGAAATGAAAATATAAATTTTAAGTAAATATTTCATTTCCTCGAGTTCGGATCGAACCCACAACCAGTCGCGTTTACAGTCACACTTTGTGCCTTTACGCCACGACTAGCCTCAAAAATATAAGTTTATAAGTTTGTAGTGATTTTTTTAATCAAATAACTACAAATATTTACTTCTCGGTTTTTTTTATTTATATTGTAATTCTAACTTGGTGTCTAATTTCATAACCGGAAAGTACCCTATAAACGAGATGACTTAGAAGCTTGATTTTTTTTCTATGCTTCAAGGGACCATATACCTGAATATTTGCTATTAATTACAACTTGATACTTCCATGTTATCTTGAAATTCTTGGTCTTGATAGACAGACAACAAAGTGATCCTTAAAGTATTTTTATTACGTAGATTTAAGTTGAAAAGAGAAAAAACTAAACTGTTATTATAATATAATAACGCTTTACTTTGACCAAACTATGCGGGAAATTCAATCTAATATCATGCTATCAATTTTGTAAGCTTTGGGATATTAATCCTTTGAGTTACTAAAATAATATCTTGCAGCGTTGCAGTAATTTCTTATGGAACTCTGGGGACTTCTGATCGTGTCGTCGGAAGTTTATGCTGTACTACTTCTAAATAACATACATTGGCTTTAAACGACTTTATTTTACATCTTCAAGAGAAAATTGACTAAAAATGACTATGGACCTAGTATACAGTTGCAGTTTTTCAAGCCTTTTAAATAATAAATTAAAGATAATTCACCTTACAAATATTAAAATAATCTATACAATATGTTTCCATAATTTTAAAATCATTCTACGTTACACGTTACGATTTGTTTATTTCTGCAGTAAACGCTTATGGTATTGTAGTTTATTGATGTTCGCATTACTTGTTCTAGGGACACTCCCGAGGTTATATTTATATAATAAATTATTTAGAGAGAGAGACAAACTTCGATTGATAAGATTCTTCTACCTGGTATTAGTCTCGGCTTTTGTTACCAGGGTCTGCCTTCCAAACATTTTCATTGGCTCCCATATCTTACATTATTATATTCAGTCATCGCTTTGTTTGGCGTCAGTGGGTCTAACTTCTAAAACAGATGGACCATCTCAGACAATTTCCTTAAAGTATATCCTCTTCATCACGGACCTAAAATTATCTAATATATATTACGACCTCTCATGAACACATTACTTATGTTGTGATATAAGGTAATAAGGTAAGCGATGTTGTGATATAAAGGTGTGTAATAATCTATCCAATCACAGATAAAAATCCAAAAGGTTTAGATAGGTAATAAGAGGGGTAGGATAGGTACAAACGGATAGAAGAGAACAAGTTAGTATCACTTGTTCTCTTCTATCCGTTTGTACCTATCCTACCTTTCTTAGACTGGATGAAGATATGAAAGTAGTAGCTTGAGAATTTAGAGTCGCGTACCGGTATTACACCCTTAGGAACAAATACCGCACAGGTATTTATCAGGGCACCTGAATCTATTTCGGGATTAGTTTTTGAACAGTTTGTGGATTAATATTTTTTAAATAATATTTTTACATTTCAGGTAGAGTTGAAATAACATTAGAACCTCATTAGGCAGAACCAAAAAAAAATAAATAAAAAAGAAGATAAAGAAGCTGCAGAGCAGTGTTTACAAATGCATAGAAGTATATAAAAATTAAAATTAGCTTCACGCTGTATCCCGCACACAGCAGGGTAGGCAGAGGGAACCTAGTGTTAAGACACTCCGTTCCCCACTTTCTGCCGAATTCTGGAGGCATTGCGTGTTGAGTGGCAGAATTCAACGCCGCGCTTAACCTCGACACCAGAGCGAAGAAATGGAAATATAAATTTAAGTAAATATTTCATCTCCTCGAGTGGGGATCGAACCCACAACCAGTCGGTTTTTTTGCAGTCACACCTCGTGCCTGCGCCACGACCGGCCTCACAGAAGTATATAATATTATAATTTAACAATCATTAATTACTACAAAATTTCCGAACGTAGTTTCTTGAGAATAATATTTATAAAGTTTTTTGTGTTTCTTTTTACAGCTAAAGTAAAACAAAAAGAACTATCCAGAATCTAGTTAGTGAAAGAAAAGATAACTTCAGCTTACATCAAGGATGTCCGAGATTGCGTTTACCGGTTTTCACTCCTTAAAAAGTAAGGATATTCTTGTAACAGCTCTTAATTGGTGTAGAAGTTAATATTACGATACTTTACATCAAATCTTTAAATCAAATGTCAATTTATATTGGTAAATTTTATCATGGCGATCCCATCTTTTTAGTACATAGAAATATTTCCCACAATTATCAGAAACAAAAACATTAATTTATGAGACTAACACCTTTGAATCCCTGAACTGTAAATTCATACCTTACTAAAAGACCATTTGGAAACCGGTTATGGATTTTTACCACGATTTGAAAATCGTGTAAGCTTTTAACTTTTGCGCGCACGACAGTAGTGATCCTAATGCAATTGGCGGTGTTTAAGACTGTGTAGATACCCATGAGTGGGACCAATCCAGCACTCATGGAACGACAAGTGTCCCTCCCTCTGCCCACCTTGCTGTTTTGCGGGATACAACATGAAGCTGATTTAAATACTGTATATCAATAATAAAAAGAAATATATATGGAATGCATTTTAATACAGGCTCTAAGTCTAGTATAAATTTATATAAGCCTATAATAAATAGGTTATTAATCTAGGGATAAAACACATATTTTTGCGCATAATTCATAATAAATGAACAAATGTTTTGTAAAGAGGTTAAACTACAAAATTTCAAAATACGACAACACTATCAACATTGAAAATATGAACGCGCTAGTCATTTCATGAATATTTAAAATGAAGTAGAGAAGCTTTAGCGGGTGTACTGAAACCAGTGAACGTGTTGACTGCATACAAATAATTTTGATTGTCGTAGTTTGAGATTAGTATTCTGGCATTTTTGTTTTTATATTTGCTGTAATATTAATTAATTAATACGTATTTACTATGCCCGGAATCCATATTTTTGTTTATTATTTTCAATTTAGCTGTTTTAATTAAAATGTAAAAAAAATAATATGATAGTGTTATAGTTTAGCTTATTGTCGAGAGTCCATTTTTTCGCTTAATGTATTTTATTTATCTATTTTTAATCAAAATGTGAAAAATATTCGTAGTGTAATACTGAAATTATATAGCATTATATTTCTTTGTAAAACATAAATTTATTGTCCCTTACAAATGCTTAAACGTACTTATCTATATTATAATACACGATAATTAAGCTTTAGATATTTTTATAGAAATACTTTTAATTGTTTTTAAGCTCTTATTTTCTTACCGTACCTTTGTGAAATTTTGCAAACTTAATTTCATCCACTTCCCAGTGTGCGATCGAGCGGAAATTTGGATTATGACTTCAGTTCTGATGATAATTAAATTATGTATAAGCAATATTGTTTTTAGTCGAAAATTGTTGCCACAATGATATACCGGTTATTTTTTATAAATATTTTATTTACGATTCCTCATATCCTTTTTTAGACTGAAATGAATCGTGGTAATTCAGATTTCTTTGGAATAAACCATTACACAACCAATATTCGAGATCTCCGTGATCAATGGAACCTGGCTGGCATGTACCTGTCGGTACAGTAGTTGGAGCACGACACAAGCGTGATAAATGAACAACACCCGAAATGACCTACAGGAGTTGAATGGCTATTAGTATGTATAGAATTAATATATTTATAATAAAAAACGGCCATTCTGTGTATCCTTCTTAGACATTACTCCAAGGTGCCACGACAGAATTTATATATGCGGATAAATATTTCAAGTCTCGAAAATATAATAATAACTATATTAATTATTTTTAAATGCAGTTTATATATAAAGGAGATATAAATAAAAATTCTACTGAAACATAAAAATACAAGGAAATATCAGAAGTAACATTGGAATTTGGGGTCATGTATTTCGTTTACATTTGACGCCGTCGTAGTGCAGCACACAATTTATTTATACATGTAAAAAACATTATTTTTTTTATTATAAAATTTTGTATTTACTGATATCAAATCTCTTTATTTAATTGCATATTAACGTATGTAACATGGGCTTCTATATATAGAATTGAATTTCTATTAAAACGAACATAGCTTTACATTTTAGATATTTTAATTAAATATTAGTTGTTTTCATTTCCTTTCTATTTCAATGAATGAAACTGTACCAATAAATAGTCTTTTTTTAAACATTTTTTTTAAAGCGTTATTCCACACTTAGAAAAGAAAAATATTTATTTTCTAAATAAGTACAATAAATAGTTTTTACATAATATGTGCCAATTATAAACTACCTGCCTGAATTGAAATTGAAACTAGCTTCCAGTATTATAAGCAAAAGCAGTAGAATATAGGCTTCATTGGAATGTAGTTGCAGTATACTATATTAAGCTTATGCATACACATACATTTTTTTTATAATAACTGTACAAATATCAACGTACTTTATTATTAATAGGTACTTACTTTATATTTTTGTTAGTACCGTATCAAAAATGGCTTAGCCAATTTTGTGTTTACATATATCAATTATATCAATATAGAGTCTATATAGTATATAAATTTACGTAGAAAGTTAAAAACAGTAGCCGGTTCCAAATAAGGAACTTGTTTTTATGATATATATATTTAAATTATTTCTCTATTTGGCAATGTATAAATTTGTATGACACTCAATTTGACTCAAGTCAAGGATTTACATTTTTTAATATATTTTTAGTTAATATAATTTTTTTATAGCTTAATAATTACTTACTATTTAGTAATTATCTCATCTATTTAAACTTTTTATACGATACATTATTTGCGCGTATGAAATACCAATGCTATAAGCTAAACATCATTGATATTGAACTTGTCTTAAACTGGTTTTGTTGTTAAGTAGTTGTATTGGTTTCTTTATTTTTAAACGTGATTTTTTGTTATTTGCTCTACCCTTAGATAATTTACTATCTCTTCCCTATATATAATGATAAATATACATACAAATAAGTACTAAGCAAATTGTGATAGGTCAAAATTATGAAATTTTATCATCACTAATGAAATGTTATTTCGGAAGGTATGAAGGAAGTAAATATTGAAATCCTAAGATATGACCCTTTTTAGCTTTAATTTACAGTCACACATTTGCGCCCCTGCGAAACGACTTGACTTATATTGTTTTCTGATGTTAAAATTTTTGAAATTTTAGGGTAACATTATCGTAGTTTTTTATTAGAATTTTTACTTGTTTTGCAAAAAAAATTAACTTATGTTTATTTAAATACAGCATAAGATACTATATAAAACAATTTCTATTTATCTTTAGTAAAATGACTCTAAAAAACAACAATTATATTAGATGTTTATTGTTTTTTAAAGTGGTTTCGGTTTTCTGGTTTCGGTAGAGTGGAAATCGTCACGATTTTAATATTTATACCGCTTTGAATTATAAAAATAATTTGTAACTACATATACAGACTTAATGATTAAATAAGTAACCTTGATTAAGATTCATTCATATCCTGATAGGGATATAATCACTTTTTGTGCATTCTTGCAGAACTAATCTGAACAAAATTATAATCATATAAATATTATCTCGTAAGCCTTTTATTGATCACATAATTAGTGATAGTCATCATGTTTAGTGCACATTGATCTTCTTCAAGGTTCTCAAAAGGTGAAAAACGTAACCCTTATAGAATCACTTTGTTGTCCGTTTGTCAAGATCAATTATTTCAAGATCGCGTGATGGTATTAAGCTGACATTTATATAAAATAGTTAAGTCTATGGTCCCATGAAGCACAAGAAGAATCAAGATTCTAAGCCAACGCAATCAATAGACACGAGCATGTACTCGTATGCATCGATTTTGCTGCATTTTATATGAAATTCGCCGCGTAATCATGACCTATAGTTAGTTACCTACAATTTTTTTTTAATTTGACACAAAGTGAGAACCTTAATACAAATAAAGGAAAAAAACTGAAAAATGAAAAAAAATATAGTTATTTCATTAAAGACTAATAAATTATTTTCTGAGCTTCAAAAATTACAAATATTATTATTCATTATTATCATATCGTTCAAAGAATGTTCAAACTCAGCTTAGTATTTTTTTTAATATATCTATTACACAAAAATCACACACTTTTACACAAAGGGTTATACTATATAGGTTGAGTGTATCTATTTTTTAATTAAGCTTATTTTTAAGAATGATACACGATAATAGAATTGATTAAAACAAGATTGCCTAGAAACATTGTGCCGCAATCACCTTTGATTAAATTTATGGTAATTCGTTTTTGTTGAAAAATTGCACTCACATGTTTTTATGTGAATCCAACATCATTTGAAAGAGAATCCCATAAGGAATTGCAAAAAGAATGGTTGCCACTTCTCAGTCTGCCGCTACCCCAGGGTTGCCTGGTGTAAACATTTTACTTAATGTTTATAATTCTCATGTGTTTTGAAATGAAATATATATATATCAAATTAAAGCTTAATCTTTTCTCAACACATGGTTGCCTGTGCAAATAACTGGCCAAGTAGATATATCATCATTTGATATATTTCTTTCCGGTTCCGGTTTACTACGAGTAGGTATATCATGTAATAGAAGGTCAATTTTAAAACCAATTTTTATTTTGACTGTTCTTGTGTCAAATGATGTTTATCTATTAGTATAGACGCACAGATCCTTTTTAAATAGTTTTTATTTGTTAATTTTTTTAATTTATTTGCAAATAAAAAAGGAGGTATCCGTACCAAAAAAATTGTTTGAGCAAAATTAAAAAAAAATTGCATCTGCGTCTGAGCATAACAATATCTATTTTTAAAATTACTATACGATTTGAACAATTTACGAAATGAACTTTTTTTTTTCTACAAATTTTCTTTCTGAAATCAACAGAACTATTATTAAAAATGATCAGGAACTAATTTACCCATCCCTATGTGTGCAGGACTCGCTCCGATTTTTATTTGCAACAAAATTATCTGACAAGGGAAGTTAGCAGATCACTTTTTTAAATAACTTTTTTTGGGGTAAAAACGCCAGAACTTTTAAAACCTATCAGGAACTATACAACTCGGCTGCATGCGAAGAGAACTCTATTTTATTTTGAATCTGTTGGACAATGCTCTGCTAAGTTCACAGACATATAACTTTCAGTCTTAGGAGAACTAGTTTATTATTATAAATTTGAATGAATGGTATTGACATTGTATTTATGATAAAGCAGTATTATAGATAGGCGTAATAAAACCAGCAAGAGATTACATACGGCCTGATATTGTGTTATACCTATTAAATTGATTTTTTAAAATTTTCCTTTTTCTTTTTATTTTTTTAGTACTTAAGTTCCAATTAAATATTACTTAATGAAATGAAATAACTCAACATATTTTTTATTTAAATATTTTAATATATCAAAAATTTTGCTAAATATCTAATAAAGCTTCGTTTTGTTTTCGATTTTTTATACACACCCGACGACTACTTTATGGTATTCGCGGCACACGGTAAATATATGGAACGTTGAGTATATACTTTTCTGGCCTTTAGAATATTGAGATTATATTTTTGGAATATTATATCGGAGCACTCCATCATAGTTTGTATCTTCATTTTTTTTTGTGTAACAATCAAGTAACTAATAATGTTTTTTTTTCATAAATTGAAATATATCATATAACTTTTTTTTAGCTTCCTGCTGCATGTTGTACTCTGTTCCCCATTAAATCACTTCCGTTCCCCACTTTGCCGGAACTCTCAGGGCAGAGAGGCATTACGTGTTGAGTGGCATAACTCAACGCCGTGCTTTGTCGCTTTACAAGAACGAAGAAGAGAAAATACTAAATATTTCATTCCCGAGCTTCCTGATTCCCAAATGGGAATCAAACGCCCAAGCGTTGCTTTTAGAGTCGTACGCTTATGCCTCTGCGCCACGACAGCCTCATCATTCATTATCTTTTTTAGCTGGCTTCAATTACGTTTTCATCTAAGTTTAATCTATTTCCTGTAGGAAGGAAATGAAAAATAGTTTGTATAAATGATTTCTGATTAGGAAGTATACGTTTATCATGTGTGATATATTATAATGGGAAACCCTAGGTGGAAGGTTGTTCCGTGTAAGGTTACAATTATTATTATATATTTAGTTGTCTTATTGCCAGTACCACATTTTAGTTCGCAAAATGCAGAGCCGGAGTAGAGTCGCCCATAGCGCTGTTATTTTAGCGTGCTTCAGGTAAAATAAAGTAGTAAAAAAAATGTTATCATTTTTTTTCATATATAGTGTACATACTCGTATATATATATTTATAATAACTAGTAATAAGTGTGATATTTTTTTTCAACGACTAACTTATCAGTTTTTGTTATTATTTTCTTGTGTTCATGTCATTAAAGTGATATTAAGTTTATTATTGTGACTCTATAAAATTATTACTTGTCTACATTTTTTTTTATACTTATTAATAATTAGCGTATAATCGGGGCCAGTCGTCGCGCAGGGGTACTAAATGTGGCTGTAAAATCGACTGGTTGTGGGCTCGATCCCCACTCGAGGAGATGAAATATTTATTTAATTTATATTTTCATTCCTTCGCTCTGGTGTCAAGACAAACCGCCGTGTTGAGTTCCGCCACTCAACACGCAATGCCTCCAGAACTCGGCGGAAAGTGAAGAACGGAGTGTCTTAACACTAAGTTCCTTCTGCCTACCCTGCTGTTATCGGGATACAGCGTAAAGTTGATTTGATTTATATTTTTTTATATATATTAATAGATTTTCTTGTGTTTATTTATCTTAAGCAAGCATAGTAAAGTTTGTATTAAAACAAGACATGTGTAGATGTTTAATCCGTGACACAATTTTACGATAAGACATAATATACACGGCGTTAGCATATCATTAAAGATTATCTCATTTAAGAAATCTCAAGCTAGAAATATCATTTAACTTGCTAGAAATATATATATTTATACGGAATGTCTTAACACTAGGTTTCCTCTGCCTACCCTCCTGTGTGCGGGATGCGTGAAGCTGATTTATTTTAATGTATATATAATTTATTTAAAATTCCACTAATTTTATATTAATAATATTATGCTTGCGTTATTTTCAGCTTTTTGTGTTTAACAAAAGGAGTGAGCGCGTTTGTAAACAGTGATGGGTTGAGCAACTACACGTTTCCAAATGATTTTATGTTTGGGGTCGCGACGGCTGCATATCAAATTGAAGGCGGTTGGAACGAAGATGGTAAGTGATGAAGAAATGAAAATATAAATGTTTAATAAATATTTCATCTCCTCGAGTGGGGATCGAACCCACAACCATATATAAATGATGTGATACGGGTATAACTTCACAGCATACCATCAAATACAATATAGGCTACTTATTTAGCCATATTACAAAGGATATATGGCTTTTGTTTATTATTTCACAAACTTGTATTGTGGAATGAGTTTTTTTATGACAACAAATGCAATTAAGTGATTATTCCTTATAAAGTAAATATAATTTTTTCCTGTTCAATATATGAAAGGAAAATTAATAAATATTTTTTTAGCATCTATTGATTGTTTGTATCTATACTATTATTTTGTTTTTTATTTACTTGTCATTGATTCATATATATTCATGAAGTGGTTAAGGCATTGCTTATAAATGTTATATAAGTTTTGTAATATTTTTAAACATTTTTGAGGTCGGTTGTGGCGCAGCGGCACGAGGTGTGACTGCAAAACCGACTGGTTATGGGTTCGATCCCCACTCGAGGAGATTAAATATTTACTTAAATTTATATTTCCATTTCTTCGCTCTGGTATCGAGGTTAAGCGCGGCGTTGAGTTCTGCCACTCAACACGCAATGCCTCCAGAATTCGGCAGAAAGTGGGGAACGGAGTCTTAACACTAGGTTCCCTCTGCCTACCCTGCTGTGTGCGGGATATAGCGTGAAGTTAATTATTTTTTTATTATTTTAAAGTATTATTCCCTACTTAGGAAAGAAAAATACTTATTTAGAAAACGTATAAAAATTTGAACGTATATACGCCATACGTATGGCTTAGGGGTCAGACCGCCTGGTCGGTTTCCAAGAGGCGCGGGTTCAAGTCCCGCTACGTTCAAATTTTTATACATTTTCTAAATAAGTAAGTTTTGTAATGTTGTGCGTTGTCCGTAATGGTCTTAACAGCGGCACCGAGTTCCATATTTCCCATACAGACAACAGAAATATTTTTTAACATTCATGAAGGAAAGTTTTTTTTTAATTTCATTACCTTTATGTTACGTATAAATAATATTCATATTTTTAATATTATATTAGTTATGATATCATATGATCGTATCTTTTTCAATAATATGTACGAAATTGTTATTGTGAAGCGCTATCTAGTTACTAATTGATGTTTACTAAGGTATATTTTCTTAATTTTTCCTTAATAAAAAAAATATCGAAATATTTTCCTAATTCGGGTCATTAAAATAGGGTATTTATTCGGGTTATATACTGTTATTATATTATATTTATATTATAAGTCTAGACCAGTCGTGGGGAATCGGCACGAAGCGTGACTAAACGCGACTGGTTGTGGGTTCGATCCCCACTCAAGAAAATGAAATATTTATTTAAATGTACATTTTCATTTCTTTGCTCCACTTGAGTTGAGTTCAACTCAAATCGGCGAAAAGTGGGGAGCGGAGTGTCCTAACACTAGGTTTCCTCTACCTACACATACAGCGTGAAAATGATTTGTTTTTTAATTTGAATATAAGTCTAGATCTTATATAATCTTTACTCTATACAAAATCTAAACTCATTGTATGCAATACGTTTTGCCAAAGACGATTCAATTTATATGCTATTTCAAATTAGACCAGTACCGACGAAGGCTTTCTTCTTGAATATCTGAGCTTTAAACCAATAAGAAGGCCTCACAAAATCAAACACTTCAGGACTGTTATAGTTATTCAAATTAAATTCATTGTAAAATTTACTTATGAATTTAAAAAATCTGAAGAATATACTTAACCTACATAAATAACTAACAAGCGTATAAAAATTTCGACGTAGCTTGATGAGGACGCATGGCTTAGTGGTCAAAGCGCCTGGTCGGCTTCCAAGAGGCGTGGGTTCGAGTCCCGCTACGTTATTTTTTTTATAAATAAGTATTATACTAAAATCGTTATCTTATTTTCTAAAAGATCAAAACAATATTATACTACAAAACAATATTATACAACAAAATAATATTATGAACTTTTTAATTTTCCATTATGTTGTATTTTATTTCGAATAGCTAAAGCTTAAGAATGTCAAAAACAAGAAAGAAGAACTTGTTTTTAAAATTCCAGCGTTACGAATAATTTGTCTTTTTTTTTGGGATAAGAAACGACTATCTAAGCAAAAAAAGCGATTACGCCCCATTGTATGCTTTCTTAGGCTGACAGGGTATTGTATTATAAAAATATATTTATTGAGGTTGTCTTGGCACAGTGAGACAGCGTGTGACTATAAATGCGATGGTTATAGGTTTTTATCAACTTTCGGGGGATTAATTATATTTGAGATTCGCCACTCGAAACGCAAAACGTCTCAAAAAATAGCAGAAACTGGGGAATGGAGTGTTAGAATACATCCCTCGTTCTACTGTGCGTAGTATAATAGTGCGTATAAGTTAATTGTTTAAAAGAAATAAGAAAAAAAGAGAATTTCCATACACTACATGAGTGCCACTTCAAATTAAATTATCATTTTACAGCAGTATGTAAGGTACGGTACATACGATTTAAAAAAATTACAAAAACGGAATAGTTTTATTTGTAGTGTCGAGCTTAATTTTATTCTCAAAAGAACAAGCAATTAAAAGTATTCAAATTAGTTCCTGCTTTACATCGGGCTTTAACTAATGTTGAAAACTATTAGAAGCGGAAAGTTTTAACTTTGCATATTAAGATCTTCACGGTAGTCCAACTTTGAGGTCATCTTAACTTACTAACGTTAGTGTAATTAAATTAGAAAAAATGAATATATATATTTATACATATATATTCATTAACTTTACTATTTACATTTCATTTCCCTGAGTGAGAATCGAACCAACAGCCTGTCGGGTTTACAGCCGAACACTTGTACCCCTGCGTCACGACTGGCCTCAAATCCAATATTAGCATGTCAAAAATTGAAAATTCCGCGCAGTAAATATTGTTTGTTAGGTGACAGACAGTCTTAAATGTATTTACATAATTATGAAGATCGCTTTACGTTAATCTAATTGATAATCCTCACTTGTAGATTTAGTGTAGTGTACTTAGACGCATTCAATGTGTGATTGTACACGCGACTGGTTGTGGGTTCGATCCCCAGTTGAGAAAATCAAATATTTATTTAGATGTATATTTTCATTTCTTAGCTCTGGTGCCAAGGCAAAGCTCCAGAATTCGGCGGAAAATAGGGAACGGAGGTTGTTGACTTAACATTAGGTTCCCTCTGCCTGTCCTGCTATGTGCCGGATATCGCGTCAAGCCGATTATGATTATTTTAGACGTAGTGTAGAGTACCTAGACATATTATGATGTTATTTTAAGAAAGAATTTAACAGTAAATTGGAATAATATTTTATTATTTTCTCTCACATTTGCAGACATAGAGAACCTTGTAAAATATCACTGCCATACACTTTTTATACAAATAGAAAATTTGGATTTATATAATATATATATAACTATAAACCCAGTAGATTTTAAATCTAAAACAAGAATCGCCAACTCATTTATTTTGCTTAATGACTTCAGTTTTTATATTTATAATAATTTGACTAAGATTATGTGATATTTTATAACTTCTATACAGTTTACTATTATACAACATCATTATAATATTGCATCAGGTTTTTAAATTGACATTGACATTCTTGAATATTATATATTGCGGTTTTTTTATTAATTCACAGGAAAAGGCGAAAGTATGTGGGACACTTATTTGCACAAACATCCAAAATTCACTGTAGATCGCTCTAACGGAGATGTCGCCGCTGATTCTTATCATAGATATAAGGAAGATGTCATAATGGTACAGTCTCTCGGAGTTAAATACTACCGTTTGTCATTGTCATGGTCGAGGTGAGTTTGAGCTTTGTAAATTTAATTGTAAATTTTAATTTGATCTTTGTTAAAAATAAATAAATAAATCAGCTTCACGCTGTATCCCGCACACAACAGGGTAGGTAGAGGAAATCTAGTGTTAAGACACTTCGTTTCCCACTTTCCGCCGAGTTCTGGAGGCATTGTTGAGTGGCGGAACTCAATGCCGCGCTTTGCCTCGACACCAGAGCGAAGAAATGAAAATATAAATGTAAATAAATATTTCAATTCCTCGAGTTGGGATCGAACCCACAACCAGTCGATTTTACAGTCATACTATGTGCCCCTGCGCTGAGTCTGGCCTCAGGCTTTGTTTATTTTAATTTTGTTCAGAACTATAGATTAAAAACCCTAGTAAATCTGTATAAATTTTGATAAGTTTCTGTTTTCGTTTATTATTTGATTGGCATAAAAAATTTGTTATTTATCATGGGCGTTAATTTTTGAATTAAGCCTGATTATCATTCACCATATATTAAAATAAATTTTAAATTAACATTACAATCATATTAATACATATTTGTTGTTGAGGCCAGTCGTGGCACAGAGGCACAAAGTGTGACTGTGAAATCGACTGGTGGTGGGTTCAATGCCCACTAGAAGAGATGAAATATTTAGTTAAATTTATATTTCCATTTCTTCGTTCTGGTCTCAAGGAAAAGCGCGGCGTTGAGTTCTGCACGCAATGCCTCCAGAATTCGACAGAAAGTGGAAAACGGAGTGTCTTAACACTGGGTTCCTTCTGCCTACCTTGCTGTTTGCATTTGGGATACAGCGTGGAGCTGATTTTTTTTTGCTATCAAAAAAAATATTTAGAGAATAGAAAATATTATTAGCAATACTAGAAACGTTTTAAAACTCGGTCACTCCAATATTATTTGCAACAAAGAATACAATGGCCTCTATCGTTTATGCTACACAATACCAAGTAAAAGCCTTTTTCCTATTTACAATACAGGACTTCTTGGATTTGTAAATGTTACTTGAGTTTCCTGGCTACTCAACCCGCATAACAATATCTTCTAATAACCTCGTCCGATTTCTATGTTTATTTCAGTGCTTTAACAAAATTAAATTTCTTGTTCGACTGATGCTTTCCTTTATATCCGGAATATTTTGATTAGAATTTGCATTTATACAGTTTTATTTTATGGTGGGAATTAAATAATATAAAGAGACCAGTCGTGAGGCTAGAGGCAGAAAGAGTGTTTGTAAATGTTACTGGTTGTGGGTTCGATCTCCCCTCTAGGAAATTAAATATTTATTTAAATTTATATTTTAATTTCTTCGGTATGGTGTCGAGATAAAGCGCGACGTTGAGGTTCGCCACTCAACACGCAATGCCTCCGGAATTCGGCGGAAAGTGGAGAACGGTCTCTATCTACCCTGCTGTATGCGGGATACAAGAAAAAGATTTTTTTTTTATTTTATTTTAAATTGTATATTTACGTAACTTTTACATTATAATGTTTATCATTTAACTCATAGTGTTTAAAATATTTATATATGAATCATAATATTAACGACATTCCTTATATTTTTTTCCATATTACGTATTTATAGTAGGTTTTGTATTTATAACAAGTAAGTGAAACAAATTGCAAAGTAGTGTTTAATTTCCACGTATTGTTGTAATTCATTATTAACTATTCATATAAAAACAGGTTTTCCCAGGATACTAAAATAATTACAAATACCTAATGCTACCGTTTATGATTGTTGTATACATAATAAATATTATGATAACATTTTATTATTTGTAGGAAATTGATTGTAAATATGAATAAGTTTCAATTTTATTTATAATTGCGGAAAGAATTGCTGGAAAACGCGATATGTTGTGGGTTCGATTCCCACTCGAGGAAATTAAATATTTCATATTTCCATTTCAAAGCAAGGCAAATCGCGGCGTTGAGTTCCGCCACTCAATACGCAATGCCTTCAGTTTTAAGCGCAAAATGGGGAAATAATAATAACAATTATTACTACTATTTAGTACTTTGAAACACATTTTTATTATTTTCGCATATATACATATTAAAAGGCAGTAACGATGTGTGAAAAATCAATAATATTTTTTTATGTTGACAGGATATTGCCTTACGGAACTGACAATTACATAAATAAAAAAGGTGTCAAATACTATCGAAGGCTTTTCGAAGAGCTGTTAAGAGTCAACATTACGCCCGTAGTCACGCTTTTCCACTGGGATTTGCCTACACCCCTAATGGATTTAGGCGGGTGGAGTAATCCAAAAATGGTAGATTACTTTGAAGATTACGCGAGAGTAGTCTTTAAGTTGTATGGTGATATTATAAAGACTTGGACTTCTATGAATGAGTTACATCAACACTGTGCTAATGTGAGTTTATATTTATATAATAATATAACTATAACATTTAATTTTACAATAAATTAAGTCTATTATACTCGTTTATGAAATATTTTTCCAAAAAATTAAAAACATAAAATTATATAAAACATATATTTTACAAGTACACCGTATATATTTCATAATTTCTGTATAAATCCATATATTAATTTCAAAATTAGACAACAAAAGTCTTATGTGCTACATCTTCACTTACAAATCAATAACTAAATATGAAATACTAGAAATTTTGACATTATTAAAATTGTCAAAGTAAAACTGGATAAACTTAAAACTTATCATATTAATTTAATAATAAGTGTTAATAAATGCATACATTTAAATGTAGTAAACCTAAAACGAAACTATTATTTTAATACATTGGCCGCACTATGCGGTAAATTCCCAATCCAATATCGTGCTATCAAGTTTGTAAGCTTTGGAAGATTAATCCTTTGAGTCACTAAAATAATATCTTGCAACGTTGCAATAACTTCTAATTGAACTCTGGGGACGTCTGATCACGTCCTCGGAAATGGATGGACGCTGTACTATATCTGACTAACTTACATAGTAAATTCAGCTCAATACAATATTATTTTTCATCTTTAGTATGTTTATCTTTTTCAGTTCATAGAAAGTAAAATCAATTATTAACTAGGCTAGTATGCGGGTTATAAGCTTATTTAAAACAGTAAATCAAGGATTAGTCAGTCACCAAACATTAAAATAATTTATACAATATGTCAAGACGAGGCCAGTCGGGGCGCAGGGGCACAAAGTGTGGCTGTAAAATCGACTGGCTGTGGGTTCGATCCCCACTCGAGGAAATGAATTATTTATTTATATTTATATTTTTATTTCGTCGCTCTGGTATCGAAGCAAAGCGCGGCGTTGAGTTCCGCCACTCAACACGCAACGCCTCCAGAACTTAGCGAAAAGTGGAGAAGGGAAGGTCTTAACACTAGGTTCCTTCTGCCTACCCTGCTGGTGCGGGATACAGCGTGAAGCTGATTTTTTATAAAATATGTTCTCATACATTAAAAATTATTCTATGTTACAGGGTTATGGCAGCGAAGTGTTTGTTCCTGCAATAAACTCGCATGGTATTGGAGTTTATTTATGTTCACACTACATGCTTTTGGGTCACGCACGAGCTTATCATTTATATAATAAAGAATTTAAAGATAAACAAAAAGGTAGTTTTGTATTCGATTTATAATTTGTTATTAGAATCATATTTTTCCCATTATTTTCTTCTATTTAGTTATCATTAAAATATTTTTTTAATAGTTTGCAGATGAAAATTCATAATAATACTACAAAATATACGTCAATTTTATTGAGAAATTTTAATATTTCAGGTAGAGTTGGAATTACTTTAGACGCTTTTTGGGCGGAGCCAAAAGACGATAAAAAAGAAGAAGATCGTGAAGCTGCAGAGCGGTATTTACAAATGCATGTAAGTATATAATATGAATATGTTATAAAACTAAATTTTCAAAACTAGTCTGCCTTTCGGATATAATATTTATATGATTTTTTGAATTTCTTTATACAGCTAGGACTATACGCACATCCAATTTACTCAGCAAAAGGAAACTATCCAGATCTAGTTAGGGAAAGAATAGATAATCTTAGCTTACATCAAGGATATCCGAGATCACGTTTACCAGTTTTCACTCCCGAGGAAGTAAGTATAGTCTTGTAACAGCTCTCAACACGTGTATTAGATATAATGATGCGAAACTTTCAATCAATTGTCAATTAAATTGGCAAGCTTAAGTAATATGACGATACGAGATAGATTTTTTTTCTGCAATTATCAGACAAAAGTCATTAAGGCATGAACTTGGTAAATCTTGGCTTTGACTCCTTAAACTGCAAATTCATAACTTTACCACAAGACCATGAATGCCTGTTTTTAAATTCCGAATGTATCACCTTAATTCATTTTTTTATCAGCTTCACGCTGTATCCCGCACACAGCAGGGTAGGCAGAGGGAACCTAGTGTTAAGACACTCCGTTCCCCACTTTCTACCGAATTCTGGAGGCATTGCGTGTTGAGTGGCAGAACTCAACGCCGCGCTTTGCCTCGACACCAGAGTGAAGAAATGGAAATATAAATTTAAGTAAATATTTCAGCTCCTCGAGTGGGGATCGAACCCACAACCAGCCGGTTGTACAGTCACACTTTGTGCCGCTGCGCCGCGACTGGCCTCAAACTGGCCTTAATTCACTTAATGATTATTATTGATGTATTAAAACATTTTTGCGAATAAATGAGCAAATGTTTTGAAAAAGGATCAAATTTTAACATTAATAATATAAACTAATTTCAAAATACTCTATCAACATTGAAATTATGTTTGCGCTAGAAATTTCATGAATATTTAAACTAAAGTTAGTACGCTTTAGTGGGTGTGATGAAGAGAGTGAACATGTTGACCATTTTCAATTTTATATACACATCAATTAATGATGTAATATTTTATAAATATATACTTATTACGACGAAAATATTATTAATAAACAGTACATAGTTTTTTAATGTAATATTGATTTTTTTTACGACAGATAAAAGTTCAGTATTAAACAAAAGCTTTTCTAAATAGTAAATTAAAAACGAGTTCATCACGCGAATACTCTAAAATCAAAAATGAATATGCTGTCACTTACAAATATTCAAACAGAGAATTAAACTTTAGATTATTTTATATATAGTAATACAAGTACAATACGTATACGTATTAAAAAAAAATTGTTAACATTTCTTCAGATTGAGATGGTTCGTGGTAGTTCAGATTTCTTTGGACTAAATCACTATACGACATATATGATGTCTCCATCATCAATGGAACCCGGCTGGAGTGTACCATCGTTGGAACACGACACGGGCGTGAAAATTGAACAGCACCCGACATGGCCGATTCCAGGAGCGGAATGGCTATCGGTATGTATAAAATGAACAATATTATATCACACTTAGGCAATTTTAGATATTATATATTAAAAGAAATAAATTGAGGCCAGTCGTGGCGCGGAGGCACAAAGTGTGACTGTAAAATCGACTGGTTGTGGGTTCGAGTCCTACTAGAGGAAGTGAAATATTTATTTACATTATATTTTCATTTCTTCGCTCTGGTGTCAAGGCAAAGCGTGGCGCTGAATTCCGCTACTCAACACGCAATGCCTCCAGAACTCGGCGGAAAGTGGAGAACGGAGTGTCTTAACACTAGGTTCCCTGATTTTTATAAAAAGATAAAGTTGTGTCTATGGTAAACATATTCATGAATAAACAAAAAAGACTTTAATTCCAAATTATTATTTAACACGCAAAGATATTAAGTAGTTACTTTGTTAAGATATTAACTTGAAATTTTATGTCGTGGTTCCTCATTCAGGACCGAAGGAACGGATATAATTCAAAATATGTTAATTGTATTTCATTTTTAATACTTTTTTTATACAGTGTATAGGTAAATGAGATAAAAATTAAACTTTTACAGAAATATCAAAAATACAAGGAAGTTATTAAAATACGCACGCATATCGGAAGTAAAATTGGAATTTGGAATCGTAAATTTCATTAAACGCAATTTTTTTTTAAATATTAAATCAAATCTCGTTATTTTATTGCTTGTAGTCAGCCTTGATTTTTATAGAGTAGGATTTCAACTAAACTAACCTATCTTTAATATGATATATTTTAGCTAAGTATTAATAAATTGCCTTAGATTTCTTTCCTAATATAATTAATTAAAGTCATTATAAACAACCTGCGAAAACGAAAATTGAAACCAGCTTCCGGATTTGGTCCCGCCGATTCCGACTCGTGCTAACCAATATTTTAGAACCATTTTAAAAAAGATAAATCAATCCGATCCGATTTTGATCACATTGACATTACATAACACCTAACATCTACAATATAGTAGTATAGGCGTACATAGAAACAGTAACCAGTTCAATAAAAATAAACTTATTTTATATCTTGTTTTTTTCCTATCAAAACAAATATTCACACGTTCCTATATTAAAATGTTTATTGAATCAATCAGCTTCACGCACACAGCAAGGTAGGCAAAGGGAATCGAGTGGTAAGACACACCGTTCTCCACTTTCCGCCGAATTCTGGAGGCATTGCGTGTTGAGTGGCGGAACTCAACGCCGCAAAATGTTTTTTTAGCTTTACAAATACTTATAACTTAATAATTTACTTAACTGCGGTATCTAGTTAAGTTTTTTATACGCTACATTATTACTTGTATGAAATACCAACGTTATAAGCTGGTCGTCAATGTCATTGATATTGAACTTGTCTTAAACGAGTTTTATAGTTCAATAGTTGTATTGTTTTCATTGATTTTATCGTAATTATTAGTCATTATTTTATACATCCGCGTATTTATTTTACATGAATTATGCCCAGATAATTTACTGTATGACGTCCCTACTATAATTAAAAATGTAAATATTTTATGTTCGTGACTGATATTTTTTTCTTTGATTTGTTAAAGGTCACAGTTATGAAGTTTACTTAAACACAAATTGGTGGAGAAGTGACGCATTTTAATATTTTTTATGTTTACTTTGTTTTTAAATTAAAATATAACTTTTCAGATTGATTGATTTTTTATTTATAGCGTTCCAAGCGTGCCAGTCTTTTCAGATTGAATAAAAACATTAAGTGATGCACATGATATAATTCAATATTTTGAATTTTAATCAGTATTATGTGTATATCTTTTATATTTACTTTATTAAATCTTATTTTAAAATTATTGTTTAATTTTTTCTTTTTAGGTTCACCCGCCGGGTTTCAGAGGACTTCTTAATTGGATTACTAAAAATTATGGAACAAAAATACCAATCATCGTAACTGAAAACGGTGTCTCAGATTTTGGGGGATTAAACGATTACGTTCGTGTATCCTATTACAATAAATATCTCTATCAACTTCTGTTAGCGATACATGAAGATAAATGTAATATAGAGGGCTACTTTGCTTGGACACTTATGGATGATTTCGAATGGAACGATGGATTTAGGTAAATGGTTTAATTATTTGTTTCTGAGATACTAATGTAGGTATTGTTAATTGAGGTAGAACCGGGAATTCCATGGATGGTGTAGAGGTCTCCCTCGTAACGCTACTCCACACATCCGGGGACAGGAGGTGGAGGTACAGGCTCAGATGGAGTTTCTAGGTCTGACGCTTGATGGACGATGGTCGATTGTGTCGCACTTCGTTCAGCTTGCGCCGATGCTAGTAAACGCCACTGGCAGGTTATTGCCGAATATCAGAGGGCTGGAATCTCCATGCCAGCAACTTTATATCGGCGTGTTGAGATCCATGGCTCTGTATGGTGCCTCCGTGTGGGCGGATTCTCTTACCGCTCGCAATAAGACCCCATTGCGGAGAACGCAGCGGGTCATAGCAGTGAGAGCAATCAGGTGGTACCGTACGGAGTCCTTGGCAGACGATCCGCCTTGGGCACTATAGGCGGAAGTGCTTGATAGAGTACATTCGTTCCGTGCAAGCGAGAGGTCACAAGGTGAACAACCATCGTGTCCCCTACAGTTACCGCTCATCCGTAAACCGGGACGCTAAGAAAAATGTAATATAACAAATATTTTATAAGATATTACTCCAATTTCATTTTTTTCTTTTTTTTTTTGTCAAAGACGATGTTATTTCATTGATTAATAATCAATAATATAAAAATATAATTAAAACTATTTTGATATTTTGGCCCATGCTTTGTCCTGCAATAAAGGCACATGATATTGTTTTTAACAGATATACTCAAATCTGATATCGAAGTTTCACCTTAACAATAAAAACCATACATTTTTTCGAGTCGCCAATCAATATAAAATTCGTAGGTTAAAAAGATTGTATCTTCGTGTTGCTTATTTCATATATTTCCATAAATATATAATAATACATATTAATATAAAATCGAGTACTACCGGAAATTTACTGATGTTATTATTTATTGAAAATATCAAAATATATAAAACAATCATCATGAAAACGATATTTATTGTAAACAATTAAAATATTTATATATATATATATATATATATATATATATATATATATATATATATATATATATATATATATATATATATATATATATATATAGTACGTTACAATACTTACAAGTTAATACATTAGTATTATCAATAAATGTATATATAAGTATATTTATTTTTGTTATTTTCTGTTTACAGTGTCAAATTTGGACTCTTTCACGTTGACTTTAAAAGTCCAGAAAAAACAAGAAAACCCAAATTATCAGCTATCAACTACGCTGAAATTGTAAGAACGAATCGAATTAATTTCAATTATATAAAACTGCCATCTTATAAATATAATGATTTATAACGTCTTCTGCACAAAAATAGGTCTAATTTAAACTAATTAATACTGCTAAGTAATTTATTGTTTAATTGTATGTAGTAAATTTAATGTATTAAAATTGTTTCTGTTTTATTGTTCTTTTATTTGTCTATTGCTCCTGTAATTTATGTATTGGTCTCTTTACATTATTTAAAATAAAAACCGGCCTCGCTCACCAAAGGTTCGGCACAAAAACTGGAGGTCTCGGACTTTTATCGGAAGAGAAATAAAAATAGTATTAAAAATTTTTACTTTTTAAATATGCAATAGCTTTTTTGAAAAATTGTTGGATAAATAATAGAATAAAAATTTGATATATTTTAAATGTCTTAATAGGCCAAGGAAACTTCTATGTAACAAAATAAATATTTGAATATTTTTTTGAAGTGTTGTTCCAGACTTAGGAAAGAAAAATAATTATTTGGAAGCTTACTAGTGTTTTCCAGTCGTGGCGCAGAGGCCCAAAGTGTGACTGTAAAATCGACTGGTTGTGGGTTCGATCCCCACTCGAGGAGGTGAAGTATTTATTTACATTTATATTTTAATTTTTTCGCTTTGGTGTCGAGGCAAAGCACGGCGCTGAGTTCTGCCACTCAACACGCAATGCCTCAAGAACTCGGCGAAAAGTGGGGAACGGAATGTCTTAACACTAGGTTCCCTCTGCCTACCCTGCTGTGTGCGTGTACAGCGTGAAGCTGATGAAGCTTACTGGAAGGTTTCCAGTAAGCACGGGTTCGAGTCCGTTCAAATTTTTATATGTTTTCTAAATAAGAAAGTTTTTACAAATTTCCGCTACCGAAAGATTCAAAATTATCATTTGGCAAGAGAGAAAACTATTTTTTAAATATTTTTAACATTTTTTAAAGTGTTATTCCACATTTAGGTAAGAAAAATATTTATTAAAAGAACATATAAAAATATTCTACGTTCAAGTTTTTACGCGTTTTTTTAATAAATATCTTTTTCTTAAAAATATTAAGAAATATATATATACGTGCTGTTTATATATATTTCTTAATATTTTGTGTGTGTGTGTCAAACAATATTAGGATACAATGTCGAATAACACCAAAACAACAAATTTAAACACAGCCCAGCAACTTGAAACCAAGATGAATGTGACAGCAATTAGTAAGTTTCCCGGTAGGTATACAAATATTTTATGAGTGGGCGAATAGTTGAATGTACAGCGATGAGGCAAGGTTGAGGTTTTATGCACGCCTCCGTTCTAGCTTTCTAGGTTTTTTCTTATACATTTGTATAGAAGAATTTATTTTTAAGTATCGCTTTTCACTTTTTCTGAATTCTATTTCTATTTTTGTTTATGACAGACAAAGGCCAGTCGTAGTGCAGCGCAGACTGTCAAACCGACTAGTTGTGGGTTCGATCCCCACTCGAGGAGATGAAATATTTACTTAAATTTATATTTCCATTTCTTAGCTCTGGTGTCGAGGCAAAGCGCAGCATTGAGTTCCACTTAACACGCCACGCGTTCCCTCTGCCTACCCTGCTGTGTGTGGGATGCAGCGTGAAGCTGATAAAAAAATAAACAGATACTAATATAAATCAGATACTAATATATTATTTACATTTTAGTAATTGATGATTATTAAAACGAACGATTATTCGTAGTGATATTGAGATATGTGATTGAACACGATGGTTTGCTTAATTCCTTTGGCAGTTTATTAAATCACTTAATTCTTTCTTGACACTTTCCGTCCACTTTAGAGATAGTATGTTATGGAGCCCATCAGGTTCACTCTTCATCGTAGGCAGAAGGAACTTAGTGGTAAGACACTCTGGTTCCCACTTTCCGCCGCAAATTTTGTAGGCATTACGTGTTGAGTGGCGTACCTCAATGACGTGCTTTGCCTTACCAGAGCGAAGAAATGAAAATATTAAATGTTTTATTGAAAATTAAACCCACAACGGTACACCTTGCGCCCCTGCACCACGTCTAGCCTCATCCAACAGCACGTTTCGAAATGAATTATGATGATTATTTTTTTTACTCTAGTGTTAAGCGTCTAAGATTAAGATCTCCCTTGAACCACCGTCGTGACAAATTTGTCCCATTCTACTTATTATAATGATTCTTGGTTTACATGAAAGTTATTATTAAAACAATTTGTAAAATATACAAAACATCTTTAATAATCAATTTAAAACAATTTCGTATTTTTAAGAAACGTAAAAGGTGAAAAAAAGATTGAAAACTTAGTAATAATAAAATATTTTTTGGTTTCGTAATAAAATCGTAACAACTTACTGAAACTGTTATAAAATTATAAGTTCCTAAATTAGTAAATATTATCATTAGACCAAGTAAAGCAATAATATTCTTCATCAGTCATCTGTGAAGTGCCATGTGGCACATCATTTATAATTTGAGCATTTCAACTTTACTTGCGGTATTGATGCAGAGAAGGTTTGGAGCAAGAATGCCTCTAGAATTCGGCGGAAAACGCTAGCGGAGTGCTTAACATAAGGTTTACAGATTCTCTCTGCCTATCCTACCCTTTATCATACTTGTGTGATTTGGAGCTAATAAACTGAGTGAAGTAAGGGCACTTGAAGGAAAAGTTCTTCCTCAATAGTTATGTCTGGTTTTGAAATGTAACAAATTTGGGGATTGATTGCTGAACGCAATATTTTAATATTTTTGCACCCAAGCGTCGCCCCTTCACCTCCGCATCGTCTGAAAGCAATGAGAATATGTCATATTACACCTTCAAATAGTAAAATAATAATGACGAGACAAAAATGACCCAGTGGCAGTTCTAGGTAAAGAGTATTTTTCTAAAAGTATTACTCTTTTATATTAAATATATTTTAAATAATATAAATGTCATAATTTATTAAAAATCAAAAAGTCTCATCGACATAAATTAACAAATAAAAAAATTACATACATTCAAACTTGCGTATGGGTCAAAAAAGAGACTGAGGTGCTTCTAGTGTTAATATCTTCCCCCAAGTGAAATTTGAACCACAACAAACATTATCTGCTCGCATTAGATCTTAAGAATACTGCTATACTGTCGTAAATATAATATTTAATATTTTTATAAATATATAATATACTTCCTGTACCTACGTATACCGCAAGGTTACATGAACAACTTCACAAAATGCATGTTTGTGAAACTAGAGGAGAGAGAAGGTGTATTTTTAACAGTAATAAAAATCTTAGTTTTAAACATGAAATGTATAAACAATAGGCCGCTCTTAAATAATTAAGTAGTCAGAGAGAATGTAAAATTATATATAAATTAAATTGATGTGAAATTAAATTGAAACTTTACTTTAACTTTGAAAAGTTTAATAACAAAGTTAGAAAAAATATATCTTTAGAAATTCATAAAATAAAATAGAAAAAAATGTTAACATGATAAACATGATAACAATTACCTTAAGAAATGCAAACATTTTCGGTCTGCTTATAATTTTTTTATATTAACTTTTTTATTATTGAGTTGTTATACGCTACAGATTTTTGTCATCCATGCCTTTTTTGTTTTTGTTTTGCTTATAAAGTTTGGGTTTGTTTTTTTTAAATGTTAAGTAAACATTAATATTTTGAATGTTCTTCGCTCCCTTGTATCAATATTCAGGCTTTGTGGTCGCCGATCATGTCGATTGTGGTGCAGTTTATTGGTGTGTGTTTATATAGTATTGTTATTGCCTCCTCATCTCTGTAGGAAATAGCCGTTTTGATTGTCCCGTTTTGTGTTCCACTACATCAGTCACGGAACCTTAATTAGTCCGGTGAATGAACCTGCTAATAGCTTCTTCCTCTATATCGTTTCAATTCACCATCTTTATATAAATGGTACAAAAAAATGTATTTTGCTAAATGTCATCAGCAAAACATATTATATGTATATGTAAGTATCGCATTTAGTTTAGTGTTCACAAGTTAAGTAATTTATATAATTCGTTTAGGAACTTAAAAAAAAGTTTCGATCATTAGTGCTTGTCGGTTACTGGTGCCATTACCCTATTTAAAGTATAATTTCTTTAAAAATAAAAAAAATGAATTATTTTTGGTGAAATATATTTGTGTTCTCTTTAAATCTTTATCTTTTTACATACTATGTTGATATAAAAACAAGAAATTGATATATTTAACCTCGTGGCACAAGGAATGTAGTGTCTGATTGATTTGTGTTTGAGTTTTCAATGCGAATACATAAGGGCGTTTAAATTAAATAGCAAAAACATGCTCTACCTGATGTTAAATAAACCGTAATTATTGTAAAATGGATTATTGGCTCGTGACCGGTCGACCTCGGAAGCTGGTGCAAGAATCTTGATTGTTTTAACGCTCAATATTTAAGTTCAATATTAGCTGGCGATATAACACCTGTAATAAAATCTATATATCAATATTTTGACTTTGCTTGTGCAAAGATGTATTTACAAAAATAATCTATGCTGAGGATTTCTGGTATTATTCACATAAACATATATAATACCGTTCATAATTCATTCATACAAATAAATATAATACCATTAATTTTACCTTTTTATTTACAACAAATAAATCGATCAAGACATAAACATAATAGAGTTTTTATTTACATAATGCTGAATGAGTAACCAATCATAGTAGAATTCTGTATCTATGTCATGATTGGTTTCTTAAGGATGTTGGCATTTCGTCGTGCGAGCCGGCTATTTCCCGTTACATTATACCTAAGCCTAAAACGTGTAATACTGATGGAAGTGACTGTTCCATGGGAAACAAATAGCTAGCAAATCATGGCTTAGACATTCAAAACCACAGTAGCCACAGATTTAGATTTAGATTTAGGACAGCTTTAATGGCAGCTAAACATTTTTTGGTAAATATAAAAAATATTTGCTATTTTCGGGTTGAAGCAAATACTGACAACTTATCAGGATCTGAGCTAACAATAAAGCCTTTATTACATACGAGATGAGAAAATAGAATCGAATCACTGAAGGCAATATTATTGCGTATTTGAAAGAAATGATTACTAATTTAACATTATGTCAGCAGCAATGTCATAAAGAAGACTTTCAGGTTAGGCAGTTTTGCCTTTTTAAGCGGATATATCCAAACTGATGTATTAGACGGTAGTTAAACATTCAACAGTGTAAAGAGCGCAAAATTCCTCTTTCTTTTTTTTTGAAAATATTATTTGGTATTGGTGTTTTTTGCATGAACAAAAGGTATATTTATAATAACTAATGTTATAATATCAAGAGTTGCTTTTTTTTCATTTTAAATGAGCTGTATTCTTGTACAGCAGAGGACATCGCAAGATATATCTTGCCTACATAAAATATACATATATCTTGCCCTGCCACTAATTACAATATTGAAAATGTCGACATCACAATTGAGAGATATGTCAGAGATGTAACTATTCATATTAGTTTCTTTATAAAGTTTGATAAAAATTGCATGATCTGATGTTTCAGATAAAAAAGTGTAACAATATTTTTACACTACGATTATTTCGTTTTTTCAGTCATAAATATAATTCACTGCAAATCCTGTCTTCCTCGAGAGTTGCTTTCTTCAACTATTTTGTGACTACGAAGAAAGCGACTTTCAAGAACCCTTAAAACAAACCATCTAAGCACTGAAAAAAATATATAAAATACTTGTCTATAATTATAAAAAGTTATTCTTAAGCTTTATAAAATAAACAAATGATGTATCTTAACACGGGATAATCTAAAGTGAAAATTAATCATTTGTCATCAAAATTATTATTAAATTTTTAAGTCTTTTAAATTTCAAGAGTAAAATCTGCATTGACGTGTAAGGATTTTTCATTGTATTTTTTGTTCATCAAATTATTTCTAAGTAATTTCTTAATATTCTTCAATATTGTATAATAATTAGCATAATATCATAGTATTACAATTATTCAATATAGTATATAATAATAGACAATATAGTATATATAATAGTAGACATTTTGCTTATGTTTTTTTACAAGGTTTTTTGGTTGGTTTAATGAATAAATTATAAATAAAATACATTGTAAAAGATATTTAACCAGTTCCTCATGTTACTAATATAATACTAAAATATTACACTAAAATATTTATAATAAAAATCGCCTCGACATCTTTTAGTACAAATTGTTCCCCGAATAACCTTCCATATATCATATATGTTATCCACCCTATTGGGAGCATCCTTTTATAAAAAGAATTTGGATTGACAACAAGTAAATAAGATAAAAGAAAAGTTTGTAAATGTTTTACTGCTACATAGTTCTATATACAGATGTGGATGAATAATATACTTCTTATGTAAATTATTACTCATAAATGTTAGTAGGTAGCTTTTCAAACCCCAACCAGGCTTAAAATCCTAACTAGGCCTACTACAAAAACTTTGACAAAACCACTAAAATCAATATATAATCAGTAGTCACAAAATCATATTCTTAGTTCACACGGTTAGTCCAGGATGTTAATTCCCTTTTATTAATTAATTTTAGACATGGATCTTTTTGATTATATTTGAAGTCAATAAATATAACTTATCCGAGTTTAATCTCGACTTTTCAGCTTTCTTGAACTTTATATGAAGTTTCTGAACTTTTCGGAATTGTCGGTCGGTGTAAAAGTATTTTCCGTATTTTGAATATATTATTAGTAATCAAACCTCTTTGGCGGTACTGAATGGAACTGGCTGGCTGGTAATAAAAAAAACTAGTTTCCGCCATTTTCTAATTGTTTTTCAAGTAAGCAAAATGAACGTATGCCACGAACAAATTCGGTACATTTTAAAGATTTATTACAAAAAAGGTAAAAATGCGACGAACGCCGTGAATAACATTTCTGCGGTTTACGGAATTAATGCGGTATCAATAGGAGTAGCACAAATGTGGCTCAAGCGTTTCAAGTCTGAAAATTTTAGTGTGTAAGATGAGGTGCGCTCTGGACGCCCTGTCACAGATAAAATCAGTCCCATTTTTGAAAAAGTGGAGCAAGATCGACATATAACTACGACATTGCTGAAGAACTGGATGTTAGTCATAAAACAGTTTTACGTCATTTACGAAAGTGTGGGTATAAGACAAAACTTGACAACTTGTGATAGAATCAATCATATTAAGTAAACAAATTACACCCAATAGAAAAAATTAAACGTCTAACGCAAAAAAGCAGAGGACGAAGAGTTTTTCGTATTACAAAAATAATTCATATTTTCTTAATAAAAAAAATACCCAATAATTGTCACCCTTTATTATGTTAAGGAACAATGATGTAATGAATACCTTAGTTGACTGATATTTTTAAACATTTATTTAATTTAATAATTCAATAGTTATAACATGATAAGGAGAGTCTATTAGTATTTAGAAAACAGATTCAGCAAAGCTACAAATACAAGGATGATTTCATCTCATATTTTTCTCTATGTATTATATGCTTAAAGTCATCATTTCATAGATACATTATTAAAATAAAGATTGACTTTAACTATATTACATGATATTTTTAATTAAAACACAAGACAGCGCGCGCATTTCGTCTTCTATTCTCACAGTCAACCGGAATGGAAAAAAAATCAAATAATGGCAACTTCTGCTTGTAGCAGTTATTTTACAGGCAGATATGTGTTATAGTGTTGTGCTTAGATAAACTTTATCATGATAAATAATTTATTCGAAAATACGTAAGTTTATATAATCAACATTAAGTGACTTGTCTCAACCTGGCAACCCAAAGATTGTGGCTGACTGAGAGGTGGCAATCATTTCTTTTTCAATTCTTTGTAAGATTTTCTTTTAAGTGATGTTGTATTCACATAAAAAAATGTAAATGCAATTCATCAATAAAAACTAATTACCATAAATTTAATTAAAGGTAATTACGGTATAACTCTTTAAGGCAACCCTAGTGTAATCAATTCTACATATATCATTCTTAAAAAGAAGTTTCATAAAGAAAACAATACATAATACGAAATATACACACAATAAGTCAAAATTAAATCAAATTTATAGTAGTTACTTATATTTTATTTTAACAACATTATTTAATTTTAAAGTTTCAGCTTAGAAAAATTGCGTAAATTAGCTAACAGGCGCTTATTAAAACTTTTATATGTTTACTTAGAACGTTGAATATCCATAATGAGGTAGTAATGTAAGCTTCCACGACGTTATAATGGAAAACGTAAAAGTAATTAATACGACAATAACATTTAAGTAAACAGCCACCGGTCGTGTTTAGGCTGTTGATAGCTAGAGGTTGCGTTGGTTTTATTTAATATATTTTAGACTTACTTAAATATTAAAAAATATTACATTACAAAAGTGTTAATTTTAGTAAAATATAAAAGGATTAATAGATACGATACGGTTCTGGACTTAGAACAACTCGTTAACTTGGAACAAAAAGATGGTTTGCATAATAAAACTATAACGCAAACATCTTTGTTCATCTTTTTGGTATTTCTGTGTGTGGTTATGCTTTACATTACTGAGGATATTTAAAATCTTTTATTTTGGCCAATTTTATTTTATATTTTTGTACTTCTTATTATCCGATCAATAGACAAACAGATTTAATTTTTCCTAAAATATATCTAATCTAATCTAGCTTTACGCTGGATCCCTAGTGGGTCGGAGAGAACGGAGCGCCAAACGCAACGGTCTCTGCATACCTCTTTCGTCTCGTCCACTGTCATCAACCTCTTCATACATGCCCTCCGTGGGGTCCTCATGCTTTTTACGTGACCTTCCTCCAGTATCTTCGACACTGTATTTTCGAAGTTTAACTGAGGTCTCTTTTTACCTCTCTTACCGCTCACTTTTCCGTCATAAATATTTTATGCCATTCTTTCATTACACATTCGTTCAACGTATCCAAACCAGCTAAGTATATTCTTCTTCATTCTCACCGTGACATCCTCGCTAGTATCTGCCATTCTGTGTATCTCTTCATTGCGAATTATATATTTTTATTTAAGCTTTAAAATGACATACAAATGTTTACATTGTATAAACATGTAAAATTATGAACACGAAACCGGCTATTTCGTATATTATTTGGGATATACAAATATTATACCAAACACCTAATATAAATTAGATTTTAATTTTAATTTAATTGGTTTGTATGTATAAGATTATTATTGACTATGTTTAACTTCTATTCTAATTTAATGAAAGGCTTTTATTAATAATATTATTAAATGATTAAATTGGTTTAAATTATGTATATTAATGAGGTAATGATTTTATGTAAATATTATATTATATATATTAATTGAGGTCGTCATATTAAGGCTTTTTTTATTAATAATATTACTAAGTGATTAAATTGGTTTAAAAATATTTGTAACTTATATTTTCTCTTATAAAAAAAATATTTAACCAATTCCAAAATGGAAGAGTCTTACGGCCTCTAAATCAAAAATCAAAAGTAAACCTGTAGTTCAATATACGTAACGGTAGCACTCAATATACGTAATCGGATAAAGTATATTTTCTTCAAAATATACCGACAAAATAATTCTATATATTCAGATAAATGCGGATTCTATTTTATTCTATTTTTTTTTCACTGGGATAAGCTTATGTTATATTGGCATTGTGTACCAAGAAATATTACTATGTATTTTTAAACCAAAAATATGAAGATAAGATTAAGCTCCTAAAGTACTTACTTATCTCTAATGGAAAAAGTAAGTATGATAATATACATATGATATTTGTATATGTCATCAATTGTTTTAAGAACATTATAAATATATTTTTTTACACGATTCTTTTTAAGAGTTTTAATAGAATATATAATTGACGCATATATCATACTAAATGCGAAATAGAAGTCTGCTTGTAATTTTAATAATAATCATAAAATTTAGAACAAAACGAAATGTGGAAATTTAGTTCCTTCATGAGTATGGTTTTATTTTCTAAAAAAATATTGTTAAATATCAAATCGATTACATTATAAGAAATACATCCACAAAATACTGAAGCACGTGAAGTGCAGAATTTGTAAATGTGACCTTTGTAGTGTAGAATTCCGATTATAAAAATGTATGTTTTTTCTTTTTTTTTTTAGCTTCACATTGTATCTCGCACGCAGGATAAGCAAAGGAAGCCTAGTGCTAAGATACTCTGCATCAAATATTTGTATATAAAGTGGCGACACTCTATATAGATTCGATTAGATTAAAAATTTTAACGCGTTAGTGTGACAAACTAACGCGATCAGACTCTTAGACATAGGAACAACGATAATACAAGTATATATTATCATTTGGTTTTTCAGCTTTCAGCGTTAAGAGACTTTGGTGTCCATTTTCATTTCGAGATATTGTGTGTTGTTCAGCAGATCTCAACGCCGCGCTCTGACATCCCAGAGCGGTGAAATGAAGATAATTAGTCCCTCCGAATAGAGATCCAATCCCCAATCATCGCATTTAAAGTCTACATTTGGAATTTTCTCCAAATTTTTAAGGATTAAAATGTTATAAAATGTATGATTTATATTTTCCTTTCATGCTACGATGATAGGATATATGACATTTTTAAAAGTTATCGTGACATGCTTACAATTCACCCGTATTGATGGATACAACTGCGCCGAACCAAAATTGGGTCAATCTTTTGATCCTTTACAGCCATTGCTTCATATGTATAGGTATATCGTATAATCTTTCGGTCACCGATCTTGTTTAATTTGTCTTTATGTAAATTATATATATTAATTGAGGTCGTCTGAGGTTGTCTGTGACTGTAATGCGACAGTTGTGGGTTCGATCCTCGGGAGAATGAATTATTATTTAGTAATATTGATTTTCTTTGCTCTGGCACCATAACAAAGCCCAGCGTACATCATACAGCATTCAATACGCAATGACTCTAAAAATTCGGCGGAAAGTGGGGAACGGAGTGCCAACATTAGGTTTCCTCTGCCTACCCTGATACACTGTGAAGCTATTTTTTTATTATAAAACTTAAGAAGCTTTTACTACGAATCATATTTATGATGCAATAATAGACAATTTATTTCTTCATTATATGTAGATAGAGAAGAAAATTATAGCCAGTGCTGATTTAGACAATCTTCATTATAGCTCTACATATCATCGGCTTAAATTGTTAACCTACTAACAGCCTATTAAGCAAATTGTCAAAAATAAAAAAAAACATCTTTAAAAAACCATAACTATAAATTATTAAGGATTAATCAACCATAGCAATAAATGTAAAAAAACTTCTGATAATATATATACATATGTATTATAAGAAGTTTTTTTTTACATTTTCGAATATAGAAAGAAAAAACAGATACAGAGACATTCAAAACCGACGGACGATATTTGATATTATATGTCTATAAATACTTTTTTTCTAATAACCTTTTAATTATTAATAAATGTTAAAATAAAACAACTTTATTGTAAGGTGTAGTAATAGTATATGTATGTATAGTAAAATATATTTTTTTGTAAGGTAAGTCTTATTTCAAATTTTAAGCGTAAAAGATTAAAAAAGAAAAAGAGAATTGCGAAGACTAGAGACGTTAAAAAATACAGCAATTTACTAAAACCATTTATCCCATAGAAGCTTTTCATTCATTCACCTTTTAAACGGGTTTTTGTATTAACTGATTTTACTTTTGACTCCTTTGGTATGCAACTGGGCACTATTTTTATAATTTGTCAAAAATATAGCGTAATTTATTTATTAAAATATAGCGTAATACAATTATCTATTTTTTCTTTAATATAAGTTATAGCCTTTACAACAGCATTTGAAAAAAGATTACATAAAGTATACATATAAACGATTAAAATTTTTAAATCTAAGTATATTCACATGAAAATACAGATTAATATAATTTTGTTGTTTTTAGAGGAAACTTTTAAACTTCCGTACCAATATTGTAAAGAAACAGGAACTACAACTAATTAAAGTTGACAAACTTAAGTCTGCGACAACATGCTCTCATTTTGTACGGAATGAATAAGAAATATAAGTTTGTAATGATTATTTTCTATGAAATATCTTTCAACTTTTGAGCTACGCTAAAGATTTTGATTACAGGGCAAATTTCATCCAAAATGCTTTAGAAATTTAATTTTTTCTGTGCTTTGACGGATCATAGATTTCAATATTTGATCATAATTTGAACTTGATATCTCCATCCGATATCGAGATAAATGGTCTTGGCAGACGGACTTGAGGACAGCAAAGTCATTTTATAAGAGTTCCGTTTGGACCTTACGACGACCTGAAAACGGGAAACAGTTCAGCGACTTATTACATATTTCATCCGTCAAAGACATTATAGAGTACAAAATGTAGAATACCGTTGGACGGTGTCCAAATATTTATAAATGTCGAGTTACTCGAATAACGAGCATGTTATTCAAACAATATTGGAGGCTTCTCTGAAACTCAGTCCAATTAAAAAGTTGTTGTTACTGACACGACTTGGAATTATTACTTAATAAGTTGGTACAAATATATGGGGTTATTTGAGGATATAGTGATGAAGTGTGATAGCGTCTAACTATAATTGTGATAGTCGTGTGATTCGATTCCCAGTCGAAGGAATAAATATTCATTTCGCAATTTGATAAGACAAATTGGAGCTTTGAGCTCGACAGAGCTAAAATCGATAATAGTAAGGTATATAGTGAAGATAAAATAATGTTCTTACCGTATAAAGTAGGTATTTTATTTATGTATAGAAAATTAAGGATTTATAGTGAGAGATTTTTTTAAAAAAATATTACCAACAAATGTGATGCAGTGGCGCTATGATGACGCAGTAAGCAGTGACGTTGTTTTGGCAATGCAACTTTTTCGTGGCACAGCTGGTTTGTCCACATCTGATTGTATATTTACTTCATTTTGCGAATTCAAATGTCACATGCTCGTATTCAAAATATATCTATGTATTTTTTATAAATATAACATAGAAATATTTTGGCGTTATTATTGAATATATAATTAATATGGTGTTTGGTTTAATCAAAATGATATAGAGCTTGCATAAAATAAATAAGGAATATAAAGTAAGGAATAAGTTTATCAAGCGATTCGATAGGAATATAAAAAAAGGTATAATATTACTATAAAACTCTTATCCGTATACAAGATTATGATGAATATTTATTTAGTAAAAGAAACCCAACACGCGAACTTAAATACACAAAAAAGGTTCTAAATCATAGGATTTTCTTGAAAAATATCGTATATTACTACAAGCGGCATAACTCTAAGCAACTGCGATCGTCTCAATAAAAAATTATATGAAACTCCGCTATATCTAATGCGAGGCAAATGTAGCAATATTGTAGTGTACTTTCAGAGCCATTCGTATGCGCGACACGTACCGTGGGCGCGGTGCAACGTTCAACATACAGTTTTTATTTCCTGTGCTATTCAGCTTACAAACAAATTCTACTCCGTTGTACGCGAAGTGTACAGAATGACAAAAAATATTCAGTCTACAAACAAATACTTTATACAACACAAAATACGTTTTCCCAGAATATCTTTCCATACGAGGAACAAATCGACTCGTGAATTCGTACATGTTCAAGTATTCTGTGAAATATACGTCTAAATATAATTACGTAAATTTGTTTTTGTAATTAGATTAGATATAGGACCTTCTCGCGGCTTCGCTCGCCTAGTAATTAAATAAATTATTAATTTACTAATCTGCATAAATTTCGTTTTCTAGTAATAATATCATTTTAAAAATTCATATCCACTCATATTAAAAAGTGAAGTGTCAGTTAGTTCAATAAAACAGTTATATATAGTATTTTTTTTTCTGTTTATTGGTCCACAAAACAAATTACAATCAAAATACGTTCACATAGAGAAAAAATCACAAACATAATAACTACAAGTGATTGCATTTTTCTAGTTGTAGACACAGCATGCGTTTATAGTGTTATAATAAATAGCCTAACTTACGGTAACAAAGAAAAAAAACTAATAGATACATAGATATGTAAACATTAAATTAATTAACAATTTTGAAAACGTGTATAAAAAAAAAATGTATATGCAAAAAAACTTCTTAAACAATAATTACAACTAAAACTAAAAGTACTTATTAACTAAAACTACATTAATTTTAAAACTAAACAATTTCTTTTAACTTATGACGCAGAGAGGTTAAAGAGATAGAATTGAAAATATCAAATTTAAAGCACATAGCATTATATGAAGAAGTAATGCGATGTAGGGGTGAGTGGCTTAATATATTAGTTTTAGCAGGAGGAAGACAAAATGTTTTTCTATTTTGCAAACGACTGGCAGGACGTGGTATGCAAAAATTTAAGCGATATAACAGGTCAGGTGAATCAATAATTCCGTGAATTAACTTGTAGAGTAAAATTATATCAAATACTTTCCTGCGGGTAGAGAGGGGTGACATTTTGTAATAGTCTAACCGTTTTACATAGGAATTCAACTCATGACATTTATTATCTGAATAGGAAATGTGATATAAGAACCTTTTTTGAACACTTTCCAATCTGTTAATATGAATTTGATAGGTAGGACTCCACACTGTACTACAATATTCTAGAATATTTCGAACAAATGTATTAAATATAAGTATAGTTATATATGGTTGCTTAAATAATTTTAATTGTCTATTGATAAAACCTGATAATTTGGAAGCTTTTCTAATTACATTGTCATAGTGTAGTCTAAAACTCAGTGAGCTATCAAATATGACACCCAGATCCCGAATGCTTGTCACCTCACGTAATAGTTAGTTATATATAGCAATTTTTACAACAACATTGTTTAAAAAGTAGAACTTTTTTATTTAAAATCAGAGCGAAATAAAAGAAACACTAAACAGTTAGAGAATCTTACCAAAATACAATAGTGAAATCTGTAACAAATGGACAGACGGTCAATCAGACAAACGGATAAGCAGACAAACAAACAAGCGAAAAACCGGAGAGACGTAAAAACTTCCTATATGATATATCCAAAGTACAAACATCGATCAGTTACGATTTTATAATAAATATAGGTTATATACATATGTGATATATTGCATAAGTTTTTTTGCTATATTTTTTTTACTTTTTATTTTTTAATAAAACATTTACACAAAACACATTAAATCGGCATTCTAAAATCAGATGGAACCTTAAATACATGAATATTTTAATTAAGCTACATAAGGTACAAAGATACAAAGCCTTTGTGTAGCTTGTAGTTGTTTCTAGAGCTATTGTGCAGCAAACGTCACATCCACTTCCTGCATCCGGTCCGTGCTTCAAACTGTTACAGTAGTGGCCACTATCTACCACGTCAACCTTTCTTTAAAGCGTACTGTTTCTGCACAATACCATTGGAAAAATACGCTACGTTTTTCTGCATTTTCTATTATATTCCATTATCTTGAATATTTTTTTTGTATTTAAATGAGTAAATTTAAATAATTGCATTAATAATATTTGAGGCCAGTTGTGGCGCAGGAGCACAAAGTGTGGTTGTAGGTTCGATCCCTACTCGAGGAGGTGAAATATTTACTTAAATTTATATTTCCATTTCTTCACTCTGGTGTCGAGGACAAGCGCGGCGTTGAGTTCTGCTACTTAACACGCAATGTCTCCAGAATACTACTCAAGCATTTATTTACAAAAATTTTGCTTCATCTCATTTGAAATAGGTTTTCTCTAAAAATTATAAATTAAATTCATTTTTATATTAAATGGCTTTCAGCTCCAGCCAAATTGTGCACTGTTTTCCGAAGTCAGAATTGAAGACGTGAGGTCACATTGAATGATGTACCTCATTTCCCAATGCCACCTTATCTTAACCAGAACAGCAATTTTGTGCACGACCTGCGAACTGGCATTTTTATATTTTAACTGGCACTAACCATGTGCTCTATATCTGGTAAATGGTTCTTAAGTACAACGTAAAAGCAGCTTAAGTTGCATACATTTTTATACGTTGCATATTTTTATAGTTTTCTTTTATATTTACCTTTTATTTTGGTGTGCAATAGAATATTCTATTCTATTCCATTAAACATGTGATATATATTTGGAATTTTGTATAGGTGACAGGTGTCGTCTGATGTCTATAGTATTGGCACCAGTAACCGACAAGCACTAATAAGCGACACTTATTATTTATTTAATTTCACTCTGCATTCTGCACATAGCACGATAGTTAGGAGGAAACTTTTTATTGAAATACTCCACTCCTATTAAGACATATTAGTATAAAATTTCGTCCATAGGATTTTTATATAATTTAACTTTATTCAACAATTTATGTTTTTCCCTAAGTCTTCTTTTAATATGTTTACTAATCCAAGGTGGATATTTATATAACTTCTGTTTTATTGTTATAAAACTTTATATATTTTATAATAATATTTGTGACTATTTCTTTAAAGTCACAAATAGTTCGACCATTCCGGAATTATTTCCAGAATAACATAGATTTGTAGCTGTCAAGTCTACGGAAAATATCCTTTGCGAATTTATGGATTACCTTTACATTTATATGGACAATAGGTTGCAGGGGGACGCAATGTAAACTGATTATTCAAAGGCTTTTGATAAAATTTGTTATGACATTTTAATACACAAGCTGGGAATTCGATATGCATGGAGATTTGCTCCAATGGTTTTGCTCATACCTTAGAAATCAAAGTCAAGCAGTTACTATAAAGGATCACTGTTCAGCATTCCTTCCGGTTTCCTCAGACGTGCCTTAGCTTTGTGCGAGTCGCTTCTTGATCCACACCTGTTTAATATATTTGTCTATGATATAATAACTTACTTTCATTATTCCAAAATCCTCCTTTTTGCTGACGATATGAAAATATTTAGGTCAATTAAAACGTTAAATGATTGTAATTTACTTTAAGAGGATTTTTGTGGATTAATATCCAATTTTGACGATAATCACCTATATTTTAATATCAATAAATGTAACATAATCATATTTACTAGGACAAAAATCCTATCATATTTAATTACAAGCTTGAAGATAATTTAGTCACTAGACTAAGTAAAATACGGGACTTTGGTGTTTACTTGGATGACAAGTTGTTGTTTGCTTCACATATTAGCCTTATAGCTAAAACTGCATTCAAAATGTAAGGTTTTGTATTGCGTATATCAAAGGATTTTAAACGAGCTGAAACACTCCTTACATTGTTTAATGCTCTAGTTCGGTCAATCTTGGTATATTGTTCCACATGTTGGAATCCTCAATATAAAGTTTATGCCAGAAGAATTAAATGTTTATATTACAAGTGCATTCGTCACTTTAAGCTGAGACTTTCTAACGTAGAACCTCTCATTAAAATTTTAAAATATATATTTCTGGAGAAATGCCGCGATCTCAGAGATCAAGTGTTGTCGTATAAGCTGATAAGCAATATGATCGCTTCCCCTCTTCTCATGAGTAAACTAAACTTTGTTTGCAGTTCCTAAATTAAATACAAAATATGCCTCTAATAACTTTGTGTCACGTGCATGCAAATATTTTAATTTTAATCGTAATGACTTTTTTTTTTAATTCTTACTTATACTACAGACTTATGATCCGTACCTTTTTTTATTTTTACATTTCTTCTGGTAGATATTGCCTAGAACTAGACTTATGTTATTACATACATATATTTCTATATTTATATAATATCTCCTTAAGACAGTCTAGTTATTCATTTCAGTTGCCACTTAGTAACTTAATCTAACACTATAATCTAAATCTACATGCATAAAAATAAACATTCATTATGAATAAATTTAACTTAATTGATTACAATAAGATAAACATGTTTATTACGGATTACAAGAAAAAAATTATACAACCATACAAATATTTCTTATGATTAGGGAAATTGGGACGTGGATGGCATTACCGCCAAGATAGAAGACATGACCGAACGTAATGACTTAGACATATTCAATGAAAATTCAATAATTTCAAGGGTTGTTTAAAGAAACTTTTATGAATTGTGGTTTGATTTTGTACTTGGTTATGTGTCTATATTTTTAGCAGTAGATTATTTGTATCTTTTTGTCCCGAACGGAAGTTTTCCACTTTTTGTTTTTTGTATGTACATAAATTGTTCTTCTTTAGACTTATGAGTAAGTTGTTTGTTTAAACTTGTTTGGTATATGTAAATAAATTTAAAAAAAGGTTTCGATTACTGGTGCCATTACTCTATTTATAAAGTGGCGTGAAAGTACGTGACGAGCACTAGGATATAACATTTTCATAAACAAAATTGTTGTGAAAATATAGTTAGTCTACAAAAGTTTTTAAAAAATTAGAAGATTACCAATCCTGTCTCTAACCAACTAAGTCATGATTGATTATATAAGTTAATGTTAATGGAATTTGAATGATCACTTAGCTGACTGTAGTTGGTTCTAAATTAGAGAATATAATTTAGTTAGCTAAGAGTAATTTCATATGGATAATTAAAACTTTTACATTTTAAATTAAACCCTTTAACCAGATTAATCGCGTAGATTTAGTATCGCGTTTTGGAAGCCCATGTTTCGAACACTTTGTAGTAGTAGTCCGTCATGGGCCATGGCTAGTCAAGGTGATATTTGTCTGTTACTTGATATAATTGTTGTATCAAACTACAGCCAAATTTGACCTGAATACTCACAAAATGAGCTGACTGACTGATGGTGACGTGGTCTTGAGAGTTTTTAAAGTTGAAAATTTTTAGGAGTGGGTAGATTCTCTATTGAAATTAGAATGTGTTTGTATTTCAATAGCCTCATGGGTCATTCTAGGAATATATTTGTTCTCCCTAGCGAGGATATGAGGTTTATCAACCTGATGTTATGGTTGGATTTACCCGCTTACATACTGCTGACGTCGATACATACCTATTTTTGACACTGGAGATATGTTCTTTTGTCTTCGTCGTATACTTATCGCTCTTCTTAAGACTGGCCTGTCTCTATTAGGTAGTCGTGGATATCCTATATACTGTGTGGCCTACTGGAATAAAATATCTAGGAAAACTAAGGAATCATTTTTGCTCACCAGGTAATCCACATGGGCGGGAACTGCTTAGTGGAATTGTTACAATTTTTAGCTATGTTTTGATCAATCCATAATAATTTACAAAGTTGTTAAGTTACTCTTAAATATTATATATAAATCTATGTGTTGCATACTTTACAACAAAATATTATTATTAATAATGGACTCAATTATGTTGCATTTAATTGACATAATAATAAATTGATTCCAGCTTTAAGGTTTTACCACCAAACAGTGATACACATAGTGTTTTTAAATTGAGTTTACGTTACAAAACATAAAAAAAAATCAGCTTCACGCTGTATCTCGCACACAGCAGGGTAGGCAGAAGGAATCTAGTGTTAAAACACTCCTTTCCCCATTTTCTGCCGAATTCTGAAGGCATTGCGTGACAGAGAGTGACAGAGCTCAACGCCGCACTTAACCTCGACACCAGAGCAACGAAATGGAAATATAAATTATGTAAATATTTCATCTCCTCGAGTGGGGATCGAACCCACAACCAGTCGGTTTTACAGTCACACATCGTGCCGCTGCGCCACGACTCGCCTCTAAAAAAAAGAAAGCTAGAAATTAAAAGGAACGGGGAACGGAGTGTTTTAATACTAGGTTCCCTCTGCACACCCGCTGTCTGTAGGGATACAGCTTGAAGCTGACAAATAAAAAGCTAATTCATTAAGTCTACCTCCTAGTACATTTTATTTCTTCTTCCATCCTTTGCCTTTACTTTTGCTATTCTCACTTAGGTATATATATTGGGTATGTAAATCAATTTTTTTTCCGCACATAGCAGAGTAAGCGGAAGGAACTTGTAAACTTATTACAAAGATCTCTGACAAAAAAAGACTCTGTTCCCATGATGATAATTTCGTTCTCCACTTTCCGCTTAATTCTCGAGGCAATGCAGTGGATTGGCGGAACTCAACGCCACGTTTGTTACCAGTGGGAGGAAATGAATATATTTAATATTTCATCCTCGAGTGGGAATTAAACCCACAATAGTTTCGTTTACAGTCGCACTCTTGTGCCCTTGCGTCACAACGACCTTATATTAGAGACTCGAATATACTATTAAAATGAAATTAATAGAGCAGAAGTAAAGCGTGCGAATCTCATTGAACTCCTAGCACGTATTGGGTCTTGCATAATTGTGTCGTTTAATATTCATCGAGTGTAGGACAGAGAGATTCATATTTTTAAAATTTGAACATTTCTTTTTTAAAACATCACTGTTTTTTGCTATAAATCTAGTGCTAAGACATTTATTTACCATAATTAGTTAATATAATAAAAAAATATTTGTAAAAACAAAAACCCCGACTGCATCAAACTAAAAAAAAATAAACAAGCCCAATAGTTTATTATGATTAACAGTCGGGACCTCTTTAAATTATGCGGCGTTCCTGGTAAAGATTTTATTGATTGAAGAATTACTTATAGGTCCCGACTGTTAATCCTAATAAACTATTGGGCTTGTTTATTTTTTTTTAGTTTGATGCAGTCGAGGTTTTTGTTTTTACAAATATTTTTTTATTTTTGATTTTTTTGTTAGAATTTATTATGGTAATGATAATCATGATATACCTTTTTGAAATCCTGAAATTGAGTTCTTTAATTTGATATCCATATTGTGGTAGTCGAAATGAAAATTTTTTTTTTCACTTAGTCCAATGGCGTACCACAGCCGCCATGATTATTTTTTATTAACGTCACCTATCTAAGGACACTTGGGCTGCTAATACAAATCTAACGATACCTCAAATATGTAAATCCGTTCAGCGGTTCTGGAGATACGAGGTAATAAAGAATATTACATACATACAAGATACGCGCGAAAAACATAACCCTTCCTTAGCAGTCGGGAAAAACAATGCGTGCTAATTTATATATAATATTTTTAACATAGAATCTTTTTTATTAGTATCTTTTATATTAGGACACAAAGGATGTTCTGCACAAAAATCATCTGAATTAGATTTAAACTATACATCGATAATTCGTCAAAATTCAACTGCGCTACAAATAATTGTAAATATTTAAATTAATTTCACTCTTCAATATTAAACCAGCTTCACGGTGTATCCCGCACACAGCAGGGTAGGCAGAGGGAACCTAGTGTTAAGACACTCCTTTCCCCACTTTCTGACGAATTCTGGAGGCATTGCGTGTTGAGTGGCAGAACTCAACGCCGCGCTTTGCCTCGACACCAGAGCAAAGAAATGGAAATATAAATTTAAGTAAATATTTCATCTCCTCGAGTGGGAATCAAACCCACAACGATTTTACAGTCACACTTTCTGCCCCTGCGCCACGACTGACCTAAAATTTTATTTATTTTATTGAATATTAAACCTATATAATACATAGGTTACATACACCTTGTAACAAAAACGTCACTTTGTCATCAACTCGTTCAAAAAGATTGATCACTGCTAATTATAAGACCCTTAACTGCCTTACTATTCGGTTTTGCGCAAACTCACCAAATGCTCATCAATTATAATAGAACCTTTGTTCTTTGTTATTTGTGACAGTGTATCTATCAATGAACTAAAGCAAATTTGTCCAAACATATTGTTGGAATAGAACAAAACACATTTCATCAGCTTATTTATCATCGGTGTACGTATAAAAAGTACTTTACTTTCTTTGTTTTGGTGTTTATATATTATGATTCTGAATCATTGGTTCGTATTTATTAATTATTAGCAACCCGCGCCCGGCTTTGCCCGCTTCAACTATCTATCTATTAGTTTTTTGAAACACACTTACATTAATAGTAGAATAGAACAAGCCAAAAGAAATTAAGTCTTCCCAAGCAAGACTTATCACACGGACAACATGACACTACATGACAACAACAAACCAGACATATTAATTAATGAACTCCTTCAGGTTGACATATCTTCACTATTCTCTAATCGTGACAAAACCTTAATGGAAGGCTCCTCTAAACTTCGTCCATAAATTTTTGTAGTTGTATAGATTTTCCTCTTTTAAAACAGCCGCAGTTGTGTCAAAGAGTATATTAAACTAATATCATATTAGTAAAAATCATAAAAAACAAAAGCAAAAAAGGGCAAAAAATAGGCACGGGCGACCAATGTTCCGTGATGTTTTATTTAAGGATAAAAAATATTGAAATTATTTCTAAGTAGTAATTTGATTTAGCCATAAGTTAGAATACCTTCATATGATATATACTAACATATCTTCATGTCTTTGCATCATATTCGATGTGATTCGATATCTCACCGCTTACACAACACATTCATTCGAGGTCATGGTCATGGAGCTCGTGACGTTGCGGATAGGCTCGAAAACCTTTGTCTGAGATTGTATGGAACGATGTCGAAAGAAAATGCCTTGCTATGTCTGCCCCTGGAGTTAGACCCCCCGGCCCAAGAAAGAGTTGGTTGGATGACGTGATGCAAGACATGAGGGCCAACGGATTAACCACCAAGAATGCTGAAGGCCGAGCGAAGTGGAGTAGGATGAGTTGGAAGGTAGACACTGGCAGTAAATTCCGGGACTAATGCCATGAAGAAGAAATGTGTTCACGTGCGTGCAATGCGCGAGGGTACATAAGTCACACACACAACACTAGAGAAGTCGAAGCAGTTTCCTTAGCTGAAAACGGCTTGGATGTTATCAGAGTCATGTTTTTGTAATAGACATAATATTTTAAATGTCGTAATGCATTATGCCCGTCTTATATATTGAAACTAGACTGTCCGTATCCATTGTCTTCCTGTGACCTTAACCAGATCACCGATCCATTTGAACATCCAGCCAGTGAACAAGTTTTGGGAAATATTGCAGTGCTGGTTATTTGTATATTAATCCACAGTCACGTAGTTTTATATGCTATAATAAATTACCTTACAACATTGATTACTTCTATTTATTTACTAGTCTTTGTAAAAGAGATTTAAAAAAGAATTGTAAGTATATTTAATAATTATTCACTCCTTTTTCCTAACTACCTCTACAGAAACTAAGTATATACAGGGTGGAAGTGTCTGCGCAAATCCAAACGAGAAAGGGATATCTACCGTTCTATTTTACACAATTACCTATTTTTTGTAATAAACTTAAACGACGTTCTACTTTACCGCCAATACCGACAAATAAATTTCTTAAATGTTGTCGCTTTGATAGGTTAGCAAAGATAAGGTTGGCAAAATCTTTTTTGGTATAATTATATTAGGCTTTTATAGAGTATTTAAATTGCGTCTTCATTTAAAGTGGTAAAGATAAAAACATTCTGTATAAGTAAGTAGTAACTTTTTATAAGTTACCTGCGTCAGAATAATTTTCAAAGATTTACATATTACTTTCGTTCTTAAAGTAATAAATTGTACAAACTCCGTCTGACAATTCCTTCATTTAAAGTATTCTTCCACATTCCTTATCTCTTACTATACAGGAATGGAATTTTAAATCAGAATTACAATAATATTATAGTAAGAGAGGCCAGTCGTGGTCCTCGTGGCACAGGGGCACAAAGTGTGACTGTCAAATCGATGGGTTGTGGGTTCGATCCCCACTCGTGGAAATAAAATATTTACTTATATTTATATTTCCATTTTAAATTCTGTATATATAAATTAGATACTAATTGCAATGTAATGTAGTGCTATTCAAATGCCTCCCTTATTTGTCACTAATATATTAATATTTCTAAGCTTAATACAAAACACAAATACTTAAAAAAACATCCTGTCGTAGTTAAGCTTTATAAAAGTAATTTAAAAAGTATAGCAAGGCAACGAATTTTAGTGCCTTTATTTTTATATTGCGTTACTTAGATATTTAAAGCCTTTTTAAATTAGGTGTATATTTTAAATTTGTACAGCGCATGTGGTTAGCTTGTGCAACGCGGGAACCGTTCGCATAGTCTTTTTACTTTTGTGACCATTCAAGCTGAAAATTTCACTCGCTTCAACGAACTATACGTTAACAAAAAGTTTGTTTCGTTAAAGCGCTTTGTGAGTTAATTTAAAGCTAATTTCATAAATTTAGTAAGATTAATGTATGTATGTGAGAAAAAGGTCAATCGTGGCGCAGAGGCCAGTAAGCGTATGACGGTAAACAGGATAGGTTGTGGACTCGATTCCCAGTCGAGGATTTGTTTTTAATATTTTCATTTCTTCGCTCTGGGTTCGATGCAAATCGTAGCGTTGAATTTCGCCATTGAACACGCAATGCCTCTATAATTCGGCGGAAATTGGGAAGCGGAGTGTCTAAGCACTAGGGTCCCTCTGCCTACTCTGCTACATGCGAGATACAGCGTGAAAAAAAAATAACGTATGTTATGTAGGTAGGTATGTATGTATATTATACGTAAAGCAATTTATTAACGTATGTCGAAGCTTAACTAGGTCATTTGAAAAAAATCTCTTACGTCAACGTTGTTATAAGAACGAACGGACGGAATTCACGACTTAAACTTTACTTAATTCATTTGAAATATTTTAGTAAAAAAATATTTTTGCTTGATGAAAATATTTTATCTAATTTTTAACAAATTTTTACACACACCAGTGTAGGCAGAGGGAACCTAGTGTTAAGACACTCTGTTCCCCACTTTCTGCCGCCGCACTCAACGCCGCGCTTTGCCTCGTCATCAGGGCGAAGAAATGGAAATATAAATTTAAGTAAATATTTCATATCCTCGAGTGGGGATCAAACCAAGAACCAGTCGGTTTTACAGTCACAATTTGTGCCCCTGCGCCACGACTGGCCTCATTTTTATTATATGTTTTTTTATTAAGTAAAGACTAGAAAAATTTGTTTTAAAAATAAAACTTTCAAAATACTTCCTACTCGAGCACATATTCAGTGCACGATTTCGACATCTTTACAACCGCTAAATTGAGATATCATAACCAATCTGTTCGAGATCGGCGTGAACTTTGAGTAGTTAACCCAATTAATGTTGTAAAATGGTTTCAGTTGTATGACGTGACTATCAGAGGGGATTTTACGTATGTGTGTGTGTGTGTGTGTGTGTATTTTACATTATACTTATTCAATATCTTACAATCGTATGTGTGATGTAGCCCAGAAACTGCTTGTCAAAGCTTTTTAAAGTCTTGATAAAATGTTGTCTTTCAATTTATATTTATCCACCATTTAATTCCTATAAAATTATAAAAGTGAATTTATCAGCTTAGTTTTTAGATTTAAAACAATTCATAGTTAAACAAACATAGCATACTATATCAAGTAAAGTAAAACAAAAAGTACAAAATGGAATAAAATCTTGATTCTAAGTGATATGAAATATGAATGAATTATAACTTTTTGGATCCACAGAGTTTAGGGACATAGTCGTTATGGATAAAAGGGTTCAGCGTGATGCCATCTGCATAGTAACGGTGGTATTTAAACACACAAAAATTGATGTAATTTATATACGTATATTTTATAAAATATGGTAAAATTTTCCAATAAATAATGATTATATCTTCAAATTTTATGAAAATATTTTTAAATTTTAATTTATGGAGGAATACTTAAGCGTATTATACATAAGCAACTAACACAATATTTAGCGAAGAACAACACTCTGAGTCAATTCCAATCTGGTTTTCGGCCCGGACATAGCACCACTACCGCTTTGATTAAAGTTTGTGATGACATTCGTTGTGGTATAGATAATAAGCAAGTCACTGTTTTGTCTTGCTTGATTTTTCTAATACGTTTAATACCGTAGACTTTGACATCTTGCTTGCTATTCTTGGACACATAAACATCTCAAATAATGCCATTAAGTGGTTCCATTCCTACTTACACAATTGCCAACAAATATATTCGATACAATAACAACATTACTACACCCCGTTGTCTTGAAGTAGGCGTTCCACAGGGAGGGGTCTTGTCTCCTTTACTTTTTGCTATATTTATAAATGCCTTAACTGATTTACTTAATGTCCCATTTCACCTTTATGCTGATGATTTACAAATTTATGTATCATCTCCCGTTGAAGCCATCTCAGAAGCTATTGAACGAATTATTCGCAATCTGCAAATAATATTTGAATGGAGCAAATCATATGGCTTAAACTTAAATCCCATCAAATCTCAAACTATAATTATTGGCACACAAAAACAAGTAGCAAAATTAAATATTACACATCTTCCACCTGTTATGTATGATTATACCCCTATATCTTACACAAAATCCCTTAAAAATTTAGGCATGATCATGGATAACATTTTATCTTAGACACTGCATGTTTCAAATATTAGCCGTAACATATTTGCCACAATGGGTTCTCTAAGAAGATGGAAAATTTTTCTATCAATTAAAACGAAAATTTCATTAGCCACTTCCCTCCTTCTTCCCATTATCGACTATGCCGATTCCTGTTGCCTTGACTTATCACAAATACACCTAGATAAACTAGAGCGCCTACAAAATGTCTGTATCAGTTACATTTTTAATTTGAGAAAACTCGATCATATATCCTCATATCGCAATAAGGTACAATAGATGACGGTTCGGCATCGTCGATATTTCCATGTACTTTGCACTCTCTATTCTATTCTTTTCCATCCTAACATTCCTCACTACCTTAAAGAGCGCTTCGCATTCCTTGGATCAGATACCCCACTTCATATCAACCTCCGCTCCAAAAACGACAACAAGTTAAAGGTTAGGTACCTTGTGTAATACAGTAGGTTTTAATGATTCCTTCACTGTTAAAAGCGTCTTTTTGTGGAATGACTTACCATCTTCTACCCGTCACTGTAAATCAGTTCACGTCTTTAAAAAATCCTTGAAGCAGTACTATTTGGCAAAACAAAATAATATTTAGTATGTGTGTGTGTGTGTGTGTTTTTTTTTCTTATAAAAAAGTATCTTTATATGTATATATATATAGATATATATATATATATATATATATATATATATATATATATATACTAATATTACGTACATTACAAATATATATATATATATATATATATATATATATATATATATATATATATAATGTATTTATTATATAAATATTATATGTAAACTATATCACACCTATAATATTGTATATTTATTTTGGGTCTCATAAATATTGTTATTATTAACAAACTTTTTATGCACTACACGGTTCCTATATTATTATTTTATTGTAAATGCTTACGCCCAAGGTTACCTGTAAGAGATCACTAATAGTGATAAGGTCGCCTTTGCCTGCTAGTTATATTTCTACAATTATCGATTCTATTTTGTTTTTATGTACTTATAGTTTGTGTGTGCAAACGTGAAGTAAAGTCAAGTTATGAATTTAATAAAATTTTCCAATACGGTGTCTTAGAGTATCCAAAAAAAGCAACCAACGAGCAATTTTAACGTCTATTTGATCTAACAATCTGGCAAGATGCATATAAATCTAAACATAGTTTTTACAATGTACTCAATGAATCCTATATGTCAATGTAATAACTAAAGAAATAATTAGAGCAAACTAATATCCCAAGTGATATTATACAATTCAATCAAAATTTGCATAGCTTCATCACTATTACATCATATATATATTACGAAGTAGTATTACCGTATCAAGGTGAATAATAGAATGCAGTGTGCAATGTATATATTATACAGCCTCGTCCCAATATCGTATATATATATATATATATATATATATATATATATATATACTAATATTACGTACATTACAAATATATATATATATATATATAATATATATATATATATATATATATATATATATATATATATATATATATATATATATATATATATAATGTATTTATTATATAAATATTATATGTAAACTATATCACACCTATAATATTGTATATTTATTTTGGGTCTCATAAATATTGTTATTATTAACAAACTTTTTATGCACTACACGGTTCCTATATTATTATTTTATTGTAAATGCTTACGCCCAAGGTTACCTGTAAGAGATCACTAATAGTGATAAGGTCGCCTTTGCCTGCTAGTTATATTTCTACAATTATCGATTCTATTTTGTTTTTATGTACTTATAGTTTGTGTGTGCAATAAAGAATTTTATCTATCTATCTATATATCTTATGGAGATGCGAGATCTTCGTAAGATATGCGGAGTCAGTTTAGCTGATCGAATCCGCAATGAAAACTACTAGGTACTAGCGAGGATGTTACGATGAGAATCAAGCAGAACGTGCTCAGCTGGTTTGGGCACGCCGAACGAATGAGTGATGAAAGAATAGCAAAAAAGATTTATGATGGAAAAGTGAGTGGTAAGAGATGTAGAGAGAGATATCAGTTGACCTTCGAAAATACAATATCAAAGATACTGAAGGAATGTTACGTAAAAGAGGAGGGCACGTATGAAAAGATTGATGACAGTGGACGAGGCGAAAGAGATATGTAGAGACCGTAGCATTTGGCGCTCCCTTCTCTCTGACTACCCCACTAGGGATTAAACGTGAAGTAAAGTCAAGTTATGAATTTAATAAAATTTTCCAATACGGTGTCTTAGAGTATCCAAAAAAAGCAACCAACGAGCAATTTTAACGTCTATTTGATCTAACAATCTGGCAAGATGCATATAAATCTAAACATAGTTTTTACAATGTACTCAATGAATCCTATATGTCAATGTAATAACTAAAGAAATAATTAGAGCAAACTAATATCCCAAGTGATATTATACAATTCAATCAAAATTTGCATAGCTTCATCACTATTACATCATATATATATTACGAAGTAGTATTACCGTATCAAGGTGAATAATAGAATGCAGTGTGCAATGTATATATTATACAGCCTCGTCCCAATATCGTATAACTGATGTCAGTAGACAGATTTATCGGTGTATGGTTACACGTTAAAATGAAATATAGCGACAACTTTATAATAAAATTGATCGTGTGAATACCCTTCATATATTTATCATGTGTGTCAATTAATAATTTTTATTTATTGAAAATAATTGAAATTTTCGTTGAAGATATTTACTATATGACAATATTATTACGTTTCTTTTTAATGTATTGTTATGAACATGAAATAAACATCATCAAATAATTATTAAATCATAAATTATTTTGCTATTTGTGTACTTATTTCTATTATTATTATAAATATTTAAATATGTTAAACGAAAATTGCATATCACTGGAACAAATCACTTAATGTCCTAACAAAACTTCGCTCTTCCTTTTCGTCTTATTCAAAATTAATTAGACAGTCATCGTATTAAATAGTAGGTTTTTTGTCACTTTTCTTTACTAGCTGCCTATACACGCGGCTTAACTTTTTTTTCATCTTCACACTGTATGCCGCACTCTGCAAGGTAGTGTAACAGTATGTACCTTGGGTATAAGTTAAAAATAAATAAATAAATAAAATAAAATATGCATGGGAATACACATAAATAACATAGTTAATTATGAATAATACACACTATATATTTTTTATACCAAAGTAATCAAGACGAGTTCGCGTATTGTCGTCCCGAGTGTCGCGAAAGTCGTTCTGTCTATATAGGTGGATGCAGAACTCGGAAGGCAGCGGTCGAGTCACTAGTCGTGAGTCGTAAGTCGTAAGTCTTTATGTGCATCATATTTATTAGTAGCTACGGTACTAATAAATATGATGCACATAAAGACTCGTACCAAGTATATTATAAATATAATATAATAATTCGAAGCCTATAATGACACGATCTTTTAATATCGAATTTCGATAAAAGCAATATATGTGTAGGAGCGACACATACTGTGGATCAAAGTTATCTCTGACCAATATTATGATATTGAATGTTGCTTGACGTCGCGAAGGCTGACGTGATGGGCTTATGCGAACTGTTATAGCGACATTAACTATGTCGTGGCTGACGCCGTCTCGCAGTACGCTCACGGTACGTAAGCTATACTTGTATTGCGTTGGTCGTTGACATATTATATACGACTTGGTATACCACTAGTAGGTGTGTGGTGCTATTTTATGTCCCAGCTCCGGTGTATGTAGTAGTGTCCGCCTGTCGCATACGGGTGTGTGGTGCTATTTTATGTCCTGGAACTCTGGTGTATGTAGTAGTGTCCGCCTACGGTTCGAGACACGACTGTGGGGTGTGTGCCGTGCGTTTATTTAACATATCGGCCGCCTTGCGGTAGAGCGTTCGTTCCAACGACTTATATTGATCTCACAAATCAATCAACATCACGAATCACTATTCTAATACAATCTTAATATAAACAAGCGTAACAAGTACCTTCGGAAAGATCACACACAAACGTCCCGGAGAGTTCAATAAGACTGTTGCAGCCGCAATCTGGTAGGAATTCACGGTGTAGGGCGGGGCGGGGCCCGTACTCTTTCTTCCTTTTATTATAACTAGTTCGCAGTTATAGTGGAGAGGAAGATAGGACGCGCTCTTGGCTTTTCTTCGGACAAGCTTCGAGTTATGACAATGTCACATTGTCGAGTTTCCAGTTATCTAAATAACTGACACAAGAACAACTTCTGATGGCAAATATCTTATTAAAGCGATAGCTTCTAATGGCATAATATAAAATTCTTAATACTGTTACCTCTGAATCTCTAAAAGATTTTGGGTTCTTCACCATCACAACTATAAACGGTTCTAACCACTAAACACATCACGAGCCATTATTATTTAGCCATTATTAAGGCATTATTTATTAAATAATATTTTAAAAGGTGTTTGGGATATCAGTTACAGTAGACGGAGGGAACCTATTGTTAAGACACTCCGTACCCCACTTTCCGTCGAATTCTGACGGCATTACGTGTTAAGTGGCGGAACTTAACGCTTTTTGTTATATGATACAAAATCTTTACATAAATTATAGCCAATTTGTTCAACGGATTTAATATTTCACCTAGTCCATTTAGTAGTTTTTGCGTGAAGGTGGAACAAAATTCCATCCTCACAAATTTTCATAGTTATAGTATTAGTAGGACACTACTAACCGTCAAAGGACTTGCAGTAAGCCTTTGAGAGTCAAGTATCTAAATGCGTGCATCTGATAATTTATCGACTAGCTTTCCATTTCCCGGCGCTCGACACATGGAAATTGGTCGTCCATCCTAACGTATTGAATGTTAACTGACATTTAGTCGTTGTACAAAATAAATCATTTTCCAATAAAGCTTGAAGCAAAAACAAAAGTTTTCTTTAAACTGGTTGTGGGTTACAAACGTATTTGTCGTCTAAATATATATAAAAATTTAATAAATAATATATAAATGCTACAAAATATTAAAAATATATATTTACATTTTAAATATTATATAGTGAATATTCATCACTTGTTTCTGTAAAATTAAATATAAATGTATTGATAAAGTAAATAATGCTTTTTTATGAATTTAAATTAAAATCGTTGATTTTTTTTATTGTTTTCTGATTCTATTTATCAAATTCAAGATATTTTTTATATATATTAAAATTAAAACAGCTTCACGCGGTATCCAGAATACAGCAGGGTAGGCAGAGGGAATTTAATGTTAAGACACTCCGTTCCCCACTTTCCGCCGAATTTTTAGAGGCATTGCGTGTTGAGTGCCGGAAATCAACGCCGGGCTTTTACTTTGTTGTCAGAGAGAAGATATTAACATGTTAATAAATAATAATTAATCCCCACGAGTGGGGATCGAACCCCACAACTGACGCTTTACAGTCACACCCTTGTGCACCTGCACCGCGAGATGTCCTTATCTTATTTTATCAACGATTTTATTCTTTACACGGAAAATCTAGTCAAGTGTATACATAAAAATAAAACCTATTAAAGTGCAGCATAAATATCAGTTTTTATTACAAAAATTGAGATTATAGAAAAAGTAAATGCAAGTAAAGCGTCGATTTCCATTTATCGTCGGAACTAGCAGCTACAGATATTTACGTTAAATATTCACCTTCCGCTCCGTTTTCAAGGCATTGATAATTTGATACCTTATTGGAATAAGATATTAGCAGAAAATGTTTTAATATTCTAATATATTCAATTCTGGCATTATCTTCTTTCTGACGTTTGTTGCCAGTGTCTTTACCGTCCTCGGTGGTCAGTCCATTGGCTCTCATGTTCTATATCACGACAATCACCATTGCTTTCTTGGGCGTCACTCGTTTTTTATTGTTTGTTTCATAATATAATGTCATTGTAATAAATGACAAATTTGTGCTGTGTGATCCCGACCTAGAATAGGATCATCCTGGTACTGGTGGTGTCGTAAGAGAGGACTAAAGTACGTGTGGTAGAGTCACGTCGCCAGCAATGGCAACATGTATAGGCAGACTCGACCGGATCATTACCACCCCCGGCATTTAAAACTGGCGTGAAGTAGTGGCTTTATGCCACTGCGTTTCGCATCAGGTATTGCCGGGCTCCGGCGCCCAACCCACCTTAAAGGCCGGCAACGCACCTGTAGTTCCTCTGGTGTTGCACGGCGTCGTGGGCGGCGGTAGTCACTTACCATCAGGTGATCCGAACGCTCGTTTGCCTTGTCTTTTCCATAAAAAGAAAACAAATAATATCATTACATTACATATTTTTCTTTTATAAGTAGTAAATAAAAAAAGGAGATAAGAGGCTAGTGGTGGCAGAGAGATACACGGGTACGACTCTCACTCGATGAAATGAAATATCTGTCTGATAACGAGGCAAAAACACGGCGTTATTGTCCGCCACTGAACAAAAACACTCACTCAACTCAAGAATTCGACGGAAAATGAGGAATGGTAGTGTTTTAATGGAAACACAGTGTCTTACTACTAAGTCCCCATATTCCTTCTGTATACCGTTCTATGTACGGGATACAGCGTGAAGCTAAAAAAAAGGAAAAGTAAATCTGATATATACTATTATAATACACCAGAAATATTATAAGCTTTCATCGAGGATTAATACCAATTGTTCAGTAAGATTGATTAGCAACTTCCCTTACATTTCGTTTTTCGCCAACGCGCTAAATTCTCATCAATACGAAATGAATGTTGCCCCATTGGTAGGAGCTGCGGCATCAATCAATACTCTTACAGGTCAAAGGATATATTTTTCTATATTTTTGTAACATTTATATTATTGTATTGTTTTTTTCTTATTGAATTGTAGTTGCAGCAGTTGGCAAGCATCTAAACGACAAATGTAAGTTTGTAATTATTTTATTTTCTGCGAAATATCTATAAAATTTTCACATTTTAAATCTTATCCTGTATTTCTATTGTAATTTCTCACTTTGTGCCATATTTTTTATCTGTCCACGGGAAGTACAATATAGACTTCGGTTACGCGGGGAATTTCCTTTAAAAAAAACAGCAAAATAGATAAATGCAGCATTAATGCTCGTATCTTTTTTAATGTAAAGTCACTTACCTTTGTTTGTAGTAAGGGAAAACAAATCTAATCTTTTAAAATTACTTCTTTTATAAATAATATGTTTTATATAAAAGAACCCTTTACATTAATATGCTATAATGTGCGTTCCAAAAAAAAGGAAATGGAGTTCCGGAACTACCTAAATTTAAACTTAGGCAATTTAACTTTTTATGGTTCCTCGATGATTTCTTTCAGTCAAGTTGGAGTGGAGTCTTTAATAAGTTTACCGTGATAATTTATTTTTTGACATGACGATGAGTAATCAAAGCTAGGTAAAGTTTTAACTCTATAATTTTTTTCGTTTAACTTTGATGTATGTTTGTGAATCAGTTGTTTTAGGTTCTTAATTTTGTTAGTTGTATATTATTTTATTATTGGACTTTATCTCTACATTTTAACGAAACTATATTCTTAAAACGTAATTGTAATTTACTTCTATACTACCTTTAAATAATATATATTGAAGTCAAAGTTACGTTAGTAGTTTAGATTATTTCAATCTTCACGCTGTATCCCGCATGTAGCAGAGTAGGCAAAAATAGCCTAGCATTAAGACATTCCGCTCCTGCTTCTGCCGAATTCTGAAAACATTGCACGTGTGACGGGACTCAACGCGATTTGCCTCGAAGCCAGAGTGAAGAAATGAAAATATTTAATATTTATTCCTCGAGTTGCAGGCACAAGGTTGTGCTCCTACTGACCTAGACTACTATGAAATATGAAAACCAAATAAATTAAATTATAATTATACACATAGGTACCTCTTAGCATAATATAACAATACTATTTTACTTATTTTTATTTTATTTTATTTTTTTGAGGCCAGTCGTGGCGCAGCGGCACGAAGTGTGACTGTAAAACCGACTGGTTGTGGGTTCGATCTCCACTCGAGGAGATGAAATATTTACTTAAATTTATATTTATTTCCATGTCTTCGCTCTGGTGTCGAGGTTAAGCGCGGCGTTGAGTTCTGCCACTCAACACGCAATGCCTCCAGAATTCGGCAGAGTGGGGAACGGAGTGTCTTAACACTAGGTTCCCTCTGCCTACTCTGCTGTGTGCGGGATACAGCGTGAAGTTGATTTGATTTATTTTACCTTATTCAACAATCGACTTCACCAAATACTTATTTAATAGACGTACTCTCTATTCCGAACAGCTTGAGTTGTTAAAGCAAATAGATCGTTAAGCACTGTAACTAGTGTTTTTATTACTTGAACAAACGGACAATAATCGTTTACACCAATGTAACTGTTCTTGTACTAGTTTGTATATTAGTATTAGATACGAATTGTATTGTGAATCAGTGGTCATAGAGGTCAATGTTATTTTTATACTAATCATCTAATTTAGCCTGGTAACGTCAAAAACTGCTTATTTCTAATTCTTAAAATGTTTTAACATTTAATTTAAAAAATATATTACAAAAAAATTAAGAACAAAGCTATTTGTAAAAAATGAAGACTATTACATTTATTGATAGAAATAAAATAGTTTAGTCACAGTAAGAACAGATTCCATTATTCGATCACCGCAATAATATCAATAGACTACAACAGAAAATCCAATATCAACCTTCAGATATTAAATTCAGATATTAATGTATGTAGGGGAGAGGGGGGCACATTCGAACGATTTTTAAACTTTGTGTCATATCTAAAAATTCTACAGTTTTTAACGTCTTTACTATTTCACAATGCTTAGTCCAACTATTGAGCCACACAATCGTAGCATCATATGTAGAAAAATATATAAGTTAAAGGTGCAATATCAACTGTAGTAGCAGTAGTCAAATGTTCAAAGCTGCCCCCCTTCCGGGGTAGCTTTGAACATATATGGGGCAGTTTTGAACTATCATCGAATGCAATGAAATTAAAAGGCTTATCAAACTTTTAAGTAACTTTATTAATAAACTTAACATTAGAAACGATGGAGATATTGCGATTGTACTAGTACTACTATTAATATTGCGATTGTACTAGTACTACTGTTAAATAACTTTAATATTATTAATAGACTTTAAAAAACGAACAAACAAAAAAGTAGCTTTGGCTTCCTAGAAGTAATTAACACTATGGGATCAATTATAGAATAAATCTAATATTATGAAAATAAAACAAAATATTTTTTAAATAAACAGCTTACTACTCTAATTTGAACTAAGAAAATTAAATTTAAAGGAAAACCTGGATGTGGTACGTGACGTAATCAGCAACTGAAATTGGGGGAAGTAGTCTACGTAAGAAATAAAAATCAGCTTCACGTTTTATAGTAGAGGGAACCTAGTGTTAAAACACTCCGTTCTCCACTTTCTGCCGAATTCTGGAGGCATTGCGTGTTGAGTGGCAGAACTCAACGCCGCGCTTAGCCTCGACACCAGAGCGAAGATATGGAAATATGAATTTAAGTAAATATTTCATCTCCTCGAGTGGAGATCGAACCCACAACCAGTCAGTTTTACAGTCACACTTTGTGCCGCTGCGCCATGACTGGCCTCAAGTCTAGTCTACGTAAGACTTTTGAAAAACTAACGTAGCGCTTGTCCTCTTTCTCAGGAAAGAAAAAAATATACAAGCTACTTTTTTATTATTTCATTTCTCTAAAACGAAGTATATTTATTAAGTTGTAGTATAATTCCATTTCGTAGTCTTCTCACGCACAGGTATCAGTATCTTCATTCTCTTCACAGTAAATTGTCACTTCCTCTTCTAATTCCAAATGCATTTTTAAGTCAATTTCTTGTGAAAAAAAGTTCAGTGTAGTTTTGTTTTTCTTTCGCGGTATTTTTTACATATAATAATATTCAAAACTGCCCCCTTTATTTTGTTCAAAGCTGCCTCAGTGGTAATTGAAAATTTACAAACGTTTTTTTTTCAAGTAAAAGTTTAAAAATTGTAGTAATTTCTAGTTTATTGCATGATATATGAAACATTCTAACTAAAAAACGAAAAAATAAAACCATATACCTTGAATTGGATCCCTGCGATCCTTACGCGTTTATTTAAAAATGCACAAAATTTTACTCAAAATCAAACACTCCTCGTAACTCAACTACTGGTTCTCATATATCAGTGGTGACAAGTGACACTTGTGCAGATTAGTGCTGCCACTACTCAAAAAAAATCTACCAAAATTTCTTTTTAAAATAGCTCTGTTAACACATATTTTCAAAGGTGCCCCTGTTCTAAGCTACCCCCCTCTCCCCTACTGTTTAGTGTCTATTTGTAAATCAAATCAACTTGACGCTGTATCCCGCATACAACAATTTAGGCAGGGGGAACCTAGTGTTAAGACACTCCGTTTTCGAGGAGCGAGGAAACTTATTTGTAAGTGTACGGAAATTGTGATCCAGCTGTTGACACGCAAGCTGGTGATAATGTAATGTGTTTACTCGTTACTGTGCGCGGTGCGGTGTATTGAAAATGTCAAACCATTTTGAAAACTATAATAGACTTCGACATAAAATATTCGGCACAGTGGCTGACGCGTCAATAATTATAGTTTCGTGTATATCTTGATGCCTGGGTCTGCCTTTTTGCTCAACCTACTCCACTTTGCAAGGTTCTCGATGATTAGTCCATTGGCTCTCATATCCTGCATCACTATCCAACCAGCGCTTCCCTGGACGTCCGGGGGATATCATTCCAGGGACAGATATTAGACGAAGCACTTCCAACTGACATAGTTCCTAGGCCTGATATTATATATATTGTAATAATGATGAATATTACATGAACACTTAAAAGCTTACGTTAGATTAAGAGAGAAAACTTAATACAATAATTGAATATTACGGTCTTCTTTCCTCACATCAATAATTTTTTTACAATCAGTCTAGTAGTGATGATCAAAATATATACCTATAGAAATTGAAATATAGTTAATTTTCTTTACTTTACTTACACAGTGTGATTAAGAAATATATAAATATTTCGTAATATTTTTCCTAGAAAATAATAAAACATTCAAAATCATTAATAGAAATTAATTATTTATTAGGTCAGAGTAATCTTATGAAAAGACTATTAATTATGAATTAATAAATAATTATAATTAGATAAAGTGCAAAACAATATTCTATGAAAACTTCGCTGCCATTTTCTGACAGAATATTCAAGATTTTTTCATTTTTCCTATTTTCTTAGCAATATTATTTTCTTGTGCTACTCATTATTCTATTAGCTTACATCATTGTATGTGTATTTATTTATAGAAAAACCGATCAAGTGCGAGTCAGTCTCGTTCATCGAGACTTTCATATTAATTTCAGTATTGATTTCGGTAAGTACTTATGAAAGTTAACAAATATATAATAATAATATATACGTATGCAGTCATTTTGTATGAAATAAAACACAATTATTCGTTTTTATCTCTTCTCTATATATAATAAGACAGTAAAAATATTTTGTCTGTACATTTAGTAATTTTGACAGAAATGGATAGAGGGACACTTAAAAAGACTAATAGAAAGCAAAAAGATTTTTTTTGAATTTCTTGTCTGTCTGTCTGTCTGTCTGTCTGTCTGTCTGTCTGTCTGTCTGTCTGTCTGTCTGTCGACATATTGTTGTCCGCATTTTTCTCTGAAACTACTGAACCGATTTACTTGAAAATTTCACCAATTGCTTTGTTTTAACTCAATTTAGGTTCTAAAGTTTGGTTCATCAAAATCGGTTCATTAAAAAAAAAGTTATCGTCATTTGAATGTACTCAAGGCATTAGCTTGCCAGCGAATGTTATATAGAAATCGCGCTGGTATGACCCTGGCTAAAGAATGACATTCGAAACGTCTTGATTATATGACTGTTGATAAAAATATATATCTTTGAAGCACTATTATACAATATTTTATACAATAAAGTAAACAAGGCCAGTCGTGGCGCAGCGGCACGAGGTGTGACTGCAAAACTGACTGGTGTCGACGTTAAGCGCGGGGTTGAGTTCTGCCAGTCAACACGCAATGCCTCCAGAACTCGGCAGAAAGCGGGGAACGGAGTGTCTTAACACTAGGTTCCCTCTGCCTACCCTGCTACGTGCGGGATACAGCGTGAAGCTAATTTTAATTTATTTTAATTCAAAGACAGAGATAAAGAAGGATCTTGAAAGAAATATCAAGTAAATACAAAGATATTTTGGTTGGTTCGTTCATATAATATATGTAACTAATTTAAAAACTGTACAGGAGTTAATATTCAATTAATACAGTTATTTTACAAAGAATATTATGAATCCTATAACCTAAATTAAATTATTCACTGACATCAGCACATTTAACAGAGTTTTAGAATTATGATGAGACGTATATTATATAGGTAAAAAGAACATAAAGTTACTAAAATATATACGTGTAATACATAATTAGCTTTATGTATATTTTATAAATATCAAATATCAACAATGGTCGTATTTTTTTATTTAAAACAATCAAAAATTCTTTGACGATAATGTCGTAAAAAAAATCATATTAGAAGTCATTATAGTTGTCAATCGACTGTGCTTATTAAATCAGTAATCATGTATTTTAAGCGGGCGAAGCCGTGGGCGAGCCGCTAGTATACAATAAATATTTCTATTTTTCGGATTTTTTCTTTTATTTGTTTTGTAAGTTTACATTTCTTGCTAAATTTCATAATTTAACTACAGTAAAATACACTATAGGTTCTGATTACGAGGTTTTTGATTGCATTGAAAATATCAAGTTTCTAAGATTTATATTGTCTGTGCTTCAAGGAAACTTGTATATTTAATATTCATTTCAGTTCGACGATCTCGAGATTAATGATCTTGGCACACGGACACTCGGACAAGAAAGTGAGCTTATAAGAGTTCCGTCTTTTTCCTTTTTTGGTATGGAACCCTAAAAAGATGATTTTTTTCAAATTTTATGAAACTCAAACATGTAACATACACATATTATGTGTATTATTTCGCTTATACTCAATTTTAAGCATATATGTTAATTTATATTATAAGCCCCTAAGTTTCGTAGTGAGAGGTAAGTAAACCCGCGTCCATCAGTGACGAGAGCAAGCCTGGGCGGGGCAGGACTCAAAGTGAATAATGACCGCGAATTGTGTTTCACTGTAATGAAAATGAAATGTTCACCCCATTTTCCTTTATTTAACCTCCGTTGGAGATAAAAAAGAATCTTTGAAGAGCGCATTTATTTTCGTTTTAAAAACATTCCGTTGTACTTTTCCTTTTTTAAATATCTTTATAGAAATGTTATCTTGAAATAATTTTCAAACTTCAAGTTAATACTTGAAGTGATATAATCTAACACTTTAAGCTTCTTTTCATTTCCTCGAGTAGGAATAAAATCCATAACTACTGCCACTGCACCACGACGGCCTTAAACATAATATCTGATTACTAGTTTTGTTTTATAATTAACTAGCGGCCCGCCCACGGCTTCGCCCGCTTAAAATACATGATTATTGATTTAAGCAGAATTGATTGACAACTATAATAAAATAAAATAAATAAATAAATCAGCTTCACGCTGTATCCCGCACACAGCAGGGTAGGCAGAGGGAACCTAGTGTTAAGACACTCCGTCCCTCACTTTCTGCCGAATTCTGGAGGCATTGCGTGTTGAGTGGCAGAACTCAACGCCGCGCTTAACCTCGACATCAGAGCGAAGAAATGGAAATATAAATTTAAGTAAATATTTAATCTCCTCGAGTGGGGATCGAACCCACAACCAGTCGGTTTTGCAGTCACACCTCGTGCCGCTGCGCCATGACTGGCCTCACACTCTATAATAGAATGACAAACAAATATAAAGACAACATACAACAACATATATAATATAAAGACAACTATAATGACTTCTAATATGATTTTTTGTTACTTTAATCTGTAATATTCTATTATGATTTTTTTACGACATTATCGTAACTTCTGTAAGAATTTTTGATTGTTTCGAACTAAAAAATATGACCAATGTCGATATTTGATATTCATAAAATATACATAAAGCTAATTATATATTATATATATACATATATATATATATATATATATATATATATATATATATATATATATATATATATATATATATATATATATATATATATATATATATATATATATATATTTGTAACATTACGTTCTTTTTACCTATGTTATGTTTTTTAAAGCTCTGTTAAATGTGCTGATGTCACTTAATAATTGTACTGCTTCAGAAACAGTCTTAAATGTAAAATTATTAATTTGGTTAAGGGTTCATAATATTCTTTGTAAAATAACTGTAATGTTTGCATATTAACTCCTGTTTGCATATTATTAGATAAATGAATAATTGGTAAATATGTTGTTATTACAGAGTACACGTAGAAAGGATGTTTTTAGGCATTTTTATATAGATTTATTTCAAACGAACGAACGAACCAAAAAATCTATGTATTTACTTGATATTTCTTTGAAGATCAAATCGTTCTTTATCTCTGTGTTGAATTAATTACGATTTAAACTTTACTGTTACGATTTATGAAGGTAATCTCTACTGACAATTAAATTTTGTTTACTTAAAATAAATAAATCAGCTTCACGCTGTATCCCGCACATAGCAGGGTAGGCAGAGGGAACCTAGTGTTAAGACACTCCGTTCCCCACTTTCTGCCGAATTCTGGAGGCATTGCTTGTTGAGTGGCAGAACTCAACGCCGCGCTTAACCTCGCCACCAGAACGAAGAAATGGAAATATAAATTTAAGTTAATATTTCATCTCCTCGAGTGGGGATCGAACCCACAACCAGCTGGTTTTACAGTCACACTTCTTGCCGCTGCGCCACGACTGGCCTTGTTTACTTTATTGTAAAAAATATTGTATAATAGTGCTTCAAAAATATATATTTTTATCAACAGTCATATAATCAAGACGTTTCGAATGTCATTCTTTAGCCAGGGTCATACCAGCGCGATTTCTATATAACATTCGCTGGCAAGCTAATGCCTTGAGTTCATTCAAATGACGATAACTTTTTTTTTATTGAACCGATTTTGATGAACCAAACTTTAGAACCTAAATTGAGTTAAAACAAAGCAATTGGTGAAATTTTCAAGTAAATCGGTTCAGTAGTTTCAGAGAAAAATGCGGACAACAATATGTCGACAGACAGACAGACAGACAGACAGACAGACAGACAAGAAATTCAAAAAAAATCTTTTTGCTTTCTATTAGTCTTTTTAAGTATCCCTCTATCCATTTCAGTCAAAATTACTAAATGTACAGACAAAATATTTTTACTGTCTTATTATATATAGAGATAAGTAAAGATATTACGCTGAATACATCATACAACAGAAAGCAAAAGCCACGCTTTGCACAGAAAAGAAAATAGAAATATTAAATATTTCATTTACTCAATTAATTTGGTACATACATCATATATTATATATTTTAATATGTATTATACATGTATTTTGACAGTCTTAACTCATAAAAGGATAAGCAACAACGACAGTCATGGGGTATGGAAAAGTAATGTAAAGCAAGCGTCTCGCTAAAGGCACTCAAGCATCATATCACCGAGAAAATTGCCATCGAAATACGTTACACATTGGAAATTGCGGCAATTTGTTAACGTTATATGTCCTAAGGGAGCCCTCAACCAACTCACATTTTTAACAATTTATAGCAGGATGTTATTTTCATTGCCATATATATATATATATATATATATATATATATATATATATATATATATATATATATATATATATATATATATATATATATATATATATATATATATATATATATATGTACAATTGATACCATTTTATATGAATTGGTCGTATCATATATTTTTGTCAGTAATGACAACAATACATTGTAATAATATCATTTATAAGAAAGTAGATCCTTTTCTTCATTTTTATATTGTAAATTGATAGTAATATACAATAAGTAATTTATATTATTTTATTTTAAAATAAAAGAAATACTAGCCATGTTGGGCGAACCAATAAATTAGACATAAAAAACGTTTTTTTTATTATCTGATTCACTCTTGTTACATACATTCTATTTACATATAATATATTTGATGCCAGTCGTGTGGCATAAGCGTGTGACTGAAACTGTAAGCGGGAATGGTTGGTGGTTCGATTCTCACCCGAGTAAAATAAAATATTTAATGGTTTTATTTCATCATTGGAGTTGAGTTTTGCCACTCAACATGCAAAAAGAAAACAGTGTAAAGAGAGGAGCAGTGTCTTAACACGAGGCTCCCTCCGCCTACCCTAATACATACCGGGATGCAGCGTGAAAAGGAAAAAAAAAATGATAAACAAATTTCAATTCTAACAAACAAAACATAAATATGTTCTTGTAAAACCCGCCAACTACATACATACACTTTACAGCATCTTTTGAATAAGTACAAAACACTGACGAATAATGCAAGGAAAATATACTAGCGGCTGTATATTACTAAAGTTATTTGAATGTGAAACACGTCACATGTGCGCGTTGTAGCGTACTACATTCAGTTTTTATTTCCTGACCCAACCGTACACTGTATGGGGAGCAGCAAAAAGCCAGTTACGGTTAAACCGCTCTGTTGACTTTGCTTAACGATATGAAATATAATATTTTTTAAAAATATTGTATTTTTTGTTGTAAAGTTTTATTTAATTTAATTTTAAGGATTCCGTATCTTAAGAGGTAAAACGGAACCATTATAGGATTACTTTGTTGTCCATCTGTCCGTATGTCAAGACAGTTTATCTCAAGATCACGTGTAGGTTTGAAGCTGAAATTAATATTCATAGTCCCTTGAAGGACTAAAAAAAATTAAACTTCTAAGTTAAAGCAATCAATAGATACGAGCATTTGTGATTGGATGTATGCATTGATTTTGGTGCAAAAGGAAAATATATTAACGTGGAAATTTATAGGTATTTCATAGAAAAAAAACATTACAAATTTATATTTCTAAATTATTTTATAGAAAATGAGTTCATATGCCTTAACTTTGTCAACATTTATTACTTGTTCCCATTGACTTACAATTCTGAAATTGTTACGGAAGCCTCAGTGGGAGTGTCCGACTCGCACTTAACTGGTTATTTGTTTCATGTTTTGTTATACACATACAATATTTACTGACTTCCAATTGCTTACTGTTTTATACAAGAGGCGATCGACGGATCGGTATGTCTATAGGTAGAGGAACCCATTTCAATTAAGTTCGCCGATTTTCAGGGGTTCGGCAGATATTTGAAAATTTGTGATTTTTTATAAAACATCGGATTCTCGAAGAAAGATTTTTTTCTAAACATAGCTATATAGTTGTTTTTTTGTAAAATGTCATATTTCAAAACTATAATCAGCTCATAAATCTTGGTCATAACATGGAAACAAAAATCATTTTTAAATAAGCTAAATTTTATCGAAGAGAAGAATGCAAAAGAGATCCCAAAAGCTGTGTGGGAGGCCCAAGGAGGCTTTAGACCTGGAAGAAAGTATGTGGATCTAATCTTTACGCTACGCATGATCACGGAAAATTCTTGGCGGTTAATCAAAAAAAAATTTGTGCTTTTGTGGACTTGGAAAAGGCATTTGACAGAGTTATGAGAACGTAATTATGGGAGGTACTAACCCGGTACAATGTGAGCGGGCCCTTGCGGCAGGCTGTAAAGTCTCTTTGCAGAGGTCACTCAGCCTGCGTGCGAGTAGAAGCTGGCATATCGCCCTGGTTTGACATCCAATCGGGTGTTAAGCAAAGATCCTCCCTGTTAGCTTGGTTGTTTACTTTGTATTTGGATAGCTGTCTCTATGTACAACCAAGGTAGTGAAACGTAAGTATTACAGAAGAAGAATGAAATAAAGATAAACAGAACAGTGGTCAAGGCGAAAGAGGTATGCAGAGACCGTAGCTTTTGGCACTCCGTTCTCTCTGAGTACCCCGCTAGGGATACAGCGTGAAATTAGAATAGAATATAACAAAATTGTCAAAGACTTTCAAGGGCTGTAGCAAAGAAAAACTACTGGTGATTTTTTTCCGCTTTAAATATAACTCAACAGCAACATGTTAAAAAATGTACTCAAACTATTAAATAGTAAAAAAATATTATTCTTATTACGAGAGTTGACTACATTTAAATCGATTTTTTACATATTTGTTGTTGAAAAAATGCAAACACTTACGTAACAACAACAAATATGTTTTTACATATTTGTTGTTGTTACATAAGTGTTTGCATTTTTCACTAGTCTAAAATAATCAGACAAAGTTTATAGAGTACAAACATTTTAATATTGTAAGGAAATCCTAACGCATGCCGTGAATTGGCCGATGCTCTTGGGTGGTGGTTAATATTAACTTTCACATGCTGTGGATATTTCACAAGTTTTTGTACCATGCACTTTAGAAACTATAAATGCATAGAAAAAAAGAATAAATATTAATAATTTCATTCGTATAGCATTAAAGAAACTTATAAAAATTTACTTATTTAAAAAAAAAATGATATCAAAGTAAACATTTTATTCCTTGAAAAAAAAAACTATATCAAATAATTACATAAATAAGGTCATTCGTTGTGCAGGTATACTATGTGTTACTGTAAATGCAATTGGTTGTAGGTTCCATCTCTGCTCAAGGAAATGACATATTTATTTAAATGTATATTTCCATTTCTTCGCTCTGGTGTACACGCAAAGCGTGGCGTTGAGTTCCGCTACTCAGCATGCAATTCCTTCAAAATTCGACGAATAATGGTGAACGGAGAGTCGCAACACTTGGTTACCGCTGCCCTGCTGTATACGGGATACAGCGTGAAGCTGATGTTATTCTTACGCACAACGGCGCGATGAACTATGCCTAATTCATATTTATTACTATATATCAGTAGCTATAGAAATATATTTTAGTAGAACAATCAAGTTATTAAGAAGGATGACAAATTTTTCGGAGAGATCATTAAAAATCTTTTGAAGTGGGCCATTTTCCAAGTTCGAAATACGTGACTTTACTGCATTTCGATGCAATTCATTCGAAGTACATATTATTCCGTTGTGCTATCCGAATGAAATATTAATGTATTTTTTTCTTATAATAATTCTTCTTAAAATAAAAGGCACAAAGCCACGGCCTGTGCTAGAATAGCTTTACAATATCAAAATATTTGTACTCAATAAACATTGTCTAATTATAGTAAACTGCTAAAAAATACAAACATTTATGTAAACATGTAAAAAACAAATTAAATGCAGTCCACTCTCGTAATAATTATTTTTAACATGTTGCTATTGAGCGCCCATGAAACTCAAGGACTATTCTATACTAACATTAAAGTTTTAAAAATTACTTTTGGAAAAAAATAACCAGTATTTTTTTTTTGCTATAGCCCTTGAAAGTCTTTGATAAAATTTAGTTTAGTTAAAAACAGTTTTTGTTTTCATGTTATTTTCAAGATTTATAAGCGGTTAGTTTTGAAATATGACATTATACAAAAAGCATACTATTGAGCTATGTTAAGAAAAAAAAATCACCAGCGCAGTCGAACTGGATTTGCCAATTTTCTTCAAGAATCAGATTTTTTCCAAAAAATCACAAATTGTCAATTATCTCTCTGAACCACGGAAAATGGGCCAACATTTATGAAGTGAAATGGATAGGCACTGAAGTCCACTATCCATAGACAACCGTTGATCCGTCGATCATTATCTGCCATATCTACATATACATACATATACAGAGTGTAACGCGATCGACGGATCGACTTACTGAGTAACTGATGAGTAACACAGGCCAAAACTACTGGGCGTAGTAAGTTGAAATATGACGTGTAAATTTCTTGGGGAGAAGAGGACTCTGAGAGAGTTTTCTGAAATTGCTATGAGAACAATAAAACAAAATTTCACTTTTAATAGCCCACATCAACTAATATATTTTTAAATTTAAAATAATTTTACATAAACTGCTTAATAAATTTAATAACGTAAGCATCAGATATATTGATAAATTGTTAAATTTGAGAAGTGATATTTATGAGCCCGAATATTTATTGTATGTGCAACCGATGCATTATTTTAATACCCGAACAAAACCGCCGATGTTGTGTTTAATTAGCCAGAAATTAGAACTTCAAAACTCGATTTAATATGAATAATGATTTTGTAAATATATCGCAATATTTTACTTCTACAGATCCTTACCTGATAGGATTGATTCATCATAAATTGGTGTGTCATTAGTTTCTTTTTTATTTTATATTTTTAATAAAATTTAAGATTATCTCTATACGTTACGTACGTACTGTAAGTTGTAAGTAAAGTTTTTCTTTTAGCTTCAAACTGTATCCCGCACATACCTGGGTAGGAGGAGAGAATAGTATCCTATTGTTAAGACACCCTTTTCCCTACTTTCCGCTGAATTCCGGAGGCACTGCTTGTTGAGTGGTAGAGCTTACCGGCGCACTTTCCTTCGTTATCAGAGCGAGAAAAATGAAAATATTAAATAATATAAAATAATTTAAATATTTCATTTCCTCGAGTGAGACTCGAACTCATGATCACACTTGTAACCTTGCGCAACAAGGCTCTAGTAAGCAATGTCTTATGAAATGGATTATGCACCAAGCGCACTATCCATTTGTCCTTAGTGTATAAAATAATAATAAGAAAGAAGAAATTATCATTATTATTTTTATAAATTTTTAGACCAATTACATTACCAAAACGCGTTCTAGGTACATATATTTATACACGGGATTGAATAAACGAGGTCTTAAGAGACCTCGTATGAGATGTTAGTATCGTCACCATAGCAATACCTTTTTCTGATTTCCCTTCACTCCGGAAGTATAACAGAGTCGAAAGCAAACAATTGGATTTGACAGCCGTTGTATAACATAAGATGTGCAGACAGCAGTTTTCAGCACTTATAATAAATGATATGCTCAAAACTAGATACAATTTATCAAAAGTAGTAAAAGATATATTTTTGTAGATTTAAGTTAATATGTATTATTAAAAGTATGTAGAAAAAAATCTATTACATATATAAGTACAATAAATGTATTTTAATTAGTTGCAAAAATATTATCTCTATATATAATAAGACAGTAAAAATATTTTGTCTGTACATTTAGTAATTTTGACTGAAATGGATAGAGGGACACTTAAAAATAATAATAGAAAGCAAAAAGATTTTTTTGAATTTCTTGTCTGTCTGTCTGTCTGTCTGTCGACATATTTTTGTCCGCATTGTTCTCTGAAAGTACTGAACCGATTTACTTGAAAATTTCACCAATTGCTTTGTTTTAACTCAACTTAAATACTAAAGTTTAGTCATCAAAATCATGATGGTTCATTAAAAAAAAAGTTATCGTCATTTGAAAGAAGTCCTAATTAATTCAACACGGAGTTATCTCCGTTAGAACGATCTTGAAAGAAATATCAAGTAAATACATAGATTTTTTGGGTGGTTCGTTCATATAATATATGTAACTAATTTAAAAACTGTACAGGAGTTAATATGCAATTATTACAGTTATTTTACAACGAATATTATGAATCCTTCAAATTAATAATTTACCATTTAAGGCTGTTTCTGAATGAGTAAATTAAATTATTCACTGACATCAGCACATTTAACAGAGTATATTATATAGGTAAAAATAACATAAAGTTACAAAAATATATACATGTAATAAATAATTAGCTTTATGTATATTTTATATTAAATATCAACAATGGTCGTATTTTTTTATTTAAAACAATAAAAAAAATCATATTAGAAGTAATTATAGTTGCCAATCAATTCTGCTTATTAAATCAATAATCATGTATTTTAAGCGGGCGAAGCCGTGGGCGAGCCGCTAGTAACATATAATACGAGTTAATGTTAATTATGAACGTACAACCACAATGTACAAAAGGCGTTAAAACTTTACGCAACTGCGTTAGGCTAAATGAACACGTCAGTAAAATTTTCATCATCAATCAAATAAATTATATTATATACATATATATATATATATATATTCTTTATATACTTTAATACATCCTAATTAAAAATTTAAAATAAGAAAGATAACACAATTTACTTTTAAGTAACGAAAAGGGAGGTATAAACCAAAATTATGAAAGAACTTTCATCGTTAAGGGACTAAAGGGAGCTAAAATGGAGTATCGCGCTGGAATTGTACCCGCCTGGGCGCGTCCTAATGAATCGTAATGGCGTCGAGTGCTCTCCCCTAAAATCAAGCTACGCTGCTGCCTCTCTAAAACGTGTTAGTCTATCCACCGTGACGTGTTTGAAAGTGCATAATTTACACATATTCAGTGTTAGAAAGTGTATGATGTTTTAAGATATTCCATCATCATCCTTTTAGTATACAACACTACAAATAAAAGGATGATGCTGTAATTAAGCAAATTATTCTTCAAAGTAGACTGTCCTTATTAAAATGGTCTAACAGGATAAGCAAATTTCAACTGTACTATCTTTAACATAATTAATATTTATTTAGAAAAATTTTGAAACTTTTTAAACGTAGCGGGATCTGAACTTGCAAAATAAATTAAATCAAACGACAAAACTGTTGATGTAGCTTCATGAGAACGTGTGGCTTAGTAGTCAGAGCGCTTGGACGACTTGCATGAAGCCTTTTATCAGAATATTAATAATATTAATAATTTACTATTAAAAAAATCTTTATTTTTGGAATCAGTGCCAACTTAGGTAGTAGTTATCTTATTTTTCCGTAGCTGTTTTTACTTTCTTATTTTGTATAAAATGAAGTACTATAAGTTTGTAAAAGTTTTGTTCTATATAATAAATACAGATTCCTTTTTCGGTACTGCAAGTTCTTACTTCTTGCCAAAAGTTATGTAAACTGTAGATCATCAAGAAATACCCTCTAGGTAATTTTTTTCCACTTTCTGCCGAATTCTGGAGGCATTGCGTGTTGAGTTGAGTTGAGTGGCAGAACTCAACGCCACGCTTAGCCTCGAAACCAGAGCGAAGAAATGGAATTATAAATTTAAGTAAATATTTCATCTACTTATTTACCGACCAGGTGGTCGGTTTCCAGGAGGCGCGGGTTCGAGTCCCGCTGCGTTCAAATTTTTATACGTTTTCTAAATAAGTATTTTTCTTTCCTAAGTGTTGAATAACACTTTAAAAATGTTTAAAAAATATTTCATCTCCTCGAGTGGGGATCGAACCCACAACCAGTCGATTTTACAATCACACTTCATGCCGCTGAGCCACGACAGGCCTCGTTTTTTGTGCTCAAAGAAACCTATATTTAATTTATTAATTTCGGCTTGGAGGTACAACGTGATCTTGACATAAATGGTCTTGATAAATGGATAGACGATAAACAAAGTGAGAACTATAAGAGTTCCTTTTTATCTTTTGAGATACGAAACCCTAAAAAAGATGTTAAATACGTGAGTAGGAAACGTCAAAAAGATATATAACTGACAACTACAATTATGTATCTCATATTCTCTATCTAATATTCCTTTTGTTACGGACTATAAGCTATGTTTTCAAAGCGAACCGTAAATCATTTATATGTTTATGACATACATATTTATATAGAAATGCTGTGTTTAATAGGCTTAATTATATTCATTTTAATATAATAATTTGAATGTTTTTTAGCGTAAGCCTGCCTTTTTTTATCTAATAATATAGGTTGTCTGGCCCCACTGCTTCGTCCACTTTGCTACATATGTAGATAATATCAGTTTATAAACCAGATTGATGTATTTTCGTATGAGAGTAAAGTATCCAGTTAATTTTATCATCAAAATCACAAAGCTATGGTTAAAAGCTTGTATAATGTATTTTCATATAATTTTAACATGACATACATGTATGACTAATGGCTGCGTTTTAATTAATGGATGATCCATATTGTTGATGAATAGATGATACTATATTTAAATTGTGTATATATGTAAAAATATGTTTAATATATAATATAATAATAATAATAATAAATTTAATTGAGCACAACATAAAATTATTACATTATTATATGTGTATTGTTCATATAATCAGATTAAGAATTCTATTGTAATCAATTTCTGGAGATATTTGATATTTGCATGTTGATGTTAAAATATCTTTTAAAGAAATGTTTATATTATACTTATTTAGAAAATGTATAAAAATTTGAACATAGCGGGACTTGAAACCGACCAGGAGGCGCGGGTTTGAGTCCCGCTACGTTGAAATTTTTATACGTTTTCTAAATAAGTATTTTTCTCTTCTAAGTGTGGAATAACACTTTAAAAATGTTAAAAATGTTTATATTGATAATACTAGGTAGATAGAGAACGGTAGTGGATTCACTACTGAACAATGTTACTTAACAGTCGTATATTATTTTTGTTATTACAAATCACATTTCATAATTTACCTACTGATGTGTTATTATAAGTCATAACCAAAGTAAGAATGTTAATTTAAAATAATAACTTAAGCTTTAGAATTCTAAAGGACTTATCCAAGATTCAAAGGCAGGCAAAGTTGAGTTCATCAGTGCCGTCGGCAGCGAGGTGGGGAACGAGTCAAAGTAAATAATGGCACCTAATTATGTTCCATTGTAATGAAAACAAAATGCTCATTCTATTTTTTTTTATTTTACTTGAGAGATAAAAAGTTTTATTGCGCGATTTTTATTATCTGCTGTTGTTATCTGTGCACGTTATAAATAACGAGGTTGTTGATCTAGTTTATTCGTCATCTAAATTGTCAATTGATATTTATTAATACTTCAATAATATAATTAATACTTCAGATATAAATAAAAATAATATATTTTAATTGTAATATTTTTATTTGAATTGTTAATACAGAATCGTTGCTACAGAATAGCGACTCAAGTGAAATTTTAATTAGTTTCGATTTTTCCATACCCATATAGATATTTCATTCATTTGTCGGTGACATCGAGAACGACGCATTACTTAATATTTAATTTGGCTCCCATTTCATATGTATGTTTTTGATGAGTTATCATTACTTTTTGTAAAGAAATTGTTACTATTAATTATTAATACTTTGTATTAATTATTAATAGTAATAATTCTTACAAAGGCCGATCGTGGCGCAGGGACACAAAGTGTGACTGTAAACGCAGTCGCATTACCGTTAACCGATCGGTCATGGGTTCGATTCACAAGGAAGAAAAATAGTATAATTAAAATCGCTTTATTTTCCTACGTTCTTCGATCTAACTTTTATAATTAACTTCTTATTACTTTCTTGATAGTAATTATTAATAATTATCAATTTTCGGAGTTTTTAAGTAGCTACTGGCTTTTAAGACACTAGCTTGTATACAAGGTGGAAGCGTCAGCGCTCCTTTTACAGGAACAGCATATGAGGTAAAATATTTTAAACCCATACCTAAAAAAACTAATCAAGATACTTCGTCAGCTTAGACGTAGTATTTTTTTCTCAATTCACGATGTTTATCCATACCTGTATTTTGTGTGACGCAGTTACGCATAGATACCAACAACGTAAGCACATACTACTACAAAAATACTATTTTACAACGATAATTTTATTATTTATTTGTTTGAAAAAATCACTTTTTCATTTTGGGGGTAAAAATAAATATAAATGTATTATACTTTAATAGAATAGTTAAAACTATAGTTTCATTTAAAGTAGTGCTGACATAAACACTCTGTATATGCATAGTAGTCTGTCTACCTTGGTACCAAATATCAAGTTTCTAGATTATCTAGAAGTGGGTTAAGTTTTTAAAAACTGACTGAGTCAGTCACAAAAATGTCGATTTATGAACGTTAAACAATAACCGTTGTTGTTAAATTGTTGAAATTTTATATTAATGTATACAGAGGATTTATAACTAGGGTATTTTAACATACGTGCAAAATTTTATGCATTAAGCTTAATAAGTTAAATTTACTGTAAAAAAATTTTTACAGTAAATTTAATATGAGATAAAATAAACTTTTACTGCTATTATTTTTCTTTTCAAATTAGCTAATCACGTTTAACGTGCTAACAAAATTGGGAGCAAAACAAGGAATATATGTACATTATTTTAGCTTCATGATGTATCCCGCACACAGTCCACCTTAGGCAAAGGATGGATTGATGCAAAGGATGGATGGATTGCGTTTTAAGTGGCGAGCTTTGCCACGATACCAGGGCGAAGAAGTAAAAATATTAAATATTTCATTTCTTTGAATGGGAATCAAATCCTAAACCTGTCACCTTTACAGTCACACTCTTGTGCCCCTGCACCACGACTTGTGTCATTTATGTATAATAAAAATAAATAAACATCCTGATGCTAATTATATGCTGGCATTATCGTCTTATATTTCAAAATATTAAAATAAAACCTATACTATCCTTTACTATCAGTATATGAATAACTAGAATGCTCATTAATTAATAAAAATTAAAGATAACCTCATTAAAAAATATATATAATAAAGAATAAAAGATTGCTCTTTGCCTGTGAAACTTATCTACTACCCTTATTAAATCCTGTAAAAGGATAAAGATGCCTCATGCTTCAACTGGAAGCTATTATTCCTTATTATCACGTAGAGATCTTATTATATCAGCTCAAAGCAGCAAGTTTACGAGCAATAAAATGACATTCTTCACAAAATGAAATAGAGTTAAGCAAAATGAGAATCAACTTTCGTAATACCAGACAAATAAGAAAGAAAAGTTAATATTTTTAATATAAAATAGAGATTTTTTATTAAAATCATACTTATCAATAACTTTAATAAAAGTATCGTAAAGTAATTTGTATCATTTAACATAACCAATTTTCAAAATATAATTTGAACGTAGCGGGACTCGAACCCGCACCTCCTGGAAACCGAAAAAAATATATTATAGTATTTTAAATTTTTCAATCTTTGAGACTTTTTACTTTATTATGAACTTTAAATATAACTATTTAACCGGATTAATCACGTATATTTAGTATTATACATTTTTGTAAACCCGACCCGTGGTCACAGGTAGACTGAGGTAGCATTCATCTATCATTATGTCAATAATTATTACATAAAACTACCGCGAACGATTTCTTATTTGCCTCGCGTACTGCCCTGGATTCCGGCAAGATGAACTGACTGTATCTTGCATTTTCTTATGGTGGGTTTGAGACTTCAAAGATTTTATGAGTGGAGTGAATAATAGATACAATATATATGTAAACATATTATATGTATAATATAAATAAATTAAATTAAGCATAACATAAAATTATTACATTATTATATGTGTATTGTTTATATAATCAGATTAAGAATTCTATTTTAAAGCATTTCTGGAGATATTTGATGTTTGCTTGAAACTAAGTTACTTTTCACTAGTCTCAAGAAGTGGCCCACTTTCTTGTTAGACTTGAATATAGTTTTTATGGAAGTTCTCCTTAAGATGTTGCCAATCCTGTCTGTAACCCCCTTCACATATGGTAGAAGTGCCGACTATCTTTTAACTGTGGATTGCTAGTTAGTCTTCTGACAACGCTGGCAGGGAACTGGCAGCTTGTTCTGATGAAGGGCATTCTTTATCTTTAAGGATGCTTCTCAAACCAGTAGGTAGTGGTCGTCCTATGTAAAACTTTTGGCATAAGGACAAAAACATACATAAAACAATTTCGGAGCGAATTGGGAACCTCCCCCTTTTTTTAAATCGGTTGAAAATGAGAACATCCTCTTTTAGGAAGTTTATTGAAAATGCAACGATGAGGAATATCACTTCTGAAGAAAAGTAAACCGTGGTTCGTCAATCTTAACAATATTTTTTTTGTAACTATCACAGTATAATTATATTTTTTACCAAAAAAAAACAACTTGTTCATATTTAACCAGATCCCATAGTCAGAACCTAACCAAACTATCTTTCAAGTGTATCTTTTCCATTAAAAAAAGAATAATCGGAATCGGTTGACGTGATATTGATTTATTCGTCCATTTGTCGTGCACATACCTAATGCAAATTTAAGACTTATGTGATTTTCTTCCAGATACCATTGTCAGAAAGGGATGGAATTAAAATGAGACCATACGGGAAGCACTATAAAATAAAATAAAAAATATCAAAATCGGTTTACCCAGCCAAAAGTACTGAGGTAAAATTGTGTGAGTCGAATTGATTACCTCCTGTTCTTACAGAAGTCGGTTAAAAACTACACAAATGCACAGAGAAATAGACAAAGAAAATGAAAATCCTTGATTTAGATTCTATAAATGCCAATAATTCTACAATATTCATGCCCCTGTGAGACCAGTTCGTATAAAGCATGCGCCTGCCCCATGGTTAACTGATGTTATTAAGAATACTATGGCAAAACGTGACAGAGTTAAGCTTAAATACAAAAAATCTCCTACTCTTGAAAACTACACTGCGTATAAAAAGCTGCGAAACATCTGTAACAGAATGTGTAGGGATGCTAAGCGTCGCTATTTCCACAAAACCATCCAGAATCTCAGTCAGGCACGCGTTTGGAGATTCTTAGAGTCATTTGGTGTAGGCAAAACTACTGAAGCTCGTCAAGTTTCAGTGGATCTTAATACTCTCAATTCTTTTTTTACAACTCCACCATTAAATATAAGTCCCCTAGTAAAATCTGAAACACTTGCTTTGTTGTCCCGTATTGACCTACCAGACTCGATTTCCTTTTCTTTCAATGCTGTATCAGAGGATGATGTCAAGAAGTGTGTATACTCCATTTCCTCTAAAGCCTTTGGAATTGATAATCTCAGTCTTGAGATGATTCTTCCTGTGTGGGAAAGCATTGCACCAGTGGTCACCCACATTATAAACTTTTCACTGTCAAGTAATGTTTTTCCTTCACAATGGAAGAATGCTTATATCATTCCATTACCCAAAACCTCAAATCCTTCCAATGTCACTGATTTCCGTCCAATATCTATCCTTCCTGTTCTATCTAAGATCCTAGAATCCTTAGTCAATAACCAGCTTTACTCATTTCTCTCAACCAACAAGTTATTGTGTCCTTTCCAGTCCGGTTTCCGTCCCTTCCACAGCACAGTTTCAGCACTGTTGAATATCACGGAGGACATTCGATGTGCTATGGACAACACCAAGCTCACTGTTATGGTACTACTGGATTTCAGCAGTGCTTTTAACTCTGTTGATTTTGACATACTTCTTGGCACTCTTCGAGCAGCCAATATTTCTTCAGCAGCTATAAATTGGTTCCGTTCTTATCTCTTCGACCGCCGGCAATGTGTAAAAGCAAACGATACCACATCGAATTGGCTTGAGCTCACTGCTGGCGTTCCCCAAGGCGGCGTTCTTTCTCCTCTTCTTTTCTCAGTCTTTATTAACAATATTTCAAAAGTCATTACTTCTCCTTTCCATCTGTATGCGGATGATTTGCAGCTTTACCGTCATAGTAATTTAAATGAATTGCCTGAAATTATTGAAAGTATAAATAGTGATCTTGGTGCTATCCAATCGTGGGCGGAATCTTTTGGTCTATTAATTAACTCTAGAAAGTCACAGACTATTATTATAGGCAGTAATAGACTTAGACAAAAAATTGATTGGAATTCTGTGCCAGTAATTCGCTACTCAGGAGTGCCGATTCCTTATTGTAGCGAAGTTAGGAATCTGGGTCTTATCATTGACTGTAACATGTCTTGGATACCACATATCAATGCAATCAGCAGGCGCATGCATTTCTCCTTCCATTCCCTTAGGCGTCTCCAATATTTCCTGCCTCACAAAACAAAAATTATGCTAGCGCAATGTCTTCTCCTTCCAATTCTCGACTACGCTGATGTTTGTTATTGGGATGCGACCGAGGAGCTACTTAACAAATTAGAGCGACTTCAAAATCTCGCCATACGCTTTGTGTATGGCCTGCGTAAGTATGACCACGTCTCCCAATTTCGTGCTCAGCTTAATTGGCCCCCAATCCGTCTTCGCCGTGATATGCACATCCTTACATTACTTTTTAAAATCCTTAATTGCCAAAATTTTCCTGAATACCTTCGTTCCCGCTTCAACATTCTCCCTCGTCCCTCACGCTCTAGGCGGTCGTGCGTCGTTCCGGCGCTCGAGATACCTATGAGCAGTACCAAATTCTTCCAAAAATCTTTCACTGTGTACGCTGCATCACTTTGGAACCAACTCCCTATCCCTATCCAAAGAAGTCCTTCCTTACTATCTTTTAAATCCCAGTTAAAGAAACAATTATTTGCTACTGTGAAGAATTAACTTTTATTCAGACAGTTTTTTTTTTTTTTTCTCTTGAGCAAAACAACCGCACTTCACGTATTTATATATAAAATTTATTTATGTATACTTATATATTGTCATAAATTTTGTATATATATATGTATGTGTTTATTATATATAATTTGTATTTATAAATATAAGATGTATTTATAATTATATAAGTATAGGATTTATGTATATTTGTATATGTATCTATGTATTTATGCATTTGGAAATTTGTTTCATGATTATTGTTATTATTATTATTTTTAATTTCTTAGTTATTTTTCTTTTATTGAAAACTGCACTATACTCTCTTCCCGCTGTTTGACAGTCATCCACTTCCAATGGTTGGCTGGAAGAGATTTCTTTTAGAAATAAGCCCACCTTTGCTTACTAACCTTTTAATTTATATGTTTCTTATATGTTTTAAGTGCAATAAAGAATATATATATAATTGCTCATATATCTTCCATCTACAGACAATGATCGGTTACAATTTTATTATATACTAGCGGCCTGCTCGCGGCTTTGTCCGCTTGAATTACATGATTATTCATTTAAGAAATATAGATATACAAACAGCCTTAATTATTAATTAATTGGTTTGGATAAGTACTCACGATATTCTTTGTAAAATAAATTATATTAGCTCCTGTATAGTTTTCAAATTGGTAACATATATTATTAGTTAAATATATAATTGGTATACAGAATATACATAGAAAGCACGTTTTTAGGCATTTTTATATAATCTATAAAATAATCAACATTTTCGGTCAAGTTCAAGTCGTACTCACGCCCCGAGAATTTCGTACCAGTTTCATCAATATATACACCAAAAGCACCAAAAGAATAACTAATTAAGTTGTCATTTTGTATTAAATTAAGTACAGATTAAAATTTGTACCTAATGGTTTTTTTCTATGACACAAATACAATAAATATTCAATTTTTAAAAAATAATTTTGGAATTTTCCTTTATACGTGCCGTAAATTTTAACTTCTTAACAAATTTCGTAATTGTATATCAACGGGAATTATCCTATAGTTATGATAGAAAATGCGACAAAAAACGAAGCATAAACCCTTATATTTCGTCGTCATTTGATTGCGATGATTTAGAAGATAGATTTTTTGTGCTCTGAGGGAATATAGACTTGAACATTGAGGTATCTAACCTTTAACCGATCTTGTACAAAATAGTCTTGACAGACGGACAGACGGACAAACAACAAAGTTATCTTATAAGAATTTTGAGGTATGTACCCTAAAATACCCTTGGCACATACATACATGCAACATACAGGTGCAATAGTGCAATGTCGGTACGTGTCGCTTGTAAGTTATGAAATAATACTGCGGGATATTTTTATAAACAGTGTCAGAGCATTTTTTTCTTGAGACACAATTTTTTAGAGGTTGCTCCCAAAAGTTAAATATTTTATACGTTTCTTAAAAAAATATTAATAACATAAACGAACGAACGGACTGAAGAACCTATTCAAAATATTTCTTTGAATATTAAGTCATTCTTTATCACTGTTATTTAACATAATTACGAATTAAGCTAGACTGTTACGAAGGTAATCTTCACCAACAATTCAATTTAGTTTACTTTGTAGTTAGTACTATGAACAATTGTACTTTAAAAATACGTAAATTTATCAACAGTCAAATAAATAAGACGTTTCTAAAGTCGTTCTTTTGGACTTACAATTGAACTGTAACCATTCGAACATTGTTAGAAAAATACTACTATGTTTATGTTAAATTTATTATAAGTATAGATTACACTTACATGACGTAATTAACGTTAAGCAGATAATAACTCAACAATATAATAACATTCATTATGATATGTAGTCAATCATTCATATCATTGAGTATGTTTCTTTTTTTTTTCAAATATAAATATCTTTAAAACTTTAAGTACATTATTTTTTGATAGAGTGTAGCGGTAATCTTTCCAAACTATATTTTTTTTATGTTTTTTATATTTATAATATATTTTACAGCGCCATCTTTTATCTATAGATCCCATCGCAATTAGTGATGAGCTTTACGTGTATGAAACATTCGTTAGTACCTATTTTTGTCAATAGATAGCGTTACTTGTGTCGATTTTTTATTATCTCAAATATTAACGTCTTGAAAACTTAAATACTTATATCTTTTGATAGAGTGAAGCAATTACAATGAAATAAACACTAAAACCTACCTTGATTTATTTGTAATTTTTATGTATAAAAATTGCTTAAATTTATTGTGTACTTTTTACGTGATGCGTGTTCACATAAACAGACAAACAGACAAACAGACAAAAATTCCAAAAATGTTGGAAATGGATTCTGTTAATTATCCTTTAACACCCTGGCTAATTTTTTTTTAAATATTTTCAATGTACAGAAACGACTTTTCTACAGATTTATTATAAGTATATAGACTAGGGACCCGCTCGCATCGCCACTTTTTCTTCGCCATACGCCTTCGCCTTCGTTTACTTTAGTTTTCTTTTTTAGTTTTCGTTTTCTTTTTTTTAATAACATTATCATTTTAAGACAACATCCATATATTGCAAATTAAAGTTATAGCTAAATCAATAAACTTGATTCATAGTCATTTTGTCGAAAAATAAATATTATTTTTTTTGTTTCGGCCAGTCGTGGCGCAGCGGCACGAGGTGTGACTGTAAAGTCGACTGGTTGTGGGTTCGATTCCCACTCGAGGAGATGAAATATTTACTTAAATTTATATTTCCATTTCTTCGCTCTGGTGTCGAGGTTAAGCGCGGCGTTGAGTTCTGCCACTCAACACGCAATGCCTCCAGAATTCGGCAGAAAGTGGGGAACGGAGTGTCTTAACACTAGGTTCCCTCTGCCTAGCCTGCTGTGTGCGGGATACAGCGTGAAGCTGTTTTTTTCTTTTTTAAGAAACAATTTAAATAAAATAAATACTAAATATTAATGGAAATTTTCTTAAATATAATAGTAAAAACTGGAGTTTGAGTTCTATTATATTAAATAAAGGCCCTAATAATAAATTTTATCATGTATATTCCAAGTACAGACAGAGATCAGTTAGTTATTATTAATTTTATTATATAATTATATACATAAATAGATATAAATTAAACAAACCTCATTACGTATGTTATTTGACCGTTTCTCTTATTATTTTAATAAATATTATAATACTAAGCATTAAATATTAGTAGATTAAATAAACTGAAATGTTTCAATTTAGTAAAAATTGAGCTAAGGCAATTACAAACAATAAAGTCAATTACTCCCATTCACCTACAGAACGGCTACTATTATCGCACTTTATTTTTCAACTCACGTATAGAGTTTAGTATTTTCTATCACATTTCTTGAAATTCAATTACACGGTAGCCTTTAAGCGACTTATTTAAAGGTTAGAATAAAGTATTTTATATTTTCAAGCATCCAAGGATAAATATCTCGTTGAACTTATACCAATTTAACTGATTACTGATTTAAATTATTGGTATCAGAGCAAAAATATTATACCTAGTGTACATGTGCACACGTGTCAGTGTGCACTAGGCATGATATGACAAGTTAAGTATACATTATATAATTCGTCAGACTTTTATTTTAAATTGCAATGTAACAGTAACAAATGTATTTGAACATTTACAAAATATAGTTTATTTTTATATAATAACACTATTTAGAATATTAACTCTTCAATTTCTTCTTCTTCATCACTTCAATACTATGTACTACTACTGTATAAACAAGTAGTAGTAAGTCACGAGGCTTTGCATTGTAGAGTCACAAAAACCTTTTAAGAATTAAGTGGGTACCAGACGAGAGTGAAAATTATGAAATGAATGGAGATTATAATCTCATAATTTTCTAATAAATCTATAATGGAGATTATAATCTCATAATTTTCTAATAAATCTATAATGGAGATTATAATCTCATAATTTCCACTCTCGTCTGGTGTATAGTTTGAGTTATTAATAAATCGTGCCGTTTTATCACCTAGAATTTCTAATTCCTAGTTCTGGGTGATGATACACATTTATTTTTCTTATGACACAACGCTTTGTGTCCACGATTTTTTATTTCCATTCTTGTATAGTAATAGTACTAACTGTATTTATCACTTTAATATTATTAAGAATTAAATATGTGACACTATCAGTACAAGCCGGTGTAGGCTAAGCAAGGAAAGCGCTGCGTATGGTGGTTTACACAAATGTAAAGTTCGGCTTAAACCTCGTGGACTGCATAAAAAAACTATTTTATTTCTTATTTAATACTACGTATATTTCAAATAAATTAAAATTATTTTTAAAATGTCGCTGAGAAGTACTTTAATTATAATTCATCTTTAATACGTGTATAAAAAAGGTGAAAAATTTATCAAAAAGGTTATCACTGAACTATTTGTATTAATAGAAATATATTCTTTTATACTCGTTTTATTATATTCATATATTATTTCATATAAAAAATACGTTAATTATATTTATCACAAGCTGGTGACATTTTTGTATTTCTTCATAAAGGTAAGGGTAAAATTTGATCTAACATTTTTAATCAAGACATTTAGTTTTAGTTGGCTTTAATCTAACAACGCTATCTTCTGAGGCATAGATAATACTTCCATCAGCTTCTACTGCCAGCCCGTAAACGTTATCTAGTGTAGCAATGTCATCTATTTTCTTACTGTCGCTATCAATTGAGTATAAGCCGTTTGGTGTTGAAAAATATAAATTGCCATTTACATCACTAGTAATACCATTTAAATTATAATCACCCAAAAACAAAATGTAGTCTTTGACCTTTTTGTAAACGAAAAGTCCTGTCGAATTGGAAAAGTAGATATTATCGTCATTGTCGAGTGCGACTAACATTCCGTTTGTATCCGCCAATTCAGCAACTCTTTGTGGTTTATTCTCTTTATAGACATAGACATGTTCCTCTGGGTACGTCGTATAATAAAGATCACCTTTAAAGAACATTTGCCAAATATTATGGGAAGTTTCATCGATATGCACAGCCTTTTTGCTATCATAATCAAACTTGTAAATTCCATCGCTACCCCCTAAATATACTATATTACCATCACTATCAACAGTATTGGCAAATCCACCATTAATGCCTTCTATTATACCAAAATCATTAGATTTGAGATTAAGATACGCTGATGCGAATGTAGTAGTAGTCGCGTGGGTTGAGTAACTAAAAAATAAAGTATTCGTGTTATAATCAATCGCCAACTGGTATGGACTGCCAACATTTTCTTTCAATATTTCTTTCTGATGGTTAATGTTATGAACGACAACTCCATCACATTTTTCATTGACAACCCGCGCTTCAATTGAAGCGAAAAACGCCAGCAATATGGGTATCCACATCTGTAATAAAGTAAATATCGTATTACTAAATTTAGTAAAAACAATCATTGGTAATAATATATTCATATACAATTATTTTGTTCTACTTTAAATGATCTCCTTAAACTTAATTCAAATATGTCATCTGAAATTTTCAATTTCTATTTTGGGAGTGCATTATGAAACTATAATCGGCAAAGATTAAAAAATAATATCTTAGACTATAGTATATACAAATTAATGTAGTATGCATACAAATAAACGTAAATTATTAAAATAGAGGGTTAAATTTATTTTCTTTCTACCTGTGTGAATTTTTGAAACTTAAATTAGAATATTAAAAACGAATGCTTTTTACAATTTACTTACCTTTTTTTAAATATTAAAAATAATTATAATGTAATATACAATCTATTAAATATAATATCAAAATGTAGCGGTTTATTTTATTCGTTTAATAAAGTATATTAATATAATTGAATAGATTTACTTACATTTACTCCAGACTACCGATCAATATCAAGAACTTTACTTAGCTGGCTAATAACGGTAAAATACATACTATACATGTGTGTTATTTGATCATAGGTTACAGAGGTTATGTGTTATCGCTCTGGCACCAATAAAATTATCATTTATAGTTTATTTATTATGAATTTCTTATTAAAACATTAATTTATTTATTTACGCTTAACTCTTTATTTATATAAGTTTATACAGAGTGTTTGTCATCACCACTTTAAAATGAAACCACAGTTTTAACTTCTCTATAAAAACCTAATACAATTAAAACAATAGAGATTTTTCCAAATATGAAAAAGTGATTTTTTCAAACAAAACAATTAATAAAATTATCTTTGTAAAATAAAACGCCATTTGTCAATAATGACGCACACAAACAAACCTATGAAAGCAATAACGCAGCACACGCCTCATTCACGAAATCGAGTCGTAGGTAATGGCGGCGACGTAGAATTGCATAAAATAGAACGAGAGATATTCCTTTCTCGTTCTAGTATATTTTTTGAGCATGAAAAGTGGCACATCGGCAACGCTTATTTTTGTAGTAGTAGGTGTTTACGGTATTGATATCTATTCGTAACTGCGTCACACGTAATACAGTATGGATAATCGTGAAATGAAAAAAAAAATCCTACGTCTAAACTGTTGAGGTATCTTGATTAATTTTTTTAAGTATGGTTTTGAAATATTTAACTTTTACTACTCGAGTAAAAGGAGTGCAGACGCTTCCACTCTGTATATATATTAGTTTTTTTATTAACTCAAAATGGACGAGAAGTGACGTCACTGCAATGTGAATAATCATTTAAAAACATATTATGTTCATTATGGTACAATACCAGTCATTGATGTATATAGTCACATAAATAAATAATGAAGTGCCCAAAACGAATAATATAGAAATGTCTTTGGCCGATAATATTATAGTAATTTATAGGGTCATATTTCTCGTGGCGCTCTTCAATGGGGCCTTTGTGATCATACGAGGTATTCTTTCTACGTAAGAAAGTTAGTAGTGGTATTAATATAAAATTTAATATTTTTGATACATATACATGTAAGGCAAGCGAAAAGCATTATACATTGGTCTTCATCAAAAAGTAATAGCAATATGTAAGAAAATTATTATTTATTATGATATGTGTGCAGCATTTTAAACGGTTTTATTTAGCTTGTTTCGTCGCGGTCAAATCTAGTAATTGAAGTTTTAATAATATAGGGATATCCCCTATATTACTTATATTGGCTTGAAATTTGGTAGATACCATTAATTTAAGTAACGATACAATACACGTGCGGGTAGAAAATATCAGCGTTTTTAATCTTTTAAAACACATTTGTATCAAAAGAAAAGTCTTGACTAGTAGAATTCAGTATAGTGTAAATAAATATTTTTTTCTAAAATTGTATTACATTAATCATATTATTATTTACTAACTTCTTTTATCAGCTTCATGCTGCCGAATAAAGCAGGGTAGGCAAAGGGAGCCTAGTGCTAAGACACCCTGTTCCTTACTCTCTACCGATATTTTCAAGGTATTGCATGTTTAGTGACGGAATTCAAAGCCACCTCGTCTTAGTACCAGAGTGAAGAAGTGAAAATATTAAGAAATAATCATTCATTTACTTGAGTGGGCATTGAATCCACAATCGTCGCCTCACAGTGCCCGTTTTGCCCCTACCTGATATACTTACTTTTTCGTCACAATAAAACCATTTAAATAAAAAAAAAACCTAATTTATTTACATGCGTGGGATTGCTTGAAAATAATAAAAAGAAACGAAAATTTATGTACACATAGCATATATATTATTATTTATTTCTTATTTTAATAAAAAAGTAAAATTTAATAAAATATATATTATCTAAACTTAAATTTAGAGCTACACAATTAAGAAAATTATTTGAAGAGTTTAAACAGTTTTATCTATCTGTTGCATTGATCCTTGTAACCGGATAATACTATCTTCAGATGCATATACAATGTTTCCATTGCCGTCAATAGCGACTCCATAAATATCATCAAGTGTAATAAGCTTTTCAATTATTTTTAATTTACCATCTATATAGTATATTTCATTTGGTGTAGAAAAATATAGGTTTCCATTTATATCACGTGTAATGCTGTTTAAAACATAATCTCCTAGGAAATTAATGTTACGTTCATTATTTTTATAAAATAAACCGGACGAATTCGAAAAATATATGTTATCATCATTGTCTATAGCGACTAACATTGCTTTCGTTTCGTTCAGTGGTGGAAGTCTTTGTGACTGTCCATCTTCATACACATATACATATTCTTCTGGATAAGTAGTGTAATAAAGACGTTTCTTATGGAACATTTGCCAAATAGCTTGAGTGCTTCCATCAATGTGTTTAGCTGTATTAGTTTTATAATCAAACTTATAAATGCCATCAGTGCCACCTATATAAACTGTGCCGGTCTTCGCGTCAACAGCTTGTGCAAATCCGCCAACCACTCCTTCGATTATTTGAAATTGTTTAGATATAAGGTTAACATGCGCCGAATTAAATTTTGTATAAGAATCGTTGCTAGAAAGGCTAAAAAATAATGTATTAGTGCTATAATCCATGGCTAACTGATAGGGACTTCCCAGACCGTCTTTGATTATTTCTTTGTGATGACAAACATTACGAACAATGTGCTGACATTTTTCGCCTGTGTTTGCTTTGCTACCAGAAGCAAATATACATAATATAATTAGTATCCACATCTGGAAGAAATATAATATATATTAAAAAAAAAAATTAACAGATACATCTCAAAACAACTATATAGATATTGTGAAAAGGAAACTTATACTAGCACGACATATTATGTAAGCGTTGTGTAGATTTTTGTTTTTATAGTTAAAATTATTAGGTGCTAAATAATAAATAGTTTTTTTTTTCTTATAAAAACTATACTTTTTTCTATGTGTAAAACTCAAAACATGGATTTGTAACACTAACTTTCACTTTCATAGTATTTACGTTAAAATATTAACATTGAAATAGACTACTCTAATACTAAGAAATAAAGAATAATTCAGTGCAAGATTGTAAATCAATTGAGGATTATAAAGGAAAACAACAAAAAATATTCCTCTGACTCATATGAAATGAATAAATATGGCGTCTTAATATATTGAGGCCGTCGTGGCGCAGGGGTTCAAGCGTGCGACTGTAAGCGCGACGATTGTGGGTTCGTTTTCCACTCGTGGTATTGAAATATTAAATATTTTCATTTCTTTATCGTTACTAGAACGAGGCAAAGCGCGGCGTTGAGTGCCGCCACTCAAAACGCAATCCCTCAAGAATTCTGCGGAACGTGTGGACCGGAAGTGTCTTAATGGGAAAAAGAATGTCTTAACACTAGTTTCCATCGGTTCCTACCCTGCTAAGTGAAGCGAATAAGAAAATATGCATATAGCATAAACATATATTAATATCTTCTTATTATTTTATTAAAAAGTAAAATGGTATAAAATATATATTATCTTAAATTAAATTTATAAGTATATAATTAACAAAGTTATTGAAAAATTGGGACTTACTTTATTTATAAAAATAGTTAAAGTTGCAGTCAGTAGACAAGATGTGTACTGTATATTTCTAATATATAACACGTAAAACCAATGGTGTTAAGTCATTTATACCTACGTTTTTATCGCATATTCAGACAGCTGGAACGGGTATTTACCTTTTCATATATGAAATTCTGTTGTTGTCCATTAACTAACAACATTTTATAATTCTCCTATTTTTTCCTCTTATCTGTCACTCAACACGCAATGCTTCCAGAATTCGGCTGAAAGTGGGGAACGGAGTGTCTTAACACTAGGTTCACTCTGCATTCCCTGCTGTGTGCGGGATATAGCGTGAAGCTGTTTTTTTTTTCCTCTTATTTTTTGTAATATTATTGACAAGTATATTTAAACTGACTAAAACGTGATAACTAAGTCACATTGGAATATATTCATTTAAACATGATATAATATAACCTCCTACGATAAGTGCAATATCCAACACAAAACGATTGTTTTTAATTAAACCCAGAAACTCAGAAACTACTTTCCTGAGATTATCCTGTTAAATCAAACAAACTCTTCAGCTTTATAATATATAAGAACAGATACATTAATTCTACTACTAATTCTTTTCCCACGTTTTCAATACCAAATTTAGACCTAACATTCAGTGAATATGGAATATTGAGTAAAAATCACGTCGCTTCCCTGGCCATAAATTTGAAACCGGATTGATTCATCACCAACTGTTCAAAGAGAATCAATTCATTTTATTTTTCGTATTTAAAAACAAATGTTTTATTCTTTGACAATCAGCTTATTTCCTCCTAGATTTATTTATATATTTTGCCACAAGATAAATGATTTCTATTTTAAATTACTTTTAAATGCACTAAATTCTAGACATTTTGTTATTTAGAATATAATATAGTTATATTAAGAAAAGCACACCCATTACTCAACACCCCCAGAATTTTTAAAATTGCAAATCTTACAGAAACATGAACATAAGGCCAGTCGTGACGCAGGGGTACAAAGTGCCTGTAAACGCTCCTGGTTGTGGGTTCGTTCCCCAGTCGTTGAAATGAAATATTTATTTAAATTTATATTTCCAATTCTTCGCTTTGGTGCAACGCCTCCAAAATTCGGCGGAAAGTGGGGAACGGAGCGTCTTAACATCAGGTTCCCTCTGCCTACCCTTCTATGTGCGGGGTACAGCGTGAAGCTGTTTTTTTTATTTTACAGAAAATTCAAATCCTAAATAGAGATTTATTCATGTGTGAATTCTGCAAGATAGGTACTGTCAACAATAATTATAATTAATACGTCGACTAATACAGATTACCTGATTGCAATAGATTAAATTTAAACAGCCGAATAGAAATTTCACGATGGCGCGACTAAAATTTATATTTTAATTAACTAGACAATCTAAATGTTGGTTTAGTATAGTTCTTTTTTTTGTTACTACTAACGAGAATGCACGATTTTAATCCATTTTTCAAATAATCCTTTATTTGATTTGGATAGGTAAATTGTGTGTTTTTTAAATATTCAAAGCTCAATGAAGCTATTTTTGTTACAATTCAGTAAAAACAATATATTTTTGAGAATTAAAACAAACTACAGCCAAATTTATGTCTTTAAATATTTAGGTTGGATCTTGAAAACAATAATAACATTAGAATGAAAAATAGAAGCAGATCTAAGATTAAAGTTTACGTCTACGTTCACAGCTTCACGCTGTATCCCGCACACAGCAGGGTAGGCAGAGGAAACCCAGTGTTAAGACACTCCGTTCCCCACTTTCTCCCGAATTCTGGAGGCATTGCGTGTTGTGTGGCAGAACTCAATGCCGCGCTTAACCTCGACACCAGAGCGAAGACATGAAATATGAATTAAAGTAAATATTTCATCTCCTCGAGTGGGGATCAAACCCACAACCAGTCGGTTTTACATTCACACTTCGTGCCGCTGCGCCATGACTGGCCTCAACCTACCTACCTTCACCATAAGTACAAAAAAAATTAATACAAACGCATGAAAAAAGTATTATCAATCTTCTCTGGATGTCTCTCTTGAAATGGATTGATTTTTCAAATAATGGAAACCAGAACAAAAGATTTTATTTAGAGTTCCGTATCTCAAAAGGTAAAAACGGAACGGAACGCTCGAAATCGCGTGGATTTATAAAGGTGAAATTAATATCAAATATTCAAGTTTATGGTCCCCAGAAGCACAGAAAGAATCACCCTTCTGAGTCCAACGCAATCAAAAGGCACGAGTATTCATGCATCGATGTTGTTGCATTTTGTATGTAATTCGCCGCCAAAATCAATAGTGACCTCCATAATCCATAGTGGGACCTACAGATGTGAAATTTGGTACAAAATGAGAAGTTACAATACAAATAAAGGAAAAATCTTACAGGTATTCCATAGAAAAAATAATTGCAAACTTATATTTGTAGTTCATTTCATACAAAACAAGTCCATATGTACGTTTTTTAACTCTTATAAGTTGTACTTCCAGATAACCTACATTCCTTAAATGGGTTCAGAAACCTGGGTAAGCGAGTCCGACTCGCACTTAACCGGTTTTTTATTCCACTTAAAACATTGAAACAAAAATGCATTTGATCTGATGTCTAAACACAATATACAGTGTTGGCTTTTGCTCTATAAGTTTAGTACTGCGCCACAGTGGTACATTAGGTTGACATTACATTAAAGACCGTGGGCGGATAGAGTCCTGATAGCTGCGTCATCAACTCTATTCGCACCGCAACATTTTCGGTTTTGCCATTCCATTAACGCACTCAATTATACGGCCTACATTCCAATGAACATCGCTGTTTGGGAAACCGAATTGACTAAGAAGAAAAATAACCTATCAAGTATTAAATTTGGAGAATGCTTAATTTGTTTTCGTTAATAAATATATAACTATCTGAAAAGATTTAGCCTTTTTACAAAACTGGTAGTAAAACGAGATCGATTTTTAGACTTATACTAATAAAAAGATTTCTTTTAAGTTTACGGTTCTTCGTATTTCTGTTTACAAATTAATAGTGCTCTTACGTACTTACGACAATACTACTTTTATCAGTTGTGTCTTTCAAAAAGCTCCGCAAAAGAATATCCAATCGAAACCAAAAAAAGTCAGTAGTCAAGTAAAGCATTTGTCTTACACCAAACGTAAGATATTCAATAAGATCTAAAGTAAATGACTCGAGATTAGCAGACAATTCCGTGACGAATCGTTAAATAGCTTCGATTCTGCATCCCCGAAATGAAGTACTTGATTTATTACTGATCCCCCTCAACCTTTAGAAGAATAAAAAAATCTTCAATACATTGCGTCTCTAAATAGATTTTCTTAAAAGATTGCTTGTATAAATTGCTGCGTAAACTCCTCTTATCTATTTTTAACAGAGTTTTCTTCCCTCTTTTGTTATTAGAAAGGAATAAGTTATTTGTAAAATTATGTTGAAATGATTATCTTGTGGGAGTATTCTGAAGGTGTTACCAGCGCGTTCGGCCAAAAGCTTTTAGAGAGCTTAGACGGATGCATCTCATGTTAGAGTAGTTTTGTGGATATATACTGTATTTATAACGTTATATTCGAATATATGGAATATAATTTTATTGACCATTTATATATTATAATAAAACTGTGAAGGGGATAAAATCTGTACATTGAATATAAACTAAAGAGAAATACTTCTGCTGAATTCTGGAGGCATTGCGTGTTGAGTGGCAGGACTCAACGCCGCGCTTTGCCTAGAGCCAGAGCGAAGAAATGGAAATATAAATTCTGTCACACTTTGTGCCACTGCATCTCGACTGGCCTAAGTTTGTTGAATAAAAACACTTCGTAGGATAAAGTTGACTTTATATATTATTTCTTTACTGCTTGGAACATTCTGTTAATAGCGTAATTATAGTGTCTTCTAATAAACGGAAAAATAAATCTGGAGTTTCAAAATCGTCAACACAAAAAAGTAACTGGTAGCGTTAGCGTTAGTTAGCACTGCAATTTATTATTGTTCGAACTGTGCTAAAGCAACGAACGACAAGTGATTATATAGTCCCTTAGATGACGTTGGTATGTAATGCCAAGAAAGTTTACTATCTGTAACGATAAAATTTCCGATTTAAATGACAAATTACATTAATATAAACATATATATAATTATGAAAGTATGCAAATATTGAGAAACAGACAAAAATGCGTATCAATGAGTGTACCTAATTTTAAATTATTTTTATACAAAGGAATTGGTTTTGCAGTTAAAATACCTATTTACATACATTGGTGTATGAGTTGGTACGTTACTGAAATATAGATATTTATAAACATATATCTAAATACGTATTATTAAGAATATCATGAGTCAGGTTATTAGTAATACAAGTGTAAGGAGACAAGAAATGCAAGATATGGTCGCTTCCGAGGTGATTACATTGTAATTAAAAAATTAATGAGGGTAATGGGTAGCTTAAAATCAAAAGTTATATTTACTAACCTGAGAAGATATAGCGAAATGGATAGCGGGTATCAATTCAACGTGGACGACAATCTTTTTTTTTAGGCGGAACATACCTCGCGAGCACTGAGAAGCGGTTCTGGAACCCCCCGGTTGTGAACCACCTAACTCTGCTATATGTGGGATGCGGGATGGCGGGAATCTAGTGTCAAGACACTCAGTCCCCAACTTTTCACTTACTTTCGAGATATTGCTGGTTGACTCTCAGCTACTCCAAGTACTGAAAACTCAATTCAGCAGAGTTCCCCGAGTGTGAATCAAACCTACGAACGTCGTGTCTATAGTGAGACCTTGTGCTGCTGAGTCACAGAGGTCTCAAATATAACTATTATGTATAATTATATAGTAGAAACTTAATGTATTCCAATGGCTTTAGCTCTTTAAAGTAAGATTTAGTTTTGAATGTGTTATTAAAAGTTAACGAGGTAATAAACTCAAGCTGCAAATTAGGTTGCAAATATCATCATGACTTACAATTTATAACTGCTTGCCTGCTGCTTGAAAAAGTAATTTTAACTGAAATGAGATTTTTTCAACAAGATATTTTAAAATTTTGTATTTTTTATAGAAACAAGTTTCTTCTCTGATTCTGCATAGTGGAAATTAAAATTAACTTTCCTCACATTAACTTTGTAACCAGTAAAGTTCCAAGTACTAGATAATGGTAAAAGTAGTTAACGTTCGATAAGTTGAATGTTCGATATCTTAATTCTTAGTTTTCAAATTATTTCTTATAGAGTCCAAAATTGTAGTTTATATTATATAGCACAAGTGAAAATCTTGTAAAAAATAAATATTTTGTATTGCTTATTTATAGATCAATGTGCTTTAAGATTAAAATCCAATTTATTTCTCATTTTGTATTCAAACGGCCATAACTTGCCTCATTAATAAAATAATATTACTATCATATATATAAAAATATATCTAGCTGTGACATCATCCTAAAATTTGCACTAAACTTTTCACAATGCTGAAGAAATACTGGGTATAAATGTCCTAAAACAGTGTGATCCAAAGTAGGGAAAAGATGGTGTATTGAGTGATGGCCGAATAACGTAACTTTAAAATAATTGTCGTTAACTTCAGGTCGATCCATGACGGCTTCTAACTCATGAATGCCCCAATCAAGAGTAATGTCACTAAAAATATATGGTTTGTCAATTTTATTAAAATTGATAAACCATATATTCATTTTTTATCTACAAGTAAGTTAGTGTCACTCTCATATGTCTCAAACAATTATATACGGCAAGACTTCCACAAGTTTTTTTTTCTTTAAAGAATAACATTTTAAAAATAATTTTAACATTAAAATAATAGTTATTATAAAAATATTCTATGTAATCAAATGCATTAAAAACAAAAATAGTTATAGCATTTTTTGTAAGTCTTAAGTTAAAGCCACACAATAAAAGTTTGCGGTAAATTAAGAATGTTTTCCGTAATAAAACGGGGGCAGTTTATAAAGTTTCTACCTGAAGATTTATTTATCACATTTATTGTGAACTCATATAAATTGTCCGAGTTATTTATTACTTGTGAAATGTGTTTAAGGAAAGATCATCACAAATCTTAAGTTTATGTCTAAAACATGCCTTACTTTTTACCATATTTATTTATTGCTTGTAAAATTTAATCATAAACATAACTATAATATCATAATATTTGAATTTATCATTATTTATAAACAAGAAGTATAAAACATACTTATTTCATATGTCACATGCATAAATTGACAATCATTGTCTTGTTATATAAATAATATTGGCATATTTTTTACGCACTGGTATAATTTAAGGCTTAGAAATGACAAGGGCTACTTCATTTTTTCATTGAAATTAATAAAAAGATAAAGACATAATTATTGTTAATAATTAAATCACGATATATTTAAAAAAAGTACTTTTTTCTTAAATACTAAATAAATATTCAAATTTAAATATTTCACGCTGTCAGGCTGAAATATTAAAATTCTACGATTATTCCGTTTATTATTATTATCATGTTTCTCTTTTTTTTTATAATTCACGGGTTAAAAGAACCTGGTCCTTTGCAAGGCTTGCGTGGGGACACAGATCCAACACGTAGAGGCCCCTTAGAGAATATAAAAATGTTTTACTGTGACGCAACAGCCGGGATCCATCTCTGGGTAACCATAAGTAATTCCCCAGAGATGTTCGCCGGTTAATGCGTAGGAGCTATGGAAAATGTGGAAATCTAAACTAGGACTATGGAATGGAAATTGGATGGACTGGTTACTGGGCTATTGAGTGAGACTAACGGACGTCCGCCTTTACAATAGTCTCAAATTGAATGGTTGGCGGACGGTGTCTCGCCTGCCACTAGATGGGCCCCCACAAAGCGGCGAAACGAGCGTTCCGGTCACCTGATGGTAAGTGTTTACCGCCGCCCATGACCCCATGCAACACCAAAGAAGCTACAGGTGCGTTGCCGGCCTTTAAGGAGGGTTGGGCGCCGGAGCCTGGCATGTATTAAATAAAAAGTGTGTTTGGTCTTCTAGGACCAAAAACTAAAATTAAAGAGATACATCTTCAAGTTGGATTTTTGATGAATATTATTATGTACAACCGAAGTTTAAGAACCGACGCCACGAGAGAAAATAGCATTCCAAGCCAATAATTAGAGACCCGACATGACAACGGTGAAGATATCAGAAGAGTTATCAGTATTCCGTCTATCAACATATCAGAATATTTAGATGTATCTTTTGGATTTTTTTTCATTTCTTCTCTCACAACTTTTTTTAGAGTGCGGTAAAATCCGTCTTCCTTAAAAGTAAAAGGCGATTTTTTCGGATTTTTTTCCATCCCGTACATAAAATTGCTGCAAAATTTTTTCAGCAATTGATTCTATGTGATCCCTTGTGTGTGTGAGTGCCCTTGAAAAATATAAAAAATATATCGATAAAAATTGTTTATTGATTAAGTGAAAGGTTATTAAAAGTATAGCAAATGTCTTATTTTTACAGCATTGGAAAAGATAACAAAAGTTTCTACAACAAAAATATATCCAGTTTATCTTCCTTAAACTCACAAAGTTACAAATGTTACAATCAGTATCAGTAGGTATACAAATCATCTTCACGCTGTACTTCGCACATAACAAGTTAGACAGAGGAAACCTAGTGTTAAGACACTCTATTCCCCATATTTTTATACAGCAATGAAAATATTACTTCCTCTTACTTCTTTCTAGATTTTATGATTATGCTTATATTATTCTATAAAATATTTTTAAAGTAAAAAATTGAAAACCTTTGAAAAATTCTACATCCAAATAAAGAAGATATTATTATTGTAAATTGTTATAAGTGCATCTTTATAAATCAAAACTCTTGAGAGAAACGAAATATAAATCTTATAACACAACAAGCAATTGAAGCATAAACAAATAAAAATAGAGGTGGTAACTCTAAACTAGTTTCCAGCCAACTAGAAGTACCGATTTATTTTTCAAATTGAAATACTAAATCCATTGAGGTAACGTAAGTTAATAAAATACATTTGTTACATTTATTTTAAGGTAAGACTTTTGAATTTATATTTTTTAATTAAAAAATATGATTTATTTACTTTTACATAAATGTAAGAATTATAATGGTTGTTAACATAATAAAAGTCGACCACAGTCATACAGAAAATGAAAAATATAATAAGCATGTGTAACGTTAAGAAAAAATTGAATTTGATATAAATTTGAGATTGTCCACCATTAATAGGATAGTATGTTATCCGAATATACATACTCGTAAAATTAATTTGCTTTCTAATGGCGTTATACATTATACTATATCGCCCACATCTTTCCCATATACGGCTATGAGAGCACAATTATTTTGATTTTACCTTTTGAGTATGCAGATAAAATAGGCGATATAATATATATTTCCAATTTTTTTCTACTTAGTAAAAGAATTAAAGTGTACTTAAAATAAAAAACACGTGTTTTTTTTAACCGCTTCTTCGAAAGACGAAGACGACATAAGTATTAGATATCGTCACTCATAAATTATATTTGAATATGAGAATTTGAGTAACAAATAATATAAGGTCGGGGCAAAAGTATTTTCTTATTGTTCATACAAAGAAAAATATTTTTTTATGGTACAACTTTTTATTTATTTATAATATGTATGTGCCGTTTTGATCGATGACTTGTTGCCATCTTATGGGTAGTGACATGATCCCATTCCTGTAGAAATTCAGGTCAGGACTATACGGAGGATGCATCAACACATCCCATCCAAGCTCTCTCAATTTTTGCTGCTTGGCTATAGATGAGTGCGGTCTGGCGTTGTCATGGTGGAACACCACCTTTTCACCAGCTCCGGCCGGTTTTTCTTAATAGCTTTTTTTAACTTTCTTACAGAGTGATGACTAATGCCTGCTCGCATTATGATGATGCAATGAGCACTGCATTGGATGTCGAACCAAGGCGAACTGCCAGCTCCTACTCATACGCAGACGGAGTGATCTCTGTAAAGAGATTTTACAGCCTGCAGCAAGAATCCGCTCACAATGTACCGGGATGGTATCTCCCATAATTCCGCACTTACAACTTTGTCAATCTCCTTTTCCAACTCCGCAAAAGCACAATCATGCGGAACGAAAAGATGTCCAAAGCCTCTTTGGGTCTCCCAAAACAGCCTTTTAGATCTCTCTTGCATTCTTCTCGCTAATATTTTAGCATAAACTTTACTACCCAAGCTAACGAAACTGATAGATCTATGGCTTGGCTCAAACTTTGGCACAAACTTGAGGGCGCTTCCTCAAATCTGAAAGTTGATAATTTATTTTATTTAAAATTATTATCCAAATAAAAATTAGTTTTATGTTTGTATAATATTAAATATCTCATAACTTCTACACGAGATGTATTTGTTGTAGTGCTTGTTTATGACATTTCGAGCGTGCTAGTTGAACATTAATCACTTAGTATCTGTCACGTTGGTTGGAGAGCAGACAAGGGAGAATGCACGGTGAAAAAGAAATATAATAATATGATAATTTTGTTGTCTGTCAAGATCATTTATCTCGAGATTGCGTGGAACGTTAAAGCTAAAATTAATATTTGATATACAGGTATAACGATTCCTTAGTGCGGTATTGTAGGCCCACGGAAAGTGCTCTATAGATTTTGATTACGCCGCTAATTTCATACAATATGCAGAAAAATCTTGTATCTTTTCATTGCGTTGATTTAGTTAATTTTGTTTAGCTTCAAAGGACCATTTATCTTATATCTTCATATTTGGTATTAATTTCAGCTTGATACCTCCATGCAATCTTGACATAAATGTTCTTGACAGATGGACATACGTACTGTAACAGTATATACCTTGGGTATAAGTTAGAAATAAATAAATAAATGAAATATGCACGGCAATACACATAAATAACATAGTTAATTATGAATAATATAATCTGTATATTTTAATACCATATTAATCGAGACGAGTTCATGTATTGTCGTCCCGAGTGTCGTAACCGTCGTTTCGTCTATATAAGCGCGGTGTAGAACTCGGAAGGCAACGGTCGAGTCAAACTATCAAGTACTACGGTACTAATATATATGTACATAAAGACTCGTACCAAATATATTATTAAAAAAATCAAAAAATTAAATCAGTCGGTTTTACAGTCATACCTCGTGCCACTGCGCCACGACTTTTTAAAACTTTTTAAATTAATTATTTAATAAAATCACACCGATGACTTAAAGCCAAAGTCTTTGACCTTGTAAGTTTTAATTAAATACAGAGACATTCAAATCCTAAATATAATTTGATTAATGTATAAATGCTGTATGCAATCGTCAAAAATAGAACTACTTTAAGTCTATATAAATTAAAAATTATAATCATTCTCTCATTACAAAAGAATAAAATTTTCACCATGACAAGAACAAAATTTATTATTTAATTAGCTCTACTATTTAACTAGCCAATCTAGTGGGCTACTGGAACATAAATACGGGTTAAAATTCCTTTACTTTCATTTATTTTGACTTACGATTTTATTTTAATTTATGAAATTTTAATATTTATTATAAGTAGCCTTTAAAATATTGAAAAAATATATTTGATTCATTTTTTTACGAAAATCTTCCACTTGATATATCAATTCAAAATATTTGTTTAGTATAATTGTTTTTTGCTACTACTAACGAAAATACTCGATGTTTATATAATTTTCAAACAAAGATTATATTGTGACGATTCAGATAAATATACCATGTGTGTATTTTCACTTTACATATACAATGCCTAATTCTTTTTACAATTAAGTAAAAAATATATTTTAGAGAGTTGAAATAGATTACAGTAAAGTCTATGTCTTTAAATATCTGAGTTAGGTCATATAAATAATAACAACATTAGAACCCAGTTTTGCTCTAAGTTGGCATATAAAACTAGGCCATCCAAGTAAAGCAGTTGTGGAAAAATATGATTAAAAATAATCTAGTTACTGGATTTAATATTAAAATTTAAAATATTGACAATCTTAATGACTGTGAAATCTTTTTAAAGCGAAACAAACTAGACAACTAATCAAGATTGTTCGCCATAGAACTGAATAAACTCTTCAAATTATACATACAGACTATGTGGTCCTATAAATCCATCTACTCTCAATGTTGAATTATGTATGGTTACTCTTAAATATGGTTATCTATGCTGTTGTTGTAATTAAAATCTTTTGAGATATATTTAATGCAAAATGTTTAGTTTTTTTATATCTATCTCGGTAGGCGATAGGTACACGCTCACGGCAAATGTGGTTTTTCCCTGCTTACATCCCAATGATGCAGGAGGCCGAAATATATATATATGTTGCTCTATAAACTTCTATATCTGAAAGAAAGTGAAAGTTCCATAAAAATCGATTCAGCTGTTCTGAAAATTAGCACAGGCAAACAAAAAGACAGACAGAAATACGGTTAATTTGAAGTCACAGACAGACACTTCAATTCAATGTATATGTATAGATAATGTAGCTGTGCCATTATAGTATTTGAGACCATTCGTAGCGCAGGGGCACAAAGTGTGGCTGTAAGCGGGACTCGTTATGGGTTTCATCCCACTCGAGGAAATAAAATGTATATTTCCATTTCTTCGCTGCTAATTTAATTTTTTTATCTCATTTTAGTATAGATTTACTTAAATTTATATTATCATTTCTTCGCTCTGGTGTCGAGGCAAAGGCGTTGAGTTCTGCCACTTAACACGCAATGCCTCCAGAATTCGGCAGAAAGTGGGGAACGGAGTGTCTTACACTAGGTTCCCTCTGCCTACCCTGCTGTGTGCGGGATACAGGGTGAAGCATCAGATATTACAGATATTAATTTTATATATCTATACAAAATGCCTCGCGGAAACTGCTAGTAATAATAATATTTTCCTCAATTTGTTTCATCCGATCATGTAATGAACAGTGAGGAAATTATTTTTTTTTTACTATCAAATTTTATTTCTATAATAAAAGTCTAGTAAAGCCAATTGTGGCAGAGGTGCATATGCGTGTGACCGTAAGTGTGACAGCTCGTCGGTTCGATTCCCACTCGATAAAATGAAATATTTAACATTCCTGTATCTACCCTGCTACATAAAGGATACAGCATAAAGCTAAGTTATTATATCTTAAATATTTATATTTTATACAACATGTTTTATTATAGTAATAATTTCCTAACTATTTTCCGAATATCAAACGTCAGTTATTAAAGGGAACTGCCCTTTTCATGCTTTAATATTTTTTTCAATACAGATTGTATTGAAATTTATGTTTTACAAAAATGCATATATAGAAAATCTATTGTAAAAGTAATTCACGTGTAGCAGCTAGCCAGATTGTTACTATGTAAAAACCTAAACCCTCAAACAAAAAATAAAAACACTTTATTCTCTCGCTCTTCAAATCCAGTGGACGACGAGATAAAGGTTTATACAAACATTGAAATTTTATTTGGAATACGAATTTAATGTTTGCTCCCAATCGACAAACTGCGCATGGAAAATAACCATGTTCATTTATTTTATAATTATTGTTTTTAATACAAACAGACGGCAATTATTTTATGAAACGAATTATGATTCGAGTATTTACACTTATTGATCATAAAAAATAAAAATAAATAAATCAGCTTCACGCTGTATCCCTCACACTGCAGGGTAGGCAGAGGGAACCTAGTGTTAACACTCCGTTCCCCACTTTCTGCCGAATTCTGGAGGCATTGCGTGTTGAGTGGCAGAACTCAACGCCGCGCTTGTCCTCGACACCAGAGCGAAGAAATGGAAATATAAATTTAAGTAAATATTTCATCTCCTCGAGTGGGGATCGAACCCACAACCAGTCGGTTTTACAGTCACACTTTGTGCCACTGCGCCACGACTGGCCTCATAAAAAATATTATCATAAAAAATATTTATGCTAAAATGGAAAGAATATATATAAATTGTATACTATGAAAATAACTTTGTAACATATGGAGTTGGAAAATGAATGTATCTAATAAAATACAAGCTCACTAATTCCCAAGAATTCATATCAATTAACATTATTTTTTCAGCTTCACGCTGTATCCCGCATATAACAGAGTGAGCAGAGGGAACCTAGAGTTAAAGTACTTTGTTCTCCACTTTCCGCCGAATAGCGATTTTTCCCCAATGCTACAGCGAAGAAATGAAACTATCAAATATTGTATTTCCTCGAGTGGGTATGGAACCCACAATCTACGCGCTTATAGTCACACGCTTGTGCCAATGCGCCACAACTAGTCTCAGATACGGATAAAATAAAAACAAATGTAACATTAGAATAGAACATATATTCTTATATTCCGTATTCATATATTGTAACCTTTAGCTGCGTCGCAATAAATTTTACAGCAGGCGTAGAAATCCAATATCAAGACCTTATACGATACATCACATTTCCCGCGTTCATACTTCGTATTGTGTGTTGCAATCAGTTGTGCATAAAAGTTTGTGAACATTATTCGACTTTAAAACCGTTGTACATTTCTTGGTTATATAACAAATATATTTTATATCTTATCTCACGAGGCCAGTCGTGGCGAAGCGGCACGAGGTGTGACTGTAAAATCGACTGGTTGTGGGTTCGATCCCCACTCGAGGAGATGAAATATTTACTTAAATTTATATTTCCATTTCTTCGCTCTTGTGTCGAGGCTAAGCGCGGCGTTGAGTTCTGCCACTCAACACGCAATGCCTCCAGAATTCGGCAGAAAGTGGGGAACAGAGTGTCTTAACACTAGGTTCACTCTGCCTACCCTGCTGTGTGCGGGATACAGCGTTAAGCTGATTTTGATTTTTTTTTATCTTATCTCACCATCACGACACAGTGGAACAGAACTGACAGTAAAAGCGATTTTCGTGAGCCTTATTCCCACTCGAATCGTCATGAATTATTGTTGAATCCCGCCATTCATCATGTGGTGTCTCAAATTCGGGCAGCAAGCTTAGGACTGACACTAGATTCTGCCTACACTGCTTTATAAGGACAAAGATAATAGTTATTTAACATTATAAATTTACATTTCTATTTCTTCGCTCCTGTGTCGAGGGAAAGTATGGCTTCGAATTCCACCACCTCCAGAATTCAGCGTAAAATGGGGAACAGAGTTTCTTAACGCTAGGTTCCCTCTGCTTATCCTGATGTGAGCGTTATAAAGCGTGAAGCTGATTTAATTTTTAATTAATTGAAATTTTTAAAATTTCGTGGTTTGGTAAAGTTTTGTTTTGTTGTGGTATTATACATAATTCTAGTACTACTATTAATAAGTACTACTATTAATTTTTATATTTTTAAATATTTATTTTACGTTGATAATATACATAAAAAACGTATCTGGTTTTGTTTATTTTTATTTAATTAATATTTTCCTTTGGTTATGTTTATCGTATATGTCACAGACAGACGCTTCAATTTATATGAATAGATAATTTAGCTATGCCATTATAGTATTTGAGACAAGTCGTGGCGCCGGAGTACAAAGCGTGCCAGTAAACGCGAAATATCGCGAAAATGGTTACCGTGGCTCAATCATAAGTTTGAGTTAACGCCCATGCCATGTTAGCGTTCAGGAAGCTCATTTTGAGACCTTTTCTTAAAACAACGAAATACCTGGAAAAGACAAAAAACATATTGCGATATTCATATATTCAACCCGTAATCATTTATTTTTCGAGTTGCTTAGCAACGGTTGTAATTAACATGTCAGCCAATAAATATGAGAAAAAAAAGAAGCCTATAGATATTCCAAGACCCTCAAGTATCTCTATTTGAAACTTTATCACGATTGCGTAGCAGACAGTCAGATAGAGTTACTTTAGAATTTATAATATAAATATGGATTGAAGCCGTATTGCCGTAGTTAGGAGTAGACCAAACGCTATTTGTGAAAATATTTATGTTTTAAGTGTTGTTTTAAGTACAAGCATGTATAAATACAATATATAAAAGTTAACATAAAATAAACTTTAGTGCGAACCTACTCTGTCTGTGGATATTATATCTTATACTAACAAACCTATTTTATCCTATTTTTTTTTATTTAAATTGCATTCATTGTAAAGGGTTTTTATAAAAATATACTATTCAAAGAATTATATTGAGATTACAAATAAATCTACTTCAGACGCAATCAAATCGTCCTCTGTCGGAAAAGGATCTCCCTAGCGTGCACTTCCCATTGAGTTATTGCTTTATTTTGAACTTAATTATACTTACTTCAACCTGCTAAATTCACGAACACAGACATTTAATGGCCATAGGAAATTAACCTGTCATTTAATTTGCAAGTTATACAAGATCGACATATTTTCGTAGATAATATACTCTTTTTATTATTATTGATGAGCGTGATGATTATGTATAAGGTATAACGGTGACAAATAATAACACGAAGTTAACATGCCTATAGTTTTCTAGAAAACTGGCAGATCCGCGCGGTTTCGCCCGCTTTAACTATATGAATATTTATAAAATATAATTATTAAATGCCAGTCGTGCTGCAGGGGCACAAAGTAGGACTGTAAAACCGACTGGTTATGGGGTCAATCCCCACTCGAGGAGATAAAATATTTACTTAAATTTATATTTCCATTTCTTCGCTCTGGTGTCGAGGACAAGCGCGGCGTTGATTTCTGCCACTCAACACGCAATGCCCCCAGAATTCGGCAGAAAGTGGGGAACGAAGTGTCTTAACACTAGGTTCCCTCTGCCTACCCTGCAGTTTGCGGGATACAGCGTGAAGCTGATTTATTTTATTTTTTTTTATTATTAAACTATTTTCAGTTTTGCAAAAGGATTAGTAAGAAAATATAAGCATAAATAAGTAGACTTAAGTCAGAGAAATAAAACTATTAATATTAGAAAAAATAACTGAGTATTAAAAATAAGTAAAACTTACTAAAGAAAATTCTTTAAAATTGTTTTTTATAAAAATAATATGCTTTACTATTTTAAATTAACACAAAGTAAAAAGTTTATGTAACTAATTAAATTGAACAAAAAATATATAGGAAAACCAAAAGAAATTATTAATATTTTAATAAACATTAATTACTGAAAAAAAAACAAAACAAATCAGCTATATTATCAACAGATACAGAATTTTTTTTATTAACTACAAAAATACTTATTTAGAAAACGTATAAAAATTTGAACGTAGCGGGACTCGAACCCGCGTCTCCTGGAAACCGACCAGGCGTTCTGACCACTGAGCCAAGCTACGTTGAAATGTTTATACGCTTGTTACAACTTATTTATGTTGTTAGCATCTCTGTAGGGAGATTTTTACAAATTATCGTCTGGCAAGAGAGAATGCTATTTGTTAAATAATTTTAAACCATTTTTTAAAGTGTATAAAAATTTGAACGTAGCGGGACTCGAACTCCTGGAAACCGACCAGGCGCTCTGACCACTGAACCATACGTTCTCATCAAGCTACGTTAAAATTTTTATACGCTTGTTACGTATATATATTTATTATTATGTATATATTATCTTTGGGTAACGGTAATTTGTAAAAATCTCCCTACAGAGAAGCTAACAACATAAATAAGTTGTAACAAGTATATAACTAATATGTATGTATAATAATTTTACAGAAAATGTAATATATTGTAATAACTTAATAAAAGAATTTGAATTTGCATATTTAAGAAAAATACTTGTTTGTTGATATTAGAAACTTAGTAACTATAGATTATTTTATTTTATGTATTCCAATGGCTTTGGCTCTTTAAACTAAGATTTACTTTTGAATGTGGATATGGAATGTTTATATCAAAATATTGTGCTATTATTTATTTTTTAAATAGGATATTAAAAGTTAAGGAGGTAATAAACTCAAGCTGCAAATTAGGTTGTAAATATCATCATGACTTTCAATTTATAACGGCTTGCCAGCTGCTTGAAAAAGTAATTTTAACTGAAATGAGATTTTTACAACAATATATTTTGAAATTTTATATTTTTTATAGAAACAAGTTTTTTCTCTGATTTTGCATAGTGAAAGTTAAAATTAATTTTCCTCACATTAACTTCGTAACCAGTAAAGTTCCTAGTATTAAATAATAGTAAAAGTAATTAACATACTGATGTTCGATATCATAGAATTTAATGCTTGGTTTTCAAATTATTTTTACTTATATAGGACAAAATTATTGTTTATATTATACAAAGTGTTTTGTCATCACCACTTTAAAGGAAACCATAGTTTTAATTATTCTATAAAAACCTAATACAATTAAAACAAAAGAGATTTTTCCAAAAATGAAAAAGTTATGTTTTGAAAGAAAAAAAATCATAGAATTGTTGTTGTAAAGTAAAGCGCCATTTGTCAAGAATGACGCACACAGACACAAACTTATCAAAGCGATAGCGATGAAAAGCAGACAAGGCAGATTGACAACGCTTAAGCGTATACTACTAATAGTATTTTTGTAGTAGTATATATTTACGGATAAACATCGTGAAATGAATAAAAAATCCTACTTCTAAGCTGTTGAGGTATCTAGATAAATTTTTTTAGATGTGAGTTTGGAATATTTTACCCTGTACGCTGTTCTCATAAAAGGAGCGCAGATGCTTCCATATTTTTAAAAATAAATAATGATTATTGCTTATTTATTAATCAATGTGCTTTAACAATAAAACCCAATTTATTTCTCATTTTATATTTAATCGACCATAACTTGCCTCATTAATAAAATAATATCAGTAACTAACATTTTATATTGATTTCTTACTTAAAAGAGTTGGCTCTGTCTTTAAAGTCATTTTTATTTGGCCTAAAAATAGTTCTAGCTGTGACAGCATCCTAAAATTAGCTTTAAACTTTTCACAGTGCTGAAGAAATACTGGGTATAAATGTCCTAAAACAGCATGATCCAAAGTAGGGAAAAGATGGTGTAAAGAGTGATGGCCGAATAACGTTAGCACTTTAAAATAATTGTCATTAACTTCAGGTCGATCCATGACGGCTTCTAACTCATGCATGCCCCAGTCAGGAGTAATGTCACTGAAAAAAATATATTTATCAAATTTAAAAGAACTATTTCCAATATACAAGTATGTTAGTGTTGCTCTCAAAAGTCTCAAACAAATATACGGCAAGACTTCCACATTTATTTTTCTTTAGAGAATAACATTTTAAAATAATTTTAACATGAAAGTAATAGTTATTATAAAAGTAAAATAAAATAAATAAATCAGCTTCACGCTATATCCCGCACACTGCAGGATAGGCAGAGGGAACCTAGTGTTAAGACACTCCGTTCCCCACTTTCTGCCAAATTCTGGAGGCATTGCGTGTTGAGTGGCAGAACTCAACGCCGCGCTTAACCTCGACACCATAGCGAAGAAATGAAAATATAAATTTAAGTAAATTATTCATCTCCTCGAGTGGGCATCGAACCCACAACCAGTCGGTTTTACAGTCACACCTCCTGCCGCTGCGCCACGACTGGCCTCTATATAAAAATATTATATTTATGTAATTAAATGCCATAAAAACAAAAACATTTATAGCAATTTTGTAAGCCTTAAGTTAAAGCGCAAATCACAAAATAAAAGTTTGCGGCAAATTAGGTGAATGTTTTCCGTAATAGAACGAGGGCAGTTTAATAAAGTTTTTACCTTAATATTTATTTATCACATTTTCAGAGAACTCATATAAATTGTGAGAGTCGTTACTTGTGAAGCGTGTTTAAGGAAAGATAACAAATCTTATGTTTATGTTTAAAACTTGCCTTATTTTTTATCATCTTTATTTATTGCTTTTAAAACGTTACTATAAACATAACTATAAATTCATAATATTTCAATATCTTTTTTTTAAAAAAAGAAGTATAAAACATATTTGTTTCATATGTAACACGCATGAACCGCATGACAAAATTTTGCAAACGACACTTTTTATATATATTATTCTATGACTATTTTAAATTGAAAAATAGAGATAGGTATATAGATAAATTTACAATCATTTATCTCATTATATAAATAAACTGTAGATGGTTCGTCTTGTAAAAAAAATGGCAAGGCCTAGAAATGACAGGGGCTACTTAATTGTTTCAGTGATATTAATAAAAAAATTATACGACATAATCGTAAATACTACATAATTATTCTTATTAGTTAAATCACATATTAAAATAGGTAGTGATAGCTTATTCTTACAATAAATTAGCTGACTTAGGGTAGGCAGAAGGCACCTAGTGTTAAGATACTTCGTTTCCCACTTTCCGCCGAATTCTGGAGACATTTCGTGCTGAGTGGCGGAACTTAAAGTCGCGCGTTACCTTAACATCAGGGCAAAAAAAAATTAAATATAAATTTAAAGAAATATTTCATTTCCTCGTAACCACAACCAGTCTCGTTTACTGTCACACTTCGTGCGCCTTTACCACGGCTGGCCTCATATTATATTCTTAATTCGCTGTAAAGCTGAAATATTTTAATTCTATTGATTTATTATTTTTTTTACCTCACTTCATCGCCGTCTTTAAAAATTTTAGGATGATGATGTGCAGCGTTCGATCCAATCATATAAAAGAAAAAGCTGCCAGTACAAAGTATCCACAACCACGTAATAAGAACATCATAACAATTTGCACCAGTGACTAAATACATCCATATTGGTAGTAAAAATCCCAATCCATCGTGCCAGCGATAATGAGATTTAAAGAAACCCTTGCTTAATATGTTCAACATAAACCTTAAAAAAATATATACTTGCAATCTGCTAATTTAAGTGTTTAAACATTTTATATTACTATAGGTATATATGCAAACCTTTTTATAAAATTTAGAATGAACATGAAAGGAAATGTCAATAATTCAAAAATAATTGCATAATCAGCATAAAATGGGCGTTCTCTTCGCGGATTCCAAAATATCATTGGCTCAAAGGCACTTACTTCTAAATCCATTAAAGTATTTGGGTACATATGATGAGAAAGAGCATGGGACACTCTAAAATCTCTGAAACAAAAATATATTAATATAAGAAGAAATAGCTTGAGATATCACATACTAATACATTTTTTGACACTTATAGATAAATCGTGGAAATTTATCGATAGTTGTAAATATGTCGATGTGTATATGAGTATCTTATATTTAAAATTTATTCATAAAGAAATTTGGTTATTTATCATTAGGATAAGCATCTTTTATATTCTATAATAAGATTCAAACCGTAAAATGAAAATTAAATTAAATAAAAAAAAGCCTACCTGTAAGACCATAAACTAAAATTAAAGAGATACATTCTCCAGTTGGATTTTCGATGAATATAATTATGTGCAGCCACAATCATCATGCACAAAGAAACGGAGGCCAAAACATAAAATAGCATTCCAAGCCAATAACTAGAGACCCAACATGATATCGCTGAAGATGCTAGAAGAGTTATCAGCATTCCGTCTATCAACATATCAGAATAGTTAGATGTATCTTTTGGAATTTTTTTCATTTCTTCTCTCACAGCTTTTTTTAGAGTGCGGTAAAATCCGTCTTCCTTAAAAGTAAAAGGCGAATTTCTTGGACTTTTGGCATCCCGTACATAAAATTGCTCAAACATTTTTTCAGCAATTGTTTCTATGTGATGGCTTTCAAACGCTTCTGTTATATCAGTGCCCTGTAAAAATATTATAATATAATGTACATCAATATACAATACTGTTAGTTTAAAAAATATATCGATAAAAATTGTTTATTGTTTGAGTCAAAGGTTACTTAGAATTATATTAAATGTCTTATTTTTGATTGATACCATAATGAGACCACAACAGCATTGGCAAAGATAACAAAGGTTACTTTAACGATAATTTTAAAATTAAAAAAATTATATTAACTTATAACTAATGAAAAAAAAACACCTATTTTTACTTCACAAATTCAAAATTTTAAATCTTTAGATAATATATTATCACCGTTTTCACGCATTTTAAGTAAAATATATCGATTTAGCTCTCATGTTAAACAAAATTACTAGTCGCAACTTTGTTGGAGGACTTCATGAACTAAAATGAACAACGCGTTTTTCTTCTTTCCTAGAAAGAGAAATCAGTAGTGCACCCTTACATTGCCTAAATTATCTATTCCATAAATGTTGAAAATATTTCTTAACCTTAACCACGATTTTTCTTATATTTATTTTAGATTTTATATGATTACTAAAATATTTTATATATATATATATATATATATATATATATATATATATATATATATATATATATATATATATATATATATATATATATATATATATATATATATATATATATATATATATGTTACATGCTTTGTTTTTTGAACGTCAAATAATTTACCACCAGTTCACTAAAGTTAATATCTCAGACCTGAGAAGGACCGGCGCAAGAAACTCAGCGGGACTTTTCTTTTAAATCAATTTTCTTTTATACAAATATATATTTAATTATTTGTGACAAAAATATCTTTGAAACAGACTGGAAAGAGCATTTCATTCCCAATGCGTATTATTTAATTTGGTACACACAAACGTCTTTTACGAAAGTTTTTTAAAGGACTTTAGCTTTCATGTAAATTTACACATTGCAACGTCTACTTTGTTTATGAATTAGAAAACCAAATGTTTTTAGTTTAGTTATATTCATGCTAAATAAAATGAAAAATTTTGAATATATTTCAAAATAAAACAAAAATTTGTCATGTTTGTGTTCCTTTGTGGAATGTGGCATTTGAAATATATTTTACCTTTGATCTGTAAGAGTATTAACATTTATTCCTCTTTCAATAAAATTATAAGCTAAATAAATATTTCAATATTTTTTAAAATATATGTGTACGTAATTTTATCTGGGAAATATTTATTATAAAAATATTTTATTATTCACATATTCTTGAATGTAAAAATGAGATATGAAAAAAATAATTTGATTAAGGTACGGTAAGCTTTTTTAGCATTCAATTAATTTCTACCTGGGAACCTAGTGTTAGTGTTAAGGCACTAAAAAAATAAAAATATATTTATTTCAGTTTCACATTTTCTTTAGCTATATGTGAAGTAATGAGACCAACCTAGTAAGTTACTAGTAAGACATTAGTACTTGTGTAAGGAGGCCCCGCTCTTCCATAACACTTCATACATTTGTGGAAATAAATACCTCTACAATATTAACTAAAACTACAACAATTTAATAAAAAATATTTGCAATATATAAATAGAAGCTTAAATATAACATAAATGAAACCTGTGTTATATTGGGTCTCAAAATCAAATTCTCAAAACATTGCGTGTTGAGTAACGGAGCTCAACGCCGCACTTTGTCTTGTACAAGAGCGAGGATACAAAAATATGATATTTCATTCCCCCTAGTAGGAATCGAACCCACAACCACCGCGTTTACAGTTGCACGCTTGGCCCCTGCGCCACGACTACTCCCTGCGTATAACTAACCACAGTTTATCAAAAAAAGCGTTGACGAGGTTCAGTCATATAATTGAAAATAAAAAAGTTTTGAGCATATTACAATTGTTTTATTTGCTTTGCTTTCTGTATGTCTCATTAGGACAACTAAAACCGCATAGAAAACGTTTATAAGAACTTTATATCAATATCCTATACAGTGGCCTGATATAATTGTACTCATATTAAAGGAATGTTGTTAGCATTTCACTTCTCATGTTAGTTCTTGAATAATTACTTATTTTAAGGTTCCTCAATTTAATTTGCTCAGTTTTATGTGTATATCACTTCAAATTCATAAGTTTATGCATCAAATTCACATTATTCGACTTAAAATTCTTCCAAGTGTTAAATTGCGAATTTGGTGAAGAAAAATATGAATTTGGATTAAAACACGTTTACATAAATCTTTTGCATCTTTTGTTGCATAAAAGTAATTAGCAATCAGCCCAGATTCAGTCGAATATAATCTTAAAAAATATTTAGCCGCATATAATAGGTGGAGATCCCATCGCTTAAAACTGTAGAGATCAGATTTTCTAATGAAACTTATATTTAAGAATGATATATGATAGCAGAATAGATTACACTAGGGTTGCCTAAAAGAATCCTGCCGCAATCACCTTTAATTAATGTTTTTCGTAACTCGTTTTTGGAGAAAATTGCACTCATATGTTTTTTATGTGAATCGCACATCATTTGAAAGAAAATCGCATAAGGAATTGGAAAAACAATGGTTGCCAGCTCTCAGTCTGCCGCAAGTCCAGGGTTGCCTGGTTTAAAGAGGTTACTTAATGTGAATATTTGCACTCATGTGTTTTTTTAATGAATTATATATCAAATTAAAGCTTATTTTTTTGTCATCACTAAAACACATGGTTGCCTGGAAAATGGCTGCCGCAAGCAAAGGTTGCCATCATTTGAAATATTTTATTCCGATTCCGTTTGACTGAGAATAGACGAAGAAATACGCGATTTGCCTTATGATTTAAAGTAAAATATTATATAATAGAAGGTCAATCTTAAAATTAATGTTTATTCTAGCTATTTACTTGTTAAATGATGATTATAATCATATTAAGAACATACAAAAAACTATTTAAATATGAAATCATCCTTATTTTTCGAGTGAAATAATGAACCCATGATATTAAGTCTTTGCTAAATCTGTTTTCTAAATACTAATACTAATTTAAATTATCATTTTAAAACGACTAAATTATCTAATTAAATAAATGCTTACAAATATCAATCTATTATAAGGTATTAATTACATCATGTTTCTTAAGATAATGAAGGGCGACAATTATTGCGTACGTTTTTTTATTAATTAAGAAAATATGGAAAATAACATTTCAATATACTCTCTCTCTCTTTGTCCTCTGCTCGTTTGATTTTTTTGTCGTTTTTTTTGATAACGGTTGCCGCAATCTTTTTTTTCTCACGCAACTTTTAAGAATTTGCATTGAAAGAAATATACATGATAGAATTATAATAAACAAAATTAATTTATCAAAAATAAATTCTAAGAAATTTCGACAGTAATGCCGAATAATAAACGCTATTTAAGGTTTATGACCAGGATTCGACAAATATCAATTAGTTGTCTACTTTTTACTATAGATAAACATTTTGCGGCGGTATACAAAGCAAACAAAATGCAATAATTTTATTTTCGTAGATGTATTGTTTCTAAATGCAATAACAGTGCAACATTAACATGACAAAGATGAAGATCTATTTTTTGTGCGAAAGTGTGTGTGGAATTTGATAATGAGTCTGAACTGTAAAATTATGTTGTTGTTTCGTCAAAAAATGAATTTTATATACAGTAACATTTTCTTAAATAGTTACACAATGCACGGTTATCACTTACAGTGTTACAAAAAGTTCATTGTTGTAAAACAAAAATATAAAGAAGAACCCCACTCGAGGAGATGAAATATTCACTTAAATTTATATTTCCATCTCTTCGTTCTGGTGTCGAAGCAAAGCGCGGCGTTGAGTTCTGCCATTCAACACGCAATGCCTCCAGAATTCGGCAGAGAGTGGGGAACGGAGTGTCCTAACACTAGATTCCCTCTGCCTACCCTGCTGCGTGCGGGATACAGCGTGAATCTGATTTGATTTTTATTTTTCAATTATTTTCTAATGCAAATCGTAAGTATAATTAATGTTTGATAAGTATAATTAAATTTAATGTTTAATATTATATATTTTTCTCTAAGGACGAAGAGAGAGATTGAAAGTTTATAACGAGGTAATTTTCCATATTTTCTTGATTAATAAATAAAATATGTGCAATAATTGTCAACCTACATTATATTATGAAAACATTATGTAATTAATACCTTATAATAGAACGATATTTGTAAACGTTTATTTAATACTAGTGGGCGCGCGCAGCTTCGCCCGCTTATTTGAACACTTACGGTGTGAATTCTAAAAAACCATGAAACATGTGTTCAATGAAATATTTTTAGGAGTCTGAATTTCAAATATTATAAAAATCGGTGCCGATAAAAAAAAACCATACAAACTTTCAGCCCCTATTTTATCCCAAGGTTCAATTTTCTTAAAATCCCTTATTAGTGGATGTCCAGATTAAGAAAAAAAACATCTGTCCAAATTTCACGTTTCTACCATCAGCGGCTGTGCGTGCGTCTTACCTCAGTCAGTCAGGTACTTGTTTTATATATATAGACTAGAGGGCGCGCGCGGCTTCGCCCGCTTATTAGGAGTGAATTCTAAAAAAATCATGAAACACGTGTTCAATAAAATATTTTTAACAGTCTGAATTTATTTTTTTATAAAAATCGGTGGCAATTTAAAGATTTTTATATATAAACTTACAACCCCATATTTGAACCCTTAGGGGGTGAATTCTTAAAAACCATGAAATACGTGTTCAATGAAATATTTTTAAGAGTCCGAATTTCAAATTTTATAAAAATCGGTACAGATTATTTTTTTTTTCCATACAAACTTTCAACCCCTATTTCATCCCTTTAGGGTTAAAATTTTTTAAATTCCCTTCTTAATGGATGTCCAGAATATGAAAATAAACATCTGCCCAAATTTCACGTTTCTACCATCAGCGGTTACGGCTCTGCGTGCGTCTTACCTCAGTCAGTCAGCACAAGTCCTTTTATATATATAGATGATAATTTAGTCGTTTTAAAATAACGATTAAACGAGTATTATTATCTAGAAAACAGATTTAACAAAGACTTAATATCATAGATTCATTATTTCAATGGAAAAATAAGGATGATTTCATGTTTAAATAGTTTTTTGTATGTACTTCATATGATTAAAATCATCATTTAAGTGAACAGCTAGAATAAATATTAATTTTAAGATTGACCTTCTATTTTATAATATTTTACTTTAAAACATAAGGCAAACCGCGTATTTCATCGTCTATTCTAAGTCAAACGGAATCGGAAAAAAAAAATCAAATGATGGCAACCTTTGCTTGCGGCAGTTATTTTGCAGGCAACCATGTGTTTTAGTGATGACAAAAAAATAAGCTTTAATTTGATATATAATTCATTAAAAAAACACATAAGTGCAAATATTAACATTAACTGACCTCTTTAAACCAGGCAACCCTGGGCTTGCGGCAGACTGAGAGCTGGCAACCATTGTTTTTCTAATTCCTTATGCGATTTTCTTTCAAATGATGTGCGATTCACATAAAAAACATATGAGTGCAATTTTCTCCAAAAACGAGTTACGAAAAACATTAATTAAAGGTGATTGCGGCAGGATTTTTTTGGGCAACCCTAGTGTAATCTATTCTACTATCATGTATCATTCTTAAATATAAGTTTCATTAGAAAATCTGATCCCTACAGTTTTAAGCGATGGGATCTTAGGCCATAAGTCTCGTGAGAAATTATCAAACGGTTGTCTTTATATTTGTTGAAATAACAAACATAAGAGAATTTATAATGATCTCACTTATATTAAGAGTTATATTTCATAATCTCTATTAATTGCTGTGAACTTGATCTATTAGTATAAATTGAAAATATATATTGATCATTAATTTTTAGTAATTGATATTCACTTTTATTTTGTATAAAATTATTTTGTTATTGAAATTAAAGTAAGTAAACCTACCTTAGTTAGCTCCAACCATTCCGCTCCACCTGGATGCCTCTGAACAAAATTTTCGAGATCATATAATCTATTATGCACTCTCCATAATCCCTCGGCCCCGTCATCCATTGCTTTCCCCGTAAGCCATTGTACGGGATGTTTCAAACCTTCGTCCCTTAGTGATGGATATTTCAGCTGGGGAAAACTTACATGAGTTTTCTTTTCTGCTGCTCGTTTGTGAGCTATTTCCAAATAATCGGCTTCTTTAGGAGCCATAATAAACTTCGTGTACGTATCCGTCTACACGATAAGTAATTTTAATGATATATCTAAGCGTCCCCTTTATATAACTTCAAAATATCGTTATCATATATGACAACACGATGAACTTATTCTTAGCGTCATAGTATACAAAAACATAAATATAAGCGCTGGCGTATATAAATAACACCTCTGATCTTACAAATATTTTCCTGCGATAAACTTTTTAAACTTTCAGGTTTGAGGTCATTTATCATTGATAAATTATTTTATTTTTAATTATTATCCAAATACAAAATTAGACTTTGTTTTGTTTAAATAATTTGAAATATCTCATAAGATGTAAATACTTGTAGTTGTTGTCTAATCACTTCGCTTATGTCACGTTCATTGGAGAACAGGCAAAAGAATATGTACGGTGAAAAAGTAATCTATTTAATATATTTTAGGGATCCGTACTTCAAAGGAAAAAAAAACGGAACCCTTATAAGAACACTTAGTAGCCGTCTGTCTGTGTGTCAAGACTCTATTAATCTGAAATTAATATTAAATATTAATATATTAATACGGTATACGGTATACGTATACCTATACGGTCCTGCACTGAAAAAAAATCAAGCTTCTAAATCAACGTAATCTAAAAATATGACCATTTATGCATTGTTGTTATTGCATTTTTTTATAAAATTCACCACAATTAATCAAAACCTATAGGATAAATTTATGAAATTTGGCATAAAGTAAGAACTTACACTCCAAGTAAAAAGAAATCGAAATGTTAAAATTTATAGATCTAATTGACCATACTGTAATTCTCTTTTTATAAAAATTTTAACAAAATTAGATAGTACATGTTTACAAGAGGCAGAAAGTAACCTATTAAAAAAATCTATAGGTATGTATATTCGTTGCCACTCTTTTACATCCTATTTATACCCTTATTTACATAAACTCGAATGTGAAATGATAAAATGATTGATTATTATATAGGTATTACATAGAAAAAATAATTGCAAACTGTTGTAGTGAATAGTTGTAGTTAATTTCATACAAAATGAATGCATCACATACCTGCAAACTTAAGTTTGTCAACTTTAATACGTTTTACTCCCCGTCAACCTATAATTATGAACTTAGTACGGATCTTGGAAACTTGGTATCTTCTTCTTGGTATTTATAAAAGTGATGTAATTTTTCATCAATATTTTCTTATGACGTTATCATGTGAAATTTGCATCCATAAGCCGGCTTTACTTGAATTTAGTAGTTTTCTCTTTTCTACGGTTCACTCGGGAAGAAAATAATCAAAAGTAAGAAAAGTCAAATATACGCAGCTATTAACAACTAGATAGTACATGTTTACAAGAGGCAGAAAGTAACCTATTAAAAAAATCTATAGGTATATATATTCGTTACCACTCTTTTTCATCATATTTATACGCTTATTTACATAAAATAGAATGTAAAATCATAAGACCTCGGTTGACCTTCGAAAACACAGTATCAAAGATACTGGAGGAAGGTCACGTAAAAAGCATGAGGACCCCTCGGAGGGTATGGATGAAGAGGTTGATGATAGTGGACGAGGCGAAAGAGGTATGTAGAGACCGTAGCGTTTGGCGCTCCGTTCTCTCTTACTAACCTGCTAGGGATAAAGCGTGAAGCTAGTTATAGTTTTTTTTTTATCAGCTTCACACTGTATCCCGCACTCAGCAGGGTAGGCAGAGTGAACCTAGTGTTAAGACACTCCGTTCCCCACTTTCTGCCAAATTCTGGAAGCATTGCGTGTTGAGTGGCAGAACTCAACGCCGCGCTTAGCCTCGACACCAGAGCGAAGAAATGGAAATATAAATTTAAGTAAATATTCCGTCTCCTAGAGCGGGGATCGAACCCACAACCAGTCGGTTTTATAGTCACACTTCGTGCCGCTGCGCCACGACTGGCCTCAAGGCCTCTCTAGTTATAGTTAAAATCATAAAATGATTAATTATTATTTAGGGATTTCATTAAGAAATTTTCAACCAATACAGTTTACAATAGGAATACCTATAACAATGCGCCACTACGGCTTAATAATAGGTGAAGATCCCATCGCTTAAAACTGTAGGGATCAGATTTTCTAATGAAACGTATATTTAAGAATTATATATGATGGCAGAATAGATTACACTAGGGTTGCCTAAAAGAATCCTGCCGCAATCACCTTTAATTAATGTTTTTCGTAGCTCGTTTTTGGAGAAAATTGCACTCATATGTTTTTTATGTGAATCGCACATCATTCTTCATCATCTTAAGAAACATGATGTAATTAATACCTTATAATAGATTGATATTTGTAAGCATTTATTTAATTAGATAATTTAGTCGTTTTAAAATGATAATTTAAATTAGTATTAGTATTTAGAAAACAGATTTAACAAAGACTTAATATCATAGATTCATTATTTCAATGGAAAAATAAGGATGATTTCATGTTTAAATAGTTTTTTGTATGTACTTAATATAATTAAAATCATCATTTAACAGGTAAACAGCTAGAATAAATATTAATTTTAAGATTGACCTTCTATTTTATAATATTTTACTTTAAATCATAAGGCAAACGGCGTATTTCATCGTCTATTCTAAGTCAAACGGAATCGGAATAAAATATTTCAAATGATGGCAACCTTTGCTTGCGGCAGTTATTTTGCAGGCAACCATGTGTTTTAGTGATGAGAAAAAAATAAGCTTTAATTTGATATATAATTCATTAATAAAACACATAAGTGCAAATATTAACATACTGACCTCTTTAAACCAGGCAACCCTGGGCTTGCGGCAGACTGAGAGCTGGCAACCATTGTTTTTCCAATTCCTTATGCGATTTTCTTTCAAATGATGTGCGATTCACATAAAAAACATATAAGTGCAATTTTCTCCAAAAACGAGTTACGAAAAACATTAATTAAAGGTGATTGCGGCAGGATTTTTTTGGGCAACCCTAGTGTAATCTATTCTACTATCATGTATCATTCTTAAATATAAGTTTCATTAGAAAATCTGATCCCTACAGTTTTAAGCGATGGGATCTTAGGCCATAAACCCGGCCCCGCTATGTGACTATAATGAAAAAGCGTTAACTAACACGAGCAAATGAAGGAAACAAGCATTAATTTTAGAGCCAACAACAGAATCTACGTATATAAACAAACACGTGGTGTGTTATCATACGAATTACATTCATTTATAACTTAAAACTTGTTGTAAGTATGTGAAGGCAGTCGTGGCGCGGTAGCACTAGCGTGCAATTGTAAACGCGACAGGTTGTGGGTTCGATTCCCGCTCGAGGTTTTTTTTTAATTTTTTCATTTCTTAGCTCTGGTATCGGGGCTAACGGCGGCGTTCAGTTCCGCCACTTAACACACAATTCCTTAATATTTCTGGATTTTCTTAATACTGGATTCGCTATTAAACTGACAACATTCTTAAGACTAATAAATTAATTTCTCAAATAAAAAAAAAGATTATGATACTCCATAGCTCATACTCCTTAGATTAATATTGCACCCATGCGGAATCCCAAAAAAATTAAATTAATATCTATTATGGTATACGTATAACAGTATAGATAACCATATTAAAATAACCAATCAATTTTCCCCAAATACATTTAAATAATCTATACTCTCTATACTAATATAATAAAGCAGAAGAGTTTGTTTGTTTGTTTAAGCGCTAAGATCTCTGGATCTACTGGCCCGATTTACTTATTTTTGGTTTTGTATGAAAGTTACGTTCTTCAGGAATAATAATGAACGCCATCGAAATGCTTTTAGCAAGTGCGCTGCAAATAGTAAAATATATGTCAGTAGATTGTATGGACGAAATATTCAATTTGATTAGTTCTCTAGTATCAGGCAACAATAAGGCATTTTGTGACAAAATTGATTGAAATTGCAAAAACGTTCAATTATCAACGTTTTTTATTTGATAAAAATATTGAAACTTACGGAGGAAATTTTATGAAGATATGCATTGGCTTTTATAGCATATAATTTGAACGTATAGTTTTTGAGAAAATGTACATTTAAAATAATTCCACGCCCAGTTTACGGCTGCAAGCATAGGCACGAGGCCTGCGCGGGGCACTCGTGCCGCCGATTTCGTCCTCAGCAGCCATATGGTGCTTGAACTTTCTTAAAATTATTGAATGTATAAATTATATTGATTATGTAATTTATATTGATTATGTTATGGCAAATGCAGCAGAATAACAGAATTACAAGTGGTATGCGGGCGAAGCCGAGAGTGTGCCACTAGTGTTAAATAAAAAAGAAGTGAGTGAAGCTGCGCTTTAACATAACTCCAAAAATATAAGTACTCAATTGACACTACTAACAAATAAATCGAATAAATATAGTGACTAATTGTACTGTCTACTCTATAACAAGAGAATCTACGTTCATTTTAAATAGTAATAAATAAAAAAAAATCAACTTCACGCTGTATCCCGCACACAGCAGGGTAGGCAGAGGGAACCTAGTGTTAAGTTAAACGCTCCGTTCCCCACAGTAATAAATATATTATAATTTAATGCATATTAGTTTGTGTTGCAAGCCGATATTATTTAAAAGTTACTCAGTGCTCGCTAAAAGTTGTTAGTTTAACCTTTATTTCATTTTTTTAAGTCCATTATTATCAATTAAAATTGCCTTACTAACTCATTTTGCATGGATAAAAGTTCAAAAGTAAGCAAAGTTGAAGTGTTGTTGTTGTGTTAAAGTTTAAAATACATTCTTACATCGCTTGATACTTTGGCAAGAGAAATAAAAATACAGTTGTAAAACAAAATCAGCAGTTCAGTTCAGTTTAAGCAAATTTTCTATTTTACAGAAAAAAAACAAAATATTAAGGGTCAGTTTCACCGGTTACGAAAACGGTAAAGTTTTTAGTGTTTAGTAGATAGTAATCTTAAGTTTTAGATATTAATTTTATCTCACAGACGGAGGATGATAATACACAAAATAATTGTTTCTTATATTTTTAAGAATAATTTTCTCATTAATTAACGATAATAGTAGGTAACAAACAATTCATACGACGTATTACATTTTTAAATAGCAAATAAGTATGTAGAAATTAAATGCATATATCAAATATGTATCTACTAGATATTACTAAATATTCGAAATCTGTGAAACCAAAAAATATAGCTTGTTTGGCAGATAAGATTCTCCAGGACTTTATCAGCGAGTGGTGAATCTGGCACTAAATTTTGTATATTCATCGTAGATCTTTTTTGGAAACGCGATAGACTGTTGTTGGCTCGTCGATTTGTTACGTAAAGGTTATAAGTTAATGAAATTCGTTATATATATAGGGGAGAGGGGGGCAGCTTAGAACAGGGGCACCTTTGAAAATATGTGTTAACAGAGCTATTTTAAAAAGAAATTTTGGTAGATTTTTTTTGAGTAGTGGTAGCACTAATCTGCACACGTGTCACTTGTCACCACTGATATATGAGAGCCAGTTGTTGAGTTACGAGGAGTGTTTGATTTTGAGTAAAATTTTATACATTTTTAAATAAACGCGTAAGGATCGCTGGGATCCAATTCAAGGTATATGGTTTTATTTTTTTCTCTTTTGGTTAGAATGTTTCATATATCATGCAATAAACTAGAAATCACTACAATTTTTAAATTTTTACTTGAAAAAAAAGCATTTGTATTTTTTTAATTACCACTGAGGCAGCTTTGAACAAAATAAAGGGGGCAGTTTTGAATATTATTATATGTATAAAAATACCACGAAAGAAAAACAAAACTATACTGAACTTTTCTTCACAAGAAACTGACTCAAAAATGCATTTGGAATCAGAAGAGGAAATGACAATTTACTGTGAAGAGAATGAAGATACTGAAATCTGTGCGTATGAAGACTACGAATTGGAATTAGACTACAACATAATAAATATTTCAGACTTCGTTTTAGCGAATGTCTCATCTTCTGTGAATAGTAAAAAAGTAGCTTATATTTTTTTTCTTTCCTGTGAAAGAGGACAAGTGCTACGTTAGTTTTTCAAACGATTTGGTCATATAAAATCACAGTGCAGATCGAAGCCAAGATGCTACAAGTGTTCTGAGTCCCATAATGGTGATGCATGTGATACTAGCAGGGAAAATTCTTTATGTTTATACTGTGAGAGTAAACATTTTGCAACAGACAAGGACTGTCCTGAGTTTGCAAGGCAACAGTCCATCAAAATTACAATGTCACAGGAATGTATATCTTATATAGAGGCTTCCGCTCGTATCCCTCCTGTCCGCAGATCTTATGCTGACATGGCTAAGGAAATATCTTCCCGTCCCGCTCTCCCTCTATCTCCAATATCAACAGCCCCTGTCACTCCGTATAAATCATACCGAAAGACAGTTTTCCAGTCTCCCCGTCCCCGCGCTCCTTTAGCAAAGGGGTATAATAGACAAGCTCATCAAGCCTTAACTGCCAATTGTCCCTCTTCCCTTCCTAATGGTTGCGCTCTAAATCAAGGTGTTGACAGTCCAATAGAATCTAGAAAAGATCTATTGGTTGCACTAACTGAAACCCTTGTGAGCATCTTTCAAACCGCTGATGAACTTCCTATACCGTCCAACGTTGCCAAAAACTTACTAACAATTTTTAAAATACTAAATAATGGAGCCACTGAACTTCCTACAGTGGAATAGTCAAAGTATTCGTGCTAAAAAGCACGAATTACTTAATATTATTGCCCTGTATAATCCTGTCATTATTGCCCTCTCGGAAACATGGTTGGTGCCTGATTCCCGCTTTAGGGTGCCAGGTTTCTCCTGTTTAAGGGAGGACAGAAATGACGGGTATGGAGGTTGTGCTATCCTTATCCAGCACTCCTCTCCTTATTCCCTTATCCCTCTCCCTTCTCACAGCCAACAGATTAATGCTGTTGCTGTGAGGGCTTTCAATATCTCCTTTTTGTCCGTTTATATCCCTCATCCTTCTTCCTCTCTTTTCCTTGAGCTTAAGTCTATTATCTCTTCACTTCCTAGTCCTGTGTTGGTCCTGGGGGATTTTAACACTCATCACTCTTTGTGGGGGTGTTATTACTGTGATGGATTTTCTCCTTCGTTGGTAGACATGATTGATGATGTATCTCTTTGCATTCTCAATGATGGCTCACCGACTCGTAGGGTTAATCCAAATCAGAATCCTAGGACTGCTGTTGACCTTTCCTTATCTTCTCCTTCTCTTGCTTCCCAGCTATCATGGTCTGTTCTTCCTTCTACCTATGGTAGTGACCATTTCCCTATTCTCCTTTCTATACATAATAGACATCCCCCTTCTCCCCCTCTTAATTCTTCCTCTAAATATAACCTGAAAAAAGCCAACTGGACTGAGTACGCCGACTCTGTGGATTGCATGTTGGGCAATCTTCCTGAGTTCGGTAATTCTGAGAATATCATTCTTTGCTATGAGCGTTTTGTCTCTGCCATTTTGTCTGCAGCTGACTTGCATATCCCGAAAAAACACTCCATTCAGAATTGGATGCATTTCAATCCCTGGTGGGATCAGGAATGCTCTGATTCTGTCGATCGGCGGACATCAGCCGAGGAGTCATATGCTGCCTGTATGATTATGGAGAATTACATTGAGTATAAGCGCAGAGATGCGAAGTTTAGAAATTTGACTGGGAAAAAGAAAAAACTTGGATGGACTAATTTTTGTGAATCCCTTAGTCCTTGTTCCTCTTCCTCCCTTGTATGGACAAATGTTAAGAGATTTCGCCGTTCTCTTAACAGTAGTCCCAGTCCTAGTTCCAATAATCCCTCTTTGTGGCTTAATGATTTTGCTAACAAACTGGCGCCTCCCTTTGTTCCTTCTTGTGATTTATTTGTTTCCCCTCTGATTGAATCTTTGGATGAAATGGATGCTAAGTTTTCGTTCGAAGAACTCAAAAATGTCTTAACGGATTTAAGAGATACTAGCCCAGGTGAGGATTGTATTTCTTATTCTTTTATAACTAGACTAAATGAGAAGTCTAAGCTGCACTTTTTAAATCTGGTTAACAACATATTTCAATCAGGTAACATTCCCGAATCCTGGAAGTTCCAAAATGTTATTCCCATCCTAAAACCTGGAAAATGTCCTTCTGATCCTAATTCATACAGACCCATTGCTCTAGCCTCTGCTTTATCAAAAATTATGGAACGGCTTTTAAAAAATCGTATGGAATGGATAGTGGAAAGCAGAAATATCTTAGCTCCCTCTCAATTTGGCTTCAGAAAGGGGTTGAGTACCACAGATAGTCTCAGTGTTTTTACTACAGACATTCGACGAGCATATGCCAAAGGAGAGTATTTGGTTGGTGTTTTTCTAGATGTTGCATCTGCATATGATAATGTTCTTCTTCCGGTACTCAGGCAGAAATTGCACCAGCTGAGTATTCCGCCGAGGATGGCTCATTTTATATGTAATCTGCTGACCGGTAGATCGATATCTGTAAAACATCCGCTGCTTACTATACCTCCCAGACTTGTCTGGAAAGGTTTGCCTCAAGGTTCAGCTCTCAGTCCTCTGTTGTATAACTTATATACTCATGACCTCGAATTGTCTGTCAATAGTTTTTGTAATATCCTTCAGTATGCTGACGACATCGTCCTTTACTACAGCTCAAAATCTGTAGAGGATATAACTTATCGCTTAAATACTGCTTTACGCTATCTAGACCAGTGGCTCTCTAACCATGGTTTAGCACTATCAGTAGCAAAGTGCCGGGCAGTAGTTTTTTCCAAAAAGAGAGTAACCCCTGATTTCGAAATTATTTACGGTAATGATACTATCCAATTAGCAGAGAACGTTAAATTCTTAGGCATGATTCTTGATAAAAGACTGAACGGAATTGCACATGCTGAACATATCAGTAAAAAATGTGAAAAAGGCATTAATGCTTTAAGAGCTGTGTCTGGTGTGTGGTGGGGTGCACACCCTTATACTCTGAAACTACTGTACAATGCCATAATCCGTAGTCACATTGATTATGGATTATTTGTTTTAGACCCTTTTAATAAAGTTGCTACTGAAAAACTCAATAGAATCCAATACAAATGCCTACGAATTATTATAGGTGCAATGAAGTCTTCCCCCACCAACGCACTGCAGGTGGAGTGTGTAGATCCACCTTTTCCTATCCGTCGCCAATTCTTATCTGACCGGTTTGTTGGTAAAATGTTACAGCTGTCTTCCCACCTCCTATGGTCTAAATTATCTGATTTAGCGGACCTCATCCCTCGGAACGGGCCCCTACCCTACTTGCTCAATAGTTTCCTGAGATTTACCTCCCTTCCTCATCCCTTGTCCTCTTATCCATCTAACCCATTATTCTGTACGCCTTATAAGGCACTAGTACATCATCCGTCCATTATCACTAATCTTGGTCTAACCAAGGGAGCTGCTGACACCAACACAAAATTTCAATCCATAGTAAATGAAAATTTTTCAAATCACATCCTCATCTTTACAGATGCATCAAAGCTTTCAAAGGAAAGCTGTGTTGGTGCAGCTTGCTGGATACCAAAATTCAAAATTATATTGCAATATAAATGTCCTCCTGAATCATCTGTGTTTACTGGAGAGGCTGTTGCTTTGTTAGAAGCAATCCGGTTCACAGACTCCCACGACTTTAAACAGACTGTCATTTGTACTGACTCTTTAAGCTGCATACTGGCTATAAAGGGAAATCCATTTCATAGTAAATTAAGGTCTTCAATTATTTTAAGGATTCGTGAAGAACTGTACTCATGCTTTTTAAAGGGTTTGGATGTTACCTTGGCATGGATTCCAGGCCATTCTGGAATAAGTGGGAATGAATCTGCAGACTCGTGCGCAAAATTAGCCATCCAGTGTGGTAATTTAGATCATTTTTTTATTTCGGCCCAGGATTTGTTGTCTCTTGCATCAACTCATTTGGAAGAGTCATGGTCTGAATTCTAGGAACTGTCAAAATCTCAGAAAGGTAAGTTTTATGCTGCGATTCAACCTAATATCCCCAGGCGACCTTGGTTTTTTTCCCAAAAATTTACTGAACGGAGAATTATATCAACTATTTGTCGCTTGCGCCTTGGACATGCATGTACACCTGTGCACTTAGCTAAGATCAGGGTCAGGGACCACTCACTGTGTGAATGTGGCCTAGACGACGGTTCCCCTCCTCACATACTTTTCACTTGCCCTAAGTTGATCCGTCCCTTATACGACGTCCTTCCTCATAAAGTTCCCCGCCCCCTTAATGTTCAATGTTTGTTAATGTTTGTGTTTAGTCCTCTATGTAAATTTTTATGTAAATATATTAGATATAACAAAATTAAATTGTAAGCTAACACCTTTGTATTATATTTTTTATTACTAACCCTCTGTGTTATGTATATAATGTATATATAATTTATTTTTTTTGTTTTTTATAGGTGAAGGCAATTTTTAACTGGATCTTTTTTTTTTAACATGCATTCTCTTATTGTGTAACATTATCTCTTTTACCGTACAACCTCCTTCGTGTTTTCTCCATACAACGTGACATTGGCGAAGTGATATGTGCTCTACTGGCACGCTCGGAACGCCATAATCAAAGATCCTAATCCTAATCCTAGTTTTTCAAAAGTCTTAGGTAGACTTGACTTGAGGCCAGTCATGGCGCAGCGGCACGAAGTGTCACTGTAAAACCGACTGGTTGTGGGTTCGATCTTCACTCGAGGAGATGAAATATTTACTTAAATTTATTATATATTTATACTAGAGGCCGCCCGCGACTTCGTCTGCGTGGAAACCCTATGATAACGTAACAATATTATCAACATAAGAAATATGGTAACTAAGTATTGCAAAGCTCTAAATTCTATACATAGGTCTATTGGAAGCTACTGCAGTATGCTCCTATAAACTATATTTAACGATTTTTTTTCCTTCAGCATAAACATGCACATTTTTCGCTTTGGAATCACGTGAGCAAGCCACATAGAGCTACCCATGACAAAAACATGGCGTGTCTAAATGTAGGCCTGCTACCTTCAAGGTTTGACCCTGAGATCACGCATTCAGTTTTCAGAAGCGATAAATGTATCTATTTTCAATTAGGAATAAATCCCGCGGGAACTACGGGATAAAAAGTAGCCTATATGTTATTCTGGGTCTTCAGCTACCTACATACCAAATTTCATCGTAATCGGTTCAGTAGTATTCGCGTGAAAGAGTAACAAACATCCATACATACTCACAAACTTTCGCATTTATAATATTAGTAGGATTTATTTAGTTGAGTTCTGCCACTCAACACGCAATGCCTCCAGAATTCCCTCTGCCTACCGTGCTGTGTGCGGGATAAAACGTGAAGCTGATTTTTATTTCTTACGTAGACTACTTCCCCCAATTTCAGTTGCTGGTTACGTCACGTACTACATCCATGTTTTCTTTTAAAATAAATTTTTCCCAGTTCAAATTAGGGTAATAAGCTGTTTATTTAAAACATATTTTGTTTTATTTTCATAATATTAGATTTATTCTATGATTGATCCCCTAATGTTAATTACTTCTAGGAAGCCAAAGCTACTTTTTTGTTTGTTCGTTTTTTAAAGTCTATTAATAATATTAAAGTTATTTAATACTAGTACTAGTACAATCGCAACATTAAACTAGGTATATTATTTTTTTAAGTTAACATGGTACTGATATTTGATCTCCATCGTTTCTAATGTTAAGTTTATTAATAAAGTTACTTAAAAGTTTGATAAGCTTTTTAATTTCATTGAATTCGATGATAGTTCAAAACTGCCCCATATATGTTCAAAGCTACCCCGCAAGGGGGGCAGCTTTGAACATTTGACTACTGCTACTAAAGTTTATATTGCACCTTTAACTTATATTTTTTTCTACATATGATGCTACGATTGTGTGGCACAATAGTTGGACTAAGCATTGTGATATAGTAAAGAAGTTAAAAACTGTAGAATTTTTAGATATGACACTAAGTTTAAAAATCGTTCGAATGTGCCCCCCCTCTCCCCTATAACGAATTTCATATATCAATAGAGGTGAATAATATATATTTTTTTTATATTTTGCAAGATTGAAAATTCGTTAATAAAAAGGTTTTTTGAACAAATGTATTCGTAATATAAAGGTATATTATGTATTAACTTTTACTGGCAGTGTTAGCGGATTTCGAAAAATTCGTTAAATCAAGGAAATTGTTATATTGGGGGTCGTTACATTAAGGTTATACTGTATATATACTATTTATATTCTTCCGCGTACCTATAGGAAGACCTAATGGTAGGACGCGTTTTCCAAATGGTACAGCATCACCAGAGTTGAAAAATGTAGTGAAGATAGTCACATCCATCTCTAACAATCTCAAATTATTTGTATGGCGCTGTGAACTTGACCCGTCTTGCAATGACTTGTAATGTCATAGAGAATAGTGTGTATGGTACTGATAGAAAGGAAAGTCATCTATCATTTCAGCCTTCATTGGGCATCTTCAATTTTTTTTGTTATTTTTATCCATAGAGGCAGACACCGAGCCGCCCGAGCGAGGGTCGTCTTCAATGCGCTCTGCCCATTCTGAAATCACTTGACCTCTTTTGAATAGTAGATAATGAAGGTGCAGATATGTGTAATGACAAGTTATGATGATATGCTTGATAGACAGCCACCATGTCTACATGAATCATTTTTGAGTTTTACCTTGTTTAGTAAAAAAAATAATTACAGCGTTTTCATCAGTCATTTAACTTTTTTTTTAACTTCGTTTCGTTGCTGACGAAGGCTAACTAGCAAGCTAATCATTAGAAATGTGTATAATTTCACATTTATACCTTCAAATAGTGTCATCTACGAAATAATTAATCTAATTACGAATGAATTAAGTTTCATATCTATTTATTTTATTAAATGCCCCTCATGTACAGGGTGGAAGTGTCAGCGCTCCTTTTACGGAAACAGAATATAGGGTAAAATATTTCAAACCCATTCTTAAAGAAATTAATTAAGATAATAACAGTTTAGACGTAGAATTTTTTTTTTCATTTCACGATGTTTATCCATACCTGTATTTCGTGTGACGTAGTTACGCAAAGATGCGAATAACGTAAACGCTTACTACTACAAAAATACGGTGGTTAAACAACTTTGAACTTTGCCGCCAATACCTTCTACTCGATTTCGGAATGAGATATATGCGGCGGTTTTCCTTTGATAGGTTTAAGTGTGCGTGCGTCGTTCTTGACAAATGACGTTTTATTTTAAAACGACAATATTATTATTTATTTTGTTTGAAAAAAACACTTTTTCATTTTTGGGAAAAAATATTAATTGTATTACGCTTTTAAGGAGTAGTTAAAACGATGGTTTCATTTAAAATAGTGCTAACACTTCCACCCTATATAACTAGCGACCAACGCGCAACTTCGCTCGCCTAAGTTTATTTTTATATTATCGCCAAATAATATATTTTTTTTACATAAATAGTAGCTTAGGTGTTATTTTGATGTATAAGCTACACTACTGTAAAGTTTCATCTAAATTCCTTAAATAATTTTGCGTGATAGTGGAACGAACATCTATACATTTACTAGAGGGCGCGCGCGGCTTCGCCCGCTTATTAGGAGTGAATTCTTAAAAAAACCACGGAACACGTGCTCAATAAAATATTTTTAACAGTCTGAATTTAATTTTTTATAAAAATCGGTGGCAATTTAAAGATTTTTCCATATAAACTTCCAACCCCTTATTTGAACCCTTAGAGGGTGAATATCTTAAAAACCATGAAACACGTATTCAATGAAATATTTTTAAGAGTCTGAATTTCAAATTTTATAAAAATCGGTACAGATAAAAAAAAAATTCCATACAAACTTTCAACCCCTATTACATCCCTTTAGGGTTAAAAATTTTCAAATTCCCTTCTTAGTGGATGTCCAGAATATGAAAATAAACAGCTGCCCAAATTTCACGTTTCTACCATCAGCGGTTACGGCTCTGCGTGCGTCTTACCTCAGTCAGTCAGCACAAGTCCTTTTATATATATAGATAACTAGAGGGCGCGCGCAGCTTCGCCCACTTATTAGGAGTGAATTCTAAAAAATCCACGAAACACGTGTTCAATAAAATATTTTTAACAGTCTGAATTTAAATTTTTATAAAAATTGGTGGCAATTTCAAGATTTTTCCATACAAACTTTCAACCCTTTATTTGAACCCTTAGGGGATGAATTCTTAAAAACCATGAAACACGTGTTCAATGAAATATTTTTAAGAGTCTGATTTTCAAATTTTATAAAAGTCGGTGCAGATTAAAATGTTTTTCCATACAAACTTTCAACCCCTATTTCATCCCGTTAGGGTTAAAATTTTTGAAATTCCCTTCTTAGTGGATGTCCAGAATATGAAAATAAACATCTCCCTAAGATTCACGTTTCTACCATCAGAGGTTACGGCTCTGCGTGCGTCTTACCTCAGTCAGTCAGCACAAGTCCTTTTATATAATATATATATTATATAGATATTAATAGGATTTTTCAAAAAATATTGACAGTTTTATTTATGTTTACTACACCGGATCTTCAAAAAAATTGGCAAACATACTATGGAGTTCTCTTTAAACAACTTGAAATAGAAATAGTAGGTACCTATTATAAAATATTATTTGCCTAATATTACCTACAAAGTATTCAATCTCTAATTACGCAGTTTATTGTGTAAGAGGTCACTTCATAATAGCTACGCATACAATAAGAATCACTTCAAAGGAACAAAAAAGTCAGATGAAAACAAAAGCAATGAGAAATGGAAGAATTAACAATTAGTACTATAATGATAATTGTGCCTTTTGAATTTTTAAGAAAAAGTTTAGTAGCAAAAAAAACAACGATCCTTGATACTTTTATCTGTGCTAATTTAAATGCGAACGCCATTTTGGATCAATTAAGGTAAGGTAATTTTTTAATTTTGTAAGAAAATTTATTCAATTACATACTAAGAGATCTTAGTCTTCTAACATTTATAGCATATATTTTTTAGGATTCTGTACTTTAAAAGAAAATTACAAAACCTTTATAGAATCACTTTATTGTACATACATCCAATAAGACCATTTATTTCGAGATCACGTGGAACTTAAGTACTTGTTTCCACCAAAATTATAAAAATAACAAACAAATTAATATTAGATTGTTGCAAATTATAAAAACACGGCGTCATCCACTATAAGCGACCTCTTAGCCTAAAATTGCACTGAAATTTGTATCAAACTTAAAAAAGAAATTCTATAAAAAAAAACAAATATTAGTATTACTAGTATAATAAATCAACTATTAAAATCGTTGTCCCACAGATATAAAATGTTATCCATATTGATGTGACAAACGCCAAAAGCTTTGAGGAATGCCTTTGGCGTCAAACAACGTACCCGCACATTTATCGTACAAGCGAGAGTTCGGATATTAATCCAGTATAAAACACCTTTTCAATCTATATGCATTTGTTGTCATTTTACTGGTAAATTTTTGCAGAAACAAAAGAAAAATAAAACAAAGATTTTCAAAAATCTATCGCGATACAGTTGGGTCGTGGCTGATTGAATGAAGTTGATGCTTCTTGGTTGATATGTTATTTTAGAAATTACTAACTTTATATTATAGAAATGATTACATCTTCGCCTATAATAGTGCGTGGGACATATAAAAACTCAAAATGGAGTACTATGGAAAAATATATTATGTGAGTATTTAACATAACAAAATAATATTCTTGTTATGCAAAGTAAAGCACTGGCTCGCCTGATGAAATAATGAAGTTTGTATCATAGAAACGAAATTTTGTGTTTTCTGGACTAATGTCAATTTTTCAAATATTTAAGGATATGGAAACAAAAAATATTAACATTAAATTGATCAAAACAGTCATAGTCAGTCAGTCATGGCGCAAAAACAACAATATATGACTGTAAGCGTTAACTGGTAACTGGTTGTGGGTTTGATTCCCACTCTAGAAAATGAAATATATATATAAATTCATATTTTCATTTGTTCTGAAGTTTGTATCATTGAAACGAAATTTTGTGTTTTCTGGAATAATGTCATTTTTTCAAAGTGTTTAAGAATATGGAAACAAAAAGTATTAGCAATAAATTGATCAAAACAGTCATGGTCAGTCACTGTAATCGTGACTGGTTGTGAGATCAATTCCCACTCGAGGAAATGAAATATTTATTTAAATTATTATTTTCATTTTGTTACATTACAAACAGTAAGAACTGAAAATTGCTTTATCTTTGATAAATAAATCAAATAAATCAGCTTCACGCTGTATCCCGCACACTGCAGGATAGGCAGAGAGAATGGCTTGAAAATTTAGCGAGGAAATCGGGGAATGGATTGTCTTAACAGTAGATTCCCTCTGCATATCTTGCTATTAGCGGTACATAAAACTGAAAAAAAAAAATTTATAGTTCATACTTTTTTAGGTAATCGCGACTGGTTGTAGGTTGGATCCCTATTCGAGGAAATTAAATATTTGATTAAATGTATATTTTCATTTCTTCACTGTAGTGTCGAGGCAAAGCACGGCGTTGAGTTCCGCCACTTATAAAATTAAATCTCTCAATCTAACCAATATCTACATATCATAATCATATGCATAAGGAAAACGAAGTAAGTGCTATATATACATCGTGTCAAAGGCCTTGTTGATAAATGATTTGATCTTAGTCTGTTTATTTCGAATACCAGTTAAAATACATTAATATCTTAGATAAACAAATAATCTTAATAAGGTATAAATATATGTTTTAAATTTCAATCCATCTAAAACGCTCCTAAGGAATTGAAATGGAATCACGTAGCTCAAGAACGAGCTAATTTAAAAAGGACTCACGTTAGTTTTCCTCAATTAAAAGACCCATCTTTGAGAGATGCTGGATTTAGAGATTTCATACAATGGTTTACTGGTAAATCTATAGACGACGGTCCTGAAGGTCTATGGCGGATTCATGACATGTTTTAAAAATACATCCCGGTGGTGGAGAATGTTTAGAATTATCCAAGGTATACCAAGAATTATATTTCGCATACTAGCGAACCCTGCGCGGCTTGGCCCGTGTGAATTATTATTTATAGAAATATTTTTCGAACATGAGGTTAATGCTGTTGCATTGTTGCCCTACTGGTTTTTACTGGGTATTGTTGGGTTGGGTGTATGGGTTTACAGGTGGGTGAGAAGAAGGTACTCTGCCCCTGAGAAATTCAAGCACTACGTGACTGCTTAAGAAAATTCCGCTTGGGGCCGTCCATCGGGCTAGGAGCAGCGTAGTACTACGCGTGTCCATTCTAAGCTGAACTGTATTTAATACGATCTCTATAGAGACATCTTGAAATCTTATATTTAGTTAATATTTTTTATCATCATACAAATAATAATTTATATAAAAATATCAGGCAATAAAACACTGAAAACTAAGAATTTAGCCAATTCAATAAAACAGTTTTAAAAATTACTCTTTTAGCAAGTAGCAATTTTGTTAAAATATAACTTTAAGTTTATATAACTTTTTTACGCACAGAAACAGACAAAATTTTAAAAACCATTGTTTTGGGCTCTGTTACATTGATAAATACCCCTATTAACATCTTGTCTGATGTGTTTCCCACCGATCAGTACTATTCTTTTATGACAGGCCAGTGTGTAACAGCGTGCACCTGTAAACGCGACATGTTGTGGGTTCGATTTCCATTCGAAAAAATTAAATATTTTAATTTCTTCGCTCCACGCGGCGTTGAATTGCACCACTCAACACGCAATGCCTCCAGAAAGAAAATGGGGAGCGGAGTGTCTGCCTACTTGCGGGATACAGAATGAAGCGGAAAAAGGAAAAAAACTTAAACTACTTACTTATTACTTAACATAATTATAATTTTGTGAAGGAAAATTTTCATCTCCAAACATTACGTGAAAATATATTACAATTTAATATGTATAATTCACGTAAGGATTGAATATTCATAATATTGCTATAATAAATTACCTCTTTGATGTTCATACTTAATGTTATTATAGGAAACTGATATAACAGAGGCTTTTGAGTCGCACCATATAAACCCATCAACTGAGAAAATCCTAAGTAAATTTTATATAAGGCTTGCAAAAACACAACGAAATTCTCTGGACACTTTTCATGAAGATCTTTTTCTTCTTTTATAGAAACACTGAAAATGGCAGTTTCTGAGGAACTAAAAAATATACAAAAGGATTGACCATACAGATGCTTTATTTGTGATAGTATTATATAGTTGCTCTTTCCCTTGTTGGCTTGAAAATTATTGGCTATCTACATTTTGGTACATGCTAGCGTTGGTGTCTATGTTGTTAACAGTAACGTGTCATAACTTTATCCATAGGCGAACCAACTGGAGAATGTATGTTTTTTATTGGTGTATATGGTCCTATTTGTAAGAATATAACAATTATAGTTTACTAATTTAGTATTTAACACGCAATGCCTCCAAAATTCAGTGGAAAGTGGGTAACGGAGTGTCTTAGCACTACGTTCCCTATGCCTACCCTGCTGTATGCGGAATACAGAGTGAATCTATATATATACTAATTTATTAATTACTAGCGACCCGCTCGCGGCTTTTTTTTGTCTGTGCGTTTGTTCACGCTTATCTCAGAAACGGCTTAACTGGTTTAAAAGGAAGAACCAAGACGCGCGTGGGCCGCTAGTGTTGATGTAAATGACTTAACCTGTATAAAATTGCAGTACATCACTTTGCTCTATAAATATCTAATGATCTCCACAGCGTATGGATATAAGGATATTTTGATACTTTTTTTACACGTTGGGTCACATTATCGAAATTTTCACGCGGATCCCAAATTTTTTCTCATATTAAATATAGCCTATGCACATCACAGATAATGTAGAAATCTGAGGTAAAAGAATTTTTCAAATCTGTACCAGTAGTGTCACTAGATATCAATGGCCCCTTCACCATTATTCCATGAATTTTCTTAAGATCTTTTGAATAAAATGCCTCATTTTAATAATTTAAAAAAAATTTTACAGGTATTGAAAATATCTTTAATAAAATATCATTTAATTAGATAAGAAAAAATACAGCTGTATGAATAATATGGTTTGATTGTTGGCACTTTTATCAACTTTACATTATAGTAAAAAAAGTAATTATAGTATAGAATAAAAAATAAAAAGTAATTATACCATATTGGCATAACAACAATAGTTGGACATATTGTATCGCTGATTTTTTTGTAGATATTGATACGTTCTATAATACTGTTAAACATTTTTTTCATCTATCATCAATAGTTGCCGCAACGCGCGCGATGACAGAATTTTTATGAATATTTTTTCACACATTGGGTTACATTATTGCATTTTTATTAGGGAAAATGTAATATAGCAAATGTCACTCAGTTTTGAAATCAGTCAGGTAGTTTTTATTTGAAAACCATACAAACATACATAGAAAAATACATATGTTTCCTCTTTATAATAGAGAAAAAGATAAAAGATAAATATAATGCACTCAATAACTGTTAAAGTTAATCCAGACATGTTTTCAAGAGAAATTATATTTTTTTTACAAATAATAAAATTGTAATTTATTTTCTAAATATATTAGGTGTTCATACATAATATACTCACCTAGAACAATTCCATAGTTGCTAATTTGTTTTGTTTTATTCGAGATTTTCGAGTTTTCCACGAACTATAACTTACTCGTATATACAAATACATTAATGGATTTGGATGGAAATAAGCTTTTGAACCAATCATCTTCTATAATCCGAGAAAGGACAAGATATAGCACGCAATTTGGATTTATTACTTGATAGTTCTTTTTCCCGATCACCTTATTATCTAGTTTTATTAAAAGGTAAATAAATGTTTATATTCTTAATCTTCTAAGAGCCCAGTCGTAGCGCAGGGGGACATGTGCTGTTGTAAATGTGACATGTTATGGGTTCGATTTCTACTCGAAGAAATATTAATTATTTTCATTTTCTCGCTCTGGTAACAAGACAAACCGTGGCGTTGAGTTCCGCCACTTTACACGCAATGTCTCCAGAATTAAGCGGGGAGTGGAGAAGGGAAGTTTCTTAATGCAAACGAAATGTCTTACCAGGTTCCCAGGTTTCCTGTGTCTATCTAACAAATAAAAAAATGTTAATCTTTTTACAGTATAAAACATATCAAAGCTAGATTTAGTACTTTGCTACATTCAAATAGCATGTAGAACAAAAAAAAACGAATTTTAAACCATAGTCATATCTATCATCATATTTATAGAATTTAAAGTTATAAAAAACAGGTGAATTTAAAAATTTAAATTTAACTTATACAACTTATATCTATAGATGCCTTCGTGGCCCAGGGGCGCAAGGGTGTGACTCTAACGCGACGGTTGTGGGCTCCCTCGCCACACGACGAAATGAAATATTTATTTAAATAGAAATATAACTATTTCTCCGCTCTGGTGACGAGGCAAAGAGCGGCGTTGAGTGCCGCTACTCCACACGCAATGCCCCCAAAATTGGGCTTAAAGTGTGGAACGGAGTGTCTTACACTAACTTTTTTATTACCTCTGCCTACCCTGCTGAGTGCGCTATACAGCGTGAAGCTGATTTTATTTCATTTATTTGAACTTATACAACCATAAATATTCTAAAATATTTCCAAAGTTCCATATTTCTATAGGTAACGCTAACATGATGATTCAAAATAACAAAAACACGAATATTGAACATAAATTATGTATTCAGTATTACAATTACAGTGTGAACATAACATTATATTTCCTTTCAGATTTTTAAGCATATTTGTCCGTAAAGGGTTTTTCAAAACACATTACCGTTGGCACGACGCCATTGGCTTTCTGTTGCCGATATGTATGTGGATGACGAGTGGGGGCCGTCTCCCCCATGTTCTTTAGACGTGGCTTTGGATCAATTGCAGCGCTAGCTTAATATTTTTCCTCATATCTGTCAATACTGCCTATCCGGATACTATTAAAGACGGCAATCAAGTCAGGTACCAATATAAAAAAAGGATTAGAAATTTATTTAAATCTATAGTGCAGGTACAATTAAAAACTAAAGAGATTAAAATACCAATGTCTAAATTTATTTATATAATACCCAATACTTGCGTAATAGAAAAATAATATAGAGATTTCATCTCTATGCTTCAAGGATTTTTTCCTAATTTACTATCAGAATTTAAATGAGAAACAAATCAGATTACTTATTTATTAATAAATACTTTAAACTTAGCTAATCAATCGTTGGTTCAGTAGAACAAAAATTTGAATAAAAAATAAAAATAATATATTTTCTATAAAATAATGGAATAGAGAATCTAATTTAAAATATGATTTTTTGCAAAAGCACAACTCCAGACCAGGGAGAGCATCAAGAGGAAGCCGATTATTCGATTGAAAGGATGTCATTGGCAACACATTCGCTGCCTTGACACTCTTCGGAATCTCAGTTCTTAAGTATCTTTATTCAATTTTCAGAGAAATCTATGAAAAAATTAAGGCAAACTACAGAGCATGTACGCAGTTCATATAAGTTGTCGGTCAAATACAAGAAACAATGAGAACTGTATTTATAAATTTAGCTTCACGTTGTATCCCGCATGAAGCAGGTTAGGCAGAGGAAGTCTAGTGTTAAGACGCTTCGCTCTCTATTTTCCATCAATTTCTGTAGGCATGGCATGTTGAGTGGCGGAACTCAACGCCGCGTTTCTTGCCTCGAAACCAGATCTAAGAAATAAAAATATTAAATTTTTCAGGTCCTTGAATGGGAATCGAATCCACAACATGTCACGTTTACAGTCACACGCTTGTGCCCCAGCGTCACGACTGACTAACAATAATTAAATACATCCAGTATTTTTATCGAGAAAAAAATCTACGGCTTTTAACCTTTACTTTTAATGTTAGACATAAAATACAATGTTACGTACAGGTTAAGCCAAATGAAAGGTATTCGGTTAAGACAATAAAAGTAAAACCTAATGGATGAGCGGATCATTTTTCTACTCCCTTCATTAATATAACCACAGAAATAGGTTCGAACCTAAATCTCGGCAAAGAAGCTGGGCTTTTCATTTTATTTATTCCCTTTCCGATAAACCCTAATTACATTCGAAAAGAATATGTAGGTACTTAATGAAATATTTTTGTATATTTACACTTCTCCCTCGGGTAATGTGTGGTCTACTAGTATTTAAAGGTATTTTGTCCTGTGTATTAAAAACCTACGCGTAAACTCAATAAAATATTCAATACATAATTGATATTTTACAAAATGATACCCGTCGTAGCACACGGGTGACGGGTGAGCGCGACAGTTGTTGTTCGATTCCCATTAGGGGGAATGAATTGTTACTTATTAATATTTTATATCATTTCTTGGCTCCGGTACTAAGAAGGCAAGGCTGGGTGTTTAGTTACGCCTCTTAACACGCAATGTCACTAAAATTCTGTGGAAAATGGCGAACGAAGTGTCATAATACTAGGTTAAGGCTGAAATAGAAAATACAACGGTGTATTAGATTATTATTTAATACAAACAAAGTAACGTACTTTGTGGTACAAAAATATAAGATTTAAATAAATGGGCTAAACATCCACAATGTTAGTATTATACAAGATACAAGAAACACAATTAAGTGTTAATAATTTGTAACAAATATACATATATCACTAATTTTCATTATCGTCCCGTAAATGCTTTGGAGGGTTCCGTGGAATAGGCATTACCCGAGTTATCTTTAGATCGCGGCAATTTGTTTTCCACAAATTGCCTATTCATCCTCACATAAACGTGAGTTATAGAACTCCTTAAATAAACATCTCCACCGATAACATGATATTAAACTCGCGACACAAATTCAATATACATTTTTCATTTGAGTTGTTTGTGTTCTACATAATTTATGTTTGTTTGTTCTATTTTTATTAAGGATTGGTGATTTTTTCAACGTTGTATCCCTTAGGTATGTAGCAGAGTAGACAGAGAGGGGTGCCTAGTGTTAGAACACTCCGCACTCCACTTTTCGTCGATTTCTGGAGGTATTGCGTGTTGAGTGGCAGAACTCAACGCAGCGTTTTGCCTCGACACTAGAGCGAAGAAATGAATATATAATTCATATTTCATTTCCTCGAGTAGATATCGAACTCACAACCAGTCGCGTTTACAGTCACACACTTGTACCCCTGCGCCACGACTGACTGGATTGACTTTTATGTATTAAAAGCTGTTTAAATTCGCTTTCTCACTTTCTTATTATTAATTTTCTACTATGCGCTTGTTGAACGGTCTTTATATTTGATTTATACATTATACAAGAAAATTATATTTTGTAAATAGATACTGTATGAGTATCTACTTCTGTTATAATATTAAGTTGTATTTGCCGTGCGACGTGTGTTGACTTTTTGGCTTGCATACAAACAAAACAACCGTTTGAAGTTACGAATTACGTCATATGTCGTGTGACGAAATAGTCACATTTAAGATTATTATTATGTTTATCATGATTTACGTATAGTAAATATTAGTTTTCTAGTTAGCCAAAGCGTTCCATCTTCTCTTTATATAGGTTTGTCTTTAGGAAGTATAAGTTTAGATAGATATTACAAGTATATTACCATATACTTTATCATTATGGTATACAGAATACTACCCTTGATCTTATTGCCCCATATCTAAGCGAAAGAATGCAGAAGGTTAGTATAAATAATGTGAAATCATCTGGATGTTCTCTAAGGATGGGTGTTCCACAAGGATCTATTCTGGTCACCTTTTATTTCTTCTTTATATTAACGAATCTTTTTATGCAAAGAACCTATGTTATATTGTACGCAGATGATACTTCTTTAATATTTTAGGTAGACAGGAATAAAATAAACTATGACGAAGTGAATAGTACATTATCGCATATTCTTCATTGGTATCGAATAACTAAATGTATCGAATTTGCTTTACCAAACGTTAAAAAACATAATTTTAATCTAGTGATTAAAAGAGAAACCCTCAATGTGTCGGAATGAGCTATATTCTTAGGTTTAACAATAGATTCCAAACTCCAATGGAATACTAATCTGGAAGCACTTGCGGATAAACTCCGCTGTGCCGCGATCTGAAAAAGTAAGACACATGACGGACGTTGAAACTGCCCGACTGGTCTACTAAAATAGTTAATTTTAATAGTATTTTATCTTATGGAATGCTGCTATGGAGCAGTGCTTGAGATATAAATTTAATATTTATTCTCCAAAAAACCTAAGAGCTCGAGATTCTCTGCGAGATGTTTTTAAAAATACAGGTATTATTACGGTCGCTTCACAATTTGTATATTATAATATTCTGTTTATCCGGCAAAATATAGTGTCATAGTCAAAATAGTGATATACATACGATAGGAACGAGAAATAAAGACGCTACTTGTTACGTCAAGTTTTTGCTTCTAAGAAGTTAATAAATCGTTTATGGGTCTGAGTATACGTGTATATAATAAATTTTCACAGTGTATTCTTAGGTTGCCACTACCACAGTTTAAAGTAGCTTTAAAAAAAACTAACAAGTAAAGTTTAGTACACTGTTCAAGAATATTTAGAGGATAAACATGGATGAAATTAAAGTCTATTGAATGTCTTGCAGGATAGCTACCAGTTAATGTAATAATTGAATTATACCATTGACTTTGAAAAGAGCAACTGTTGAGTTTCTTGCCGACTCTTCTCAGCAGAACTGCCTTCCGAACCGGTGGTAGCTTTTTTTTTTGTTTGTCTATTTGAATAAAGAATATTTTGAATAGGCATTACCCGAGTTATCTTTAGATCGCGGCAATTTGTTTTCCACAAATTGCCTATTCATCCTCACATAAACGTGAGTTATAGAACTCCTTAAATAAACATCTCCACCGATAACATGATATTAAACTCGCGACACAAATTCAATATACATTTTTCATTTGAGTTGTTTGTGTTCTACATAATTTATGTTTGTTTGTTCTATTTTTATTAAGGATTGGTGATTTTTTCAACGTTGTATCCCTTAGGTATGTAGCAGAGTAGACAGAGAGGGGAGCCTAGTGTTAGAACACTCCGCACTCCACTTTTCGTCGATTTCTGGAGGTATTGCGTGTTGAGTGGCAGAACTCAACGCAGCGTTTTGCCTCGACACTAGAGCGAAGAAATGAATATATAATTCATATTTCATTTCCTCGAGTAGATATCGAACTCACAACCAGTCGCGTTTACAGTCACACACTTGTACCCCTGCGCCACGACTGACTGGATTGACTTTTATGTATTAAAAGCTGTTTAAATTCGCTTTCTCACTTTCTTATTATTAATTTTCTACTATGCGCTTGTTGAACGGTCTTTATATTTGATTTATACATTATACAAGAAAATTATATTTTGTAAATAGATACTGTATGAGTATCTACTTCTGTTATAATATTAAGTTGTATTTGCCGTGCGACGTGTGTTGACTTTTTGGCTTGCATACAAACAAAACAACCGTTTGAAGTTACGAATTACGTCATATGTCGTGTGACGAAATAGTCACATTTAAGATTATTATTATGTTTATCATGATTTACGTATAGTAAATATTAGTTTTCTAGTTAGCCAAAGCGTTCCATCTTCTCTTTATATAGGTTTGTCTTTAGGAAGTATAAGTTTAGATAGATATTACAAGTATATTACCATATACTTTATCATTATGGTATACAGAATACTACCCTTGATCTTATTGCCCCATATCTAAGCGAAAGAATGCAGAAGGTTAGTATAAATAATGTGAAATCATCTGGATGTTCTCTAAGGATGGGTGTTCCACAAGGATCTATTCTGGTCACCTTTTATTTCTTCTTTATATTAACGAATCTTTTTATGCAAAGAACCTATGTTATATTGTACGCAGATGATACTTCTTTAATATTTTAGGTAGACAGGAATAAAATAAACTATGACGAAGTGAATAGTACATTATCGCATATTCTTCATTGGTATCGAATAACTAAATGTATCGAATTTGCTTTACCAAACGTTAAAAAACATAATTTTAATCTAGTGATTAAAAGAGAAACCCTCAATGTGTCGGAATGAGCTATATTCTTAGGTTTAACAATAGATTCCAAACTCCAATGGAATACTAATCTGGAAGCACTTGCGGATAAACTCCGCTGTGCCGCGATCTGAAAAAGTAAGACACATGACGGACGTTGAAACTGCCCGACTGGTCTACTAAAATAGTTAATTTTAATAGTATTTTATCTTATGGAATGCTGCTATGGAGCAGTGCTTGAGATATAAATTTAATATTTATTCTCCAAAAAACCTAAGAGCTCGAGATTCTCTGCGAGATGTTTTTAAAAATACAGGTATTATTACGGTCGCTTCACAATTTGTATATTATAATATTCTGTTTATCCGGCAAAATATAGTGTCATAGTCAAAATAGTGATATACATACGATAGGAACGAGAAATAAAGACGCTACTTGTTACGTCAAGTTTTTGCTTCTAAGAAGTTAATAAATCGTTTATGGGTCTGAGTATACGTGTATATAATAAATTTTCACAGTGTATTCTTAGGTTGCCACTACCACAGTTTAAAGTAGCTTTAAAAAAAACTAACAAGTAAAGTTTAGTACACTGTTCAAGAATATTTAGAGGATAAACATGGATGAAATTAAAGTCTATTGAATGTCTTGCAGGATAGCTACCAGTTAATGTAATAATTGAATTATACCATTGACTTTGAAAAGAGCAACTGTTGAGTTTCTTGCCGACTCTTCTCAGCAGAACTGCCTTCCGAACCGGTGGTAGCTTTTTTTTTTGTTTGTCTATTTGAATAAAGAATATTTTGAATTGAATTGAATTGAATATAATAAAACTTGGGATGTAGTTACAATGTAATATAGAAATCATTTCAATGGCACTGCATGGCAATTTTCCAAGCTAAATAAATGGTTTCTTTGCTAAAGCAACGTATCACATATAAGAAACCGGACAAGCGCGAGTCGAGCTCACCCATGGAGGGTTCCGTACAAAAATTGGAGGTCTCAGGCTTATTCTGAAATTCAGGCTTTAACTAGAGCCCTTTCATCTGATACCTCACTTGACCTAGCGGTTTTAGTTCCAAATTTTGCCCCCCTTTAATAATAATGTTACTATTAAATTTTAGGATTTAACTGCAAATTACCCATTTACCATTACACCTAGCATCTACAGATAGTACTAGTTTAGGAAAAACCTTTCAGATTTTTTCCTAAACTAGTACTATCTGTAGATGCTAGGTGCCAAATTTCTTTATTCTAGATTAACCGGAAGTACCCTTATAAATTTTGATTCCCTTAATAGTTACCCTTTATCGTGTAGTGCGTTTTTCCCGACTGCTAAGGAAGGGTTATGTTTTTCGCGCGTATCTTGTATGTATGTAATATTCTTTATTACCTCATATCTCCAGAACCGCTGAACGGATTTACTTAATTGAGGTATCGTTAGATTTGTATTAGCAGCCCAAGTGTTCTTAGATAGGTGACAAGTTAAAAAAAAACAATCACGGCGGCTGTGGGACGCAGTGGCGTAGTGAGGAGAGGGCAAGGGGGGCATCATGCCCCAGGCGCTACTCACAAAGGGGCGCCAAAAGGTCTGCAAGACTGCAAAAATGTTCGTCTGGGGGGCGCTGAAAAGGTATCTTGCACCGGGCGCGAGTTACGCCCGTTACGCCACTGGTGGGACGCCATTGAAATTAGTGAAAAAAAAAAAAATCGCTTCGAATACCACAATATGGGTATCAAATTCAAGAGCTCAATACGAGGATTTCAAAAAGATATATCATGATAATGATTACCATAATGATTTCTAACAAAAAAGTGAAAAATAAAAAAATATTTGTAAAAACAAAAACCCCGACTGCATAAAACTAAAAAGAAAATGAACAAGCCCAATAGTTTATTAGGATTAACAGTCGGGATCTATAAGTAATTCTTCAATCAATAAAATCTTTACCAGGAACCCCGCATAATTTAAAAAGGTCCCGACTGTTAATCCTAATAAACTATTGGGTTTGTTCATTTTCTTTTCAGTTTTATGCAGTCGGGGTTTTTGTTTTTACAAATATTTTTTTATTTACTTATTAAGGCTATTAGTTTTTAGGATTTAACCACAAATGTATACTTTGCTTTTTTTTCTGAACTAGTACTTCCTGTAAATTCTAGCTGCCAAATTTAATTATTCTAGGTTAACCGGAAGTCCCCTTTTAAGTTTGATTCCCTTTAGAGTACCAAATTACGCGTTTTTCAATAACGCGCTTTATATAAATGGCTATATCTTTTTTCAAAATATATTTTTTTTTTTTTCAGGAAATCATGGGGTCATAGGTAGTATATGGTTTGAATTTCAATTCGATATCTTCAAACGTCACTGAAATAAAGGCTGTTGACAGATAGACGGACAAAAGTCATCTTATAAGGGTTCCTTTTTTTCCTTAAAATATACGTAACCCCAAAAGCAAATACGCAGTAGGCTTTTTATAAATTGACATCTCGACAAAGCAATATACAATATAGAGTTGCCGTTTTTGTTTATAGTTTTGCTATTTTCAGTACAAAAAATATCTAATATAAAATAAGATTGAAGACAACTGTCACAGCTCCTGTTTTTACTCAATATGCTATTGATTTTTCACAGTATTGCGATATGTAGACATGGTTATAGTTTATATGTATGGTTGTAGGTTTAAATTCTACAAATGTGATGTATACTATAATAACTCGTAATACGTTTTAAATTATTAATAATACATTTCTTTATAATCTATGCTATAGTTAGATAAAATCTATGCTATAGATTATAAATAAAAAATAGACAAAAATGCTATATTGGTTTTACTGTAGTAGGTCACAGTAAGTAAAAGTAAAAGTTAAATTTTTACTATCTATTATAATGTTAAAATAATTAAAGATCAATTTTATAAATTATTTATATCTTTACGATATGTATTTACTATTTAAAATCAATTAATATTTTTTGAGGTAATAACATCTTATATGATAGCTGGCTACACACACAGAAAAACATTACCTACTGATTGTCACGTTCCGCCTGGACCGAGTGTGCAAGCGAGAGCGCGCAACAAATTCAGAAGAAGCCAGTTGTGGCGCAGGGTCTCAAGTGTGCGACCGTGAACGTAACAGTTTGTGGGTTCAATTACCACTCTAGGAAATGAAATATTTAATATTTTCATTTCTTCGCTTTGATGTAGTAGCTCTACAAACTCTCTACAAAGCGCGGCGTTGAGTTCCGCCTCTCAGCACGCAATGCCTCTAAAATTCTTAACACTGGGCATCCGTCGTGCAGCTGAAACAAAAATAATAAAATTTTATAAAAGATCACGTTACTAGAACGACAAAGTTGACGAATGACTGCATAAACAGCTACGCTCGCGTTCGTAATTTGGCACTTCTGAAGACAGGATTACGTTTACATATCTCCTACATCGTGAGCATATATTTGCAAGAAGATTAATCCCTCGAACTCGTTTACTTCGGAGCTTATATAGGAATGTAAAATAAAAGCTCCCTAATATATTATGCTTACAAAATAAATGTTTACGTTGCATACGTGTTTATATCTAGTGATCAAATGAGATATGTTTTCATACAAGAGCTGTGAAATGCGCAATGCGAAACTCTAACGGCCTCTTTGTAGGTGAAACCGTTAGTATGGCTGAGTGTGTTTATTACATAAATTAATACATTTATCTATACGTATGTTAGCACTGGAACTGGTCGCTGTCTATATATGTCAGAAGCATGATAAAAATTTTATCGGTTTGTTTGTTTGTCTGTGTGTGCACATGTATTTCAGAAACAGCTTAATCGATTTAAATGCAATTTTTACTACTGTATTTTGGAGAATTTCCTCTAACATTTAGTGTTTTTTGTATATAAATCGGTTCATAAATAAAAAAATAACTGTTTTATTAAATTGGCTGAATTTTTAGATTTCAATGTGTGACTTGTTGCCTTCTAAAAGATAATGTTATTAACATAACATAAAGCTATAATTATATTACAAAAAAAACCGGTCAAATGCGAGTCAAAGTCGCCCACTGAGGGTCCCGTACCAATTTTAGGATTGTAGGTCAACGAAAAGTACAACATACAAAGGTACTCGTTTTGTATGAAATGAACTACAAAATATACGAATGTAATGACGTTTTTCCAAAAAATGTCTTCACTTTTCGGAAATTTTCCTTTATGTGTTGTAAATTTTAACTTGCCAAATTTAGTAATTGTAGGTCCATGAGAAATTCATTTAAAATATAACAAAAACAATGCATAAATGCTCTTATCTTTTTAATTGCGTTGACTTAGAAGCTTAATTCCGTACTCCAAGAGACTATAGAATATTAATACGTGATCTAGAGATAAATGATCTTGACCGACACAACAAACTGATTCTGTAAGGATTCTGTATTTGCTTTTTGAAATACGGAACCCTAAAAGAGCATAAAATTTCGTCCTTGAGTGTAAGCAAAATATGAATGGAATTGCGTCTAGGTCAAATATAATTCATTGAGGTTAAGCTCAAGGCCAGGCGGATTGTGGAACCAAATCTAAAGACCCAAATTCAATCTAAATTCTTAATAGACATGAACCATCGTACGTGTCAGATCACAAAAGGCTTCTGTATTAGGAATAGCTTTCACACTTTCACTTTTGTGTACACAAAAAGACATACAAGAGCGTATCGAAATAAAACCTCCCATATATTTTCGTAATCCCATAAAACCAACGTGACTCGAACGTACCCATACACACCGTGGTTACTTTAATGTAGCATGCAATGGTTCTTGCAAATGTAATGTTACGAGGCTTTCAGCCGCGTATATTAGGATTTATACGTAAATAAAAAGAGTTTTGTACATAATCTTCGAAAATCTCTTCTCGATGGATGTTGAATCCGCTGAAAGATACTGTATTCATCTGTATATGATTTTAAAAATAATACATCATTTCTGTTATGATATTCATAGCAAGAACAGTCATCGATACTCATTGATTTTAAATTGACTCTCTTCATAGATAACGAGATTACTCGAGTGTCAAAGCAGAAAGCCAATGGAATATTAGGTTATGGGTATCGAATGTCTCTAATGGACCCCGACTGATACTGAGCAAATTTAAGTGATTTTTTTATTCCATTCCATTAGTCGTGCAAAGTTCAATCTTTTATTTACCTTTCATTTTATTTCATTAGGACAGCTATACTGATATAAACGGTATTTCTATTTACGATAACATTTTTAATTTTTATATTAGTAGTAATATTCTACACCAAAATCTGTATAGTTTTACAAGAATAATTAAACGACGAACGACAATATTAAGGTCTTTTAATTAGAAGGTTGCCTACGTTAAAGTGGAAATATTTTCAAATTTCCATCGTTTCCACTGAAACTTCGCGGGACGTAATAATTCTAAACAATTTGCCTACGCACGACTTTGAGAATTACTCTCATTCAAAGTAAGTACCAACCCGAACTTATCTCAGCATCATAGCAATTTTGCCTCTTCACAAAATTGACTATTTACCTTCACGTACGTTGTAAGCGATGAAATGTCATTATATTTGGCTTCATGACCTCTTTGAGTGTTCGATAATTATGTTAATATATTTAAATTGTGTATAAAGCGGTCTGTATAATTTTTAAAGAAAATATAATATTTTATAACAGTTTAATTTATCAATAAACTTCACAATATGAAATATCAAAAGACCGCTTGAAATCTAATATTTACAATAAAATTGAAATAGCAATAATACTATAAAGCAACACCTGATTTAATATTAACCATATAATAAAATCCGAAACAATAAAGAAACAATAATTATTATAATTATAATCAAATAGTAGAAAACATATTATTTTCTTTACATTATGTATCTATTACTTTTATATAAATATATACCTAATTATTAACGCCTTCCAGTAAACATAAGCAATAATGTATAAGTAATAAAAGCGCACTCTACTACTATTGCCTTTTTTTTTCAGATAAATTAACAGAATAATTTATAGTATTTGAGAGTCACAATAATATTTACAAACATTTTATTATTCAGAATAAAAAACTTTGTATTTTTTTTACTTGTGACTTGATGTAACTAAAGCTATAAAATGTTAATAAAATTGGACAATATTATTAAAAGTTTTCATAAAAAAATATTTATTGTAAAGATTTAAAAGAAAAAAAAAAGATTTTGTTTTCCCAATCGTACAAATTAGAGAATTTTGGACAAAACAATGGACCAATATCCAATAGGAATAGCAGGAATAGCAAAATAAAAAATGAGTTTTACATACTATTCTATATTTTTATTATATTATATGCTAATAATCTGCTTTTTACCAATTTCATCTTTTATCCTGTAAAGACAGCAGAGCAGACAAAAAGAGCCTATTAACGTACTGCATTCTCCGCTTGCTGCCCAATTTCAGGACATTGTGTGCTGAGAACTTCTCTTCAACTCAGAGAACTCAGTCGTTTTTACAGTCACACCTCGTGCCGCTGCGCCACGACTGGCCTCAACATATTATAACACTTTAAAAATGTTCAAAAAAGTTTTTATTCTTCAATTTTATTGTTAACTTTTTAGTATTTTTAATTCAAAGATTTTCGATAGAATCTAGGTTCCCTCTGCCTACCCTGCTGTGTGCGGGATACAGCGTAAAGCTGATTTATTTGATTTTTTTTTTTTTAAATACAAATGATGATAACTTTTTTAAATGAATCGATTTTTTAAATGTTAAGCTAAGTAAAAACAAAGCAATTGGTTAAACGTTTTAAGGAAATCGGTTCAGTATTTTCGAAGATTAGTGTGATCAAACATATAGACAGACAAAAATTAAAAAAAACTCTCTATCCATTTCAGTCAAAATTACTGAATGTACAGACAAAATATTTTTACTATTTTATTATATATGGAGATGAAAACTGTCAAACTTATAATTGTAGTTTATTTCAAAGAAAATGAGTGCATACAAATACAAACTTAAGTTTGTCAACCTTTATAAGTTATACTTCTCGTTGACCTACATTCCTGAAATTGATACGCAACCCTCGGTGGGAGAGTTCTGCTCGCACTTGGTCTTTTTTAATTCTAATTTGTATATACTTATTTAACCGTCCAGGACGGTTCCCAAGAGGCGCGGGTTCAAATCCCACTGCGTTAAAATTTTCTTACGTTTTCCAAATAAGTTTTTTTCTTTCCTAAGTGTGGAATAACACTTTAAATACATTAAAAATAGTTTGTTTATAACCCAATATAAAAAAAACCTTATGTACTAAATAGTGTATATGCATATAATTATGGAATTTGCAAGAAACACACTAGCACATTTCAATAATATCGTCCTTTATTCCTTTGCGTATTCCCATCACATCAGTTTGAATGTTTGTAAGATTTATTTGCTTAAATATAATTTATCAAAACGGTTTGATGTCTTCAAATCACTACGCAGACAAGCTTTTACCATCAATGTCACGCATCGCCTTATATATTCATTTTATAAATTCGGCATAAATGTGAGATATATTAGGGCGATAAATGAAGAGAACGTGCCTCAGGATAAGAAGATATACTTAAATATTTTGTTCGGAAAGGCGAAATTTGTAAAACAAGGACTTATAAGACGTAATAACATACTAAACACATATTTCGCAATTTCTAAAAGATGAAATTATTTCTTCGCGATGGAACAAATGCCGTATACGGATTTACAATGTGCTATAAATACATATGTAAGTATATTTCAATTTCATAAATGTATATACGTGTGACAATTTAAGGCAATGCCTGAGTATTGCCTATCTAGGGTCCTAAGTAAGTGTGTAAATATTAATAAGTAAATATGTTTGTCCGTAAATTTACTTACTTATTTACTATTTTTTATATTCACGCTGTATCCATAGCGAGGTAGTCAGAGCGAATGGAGCGCCAAGCGTTACGGTCTCTGCATACTTCTTTCGTTCTTCTTCATAACCTTTGTCTTACTCACATTGTCCTAAATATTTTTTCTTGGATTTTAAGAACAATGTCTAGACCTAAATCCTTTTTAACTTAACCGTGGTATATTATAAATTAAAGAAATGTCTAAGTTTCATTAAGATAGATTTTTTTAGATATGAATATCCTGGGTTATAAACAGATATTTGAAGTCGGTTTATTTTTTTATTAATTTTATTCAACAACAACAATTAAATTACAATTTATATAAAACAATAATGTTGCTGCATATCAAGAATGATCGATTCGACGAAGATATTTGGTCTAAACTGGTTTATATTCTTTCTTGACAATCAGCCTTTACCTCTTGTACTGATAGCAGTGCCATATATTTAATTTACTTTTTTTATGTTTGATTAATTAAAAGAAAAGATGAAGTTTCTCTTATTTTTAATCTATATATAATATAAATTAATAGAAAAAAATGCAATATTAAAAAATATAATACATTTCGTGGACATAATGCTGTTCTTGATGACTCATCAGACGACAGACGGTAAGAAATTGTGAGTATGTATTTTTACCTTCGTAAAAAAATTATATTTTTTATATTGGAATTTATTTTTTTATTTATTTCTAATAACAGTTTTCTGCTCTACTTTTATAATCACCTACACAACTGCAAAACCCAGCGTAAGCCTCACGAACTGTATTATATTTCTAGAATAAGTATTTCTTTGTTGCACAATACCCTTTATTTTATCTTATGAATATAAATTCCAGAATAATGATATCATATCCCTGCGACTTAATTAAATTATACGTGAGTTGCATTTAATGCAATAGCAAGACCGGGGGAGCTTAATTGTCCGTGTCTAATGCACTTTTAGTGTGAACTAAATTACCAGCACCTTACTAACTACTTGAAAAGTTTTAAGAGAATGTTAGTGTTAACTGCAAAAAGTCCTTTAATTATGTAAAAAGATTAGATCTCAATTAAGGGATGAAATTTCGGGGTCCAAATGGTTGTGGTTCGACGAAGTAGTTTCATTTTCTCGCTCTGGTGAGATAACAAAGCGCGGCGTTGAGTTACACCACTCCAAGCACATTAGCTCGAAAATTGGGCAGAAAATAAGCATTGGAGTGTTTCAATACAAGGTCAATCTAAAGTAAAAACAATATACCATTAGTCATTATTGTAAGTAATAACAAAGCAAAGTACGCTTGTCACCTTGGAATAACATAAGTGAATTCGCTAATTACCTTACCTTCCAAGTATACATTTATACGTTATTGCATCAAAGTAATTCGACGTTGATAACCATCAACTATTTTTTCCCATTCTCTACAAAATGTATATATGATAAATTCAAAAAATAATACAATTAAGTGAAAGCACGGCTTATCATCTATTTTCTAAATAGTTTAAGTTTAAAGTAGGTAAGTAGTTAGGTGAAAATTAACTTGGTTAAAGCAAAATTCAGTTGTAGCAATGTATGGTTAGATAAAGTAGGTACATATGTATTTATATGAATATCGTGACATTGCGATCTATCTTCATTGTCTACTCGTTGTAATTAATCTCTGTTATTTGATGTACTCAGTGTTAGACGCTTCCTTGCCACTTCTGTAAACCACTTTCCGCCGAATATTCAAGGCATTGTGTATTGAGTGGTGGAATTCAACGCCGCGCTTTGAATGGTTACCAGAGCGAGGATCTGAAAATACGAAAGTGGAGAATGGAGTATCTTGACACTAGGTTCCCTGTACCTACCCTGTGTGCGGGATAAAGCATGAAGCTGATTATAAATACATATAAAAAATATTGATACTAGATTCGTTTGAGCTAATAATACTAAATTTCAAAAATTTTGAATTGTGCCCCTTTATTCAGCCGATGACTTCGATTCACGCGGCAGCGTGTCCAACCAAGTGCAAAAAAGTAAAAAATAGTGAAAGGCTAAAAAAAAAAGGGAAAAAATAATGAAACTGTAATACTAAACTAAACGTTTCAAGCTACTTTTACACCTTCCCATAACTTTGTGACTCATTCATTCATCACAAACCTAACCTAGACCTCCTAGATGTCCTAGAAACTTGATATTTATGATCAAGGCAGACAATTATACATATACAAAGGAAAAAATAATAAAATTGAAAATTATTGATAGATACTATCAACAAAAGCAATAATAACGTCATGTATAAAAGTAAGGTCATAGGTAACAATTACTACGTTCATTGATATTATGCGTGGTGTGCAAGACGACGAGTAAGGAATATTTTATTAAATATACAATATTTTTTTATTAAGGCGATCATAGCGTATTGGGACGAATCGTAGAATGAGTCGTATAGTATAGTAAAAAATAAGTGATACATTCATATTAAACAAAATATTACCATATTAAGGCTTTGGGAATTACCTCCCGAATAAATAAGGCACTCATATAGATCTCGATTCTTTCGTCGATGAGTCGAGAGTCGAGAAATTTCACATATTTTGTTTTTGCTGGGATATAGATAGATAAAAATGTTGGCTGAATATAAGAACGAATTGAAAGAAATTAATTTTCTATTTTCTACAATGTGGGAGTCAAAGTCAATAATAAGCGATTTCTTCATCCAATAAAATTCAATTAACGTCTATGAAGCGTGGAATGAAATATAAAATGGAGCCATCAGTAGCCGCCGTAAAATCTGTTACAATAAATATTTTATGATATTGTGCATTAAATTCTCGCTATATGACGCGACTAATTTCTTTCAGCCTATATAATACATATAAACGGTGTTTATGTGTTGGTATTCAGTACATATTTTACAACTATCTTGATCTAGACTTGTATGTACAATATCACTTGTAAGCTTGTAGGTTATACGGAAGGATTCCGTAGAATTAAGACTGATCACCAGCACCAAATTAAACTTATCATCAGTTAGTTTTTGTTCATCATTATGTTCAATATATTATGTTGTTTTAGTAGTTCTAGTACTTGAATGGTTATACTAATGGCCTAAGATCCCATCGCTTAAAACTGTAGGGATCAGATTTTCTAATGAAACTTATATTTAAGAATGATACATGATAGTAGAATAGATTACACTAGGGTTGCCCAAAAAAATCCTGCCGCAATCACCTATAATTAATGTTTTTCGTAACTCGTTTTTGGAGAAAATTGCACTCATATGTTTTTTATGTGAATCGCACATCATTTGAAAGAAAATCGCATAAGGAATTAGAAAAACAATGGTTGCCAGCTCTCAGTCTGCCGCAAGCCCAGGGTTGCCTGCTTTAAAGAGGTTACTTAATGTGAATATTTGCACTCATATGTTTTTTTAATGAATTATATATCAAATTAAAGCCTATTTTTTTGTCATCACTAAAAAACATGGTTGCCTGGAAAATGGCTGCCGCAAGCAAAGGTTGCCATCATTTGAAATATTTTATTCTGATTCCGTTTGACTGAGAATAGACGATGAAATACGCGGTTTGCCTTATATTTTAAAGTAAAATATTAAAAATAGAAGGTCAATCTTAAAATTAATATTTATTCTAGCTGTTCACCTTTTAAATGATGATTTTAATCATATTAATGTTAGGCGAACTAACAAATCAGACACAAAATCCAGCTTTTACAATAAATTTATTTACACTTGTTATATACACATATACTCTCGTAGTCACAATATTGAAATATGAATTGTAATGACAAGTCGTCTTGACAAGATCTTAGAACGTAATGCACACGAGTGCCGTGTCGTTTGTGCTTATATTGGAAATCCACCGGAAAAGACGCAGCACACTACCGCCACTTAATACAATCGATAATGGAAACAATATCAAATGACGTACTCTAAGTAACTTATGCTAACAGCTCGGCCATCTTGCTAATCGCGAGTCCCTTCGCGATTTAAAAATAGTTCACAATTTTTAAATGTCCTAATTTAAATAGCTTTAGTTTTGTGCCAACAGTTACATAACAATTATATTTTTAGCACAAGTGAGGATATTTACAAAAACTATTAAATTAGATATATTCACATGTCATAATATGTAAATTATACAATTTGAAATACATTTTCTTAATTCGTAATTTTCTTTAAATAAAAATAATTATTACATAAAACTAGACTCATGTGATGTTTGTAAAAGAGTCCTGTTATTCCTTAACTAAAATTAAATAAAGTAAATGTTAACTACACTGAATTCGTTACGCAAATAAATTGATTATACAAAATATTTATAAATTATATTTTACATTGCAAACATTTTTTTTTGTATTTATACATTTTTAGTTTTTTGATTTTAGATTTATACAACAATTATATAATTATGTATATTAGATAATATATAATTATGTAGATTTATACAATTCAATAATTCTCATTAACACAATGAGCCATCAGTATACATTCATAGCCATATACATTCATGTTATAATTTAATTATTACATATTATTATTATTTTTTTCACAAGAATTTGGCTAAACAACACTAACACTAAAAAAATATGTGTGTATATAACAAGTGTAAATAAATTTATTGTAAAAGCTGGATTTTGTGTCTGATTTGTTAGTTCGCCTAACATTAATATGATTAAAATCATCATTTAACAGGTGAACAGCTAGAATAAATATTAATTTTAAGATTGACCTTCTATTTTTAATATTTTACTTTAAAATATAAGGCAAACCGCGTATTTCATCGTCTATTCTCAGTCAAACGGAATCAGAATAAAATATTTCAAATGATGGCAACCTTTGCTTGCGGCAGCCATTTTCCAGGCAACCATGTTTTTTAGTGATGACAAAAAAATAGGCTTTAATTTGATATATAATTCATTAAAAAAACATATGAGTGCAAATATTCACATTAAGTAACCTCTTTAAAGCAGGCAACCCTGGACTTGCGGCAGACTGAGAGCTGGCAACCATTGTTTTTCCAATTCCTTATGCGATTTTCTTTCAAATGATGTGCGATTCACGTTAAAAACATATGAGTGCAATTTTCTCCAAAAACGAGTTACGAAAAACATTAATTAAAGGTGATTGCGGCAGGATTCTTTTAGGCAACCCTAGTGTAATCTATTCTGCTATCATATATCATTCTTAAATATAAGTTTCATTAGAAAATCTGATCCCTACAGTTTTAAGCGATGGGATCTCCACCTATAAGAAGAAAGTGATGGTAATACGCGTAAAGTAGTGATCATAAAAAATATATATATTTCTAAAAAATAATATGAAAATAACACTAATAACAAAATACCGTTTAAATACAACGTTTAAGTTGTGTGGAAAGCCTAAAAATTTCTTAGAATTCGAAGAAACAATAAAATGCCCGTCAGTTATTTTACCATACGAAAGGAATCATCAAAATCCATTCATAATTGATTAAGCAATTTATACACATATATACAAAAGATTTACATACAGTCAAATTATTAACCTCTTTTTTTGATGTCAGTTAATAAATCGTTCAAATATTAAATTATAATCCACATCCCTCTGAGTTACGAATAAAATTATTCATGAGCGGTTCTCTTTTATTTCCTTTACAAGCCGTGTAATAGATAAATGAAAAGGGAACATTATCAGTTTCCTGTCAAAATACCTTCCATTATAAGATTCTTTAGACTAAAAATTATACATAATTTGATAGATACTGACATCGATTTTTTTACAATAAAAAAATCTTTTGCATTCTACAAAAGAAATTTATTTCCTGTTTACATTTAATCTTATAATGAATAAAGTACAAACGCATTAACACTTTACATAATCTGTTTATCTACTTTAACCTCAGGAACGTGATTAAGCAGCGACAAGAGGATTATAATATCTCGTATTGTGTATTCATTGCAAAACTATTATTTAACAATATTAATTGACAGTATTACATCTCACATAAAGGAGGCTAGGCAAAGAGAACTACGCCCCCCAATTTTTGAGTTGAGAGGCTTAATTCAACGCTAGGCGCTGGCTTGTTATTAGAGCGAGGAAACGAAAATAATTCATTGCTGCGGGTGGGAATCGATCCCACAACCGTCGCGATTACAGTGCTGCTCCGCCAGGATGGTCTATTACTATTGAGATATAATTTATATTATTGAGATATTCTTTGTGCAAATTTTATTTTTCGTAAATTTTTGTGTTTGTGTATGTACATAACGCAAAAATTACGGTATCCTTCAGCTGCATATACACAACGATTATAGTATAGATAAGAGATAAAGATGGAAATCTTTATATTTTAAATATTTTTCACGGTTCGACAAAAAAAAATTCAAGTACTATAACATTTAACGTGCATATATTATATTACAATATGTACTAATGTATAAAAAATGTATAACATAAAAATTCTGAGGGAACGTAAAATCATACTAAAATAAAGTAAAAATTCCTAATGCCCTTTTATACGTAGTATGGAAAATCTTTTGCCGTCAAGTAGGTCAAAAGGCACGAAAATAGAAAATTCACCGTCTTTAAAATCTAACGATATAGCCTTACTAAGCTTAAAGCTACTGTAATCTTTGGGATGAATTAATTTTACATTCTGTAACGTACAAAATATGGTAATTTTTTACTGGCATACCGGAGTTTATAGTCTCCTGAGATTTAAATATAGCTTATGTGGTTAAAATATTTTTTTATTGATTTTCATTTTCTAATAACAATTGTGGATATAAAATGGTCTTTAAACAGTTACGCTTTGTATCTCTAGACTAGTTATAATAAATATAAAAATATATTTTTTTGTAAAAATCTTTGATAACAATGCGTTACCGTTAGCACCAAGTATGCATTAGCAACTAATACTATAGATACACGCAAGCGTGTCAGCCAAATTAAATCTGGATCAAAATACGCATTCCAGTGCATTTTATGCAAATCATTTTGATCTGGATACATCAAAATGATTTGCATAAAATACACTGGAATGTGTATCTTATGCAAATCATTTTGATCTACATTTTCACATTTATTTAAACCTCTTAACCTGCAAAGTATTGAAAAACATTCAATAATTAAACTGAAACGATTCCTCGTAATGCTTAAAAACCGGACTCTCAATTATATTTTAAATATTTTTATTTAAAGAATTCAAAATTAACACTTTATTATTTAAATAAAAAGATTCAATTGTTCCTTCACAGAGGAAACAAAACACAAATACACTTTTAATTGTAGTTCATCTTATGATGCTTAAAAGTAATTTGAGTATCATAATTAATTTAATAACTTAAATTGGTTGCTTGATTTAAAAAACCTGATTATAACCGTTGCTTATCTTAAATAGCAGGCACAAAAAATCAGCTACTTCCTATTACCGTGTTTTTCACTATCGCAGGACGAGGCAATGAGAACAACAAAAGTGCACTTAATTTTTACTAACTTCAAGCGGATTTACGACGTGGCTCCTTCAGCGAAAATAGCTTTCTTTTATGACATTTTCAGACCTCTCCTCTTCATGGCTACTTTAAAAATATAATATTCTTTCAATATGTTCCCCATAAAAAGGAATATACGACATAACCACGATGTAAGCAGAGCTGAACGCTATCAAACACATCACAAAATATAAAAAATAATTGGATGTTTTATATTGATTTTGTTTTATGATTCCTTCGCAAACGAAATAGCTAAACTAATATGAATGACGAGATCTGAATCTCTTTTAACAAGAATATTTCTGAAAACATGGATAATACTTATTATCCACGATTTACGATTTAACAAAATAATGCGAATACACTTGTATTCGCATTATTTTGTTAAATCGTACTCATATAAAAGCTAAAAGTTTTTAATAACTATCTTATTTTGCATATCTTCTAGATTGATTAGAGGACAGTCATTGTTCAAAGGCACAAAGTGTGACTGTAAAATCGACTGGTTGTGGGTTCGATCCCCACTCGAGGAGATGAACTATTTATTTACATTTATATTTTCATTTCTTCGCTCAGTCGGTGTCGAGGCAAAAGCGCGGCGTTGAGTTCCGCCACTCAACACGCAATGCCTCCAGAACTCGGCGGAAAGTGGGGAACAGAGTGTCATAAAACTAGGTTCCCTCTGCCGCAAACCACAAATATTTGATTATGACTGCACCAAACCACAAATACTGGTCTGTGGTAATACATATTATACACATCCCAAAACATTCGTTTTTAATCAAAACTAATTTCATTGATACTTCACAACAAATGAATTTTCAAAGAGCCGACCAACACAGCTAATAAAGAAGAAATTCAATAAAGCGTGCCAGCGTAAATCTCAATTGTAGTTTTAGTCTCATCAAGATATCGGATTCGGTAAATTGCCTAAAATAAAGTGAGGGATCGTATAGAAATTGCTTCATTTATTATATGCATTCTCTTATGTTGAAGGTTACTCAGACCGCGTTACATTTAGAAGTTTAAGCCAAATCCAATTTAGTTTTGGTTACCCACGCTTTTGTTTGTTTTATAATAAGGGCATTTATTTCATATATCGTATATGTATTTAATATACTGTTAACATCCTTAAATGAATAAAAGAATCTAAATGATTATTTATTCTTAGCCTTTGGTAGAGTTACAAGCCATTTTAACTCTACTATTGCACAATAAAAAAATGCAATAAAAAATTGCAATGAGCAGTAAAAAATTAAACTGAGTATTTCCTTACATATAAAATAAATATTATATTTATCTCATGCATCTTCTTTTTGTAACGAAAATTTTATGAATTTATTTTATGTATAAATTCATATTATTATTATTATTTTTATATATTATATTTTACTGTCGAATATTAACATATATATATTTATTAACGAAATATGATATTTTTTTAATTTTTTCTGAACCCCGCACTTAGCAGGGTAGGTAACTGCGATTACCAGTGAGAGGAAAATGAATTTTCATTTAATAATTCAATCAAACCCACAACCGTCGCGTTTATTTTTTACTTAACATCTATATAAGTGTATATAAATGGTTAAGATCACTAACTCAATCAGCACAGAGATCTCAGAAACTACAAGTGATAGACGTTTCAAAGTACTAGGAGTCTCAAATTTTGCATAGGCGTCATTTAAAGGATATATAGGTTGTTGTTTTTGACATTTTTAGTATTGGTTTTGGATTGACAGTTTGTATGAAACGTCATTACGACAAGTATGAGGAGTCTAAATTTTTTTATTACCATACCTTCTCGTGATCTCGATATAAATGGTCTTGACAAACGGAGAGACGGACAACAAAGTGATCCTTTAAAAGTTCCGTCTTTACCTTTTGAGGTACGGAACCCTAAAAACACATAAATTAGACCCGTCAAAGTGTTCGAGAGGTATTTAGCCTCTTAACACAGTCTCAACAGAATTTTTAATCTGCTTATCTGTATTTCTGTCTATTTGTTTGATTGTTTATCCGTTTGTTTGTCAGTTGGTTTATAGCGATTCACGCAAATACTACTTTTTATAAATAAATTAATTTTGATATGGTTATAACTAAAGTCTTTTCAAGCTCAAAGAATCAAACCTACCACAAATTATAGGATCCCCAACGATTCGGCACTACGTTATATGCCATCAAGTGGTTCAAGCTGATACCAACCTGTGCACCAACCCTGATATGAGAACAGTACTTTATATGAGGTCGAACCTGGGCCGCTACTTTTGTGTCACTCAGCTGATGACTACCATTTTCTTTGACGCCAACTTGGCCTTGCTTACCAGATTGTGATACATGCAGCAGTCACTCAAAACGTTATGGCCTAACATACTGATACTAGGCTCGTCTTTAAGAGGAGTGTTCTCGAAAACTTGAACGCCGCGCTTAACCTCGACACCAGAGCGAAGAAATGGAAATATAAATTTAAGTAAATATTTCATCTCCTCGAGTGGGGATCGAACCCACAACCAGTCGGTTTTGCAGTCACACCTCGTGCCTCGTGTATATATATATATATATATATATATATATATATATATATATATATATATATATATATATATATATATATATATATATATATAGCGGCACGAGGTATATATATATATATATATATAACAGATTAGCTATTTCTCAAATCACTTTCAAGAAGCTAAAAAATATAGCTTTTTTATAGTTTTTTTTATTGTTGCATAGATTTTATGGTTATAGATGATAAATAAAAAGATCGTTCCGGCACGTTTATTATTAGTTACATCACTAATATAATTGAATCGTTATTTTAATTATTATATTATAGTTATCTTGAAACTGTAATGGTTATTTAAATGCTTTTTTATATATATTTCAATAAATTCAATTTAAATACGAACACGTGAATGCTTATATAAACATTAATTATATATGTATTTACTAGGTAAATCCCAAAATTATTAAGTTTTTTGTTTGTTTTCCAATTTTTATATTTTGTTACATAAAAATGTTGTAATGGACGGTAGTGTATTGGATGAAAAAAAATTATATAGACTTATATAGATAAAAAAAGCGTTATATTTCTTATACTGTTACCATATTAAGTATGAATACACAGTATTATATATACAACAACACTTAAGAAATACAGGAGTTATTTATTCCCATTTATCAGGAATACATCTGAGCTTGTCATTTATTTTTTTTCTTTCTCCGTGAAGCTAAAATGTTTAAAAGTGTCCGGGAACGCAAATAAGATCTAGTTACACGTAACTTCGTTCTCTACTTCCACATAGCCGGATTATAACTAGACAAGAGAAACGGGTGTTGTTATTGTGGCGCAGGGGCATATGCGTTGTCAGTTCGATTTCCGCTCGAGAAAATATAATATTTAATATTTTAATTCCCCTCACTCGGGACCGAAGCAAAAGTGCCGCGTTTATCCAAAAAAGCGTCTGAAATCTATTGACAACGATATTTAAATATATAATTTCACCTTGCAACAGTGTATTTACTAGACAATATGATTATTAGAGAAATCTTCAAAAAATATTGGAATCGTTAAGCATTGAAGGAAATTTATATATATATATATATATATATATATATATATATATATATATATATATATATATATATATATATATATATATATATATATATATATATATATATATATATATATATATATATATATATATTTGTAACCTCACTTAATTCGTTCCAAATTATCTCATATATCATTAGTCAAAGATATTTTTAGGATTCTGTACCTCAAAAGAAAAAAAACGGAATTCTTATAGGCTCACTTTGTTGTCCGTCTTTCAAAATGATTTATCGCAAGAGATGACGATTAAGGGTCCGGTCGGATATAGGAAAATGCGTAATTAAAAGCTGTAGCTTTTTGTAGGTACTATAGTTTGTCCTAACATTTTTTTGTAAAACAGATTTTTTGTAGGTATTTCTGAAACATCAAAACAATTGTTTTTTTTCTTGGACACTTGAAAATTTATAGAAATTATTTAAATGTCAAAAATCTTTCGAAAATATTACAACTTCATTATGACAAATACGGAATTCCAGAATAATTCCAGAGTAAATAAATTACACTTTTATCAATAGCGTTTTAACATATTAAACTTTTACTTCAACTATTGTAAGTAATTTATAATTTAATATATAATATTAAAGTTTAAATTAAACTCAAATTTGTTCGCAACAACATTCTAATAATCCCAGCTTAAGTAGGTACACCAGGAAATCATTTCCGTCATCATTCATCAATATAACATTCGCCACAGTGAACTTCATTTATCATTTTATTTAAATTACATAATTCATTCATATTACAGACATTGCTATTAAGTTAAATAGAAAACCATCTAATACATATCTAATGTAAAAAAATACAATAAAAGTATATTATGTTCTGAAGACTATTTCTTTTGTATCCAGCGAACCGCGCTTAGGTTGTTATAGCTAGTAAACATGCCCTTTAGACCTCAATGAATGTAGAGTACTAGTTCTTATATTTTTTTATAAAATACTTATCATATTTTAAGTAAGATAATAATGCTGCTAGCATAACTAGTAGTTAGTTACTAAATCTAGACTTAGCAACATAAACTAAGTAAAAATACTTAACTTACTTACTTCATGCTGGCCCTAGCAGGGTAATCAGAGAGAACGGAACGCCAAACGCTACAGAAACTAAACTTAGAAATACATCTGTATCTTCGAAAATCATTTTCTAGACGGTAAGTCATTATTTGCTTACTGCAGAAGGTAAAACTGAAGAAGGTAAGTCATTACGTTCAGAATCAAAGTTAAAATAAAAAAATAATAATCAGCTTCACGTATGTGTATCCCGCATACAGCAGGGTAGGCAGAAGGAACCTAGTGTAGTCTACACGCGTGTTGAGTGGCAGAACTCAACACCGCGCTTTGCCTCGATACCAGAGAGAAGAAATGAAAATATAAATAAATAAAATCAAAATCGAAAATAAATCAGCTTCACGCTGTATCCCGCACACAGCAGTGTTAAGACACTCCGTTCCCCACTTTCTGCCGAATTCTGGAGGCATTGCGTGTTGAGTGGCAGAATTCAACGCCGCACTTAACCTCGACACCAGAGCGAAGAAATGGAAATATACATTTAAATAAATATTTCATTTTCTCAAATGGGGATCGGACCCATAACCAGTCGGTTTTACAGTCACACCTCGTGCCGCTGCGCCACGACGTTCAGAATCAACACACGAACTTAAAAAAAGATAGATCTCACAAATGGACAAAAATCATTACCAGGGTCAGTAACACAATACGTATCAAGGCTTTTTGAGCATAATGTATTTATCGTTTATACAATTTTTCAAAATATATTATATTTTTATATTATATATGTTTAAAAAACATTAAATATATACATAGTTCTATGCTTTGATCGCAATAGTTTTAATACATATAACAAAATGTAGACATGATAGAAGAAGTAGGAGATCACGGTTAATATACGTAAAAATAGTGTCTGTGGTATAAGGAGAAGACCACGCACAAAATGGTTCATGAGTATGAAAGAAATCGTCATGACCGTGACGTAAAATTTTACAATAAATTTTCTAAGAAATAGGAAAGGTCAAATTGAATATTAACACAAATAAGTAATTGACTATATTTATCAGTTTATTTGTTTATCTATCTAAAATTATATCAATGAAATGAATAGATATCGATTTATTATGTTTATATATTTCTTATCGACATGGCTAAAATACTTAACTTATTGAAATGAAATCAAGTCAGAATTATTAATAATATTCAATCCATTCCTGTACAAAAGCGCCGTAGGACTCTCTGCTCGATACCATACAAGGCTCTGGCAACCAAGGAATGGTAGTAAAATCACACCCGATGGACAACCGACTAAAGAGGCGATAGTGGCCTTGAAGTCAAAATAACTTCTAAAAGCCTGGCTGCCACCAGCTCAACTGAAAGTTGAAAGGCAACCAGGTTTTGTTAAAAGAAAAGTAACGAGGGAACAATAATATTTAACCACGTCCGCCAAATCATTGACAAGAGCAGGAAATTCAACAGTGTCTGTCGTCTTATGCTTCACTGATTACGCAGGACGGGTTGCATTTTATGTCCTGCATTTATAATATATGAATTTATATATGAATGTATTATGCAGAAAATAATTGAAAACTGAAAAAACGGTTTCCCTATTAACGGAAGGACAATGTCAATCTCCTGTTCCAAAGACTGACTGACTGACTCAAGTCAGAAAGTGGACCAACAGTGAACAGAGAGTAACCAAAATCAAATACCACCTGGCACCAGTGTGTAAAAACTAAACTAAATTAGCTTCACGCTGTATTTCTAGCGGGGTAGTAAGAGAGAATGGAGCGCCAAACGCTACAGTCTCTGCACGCCTGTTTCGCCTAGTCCACTGTCTTCGGGTGGTCCTCATACTTTTTACGTGACCTTCCTCCAGTATCTTTGATAATGTGTTTTCAAAGGTCAACTGAAGTCTCCCTCTGGCTCACTCCCTACTACTCACTTTTCCGTCATAAATCTTTTTTGCCATTCTTTCATCAGTCATTCGTTCGAAGTCCCAAACCAGCTTTCATTCTTCTTCTGTAATACCCACGTTTCGCTACCGTATAACAGCGTAGGTACCAACACTGCATTATGTACCGCTAAACGTGCACCTGTGATGACATTTCACCGTCTCGTTAGCTTAGGCAAATTTAGCCCACAAAGGTCTTTTCCAAGTCCACAAATACACAGAAAGCTTTTTGGTTAACGGGCAAGAATTTTTCCGATCAAGCGGAGGGAGAAGAACTAATCCATGCACCCTCTTCCAGGTCCAAGGCCTCCTTGGGTCTCCCGCCTTTCGGATCTCTCTTGCATTCTTCTCGCTAATACTTTAGTATAAACTTGACTACCCAATCTAGTCAAAGTGATAGCCTATGGCTTGCGTAGTCTATCTGTGAACCTTTGCGCTTGCCTTTTTATACAAAGGCACGATGTCTGCACCTCGCCAATCGCCTGGGAACTCCCCTGATTTCTAGCATAAATTACACGAAAACTAGAACAAGTCCGCGTGGTCTACTATATTTAATCATCTTGGCAGTAACTCCATCTTCTCTCGCTCCCTTACCTAATTTCAGACTTCGTATTGCACACTCAACTTGTTTTATACTGATTTCGCCACCAGATTCAGCATTTCGCTGTTACTTGAGACTGAGGCGTCATCACATTCATACACCTCCTTGTAAAATAAATTCATCTCCTTCTGTATGCCCGTCGTTGCAAAACGTGTGCTTGTTCTATTAAAATTTCACTGGCTTTGAAAACACCTCTTTCATTCTACAGGTTAGTAAGCAACCTCGAGAAACACTAACTTTTTTGCTTTGTCTTTTATCTGAAGTTGTTCGTTAACCTTTTATCTCTTTCATTCTCTGATACTTCATCATTATAAGTACCTTCGTTTTGCACCTTATACTCTTTACCTTATATTCTTTTTATCTGTCTCATACTTTTATCCTTACCTGAGGCTTTATAATCCTGCTTTCCTCTTTCGTTCTACAGCATCTTGCACTTCATCATTCCACCATTCGTTGCGCTTTTTGCTAAAGCTTCTTTTCCCTTTACCACATACTCCTATCACTACTTCCTTCATACAATTCGGAAATATGACATAATGGATAACTTAAGAGATAGTAACATGTATTAACTTTAAATAAAAATTAAATATCTCCTTCATAGCTCGCTCATTAAATATTTTTGTTGCTGTTATTGAAAATACGGAAATAAGACCAGTTTTATAATTTTATCCTTCTGTTTGAACTACAGTGAATTAATATAAGATCACATTTTTTTATAAAATCAATCACAAATCTGCTAAAAATAAGTAAAAGAAACAATGACTTTTGGTCAAAATTATTTTATTAACATTATTTCTACTGTGATGATCTGTCGCTATTTTTTTTGGCGTCACGCTGTATTTTGCTCATAGCAGGCTAGGCGGAGGAAACCTAGTGTTAAGACCCTCTGATCCCCATTTTCCGCCATATTCTGGAGGCATTGAGTGTTGAGTGACGGAACTCAACGCCGAGCATTGCCTCGACATCATAGCGAAGAAAATGGAAATAATAAATATTAAACTTATTACTCGAAATATTTCAATTATTATTTTTAATTTTAAATGTTTTCTTAATGTAATATTAAGTTTATTTTTTGCTCATTTTTGTATAATATTATTTATTTTTAAATATACTACAATTACCATTTATTCTGACTACTAAATTTAAATTAATATAAATGTTAAAGAAGTGAGTGAAGTGATGCATCATCTATATTTTTCTAATTAATTAGTTCGTTACGTGGCCACTTGCAACTTTGTTGCCGTGGTCTTTAATAATCCCTTTCATACCACGCCATGTACCACGATTTATTATTGAAATTTAAATAAAAATTATCGAGATATTACTTATTACAATGACGAAAGTCATTACCGCTCTTTATCTTACTGAAGCGGGAAAAGTAAATAATTTATTGTAAAGACTCCCTCAAATGGAAATCAAACTATTTCTTAAATTTGAGCTGATCTAACATGGTTCCTCATCAGATAATCCAATTTTTTTATTCTTATTCGCCAATGGAAACTGCCTACCGTTTTATTTTTATTAACTACACACTGCATCCCTCACATAGGAGGGTAGGCAGAAAAAACATAGTAGCATATTGTTAAGACACTCTGTTCCCCATTTCCGGCCAATACGTAAGGTACTTTGCCTCGCTACCAGTGCGAAGAAATGAAAATAATAAATATTTCATTTCTTCGGATGGTAATCGAACCTACAACCTGTCGTGTTTACAATCGCATGCTTGTGCCCCTGCGCCACGACGGCTTTATTTATTAAAACCTTGACCTTACCTGTACCTTCCAAGCACACTTTAATATGGTGTAAAGTGAAAATATATATTTTTTACTTAAGCCGTGTTTACTCAAGATAAATTATAAATATGCAGTACAAAAAGCAGTAATATTAAATATATATACATTACACTTGTAATATTAAAGTGCATATATGTATTATTTACAATTTCACAGTATATAACGGAAGTTCCAAAATCGCGAGCGCATGTTAACGCTCAGTCACGGTCAGGCGCCGATGCGAGTTGGTCGATTGGAGTAGTTCGTAGTAAATTAATTAAATTGACATAATTTGTGTTTTATCAAATCAGTGTTTATAAAACGTTTACCATATAATCATTATCATATAAATTAATTTGGTAAGTGAAGTTTTAAATGATATGAAATTGAAGAACAATACAATAATATGTATGGTTCTTTAGGTGCCTTGTTATTACTGTCATTGACAATGATAGATAGAATTCACTCTCAGTTTCTAATAGTGGAAAATGTATAGAAGATTAAAAAATATTTATTTGTCATGGTTCCTTTCACTGTTTGTTATTTTTTTATTTTTATTGCTTGTGTTATTTTCTTTTTTACATATGTTAAAATTATGATAGGATCTCAAAGTTATTCTTATTAATTTCCATGGCATAAAATAGTAAATACAAAGTCCAAATCTTTCCATATTGTGGTTTTACTAGAAAATATCCATAAAAATTGTATAAAAAAATATTTTTTGTCTGCCTACCTGCAAAATCTTGTATTTCTATTTACGTCGATAGTACCTTTTGCTTTCTTAGTATTTTTTTTACGTGTTTTGAATGATGCTAAATATTGATTATTTTAATAATAATCAGTCCCGCACGCTATTCCTTTGTTACTTAATATGTTTATCGTGTTTGTTTTATTTTTCTACGACTCTAGACACGTAAAACTCATAGCAAAATTTAAATGTAATTAAGTTGCAATTGTAATTGCAGTAAAGGTAAGAACTTAATTCTAAAAAAAAACTTATATTACTAGTCACTATACCGGTAATTATAGTCTCTGTATTTTTTATAAATATCTTCTGGGGCCAGTTGTCTTTTTTTTTGTTAAAGTAGAAGAAATACCAACAGAAACATAAATGTAAAATGAGAGCTTAAATAATTCGTCGTTCTCGATTTTACTGACAAAAAAATGGGAGATCTATATATACTAGGTGGAAGCGTCTGCGTTCCTTACAGGAACAGCATATTGGATAAAATATTTCAAAAACATACGTAAAGTAATTAATCAAGATACCTCAATTCAACATCGCCGCCATTGCCTACGATTCAATTTCGTGAAATAAGCGTGTGCGGCGTTATCGCTTTGATGTCTGTGTGCGTCTTGACAAATGGTGTCTTATTTTATAAAGATACTTTTATGAATTATTTTGTTTGAAAAATCACTTTTTAATTTTTGGAAAACTCTCTTTTGTTTTAGTTGTATAAGGTTTTATAGAATAGTTAAAACTGTAGTTTCATTTAAAGTGGTTATGACAAAACACTCTGTATATGCGCGCCAAGTTCTGCACTTACTGGGCAGAAAACTCAACTCAAATTTCACTTAACAATTTTGTTTACTTACTTATTATTATATTTGCAAATTAGTGCACTTCCAGCTTGTACCAGTTGATATTTGGCTTTGTTTTTTTTATGGCAAAGACAAGGCAAATGAGCGTTTGGGTCACGGGTCGGTGTTATAGGTTGCGTTGCTGCCTTTAAGGTGGAGATTTTTTAAGGTACTCATGTCGTATCGCCCTGGAAACACTGCCGCACGTAAGCCATTGCACAGTTGTGTAGCGCGTAGAAAGAAGTTAAATACTTATTTAGAAAACGTATAAAAAATTGAACGTAGCGGGACTCGAACCCGCGTCTCCTGGAAACCGACCAGGCGCTCTGACCACTAAGCCATACGTTCTCATCAATGTACGTCGAAATTTTTATACGCTTGTTACAACTAATTTATGTTGTTAGCAGCTCTGTAGGGAGATTTTTACAAATTTCCGCTACCCAAAGATAATTACTAAGAATTATTGTTTAATATATAACATATAGAATATTATATATTTAACTCGGTATATCTCTTGTTTACGCCAGCTGTTTCAAAGTTTTTTCATAGGGCTCACCAAATTGCTATCGTGATTAAATAATTACACATTACCGAAACTACAATTACTGTGTAATTTATTTTTGAGTACTAATTAATATTTTAATATTGATGCAATCAAACTGCTACATTGGATATAATCTACGTCAGCTACAAATTTATCATTTAAAAGTGATTGTATGATGTAGATCTATGTAGATTTTGTTTTTAAACTAACTTCGCCACTACTTTCATGAAAAAAAAATTTTGAAAAGAGATAATAGTTTTTGTTTTCAAATTAAAAATAAATAAATCAGCTGCCCGCTGTATCCCGCTCACAGCAGGGTAGGCAGAGGGAACCTAGTGTTAAGACAAACCGTTCCCCACTTTCTGCCGAATTCTGGAGGCAGTGGCAGAACTCAACGTCGCGCTTTGCCTCGACACTAGAGCGAAGAAATGGAAATATAAATTTAAGTAAATATTTCATCTCCTCGAGGGAGATCGAACCCACAACCAGTCGGTTTTACAGTCGCACTTCGTACCGCTGCGCCACGACTGGCCCCAAATTTATTTTATATAAATTCCAAATTCTTTGCTTTTTTTTTTTACATATTAGGTTAGTAAATTTTGTACTTGCAAGAGTAACGTTAAGTTCTGTGTTAATATATTGACCGAATTTTCGAACTTTACTTTGCCGCCTTGCGTTGCCTTGTTACCAGAGCGAAAAAATGAAAATATTGATAAATAATAATTAATTTGCCCGAGTGGTAATCGAACCCACAACCGTCACACTTGTGCCACTACGCCATGACGGCCAACAGGCCGTTTATAACAATAAATATATGATTTATCTAATAATAATTAAGTAAATAACTGATCTTCGTCACAATATACATTATTGTGACTAAACTTTATTTAAAATAGAATAAATTAACTGTAATAGCATTTAATAATCTGTGCATGGTATATATTATATTTACAATTTTTACTTGGTATACAATCGACTTATTCTTAGTTCTTACTTACCCTGGTACTAGCTAGTAGATTATTTTATAATTACTAAGTATTACAATATAATTATGGTTGCATACCTTACTACATAAATGTTATAAAGTAACGATCGCAAATTGCATATAAAAAATATAAAGATACGATAAGGGGCGAAAGAATATTGTAAAAGTCAATTCTAAGTACGTGAATGATATAAAAAAAATATTAACATAATAGAAGCTAAAATACCACGCGTCAGAATTTTATTCTGTCTGTTAGTGATACGTGATGATATATCTAACAGAGAACTATTGTGGAGAAAAGTGATCTCACGTATTATGATATGCTCATTTCATTAATTTATATGGACTAGCGGTCTTAACAGCAAATAGAACATTAATTTCAATTTATCATTTTCATAAAAAGTTGTGTAAGAAAGTCCCAAAAATATTTTATCATTTTTTTATTTTTTATTTTCTTTATAGAAGATAAAAAAATTGAGTTAGTATACGAAAATAGACCTAGTACGAGTATATAAAAACCATTTTTTTCTTTTTTCTTTTTTTTTTACTTTTCTTTATTTTTAATAGAACAATGTAAGTTTTTGAAGCAATCTATGTATTACATGTTAAGTTAACCTTTGAGTGTGGTGTATAGTGTACAATAAAGTGTTCTATATCTACCGAGTAGATTATTTTATAATTACTAAGTATTATAAAAAGTGATGGTTACATACGTACGACGTAGCTTACTACCTCGACGTTATAAAATAATAATAGCAAATTTCATATTAATATGAATTCCAGCTTGATACCTCCACGTGATCTTGAAAACAAAGGAATTTAAAGACAAACAAACAATAGACAGACGATAAAGTGATTCTAAAAGCTCCATTTTTTTCTTTTGAGCTACGGAACCTCACAAATTAAATTTATATTTAATATAAATAAACGAATAATTATTATTAATTAACAAAATAGTTTGTGAACGAGCCTATATGTAATATTTTGACGTTCGTTGATATAAAACTGTGGTTAAAACGATAAAATTCATTAGTAAGTTTATACTAATACCCCTAGGGGTCTGCTCACAGTTTCGCCCGCTTACCACTTTTAGCACTTTATTTATTATGCTGAATTTACCAACAGATTTATTATATAATTTTTTAAATCCATTATGAACAAATCAGAAAGCAAAATTTTCACCAAATAAATATATAATAAACAAACGATTAACAAGAAATAAAATCTAGTCTGTATTTTTTTTACTTGAGGTTTTACTTAATTACCTGTGCACGGTTGCGTTTTATTTCGGACTTGAGATTAATGCTGTTAGCCCTACTGGCCTTTATAGCGACACGGTTGGGGAGGGAAGAGGGGAAGGGCGCCCCCTGCGGTACTTAAAAATAAGGTTGTCGCCATCGATTAGGCTGATCTATAAAATCTAGGATATGAGTGATACTTATATCCTTAATGCAAGACTTCAATTACGCGTTTTAGATATATGCTTATTTCGGCACAGCTATATCTCGTGATAAACGTCGGGGACATACTCGTACAGGGCTGGCACTGGCATTGTAAACAAAGATTGAATTATTTTAATTTTACATTATTTTAAAGTAGACGTCCAAATTAGATGCTATAAAAGCCGTAGTGTATCCTCATCAAATTTCCTTGATGATGGAAGAACTTTCGCTCATAAGTTAAATAAAAAACGGTTAAATATAATCTTGTAATTTTCAAGAACTTTTTGTCACAAAATGCCCTATTGTGACTTATAATAAGATTTTTTTTAGCTTCACGCTGTATCCCTCATATATTGCAGAGAGAGAACCTAGTGTTAAAATACTCAGTAAATCTAATAAATAGTTCTAGATATTTTATCGCTTAATCAAACAAAACCATCACCAACTCTATCGAGTGCCGCTAGATGGCGCTTTCATTCCGAATAGTTAATCTATTTTATTATTTATTATCTAAAAGGAAATATCAAACATATTAGTTTTTTGTTATTCAAAAATTTCATTGCCAAAAGCGAATTTAAATTAATAAATTTATGTTGAAAATACCAAGAATTGATTATAAATAGTAAATTTGTCAGATAGCTTTAATTTTTTTTTAAGATAACATTATTGAATAACTAGCGAAACTACGCGGCTTCGTCCGCGTGAGCTATACGAATATTTATTTAATACTAGCGACCCACTCGCGGCTTCGCCCGCTTTAACGACTGAATTATTCATGTAATGTACCTATGTTTGCAAAACACTTCAGTTTACTAATGTGAAAATTATTTAAGCCTTAATGCAACCCGCATTTCGTAGTTCAAATAAGGATGTTCCAATTGTTTAAAAAAACACACTTACACAAATGACACAAACGACAGAAAACTTTAACGAAAGAAATTATAAACAACAGACTACCTACTATTCTCTTACCCAAAAATACTTAAACGAAAGATGTAACCAACTATGTCGCGTTGAAATACATTATAATTATTGGATAACTCCAAAATACGTGCAATCACTTCTAAATTAACTTTGCTATAGAGCCAGGCGCAGAATTGAAGCATTCTCTCGTCCATCGCCGTAGTAGCTCCGAACGACATCTGGGCGTTGACACAGTATGAAATTAGAAGGATTCTCAAATGCCATCTAGGCGGTCAACTCAGACAGGAGAGACCCTCGGTTTCCTGAGGGAGGCCCATCTTAAACGACCAAGGTTCAATGCAAGGCTCATGCGTCGGATTTGGAGGAGAATAAAAAGTCCCTCGGAAGTAGTCTTACGTCTGACCTCAGGCTGCTCCTTAGGTGCAGGTGATACATTGGCGCAGCGGAATGCGTTGGACGCGAGACGACCAATGTGTACCTCCAGGCTTTCTATTTTTATGTTGCGATGATGCGTGGTGTTCCTCACTTAGTATGGCGCCTGCGTCACTCGACGGAGGATGAGGTTCTGGACCACCTGCAGGATTTCTCGTTGAGTGATACTCGCTAGGGCGTTGTGATGTCATCAGTGTATAGTGCGTAGAGAGCAGGTGATAAAATGCTGCCCTGGGGAACAACGGCAGCGATCGAGTCGCTGCTAGAACTCTCACGCAAAATGTCCTGACACTGAGGCAGGGAGGTAAAGACATGCGCGACGTGCTGGGGGTGCCGGCTCTGAGCACTTAATGAAGTAGGCCCAGGTGCCAACGCGGTCGAATACGCGCGCTACGTCGAAGAAGACTACTTTTGCACTCTCCTTTCGGTTGATCACCAAAGCTTGCCAAACTGCTCGCTTCGTGGCGACTGGAGAAGTGAGTGGAATAACTTCTCGAACAGCTTGGCGACCGCGCTAAGGAGGGTTATAGATCGGTATCCCTCAGGCTGCGGGCTCTTCCCAGCCTTGGGCAACATGATGACCAGGCCTTCCTCCGATGCCCGGGGGAAAGAAGCCAGGCGGGTGCGGCGGATCCATTTTTATAATCAAAAGGTTGCGGGGCGCGGGGGGACGCGTGGTGGGCGGCGAACCGTTACACAGCAAGAATTTTTTTGTGCCGTAATTTTAAATCTGTGCTACTAATCTTCTAAGGTACTTATTGAAATGAAAAACAGTAAACAACATTTTAATCTATATTAAATGGCCAAAAGGTAACTAATATACTTATATATATACTGAAAGTAAGGGTTAAACATGAGTCGATATAGCTTTTCTCTAAAACTATTTGTAATTTCGAAATATTGTAAAGAACAAAGTTTATCTTTGCTTAACGTAGAAAATTAATACCTTATTAAAAAAAAACTTATTTAAAAAAAAGGATAAGGATTAATATCATTATGGACATACATCCCTTACAATAAGAAAATATATTTAAATTACCGTTTAATTTCCGTCTCCTCTACGCTTTCATTAGTAAGACTTAAACGATTTTTATTTGCATTTCTTGTTCTACGACCTATGAACGACTTTTTCGTGGCATAATTAAATTAAAGAAGGAAATATTTATAAAAGTAAAAAAAAATAAAGGAACAGAAGAAGAGTAAACAAAATAAACAACAGGATACTTAAACGAAAGAAATGATAAACAAAAGACAACCTACTATTCTATTAATGAAAAAAGATGAAACTAAATATATCGCGCTGAAATAATACATTAAACTCTAATTATCTAATACGCACAATCGCATCTAAATCTGCTTCGCTACAGAGGCAGGCGGGGAGACGGGCGCGGCGGAGGCGTCGCGGGGCGCGGGGGGACGCATGGCGCGTGGCGAGCCGTTTTGCAGCAAGGATTTTTTTATATTGTAACAACTTCTAAAGTACTTATTAAAATGAAAAACAGTAAAAGACAGTTATGATCTACATTAAATGGCCAACGTAACTAATATACTTATTTATATGCTTTATGAGTAAGAGATTAACGAAACATGAGCCAAATCTGCGGTTTATAGCCGGCGCGATGTGTCAACAATTATATGCGTTTTTCTCTAAAACTATTCGTAATTTCCAATTACTGTAAAGGACAAATTTTATCTTCGTTTAACGTAGAAAATTAATAAAGTATTTAAAAGGATAAGGATTGATACCATTATGGACAAACATCCCTCACAATAAAAAATATATTCAAATTACTATTTTTAGACAGAAATATGCTCACTGTATGTTATCCTTAGAAGATACAAATATGCTGTCGCTGACTTTTTTGTAGATCTTATAAAGAGAAATAATACTCTAGTACATTGTTTTCATGTAGGACTTACCATTAAAGCAGCGCATGCGTGATAGTTTCTCAACGGGTAGGACTTTATGCACATTTATCATATTTATGTCAAATTACATTAAAATATACACATAATAAACTATATATAAACCTTCTCTGAGAAATACTCTACCTAATGGTGAAAACCGCATCAAAATCCGTTGGGTGGTTTAGAAGAAGATCGCTTAGAAAGGCCAGACAGAGACGAAATGCGTTCTTATTTTATAAGATATAGAGATAGAGATATTTATGAAATCACTAGCAAACCCGGCGAACTCCGTTTCGCCACCAGATGGCTTCGTTTTTTGTAACATTTCGTTTGGGGATTAAAAGATGAAGAAAAAAAATTTTTTTTTTGCTTTATGTCACAACAGTAATAAATTCATTTCGATTACAAAAATGAAGTGTAATTTAGTTGAACTTCTCTAAGTAAAAAATGAAAGTGAATCCAAAGAAAATGATGAATCAAAGCGTTATACGTGTCCGCAAATTATCTGTTTCATTGAAGTGCTCTTTGGTAAACCACATTTTTTGTTTTTTGATCTGACGTTAACACAAATAAAGCGGATGGTTTCCCAACTCGTGAACACGCAACGTATAGCTGCCCATGTGAAAAACAATGATTTTCTAAATTTATCCCGCAAACACTAAGCGATTGGCCTTGTGACTTGTTAATTACCATTGCGAACGCAAGGCGAACCCGAAATTGCAATCGTTTGAAGTCAAACGGAAGAAGAAGATTTCGTCATTCGCATTTTCCGACGCAATACCAAACACAGCCATGTCGCTGCCTTTTGTGACGTACTTGCACAAATATTTGACTGATTTTGCCGAATGACAACTCTCAACGTTCACATGTGTTTTGAAAATTCGTGATAGCAGCGGGCAATATGGTATAATGAATTCAATTGCGATCTCAATTTCTTGATTTTGAACTTTAACTTTGATAGTTCGACCATTATCTTCTTTTGAACGTCGACGATAAACTGGATATCCATCGTTCCCTGTGACTGTTTCAGCAACTAACGGTCGCGGATATCGTTTTGTGCACTTTCCATCAGCCATGCAAGGCGATAATGGATTTAATGCACCGCACGGTCCATGCACCATCTGTGTCGTCACAATGTCGTGTAGACGGGGATCAGTGACTGGATCAGGAATTTCAGCTGATATGATGTCATCCACTTCATTTGAATGTAATTTGTTCAGCAAACAAATTAGGATATGAGCATGCGGTAGTCCACGCTTCTGCCATTCCACCGAGTACATATAACAACGTGTGTCACCATAAACTCGATACTTAATAAGTACATCCATCATAACCTTGAGTTTTTGCTGAAATACTCTGGCGATTATGTCATGGCAATCTAGCGATTTTTGACCCGGGTCCAACTCACGTTCAATTTCCATCCACTTCGGATTGCATGTGAACGTAATAAATAAATCCGGGGTTCCATAATTTCGCACGTACGTCATAGCGTCTTGAGCGTATTCGTGCATGTGGCGTGGGCTTCGGATATAAGATGATGGGAGAATCGTCAGGCGTCCAATATTCTGAACATTACCATCTGAATAAATAGCATCACGCAAGTGTATATAGTCCTCAGATCGTAGCTTTGCCTGATTGAATCGGATGAACGCTAAACGTTCGGTCTCGACTTTGACATACATGTCGACAGCGAATTACTGGAATAGCCGACGGCACTTCAGAATTACATTCTTCTCATGTCTACGAATCATCATACGATACGCATAGTAATTCATTGCGCTCAGATTTTTGTTCGTTGATACGCCTGAAAATGCAAAATTAAATGGATTGTTAATGGGGACCAATAATAGCAACATTACCAATAATTAGTGTGTGAATATTATACCTGTATTTGGATCGACCATCTTCAACGTGATATCGTATCCGTCTTGCCCTTGCCAATAAATGATTGGATATGTAACGCATCGCACAAACGATGTGTCTCGTTTACACGATGCATGGTATTGCTTCTTCGCTGAACGATAATGTCTCGTGATGTAGTTGGATCGCCAACAATAATTGCAGCAATATCATCAACGATGGGTGCATTGAATCTTCGCACATGTTCACCTGTTGGGGTACGATCCGCTCTTATGACAAATTTGTGCGTATCCGATGGCATTCGTTCCAATGCTGTTTTGCATCTATTAACCACAGCGTTATTCGCGTGAAAAAATGCTTGCAACTGTTCAATAATTCGTCTCTTTCACTGTTGTGTTCCCCGTATATTGCACCGCACATTCAGCTTATCCACCATCGACGAAATGAAATATATTTGCAAAAATTGATGCGGTTCATCTGGTGTTGGCACCATTGAACCATGCAAATGATATATTTGTCCTTGTATCTGTGATGGCAAACAATTAAGATTATTAATTAGATCAATTTATTTTTGAAGAATACGGTGTGACTTCTGATCGCGAGGTGGTGTAGTATGTGGTGTGTGGTGTATGTGTAGTTGTTATGTGTTGTGTTGGTGGGATTGATTAGTATGAGTGATTGGTTGTGTTTGTTGTATCTTTTACCTTGCAAGTCGGCATGAAGCCGCCTTCTAGAATGATATTAGCTCCAAAGGAAGTCATGCGAAAGCAGTTATTGTATTCAAGGATGTGTTGAAGAAATTGTTTGGAATCGGGATCAGTTCCATCGAACAACTGTTTCAGTGGCTGTGGTGGTGTAAGTAATGGATCCAGTTTGACTTTTCCACTTGCGCAGCACAATCCAGCCGTTTCTCTTTTGAACTTTAACGCATTGCAACATCGGCATACAGTTGTCATTGGTCCAATATCTACATTTTTATCATCACTGTAGTTCGCAGTGGGATCATATTGGAATGCCAAGCGATTGTATGATGCCAATGATCTTCGTGTGCTCACGCGTTGTCTCAATCGGGCATTTTCTCTTATTATATTTTGTCTTTCTTCGCTTAAGTTCTGTGAATACACTTGTTGCTGGCTTGAATGTCCTGTGCGGCGGCCGATGTTCGCACGTCGTGCTCTCGGCATTTTGGATTCTCACAATTTCACAGTGAACACAATACCGGTTTAATGTAAGCGTTTGAAAGCTGTCAAATAATTTATCACGCACCGGCGCCATCTATTTAAAATGAAACGTATATACATATTTTATATTTTATTATTTAGGGATACTCACACACCACGTACTGGCCTAGTGTTAAGATACTCTGTTCTCCACTTTCCGCCAATTTCTGGAGGCATTGCGTGTTGAGTGGCGGAACTCAACGCCGCTGCTTTTAGCGTTTTTTTCATTAATTACTCCTTAGAGTAATTAATGAAAAAACTAAACAAAACCAAATGTATAATTAATATTATCAATCTAAAGAAAATGTTTAAAGGTAGTAAAATTTAAAGTAACACGAAATATAAAAATAGAATAAAACGCTTAACCTAACCAAAAAATTTCAAATATGCCTATATGAAATTTTATCACAATCAGCTTCACGCCACAAACAGGCAGAGTTACATTCGAATTTATAATATTAGTATGGATAATATTGATTCTTATAAATCTTACATATTCATCTAAATTTACAAAAACAACGTGACTCTTAAAATGAGTCTTAATTATTTAAAAGTGTTGATTAACATATTTTGTTATTGATCTCTCTCTAAACGTGGACTAAAATAATTGTTTCAGGAAAAATGGCACCAGATTCCGATAGACATCAAGAAAGTTTCCCGAAACTTAAGTATCCTTTGTACAGAGAAGTAGAACCAAGGACCCCGCAATACTGGTTAGCAGCAAAGCGAATACAAGACGGTGCAGACGGCCTTTGGCGGATACACAATGATATCTATGATTTCACTGATTTTGTTTCATCTCATCCTGGCGGCTCGCAATGGCTGGAGTTTACTCAGGTAAAAAAATATATAAAATATCTACATAACTAAAAGAATTGGTTAGGTGCGAGTCAGACTCGAGGCTTCCGTACCACTGTACAACTTATAAAAATTGACAAAACTTAAACTTGCAGGCATATGCACCCATTTTGTATTAATTATAACTTCATAATGTTTTTTTCAGTGCAATAAATTTTCCGTTTTCGGATTTTTTACTATATTTGTATTGTAACTTCTCCCTTCGTGCCAAATTTCATAACTATAGGTTCATGGAAAGTACACGGACAGTTCAAAAACTGAGCATGTCACATACTTATTTTGAAATTAATAATTTTATTCAAAATAAGACGTTACATGCTTCATTTTTAGAACGTCAAACAATTTACCTTTAGTTCACAAGTTAATGCCTCAGGCCTGAGAAGAACCGGCGCAAGAAACTCAGAGGGTTTTTTGTTTTTAAATCATAGCTTAAGCCTATTACTTGAATTAATTTTACGTACATCATCAATTTTAGTAAAATCATTAATGTTTTTCTTAACATACATAACATTTTCAAAATTGTATTGAGATACAACTGTCAATATATTAATTTCTTTAAACTTTTGCCTTAAAAAGTCTTCAGGGCTTATGTTATAGATTGCACGAATAGATCGCTTCTCCAGGATAAATATTGATCAAATACCTGCTGCATTACCCCAAAGTAAAATCCCATAGGACATATATACACATAATACTACGGAAGTACCTAAAGTAAACAAGTCGAGCCGTTTACACGTCAGTTAATAATCTTTTTTTTTTACCGTGAAAGTAACCTAAGTCTATTCGCCAATCCATCAATATGGTCCCCACCATAATCTGGAGTTAATGGCAATACCGTAGAATCGACAGGGTCCACGAGTTTACCATTCAGGAGTACGTCGGTTTTAACAATTTTCGTGTTAGGTGTTCTAAATAAATGTCGCGCAAATTACTTGTGTAAATAAACTTCTACTAATTTAATCATTTAAAAACTGTTAAATTTCAATTTATTTAAATATTGATCGTCGCGACAAGCTCTTATGATCATATAAATTGTGTATAAGGAGGTTATAATATCTCATATAATCTGAAGGCGTTGCGTGTTGAGCGGTGGAATTTAAAACCGAGCTTTGCCTTAACACCAGAGGAAGAAATAAAAATATTAAATATTTAATAAGTGAGAATGAAGAAGAACGTGATCAGCTGATTTGGGCACGTCAGATGAATGAGTGATGAAAGAATGGCAAAAAAGAGGTAGAGGGAGACCTCGATTGACCTTCGAAAACACAGTATCAAAGATACTGGAGGAATGTCACGTAAAAAGCATGAGGACCCTCCGGATGGCATGTATGAAGAGGTTGATGACAGTGGACGAGGCGAAAGAGGTATGCAGAGACCGTAGCGTTTGGCGCTCCGTTCTCTCTGACTAACCCGCTAGGGATAAAGCGTGAAGATAGTTTCGTTTATTTTTTAGTTTAATTTCGTTCGAGTGGAAATCCACAAACGGCAGTCACACCCTTGTGCCTCTGCGCCACGACTAGCCTCAAGTATCTTCTGATAGCCGAAAAGCAATGCCTTAATACGAATGATATTATCATAAATATTTTTTAATAACCACACTTTATTAGAAAAATCAATATTCTTGATTTACGTTTCAAATTTTTTTGATGCGTGCAACATGTTGCAACAAGCCTTGTAATACTTTAATATTTGTGCCATAGCATGTTATTTTACATTAGTATCTACGAATCTTGTTATATAATTAATATTCACTATTGTATTTAAAATAGTGAGTTACATTTTTTTTTGCCTCATTCTGTAGACCACCTAAGGCAAGGTAGAGAACAGAGGGAACCTAGTGTTAAGTGTTAGCTCGCGTGAGCTATTTGAAAACTATAAATAGGTACTATAAAGATGTGAAGCCGTCGTGGCCACTCCGGGAAATGAATTATTATTTATTAATATTTTCATTTTTTCGCTTTGGTAAGAACACAAAGTGCGACGTTGAAGTTCCTTAAAAGCGTAGCCGTCCTCTTCCCTCGTAAGCGTTACGAGACCGTCTCGACTATTTACCTGCAAGGCAAACCGATCCCCTGGGAATCCAAGGTCAAATACCTAGGCGTCGTACTAGATTCGAAACTCTCCTTCCGGCCGCACATCACGTATGTCAGGAACAAAGCCACATACGTCATGAACAGGCTGTATCCGCTCATCTGCAAGCGGAGTAAAATGTCACTTCGCAACAAGCTGACATTGTACAAAACTTGCATCCGTCCCGTCATGACCTATGCTTGTGTCGTGTTCGCACACACCAAGATAGACCTCCTTCAGAGGGTCCAAAATAAATTCCTACGAATGGCATCCGGATGCCCATGGTACGTACGCAACGTTGACCTACACAAAGACTTCGAGCTAGAATCGCTCAAGGAATTCTGCAAGCGCCTGGCCAAGCGCTACTACGAGCGTGCAGATTCCCATTCCAACCCACTCATTGTCGAAGCGTGTAAGTACGCTCCTCACCCACATCCACGTCTTCGACGCCCTCGAAGCGTGCTTCTGGACCCCGACGATCCCATCACTGCTGCCAACGCCCAATACACTGGGAGGATCCACTCCTCAGTCCCACGTCCCACTCTCCGCCGCCGTAAGAGGCGGCGAGGCCAGTCATATCTAACGGCACGCCCGCGCCTCGGCGCGGCGGGGCCCAATGGACGAAACCCACCATGATTAGCGTACGCGGGGCATTCCCCCGCGATCGCCATCACTTCACGAGCGTCCATCAAAGCTCGTAATTCTAATCTTCAGGGGCGAGCTACACTCGCCCCTCCCAGCCCGGTGACGCTGTCAAGACCATTCCAGGTCAACAGCATTAAAGTCCATTCGAAAAAAAAAAAAAAAAAAACGTTGAAGTTCCGCCACTCAACACGCAATGCCTGGAAAATGCGGTGGAAAGTGAGGAACGGAGTATCTTAACACTAGGATCCCTCTGCCAACCCTGCTATATGTGAGATACAGCGTGGAGCTAAAAAAAAGATATTATTACGAGACTACCAACAAACTAAAGTAACATCTTCAATCTTTACTTTATGTTGTACGAGTATACGTAAAAAGGTAAGACGCTGATTTTATAAGTTTAAAGTAATCTTAGTAACTGTTACTATCAAAGAATTTAAAAACTTTTTTATTACAGTTACATTTAGAGTATGTATTTATGTATATAAAGTAATTATATAATATACGTTTAGATCATTTTATGCTTATAAAAAAAATACGAAATTTATGAACTTTACTATTTTTAATGCTGTTTTTGTTATTATTATTTTTATGATAGATACTGAGGATTACATATAAATTCCGTAAAAAAAATACTAACTATAATTTGTAAAAATATGTGTGTATATTTGTGTGTGTGTGTGTGTGTGTGTGTATGTGTGTGTGTGTGTGTGTGTGTGTGTATGTGTGTACGTGTGTGTGTGTGTATGTGTGTGTGTGTATGTTTATATATGAAGTGATTAATTTTAGTGATCAATGAGGTTAATTTTTCTCATTTTTTTAGGCAGTAATTATGCTTATATTGGTTTGATATTGGTATAATCGTTTTCTATGATTTTTGGTGTGGGTCTTTTAAAATTTCCAATAAATAGATTTGCCTTACATTTATTTAGCTTTGCTTATTTCTCTAAAATCTTTTTAGGCTCCCATATTATAAAAGATGCTGATCAACAACAACTCCTAAATATTTTAAACTATGTGTTTGTGTTTCTTTTGACATTTACATATTAAATTATAATTATCAAGTCTGCATTTATATGCTTTTAGTATCAGTAAAACTTGTTTGTCGTGGTGTTTTTTTTTAAACGGATACAAAATTTTCTATACTTGGTCTTGGCAATATTCAGAAGTTTTTATTAAGTAAGGTGCATTAAATATACATAAATGAACAATGACGTTTTGTTTAACGTTATTGATAAATTAACATACACAAGCGTTCATAAAATAATATTTTAACCATGATAAACAACATTTATGCTCAAGATATAAAGTTGTTTCTTGACAAGAAAGACTTTGAACTAGTAAAGACACGATACTATTAAAATCTCAATTGCAGATTTCAATTATTTATGACTATCGTCGATTCCGACTCGACCGAATGATTATATTATAATTATTTAAACGCCAGTTTTAGGGGCCAGTCGTGGCGCTAGGGCAAAGTGTGACTGTAGACGTGACAGAGTTCGATTCCCACTCGAGGGGGCCAGTCGTGGTGCAAAGGCAAAGTGTGACTGACTGTAAGCGCGACAGGGTTCGATTCCCACTCAATGAAATATTTAATATTTTTTAATCTTCGTTCTGGTGGCGAGGCAAAGCGCGACGTTGAGTTTTGCCATTCAACACGCAATGCCTCCAGAATTCGGCGATAAATGAGGAACGGAGTATTTTAATACGAGACCTCCTTTGTCTACCCTGCTGTATGTGATATATAGTGAGAAGCTAATTTGTAAAAAACAAGCACCAATGTCTAATTCAAGCGGAAAATAAGAAACGGAGGATCGTGACACTAGATTATATATGTTTAATATGTAAATTAAAATCTTATGTATGTAGAAAGACATTACTAAAAAAATCATAATCGAATTTTATCTATTTTGTAATAATATAATACTTAAAGTGGTTTATTTTCAGGGTACAGACATTACAGAACAATTCGAAACTCACCATATTAATAGTGCACTAGCCGAAGCACTGTTGTCCAAATATTTTGTGAAAAAAGCGGAAACACCCAGAAATTCACCTTTCACTTTTAAAGAAGATGGTTTTTACAAGACCCTCAAAATCAAAATAGCTGATACACTGAAAGGCATACCTAAAGATGTTCGAAAGAAGAGTGATCATGTAACTGATTTCCTCTTAATATGTTTGCTACTAGCAAGCCCAATTTGTGGCTGGGTTTGGACCAAGAATTTAATATATGGAGCTGTTACAACCTTTATTCTGAGCTTAATATTGAGTGCACTCACTGTTTGCGCTCACAACTACTTCCATAGAGCAGATAGCTGGCGCATGTATCTGTATAATATTAGCGGATTTTCCTACTCGTAAGATTTTTTTTTATTTTATACATAGAATAAAATATTATAATCTTTATTGCACGCATAAAAAAACATAAAATGGTAGATATAAAACAAAAAACAACTGATGCAAAGATGGTCTTATTACTTCATGCGATGTCTAACAGACAACCTTTGGTAAATAACGGGCTAGTTGTTATGAATAAAAGGGGAATAACGTCTCAGTACAAATTTGATTTAAAGAAAATATAGAATGAAAATATTATACTACGTGTAAGATATAGAATATAATATTTTTAATAAATACATATATTTATTATATATTTTTTTATGATATACTCGTACATTAAGATTACGATTATATACTGTTCAATCGAAGATCTCATTTCTGTTTAAAATAGAGGCAATAACTTTTAACAGTCTGTCAATATCTGACACTATACTCTTTTTTATTACAAAAGTGTAAAAATAAAGCAAAATTTTTTTTACATAATATCTCAGGGACTGGCGTATATCTCATGCGATGTCTCATCATATGCACACAAACACGGCCAATGATTTGGAGCTAAGTTTGGTCGAACCATACTTGCAATATCTACCAAAATCGAGTAAACCAATATGGGCACAGATGGCAGCTTTCTTTTATCCTATTATATTTTCGTTAACGTCCCTCGTATGCATGGTGAAAGAGTAAGTGTAATTCTAATAAAAATGTAATTATGTGAAAATCATAACGTAAATCATAAGATTTTTCAAAAATGATTATATAATTATTTAAACATTTTTTAAGTGTTATTCCACACTTAGGAAAGAAAAGTACTTATTTTGAAAACGTATAAAAATTTTAAAATCTGCTCGGTTTCCAGGAAGCACGGGTTCGAGTCCCGCTACGTTAAATTTTTTATACGTTTTCAAAATAATAATTATTATATAACTTTCCTCAAACAATGTAACTATCCTTAATTTACCTTAATAAATAAAAGAAGAACATTTATAATTGACATTATAAAGTATCGGGGTACAACGAAAGTGTTTTTAAATAGGATTTAAAAAACACATTAGTTGTAGCAATGACATTTAAATTTCATAATTTAAAAGTTCAATGACCTAACATAAGTACGATAACATGAGATGGTAACTTTAAAATGAAAGTTATACTTTTTTATTCATTTACATTTAAGATGAGAAAGGACGATTGCATTTTATTTATATCTATTGTATATAGTTAGTTGTATACATACTTTTTAGAAAACATATAAAAAAAAATTATTGTTTATAAAAGTAATTTTCTTTCCTAAGTGTGAAATAAGACTTTAAAAAATGTAAATAAATATTTAATAAATAGTATTCTCTCTCGCCTAATGATAATTCTAAGTAATTATCTTTGGGTAGCGGAAATTTGTAAAAATCTCCCTAAAGAGATGCTAGCACAAAAATAAGTAGTAAGAAGCATATAAGAATACGACGTACCTGATGAGAACGTATGGCTTAGTTGGTCAGAGCACTTGGATGGTTTCCAAAGAGGCGTATTTTTCTTTCGTAAGTGTGAAATAACACTAAAAAATGTAGAAAAATAGATGTATATAATATAAGTTTAAGTATAAGTTTAAATTGTTTACTTAGCGTAATGTCAAAATATAAATATAATAGAATAAATAAGTTAGTTTTCTTTTACAATAGAAAGAAAAGTGACTAGTCCGTTCAGTACATATAAGTGGCCGACTAAACAATAATTACAATATACGACAATGCGTTAAATATATATAACTTATAAAGAATACACATTATGTGAATAATATGAGTATGTGTTTGTTCTAGAATCATATTCAGAACTAATAAACGTATCTTTATTTATGAACCTGTTTGTGAACGCTTTTGGATCAAGTTTTCTTATTAGAAGCAAAAAGTGGCAACTACCAAAAATATTCCATTTTCTGCATAGATATCAGGCGTTAAATTACTATACGTTACGTTAACATAAAATAAAATAATGAACCTTATTCCATCCAATACTCCTTCAATTTCAATTTCTTACAATGTTTACAATGTTATATTTCGCCTGTTTTAGATAGTGTTCACAGTTCTTTAGGAGACCAGAGTGGAGAAATGAAATATTACATTCAGCCGGGAATTGAACCCACAACCATAGCGAACATATAAAAAATATCAGCAGACTATAGGACGTAGAAATGTGTTGACTTTAAACTGTCTCACGATGTTAATTACTATTTATATATATATTTTTAAGGTTGATTGCTGGTGTACTAAAATTGGAAAGGAAAGAATTGACGTGGGCTAATACAATACCCTTTATTTTGCCTGGGTGGATTTGGGCCACAAGTGGTTTATCTCTAGGTTGGACTCTCCTTGTCTGGCTTGTAGTTATTTTGATCTCAAGTTTTATTGTCATGGTATTTGGACTGACAGCTGGACATCATTCTCACACGAACTTCTTTGAAGGAGACGTACCTAGGTATATATTTCTATTCAACTTGTCTCATATAATAGGGTAAGCTGAGGCAACTTAGTGTTGAGAGTGAGACGCCTATTTTTCTCGCATTGCGAGTTAAATGGCCGAAGTCAACGTCGTGCTTTGTCAAGGTACCAGAACAAGAAAATGAAAAAAAAATGATTTCCCTGAGTGGTAATCGAACCTACAACAGTCAGACGATGTACCGCTGCGCCGGGCTATTTTTTCGACCGGTGTATATGTATGTATGTATGTATGTATGTTCATCTGTTATATTTTTAAATATATATGATTTATAATGAATATTAATTTAACATACTATGAGACGAAGAACATAAAACCTAAGAAAAAACTTTATTAACTACGAAAACCTAGTATCATAAAGTAGCCAAGTTAAATATTCAACATATATCACGCATTTACAGGGAGGAGTTTATAGATTGGGGCATCCATCAACTTGATACCGTAGTTGAAAGGGTCGAGTATGCGGGAGACCACTTCAAATCCCTCACACGGTTTGGCGATCACGCACTCCACCATCTCTTTCCAACGTTAGATCATGCGGAGCTAAAGTACCTGTATCCTACGCTAATTGAGCATTGCCAGAAGTTTGAGGTTCAACTACGAACGACTACGGTATACAACGCACTGATAAGTCACAGTAAGCAATTAATAAGGAAACGGCCCAATAATTTTAGGGAGAAAGTAAGTAAACTTTAACATGTTTAATAAGTCATAGTAGATACCTATATATTTTTAGAGATGATTTTGGTATTAGTAAAAACGTGGCGTAGGGTTTTACAACTTAACATGTATTTTTTTTAAATACAACATTAGATAAGCAGCTGGAGCTAAGTTTAAGAATTTAACCAGTGTAAAGTAAAGCCACCTACCCCAAGTGATATAATATAAATTAATGAATTTGATACAAATTCTGCTTCTGTTCTAATTTACAAAAAAATTTAAATATTAGAAGCTGTCAGTAAACAATTTAGTTGTAAACATGAATATTTATCAATGATTCACTTGTCCTCTGATATATAAAACGACAAACAACTCTCGTCGCATAAACATACATAATGTAGGTAGCCTTCATTTAGGTCAGCGCAGTTATTAATGTTATTCAATAAAAATCACTGTATCGAAAACTGGCATAAACCCATAAAATATATTTTTATCTACTCTGACATGCCTTTTTAACTTCACACTGTATCCCGCACATTGCAGGTTAAGTAGAAGGAACCTGCGAACTTAGTGTTAAGACACTCTGTTCCCGATAAGACATTTCCGTTCCACAGTTCCACGTTTTCTGTCGCACGCTTGTATCCCTGCGCCGCGACGGGCCTTAAATTATGACATGCTTCTATCAGATATTGACCTTGAATGTAAATGTTTATTTTGTTTCAGAAATTTGCATACTGATGAAAATTTATAAAGAAGAATTTTTAGTATATTAAGAGACGAGAGTACCTATTCAAACATAAAAATACACAATGGTAATCATAATAATAAATATATAGTTATTATCACTTTACTATTCTAAAGATTTTTTTATGTTTTTATGGAAAAATTATTGCTCAATTATTATATTCTATTATACCAAAATGATTATGTCGTAATAAGGCTGTGGGTATGGATAATAAAAGAACTATAAAATACATATTTTTTATTATATAATTGTGTTTTATTATAATCCTATACATCTATTTTGTCTGTATGTACATAAAATATAAAAACCGGCCACGTGCAAATCGAGCTCGTGATCGATTGCTTCCCTTTCCATTACCTATAAAAACGACCAAAAAATCTGATTTGTTGCATGAGGGCCCCCTTACATATTTATTTTAATCTATTTTTAGTATTAGTGTAATAGCCGTAACAGATATACATAAACTGTGTGTCACTGGTCGCGATATACACACACGGTTAGCGGAGTCCTACTAATAGGGTCCCCTAGTATAAAACACTAGGTGCGAAACCTTAAAAAATATTTTTTTTAAAATACATTCTTTTTCAATTCAAAGAGGTTTTGTTAAGATTTTGGTAATACACTGTAAAGGTTCGAGACATAAGCGAACCACATTTTATAAATCAGTCCTTCCGCGTGTGTCCGTTTACTTAGACGTGTAAAATATAATTATTAAATGCACATACGTTTTTCATTTATGAACCCACCGGTACAATATCATTTACAAAACGAAATTATTCTTTTCACGCTTACTTATGTCATCAATACAATCTCAAGAAGAATTATTTAATGTATTATAATGTCATTAATTTTGCTATAGGTAGAAATAGATAGGTTTTCTCTATGCGAGTAAAGGTCTTAAACCAAACGCTGATTTTATTGCGTATATTAACGTCATACAAAGTGGAGAGCGGCCTACCACAGTCCACAAGCCTTTGACGTTAATTCCTGTGCGGTTACCCGCAACCTAAGATAAGACCAGACTCAGGCAACCAGAAATTCGTACACAGTTTTGCTGAAATTTTCCCATGTTGGAAAATAAGTTTTGAACAATCTCAAAATTGAATAGAACGTAAAATTGTACAATAAATTTTATTTTGCTATACTGTCTGCAGCAGAAGAGGCAACAGGAATCTCTCTGAGAGCAACTATGGAGAGTATTTTTGGTCATTTCAATAATAGTTTTTGTTGAATTCTAAATCAATATCAAAAATATATCCGAAACAAGCCAATTCATAAAAAAATATATAACAATTGTTTTGATTAGTTCCAACCACAATAACAGAATTTTGATGAATAAAAATATTTTATTTTAAATAACAATCGCTTTACCGTAATGAGATATACCCATTGAGAGTAGTATTTAATTTAAATATTTTTTGTAATACGAAATTATGTAGTTTCACCACTCAAGTTTTTGTTCATTATTATATTACACGTGTGTCCCGCACTCAACACCTAGTGTTAAGACACTTCGTTTACAACTTTTCCCGAATTCTGGAGGCATTGCGTCAACACTCAACAGTGGCGGAACTCAACGCCGCGCTTTACCTCGACACCAGAGCGAAGAAATGAAAAACTTCGAGTGGGATTCGAACCCACAACCAGCCGGGTTTATAGTCACGCATTGTGCCTCTCCGCCGCAATCCATCATCATGGTTCCATCTTTTTTGTTATATTACATACCTCGTGTAAAGAGCCGAATTAATAAGGTAATATACTTATATATAAAGATAAAATAGACCAAACCACACGTGGTATCAATTAAATTAACATGAACACAAAAAATATTACATGGAACAAATTAGAAAGGAAAAACTAGTAGAACCTCTATTGATTAAGATTTTATGTAAATAGCAACATAAAATATTGACAACGTTTTTGAAACCAATCCACGTGAATATTGGGAAAAAAAATAACAAAATTTATTTGTTTTTCCCAATACTCACGTGGATTAATCTAATATTCGCCTTACGGCATTTTTAATCTTAATTTTACTAACCGACATTTTTTTTAAAAGACGGAGGTATTATATTAATTAACATTTTTTTATGTTTGTGCGTCGATTTCTCCGTCATTTGACCTGAGAACCTAATGTTAAGACACTATGTTCCCATTAAGATACCTCCGTTTCCCCGAAAGGAGGGGAACTCGAGGGTTTGTCGTTAAACTTCAACGCCTCGCTTAACCTTGCTACCAGAGCGATGAAATGAAAATATTAAATATTTTATTCCCCCGAGTGGGAATTGAACTCCTCTCAACCGTCATCGAACGGTAGTCGCACGCTTTTTATTATATTTTAGTGTTCTATAGAATTTATATATTCTAAATATTAAAATCTGATTTTAGCCAATAAATTTTGATATAAAATTTATGTTTTTAGTTTTTACTATAAAGAGATTAAATACACACAGTAACGACTATAAAAAGGAAACCGCTCATTATCATAAAAAAATGATAAATAAAAAATACAATTCCTAGTACTTACCTAGAGCATAATTGTTAATAAAAAATATCACCCATAAAAGGTTCTAATATAATAATTTAAAGCTAATACCAAGATATGGTTAATACCACGTAAATGCGCCTTTATGTATGTTAACGTTTAGAACATGCGAAAACATAAAGCGCATCTGTGATAATCCCCCGCGTGATACATAATGAGAAGCCACAGCGAGGACGTATAATGCACTAATATAAATCTCTGTAATGTGTCACAAAGACCGCTGGCCATGCAATGTCTAATACCACAAACTATCCAATTATTAAAGTGACTGGACAGACAGTACGGTTATTGTGGGCAAATATTCAATAGAAAATGGACTAGTAAAAGCGGGAAGCGCCTTACACGAAATATTAGCAATTTGAATTTAAGTATTAGTGATAGCAAAACAGTGCTAGAATCGGTCACTCTATTAAATATTGATCTGGAAATGCAATGACAGTATTTATACTCAATCTTTTTATATCAAAATCTTAAATTTAGATAAAGCTTATTCTTATTTCCATTGTCAATGTCAATTGCTTAATGACGAATAGAACAAATATCTCAGCTAAATCGTATACATTCTAATATAAACCAGTCATACTCAGATTCTTAAAAAATATATATTTTTGTAAATAATTAATTGGCAAAAGCATAATATAAATAATTTTAGCTTTATATTACTTTTAAGGGTCGTATTTTACTGGTATCATATTTTTACCCAACCGTTTCGAACGGTCAATATAATATTTCTTATCACTTATTCGACCTACTTCTAGTAAAAGGAGTGAATTTTTCAGGTTCGCAGATATTAGAATGACACAAAGAAGACCGTTGTCAAACCCTTATCTAAAGTTCCCTTACACTAACAAAAATTGAAAATGTCCTTAGTCACGTCTAGCACCGAATTAATGCACTTAATTAATCGTGAACGAAGTTTATTTTACAAAATTACTACATATATTATGAAATTAAGATTATTTGAATAAAATTGTTTCATGTTTTTTATTTATATTTAGATATTTTTAAGCAATTAAATAATTTCATGTTTTCTAACTTTACGATATATCCCGCATATAGCCGATTAGGCAGAGGGAAAATGAGCACCTAATGTTAAGACCTAGGAAACTTGGAAACATAGTGTTAAAACACTCCGTTCCCGTATTTAGACGCTTCCGTCCCCCACTTTTCGGCTAATTCTTAAGGCATTGTATGTTGAGTCGCGGAACTCAACACCACGCTTCGCCTGTTACCAGAGCAAGGTAATGATATTAAATAAATATTAAATATTTCATTCCCTCGAGTGAGAAGCGTACCCACAACTCGACTGTTGTATGTACGATTCTTCATTTACAATTTCACGCATATTACGCCCCTGCGTCACGACGGTCTCGCTATTATTATTTAGATTTTTTTTATTTATATAAAAATAATAATATCTCTAATTCTTTCTAAAATACTAGCACAGGCCAGTGGTATATAATATCTATAGTATGCATATTGCATAAAAATACCAAATACCAATGGAAAAATCCACGGCTTCGTATACAAAGCGATAACTACAACTTTTTCAACGCATTTTATATTTCGTTAAAATCTTCAAAAAGCCTGGTCTTGGCAGACGAACAAAAAAGCGTTCCTATTAGGAGTTCCGTTTTTTTTCTTTTCAAGTACAGAACCCAAAAAAATCTACAACATTACAATTTTTCTATTTACATTACAATTGTAGGTAGCGAGGGTGATGCATTTCGGTAAATTCAACGTTAGGGGAGACTGGGGCTTTTTGTAACGGGATTTCTATCCGTGAATATTTTTGTGCATTTTTGTTTAGGCCTTTGAGTCAACTTTAGTCTTATAACCACAGGCGTCGTTCAAGCGCAACCATTCCGCCGCCGTAAGAGGCGGCGAGGCCAGTCATATCTAACGGCACGCCCGCGCCTCGGCGCGGCGGGGCCCAATGGACGAAATCCCCCATGATTAGCGTACGCGGGGCATTCCCCCGCGATCGCCATCACTTCACGAGCGTCCATCAAAGCTCGTATTTCTTATCTTCAGGGGCGAGCTACACTCGCCCCTCCCAGCCCGGTGACGCTGTTAAGACCATTCCAGGTCAACAGCATTAAGTCCAGTCGAAAAAAAAAAATCAAGCGCAACCAATGTCCCGCCAGATAGCGTAGGAAATAGACGTAACCACGTGTTGCGATTAAACCGGGTAACATAGAAAAAATACTTATGTATATTTAGATTTTTGAAACTAAATTGAACTATAATGTTATATGTTGTTAATTATGTTACATTAAGTATTTATTTGACTATAAAAATATATTTTTATTTGCTGTATAATGCTTATAGATTTTCAGTTTTAAATATGATAATAATTTCATTAAATTGGTACTTGAATTCAATATTCAAATACTTACACCATAAACATTTACACAAAAAATAATTAGAATATGTAGGGTTTTGAAAAATATAGGAATATTCATAAAAAAAAATTCTGTAAGCCCCAGTCTCCCCTACATACGAAGCCATACATTATATTTTTAAAAGTATCAAATACCATTTGTAGCTCTGTACTCCCAAAAAGCAGCTGTTGCGAACGAAACCTAAATTAACAACTTGTAGAATTTCCTTATTTCTTTAATATAAGCTGCTGTTTAAATTTCAGTCTCAGGTATTGGTATAGACCAGGCCCGTAGCTTTATAAAAAAAATCAACATTCCAATATATTAAAACAAGCGCTTGTACAAAAAGTCAAATAAACATCTTATCTCTTATAAAATTCATTTTGCATAGGAATATTTAATGTACACAATTTATTACTTTTTTATTATATGAAAGTGCAGATGCCAAGTACAGTTCTAACTTTACCTAATACACAACCTTTATTCATTTATAAAAAGTTGAGGAAAACCACCATATCTCTAAGATTAACGAAATTGTCTCTAAATGTACGTAAAGGATAGAGTAAGGTGGAATACGATAAACACGTTGAAATAACAATTGATAAAAAGATTACGATACAAATCTCTTGTTATAAAAGGATACATAGTGAAAAAAAATATCATTAATTTCTTCTTAAGTAACACAGTAGTATACATAGTTTTTACTATCATATATTATTAACACACACCGTACCTACCGCCCTAATTTTATTTGTTTGAATTTTAAAAGACGCCTGCAAAAAAATTGGAGCAAAAAGTACGTACGTCAACAATATACTAAAATTTCACATTTCCAAGGCAGTTTTTAAACAAGGCTTTTGTTTTATGAAACGTATACAGAAACAAAAATATTTTTCGCGAAAATAATGTTTGTTGTTGTACAAAGACCCTTATTAAGCTGTCTCATAACTTCAACTCGCTAACGCCGTGGTAGCCCCAGACAAATAAGTGTATAAATTATTCATTAATTTTGTTAGTGTAGAAAGTGTGTTGTGGGTAGACGTTAAATATTAAATTAAAAAAGGATGAAATTTAGAAACTACATATGTTTATGTAAATGCATCATAATAATAAACAAACAAAATAAAATAGATATATTTGGATAATAGACGAATATAATGCATAAGATCAATTCTCGTCGCCGTCGTGGTGCAAGAGCTTGAACCCTTGCGACTGTCCTTGCGACTGTAGGATGTATTCTCACTCGGGGAAATAAAATATTTAATATTTTTATTTCAACGCTCTGGAACCGCGACGTTGAGTTCCACTACTCAACACGCAATACCTCGAGAATTCGGCAAAGACAATGAGGAACGGAAGTGTCTATTAAACTTTCTATAGATTGATAAACTTAATGTAAGCAATGTTTACGGCTCAGAATCATGAGGGATGATAATTAATGTTAAAACAAGCACATACTAGCGTATGTAATTTCGTAATTTCATTGTAAGCAAAATAAAATACCCATTTCCCAAGTCAATTTATTTGTATTTTAAAATTAATGAGAAAAAAATAATCAATTTCGCCTACCGGATATATTCACAAGAACTTGTAATATAATTAATATATTTGATATTTCTAGCGACATTAGCCTCGATTTTTCTCGACTATGTCGTTGTGTCGAAGTTGACATTTTAAACACATTTACTGTATTAACTACTTTTAATTTTCATATATACAAGTGAATGTTTTAAACCTTTAATTTTATTTTAAATAAATACTTGAAATATTCATTTATGATGTTCACATCAACATTTATAATCCCGTGAGGAAATCGAATGCCCGATTTCTTAGTCATGATACTCCACTATACCACAACGCACCACATAAACATAATTTACATACATACATAAATAAATTAAAAATCTTAAATCTAAAACCAGAAAATATACCTGAAAGTTGAAAATTTAAGTGAATTACATAGTTAAGGATGTCAAGTAGTTGTTAGAGCAAATTAGGTGCGGAACTAAATTAAAGGAATTACGTAGGTTGCGGTGCTGGACTCAATGTTTGTTTGTAGGTCGCTACTAAATTTTATAAAAGCTCAATATACGGTTACGTCAAAGGCTCGAAATAATTATGTATTTAAAATATAAGCACTGTACTTAATTAAATTTATTTAACGTCGTTTACTTTGTGATATTCTATATTACGCTCTAGGATTACGAACGTCGACTTAAAACATCTTATTAATAAAATAATAGATTTGAAATTCAAAAACGGATAAAATGGTGTTTGTAATATGTTATTTTGTGCAACGTTTGATTATGTTTATGCTTATAAAAACTATTATTTATTTATCATCATCATCGCCGCAACTGTATGAATGGCATAGACCTTTACCATGGATCTCTACGACGACGTCCAAAACTTTTAAAATATCGTAGTCGGCTTACCTGGTTTTTGTATCAATTTTTATATATCTACTTTCTATATATATTACAAAGCCAAGTATGTTATTAATTATTAATATTATAAATAATTATAATTATTTTTAGAAATCAAAAGCCGTTAACGTTTTTTTTAGTAAAAAAAATACGATAAAAAACCCATTTCGTCTATATGTTTCAAATTTATTTGGAAATATTTTTTCTCAAAAATTATTAACTGATGAGAATTATTTTTTAAAATCATTATTTTGGGGACCGGTCGTGTGAATTCCGCCATTCAGCACGCAATGCCTCTAGAAAAGAAAGTGAGCAACAGAGCCTTAACACTAGTTTCCTCTGCCTACCCTGCTATGTGAAGTTGATTTTTATATTCGGTTCTATTACATTGATAGATAGATAGATGGGATCCAATAATAAAATTTCTCATGTTTCTTTCATATACAGACAGTGATCAGTTACAATTTTATTATATGTATGTGGTATGCTTAATACCTATAATATATACATATGGTAAAAATTAAACCGGTTAAAGTGTTACATAATCTTTTATCGAAAAATTAAGTACGTAGGGGAGAGGGGGGTAGCTTTGAACAGGGGCACCTTTAAAAATATGTGTTAACAGAGCTATTTTAAAAAGAAATTTTGTTAGATTTTTTTTGAGTAGTGGCAGCACTAACCTGCACACGTGTCACTTGTCACTGCTGATATATGAGAGCCCGTGGTTGAGTTACGAGGAGTGTTTGATTTTGAGTAAAATTTTATACATTTTTAAATAAACGCGTAAGGATCGCAGGGATCCAATTCATGGTATATGGTTTTATTTTTTCCTCTTTTAGTTAGAATTTTTCATATATCATGCAATAAACTAGAAATTAATACAATTTTTAAACTTTTACTTGAAAAAAAAACGTTTTTAATTTTTCAAATACCACTGAGGCAGCTTTGAACAAAATAAGGGGGGCAGTTTTGAATATTATTATATATAACAAAATACCGCGAAAGAAAAACAAAACTAAACTGAACTTTTCTTTACAAGAAACTGACGTATAAAGACTACGTAATGGAATTAGACTACCACTTAATAAATATTGGAGACTCCATTTTAGCGAATGTTTCATTATCTATGAATAGTAAAAAAGTAGCTTGTACAATTTTTTTCCTAACGTCACTATACTATATCCATGTTCCTTTAAATTTAATTTCTCTAAGTTCAAATTAGAATAATAAGCTGTTTATTAAAAAATATTTTGTTTTTTTTTAATAATATTATTATTTTATTCTATGATTGATCCTGACTGGTTGTGGGTTCGATCCCCGCTCGAGGAGATGAAATATTTACTTAAATTTATATTTCCATTTCTTCGCTTTGGTGTCGAGGTTAAGCGCGGCGTTGAGTTCTGCCACTCAACACGCAATGCCTCCAGAATTCGGCAGAAAGTGGGGAACGGAGTGTCTTAACACTAGGTTCCCTCTGCCTGCCGTGCTGTGTGCGGGATAAAACGTGAAGCTAATTTTTATTTCTTACGTAGACTACTTCCCCCAATTTCAGTTGCTGGTTACGCCACGTACTACATTCATGTTTTCCTTTAAATTTAATTTTTCTAAGTTCAAATTAAGGTAGTAAGCTGTTTATTTAAAAAATATTATGTTTTATTTTTATAATATTAGATTTATTCTATGATTGATCCCATAATGTTAATTACTTCTACGAAGCCAAAGCTACTTTTTTGTTTTTTTAAAGTCTATTATTAATATTAAAGTTATTTAACATTAGTACTAGTACAATCGCAATATTAAACTAGGTATATTATTTTTTTCAGTTAACATGGTACTGATATTTGATCTCCATCGTTTCTAATGTTAAGTTTATTGATAAAATTACTTAAAAGCTTTTTAATTTCATTGAATTCGATGATAGTTCAAAACTGCCCCATATATGTTCAAAGCTACCCCGCAAGGGGGGCAGCTTTGAACATTTGAATACTGCTACTAAAGTTGATATTGCACCTTCCCCTTATATATTTTTCTACATACGATGCTACGATTGTGTGGCACAATAGTTGGACTAAGCCTTGTGAAATAGTAAAGAAGTTAAAAACTGTAGAATTTTTAGATATGACACAAAGTTTAAAAATCGTTCGAATGTGCCCCCCTCTCCCCTACATAATACATAATAATAACATATGTCGTTTTTATTTTATGTGTGAAAACGTATCTTTCTATTATATAAAAATATCTTGCGTCGTCGCGGTAGTCTTTTTTAAAGTATAGTACGTAACTATGTTCGGGCGTTATTTTACTTTACAACTACTTTAACACCACAACATAGTTATATCGTTTACTATAAATATCAAATTAACGTGCTTTACAATATTATTATAGATAATGGCAACTATCGCCCGCCACCCGTAGCATTTGCGGGTCTTACCACGCACGACGCGACGGTTACACACACCAACAGGCCTAAAATCCTGTAGCTTAAATCTGCAGGTATCTATTTTTTTTTGTGAAACTTATATTTTAGAAGGATACATGAAAGTAGAATAGATTACGCTGGGGTTTCCTAGAAGAATCCTGCCGCAAATTACCTTTAATTAGATTTATCGTAATCAAAATCGAATCGAACCCAAAACTGTATTTATATTTCTTTTTATATTTCTTTCCCATGCAAAATCTTAAAAGTTGCGAGAGATAAAAAAGATTGTTTTGGAACTAACGAGCAGAGGACGTTCATCGTCTATTCTCATAGTCAACCGGAATTTCAAGTGATGGCAACTTCTACTTGCGGCAGTTGTTTTCCAGGCAACCATGTGTTATAGCGTTGAGAAAAAAACTAGCTAACTTACTAACTTTAAACCAGGCAACCCTGGGCTTGCGGCAGACTGAAAGCTGGCAACCATTGTTTTTCCAACTCCTTATGCGATTTGCTTTCAAATGATGTGAGATTCATATAAAAAACATATGAGTGCAATTTTCTTCAAAAAACGCATTACCATAAATTTAATTAAAGGTGATTTCGGCAGAATTCTTATAGGCAACCCTAGTGTAATCTATTCTACTTTCATGTATCATTCTTAAATATAACTTTCATTAAAAAAACAGATACCTGCAGATTTAAGCACTGAGATCTCGACCTACTACTAGGTACTCACTCTCCCATATTATAAAACTACGATGGCCTCTAAAGTATTAATTTTATTGATACGCTATAAGAGCCAAATTTAATCTATATAAAACGTATAACGCATGTAACTCATTTAATTTAATAAAGAATAATACTGCACTGTTTAAAATAATTTCTAAAATATTCCCTGGTTTTTTGTAATTTCTCTCCAGTTGTCCCGTTTTCTTCAACATTCTGCATTCCTCGATAAATAGACTATTCACCATCAAAATAATTTCTCAAATAAAACCAAACGTTTCTGTTTTATGAATAGGGAGGGCGTTTAACAAAACAAAATTTTCCTCTTTATTATAATATTAGCATTGATTATCAAGTTTTTTACTCTGAACAATAACGGGTTCATGAACTGATGTTATTTCTTGATTATTAAAAGTCGGGAGTGGGTGAGCGAAGCGAGTAGGGGGCGAAACCCTCTAGTATATGTACAAATTTAATATCTTGTGCCACAAGAATGAATAAGTTATTCTTGTATATTGCAAAGACTGTTAATATAATGTAAAAATTTAATTATAAATTACATTACATTTACATTTAGCTTCACGCGTTATCCCTAGCGGGGTAGTCAGAGAAAACGGAGCGCCAAACGCTATGGTTAAACATAAGCATTTTAGTAGTATTTTTACATTTCAATCTCGACCTGACCGACCAGTTTTTGATGTGAAAGAATTAGAATTACATAACCTCATGCCGACTCTATCTACAGAATACAAATATACAATTAAATATATTAATTAAAGTATTTTTTACTTTCCTACACAATCAATACTTTTGACACTGACGTGTTGTGATGATGCTTCATAAATTGGGCTCAATTACCACATGTCACGCCTGTATGTGGACGTGGTTTATTGAAAACGATTTTAATATTATGAGCGGACGTCATCAAAACGGAAGCTCTTGAACCCTTACCCGAAGTAAACATATTAAAACGGGCTCATCCCCTGAAATACATTTTTGATTGTGTTCATATCGCACTTGGACTCGTTTAGGAGTAGATGATTACTTTTATATTGTGAAATTAATTAATTTTTTAATTAAGAGTTTTATTAAATTTTGTTATATTGTTGTAAATTTTAATTAACGTTATACATGGTAGATAGAGGCTTTATGGGGCCAATCGTACCGCAGGGAAGCAAATGTGTGACTGTAAACGCGACTGGTTGTGGAATCGATCCCTACTCGAGGAAATGAAATGTTAAAATTTATATTTTCATTTCTTCGCTCTGGTGTCGAGTTAAAACGCGGCGTTGAATTCCTCCAGTCAACGTGCAATGCCTCCGAAATTCAGCGGAAAATTGAGAACGGAGTGTCTTACCACTAGGTTGCCTGTTATGTGCGAGATACAGCGTGAAGCTGACTTGGTTTATTTTTTAATTTATATGTATACGCTGATATCATATCTCTGTTAATTCAAAAGGCGGGCCTTGAATAAGCTTAAAAGTTTATATAAAAGGACAGAACATTATCCTAAAATAATACGTGTCGTAGGTACTTTCACGCATTTCATCACGTAGTAACAAACTCCATAAAAACCAACAACATAAACTCTAGAAGCTTCTTTCAACAAAGTTTTGCACAGTATTAAAGCTTTTAGGTCTCGCCTGTGAATACACTTCCATATTTCAAAAATCCTTATCGTAGACTGTATCATATAACTTTTGTATAGTGAAAGCTGCAATCATAATATATTAAGTTAATATGAAATGCAACAATGATGAAGTCATAATTTATCTATATAAATTTAGTGTTAAATTAATTTAATCTGTTAGAATCATAGTTCATATAATATCTTCATCTAAACATATATTAAAATTTTAAATGATCGCTGTCTGTACATAGAAAAAAAAATCAGAGGGAACCTAGTGTTAAGACACTCCGTTCCTCACTTTCTGCCGAATTCTGGAGGTATTGCGTGTTGAGTGGCAAAACTCAACGTCGTGCTTAACCTCGACACCAGAGCGAAGAAATGGAAATATAAATTTAAATTAATATTTCATCTTCTCGAGTGGGGAGTATATATAGAAGATAAATGAGAAAAATTGTTTCATTCATTTATCAATGTAATAATTACAATCGGTTTATAAGTAAAAGTATAAAAGTTATTTCAATTTAAAGTATGTAGCTAGACAAAAATGCAAAATTTTTTTTGAATTGTCTGAAACTTTTATGAATATATGAATAATAGCGTAGTTCAAGCGGGCGAAGTCGCGAGCGGGCAATTATGTAGTTACTTATAATTAATTTTAAGTTCACACACAACAAATCGTTAAGTACGTACTAAGTATGTACTCGTATTCCCCACATAGTCGTACATGTACCCATAAATATTAGTAGTTTTATGTAAGGTTTACGTACAATATATTTTACACTATATAACAGTTTCTTTAATTTACGTACTCGTGCTCTGAAAGCTGTTAATTATTAAGCTTTTGCAGGGAGCTTTTTTTGGGAGCAAACTCTGGAACAGATAAGCGTAAGTAACACCTTTGTTTCTAAGTTTCCCCAAACATATTCACGTTCATTTGTAATTTTGTACTACGTGGTTATGTTGTAGCCTTCTAAGAAATAAGTTTAATTGACAAAAGTACTTGGGATTATTTAAGAAGACGAATGTATGCGTCTTTTTTTAGATTTACGTTGTATTCCGCATGTAGCAAGCAAGGTAGAGTATCTTAACACTAGATTCCCTCTGCCTATCCTGGTGTATGCGGGATACAGCGTGAAGCTGATTTTTTAGAGATTAATAAATATAATGTAACTAGAGACGCAAACGTGACTGCGCTCACTTAAACTTATTTTTATATTGTAGCCAAAGGATATTTTTTTAAAATTATTTTTTGAACAAAATATGTCCTATATCTTTCTAATACTTCTAAAAATATGTGTATAAAGTTTCATTATAATCGGTTGAATAATTTTGGCGCTAAAGCGTAACAAACAAATTAACATCCACATGTATAATACTAGTATAATTAATTTATTATCTTACAATATTAATTATACTTATAGTATAATTAATTTATTATCTTACAATATTAATTATACTAGTTTTACAATTTACGTAATTGTATTTATAACAATAAATACAATTACGTAAATTTCGTAGAACCATTACCATTTTACAGAGCAAACTTAAGATAAAAAGTAACCTGAAACCGCCTCCGCCGTGAAAAACGAGTACCGAGTAAATATTCAGTTCCAATAATAATAGATTCCGAACTCGGCTCGTACCTTCAAATTTGCTGGAAATCTCCAAGTTATGTTCGATACGTTTTTCTTTTCTATTTGACAATCAACAAGCGCCCGACTCTTGCCCTGAGGTTACCCTTTGTTACCTACGAAAGCAATTTCGCCAACTTCTATTTGTCAAATGTTTAGTTTCTCTTAATAAATACTGAGCTGGTTTATTTCTACATTAAATTATTAATTTGGGAGTCGAAATTATTTTGTAATGCTTATAGATGATTTTAAGCTAATCGATATTATATTATGAAATGTAGTAAAATAGATAATTAGTAGTAGTACTGGTGCAGGGGCACAAACGTGTCACTGTAAACGTCACAGTTGCGGGTTCGAGTCCCACTACAAGGAATAAAATATTTAATATTTTCGTTTCTTCGCTCTGGTAACAAGACAAAGCACGGTGCCCTAAGAATTTGGCGGAAAGTGGGCAATAGAATGGGGAAGGAGAGTCTTAACACTAAGTTCTCAGGTTCACTGTGCCTACCCTGCTCTGTGCGCGATATAGCGTAGAGCAAAAAACAGCCATGTTATTTTTATAAAGAAAATATTATTGAATTTAGATTGGAATAAAATATGTACACTCCGTTTTTTAGGATTCCGTATCTCAAAAGGTAAAAACTTTCTAGAATTGCTTGGTTATCTTTTTGTTCGAAAAAAAACATTATGAAAAGTAAACTAAACTAACTTCACGGTTTATCCCTAGCGGGGTAGTCAGAGAGAATGGAGCGCCAATCGCTAGGGTCTCTACATACCTCTTTCGCCTCGTCCACTGTCATAAACCTCTTTATACATGCCCTCCGGAGGATCCTCATGCTTTTTACGTGACCTTCCTCCAGTATCTTTGATACTGTGTTTTCGAAGATCAACCAAGGTCACCCCCTACCTCTCTTACCGCTCACTTTTCCATCATAAATCTTTTTTGCCATTCTTTCATCACTCGTTCGTTCAACGTGCCCAAACCAGCTGAGCGCTTTCTTCAAAAATCATTACTTAACTTTCGTTAAAAATCATTATAAATTTATGTATATCATAGTTAATTTTGTCAACTTTTTAACATTTTTAAAGTGTTATCTTACAATTTGATAAGAAAAATGTTTATTTAGAAAACGTATATAAAATTAAACGTAGGGAGATTTGGACTCGCGCCTCTTGACGGATGATTCTGCAGAAGCGCGGGTTTTGATACTGCTACGTTCAAATGTTTATACGTTCACTAAGTATTTATTTTAATCAAACGAAATATAGGTTTCCTGTGGATCTACATTTATGAAATTGCACAAATGAGTGCATACGCGTGTAAACTTAAGTTTGTTAATTTTTATCCTTATTTGTACTTCCCGGAACCCTCGGTGTGCGACTTGAATGGTTGTTTGTTGATGCATTGTTTCTTTTTTAATCAAGGTTATCAAATTATTAACTAATATTTAAAAGCAAGAGAAGTAAAATAAATACAAAAATATGAATGTATTTTTGTATGAATTATCAGAAATGTACATATTTTTTTTTTCAGCTTCACGCTGTATCCCGCAAATAGCAGCAGTAGATAGAAGGAACCTAATATTAAAATACTCTGTTTCCCTCTTTTCGCTCACTTTCTGCCATTTTCTGTAGGCTTGTTGAGTGGCGGAACTCAACGCCGCGCTTTGTCTCTGCACCAGACAGAGGATATGAAAATAGTAAATTTTTCATTTTCTGAAAATGGGAATCGAACCCACAACCTGTCGCGTTTACATTCACACGCTTGTGGCCTTGCACCATGAAGGTCTCTACATATCAAGTATATATTGGAACAAAGTCGATATTGGTCAATAAGCAATTGCAAAATAAAAGTGTTCATTAGCAATGGCATTAAGCAAAATCATATATATTAATTAATTACAGGAAAGCAATGTCTAACTTATTTATGATGCAAATTACGAAATATCTTGTTGAATATCTTGCACACATTATTAAATGTGAAGTTCATAAAACTAATATATTAAAAAAACTTTACATCTTATAATATCCAGTGTATATAATTAAAATTACTTTCATTTTAGTTTTGTGTGGTAAAGATTCTTATTACTTTGCTTATTTTAAGATCGATCGACGGCCGCAAGCTTAGGTCCAGGTCTCACGGGGGACGCCTTTGCCGCCTACGCCTACTATCCTTTCAAGCAGCCAAAAGATACTTGCAATTTCTCAGAAACAGAGTACCATCTTCTGTAAAAAAAACTTTACAATACATTTTGCGCTTGTTATTTACTCCTTAAAAATGTATTAGGGTAGCTCTTGTAGAATTTTAAGCAAACATAAAATAAAAACGTCACTGAATTATTTTTCCCCTCTATGTTCCTATTACGCATTTTAGAAACAGCCATTTACTGATAAAAGTAAAAATTGCCGCCTCCTAAAACGAATTAAAAATTTTATTTCCTGTTCGTATATCTTTTCTTCGATCAGTCTCGACAAATTAACCGCTACTATCTGATACAAACATTAAATACATATAATCATATCTAAGACTATCTATATATATAAAAGGACTTGTGCTGACTGACTGAGGTAAGACGCACGCAGAGCCGTAACCGCTGATGGTAGAAACGTGAAATTTGGGCAGATGTTTATTTTCATATTCTGGACATCCACTAAGAAGGGAATTTGAAAAATTTTAACCCTAAAAGGATGAAATTGGGGTTGAAAGTTTGTATGGAAAAATCTTTAAATCACCACCGATTTTTATAAAAAAATTAATTCAGACTTAAAAATATTTTATTGAACACGTGTTTCGTGGTTTTTTTAGAATTCGCGTCCAAATAAGCGGGCGAAGCCTCGCGCGCCCACTAGTATTAAATAAAATATTAGACACAGATATCACCTATTTCTCTACAAAAAAAATTTTTAAGCCATCGTCTCACTATTGACGTCAGAAGAACAGAGAAAGCACCACATGTGTAGTGTCATATACACATACATATATGAACTCATATATAAAGTCCAAACTCGCTTTATAGCCGTTTAAATCATTCGTTTAAAAATGCACTTTCTTTTACGTATTACGACGACTGATTACTTTCAGAGAGTTTTTGGAAAAATAATTATTACGATAGGAACATTTATTAAAAATCAAAAAGTATGATGAACAATAATTATGAATTGTAAGTAAATAATATCTTTTCATATTTTAATATTTTTAAAGTGTTATTCCACACTTAGGAAAGAAAAATACTGTTGTTTATATAATTCGTGAGACATCCACTTTTCAAGCTTTTTAATCTTTCCAATTCGCTTCAAATGAATAAAAACTGTTTTATAACTAACACCGCATTTTGATTCTTCATTATTAACTTGGGTCCTCGGCCGTCCACGGGGCTTGTTCTGCAATTTGAAATTTCATATGTAAGGACTCAATATATCTATTGTTTTAGTTCTAACAACTGATATATAAATATGGTTATTAAAAAAAAATATATAGGGGAGAGGGGGGCAGCTTAGAACAGGGGCACCTTTGAAAATATGTGTTAACAGAGCTATTTTAAAAAGGAATTTTGATAATTTTTTTTTGAGTAGTGGCAGCACTAATCTGCACACGTGTCACTTGTCACCGCTGATATATGAGAACCAGTTGTTGAGTTACGAGGAGTGTTTGATTTTGAGTAAAACTTTATACATTTTTAAATAAACGCGTAAGGATCGCAGGGATCCAATTCAAGGTATATGGTTTTATTTTTTCCTCTTTTAGTTAGAATGTTTCATATATCATGCAATAAACTAGAAATTACTACAATTTTTAAACTTTTACTTGAAAAAAAAACGTTTGTAATTTTTTTATTACCACTGAGGCAGCTTTGAACACAATGAAGGGGGCAGTTTTGAATATTATTATATGTAAAAAAATACCGCGAAAGAAAAACAAAACTGTACTAAACTTTTCTTTAGAAAGAAAAAGAAGAAGAAACTGACTCAAAAATGCATTTGGTATCAGGAGAGGAAGTGACAATTTACTGTGAAGAGAATGAAGATACTGATACATGTGCGTATGAAGACTACGAAATGGAATTAGACTACAACTTAATAAATATTGGAGACTTCGTTTTAGCGAATGTCTCATCATCTGTGAATAGTAAAAAAGTAGCTTGTTTATCTTTTTCTTTCCTGAGAAAGAGGACAAGTGCTACGTTAGTTTTTCAAAAGTCTTACGTAGACTAGACTTGAGGCCAGTCATGGCGCAGCGGTACGAAGTGTGACTGTAAAACCGACTGGTTGTGGGTTCGATCTCCACTCGAGGAGATGAAATATTTACTTAAATTTATTACATATTTATATTTATTTAGTTGAGTTCTGCCACTCAACACGCAATGCCTTCAGAATTCGGCAGAAAGTGGGGAACGGAGTGTCTTAACACTAGGTTCCCTCTGCCTACCGTGTTGTGTGCGGGATAAAACGTGAAGCTGATTTTTATTTCTTACGTAGACTACTTCCTCACATTTCATTTGCTAGTTACGTCACGTACTACATCCATGTTTTCCTTTAATTTTAATTTTTCTAAGTTCAAATTAGGGTAGTAAGCTGTTTATTTAAAAAATATTATTAAATTTTATTATTAAATTAAGTTACATGGTACTGATATTTGATCTCCATCGTTTCTAATGTTAAGTTTATTAATAAAGTTACTTAAAAGTTTGATAAGTCTTTTAATTTCATTGTATTCGATGATAGTTCAAAACTGCCCCATACATGTTCAAAGCTACCCCGGAAGGGAGGCAGCTTTGAACATTTGACTACTGCTACTAAAATTGATATTGCACCTTTAACTTATATATTTTTCTACATATGATGCTACGATTGTGTGGCACAATAGTTGGACTAAGCATTGTGAAATAGTAAAGAAGTTAAAAACGTTAGGATTTTTAGATATGACACAAAGTTTAAAAATCGTTCGAATGTGCCCCCCTCTCCCCTATATAAAGTTAAAATAGACTTTTAAAAATATATCATTTAATGAAATAAAAATACAATGACGTAAATATTTAAGTTAATTTACAACAATATAGTAAGAATGACGCCAGCGTCGACACATGTGTGTGACTGCAAATGCGACGGTTGAGGGTTCGATTCCCACTCGCGGGAATGAAATATTTAATACTCACGCTTCCTCGCCCGGGTAACGCGGGCGGCAAAAGCAAAGGGCGGCGTTGAGTTCCGAAACACTCAAATTTTCGTTGTGCGTTGGGTTTATTTCGCGTTGGGTGGCCGCGCTTTTACCTTGTTACCAGGGCGAAAAAATAAAAATATTAATGAATAATAATTCATTTTCTCAAATGGGAATCGAACACACAACCGTCGCACTCACACTCACGCTTGCGCCACTGCGTCACGACTGCCTCTAAAACACAAATGTTCCATAAAATTGACGTCAGACATATTGGGAGAAAGTATTTACTAAAGAATATATTTACTCAGCAAGTTTGCAGTCGAAGCTTGTTGTATAATTGTGTATTTTAAATCGACTGCCATTCATGACTCTAGCTCGATCACATGGTTGTTATATAACTTACGTACATATTTGAACTTTCAGACGACGATAGACTTAATTAAGATTATTTTTTAATAATCGTAATGATAAAATGCAGTAAGAATAATTGACTGATTCCATAAGGTGGTAGCAGAATTTAGAGATAAGAGTTTAGTTTGATTTTCAGCTTAATGCTGTATCCCCCATATAGCAGGATAGGCAGAGCGATCCTAGTGTTAATACCTTCCGCTCCTCACCTTTCGCTGAATTCTGGACACATTGCGTGTTGAGTGGTGGAACTCAACGCCGCGATTTGTAAAAAAGAGTTTGAGAGTGAGAATCGGCTTATAAATAAAAAAGATATTTCTATATAAATTATTTAGTTTGTCTAAATTGCTGTAAAGTAACTGTTCTATTGAATTGTTGAAACTTTAGTTTTCTATATTGTTAAATCCATTGCAAGCTTATAGAAAACTAAACAGTAAACTGTACTCGTACATGAAACTTCAATTTTACTAGGTTCCTACTCAAGTATTGTCCACCTGTTTCTTTTGTGTATTGTTAAGCCGATTCTTATACAGGCCACGTATTTTTATTATATCGTGAACAAATAAACGGATCATAATTCATAGTGTAGTGTGGATTGAAGAAAATTGTAGTACAATATTCGAGAGTAAAATTTTATTTTGCAACTTTATTGGGATTTTATTTTTCTAGTTATATTTTTTTTACAATATATATTTTTTTTCAGCCATACTTGCCTAAATAGTTGTTATAAATGTCTTATCCCAATTCTATTTGAATATTTTTGATATCCTGGTTGGATTTTTTTGATTTTCCTACTATTTAAGCAGACAAAATTTTGTATAACACTTAACAGTCATACACACCAATCAATAAAATAAAACATTCAACACACGTATACAAAAATGTATTAGTGTGCGTCGCAACGTCTATAGTCTCATTCTTACCTGCGCGTGCGCGTGTCGTCTCCAAGAAAGCCTCAGTGCTAAACCGGCGGCCGTCGCGACCGCACCGGCCTGCCTACGATGCGGCAAGCCTTGTGACTTTAGTGTGGTGAGTGTGTTACAGCACAGTGCCCGTGCATTAACCCCAACCCCTGATAGTGTAAACCGGATTTTATATTTGGAACGCCCCGCGGCGTGCAAAAAGGTTGGTATCGATGACAGAAAATAAACCTATTTAATTTACAAAGTGTTAATTTAAGGTAATGTGAAAGTTTCTACGATAGATTGCCGAGTTCGAGGAGTCAGAAGTGTTGACATACTTTTGGTTCAGGTGTGGTGTAAGCAGGTGGGCGCGCCGCTCCGTCACACCGACCAAAATTCCAATCTCGTGAGATTGCTTTCGGTCGCTTGGACAACTTTCTTTCTATGGTTTATTGCTAATATATTATGTGTCGTTATAGTTTTCTATTCGTTAATTATGCTTTATAAATCTTAATTCGGCGGTATTTTAAAAACTAGAGACATTCCAATACATGGATTAGCACTGTAATAGAGAAGACATCAACGCGCATAAGCTCCTAGTGTATTATAGTGATCACGAGGATGTAAACAGCCAATGTTAAACGAACAAGTGGCTGACTTCCTGTTCAACATGAAATAAAAACGTAAAGGAGAAAAACTTTATTATCGTATTCACCTTTCGTTGGTGGGTCTGTTATCAGTTTTTGTCGTAGGAAAGCAACTATACAAACAATGCCACGACTTATAAGCGCTAAATGAGGACAGTGGAGTGCATGTTGCGTCGAGAGTAACCGGTTGTACGCCGCGCCGCCGACTGCTCGGTTCATTATCTATACTGACATTGTAGTAAGACAATCCGAATGTATGGTAAAGCCTGATAAATACTGTTTCAAAATGTAATATTATATGACAATGTATGCATAAACGTTATTCTAGTATTTGAACATTTAAAATATTTTTTCAACTTAAATTTCAAATATGTCCTTGTAATGAATGTACCCAAATAAAATTACAAATACAGTAAAGTCTAAAAGTATTATTTTACATATCGCAATACATTTGTCAAATCGCTTAACTTCCTTTTACTGATTTACATTGCGAATTGTATTATTAGAAATTTGTATGGTAATTAAACGTTATCTATTAACTAATTTCCGCATTTTTAATATTGCACCATAGTAAGTACTATTAATTAGTTTAATCGTTTCTTTCTTAAGCATAAACGTTAGATAACATTTTCGTAAAATCTGAATACTTCCTTGAATCATCAGTGCATGATGTTAAAGGTCACGCGAACTGGTCTAGCTAGTAGTAGTAGGTAGTAGAAATATAATATGATACAACCAGGCACATCTATATCCTCAGATTGCCTTAACAACAGACGGTCAGTCGTGCGGATCCAGTCCGCTAATTACGTTATATTGCTCCACCGTGGCCGCATTATTCTCTATATACACTTGAAGTTACTAGAGATACCTGAATATTTGTGTTAAGCACATGCCTATGTTTCTTGGTTGTAAATGAAGTATATATTTATCCATATATTTAGATTTAGGTTATATATTAAAACGTTAGTTGTGAGAACATCATTCGGTATTACTATTATTATTTTGTATATTACTATGTATTTTGTATTTTAAAAATATTGCTTGCTTCGTCCCAGAATCAAATGAAATTCAAAAATTATAATATTTTTAACAATCAATATTTCCTGAGTGATAATTACTAAGACATTTTCTAACACCACAACGATAGCTACTTGACTCTTTACAGTATCAGTTACTTATATAAAACAATATACCACAGAATACCAGAAACAAAAGTTTTCTGAAAGCTGCTAATGTTAAGACAGCCATAATTCGTGAACATCACTTTCTGTACAATATTTATATTTTATTGTTATAAAGACGAAACTACAGATTTATATTTATGAACTCCATATTTTACTACCTATAAAATACCTTGTTTTGAAAGTAAATTATTAAAAAAATATATATAATATACACAAAAAATTGAAATTAAGTTGAAAAACCGTTGCGATGGTACCATATCAACGGTTGGTTAAATGGAAACGAAATCTCCTTACAAACCTTTAATCCGCAAAGTAAAGGGCCATTATAAATATTTTCAAATAATTTCGTAAATTAATCCCCTGTGACGAAGGTAAATCTCGCATCATAAAAAAGCGTAGCCGACTTTAGTAGAAGTTTCCTAATTACGTGTTCCCGGTGACATCTTTTATTATATATTTTAATGAATAGTTTTTCGGGACACAGATTTATACTTTTTATAATTATTAAATAAAATCTAGTGGTATGTCTAAATATTAATTTTAATAATTACGTACTGTATCGACCCTGCATAAATTTTAATGTCCATCTTTCGATTAAAAAAAATAATAATAAGATGATTCTTGATGGTCCATCGATCGACCAAGAAATATAACAGCAAGAAATTAATTTGGCATTTCTATTGTTTGTGTAATTTTTTTAAATGTTTACTCTTAAGTTATTATCTACGTATTTTTTTCGATTTCGCTTTTTTTTCATCTTCGTATAAATGCTTAAATTGAAAGTAAATGCTTGAAAAATATCCAAAAATATACGATTAGGTACAGCTATCCTGACCTACATAAACTATACTGTAGCCGGCAAAGTTAATCTCGCGTTGTTCAACCAGAATAATTGGTTTACCAAAATTGGAAACCTAAGACTTACGTGAACAAACCTTCCAATAGACCAATAAATATTTTCGTTGCTAATATTACTCTTCAGTTAGCAAAGTAATTAGAAAAAAATGATCAACAATCTTAAAATTAACAAAAAATGGTCAATTGCGAGTCCGTAACGGTGGAGCGACAAAATTGTATGTATCGGTAAGTACAAATGACAAAAGTTGACACACTAAGATTGCGGGTATTTTGCACTCAGTTTGTATGAAGTTAACTTCAAATATAAGTTTGTAATTATTTATGCTATAATATACCTATAAATTTCTATTTTTTGGATATAGCTAAACTGTATTATTATAAAACAAAAAACAAAAACAATATTTTAAGTTAAAATATTTTAGCTCGTAAATTCAAGACAGATAATTTTGTGAAATTCAAGCTTAAAAATACCTTAACTATGATTTTTTTTGTAATTAGTTTTGTTTTAATAGCAAATAATGGCTAAGAAAGTAAGATTTAGAATTATATCTAATAAATACTCTTTGCAGAGTACGTCATGGTCTACAAACTACATAAAACAAATTTTATGATACGATTCATTCACAAAATATACATTTGCTACCTCGATCCTACGCTTCAGTTTCCATTCTATATTATTTTGGCATATACTATATCCATCACATAGCAGGGTAGGCAGAGTGAACCTGGGAACCTAATGTTAAGGCACTCCGTCGAGCTCACAGTGGCACGCTCGGACTTTTGCGCCACGATGGCCTATTACATATGTATATGAATGATTTATTAATAAATAGCTGTACATATTTAACATTTACTAATTTTGATCGTATGTGATATGGAAAATACATACCCAAAATTCCTTAAAAAAATCACAAGTAATCATATAATAAATGAACACTAAACTAATCTAAAAAAACTTGTTTGTTTTGCTTATATAACCAGTTGAGTACTACAGAAAAATCCATCTGTCGAAGATGTGCTGCCAACGGTTACAAGTCCGTTATGGCGAAGGAGGTCGTGCGCGCGCGCCGTCGCGTGCACACTTTCAAGCGTTAGCCAGCTCTTGCTGAAATAGTCATAAATAAATAATTGCAGTCCAACTTGGACAAAGTAGGCAATAAGGTTATTGAAGAATTAGATATGGAGATTTTAATTGACGCTAAATTTCATTTGAATAATTAAGATAAATTCTAATCAAAAAAATATTAATTAAATAAATAAATGAAACGTAATTGTTTAACGTTTTCTTTATTATTTCTCGAAAGGGACATATCTCATTATGTAAGCATTAGTTAAATCTCGATGTGTTTTTACGTAATTAACACTCGAACACGACAAAATGTAAAAGCAAAAATCGATCGAACCGTTCACACACCGTTCTACGTACAAAGCGCACAAATGAATAATCTGGGAGGATTTTCATGTCTGTCAACTAGGACGATTTCTAATTTCCCTTATAGTCTCTATTCTAACGCAATAAAGCATGATTTTGCGCAGCACGGCGGTAACTACGCGCATTTGCGGAGGCATCTAAACTATCTGGCACGGCATAAATTTTCTTGTCTAACTGGTTTCTTGACTATTAAACGGCAAAAATTTTAAATTTTAAGGACAATATTTAAAAGGTAGGATTTTTGCTTAAATCGACTAATTCAATTATATACTAAAACATACTAATATTAAAAATATTGTTAAAAAAATATAAAGTAATAGAAATAAGTGTAACTTAAATCTTTAATAAACTATTTAAAATAGATTTTAAAATGCTTATAATTTTCAAAAAAAGAGTGAAACTGTCTATTGCTATGTGTTGTTTGGATGTTACAATTACATAATATATATAATAAACAACCAAAACAAGTTGATCTGAATATAAATTACTCGCAAAATAGCAACATTCTGGTACATAATGTATTCTGGTAAATAATACATAATTAGATAAATAAATAAATCAAATAAATCAGCTTCACGCTGTAACGCACACGGCAGGGTAAGCAGAGGGAATCTAGTGTTAAGACACTACGTTCCCCACTTTCTGCCGAATTCTGGAGGCATTGCGTGTTGAGTGGCAGAACTCAACGCCGCGCTTAACCTCGACACCAGAGCGAAGAAATGGAAATATAAATTTAAGTAAATATTTCATCTCCTCGAGTGGGGATCGAACCCACTACCAGTCGGTTTTACAGTCACACCTCGTGCCGCTGCGCCACGACTGGCCTGCTAATTTGATGATAACCAAATTATCAATCGTATACCTACTACGTAACGCCAACTGTACATAGTCCATTTTAACGGTTGACCAAACATTTAACGTCACCTCACCTACATACGTATATACATTCGTCCGCTTCGCATTCGTATCGTATAACATACACTCATTTAGGCAAGTCAAGGAATCTGAATATAACTGTTAACCAGTCCGTCCGTCCGTCCGTCGTAATCATGCCATAGATCCGGCCGATAGAACGTTCGGTTTATTAATATTATATATTATAACTTATTAGGAAATACGAAAAGAGAGCATAACGGGTAAGAGGTGAGTCAGTTTTACAGTTATTTTACTTGAGCAGAGAAAAAATTGCTTAAAAAAATTAAAGCTACTATTAAATTTAATATTTTTTTGTAAAAAATATATTTGAAATAACTTTTTTAGTAAAATCAAGCTCTTAATGCCGATTAGTTTAATATCAACAACCTACGCTGAATAAAAAAATATAATATAATACTCTACTATTTCGAAAAAAAAAAGATTTCACTGAAAGGACACTTCGTTGTCTATAGATATAAATTATAATATAAAAATAGATAATAATAGAATATGAAATAAAAAGTCGAGTCCCTAAACCATTTATATTTTTAGCTTCACGCGGTATCCCGCACATAGCAGGATAAGCAGAGGAAACATGAAAACCTAGTGCCAAGACACTCCATTGCTCACATTCTATCGAATTCTCGGGGCGTGTTGAGTGACGGAACTCAACGCCGCGCTTACCTCGTTTTCCGGGCGAGGAAATGAATGTATTAAATAATTAATTCTCCAGAGTGGGAGTCGAACCCACAACCATTACGCTTACTGTCGCACGTTTGTGCTCCTTAGCTAACTAATTACTTCTAGAATTTTTCTTAATATTCATTTAAAGTCCAATTAATACTACGTGAGATTATAAAGTAGATTAAATGAAATTTAATTGTATTTTTAAAATCCCACTTTGATATGAATTAAAAAACAATGAATTACACATTAGTGGCTTAAAATTTTGACCTTTTGAACCAATGTGTAAGTACCAATGGAAAATATAATATCATATAAAAAATATTTTTTATGATTGCCAAACCTTTTTAATTAATTTAGTTAAGAGTCAAAAGAAATCTAAATCCAAAAGATTCGAAACAAAAGTTGTAATCTAGTTTACGACTTACCCATATATAATTATTTTAAGCAGTTTTAAATTTTCACATAATTAATATACAATTTCATATGAAATTAAATTTTAGCAAATTTGCAAAAAATGGCCTACTTGATTACGGACTAGTTCTGATGGCTCGAATAAAGAATGGGAAGTAGTGGCTGGGCGTGTTTTATATCTACTTATCATCTATAATAAGCTAGTTCAATCAACAAGAGTCCCCTTCACTTAAATGACCTTGCCTCCACGCAAGGCTCACTGTCGTTCACCTCGTAAGAATGCGACCAATGCAGCGTTGTTGACAATATTAATAAAATTTTATAAAATGGGGCCTATGCAAGCAATATGGTGAAACGGGCTGTATTTATTCTGTAGTATTTCAAGCAAAAAGTATGGCAATTATACCAGGTTTTTATGCCAGCAAAGGTCACGTGTACCTTTGTTTTATACGAAATTCCATCAAGTTTAAAAATATACAAAAGTAAGAATTTCTCTCAGTAAAATTGGCTTTTAAATAGAGTATGTAATATTGGTGTATTCTGAAAAAATATTACTTATAGCTTACTAAAATCAAATTATTTTAAATTTAAAATGTAAATGTAGTAAAAAATTAAACTATATAAAGATCGGCATGCACCTACAAATAATAACGTAAAGGCCCAGAATTCTTAAAATATGATCACCTTTTTCAAAGCATAAATGAATGAATAACATACTATGCACTCAAAAGAAGTTTTAAAATAGTCATATATATAAATCAATAAATATGTACAACCTAATATACAAATGAAATTTAGATCATTTAATCTATTATTTTTATTTTAAATATTTAGAAAAATATAAATTCTAAATAATTTGACACAGATTACTAAAGTATGAGCAGAACATAACGTTTTATAATTAAATGCTCTATCTTTAAAAGTATGTAATACAAAGAAATATAATTAAATATCACAATAACATACATAAGCTAGGCCTTATAGAAAATTTAGCTGAAGCTGATACTAATTAATGGAAACAGGAAATTATTATCATAGTTAAGCAATTTTATAATTAATAAATGATATTGGAAAGTGATTTGCTTTCACATAAATTTAAATTCCATGTAAAATTTTTACATTTATTAAAATTCCAAATAAAACTTTCAGAACATTTGATGGATTTAAATATTTAATTACATACATTCATTTCAAAGAAATATCTACTTTCTACATTACCATTATTGTAACTTATGTATAATTTCCACGTAAAGCTTATTGAGAAATAGTACAAAATAAATCAGGCTTAACTACTTATAACCTTATGACAAGAGGATTTAAATCCTATGGAATTGAATTGTATTAAATTATTACTCCAATGTAGTCGACCTACGCTAGGAATGGCGGAGCATAAAATGAACCGCTTGTGCTGATTTACGACTTAATCATTAAGCCAAAATTATTGTTTCCTTTGGGAATATGCTCCGTGTTTGTTACAATATCGGATAATTTATATAATTAGAGTAAATCTTTATGAAAAATCAAAAGTAAGATAAAGCATTCATACGATTCAACGCCTCCAAGGCGAATACAAAAGGTTTACAACATGGGTACACGACAAGCTGGTTTCATTGTATGCCAATATACATAACAATAATTTACTGTCTAATCACCGACCTCAAGGTGTTATTGCACAAAGTTATTCTAAACCGTACCCACACCTCAGATTGATTCGCCCGCAGCTCACCGAAACCGCACTTTGAATTGATTCGAATATTACTTTTGGTTCATTATATTTGTTCCGTATTACTCATAAAATCCATTTTTAGTTTAGCTTTTTTTGTATTTGTATTTATAATTGAGGTCAGTTGTGCTGCAGAGGCACACGAACGCGACGGATTGTGGGTTCGATTTCCACTCGAGGAAATGAAATATTTAATATTTTTATTTCTTCGCTCTGGTGTAGAGGTAAAGCGCGGTGTTAAGCTCCGCCACTCAACACGCAATTCTCCATGAATTCGGCGGAAAGTGACGGAACGGAAGGGTCTTAAGGGGAACGGAGAGTAACACAGAACACAGAACCTACAGCGTGAAGCTAAGAAATAATAATGAATATTTTTATTTATTCTTATAAATATCAATTAAGTATTTATAGAATGCTTCAGGTTTGCTTTCATATATTTATATAATTTTAAGTTATTTGTATTGATCTACATTGCTGTATAGATTCTTTACAAATTTTGATATTCAGGTCAAGAGTAAAAATAACGCAACAAAGCTTATTCTAAAACCATTACGTGTTATTTAATTTTTACTAAATTTTCTATTTCTGAGGTTATTTGCACGCAACCTTTTCTATTTCCAATTAGAACTATACAAATGTATATGTGTGAAATGTAAAGAAGGAAGTTTAAACAAATTTTCTCACGTATGTAATAGATGGTAGCCGCATCAAGAGAATACGTGACGTTCATATTTTGTACGTGTTGTGCCCACAATATTCACTCGCTCGAACTAACATTTAATTATATTTGCTTTAAAATACTACTATTTTATTACTTTTGTTTTTTGAAAAATAGAAAACTATACATATTATTTACTGTTATAACCATAATCTGTATGTTTTAAAGATAACAATATATTAAATTACATTATATTAAAGAGGGAACCTAGTGTTAAGTAACACTCCTTTCCACACTTTCCGCCGAATTCTGGAGACATTGCGTGCTGAGTGGCGGAACTGAACGCCGCGCTTTGATTCGACACCAGTGCGAAGAAATGAAAATGTAAATGTAAATATATATTTCACTTCCTCGAGTGGGGATCGAACCCACAACCAGTCGATTTTATAGTCACACACACATTTGTGCCTATGCGCCACGACCGCATACTCATAATTAAAAATAAAAAGTTAAGCATTTTGCAAGTTGGTTAATATAAAATAACTGTTCTGTATAGTGAATGAACTAAAATAAATAGGTTTTTCTTTCGTTTTAGTTCTAGGTAAAAACATATTTTATAACTTCTTGTACTATTATTGTGTGAACATTGAGACATTGAAAATGCAAGCCAAATTTATTGCTAAGTAATCTTAGATTGGACTCCTAAAGTGATGCTTATTATTCCACTTACGTCCATAAGCCATTGTCGGAATGCGCCTAGAATAATAAAGTCAAATATAAAACGATATGGCTACTTTCTAGCAGTTCCCGAATATAGATATGTATGTATGTATGTTCGACCTCTCATAATATAAAATAATATTGTTTTACGACAAAATATATATTGTAACTATTTATTAAGAGCAAAAATATATTACAGAATGTAAAGAGATGCAAAATATATATTAACTATTAATAAAACTGAAGTTTTATTAATATTATTGTATTCATTGTTATAATAGATAATATTTTTATTATTGATATTATCAATTTAATTACTAACTATTAGAGTTATTTCTTATCTCACCGGTCGAGGCGTAGGGCACAAGCGTGTACCTATAAACGCAACAGGTTTCGGGTTCTTCTTCGATATATTATATATATTTGAGATATTTAAAATGTCCGTTTCGTTTGCTTTGGTGTCAATACGCATTGCTTCCAAAATTCGGTAAAATATAGGAAACGGAGTATCTTAACGGTAGGTTCCCTCTGCCTACCCTACTGTGTGCAGGATACACCGTGAATCGAAAAAAAATAAAAAAGAGGCAGTTTTACTGCTATTTTTCACAGAAGCTACATAAACTGTCTGTCGTACATTTAAGAATAATAGTAGGTAATTTTATCTTTCTGTACGTACACGAGAAACACGTTTATTACATGAAAATAAAACATAACATTAATATTATTATAAGTAACTTCGTTATATCGACAATTTGTGTGCGCTGACATCAGCGGAACATCTACAAGGTTGATTAAAAACACTATATATTATATTATGTATGTATGTATGTATGTATGTATGTATGTATGTATGTATGTATGTATGAGGCCAATCGTGGCGCAGCGGCACAAAGTGTGACTGTAAAACCGAGAGGTTGTGGGTTCGATCCCCACTTGAGGAGATGAAATATTTACTTAAATTTATGTTTTCATTTCTTCGCTCTGGTGGCGAGGCAAAGCGCGGCATTGAGGTCTGCCACTCTATACGCAATTCCTCAAGAATTCGGCAGAAAGTGGGGAACGGAGTACCTTAACACTAGGTTCCCTTTGCCTACCCTGCTGTGTGCGGAATACAGCGTGAAGCTGTATGTATGTATGTATGGATTTGAAGAAGTAATATTTAGTAAAGAAAAACGCAAAATTAACATAAAATGAGTTCGGCCGTGTCATGATAAAACAACTTCATACACAATAATATGCATGATAAGGATCTGGTGAGTATAAAATATAAATATACTGGAAAAAATAAAGCGTAATATATTCATTTAATTTATACAAAATATTACGTTATCTTTATTTTTAAATAAAAACAACACATTATTATAATTTTAAAAAAACAAACAGTTGTTAAGTCTCGGTTCAGTATTTTAACAAAAGAATTGTATATTGGGATTTTTGGAAGGGGTTATTTTTTTCTGCTTCATACTATTCTGTACACATTAGGGTGGTCAGAGGGAACTTAGTGATAAGACACTCCGGTCCCCATTTTCAGCCGAAGTCTAGAGGTATTGCATGTTGAGTGACGTAATACAACACCGCGCTTAGCCTCGATATCAGAGTAAAAATGAAAATATTATATATTTAATTTCCTTGAGTGGGGATCGCACCCACCACCAGTCCAGACAGTTTTACAGTCGCACACTTGTGCCCCTGCGCCACGACTGACCGCAAGGGGACCTAAGGAAATTTTCAAACCACATATGTTTGAAAAAGAATATAGATATTAGCTAATACGTAAAACAAGGACGGGTAGTTGATATTATAATAATGATATTTACTTATATGAACTTTAACAATTTAAAATATCTCTTAAATTCACTTGCCTCGTACAGTTAGATATGATATACAGACTTGTAACGTAAGAACGTTGTTTCAGCACACGATTTCAAAATAACAATAGAAATTTTATCTATAAATAGGAAGAAACTGATATCTCTGTCATTCGACCAGTAGCCTCCGTCATTCGCCCACATTAAACACATAAAAAGGTCACAATTTCAGAGTTGCCCAAGCTTGTATTATATTTACTTTTATTCGAATGCGAGTGACCTTTGCCTGGGACGGGCGGTATGTTAAATATATGTAAAACAATTTCAGTCCATTGGTACGAGCGAAATTGGAAATTGGAAACGACTCAACAGTGAAACGTAGTATTTAATATATTTAATTGCTGCCATATTTATGTATTCTCTTTATGCAATTTTAATATTCACCTGAAAATATATAAAAATAATATAAAAATTAAGCTTAAAAGTCGTAAGCAAGCAACGTTCGGCCTTTGTTATATTGTGGAAATAAATATGCGCATCTTTTATATACAACCTTCACCTTTTCATCTCTACTGTGGTCCGTACTAGTGTTGCCGATCGGTAGTGGACTATCGATAGGATATCGATATTCTATCGATAGTAGTCCGATAGAAGGACTATCGATATTATAATCGATAGTATCGATTAAAGAGATAGTATCGAAACAATCGATAGTTCAAAAGGGTATAATACTATCGGACAAATGTAATACTATCGATATTATCGATAGTATCGTATCTCCAAATCAAAAAGACATCGATACTATCGATAGTATCAATACTATTGAATTTCTAGGAAACGATAGTATCGATACTATCGATTATTGTGAACTATCGATTGCTTGCTAATTTGCGATAGTATTGCTTATTATTTTCATGTGTAGTAACCAATCATTATGATATTAGAAACATCTTAGTTGAAGTACCTAACTAATTGCTTATTCATACGCCATATTAAGTATTTCTAAGATCGATACTATCGATTGTTGTATCGATCGCATAGGCTTTTTTAGATTAAAACTATCGATGGCGAAACTATCGATAGTTTGGCAACACTAGTCCGTACCGGTTGAGTCATTCCAAAATCTGCCAACTTGATACTTGAATTCATTTGCTTTAGGTATTTTTATCCTGTAACCGGATACAGTTACTATTAAATATTTCTTTAGTTTCACTTTTAATTACATCTAAATGTAGAAGTATATAAATTACCTATGTATTCTTTTATTTTTAACTATGATGTTATATGAGTGTTCTACTCTTTCATTAATATTTTATAGATTTAATTTCAATTCGCATAGTGAGTAATACATTTAAGATTGTATTGATTATTGATTTAAGAAGAGCTTATAATTTTAGAGTAGATATTCATATGTTAAGTTTCTAATTTAACTTTAAATTGAGCTTCATAATTTTCAAAATGTAAATATAATCATAATAAACAAAATTTTACTTCTACAACGCGAAACCTCCAGTTGTATTTCCATACAAACAGACCGTTACTCCAGATGGAAACCATAAAAATCGTTAGTGAACTCAAAGCGGCGGAGTGTCAACTGGTTGGCTGGCAAATAATTTGTACAAAGTAAACAATGAAGGTGCCAAACAATAGTTTTGTCCGCAACCAAAGCCAGTGGACGTCAGAGACGAACGAACTAACAGAAATTAAGCACAAAAGTGCTGTAAACGTAAAAGTAAAGATTTCTCGCTTCACAAAAACACGCGCCGTCGCGTCGTTTTGGGCGTCGGCGTCGGTCTCGTTAGTCCCATTCAGGCAGCATCCGCGGACTTTAGAAAGGCCTTTTTGTTGTTCATTCTTCTGTTGCTTTTATTAAAGCCCTACTCGTCCGTCGGTGTTGCCTTTAAATATTGTGTACTGTTTTTTCAGCGTTGCCTAATGAATACAACATGTACGAATGAAAAATACGCTGTGGATCAGTCAGTTGATAAGGGAAAAAAAATCAAAATTAGCTTCATACTTCACATCAGGGTAGGCAGAGGGAACCTAGCGTTAACACAGTCCGTTCCCCACTTTTTACCGAATTTTTCGAAGCATTGCGTGTTGAGTGGCGGAACTCAAACCAGCTTTTTGCCTTGGTGCCAAAGCGAATAAATGAAAATATTAATAAATAATAAATCATTCCTTCGAGCGGGCATCGAACCCACAACCAGTCGCGTTTACAGGCGCACTTTGTGCCACTACACCACAACTGACCCCTTAATTAAAGGCCTTTGAATATTATGTACCGTTTTTTAAGCATTGCCTGTTGAACAGTTAGTTGGTAAAAAACAGAAAATATAATATACAAGTAGCGATCACAGTATTATTAAATTTCACAGTTACTACTGAAATGAGATGACTGTCGGGCTTAGTGGTTAGTGTAATATAAATGCGAAACAGGTTTGCCTTCGCTAAACGTTTAAGATACCTACGTCCTCCAGAATGGAATTTTAAACATGTAACGTACTGTTGAGTTTTGCGGCAGTTTCTAATATTTATTTATTTTTTTAAACATTTATTACAATACTTATAATAAACTCAAACTCAACTGTCGCCGTCGTGGCGCAGTGGTACAAACGTGTGGCTGTAAGCATGGCGGTTGTGGGTTCGATTTCCACTCGGGGGAGTGAATTATTATTTATTAATGTTTTCTTTTGTTTCACTCAATAATCAAATCGTTCACTATTTTTATATTTGGTAAAGCCAGTATGGCCTTAAATCCCATTGTTATTAAACTAATTGTCATTTTTATATTCCATTTGCCTTTACGTCATACTTCCTTTCCACGAAAAATATCAGATATCAAAAGGAAAGTAAACAAATAAATACGTTCATTGTGTTTTCAAATTATGCTTTCAAATTTCATTTCGTTGAAAATTTTCAAAATAAGCTTATTTAAGCGTGACTCATAATTCCAGGTAGATTTTAAACAGTGTAACGAATTAACACAATACGTCTCGGGAACATCTAATGGCTTAGTGGTGAACAGGTATAGTGAATTATTACCCATATAAATTATATTCTTGGAATAGATATGGCTATGCAACTTTTAAAGGAACAAAAATATATTATGATGAATATCTATTATTACCTAAAGAACATTTCATAATTATAGCTTACCTATTCCCATTGATTATTATAATTAGAAACAATATCAAAATAATGAGGACTATCGTGGTGCAGGGACGCAATGGTGTGACTGTAAACATGGCAAGTTGTGAATTCGGTCCCCATTCGAGGAAATGAAATATTTAATATGTTCATGTCTTCGATCTGGTGTTGAGGCAAAGCGCAAGGTTCAGAATTCGGCGGAAAGTGGAGAACGGAGTGTCTGAACACTAGATTCCGTACCGCGCTGTGTGCGGGATACAATGTTAAATTAAAAAATATATTATTTTAGTACTGAATCTAACTCTTTAGTGCAGCTCAGTGGGTTTTTACATTACGACCTTTAACATATATCACGTCTGTCATAAATTCCAATATCGTGACTAACGAACGAGGTGCCCATGAGTCATCATAATATATGAATAAAATATATAACGTACTATACTATTTTTACTAATAATTAAATATAAGGATATTTCATTTCTTTTTTTTTACTTGGTACTTATCGTGGTCTGTGGACATTAATAAAATCATTAAAATTATACTTTATTCTCTGCACTCTTTGAAACGACTACAATATTTTTTACCCACTCTCTACTCAACTTCTGTCACTGTTATTTATTCCGATACGCCGCTGCTTGCTATCCTGATACTGATGAGGAGATTCTCGACAATCTTAACTGACTTTAGAATATGAGGTTTCGTTTTATCTCCGGCTCACACAAATTGCAGCACGCGTCCGATTTCCGTCTACAATTGAGTTGGCTTCCTGTGCGTTTACTTTCTTTTTAAAATAAGGATAACCCCTCCTTATTGGAAGACGACGACGTTTTCTATCGGTACTTTCAAGTGACACACGTATGTACATGTCTCTCCTGTATCAATCTAAGTAAGCTTCACTTCCCTTCATTTAACACATCTTGCTAAGACATATATATAAAAAAATTATATAAAAAACCTATAACCTTATTAATTTTATACTGGTTGGTAATCTGTCTCTTTATACTTTCAAAAAGGTATTAAAACAACATCTTCTTAACCTCAATTAAAATCTTTAATATTTTTTTACCAAAAATAGAATGATTTCTATATATATATATATATATATATATATATATATATATATATATATATATATATATATATATATATATATATATATATATATATATATATATATTAACACTCAGTAAATATAAACTATACATCAAGATATTAAACATTTTATTCCGCTCAATATAAGAAAACCGTGTCATAACATGGGAAGTGCTTGGTGTCGTTGAACCAGCCGTTGTGGTGACGTTTTCACTTTTACCATAAAAATTCAATTCCGCAGTACTTGAACAGCAGGAAAATAAGTGGAAAAACGCTTACGTGATGTTAGAATAACGCGGACGTTAACACCATATGCTGCATAAGACTGTATTCAACAAATAGATACATTTATAAAAAGATTTTTTTAAAATATTTTCTTGAATATAAAAAAAAAACAATTAATTATAAACATGAGGTCGTCGTGACGCGGGTATATATATAAGGGTGTGACTGTAACGTGACGGTTGTGTGTTCAATCCCTACTCAAAGGAATTAATAATTATTTAATAATATTTTAATTTCTTCGCTCTGACACCAAGGTAAAGGCCCGGCGTTGAGTTCCTTCACTCAACTTACAATGCCTTGAAAGATTCAGTGGAAAGTGGGAAACGGGGTGCCTTATCACTAGGTTTCCTATACCAACCTTGCTGTATGCGGGATACAGCGTGAAGCTGATTCGATTTAATTTTAATTATAAACATATACTTTGAAACAAACATTATTTTATCTAGATAAATATGATGAAATAACATTACTTTGCATATAAAATAAATGTTAAAAATGGTAAATATTAAAACGCAGACCAAAGGGTATGGTTTTTTACTTATTATAATATGAACACACTATCATATTTCAAAGAGCGATATATAAACACAGTTAATTAAAATAAGCTAGAGACTATATGTTATATTTTTATACATAATAATTCCTTATTTTTATAAGTTGATACACGTTTTATAAAGTATTATGTTTTTCTTTTATTTTAGCTTCTAGCTATATACCGAGTGTAGTGGGATAGGCAGAGGAAGCCTAGTTTTAAGACACTCCACTCTCCATTTTCCGCCGAATTCTGAGGACATTGCGTGTTGAGTGGCGAAACTCAACGCCGCAGTTATGTCTCGACAATAGAGCGAAGAAATGAAAATATTAAATATTGCATTTCCTCGAGTGGGAATCGAACCCACAACGTGTTGCGTTTACAGTCACGCGCGCCTGTGCTTTTAGCCACGACTGGCCTCTTATGATTTTCGATTTCAAATTAATAGATATTGGTGAATAACAATTAATTTATGAATTTATTAGACAATTGGATTTGCGCAAACTGTTGTTAATTGAAAAAAATTGGCCACGTTAACTTTTAACATTGCTTCGCTCTGGTGTTGAAGAAAAGCGTAGCCTTAAGTTCCGCCACTCAACATGCGTTGCCTCCAGAATTTGACGGAAAATGGAGACCGGAGTGTCTTTACACTAGGTTCCCTCTGCCTACTCTACTGTCCTGCCTACTACGATACAGCGTAAAACTTAAAAAAGAAAAGCAATAAATAGCAACCTTTTTAAACATTTTTAAAGTGTTATTCCACTTAGGAAAAAAAAATACTTATTTAGAAAACGTATAAAAATTTGAACGTAGCGGGACTCGAACCTGCGCCTCCTGGAAACCGACCAGGCGCTCTGACCACTAAGCCATACGTTCTCATAGCAACCTATTTCCAAAGTGAGGCATCAGATTGGCCAATTGTTATTAATGTCATGTTCGCCAGCGGCAAGAACTAAATGCGTAAACCAAGTAACGGTGCTAGTTCAACGAACGGAATGTAGTACTAATAATAATATCTCCATCTGTGTTTTAAAAGGAAGCCAGATAGTCGCCACTCGCCCCGCATATGCTGTCCTTTTACAAAACAGGAAGACAGGAAGTGAGTGACTATATAAGAAGCCTCAATAATTTGCTGTTCTACTGTTTTAATTTATCTGAGTGCTTTCCTTTGTAAATACCGCCTCGTAGAACGTTCTAGATCGTTATATTTTTGTGGGACAAGGGCGTTGAAAACTAGTAAAAGAAAATTAAAAGTAAAACTTCACATTATCTGACCGCAAAATTGTTCATACGTGAGTGAAAAATGGATTTCGGTGTTACCAGTACAATGACATTCTAAAATGACAATGAACTTTATTATCTGTGCAAAACTTTCGTTTCTTAACAAATGACTATTTTAGTTTTACCTTTAAACAATTACTTACCAGATTTAATTATTAACGTTTTTGACGTTATACCATTTTAATGAAGTTTAATTGAAATTAAAATTCATTACTTTTGTATACTTATTTCTTTTTATAATATGATACAAAACTCAAGCAATTTAAATCGTGATTTTCTTCTATATTAAATTTTTAACGCAAATACAGTATACTCAGTAGCATTTTTAATAAAATATAATATAAAATAATATAAAATAATAATAAGAAATTTTGCCAAACTTAATTTGAAATTTACTTATAAAACATGTATGGTGACCGTAAAAATCTTTAAAGAAATTGTTTTGTTACGTTTCTCCATTCACCTCCAATATTTTATTATAAAGGTACGTACTACGAGAAGGTAAGGTATAGCCGCAAAGCCGCCGAAACAACGAAGCGTTACACAATATAAGCATGAAATATTAAAAATCGTGTTCAACGACTAGAAATACTACTAAGAGCAAGACTTACACAACCAGTTGTGGACTGTTGTTGACTTCCCATTTTCTAACGAGATTTTTTACCTCGGAACAGGCAAATCTCTTAAGAGTTGACCTTCTTTAAAGATTCAAGAATCAGTGATAAACATTTAATATTATAAATATTTTTTTTAGCTTCACGCTATATCACACACTGGCAGAGGAAACCTGGGAATCTTAAGACTCACCTTTCCCATTAAGACACTTCCGTTCCCTACATTCCGTCTAATTCTCGTGTTGAGTAACGGAACTCGACGCCGCGCTGTGCCTTACCAGAACGACGCAATAAAATATTAAATATTTCATTTCTCCAAATAGGAATCGAACCCACATGCTAAGTCTCTATACGATTATAATTAGTCCCTGTATAATAAACAATCCACACTTCACTATACACTAAATAAAACGCTCAATAATTTACAAAACGAAAAACAATCATTGTAACAATATATCTAAAATAATTGAAATTCTCGGGTCAAATTGGAAAAATCATCTAGTGGCCGAGTAAATTCCTTAAACTCGTGTTTCAGCTTTGCCTTACTGCGGTAACATCTACTTAGACCGACGCTCGCCCTTCCCAATGTAATTACTTGCTAAGTACGTTAAGCCTCTCGACCTTACGAATGGGAATTAAGTTTATTATTGGACTTAAAACTGTTTAGTGTAATCTATTTTTTACCTGACTGCGCGACGCAAAGGAGGGTAATGTGTTAATCAATCTATGTACGCATGCATGTGTGTTTCTATGTGGCGTTGTAGAGAACAAACGCCTTGGCCAATTTTCATGATGCTTATGTCAATCGTTACGTCTTAATGTTGCCGGTGTCACTAAAGAAATGATATTAATTTTAACATTATTTAACATTCTTAAAGTGTCATTCCACACTTAGGAAGGAAACATATTTATTTAGAAAACTATACAAATTTAAACGTAACCAGGTGCTCTGACGACGAAGCCATATGTTCTCATCAGATACGTCGAAATTTTTTAACTTATTTATGTTGTTAGCATCTCTGTAGTGAGATTTTGACAAAATTTTCCGCTACCTAAAGATAATTACTAAGAATTCCACACTTACACCACACCACTGAAAAATGCTACATGATATTAATCAAAATTTATTATAGAGACAACCAGTCGCCATATTGTCAAAATATAAAAAAATAAATAAAAGATAGTCAGTCATCGTCAGTATATCTGTTGATATATTTGTGTGTTTCAATTGTGTGCTCTAATTACTCGAGTGTAGTAACAGTGGCAACCTACTGTTAGTGGACTGTGAAAGTGGATTCAAATAATCATACAAGAGATGTTCGAAGTTAATAAATCGTAACAAAAACATGTAAAATAAAAAAAATATTATAAATATACAAAAACCTCGGCATAAAACTAAAAAGAAAGCAAAAATCACTAGAATTAACAGTCGAGACCTATGCTTTAATCGATTAAATGAAAGTAGAATTGAAATTATTAAAGAAAAGGTCCACTCTTAATCCTAATGAATTATTGCGCTTGTTTTTTTTTTCTTTTTAGTTGTAATCAGTCGGGTTTTTTGATTTCTTAAAAATATATATTTTTAAACATTCAAAACAAACTTGCAGAAACACCTTCGAACAAACTAACCGACTGACATTCAACTATGAATATAATACTTCTTTTCATTCGTGACAAAACTAAAAAATCAACCATTTCACTTCGAAATTGAATATGAATATGGAAGACGCGTCGAGCCCCATACCTGGTGGGGATTGAAAATGGCGGTAACTGTAAAACAGTCAACGTACGGGTGACACTGACAATGAGGTGTTCCGTATTAGGTGTCCGTATGTATGTATGTATGTTGCGGTATGTGGACGACTTCAATGGATCAAAGCACGTACAGCGCTGTGCTAACTTTCCAACTCATCATCACAAACGATTCGCAAACAGAGAACGAAAGCGGTTTTAATTATTTTTTTCCTTTTCTTCACTTCTGTTTGCTTTGCGCTAAACTAAGAATGAAACGCCGGAACGTGTTTACCAACCGAAGATGCAAACAAACATTAATATTTATATTTTGAAAGATTTAAGTAGTACTTGACTTTAATTTTTCTTCCGGAATTTCAATATCGTTCGTGTAATGAATGGTCTAATATGATAATATAAAATTATATATAAATTATTTCTTAAGAAGTAATTATGGTCCTACAATCTTATACCATCTTACCGTGGTTATGGCATCTAATGCAGTGGTAATGTTATTTGAACTAGTTTCCGCAATTTTGTGATCAAATAGCGTGAAAATTTATATTAACTCTGTCCTACTTTTCTTTTTAACGTTTTTATTAAGAGATTAAATAAATGTAGTAAATTAGTGCGACATCTTTATAAATAAGTGCATTTTAAATTATGAGTAGGTATATAATTTTACGCCTGTACACTTATTTTATGTCCCTTGTATACATATGCCTATAAAATTATATTTAAAAATAATTATTATAAAACAATATTTTGATTATTTAGATTTTTGATTATTTCAATATTTTTTTCTGTCCTTATGTAAAAATGTTTTTCTTCACTTAGTACTTTTTTTCATTAAAAAACTTAAAGTAAGCGACACAAATTTTAATAAATGAATTAAAATATTTTAGGGGATCAGAGTTGGCATCTTAACGATTGTTACCAAATTTGGCGATTTTTAAAGTAAAATATTCTAGTAAAATTCTGAAATATAATAATAAAACACAATGTTATTATTTATTATATTATATGATATTATAGCTATATATCACCCTGGCTTACCTTAAAAACAAACCTTTCACTGTTGCTTGATACCTGGTCTTGTGTGTTTATATAGCAAAGGCTTATTAAACATAACGATAGCAATTATACTTTACAATAAGAGGCAGTTTGTTATAACATTTATATGAGACCATTTTATATACTTAAACTCATATTATTGATGAGAATTCCCAAGCAAAACCACAAAGTAGGTATTAAAAATAAAATATAATATTATAAACAAAAGTATAATATAATAATATATCTATGATATCATCTATGATAATGTACCTACAAAATACACAAAATAAGGAAAAAATTACATTACAAGCTGAAGCATCTATAATTTTTTATCGTCCAATAAAATTCACAATAAACGTTCTGATATATCTGATTTTCTGCAAGAGTATCCCGATCCGCATTAATAACGATATTCATATTTATCTTTCCAGGTAAATGGTTTTTCGATTGCCGAAGGGACCTGTCGGATATCCGATTTGGGTACTCGTGTAGTATTGGCATGTCGTTTAAACATGTTAAGCAAAGAAAAAGTGAAGCCTCTCACTTTCCACGAATTACATCTTAAATTTGTAAAGCCACGTGTGTGATGTGAAAGTGAATATACAATAAGCAGTTCTCACCGTCCGTCCATTCCACAAGCATTGGCTGCGTACCTATCGCTATTGATTGTCCGGAACACTACTCGACTTTCTCATTAACATCGTTGTATGAGATCCGTACACCGCGTCCGATTCGATAGGTCGGTCGTTAAGAGATAAATGTCATAAGAAAATAGTTTTAATATTAAAAGTATTAAATTTATAATGTTAACGATGAAATTTAATATACATTTAAAATAATTATATGTTAAAAAACAATATTTTCTTCAGAAAATATTGATATAAAACGTATAAATATCGAAAAGCTCTGTGAAATTGTAAACTAACCAAAACAAAGCTCGGCGTTAGATTTTACTACACTACTGTGTCGCTATTTGAGCGGAAAGTGAAGAAGGGACTTATGTATGTCGCCTTTGAAATGTGGCAGGTATTGGAAAATAAAACAAGATATTTTTCCACTTTTATGCAAACTTTCATTTTTTTGTTTCTTATGTGACTGTAATAAATGATCATAATTATGATATATGCTAATTATATTTCACTCTATTCTCTACTTTATAAGAAAAATGCATATTTAAAATTGAGGCTAAATTTAGCTTCCAATTTCTTAACCTTTTTTCCTCAGATTTTTTTTATTAAAACGCTTTAAACGTAATACAATAAACTATCCCGTTTACCTGCAACAAATTGATCTATAAAAATGCCCCCATTTTTCTTTACGGTTATTATACGGGAAATATTGGGCACGAAATCGAAAATTATTATCATTTGTGGTTTAATATAAGTAAAATGAAATAAAATAAAGTCAGCCGTTCTACGGTTTACAATTGGTGGCATGCTTCCAGCAACTGTATTTATTGAGCGGTGAATTCTTGTTGTCTACGTATTATGTGGGTTTGCATACAATAAAACATAGCCGATATCTAGGTCTTTAGTTAGAACATTGAAATGAATGATATCGAACTATAGTTTAACGTTTAAAAAGAAAATAATGTTATACAATGTAAAGTAAAATAACTAACACAAGTAAATATATTGTCTATTTAAATAAAATATAATTAATCATTTGAGGCCAGTCGTGGGTCGCTGGGTAACAAGCGCATGACTGTAGGCGCGATAGGTATGTGTTTAATTTCCGCTCGAGCAGAAAGCCTTCAGAATTCGTATGTAAATAAGGAACGGAGTGTCTTAACAAAAGTTCCCTCTGCTATGTACAGAATACAGCGTAGAGCCATATTTTTTCCACTTTTGGATCCCAAAAAAAGTCCCAGTCCGCTGCGGTAAAAACTCTAAATCTAAAACAAGATAATAAAAACTTTTATCAATTTACCTATCAACAACTGGACAAACTACCAAACTGTTGCTTTCACAATTTACGCAATCGTTACTAAACGACGTTATCTTCGAATTAGCAGTTGACATCGAAGCCACGACGCGTCCGAAAGAACTGTTATTACTAAGAAAAATATTTACACTTCCTAACGGTGATTTCAGTAGTACTTCAATAAACATATGATTTTCGTTTAACGTTTATTAATATTCAGGACAACGTAATCTAGAGTCCCGTTGTAACCTGTCCTTGTATGTTTAATAGCGGAAACCATTGACACACATTCCAATTTCAAAATATAATTTAATTTATATTGGGATTACGATATCATTTTCTTATAGGTCATTGCACTGTGGCTACTAAATTAAGTAACTGAGTTATTATTTAAAATGAAAACTGTTTTACTTGCTTTTGAAATATTTAGATCTAATATTTATAGTAAACTATTAATTGATCTCAGGGGTACAAGGGTGTGACTGTAACACGACGGTTGTGGGCCCATTCGGAGAAATGAATTATATTTATTAATACCAAGCCCGGCGTTAAGTTGAGTGGCGGCTGAACACGCAATATTTCGAAAAATTCGGCGGAAAGTGGGGAACGAAGTGTTTTTACACTAGGTTCTCTCTGCCCACCCTGCTATATGCGGGATACATCGTGAAGGTGAATTTATCATTTTTGAATGATTAATATAACATTTTACATCATTTATTAAAAAATCAAGGATATTTTATTTTAAAAATAACATTAAGAATGAAAGTTGCTTTAAAGTATTCAAGGTGAAATTTTAATTAAATTTTATTAAAATTGAATGTCTGACACTAGGTTCTCATGTTCCCTCTGCCTACCCTACTATGCGCAGAATACAATGTGAACCTAAAAAAAACTATACGTGATGTGATAAGTTAAAAAAATGACAGAAACAATAATAACCTAAAAGAATTTTTTGCATGTTTATAATTATGTAAATCTTCGTTTATTATCACGGAAACGGAAATATTCGTTTTTCATATACGACGCCTATTTAAAGGTTAAATAATGATGAAGATTATATTATGTGTTATATTCCAAATTGTATAAATATTTAATTTGTAAACAATAACTAAGATGGAGACGTTGCCTAACTGATACAAAGAACTCTATTGACTAGCTACATATGTAAATAAAAAGCAAACTAAAACCGGCCATTCAACAAAAACGGGAAAAATTTTATCTTCATTTGTCTTGCATTAATTTAAAAGCGTGAGAGATTACAGGTGTTTCTAAACATTTAGTGTGCAATAATATAAAATAAGGAGGTCACTTTTGAGCAATGTTCTCATTATGACAATGGTCAATTAAAAATTACACCTCGTACTAATTTTTGTATGTACTGTAACGGGGTTTAGGACAAATATATATCTACATATATTTATTATGAAAAATATGCCAAAATTATATATTATTGTATTCTCCAAATTAAATACCTAATATGATGATGATATGACGATGCGAAAAAATAAAGCTGTTATATTAACTTAATAGTTACGTACATTACATAAACAAAATATTTTGATGCCACAGCTGTGATCGTGTCTTACTATAATTGGGCTGTAAAACATTACGAGATATAGGAAATAAAAGCTACAACAGAGGCACTTCCTAATGATTCGTCATGTCTTTCTTATATGCCCTCGTGGCCTCTTCTCACGGTGTATGAGAATTGCCTCTATTGTCTTCTAATAGTGCGCTTCAACACTATTTCACGGAGCTACGGATATTTTTAAATTTTACAACTTTTCCCAGATTTTTTATTTATTTTATAATTATTAATAGTATTACTTATTATTGTTATTTTTTATTTGATTTTATTATTATTTATTGTATAATACCATAAAGATTTTCTGTTTATATTACTGCCTGGCTATTAATATTCAATTAAAAAAAACTATGATTCCCGCCAAATTATGATGACGTGCCGCGCTTTTGACAATTGACATTTTGATAATAAATTGTAAGTACATATTATGTATATTTTCAACACGAGAAAAAATTAAAATTAAATTAGCTTCACGCTGTATCCCGCACACAGCAGGGTAGGCAAAGGGAACCTAGTGTTAAGACACTCCGTTCCCCACTTTCTGCCGAATTCTGGAGGCATTGCGTGTTGAGTGGCAGAACTCAACGCCGCGCTTAACCTCGATACCAGAGCGAAGAAATGGAAATATAAATTTAAGTAAATATTTCATCTCCTCGAGTGGGGATCGAACCCACAACCAGTCGGTTTTGCAGTCACACCTCGTGCCGCTGCGCCACGACCGGCCTCGAAAAGTATATATTTTAATAAAATTACGTAAATACAAATATATCTGAATTTTAAACTATTGAAAATTTTAGAAAAAATGTAAATAAGCTAAAACAAAAGATACAGAGAAATCTTCCTATATAATTTAATGTAATAGCGTAAGTAATTACTTAGTAAATTTATAATTTTGCATTATATGAAGTATAAAAAACCTTGAAATGATTATGAATTTTCTACTTTATAATAAATTTTCCAACACTTAAATCTCAATAAAGTTTACTTTTCAAATAGCGTAATTCCGTATATATATACGAGTATATAATTTCAATAGATTTTAAATTATAACTTTAGGTTTTATTAATAAAAATGATCCAAACCTTTTTGTTAATCTAAAATTATAATATTTTTATTAAGAAGATATATTTGCTCATTAATATTACAAATTTGTATGGCGAAAACATTTTTAACACAAATATAAGGTCATTTAACAAAAAGAAAATTTCTATTAAATAGCATTACCTAATTTTTTTGTAACATCCGTTTATTAAATATCTCTGATATACAACTTCCCTTCTTGCAAAACGTTTTGCACTTAAATATCTGAGAAAAACTATAGTTGCAATTATCTTTTATCGAAGTTTGACGTCGACTGTAAAGCAAGCTTCCTGTACTTCCATAATTATCTTAATATGCTATTGCAAAAAAAATATAAATAAATAACTGAGTCTAAACTAATATTATTATATTATTTTACATCCTTACTGACTATTTCATAACCGCCAAGGGTATATCATTCGGAAACAAAACTCATTATTACCAGCTGAGAATTTTTTTTTAAATTGTGCATGAATGAAGTGTATATAAAGTACACACAAACATTTTTATAAATTTATTATTTTATTTATTATTTATGAACATTGTATAGCTATTAATAATAAAACATTGTATAGATTTCTATTTTTTAAAGTATGAGCATACGATTTATATTTATCAAGTACTTTTAGAAATATATAAAAAATCACTAGATGTTTACCAAATACAAAGATAACTAATGGATAAAACTGTGCTTGTGCTATTTTTCAAGATTCATAAACAAAATTATTTTCATTCCGTTACGTACCAAAATGAAGTTAAGATGGGTCACTAATAAGAAAGCAATATTCTTTAATATGTATAGGTACACTTACCTAGAAAAACTAAAGATTTTCAAAGAAAAAAAAACTCTAAATTTAGTACCGACTTCTTAACGCTTATGTCATCCAATACTAATATTTATCCAAAATTTGTACATTAATCGTTCGAGCACTAAATTACGGAAAGTAACGACGCAAGATATTAATAAAAAAATAGTAGTATCTAGTAGTTGTTATTCTACATAAATGGTAAAAATAGGTTATTTGATACATAAAAATATATTGAGTTAGAAAACGGAAATATCTGTTACATGTAAAATGTTTCTAAAAATCTTTGTAAATGCACGTACATTTTATTCTCAATATTTTGTGTGAAAACGTTAGAATGTTAGAATGTACTATATAATATTTATTTTAAAAATATTCACTTTTCTATTGTAGGCAACATATAAATAGAAACCTAAATACATGAAAATAAAAAAAAATATAAATCAGCTTCACGCTGTATCCAGCACACAGCAGGGTAGGCAGAGGGAACCTAGTGTTAAGACACTCCGTTCCCCATTTTTTTTTATTTATTTAAAAAAATATATTGCCATTATTAAAATAACTTTATAACTATTAGTGACACGCAACAGTCCAAGCACAATAATACATTAAGAAAACCACCCTCGTTCCGACTTGGGTAAGCCACCTAATGAATTCTGCTTCTTTAAAAGCCCATTAGTAGAGTACGTGACTGCGAAATGTTCGCAAATGTTTTATTTTAAGTACAAATTTACAAAGTCCTACGAGCTATTGTTTTGGGAGGGCGATTAATTGCTTTTTAGCTTCACGCTGCATCCCGCACACAGCAGGGTAGACAGAGGGATCCTAGTGTTACGGCACTCCGTTCTCCGTTTTCCGCTGAATTATGGAGGCAATGCGTGTTGGGTGGCGATGTCAACGCCGCGCTTTTGCCTTGACACCAGAGCGAAGAAATGAAAATATAAATATAAATAAATATTTCATTTCCTCGAGTAGCTATCGAACCCACAACCAGTCACATATGCCTCTGCGCCACGACTGGCGTCAATTGCATTGTTATATAGGTTAATTAATTCGAATTTGAAGATTAATGAATGTGAATGTTATGTGTTTTATAAAATGATGTAGATACTTAAACACACAAATTTAGTGTCCATTTATCGTCGCTAGGAACATCTTAATTTTATTAAAAAAAACCGCTTATATATTCAATGTTTATAATAATGATATGAACTTGTTTATAGTAAAATGTTTATAATTTATAGTGACACTTTTTGAGCATTTTTGCGAGATAGCCGTCAGAAGTTAGTATAAGTCACTCAATTTTCCTATTTTGACGTTTACTTTGCGAAACTACGTGCAAATGAGGTTAACTATACATGTACCCACGAAACAATACCAGTCGCAAAGCTTACGTTGATGTATGAAGTTCATATTTCTCATTTTTTACATTTTTTAAAGTGTTATTCCACACTTAAAACGATTTCTAAGAGGCGCGAGTTCAAATCCCGCGACGTTCACATTTTTATACGTCTCCATAATAAGTATTCATTTTTTTCTCTTACGCTATCTTGAATAAATAAAAAAAAAGACTTCAATTCGATCTTGATAACAATTAGAGTACAAATATATTGAAGTTTCACAAAATAAACTAGGATAGAAACCCGCTTAATTACGAAACCCAAAATGGTACGTTTATAGCGCCTCTATTGAACTTCGTGTAGAGACAAATTGCTCTAAGGTAAGCAATCTTTATGTAAGGATAAATGCTGTTTAAAGTAACAAGTGTATACGAATTGACTACAAAACATATTTTTATTACACTTCATAGGAATATATAATGTACATAAATTATTTAATAATAATATTTTTATAAAATCTATGTAACAATGCTGTAAGCTTTTACTATGAATCATGTTATAATTAATTCAAGCATATTTAACTAAATTATTACTCTTAATAAGTTATTAATTATAATGAACTATTCTAATAACATAGTTATAACTATTATAATAACATAGTTATTATAATAGTTCATTTATTCGAATTGTAAGCTTTTCCTTTAGTATTACTACAGTATTATAATAACAAGGTAACTATTACATTTCTTTAAAGAAGAAACAAATAGAAGCCGGCCAAGTGCGAGTCAGATTCACGCGCGGAATGTTCCGTGCAATTATGTATGTATTAAGACTGCAAAAAAATTACGTTTCTTCTATGGTAGTACCCCTAAAATATTTGTTTTATCCTCTTTTTTAGTTCTTGTCGAAATAGCGGGAAAAAAGGCACCTCTGAAAATTTTAACGCTTTAACTGTGACGGTTCGTGAGATACAGGGGATTGTTTCATCTATAATTAATATATCCTTTTCTTTTATTGCAGAGCCACGATGTTGATAAGGTGTCGGGCGGCACTGGGTGTCATCGCACTTGTTTTACTCGTCTCGCCCGCTTTGTCAGAGGTATGTATTCTTCATAAATTAATTTTAAATAACATAGTTAAAATATAGATTTTCATATTATTAATTAAAATTTGCAAAACGTAATTTAAATAATTTATCAACTTGTGAATTTTCAATTTCATTTCTACGCATTAAACTAAATACGAAAGTTTAATACAGAATCCAGAACTATGTCGAAATTATTCGCTATAACCCTAAACTTCCACCGGTATCCCTGGGACTTCCCTAAAGTAATTTATAAAATGCTTTTGAACACTAACATGTGGTACCTTTAGCACATAGTTGCGCTCAATGAGATTTTAGCATATTTTAGTATAATGAATATATATTTAATATTTGCATGATGTAACCTACTATGATAATATTTATTATTGCTTCGTATTTTTTCAATTGTATGTAAATTATATTCACATTATTCGGTAATGTCATATGAAAAATTCAAATAAAATTCTATGGGGTTGCTTGCAGATGAAATTGAAAATCATAAAAATGAGCCAATTGCTGTCAAATTTATTCAGTTTTATATGTTCATATTTTCAAAATATCTCCATTCTATTTAGAGCTGTCTCTTTATGATATTATCGCTCTGTTATGGATTAAGCGGTAAATGTAATTGTTTTTAAAAATTATAATAATTTAATTATTTTGAAAGCATTGTGGCACGATGGCGGCGTGATTTTAATCGAGACATTTGTGGATTCGATTCCCCCTCCATACAAAATATTATATTTAAAAATTTTCATTTGCTCTTCTTCAGATGAACCCGATGTTGAATATTACAACATTTATAATTTAAAATTCTGGCGGACAGCGGAAAATTTTTGCAAAACAACTAGAAATAAATACTAAACAATAATGCTTTATTCAATTTAAAATGCCTTAAGTACATTCGATGTATTTTTTATGAATTTTCAAAAAAAAAAACAACCTTATTCCCCTGTTCAAATCACATAAAAAATGTCACGTTTAAATAAGCAAATAGGACCGTTGCCCAGTTGGTTATTTTGTTACATACAGGTTACATCATAATTTAGGGCGGGCGCTCACATTAGGCGGATTCCCCTTGTGTCCAACTCACCGTTATAAATCCTATCGTTAACGTATGTTATATTCAAAGCGTGCCCCAAATAATACCTTTATTTCAAAATAACATCAACGTCATATGTAGAGCCTATAGTAAAATATTAACAATGTTTACAGACAACTTGAAATGTAATTTATATATTTTTATATTATTATTTTTGTATATTTTATTAAAATAAAATATTTTTTTTAATTCTGTAGAAAATTTTGAGACGTAAAAAAAATTTAAATTGTCCTTTTTTAAAATAACACTATTTAAATATTACGTCCTACTTTTAAGAAAGCACGGGTTCAAATCCTAACACACAATATCTTTAAAATGTGCAGAAAATAAAGAACAGTGGCTGAATCTCTCTGCATTTGAAACTGTAAGAAAAAATAGAAAATAAAAGCAATAGAAAATATTATATATATAATATTTTTAAATAATAACAAAGTATAATAATAGCATTCGACGCCGACATTTTTAATGAGAAGTGAACTATTGTTAAGCCACATAGTTTAACAGTCCAAACGGAATTAACCGTGTAATTAAAACTGTTAAATTTATCGTCACAGTATTACAGAGGACATTATGCCAAAATTAAAAATGATAATACGTTTTACGTGCGGTCTTGTATAATAATCCATTTTTTAATGAAAAAAATAAATATTTTTTTATTATTATTACAAATATAAGTTTTTTTAAAGTCTAAAAAAATGATTTTGTAATTATAAATGTCATATAAAAAATACGTCGGGCAAATCGTGGCCAGACTGTAAGTAAACGCGACAGGTTGTAGATTTGATTCCCACTTAAAGAAATGAATTTATAAATTATTATTTTAATTTTTTCTCGCCCTAGTGACAAGGTGAAGCGCAACACGCAATGCCTCCGAAATTAAGCGGAAAATGGGAAATAAAAATGTCTTATTGGGAACAGAGTGGCTTAACACGTAAAAATATAAAAAATCATAATAAAATAACCTAAGTTTATATACCTATGAGAGAAACGTTTACGTTACGTTATAACATAAATTCATAAATAAAATGTAAATATAAATGTTAAACAATCAGATAGACCTGCATCTAAACTTAAACATTTGCGGATTGTGTAAATTGCGCAGCGCGTTATTAAAATTTAAGCGAATTGTTTAGATACACTACACACTTTTGGAACTACTATTATAGCTAGCAATATAGTATAAATATATTATTTTTTCAACTTCACGCTGTTTCCCGCCAGTAGCAGGGTAGGCAACGGGAGACTAGTGTTAACTCTCTACATTCCGCCGAATTCTGTAGGCATTAAATGTTGAGTGGCGGAACTCAACGCTGCACTTGAAAGCGAAGAAATGAAAATATTAAATGCTTAATTTCTTCGTGCGGACACCAAACCCACAACCACACGCTTATGCGTCTGCGCGGCCTGCACTACGACTAGCATCAATACATACACATACAAATCTGAAATAACAGCATAAATAGCCATATATCACTTTACATACCTGTAAAGCAGGGGTTCCCAACCTTTTCTTCATCAAGGACCACTTTTATATCATTCTTGGTATCAGGGACCACTATGCATGTAGGTATATTAAAAATTAACAGTGACTATTAAACAGAAACTTCGCCTCACCATCTCCAGTCATAAAATTAAAATCGATCGCGGACCATATTTAGGGTTCTGCGCACTACTGGTGGTCCGCGGACCACTGGTTGGGAACCACTGCTGTAAAGCAACCACCATACGCACGGCAATTGACCAACACTAAAATAATAAATACAATCTATTAAAAACTCGTTATAATCGAAGCAGCGTTTAAACAATAGCATTATACATTCAATCCAATTAATTTGTTCCGTAACATTTGTTAGTTTCAATATATCTGAATGCGGTCACGGGTGGCGGGCGGCCTCGATCTCACTTTCCCTGTTTGGCAAGCCGCTCCAAATGCTAGGTATCACCACTTCTAGTCCTCTATGCCGATTCAAGGAACAGCATATCACTGATATATTATGTTAAATTAAAATTCTTAAATGTTTTTAGTATTCAAGTTTCTATGTGTTAGTTTTTAAGAATGTATTATTTTTAGTTACATTTATTTATTTTGATAATATAATTGTTTTTCTTATTTACAGGGTAACCTCTTCACGTGTCCAAATGGTAAGTTTAAATGTTATTTATATTAAACACACAGCTTAAAATAATTTATGAATATATGTATATGTATATTCATACAATTATACATCTAAATTGAAATTCGTAAAGTAAAAAGATAGATTATTTAAAAAATATTGTGAATTTTAACAAAACGGTACACTGTTTTATTAAGAGAAAATATTACATACTACATTTTAGATATTTTGTGGAATAGTATTTTATAAACCTATAATATTAACTTAACTTTCCTAACTACATGCTACTGCATGATAAAACTTTTATTTGCTCATTTTGGCTGGAATCTCAATATGATTATTAATTTAATCTCGAGTTTCATAAACTGAAAGCTTCCCAAATATATTACAGTATTAAATTTGTAGTTTTATTTAAAATAATAATATTGTGTTATAGCAAGTTTAAATTATTTTAAAACAAAATTGCCACAGAGTTGGTAAATAAATTTTTATTTTACACCAAGAATGTTCACTCATTCATAATGTATCGCAAATATAACGTGAGACTTTTCAACCATTCGGAAAGTTTTCAAGATTCATTGCACTCGAGCGTTTAAACTCGTATGCTCTAGACTGAGCCTCGATATTGAAATGCATAAGTTATTCGACTACAAATATATAGATAGCTAACTTGAGACAATTTTAAAAAATGATAAATAAAATGGTATCGATATAAACTGTCTGTCAAATAATTTCAAAGTAGATATCAATAGCCAAAAGTATAAAAAGAGTCAAAAGAGACGATACCTTCATCACTTCCCATTTATTCACCACCACCACCATCACCACCACTACCGCCACCGCCACCGCCACCATTCACCTCCTTCACCGTACATTCAGGATTATTATTATGTTAAAGCTAACGAGTCATTTAAGACTTAACATTCATTCATCTTCTAATAAATGGCATACTTACATACATACTAATATTATATCCCTAACAGTGTTAAGACAGTCTGTTAGGGTAAAATAAATTACGCGGGTCGTCGGTCCTAGGGATCTTCATCAACCGCATAATTAATAGTAGGAAATTGCCTCTCGAGACAACTACTAGGTCTAGGTATAACACATGAATCAAGTTTAAACAACGACGACGCGTTAACTGTAGTTTACTAGTGAGAAGAAATTATAATTTTTTTTTAGTAATCAGTACTTAAATATTTATATTTATAGAGGCCGGTCGTGGCGCAGCGGCACGAGGTGTGACTGCAAAACCGACTAGTTGTGGGTTCGATCCCCACTCGAGGAGATGAAATATTTACTTAAATTTATATTTCCATTTCTTCGCTCTGGTGTCCAGGTTAAGCGCTGCGTTGAGTTCTGCCACTCAACACGCAATGCCTCCAGAATTCGGCAGAAAGTGGGGAACGGAGTGTCTTAACACTAGGTTCCCTCTGCCTACCCTGCTGTGTGCGGGATACAGCGTGAAGTTAATTTAATTTTTTACTTAAATATTTCTTTAAACATGAATATATTATTATAATAAGGTATGATAAATTTTTAACTCTTTTTTTAGTGTCTAATATCAATATTATATTATTATTATACTAGTAGTTTAAATCATAAATATGGAACAAAAATATATTATAATTTTTTTATGTCAAAAAACAAGTATAGTGCCAAGACCTATGCCATAGGATAATAATCAAAAGAATACATAAGTTAAACTATCGAGTTAAATTTATGAATTTTAATTTGATAGCTAACAGTTAATTATTATCTAAATTAATATAACAATAAATACGATTACTCTTTCATTAGTTACTTTCAAGAAAATCTTTTAGTATCTTTCCATATTAAACATTAATGCACGCAGATAAACTTTCACAATATTTAAATAATGTCATCGATATCTTCAAGATTAAAAAAGCATATTATAATCAAGAGCTTAGCAATTCATCATACTATAACATCAATAACCGCCATTCAAAGATGGATGTCCCAGATATATTGATGTCACGACAAGCTTAACGTTCTAATAATACATTCTACAAGAAAAATTGAGCATAAATTACGTAATAAATCACAAACATTTACATATGTTATTTCGGTACTTATTATTATAATAAAAATCGAAAACATTTTATATCTTAATCTAGAAATCTTTACTTTTCTAGACTACCTATGTACTATTTAAAACAGCCTGAGGTTGCGATGATTATAGATATACATAAATACTGAACGTAGTATTAAAGTTAATTTTGAGAATATATAATATATGATGCATCTCTAATAAAGAAATGTTTAACATAAATTTTAAAGAGAAAATGCACATCCACAAGAACAAAATAATGGGGAAACATTTGTACGCTTCACTTGTTACGACAGTCCAATTGATTCACCAGATGTCGAGACAACTTTTGCTTAGTGCCCGATAGTTCACAAACTGCATACATGCCATTGTCTTTGTTTAGGAAATAAACTTTCCACTACAACAATAAGTAGTACTGGTAAATTTGATCCTTAGAGAGTTCAAACAAATAGAAAATGATTATAAGATAAAAGAAAAAGCAAAGATGTTTGTTTTCTTTACTTAAGTTAAATGAAAAGATTTTCTTCTTAAATAAAATATTTTTACCCTTTTACGCTTTAATTTTACCACTAGCTCGGTCGTGTTATTTTAAAATTAATTGGGGCCGAACGTTTACAATTCAGAATCTCAACAAAAACCTGAAGTTTCCTCGTTAAAAAATAGCAGTAAAGCAATTCAATTAGGCGTTAAAAATTCTCTTATGGATATCCAGGATTCGTTGAGTGTTAACCAAACGAAGTTGGATTTTGTCAAATAATAGTTAATTTTTGAACGTTCTTAGCTTTTACTATAGTTCTTACAAAACATAAATTTACAGCAAATATATTTTTACAATTATATAAGTGTAACGACGTTAAAGGCAATTACTTACATCCCGTTGTACTGCACACATTAAAAGCATTGCTAGCATGCCCTGCACGAAAGCACAAGATAGTTTCAAGCTAATACTCCAGATGAGATGTCTAGCACACTTTGTTAAAACACAAGAATTTCTCTTAGGGAATTAGAAACGTGATTAAATTTAAAAATAATCTTCATCGCCTTCAATTTACGAACATTCATTACATATTCAAATCTGTTAATAGGATAAAAGTTGCTTTTTGAAAACGATTGACTTTACATTTTTACTTAAAAGTTGTCCATCTTGTTTCCTGCCTCTTGTCTTCTTATTCTTCTCGTAACTTTGTCGTAACGAACAGGATTTAAGGTAAAAGTTCCATTGTACAAATTTTACTTAAACGTATTTATCTTCCTGTAAGTTTATACTTTATAAAGAACTGGTGTAATTGCTACTGGCCTAGAACTTAATAGCAACCACGATGATCAACTGATCAACTACCGCTATCGTATATCTAAATTTTATAATAACTCTGGCTCCAATTACTTTACCCGTTGATATAACATGACCGATATATTGTTCTTATACCTCTTATATTTTTTTCCAATTTTGGTTAAAACTTTACAATTTATATATTTATTTAATGTTGATAATAAATTATTTATGCACGTTAGCTCACTTTCATTACTAAATTGATATAAAATGCAATGTATAAAAAAATAAAATCCATTAAGAAATGAAATATTCAATATTTTCATTTCCTCGCCGTAGTTACGAGGCAAAGAGCAGCGTTGAGTTCCGCACTAAAAAAAATACTCCAAAATTCTGCGAAAAGTGCGGAACGGGAACCGGTATGTTGAAGTGTTTTGATGGGAGCGGCGTGTAGGCAGCGTGCAATAGGTTCCTAGATTCCCTCTGCCTTCCTGCCATGTGCGGGATACAGCGTGAAGATAAAAAAAATACAGTCCATTATTACAACGACAGTTAAGTTAAACCCAACTCGCTTTAGTCCCTTTACAAAAGAAATAAAATTAATGTGAAGAGTTAATATATGATGCAAATGACACCGACATTAGAACTATGAACCATTTAAACTATTGTCAACGTTGATGTTTGGGATGAAACTATCAAATGATTCTCGCACACTCCGCACACGATATGGTATTTGGGGCGTCACAATCTAGGTCACTTGCTTTTGCATTGAGATGGTTATTATAATGTCTAAAATGTGTATTTGAAAATACAGAATACGATGTATATTTTGAAGTGAAAATAATTATTGTCTATTTTTATGCTGTTTCTGTTATTATTTATTGCATATTAATAAAGTTTGACCATGTTAGTTTTTTTTTAGTATACTTATAAATAATTAGTACATATGTGTTATAACATTTTAATAAATAAAAGCACTTATTTATACTAGCTATGTATTACCTGTATAGTACTTGAAGAAATTGCGGCGTAGGGGCACAAGCGTGCGACTGTAAACTCGATGGTTGTAGATTCGATTCTTATGGGGTGAATGAAATATTAAATACTTTGTTTACCCACTCTGATAATGGAGCACGCGGCGTTGAATTCCGCCACTCAACACGTAATAAAAAATGTCTTTTACCATATTGAAAATTCTCTGTCAAAGTATATTTTACATCAGACACAACCTGAATTTCCAAGTATTAAAATGAGCTGCTGAAGCTAAGAAGAGCTTTACATATTTACCGTCTGAAAGGCGAGCTAAGGCGTGCATTGTAACTCGTATTACAAGTTGTAACATATGAACATGTTGCAGAATTATCAACATTGCATTCGGGATGAGTTCTGTTCTATTTATTAACTAAATTAAATTGTGATATATACATGGATGTTTGTACATTTTATTTAAATTTAAATAGAATAAAATAAATAAATCAGCTTCACGCTGTATCACACACAGCAGGGTAGGCAGAGGGAACCTAGTGTTAAGACACTCCGTTTCTCATTTTCTGCCAAATTCTGGAGGCATTGCGTGTTGAGTGGCAGAACTCAACGCCGCGCTTTGCCTCGACACTAGAGCGACACCAGAAATAGAAATATAAATTTAAGTAAATATTTCATCTCCTCGAGGGATCGAACCCACAACCAGTCGATTTTACACTACAGTCACACTTTGTGCCGCGGCGCCACGTCTGGCCTCAATTATTATTTCTGGATTTAAATTTCTAGCTAAAATATTTTTTATTCTTTACTTTTACTACATCTTACTTCTGTCGGTGTTGTATACGCACACAATCTTTAACAGATAGATAGATTGAAGTATCGCGTTGTGCAAAAATATTGATACAATAGTATCCATTTAAAAGTATTCGTTCAGTCAACAATGATCTTGTTGAAACAAGACGTTAGGCACAGCCTTGAAAGCTCATTCATAAGTGAAAGGTGCATCGACGTGGTACATACATTAGTGACTCACTATACACTTTTGTGATATTTAACTAAACGGGACAGTCACTATGCAGGAACTTTCTCGTTGAGTAACGGTGCGCTCCCGGTTTAACCAGATGTATAAACTGCTTAGTACTTACTCATAGAACTGATTTCCTTTTATAATAATGTTATCTTACTTAATTATTTAATTCGACGTTTTTAATTTGAACCAAATATTGAGTTAAGAATATACATATTTCCACTTAATATCTCAAAACAATGTTAGCTTCACGCTGTATCCCGCACACAGCAGGGTAGGCAGAGGGAACCTAGTGTCAAGACACTCCGTTCCCCACTTTCTACTAAATTCTGGAGGAATTGCGTGTTGAGTGGCAGAACTCAACGCAACAAGAACAGAATATTGAGTCAAGAATATACATAATAAAAATAAAATTAATTAGCTTCACGCTGTATCCCGCACACAGCAGGGTAGGCAGAGGGAACCTAGTGTTAAGACACTCCGTTCCCCACTTTCTGCCGCATTCTGGAGGCATTGCGTGTTGAGTGGCAGAACTCAACGCCGCGCTTAACCTCGACACCAGAGCGAATAAATGGAAATATAAATTTAAGTAAATATTTCATCTCCTCGAGTGGGAATCGAACCCAGAACTAGTCGGTTTTGCAGTCACACCTCGTGCCGCTGCGCCACGACCGGCCTCAAGAATATCAAGAATATAATCAAGAATATACATATTTCCTCTTAATATCTGAAAACAATGTGAATTCAAAATTGGCTGTTGATACATTGTTGTTTCAATACATACTGATTACGTCTCTGTAGTCGCTCGGTGGAATTCAATATTATGGGCAATATTGTCACATGCAATGAGGGAGAGCACTCCCTTCATAGCACACGTTGTATATCAACCTTACTAAACACACGTACGTATATGTATACGGTGGACCACAAAGTCTGCAAATGGATTGTTGATTCGTAATTCAATCTCCGGCAGATCCAGGGATAGAAATTCTCAAAGGGAGCACTTCACACACCGAACTGTAGTGTTGGCGAGACGCTTGAAATAGATGCGTTACAGTTAGTGCTACTCACCCATGACCGTTATGGGAATAAAGTTATAGTGATTTGAAATTTGCTACAAGTAAATTAATTGATTAAAGTTTTTTTTTCTTTTCTTCTCCTTTTAAATTTATTTTAATTATAATTTTAGGCGAGAAATTCAAAAATCACATGACATTATTTTTTTGTTCACAATAATAAATATATACATCGTATCAAGATATCAATGTAGTATAATAAAAATTAATAGTAAATTAAAAGCATTTAAATATTTTATGTATTTAGACATTTGCCCGATATATCTATTTTGGGTAACTTAACATTATCGATGAACAAACTCATGTTATTTGCGAAACCAGTTCATGATTTTAATTTCAAATATAATACTTCATTATGAATAGGTACTTGTAACTAATGAAACGTTAGCTGCCATGTGACTTCTGGAAATTGTGCGCTTAATGAAGTTTTCCAGTGCAACCGAATTTCTAATTATATTAGTTGTAAATCGAACGCGTAAGCTTTGGTTTAATAAATCACATTTCTGTATAATTACTTTAATTCTTTATTTGATTTATTATATAATAGTATAGGAATTTTTATTTACTTTACTTGTTTTTGTATATTAAAAAATGTGAAGCCAGTCGTAAGCGCAGCGGCTCGAAATGTGACTGTAAAACCGACTAGTTGTGGGTTCGATCCCCACTCGAGAAGATGAAATATTAACTTAAATTTATATTTACATTTCTTCGCTCTGGTGTCGAGGCTAAGCGCGGCGTTGAGTTCTGCCACTCAACACGCAATGCCTTCAGAATCCGACAGAAAGTGGGGAACGGAGGATCTTAACACTAGGTTCCCTCTGCCTACCCTGGTGTGTGCGGGATACAGCGTGAAGCTGATTAAAAAATATATGTTTATGCCTATTGAAGCATATAAAAATGTTTTGTTTGTTAAATTTCGCCAGAAAACATTACTATAATATAAGTAGGTCAAACGTTGCATCGAGTTGCGCGGTGTAGCGAAACGTGGATCAAACATAGTCTTCGCTGATCGACGAACTCACACGCTCTATTTGTCGTTGTTTATTTCTTGTTTCACGCACGGAAATTCTATTTATAGACATTTTTAAGGGAAATAGAAATGACAATAAATATCTAAGCATAAAATATACAAAATCTAATTAAACTTACGCTAAAATTATAAATTATACATTTTTAATAGGTACCTACCTAGTTCCTTATAAGTTCAAACATAAGTATGGACAGACACATTTAAGAATGATTAATTATTCTATGCTGCACACTACACTTTCTTTTACTGAACACTCATAATTATGCCCGAAGAGACCGTTTCTTGAAAATTTTCTCTACACAAAACAACATGCCCTTAAAAAGAGAAAGTCTTACATAGCATTTCTTGTATTTACTAAGTGGTTTCCTAATTTTTTACTACATTTTCTCGACACAAAATCCATTTCTGTCCGTCCGTCCTAAATGTTTCTTATAGTAATTTAAAATACATTTTGTTAAAATTTAATGTATTTCTTTGATTCAATGCCTTTATCTTCAAAAAAATTAACCAAAATTCGTTTTCTTTTCAGGATGGGAGTTAAAGGGACTACATTGTTATAAATTTTTCAATATTAGACATTCTTGGGAAAAGGCGGCGGAATTATGCCGAAGGTATGATCATAATTAGATGTTTAAAGTAAAAAGATTCCTTTTACAAGTTGCTTTGCTATTATAATATATCTTTTATTTGTTATTTTAGGTACGGAAGCGAGTTAATGGTTATAGATAGCTATACAGAAAATAATATGACTGCATATATGGTGTCATCTAGTCCTAGTAACAGTCACTACTGGCTTGGCTTAGCTACTGTAGATGACCTTAGAACAAATACCCTGGAATCTGCTGCCGGGGCTTTAGTGTCACAGTACGCCGGCTTTTGGGATCTAAGACAACCGAACCCAAAGGATGGTGAATGCGTAGACGTTCACGTCACTGCTGAAAGACAGTCATGGGAATTAACGACATGTGAAACGCTTCTTCCTTTCATGTGTAGAGCCAATGCTTGTCCCACAGGTGAGACATACAAACTCAAAATTATACTTCTGTATATTTAAACTATAAATAACCAACGATATTTTTATCTAGGAAAACAGAAAGTCCAGATTTGTTTAAGTAAATAAACTAAATGTGGACTTACGACTGCACTTACGAGATGTACGCTTATGAAAACTCCTTTTAAAAATATGAACAAAAGGATTATTTGCATAAGAGTGATACATTTATTCATTGTTTTAAACAATTGGTACAATAGTTATTGAATTTTACAGGGACCTTCCATTGTTCGAACGGAAAATGTATAAATGCAGCCTTCAAATGTGACAAGCAAGATGATTGCGGTGATGCGTCGGATGAAATGGATTGTGCTACTGAATGTCATTTCTACATGGCTAGTAGTGGCGATGTAGTCGAAAGCCCTAACTATCCTCATAAATATGCACCATTTAGTGAATGTAAATGGACACTAGAGGGACCTCAAGGACAAAATATCGTTTTGCAGTTCCAAGATTTTGAAACTGAAAAGTCTTTTGATACTGTTCAAATTTTAGTTGGTGGCCGAACTGAAGATAAATCTGTCAATTTAGCAACACTATCAGGAAAACAAGATTTATCTAACAAAGTCTATGTATCTGCTTCTAATTTCATGATCATTAAATTTAGTTCAGATGGATCCGTAGAAAGAAAAGGTTTCCGTGCCTCATGGAAAACGGAGTCATCTAACTGTGGTGGTATTCTCAGAGCAACGCCACAGGGTCAAGTGCTAACTTCTCCTGGCTACCCAAACAGTTATCCCGGAGGCTTGGAATGTATGTATATAATAGAGGCACAACCAGGCAGAATTGTTTCTTTAGATATTGAAGACCTAGATTTAGAAATGAACAGAGACTATATAGTAATAAAAGATGGAAATACTCCCTCTAGTCCAGTACTAGCCAGGTTAACTGGACCGGGTGAAGAAAATCAAAAAGTAGTGATATCAACTACAAATCATTTGTATATGTATTTCCGAACAAGTCTTGGTGATTCTAAAAAAGGTTTTAACATGAGATACTCACAAGGTTGTAGAGCGACAATAATAGCAGCTAATGGGACATTTACATCTCCTGCGTATGGCCTTGCCAACTATCCTAACAACCAGGAATGCTTATACCGTATTAAAAATCCGAATGGTGGACCACTTTCCTTAAAATTCGATGAATTTAATATTCACCCATCCGATGTTGTCCAAGTATTTGATGGCTCTAGCACAAGCGGATTACGACTACATTCTGAAAATGGTTTCACTGTAAAACCAAGAATTACTTTAACTGCTTCGAGCGGTGAAATGCTAATACGATTCATGTCAGATGCGTTACATAATGGACTTGGTTGGAAAGCTACTTTTTCAGCAGGTAATTAGGAAATATAATTATTGCACCTTATAAATATGTAAATTGTACTTAGTATATTATTGTCATTCTTATGGTGTATTTATTTTTTCTATATGTGGTTATTTTTTCTAGATTGTCCCCCATTACAATCTGGCATTGGTGCTTTGGCGTCTAACAGAGATACTGCTTTCGGAACAACAATAACTTTCTCATGTCCAATTGGTCAAGAATTCGCTACTGGAAAATCACGAATTACAACACAATGTTTAGACGGTGGCAATTGGTCTACTACGTACATCCCAAGTTGCCAAGGTAACGAATCTACTTTATATTAAATATTTAACCGTTATTGTCATATGCTGTATTTCTGAAACATTTTTAGTTCTATTTAGCAAAGACTGAGCGCTAAAACACTTCGTTCCACAAGCGCCACACAATTTTCTGGGGAATTGCAGTTGAGTGAAGGAAATCAAAGCATTTTGAAGAACACAATTTCTTGTATAATAAATAATATTGTATCGTTTTATTATTTTCAGAGGTTTACTGTGGACCTGTACCTCAAATCGACAATGGTTTTTCAATTGGTTCAACAAATGTTACTTACCGTGGTGTGGCGACCTATCAGTGTTATGCTGGTTTCGCTTTCCCTACCGGACAGCCCATTGAGAGGATCTCATGTTTATCTGATGGAAGATGGGAAAGAACTCCAACTTGTTTAGGTATTGATTAAACTCTTGTTTGTGATGTACTAAAAACCAAAATGAATACATTTTAAATGATAAGAGATTGAGTTTATGTTAAACGTTTTTTTTTGTTTCTAGCTTCCCAGTGCATAGCACTTCCGGATGTACCACATGCTAACGTGACCATTTTAAATGGCGGCGGTCGCAGCTATGGCACTATAGTTCGATACGAATGTGAACCTGGATACGTACGATCTGGTCAACCTGTTCTTCTTTGCATGAGCAATGGCACGTGGTCTGGCGAAGTACCAAACTGTTCGAAAGCTTTGTGTCCCAAATTTCCCGAAATAAAGAATGGCTTTATAGTAGATCAAAGTAGAATATATATGTTTGGTGATGAAGCTCGTGTTCAATGTTTCAAAGGTAAATATTTTTTTCTGCTAGACTATCATATATAAAATATAAAATATATGTCAGTACCGTGCGACTGTATAACCTAGTAGACTGTAGAACCTTCATACTATTGCAAGTACATTGGAACCTGTAAACGTATAAACTGAATATATGTTTTCGTAATTAAGTATAAGTATATGTTTTAATTTTTAATTTAATTGTAAATTTGTTGTTTAAGGATATAAACTAAATGGGCCTAGCATAATAAAATGTGGACCCAATCAAATTTTCGATGCTACACCAACATGTGAAGACGTTAATGAATGTTCGAACAGTCAATGTGATTCGACATCAACTGAATGTAAAAACACTCACGGTGGTTTCTACTGTCCTTGTCGCCCAGGATTCACTCCTAGCCTAGACTGTAGGCCTGTTGGTGATTTAGGTTTAATAAATGGTGCTATTCCTGATGAATCCATAACTACTTCCACCTCTGAACCCGGATATTATAAAGGAGTAAGAATACATTTATTTATATATTTATATGTTATAATTTATTCTCCAGAGTGAGAAACGAATGGACAATCGCTTTAATTTTCGGAAGCTGTGCAGCGACATGTGATCACCTGAATTTTTTTACTTACTATAAAAACTTATATTACAGATGATTCGCTTAAACAATGGAGGTGGTTGGTGCGGCAATAATCTTGAAGCTGGTGCTAACTGGATTTTAATCGATCTACGAGCCCCGACTATTATAAGAGGATTCCGTACAATGAGTGTAATGAGAGCAGACGCAAACATTGCTTTTACTTCTGCGATCAGAATACAATATACCAATGATTTGACTGATGTATTTAAAGATTACACCAATCCTGACGGGACTGCTGTTGAATTCCGCATATTAGAACCTACATTGTCAGTCCTTAACTTACCAATGCCTATTGAAGCTCAATATGTTAAATTTAAAATACAAGATTATGTTGGTGCGCCGTGCTTGAAATTAGAAATTATGGGATGTGCCAGACTTGACTGTTCTGATATTAATGAATGTGCTGAAAATAATGGCGGCTGTGATCAAAAGTGTCTTAACACGTAAGTTAACTTTTTCTGCCTTTTATATATGTTTACATATCTTGTATAAAAGTATTTTAAAATATATTTATTAACAATTATAAATATTAATTTTAGACCTGGAAACTTCTCATGTGCGTGCAATATTGGATACGAGCTTTATTCTTCTAACGGTACAGCTGGATTCGCTATTGAAACTTCTGAAACCGGCGAGCGGGACGGCGATACATATCAAAGAAATAAATCTTGTGTGCCGGTTATGTGTCCAACACTAGTTTCGCCCGAAAATGGACTTATTTTGTCCACAAAAAGTTCATATCACTTTGGAGATATTGTAGAATTCCAATGTAACTTTGGATACGTCATGTCAGGATTCTCGTCCTTGCTGTGTACTTCAAGTGGAAACTGGAATGGAACAGCACCAGAATGCCAATGTATGTATTGCAAGCAAATTAAATATATGCATGTATTACATGCATATATTTCGTAAATTTTTTGATGTAAATTATTATAATTATAAATTTATTCTAGATGCACGATGCGTAACATTATCAGATGACAAAAACGATGGTCTACAAATTATAAGGGATGATCCAGAAAGCGTTTTAGTACCATATAGGGACAATGTTACTATAACTTGTACATCACCTGGTCGTCAACTGAGAAATACTCTCAGTTCATCGTTTAGACAATGTGTCTATGATCCTAAGCCAGTAAGTTTTTGTATTAAATTAAAATAATTTCTATTTGTATTATAGTAACGAAATAAATATAAAAAAGCTCATAATTTCTATATGTAAGTATATATATAAGGTAAACATCGTTTCTTTTTGTAGGGTCTTCCTGATTATTGGCTTTCCGGAGCACAGCCTCAGTGCCCAAGAAAAGATTGTGGTATACCAATGCCAACACCAGGTGCAGAATACGGTCAATATCTTGATACTAGATACCAAAGTTCTTTCTTTTTCGGCTGCCAAAATACTTTTAAACTTGCCGGCCAAACAAGCAAACATGATAACGTAGTCAGATGTCAAGCAAATGGCGTATGGGACTTTGGAGATTTAAGATGTGAAGGTCCTGTTTGTGAAGATCCTGGTAGACCAGCTGACGGAATCCAAGTAGCCAGAAGCTACGAACAGGGATCAGAAATTTTGTTTGGATGCTCAAGACCCGGGTACATTTTAATTAATCCAAGACCAATCACATGTATGAGAGAACCTGAGTGTAAAGTCATAAAACCTCTTGGATTGGCGTCTGGAAGAATACCCGATTCAGCAATTAATGCTACTTCTGAAAGACCTAATTATGAAGCTAAAAATATACGTCTTAACTCTGTAACAGGGTGGTGTGGAAAACAAGAAGCTTTCACTTACGTTAGTGTTGATTTAGGGAAAGTGTACCGAGTTAAAGCTATACTTGTCAAAGGTGTCGTTACGTCAGATATTGTTGGTCGTCCAACGGAAATAAGGTTCTTCTATAAACAGGCTGAAAACGAAAACTATGTCGTTTATTTCCCCAACTTTAATTTAACAATGCGAGATCCTGGGAATTACGGTGAATTGGCTATGATTACATTACCAAAATATGTTCAAGCTAGATTTGTTATATTGGGTATAGTTAGTTTTATGGATAATGCTTGTCTAAAATTCGAGTTAATGGGTTGCGATGAGCCATCTGTTGAACCTTTGTTAGGATATGACTATGGTTATTCACCTTGTGTGGGTAAGTTAATTCGTTAAATTAAATAATGTATATTACATATATTTCTAACTTGTTTAGTCTCTTTGCATGATTTGAAACTTAATTTTATTATTTTAGATAATGAGCCACCGGTCTTCCAAAATTGTCCTCAGCATCCTATAGTTGTGCAAACTGATGTAAACGGTGGCCTTTTACCGGTTAACTTTACTGAACCTACTGCTACTGATAATTCTGGTGCTATTGCTAGATTGGAAGTGACACCCCAACACTTTAGAACTCCAATACAAGTCTTCCACAATATGGTTGTTCGATACGTGGCTTTTGACTTCGATGGTAACGTAGCTATTTGCGAAGTAAATATCACAGTACCTGATTATACGCCACCCAGATTGAGTTGTCCACAAAGTTATGTTATTGAACTTGTTGATAAACAAGACAGTTACTCGGTCAACTTTAATGAAACGAGAAGAAGAATAAATGCAACTGACGCTTCTGGAGAGGTATCCCTCAAGTTTATACCGGAAAGAGCCATCATCCCCATACGTGGCTACGAAAACGTTACTGTTATAGCTACAGACAAAAATGGAAACAAAGCTCAGTGTAACTTCCAGGTATACTTGATGTCGCTATTTTATTTTTTATTTTTTTGTGTAAATATATTCAATAGATTAAAAGCAAAATTCTTAATATTTTCTTAGGTATCTGTACAAGCCACTCCTTGTGTCGACTGGGAACTTATGCCTCCAGCTCATGGTGCTTTAAATTGTTTACCTGGTGACAGAGGAATTCAGTGCATTGCTACTTGTAGTCCAGGATTCCGATTTACTGACGGCGAACCAGTGAAAACATTTATTTGTGAAACAAAACGTCAATGGAAGCCAACAGCAGTAGTACCCGACTGTGTTTCTGAGAGTGAGTTTTTATGTCAATCACCATCACCATAACTAAACAGCCATCCTTCTACTTAGCGTAGAAAGTAAAACTAAGTTGTTAGCTGTGCATAGTCTGAAAGAGTTTATATATATTATGTTACAAAACTTAATTTATTCTTAAATAAATAAAATAAATTAATAATTTATTATATTTTTAATATGATTTTTAAATTTATTTTAGATACTCAGCAAGCTGCATACCATGTAGTAGCGGGCGTTCAATACCGCGCTTTAGGAGCAGTCTCAAACGCTTGCTTACCACAGTACAAGGACCTTCTCGCTCAATACGACAATATTTTGAATGAACGATTATCTCAACGTTGTTCAGCTGTTAATGTTAACATTAACGTTACTTTTGTAAAAGCCATGCCTAGTCTTTTAGATGAAAACGTAGTTAAAATGGACTTCGTCCTAGCAATAACTCCAGCTATAAGACAAACTCAGCTGTATGATCTTTGCGGCTCTACGCTTAATCTTATTTTTGATCTGTCTGTACCATATGCAAGTGCTCTAATTGAACCTGTTTTGAATGTCTCTTCTATTGGTAATCAATGTCCACCTTTGAGAGCCATACGAAGTTCGATATCTCGAGGTTTCACCTGTAGCGTTGGCGAAGTGCTAAATATGGATACAAATGACGTACCTAGATGTTGTAAGTAATATTAATGATTATTTTATATCTCAACATTTATTAGTACATGTAAACTATACTAAAAAAAACTATTTTATTTTTAGTACACTGTCCTGCTGGAACATTTGCTGGAGAAAAACAGAAAGCTTGTACCATGTGTCCTAGAGGATTTTTCCAGAACCAAGCCCGGCAAGGTTCCTGTCTGAAATGCCCACAAGGAACGTTCACTAGAGAAGAGGGATCCAAAGACTTAACAGATTGTATACCAGTTTGTGGTTATGGAACTTACTCACCTACAGGGCTAGTACCGTGTTTAGAATGTCCACGTAACAGTTACACTGGTGAACCTCCTCTAGGAGGATTCAAAGATTGTCAAGCATGTCCTGTTAATACTTATACTTATCAGCCAGCAGCTAATGGTAAAGATAAATGTAGAGCAAAATGCGCATCGGGTACATACTCACCAACTGGATTAGCACCCTGTTCACAGTGTCCTAGAAATTTCTATCAAAATTCAATAGGGCAAACATTATGTATGGAATGTCCTACAAATATGAAAACAGTAAGCACCGGGGCTTCAGGGTTAGAAGAATGCTTACCAGTGGAGTGTTCCAATAGCGCATGTCAACATGGAGGATTGTGCGTACCGAAAGGACACGGAGTTCAATGTTACTGTCCAGCTGGATTTTCAGGACGCAGATGCGAAATCGACATTGATGAGTGTGAAAGCCAACCTTGTTATAACGGCGGTACATGTATCGATCTACCTCAAGGGTACAGATGCTCCTGTCCCACAGGATATGGTGGTATTAATTGTCAAGAAGAGAAATCTGATTGTAGAAATGATACTTGCCCAGAACGCGCGATGTGTAAGGATGAACCAGGTTATAATAATTATACGTGCTTGTGCAGATCCGGCTACACTGGAATTGATTGCGATATAACGGTACATAATAGTTATTTTTAATCATTAAACAAAATGTGCATAAATATGATAAAGAAAATGTTGAGTTTAACTATAATAATAATGATTTTTATATTTTTTCAGATTGATCCGTGCACAGCTAATGGTAATCCTTGTAAAAATGGCGCAACTTGTACTGCATTACAACAAGGAAGATATAAATGTGAATGTTTACCTGGATGGGAAGGCCAGCTATGCGAAACCAATACGGATGATTGTATTGAAAAACCTTGTTTACTTGGCGCGCCTTGTACTGACTTAGTAAATGACTTTAGCTGTGCATGTCCACCTGGATTCACGGGAAAACGCTGCCATGAAAAAATAAACCTTTGTTCCACCCAGCCGTGCAAGCATGGAGTATGTGTAGACAAATTGTTTATTCATCAATGTGTTTGCGATCCGGGTTGGACCGGCCCCTCGTGTGACATAAACATAAATGAATGCGTAATTTCGCCGTGTGAAAATGGAGGACGCTGTATAGATGGCATTGACGATTTCACTTGTAGTTGTGAAGCTGGTTATACAGGAAAACGGTGTCAACATACTATCGATGACTGTAGCTCAGACCCTTGTCAGAATGGCGCTACATGTGTAGACCAGTTGGATGGATTCGTATGCAGATGTCGACCAGGCTATATTGGATTTCAGTGCGAAACTGCTATAGACGAATGCTTAACTGAACCATGTAATCCAGCGGGAACTGAAAAATGTGTTGATTTAGACAATAAATATCAATGTGTGTGCCGTAATGGTTATGATGGTGAAATGTGCGAAAATAACATTGATGATTGTGCTTCTGATCCATGCTACAACGGTGGTTCATGTAAGGATGAAATAGGAGGATATAAATGTGCCTGTCAACCAGGATGGACCGGAAAACGATGTGAACGTGACATTGGTAACTGCATGAATGTACCTTGCCAAAACAACGCCAGATGTATCGATCTATTCCAAGATTACTTCTGCGTGTAAGTAACCGGAAATTGTTAATAGTAAATCATTTCTCAGTAGTGAGACGAATATTAATTCTATTTTTTCATTATTTATTTTTAGATGCCCAAGTGGAACAGATGGAAAACAATGTGAAACTGCCCCTGAAAGATGTATTGGAAGTCCTTGTATGCACGGTGGAAAATGTCAAGACTTTGGCTCAGGACTAAATTGTACATGTTCACTTGATTATACTGGAATAGGCTGTCAGTATGAATTTGATGCTTGTGAAGCGGGTCTCTGTCAGAACGGTGCTACGTGTATTGATGAAGGGGAAGGATATACTTGTACGTGCGCCCCAGGCTTTACAGGAAAGAATTGTGACGAAGATATAATTGACTGCAAAGAAAATTCCTGTCCACCATCAGCTACTTGTATTGATTTACCCGGTAGATTTTATTGTCAATGCCCATTCAATCTAACTGGCGACGACTGCAGAAAAAGTGAGTTATACAATTTTTATACTTTAGGTGTATAGAAAATTTCTTTATTATTTGTAGTAACACCTAAATTAATCTATTTTTTTTACAGCCATTAGCGTAGACTATGATCTCTACTTCAGTGACCCAATGCGATCTAGTGCAGCTCAAGTAGTTCCATTTGCTACTGGATCTGCTGACAGTCTAACTATTGCGTTGTGGGTTCAGTACACACAACAAGATGAAGGTGGTATTTTCTTCACAGCCTACGGAGTCAGGTAAGTGTGTATAAATGCTATGGATTATAAAAATATTTATGTAATGTAGCTTATTTTCTAAAAAAAATCTTATTTCAGCAATTCGCATATCGCCCTTAACAGAAGAACAATAATACAAGCACATTCTAATGGTGTGCAAGTGTCTCTATTCCCGGAACTGCAAGATGTTTATATGAGCTTTGGTGAATTTGCTACAGTTAATGACGGCCAATGGCATCATGTAGCTTTAGTATGGGATGGTAACAATGGGGGTGAATTGACACTTATAACTGAAGGATTAATTGCTAGCAAACTAGCAGGTTATGGCAGTGGAAAATCATTACCAGAATAGTAAGTTATATAAAAATAATTATTTATTTATGAGGCCAGTAGTGTCGCAGTGGCACAAAATGTGGCTGTAAAACCGACTGGTTGTGGGTTCGATCCCCACTCGAGAGGATGAAATATTTATTTAAATTTATATTTACATTTCTTCGCTGTGGTGTCGAGATAAAGCGCGGCGTTGAGGTCAACACGCAATGCCTCCAGAATTCGGAAGAAAGTGGGAAACGGAGTGTCTTAACACTAGGTTCCTTCTGCCTTGGAATACAGCAGGGTTGCTGTATTCGGGAGACAGCGTGAACCTGATATATTTATTTATGAATAATTTTCGAATTGAAACATTAATAACTTACTTTTACAGTGTATGGGTAACATTGGGAAAACCACAATCGGATAATCCAAAAGCTTACACAGAATCTGGCTTCCAAGGGCATTTGACTAAAGTACAAATATGGAATCGGGCACTTGACGTGACCAACGAAATACAAAAGCAAGTGCGAGACTGTAGAACTGAGCCTGTGCTTTATAGTGGCTTAGTACTTACTTGGGCAGGCTATGAAGATACCATTGGTGGTGTAGAAAGAATAGTACCATCACATTGTGGTCAGAGAGTGTGTCCAAATGGATATGCTGGTGCTAAATGTCAATCCTTACAAGTAGACAAGGAGCCGCCAAGAGTCGACAGATGTCCAGGTGACCTTTGGGTAATTGCCAAAAACGGATCATCCTTAGTAAACTGGGATATGCCCGTATTTAGTGACAATGTTGGTGTAACACGAATGGTAGAAAAATCTGGACATAAACCTGGACAAAATCTTGCTTGGGGAGCGTATGATATTGCATATATTGCATATGATGCCGCTGGAAACGCTGCCACATGCACATTTAAAGTGACTGTTTTATGTAAGTTTTATAATATATTTAATTCGAAAAAGTTTAAAAGTTTTAGTAAATATTAACTCTGTCCCTTTTTGTTACATTTTAATATCGATTTCGAGTAAACTTAAAAATAAGAAGAGTTATTACAACTTGGGATAACTTTTTTATTTACCTAACGTCAATTTAAATGTATTAAAATAGTATAAATCGTATACCGTATACAAATATAATCAAAAAATAATATTTCAGCCGAATTCTGCCCTCCATTACCTGATCCTCTCGGTGGTTATCAATCATGCCGCGACTGGGGAGCCGGAGGTCAATTCAAAGTTTGTGAGATTGCTTGTCGCGATGGATTGAAGTTCTCGCAACAAGTACCGCCTTTCTATACTTGCGGAGCAGAAGGTTTCTGGCGACCAACAAACGATCCATCTCTTACTCTTGTATACCCAGCTTGCTCACGTAAGTTTAAATCGTATTCGACATTGAAAGATACCACTATTTTCTAAAATAAGAATCTACTGTCTTATAAATGTAACAAAGGCTAAATAATATAAATGCAGTAGTAATGGCACAGTGGGAAAGTGTCTGACTAAAAACATAACAGATGTGATTTCGATGTCCAGTTAGGTAGAATAAAAATGTATTTTAATTATCTTAATATTTTGCATCTCGTACAAAAGTTCCACACAATTATTTTTTATATGAATTTTATTTATATGAATTGATAATGTATTGCAGCCGCGTCGCCCGCCCAGCGCGTGTTCAAGATCTCGATGTTGTTCCCGAGCTCGGTGCTGTGCAACGACGCGGGGCAGGCCGTGCTGCGCCAGAAGGTGCGCGGCGCCATCAACCAGCTCAACCGGGACTGGAGCTTCTGCTCCTACGCCGTGGACGGTAACTAAGCGATTTGAATGTATTCAGAATTAAATAAATTTCTTGACTCTAAAATATTTATAATTGAATATATATATTTTATATCGATTTTACAATATTGAATACACTATAATATAACTTATAAGTATAACTTACACTCATCCTACAATATTTCGTAAATTGAGCCGCGTAAGGGTAACGTAATGTGCCAGTATTGTCAGTAGGTTCTCGCTACCCTGTCTAAGCTGATTGATATGAAGCTAACAAAATTACAATGAGTTACATGTGCCTTGTTTTCTAGACCTTAAACGTTCACAAAATTAGGATAGCATAAATCAACACATTACTTAAACCATCGTTTCTAATAGGATGAGATGTACATATGTATATCCTGTAATCCTGTAATCTATACGACCCAGATCGAACGTAGGCTTTATCGAGAGTGTTCTCAGCTATAATTCAAGAGTTTATCTTAACATTTGTAAATAAGTGCTGTTTCCTGTCAAGTTTTGCGTAGATGTTTTAATGTATTTTTTATTATAAGTAATATTTAATTAATTTTATTATGGTTGCATTACAAAATAATTATTTATAGGTACACGAGAATGCAAAGAACTTGACATTAACGTGAAATGTGATCATCGAGCAAACGTCAGACAAACAAGACAAGTTTCCTCTCCTCCAACGGCGACTTCGAAAGATACTTATGTTCTTGATGCTATTATACCAGTGGAAGAGTGAGTAATGTTAAATATTAGTTAATTACGAGAAAATTGTATAAGTAGTGGTAGAACGAAATATATGAATAGATAGGTGTTGGCGTAGTTGGTAGAAGTACAAAATTATATGTATTTTAGTACACTACGGCTATAACAATGTAACGACATACTATAACAATTAAGATAGTCAGTGAAATGATACAAGGATCTGCTTGAGCTTTGTCTCACAAATTCCAATTTACTCATTTAACAGATATCCAAGGCACTGTCCTCGTCTTATTAAAATAAACCGATAGTGAGAAAATCACAGATATCTGCCAATACCTACCGCCGAACTTATCAAACAGCTGTGAAGCAAGCAATTAATTTCCAGAATAAATCTACTTACATAAAACACTTTAATTTATTTTATACAAAACGCACTGACATTCTTAATTAAAGTATCTTTATTTCAAAATACATTTTAAAGCACTTGATCACTCTGTCAGTAACGTTTTAATTGACGCATGTTTCTCTTCAAACACTATTGCATGTATTGTTATCTCGCACATAGGACACGAAGCAGTAGGGAGGGACGTCAAGTCGGCGACACGTACAGCATCGAAATATCGTTCCCATCTGTTAAGTAAGTAAACACATATTGCACTTAGCACCCTTTTATCTTAATAATTATAGTATAATAATCGGTGGTGAATAGAATGGAAATCATTAAATATATTAAGATTTGGAAAAATAATCCCTTTTTTTGGTTAACCTCATTATAATTCTTGTGGTAAAATATCATACGATTAACATATTAATACGCTACAAAATAAAAACAGATTTTTAAACTCAAAATGATATTACATTATAGCGACCCAGTAATTCACAACGGTAACAACGAACGTTCGACCGTGAAGCGGTTACTGGAGAAACTTATTCTCGAAGACGAACAATTCGATGTGCGAAACATCCTACCGAACACGGTCCCGGACCCCGCCAGCTTGAAACTCGAATCTGACTACGCTTGTCCTATGGGACAGGTTGTTGTGGCACCTGATTGTGGTAAGTTGTTATTAGCCATTTCTACATTTCTTGATCCATGTTTGTATATATGTATTTAGCTTAACGTTGTACTCAAATACAGGTTAGGCAGAGGAAACCTGGGAATCTAGTGTTCTGTTTTGACACTTTGTTTCTCATTAACACACTTTTTTACCCACTTTCTGCCGTATTCTTGAAATATCGTGAGTTACGTTGCATCGTTATCAGAATGAAGAAATGAATTAATATTTCATTCTTCTGGGTGGGAGTCGAAACCACAACTGTCGCGCGTTTACAGACGAACACTTGGCGCCACGTTTGTCGCTGTATTTTTCTAAATGTATAAGTAAGTTGAATTACTTTATAATGTTGTAAAATATTTCGTTTTACAATCAAATGTTACCACTGGGCCAAGGTGGCTTTATTATCTCCCATAATACATTATTTCCTAGATTGTTAAAACCATTTATGTGTACAGTATCGTGTGCGGTGGGTACATACCTGGACGCGGCCAGCGACTCGTGCAAGCCGTGCCCGGCCGGCACGTACCAGTCCGAGGCGGGGCAGCTGCAGTGCACGCCGTGCCCCGCCATCGCGGGCCAGCCCGGCGTCACGCAGGCCGCCGGCGCCAGGAGTGCGGCCGATTGTAAAGGTTCATACGGAAATATTTTATTAATATTAGATTTTTGGTTCACATTTTAACTTTCCATGCAAAGTGATATAACTTAAGGATATCCTTAAGTCATATCACGATAGAAACTATTATAAAATAAATATAAATGTTACTTTCCTTCAGCGGAAATAGAATCCACATATATCGCTTAATAAGCTGCAAGAAAGATGGTCAACTGAAATTATTTTTTAGTGAAGGACCTACAATATGTGTATATTTATATTAATAAGCCTTTCTGAACTTTGCCGCAGAGCGCTGCGCCGCCGGCAAGTACTACGACGCGGAGGCGGAGCTGTGCCGGCCGTGCGGGCACGGCTCGTACCAGCCGCGCGAGGGCGCCTTCGCGTGCCGCGCCTGCCCGCGCGCGCACACCACGCGCGCCACCGAGGCCGTGTCCGCCGCCGAGTGCCGCGAGGACTGCCCCTCGGGTATCTACTTATATTATACTATTTCATTTTTTTTAGCTTCACGTTTTATTTCTAGAGGAATGGACAGAGGAGCGTCAAACGCTAAGGTCAAAGAGTTATTACTTTTAGTAATGAAATAACATATAAAGGTATAAAGATTAGACATTTTCAGAGAGTAATCATCTTATAATATATTTTATATAATAAATAAAAGCAAAATGTCGTCACCTAAATCAAGTAAAAAATATTACATATTCATGTAAACAGACATTGAGATACAAATACATCACTATAAGTATTGGATAAGTATTGAAACTGATTATTTTATAAATGTATCATGACCTGATTTATGATTATCGTATTTTGATCACGTTATGAAATGTTATTCATCCAGCAAAAATTGAATAGATATTATTTTCATGCGATATTGTTGTGGATTTCAAATAACTAAATTAAATGAGTAACTATTGTTATATAATATTATTATCGTCGTAGCGAATATGAAATATTTTTTATTGAATTGGGTACAATTTATTTAACTTATATTTTTTTTTCCTTTCAATTTAAGTTATGAAAATTCTGGTACTAATATTGTAAATGCAAAAGTAACTGCCTTCGTAGATACAGCGGCGGCTTACGATAAAACCACTCATCCGATTGGTTTCTCGATACGCTTATAAGATTTTTTCCAAGAAAATAGCAAATTTGCTTATTGCTGAATAAATTTAAGTGTTACTTGATCAATTATTTTACGTAAATCATGTCTTACCTTGTTGTTTTTATATGTTGTGATTTAAACAGTATTTGTAAGGCTTATATAATTTATAATAATATATGATTAATATTTATTCTATTCTATGTACATACCGGTGTACAGATTATAGATTAATTATTAATTGCACAGATTATACTCTAGAATTGATAAACCGTATTAGTGACTATTGATATTTATTACTTTGTTCATTATTTAAAGCAGCAAATCATTTTACTGTGTAGTTCTGGTCCATGTTTTATTTTTGACAGGACTAAGTTATTTCACAAAACACACAACCGACATTTTAAGCAATATCTCTCGAAACAAAACAAAAAAAGCGTTGTACCTATTCAGTAATAGATTTTATAGTTTTTAAAGTGTCATTTTGAATAAAAACAATACTGAAATGAAATCCGACACGCACCGGAAAGAGCCGAAATTGATATCAAATACTCAGGTCTTCACCAGGTTTATACTTTCCATTGGCCTAGAATTGTGGAATGTGGCAAAATTTTAAATCTTACAGTGTAAACTAAGGAAGATTCAAATTTGTTGGTATTTCACAAAAAAAAATAAGTTTGATAACTTTTGTAAGTGATATATGTAGCTGACCTGCAATTATTAAACCGGTACGAAACTCTCGATGGGCGAATCCGACTCATACTTGACATACCACAGGCTCGCAACTCAGCAGCGAGGGCGGCTGCGAGGCGTGCCCGCGCGGCACGTGGCGCGACAGCGACGTGGCGGCGGCGTGCGCGCCGTGCCCGCCCGGCACCACCACGCCGCGCGCCGGCGCCGCCTCGCCCGACCAGTGCTCGCTGCCCGTCTGCAAGCCAGGTAACCATTATTAGCAGAACTCATTCAAAACTCCAGCAACTATGACTAATATCTAACACCAGAATTTGTAACCTATTACTTTTTATAACCTCCACCAGTTTAGCGTGACAACAAACTCAGTTGTACCATAATAAATCCACGTAGTTATATAAATCAATTGTTAACCATTCATCATTTCATTATATATGAAAATTCATTTTATAGAACATTTAGTTCGATCCAATGATTCTTCTACCTAAAAGTATCGAATTTATTTAAAAAAATTAAAAGACAACTTCAAATGAAGTGTTATTATTTATATTAAATTCCTGCAAAATCATATCAGTATCGCCACCACAATTGTGTCCTCACACCGCTAAACATCGACCGCATCGTGCTATTGGTTGATTATAATCGAGTGATTGTCACCGATATATAGAACACTAAAATCCATTCTATTTGTTTAAACCAAAAAGTAAAAAGTGCGTTTTAATTTAAGTTATTAAATTGGTGCCATGTAGATACGCAAAAGAGCCATTTTAAAAAGTTTTTTGTGTTTTGTTTATTGAAAAAATAATAATAATACGTGTACGATTAGTGATGGAGCAAAAAAACAAATGAAAGAATAAATATTTTTCTCTTTCTCCAGAATGTATTGCTTACAGAGTAAGCTATACACAAGCTAATAAACTATATACAAATGGTATATAGTGTTAGCTTAACGATAAATCATGCTATCTATATTCATTAACACCATTAACAACAACAGAGTTCTGCTCAAGGGAACATATCTGGCGAAATGGGGAAATGTCTTAGTATATTCCTAACTTAATTCCCCCGAGTGGAATTAGAATGTGCAATATTCAAATGCATTTTGATAGGTTCAAGCTCCGCTACGACGGATTTAATAAAAATATATTACACCTCTTTGTTCACAAGGCTCTTTACTTTGAAGAAAATTCATAAGACGATATTTAAAATGTTGTTAGTGAATTTCACGCAGTTTAACTTACAAGCCGCATTTTTATCATTTAAAATGTAAAAGTTTGACCACCGACAAAGTCCACTAACTTATAATGATAACGGGAAATTGTGCAGTCTCAACTTGTATTAAAAACTATTTTCATTTGAATACTAAAGTTTAAATTCTAAAAAAAATCTTGGTCTTTAGCGGTTATACTCGTATACTGATTCTTAACAATACTATCAAGTATCAACGATCAACTATATTATTGTTATGCATTAAGGGAGATATGTCTTCAATTTCTATTCAAATTTACTAAAGAAATAATTTACTCTTAGGATAACTGGAAAATATCTATAAAGACACTAAGGCGTATTTGTAAATCACTCTTAAGTCTGATATCGATCTTGAGATGTTCGTTCCGTTAAATTTGTGATTTATGAATGAAACCCTCAACTCAAGATCGATCTCAGACTCGAGAGCGGCTTATAAATACGGGCCTAAGCGTAAATTTTAAATTCCAGGTTCATTCATAAATATGACACTGAACACGTGCGTACAATGCAAGAAGGGAACATACCAGAACGAAATGGAACAGCCATCATGCATTCCATGTCCGATAAACACCAGCACGAGAGACGCCGGAGCTGTAAGTATTTAATGTTATGTTATAAGAAACATAGATTGGCAGAGCAATTTCTATAATTATCCTCATGTTCATAAAATAATAAATCACTACAATATTATTAAGAAAAATAAAAAATAAATAATCATAAATCAGCTTCACGCTGTATCCCGCACACAGTAAGGTAGGCAGAGGGAACGAAGTGTTAAGGCACTCCGTTTCCCACTTTCTGACGGATTGTGGAGGCATAGCGTATGAGTGGTAGAACTCAACGCCGCGCTTTGCATCGATACCAGAGCGAAGAAATGGAAATATATTTCATCTCCTCTAGTGGGGATCAAACCCACAAAAAGTCGCTTTTACAGTCACACTTCGTGCCGCTGCGCCACGACTGGCCTCGAAAATAAAAAAGACGCGGACTTTTTTTGGTCTTGTCTGTGTAGTATTTATTTAATTATAAAAATGTTACATTATACTATAGCACAATACACTTAAAATTCTGCAAATATACGAAATTTTATTAAAACGAGTAAAGGAGACAAATGCTATTTTCACAAATATAAAATAACATTATATGAGCTATATAATTTGGACAATCACATGTATATATATATATATATATAGAAAGCTTAACTACTATTGATCAGTAACTAGAAATTGCCTCTGATTGGCATAATCGGAAATTGTGTACACGCCGCGCTGGCAACAAATGAACCGTATACAATTCAGGCTATATACTACATATTGTATATCTTGCTTACGTGTGTACGGTTTTCAATGCTGTAATACAGTTTTGTTTTAGAAAAATAATGTGTAATATATTAACAAGCTTATACTGTTGTACTGGTATAATTTAAAAATTACACTTTGAAGCCATTGCTCAGTGGAATGTCGTGTCAATTATTCTAATAGTTGTGGATTCGATCCTCATTAGGAAAAATATTCAACTATCTCGCTCTAACAAGATAAAACGTAGCGTTGAACGCCGCCCCGTAATATCTTTTGAACATGATAGAATTTGTCTTTTTACCAACACTTTTTTACGTCGAGGTTTACTTTTTACCTCGACGTTTACTAGCTTTAAAGAACTTTAGCGATTTCCCTTTTTTATTGATAATCAAATTAAAATTAAATTAAATTAAATCAGCTTCACGCTGTATCCCGCACACAGCAGGGAAGGCAGAAGGAACCTAGTGTTAAGGAACTCCGTTACCCATTTTCCGCATCTCTCACTTTCTGGAAGCATTGCGTGTTGAGTGGCGGGACTCAACGCCGCGCTTTTGTCTCGACACCAGAGCGGACAAATATTTCATTACATCGAACTCACAACCAGTCGATTTTACAGTCACACTTTGTTCCCCTGCGCCACGAGTGGCCTCAATTGATAATCAATCCCCTAACTAATAAATATTTCGTTCCAAATCGCAGACGTCTCTAGAAGACTGCATCAACCCGTGCGAGATGAGCGGCCCGCAGCGGCGGCACTGCGACGTGAACGCGTACTGCCTGCTCATACCGGAGACGAGCGAGTTCAAGTGTCAGTGCAAGCCCGGCTTCAACACCAGCGGGGACCTCTGTATAGGTGAGTGCTTCTACCGTCGATCTTCAGAATGCATTGTTTATTTTATCGGCGATGGAGAAATGCGACCGTTGCTAGTAATCGTTTTGCCAGCTTTTTGAATGATGTGATTTTGGTTATAAAGTTGTTTTATTTCAATTCATTATATAGTCATTAGTGAAAGTAATGTCGTTTAATAAGTCTATATATATATAATCGAATCGTATATATATATATATATATATATATATATATATATATATATATATATATATATATATATATATATATATTTCCCTTCAATTGTAATGTAAACTCCATGTTATCATTCCACCGATAAATACTATTATCAGTTTAGTTAATAATTACTGTTTATTAGAGATTTACATTAAAGCTTAAATTCATGTTATAAACGTTAAATATCATTATGTATGATTTATTGAATTACATTATAAATTTTCATACACTTCAATAATAATGGTTCTCCCTCACTCAATCAAAATTATTTTGATACACTTATAATATAATCCTTTAAATATCTTAAATGAAAAATTAAAAATTAAATTATTATTTATTTAATTATAAAATTATTTAAAATTAAAAAAAAATAATAAAATTACGCTTAAAAGGCGTACGTAATTGTATAATATTTTATACTAAGTAATTAATGACAAGCACTTTTTAATTGTCAAGTTACATAGAAATGAAATTCAATTCTGCTGAGAACAGTAAAAAAAATATTATTATGGTGAAAAAAATCTTGAAGGTTAAAGCGAAATAGTTTGTCATATTAAATATGTACTTACGTCACGAATCAGAACGATGTATATAAAAACTTAACATAGAAACAAGAAAATATGTAACGCCTTGATTTCCGAATAGCAAACAAGTATAACGAATATAAATGATATTTTAATATGAAACTATTTTTAATTCGTTCAATGGAGTAAATAATTAAATGAAGCAAAAAATATGCCTATTTATACATTATTATTTAAAGCTATTACCTACAGCAATATAGCCGGCTATTAGTATTATGAATTTTGGTTAGAATAGTAGACACTAAATAGATATTTAGTATTTGAAATGAACAGTGAAAATTTATTCACTGAACTCCCAATGACTGTAATATACAGTAATAAACTAAAATGATTTAATGATAATATAATATTAAATCTAGTTTTATTATTTTATTCAGATCGTTTTATAGTAGATTAATAAAATAGTATAATAATCGAGTATAGATGTGTATATACATTAAAACGTAAGAAAACACAAAATTTTACATATATCTTATTTTAATTAAACATAATACATTTTATTTAAAGTTTCCAGTTTTTGTATTTTTTTTTCTTTATTTTATCTTTACTTTATACGAATGTTGACGACAGCATCTTGCATCTATTTTAGAGATTTCTGTGCTATTTTATTCAAACAATATTGGTATATAGTAAAGTCTAGCTGTAAACGCGATGGTTGCGTATTTGAACTTTGTTTCGGGTAATGATTATATTGAAATTTTACACTTTTGTTCCCCACTTTCTTCGAATCGAATATTGTAGGCATTACGTGTTGAGTGACGGAATTTAACGTCGTGTTTTCCCTCGTTACCAGACGGAGAAAATATTTAATAATTAATTTCCTCTAGTGGGAATCGAATCCACAACTTAGCATTTACAACACACTTGTGTTTCTGCGTCACGACTAGCCTCTTCGCTATACTCAACTAAGTACAGCCTTGAATTCCTCCACCCAACACCCAATATTTTGGAAAATGATTTAAAAAAAGTAGGAAAGAAATAATCTGAACACTAGGTGTTTCTACAATAATGGTCTGTAATGTGTCCCGCAGACGCGTGCCTGGAGTACTGCGACAACGGCGGCGAGTGCGTGAAGGACGCGCGCGGCGCGCCGTCGTGCCGCTGCGCCGGCTCCTTCACGGGCCGCCGCTGCCGCGACAAGAGCGACTTCGCCTACATCGCCAGCGGCGTGGCCGGCGGCGTCGTGTTCGTCATCTTCCTCGTGCTGCTCGTGTGGATGATCTGCGCCAGGTTGGCCGACAAACTTCATAAATATAAACTATTTCAATTTACTTATTTAGAAAACGTATAAAAATTTGAACGTAACGGGACTCGAATTCTCGCCTCCTGGAAATCGACCAGACCCTCTGACCACTGGACCATACGTCCTCATCAAGCTGTCGTAATTTTTATACGCTTGTTACAACTTATTTATGTTGTTAGCATCTCTGTAGGGGGATTTTTACAAATTTCCGCCACCCAAAAATAATTACTAAGAATTATCGTCTGGCAAAAGAGAATACTATTTATTTATTTTTTTTAACATTTTTAAAGCCGTAGTCGATGAATGTAGCGGAACTCAAACCCACTACGTTACGTTAAAAATTTTATACATTTTCTAAATAAATATTTTTCTTTCCTCAGTGTGTAATACACTTACACACATACACACTATACACATACATACATTATACACTTTAAAAATATTATAAAAAACTTAATTTACTCCGTTTATAGAAGAGTACTCATCATTAAAAACTACCACCCTCGATTTTATATACATACATATAAATATGAAAAAGTTAATAAATTTCAATACCAAACCGACAGATCGACAAAGAAACGTGAACCAAAGAAGACATTGACACCAGCGATAGACCAAAACGGGTCGCAAGTGAACTTCTACTACGGCGCGCACACCCCCTACGCCGAGTCCATCGCGCCCTCGCACCACTCCACCTACGCGCACTACTACGACGACGAGGAAGACGGATGGGAAATGCCCAACTTCTACAACGAGACCTACATGAAGGAGAGTTTACACAACGGGATGAACGGAAAGATGAATAGTTTGGCGAGATCTAATGCTAGTATATACGGAACTAAGGAGGACTTGTATGACAGGTTGAAGCGTCACGCGTACCCGGGTAAGAAAGGTTGGTATTATGCACTTAGCTAGTGCGCACTTTCATTTCTAACGCAGCATTACACTACTGTACTTTATGGCTTGTAGTTTAGTTTCTTTTTTTTTTCTAGCTTGCAAAATTTCGGTTGGAAATATTGGCTTGATTTGTCTAATATTGTGAAAGGTCACACATGTGTAATATAAAAAAATCAAATATAGTAATTCTTGTGGGGCACTTAAACTATTATTAAAATTGCCAACACATCAATTGCATGAAAATTGAAAAAAAAATCTATAAATGCTTACAAAATTGTGTTTTTTTTTTAAAAAAGAGGGGAAAATAATACATTTCAGTTGTTATTCTACTGTAACTAGCGTAAAGTAACCATGACGATAAATAATACCGTGTCACGAAGATACAGACAAAATGTAAAACTCATTGCGTATTAGGTACATACTGTAATTGATAAGCACATGTGACATTATGATATTATGATGCAACATTAACTTGCTGATTTTACAATCGTTTCAGATAAGAGCGACAGCGACAGCGAAGGTCAATAAATCGTGGAGAAGCTACGTTTTTCGTATTCTGGTCAAACTTGCATAATACTATCGTATTCATTAAGATTATATACATTTCTAGTTAAAAAATATATATTTTCGTAGCAAAAAAAACTGTAAAAATTGCGCTAATTATATGTCATTTAAATATCAAAATTAAAAACAATCTTTACAATGTTAAACGAAATCGTGACTTAGCAGTAAAATATAAAACATCACATAACAATAATTTTAATGTTTTAACATTTAAAAAAAATATATTACAATTTTATTATTCAAGATGACATTATATTTTTTAAATTTGACATTTACAAATTGACTACTTTTTAAATTGTTATATTTAATATCTAACACAAATATATTTGGAATACGTGCTGTATATAATCTAAGAGCGTTAGTTTCAACTCTCGGGTATCACAAAGGGAACATGCCTTTTGCATATGCATGCATATCATAAAATATTGTTATATGCGAATACTGAAATACTACGCCGAGAGATATATTAAAACTTTGTACTCAACTAGCTTTACGTTTTAGTTTTAATTTATAACAAATGTATGTAGATTAACACATTCACTGTTTACAACACTCCCACCAAATAATATCAGTTGTAACAAAAAAAATAGCAATATATGGAAACGCTATTTTAATAAATATTGACACTGTCGTGCGCAGTGGCGCAGTGTGTAACTGAACGCGATCGTTGTATGTTCGATTCCCATTTGGGAGAATTATTTTGATTTCCTTGCTCTAGTGACAAGAATCAAGGGTTGTGTTGAGTTCCCCCACTCAGCAATCATGTGCGGAAAGTGGGGTACAGTGACTTAACATTGTGGTCCCTCTGCCTACCCTGTTGTAAGTATGGGATACAGCGTGAAGCTAAAACATAATAATAATAATAATAAATAATTCTTCGAGAAACAGTGAGTGTGTTGATGTTTCAACAGCACAGGAATAATGCTCAAAATTTTTAAATAATAGGCCATATTGAAATTTTGGCCCTCGTCAGAACTTTACATCGATTTATATTACATATCCTTACATTTATAATAATAATGTAAATATACTTTTGAATATTTTGTATATTTATGGTGTAGACCTCAGAAATGGCGTTAGTTGTAATTTTTTTTATATATATATATATATACATATTAACTTTAGGTAGAGTATTTTGTCATTGAGAAATGAACGCACTTATTGTATTTTATATCATTTTAATGTAAAAATGTAATGTATGGGTGTATATTGAACGAATGTATAGTATGAATTTATTATGTGAACAGTATAGTGTAATGTTTAAGCTATAATTATATTTTTATACGGGAACTTTATTATAATATTTATGACAATTTATGAACTATGAGAAATAATAAAAATGGTAACTAAAATCAGGTAAAAAAGTAGAATACTCAAGAATTCGTCCGTGGTCTGTATCCATCACAACTGATACCACATAAGTGATTACATTAACAATAATATTTTACAAAGAATAAATTAACAATAATATAGTATGAATATACTTTTATTTTTACCTTTCCTTTATAAGAAACTCTAGTCCCCACAAATTATGGAATGTAAAAATAAATCCCAAAAATATGTAACATAGGTATAAATATGATTTTGTTTTTTATAACTATTAAATTAGATGAAAAAAATATTTTGCATTCAATTAAATTATAGTAGAAATAAAAAAATGCAGAGTCACGCTTTCTTATCTACGGTTGACATTATCAGTAAAGGACAACGATACATTTATCTGTGAAACTAATTAGTATTTTTAACATTATTGTTGTTTCACTTATTTCTTCAAAGCGCGGCGTTGAGTTCCGCTACTCAACACCAAATGCCTCAAGAAATTGGCGGAAAGTATCTAAACACTAAATTGGAAGCTGCAGTTGCATGACTCTTGTCACGAACAAAAAGTACCTTCTTTGGAAAAATATAAAAAAATACGTATCAATAAAAAATATATATTCACAGTCATCGAATATAACATTAAAGATTTAATTTTTACGAGTATCACACAATAGTACGAAACTAATTACCACAAATAGAGACTTAAGGATTCCAATATGTTCTAGAGGTTAGAGTAAGCATTCAAATAGATATTGAATTACATACTATTCGAATTGATATTACTTGAACGTTTCACTCTGAATTATCGAGTATATAAGCGTGTGTTTCGATATGTAACACGAATAATTTCTATCTGCTCATAATTTAAATACGAAATTTACATTTTATCTTAAAATTACCAAAAGGGAATCTGCTGATTCTGGTAGCATTAAAATATAAATTTGTATAAATATAAAATTTCCTCGTGTGGGAATCGAATCCACAACCAGTCACGCTTACAGTCACACTTTGTACCCCTGCGATGTCTTTTAGGATTTTACCACAAATGTATAGTTTGCACCGGAAGCACCTTAATAATTATGATTCCTTTTATAGTGTCGAAATACATGTTTTTTGCGATATGCGACAGACAGGCAGACAAGAAATAAAAAAAATATATTTTTGCTTTCTATTATTCTTTTTAAGTGTCCCTCTATCCATTTCAGTCAAAATTACTAAATGTACAAACAAAATATTTTTAATGTCTTATTATATATAGAGATTATGTAGTTCTTGCTCTGATAAGACAAAATATGACGTTGATGTTAGTAATTCAACTCACAATAACTCTATGACTCTACATTACTGGACCATCCTTAGGTTACCCTTAAAATGTGGGACATGCTTTTATATCTATAATCATCTATTATATAAAAGTTGAGGCCGGTCGTGGCGCATGATGATGACGATGATGATGATGATATTTCCATTTCTTCGCTCTGGTGTCGAGGTTTAACGCGGCGTTGAGTGCTGCCACTCAACACGCAATGCCTCCAGAATTCGGCAGAAAGTGGGGAACGGAGTCACTTAACACTAGGTTCTCTCTGCCTGCCCTGCTATGTGCGGGATACAGCGTGAAGCTAAAAATATATATATATAAAAGATGATTATAGATATAAATTAGTTAAAAAAATTACCTGTACACTGAATATTATATGCGAAAGCAATGTGGGGCGCTATAGAATAACTAATAACATATGATTTTTTTTTAGTCTTTTTTTTGATAGTACATGCATATAATTTATCATGTATAAGTTCCATCTCTTATATAATACCTTGGTGGTCCAACTAAAATATAAGAAAAAAATAAATGTGTCTTTAATAAAAGTTGTTAAGCGTGATAAGCATTTTCCAATGACATATAAAACTTAATGATCTGGAACATCTGATGGACAATCGTCACAGTCCAGTTGACTAATAAAAAATAATGAAATGTCGACAACAAAAGTTATTGAACATTGTTGAAGTTGTTGACATAAAAAAAATCAATATCTGACGCGGAAGTATAATAAATTAAATAAGATAAATTATAATAAATAGTTTATTATATAATAAGTAGTTTGACTGTTATTAATTTTCATAGAATTCCATATAAACTCGAGAAAAAATATTATACCTAAATAGTTTTTATTTATTCCTTCCAAATTTTCCCGTTACACTAACTTGTCACTAAGTTCTCTTTGTCTACTTCTTCCTGAAAGTTTCAATACCAAAGATGGATATCATATGGAAGTAGTATGGCAGGGCCCGTAACATCCATGCAAGCAAAGTTGCAGCAAAGCAAAGAAGCAGCTCAAATCTACACGTAAAATACTCATTTTCCTTAATTTTTTAAACGTTGTAAAAATTGAGGAAAATAAGTATTTTTTTTATCTTCTACATAAAACACGTTCAGAACTCTTATCTGCTTGATATACCGGACCAAAGTATATCGCATAATATATTTGTATATAATACGTTATATGTTTAAGATATTTATTTTTTTTATTTATTTAAATTTATATGTCAATTTTTTCGATCTGGTGTCGAGGCTACGAACGGAATGTCTTAACAGAACACTAGGTTCCTTCTGCCTACCCTGCTGTGTGCGAGATACACCGTGAAACTGATTTGATTTTATTTTTTTAAGATATTTATTATTTTTTTTACATATTTATACCTAACGCCTACATGAAATTGAAAAGTCACTTGGTTAATCATGAAAACTCGAAAAGTATTTGATATATTGAACATCTTTGGTTATGATGGACAGAATTTCAACTAGGTTTCTGAGACTTACTTATATACAAGCCTTTTAAACATTTAAATCTCACCCCTAAATGTGTAAAAGTCGGAAAGGGAGAAGTGGTATTATTTTTTTTAAGGACTGGTACGACGAACAATCATGTGTTTAGTGATTCGATTTTTTTTGTCATTCAAATCAAAGATCTTTTAGAGATTTAGACGTAACAATGTCAAGAAAGCTAAAATTGCCTCACTTAAATTTTCATATTAAGCCAAGAGAAGGAATCTTTCCAATAAGATTATTTCAGTGCATCTTATTTATTAGCAACGTACAAATATGTACGTAATATACTACGAGAGTGAATCCGACACTTGGGGATGCCATTATTGTTATACACGAACGACTCCCGTTCAATATAATATTAAAAATGTGTTATTCGTATAAGTCATAATTAATGTTTTTGTATAATTGCATCATTATTATTATTACTATGTTTATTTGCTGTTATTACTTTATAAAAAAAATAAAATTAAATTAGCTTCACGCTGTATCCCGCACACAGCAGGGTAGGCAGAGGGAACCTAGTGTTAAGACACTCCGTTCCCCACTTTCTGCCGCATTCTGGAGGCATTGTGTGTTGAGTGGCAGAACTCAACGCCGCGCTTAACCTCGACACCAGAGCGAAGAAATGGAAATATAAATTTAAGTAAATATTTCATCTCCTCGAGTGGGAATCGAACCCACAACCAGTCGGTTTTGCAGTCACACCTCGTGCCGCTGCGCCACGACCGGCCTCCGGCCGGCCGATTACTTTATTATAACTTTATTCCATCACAAAATGTGATTGAAAATTGAACTCTTTTCTTATAAGGTTTTTTTTTGTTTTAGTAAGGAAATTTAAAGACTAGGTACTTATATAGAAATATCAGCCAAAAAATATGATATATTGGGTTGGAGCCCTATGGTATTTGAATGTGATAATTTTCGATGGTGCTGAAATTTTTTTTTCTTATACTCGTATGCATATGGAAGACAAATAAGAAAAATATTTTTGGTCTTAGACTTTTTAGGTAGGTTTAACTTAATAGAACCATAAACAATGATTTTGTTTTTTTTGTTTCTGTTTGTCTTTTTGTCTGGTTTTCTTCCGGCCGGTCCGTCTGGCCGGTCCGTCATATGAACATACTTGAGGGTCTTGTTTTTATATTAATTTGAACGTATACTTTTTGAGAAAATGCAAATTTAAAATAATTCTGCGCTCCGCTTACGGCCGCAAGCTTAGGCACGAGTCCCGCGAGGGGCGCCTTTGCCGCCGACTTCGTCCTCGCAAGCAGCCATGAAGTGCTTGCACTTTCTCAAAATTATTGAATGTATAAATTATATTGATTATATAATATGGATTATCTTATGAAAAATTAAGCAATAAATAGAATAAAATAATTATAAGTAGTATGCGGGCAAAGTCGCGAGTATTCTATATATACACACCACAATATAAATGAATACCACATGTGCAGGATATAAATCTCTCCATTCTTTTATCGGTCAGTTCGAGAACGATTCAGTACTTGACACACAACTTGGCTCTCATTTCATTTCATACATTTCGTTTTTTATGGAATATCGTTAGTTTTTGTAAAAAAAATATTCTCTACTTTGATATTTTTAAAGTCGCTTCGTTTTCCAACGTTTTTTGATCTAACTTTAATATTTAACTTTTGATGAGTGAGTGAGTCAGTCACAAAGATGTTGATTTTTATATATTCATTAACCATTTCAGTTAAATTGTTAAAATTTTATATTCATCATAAGCTAGAGGATTTTAAAAAAATGTGCCAAATTTAATGCATGGAAACTAATTTGTTTTAGGAGTTAAGAAGGGCTTAAAAATAGCTTGAAATGTTTCGTATACAAAATGTTCGTTTCTACAGTTTTACTTGACTGGACACGCTGGACCGTGTCACGATAGTAAAGTCTTTTTTAAATATACAAGTATTATTATTATATTAGCAGCAATCAACTATATGAAGCAGGATAGATGAGTTTTGAAAGCTTTTAGTGGTAATATTTTCTTACATTATTAGTATACTTGGTGGTAATACACTAAGTTTTGATTTACTACTTTAACAAGTACGTTAAATTCAAATATTGGTTAAATATTTTTTTATTTAATAAAAAACTTATTTATTAAATAAAACACTTATTTTTCTTAAAGCTATATTTGTATACATAAAGTCTTATGAAAAAAAACACAAATCACTTGGCATGCTTGGCTTGGAACTCCTTCATATATTTGACCAGAGTTTCAACTTCCGCGACAGTAACGGCGTTGTACGTTGATGCCCGGATACCACCAACGTCCCTGAGGAACAATAATACATATAAAATATTTGGCTTAGATAATTAGTTACATATATAATGTAATGGCGTAGAAGAGGTGGTTTCATCTGTAAGCCGAATGGCTATGGATTTGATTTTTATTTGGGTACATGAATTGCTTTATTCCCACGCTCTGATTCGATTTCCACTCGGAGAAATTAATTATTAATTTAGAATCAATTTCGTTTTTTCGCTCTGGTACCAAGGCAGCGACGCTGACTTCCGCTATTCAACTCGCACGTAAAGGAGTTTCTTCTTAGGAGTTTCTTAAGTTCCCTCTGCCTACATATATATCATATACTACCTATGAGCGGGATACACGATGAAGGTCAAAAAAGGAAAAAAATATATAGTGATTAATAGTCATGTCAATTACCTGTGTCCTTTAAGTTGAATGAGCCTCAAAGCTTCTGCGCCCTTCAAGAATTCTTTTTCCAAAGCTTCATCGCCAGACACAGATCCAATTCTGAATGGAATGTTCATTTTACTCCTAACATTTTTCGCTACTGGAGCGTTATAGAATCCGTTTGATTGTTCAATAACCCCGTAAACCAGCGACGCTTTCTTATTGGCCAGCTCAGACATTTTGTCAAGACCTCCCAACCTATCTATCCATTGGAGAACTCGTCCCATCACTTGGATTCTGCAATAATGGCAATTTTGTTAATTCAGATCAAAAATAGTTATATTCACTTAAATTATAATTATTTAACGTTTTTTTAAATTAAAATTGACAAATCATTTTTAAGAGTGACTCTTGTAATCACAAGTATCTATCACTTTTGTCAATTAGTAGTTTTTAGTACCGAATTTGCCTGTGCAATGAAATGGAAAAATTGAAGAGTTTTGTATGAAACATGACACATTCTAATTGCCTGAGGTAACTACTACCTTCCATTCCTATGTTTTGTAATTTTAATATAGATTTTTTATGTTAGGTAATAAAGAATTTCTCATACTTACGCAAACATTGGCGGTGTGTTGAGGATGGAGTCGGCTTTAGAATTGACAGTCCAATCTAATATCGCAGGGCAAATGGGCAAAGCTTGGTTCAATAGATCTTCTCTTACGATAACGAGCGCCACTCCTGCTGTACCAATATTTTTTTGCGCTCCACCGTAAATGACTCCAAACTGTTGTTATAATAAAAAAGTAAAAATCAATTAACTTACTAAAATATTTTTTTATGAGATTAAGAAGCAATTTACCATTTTGGTAAATTGTATAAAATATGTATTTACCTTAGAAACATCGACTTTCTTAGACATAAAATTAGATGACATATCAGCTACGAGGGGAACTCCTTTCGTGTCGGGGATGAAATCAAATTCCACTCCTGAAAATTAAAACATATGTTAAAAAAAAACATTTAAAAAAAATAATTGTATATCGACTTACAATACCTAATTTACAATTCAAAATTATAAGTAAGCCTTAAGCCATTCTATTATAAATCAACAATTTTCGTATAAATATTAAATGATCAGTACCTATAAATGTTTAAATGCTTTATAAATTTCACTTCCTCTTTACACTAGAATTCAATTAAACAAATTTGTTTTTACAATTTTCATTTTCGAGCAAAATTCTGGTAACCATTTTCAAAAATTATCAAAGGATTAAACTTTAAACTGTTTTGTAAATATTTGACATGGTTCGCCGTTTCTCAATACTTGAAAGTTCTCATTGTATTATAACAATAGAAGAATAAAAATAGAATTTAAGTACTTTACTTATTATAATATTATTTATTTTTGACTTTTTTATAATTTTCTTTGAAATTTATTTGAGATTTTGTTAATAAATTCTTACCATGAATAGTTTCGTTAGTACAAATATGTACATAGGAGGCGTTGGGGTCGAGATTCCAGGAGGACTGGTCTGGAATGTCGACATAACGGTCTGTTGGTGGTAGTACCAAGTTTATTTTGCCATATTTCTTTGCTTCCTTAGCGGCTTTCGCTGACCATGCACCTAAAAATAAAATAAAATATTTATATATTTTTAAAGAATGATTAAATTTTCACTTTTATAAAATAACAGGATATTACAAAACTTGTATCTTTTATATTTATTTTGTATTTCTATAATAAACGTTAAGCAGCAATTATGCTACATTATTTCTAAGTTTAATGTACTATGACTGTGATATTGGTCTCTAGATGCAAAGTAGAGTAAAGGCGTGTAGAGTAGGAGAACTCACACAGCGCAATCCAGAAGAGTAATATATGCTTTCGGTTTATCGAAATCTAAGTATTGCGGGAACTTCTAATCTAGATCTCGCGGGTACGACTTTTGCCAATTTCGAGATTTCAATCTTACTTTGCAAAAGAAATTGTATATCTTCACCATATTCATCCAGTCAATTTAGTCGTAAAAATGTTTGGCAGAATGCGCAATGAAGAGGTACACAATGGCAGGTACTAGCGTGGCACATTGAGAGAAAGAAGAACGTATTCAGGGGGTTTGGGCACGTGGAGAGAATGAGAGATGAAAGAATGGCAAAAACGATTTATGAAGCAAGTGTCTGATAATAAACGGTAGGAGTCAGTAAAGGCCTATCATGTTAAAAAACTCACTACGTACACTATCTCATAGGTGGCGTGTAAGCGTGTGAAAAGTATAAACAACTAAAGTAAATTTCGTAATAGTTTTTTCCCAGAAGTTTAATGTCGAGAAAAAAATTGTAACAGCAATATTTGTAGATAACTAAGTTTCTCCGAGACATGTACTCTAACATAAAAGTGAACTTTAAATTTAAATAACATTTTTTGCAAAACATGGTTCAATGGGGAGTTTTCAGATTTCTGCAAATTTAATGACAAAATTGACTAAACCATATTAAGCATTTGATTCACAAGGAAAGAAATTATTTTCTATGATAATTCATGGGAAAATATTTAATTGTAGAACTTTAAATATATTACCGCTACTACCATTGTAGTACTGACTAGTGTGATAATTTTCTACACCGCATACAGGGATCCCGAGGAATTGAAAATTCCCAGTCCCCCCTTATACCGAGATTGAATTCTGGCTGCGGGAGTGGCAGCCCTAATGTAATTACCGTTTTAATGGTACAATAAGGGATCGTTACCTAAGGCTATGATGCGAGGTTATGAAGTAAATCAATATAAATAAGAAGTTTTCCTTCCTTAATTTATTCTTAATTATTGTGCACTAGTATTGCAAGTGGCGACGAGCTTACTGTAACATAGTTGCTTATGCAAACTAACCTGACCTAGCTCTATTTAGATGCACCAATAGATAATATTATTTTTATTAGAAGAAAATAATGTTAGACGTATAGAAAATTCGTTACATCGTTTCAAATTTACGCTCACATCTATTTTTATTTCTTTTTAATACACATTATTAGATTGTAAATACATATACTAAGTTTTATTTTAGCTTCACGCTGTATTCTGCACATAGCAGGGTAGGCAGAAGGAATCTGGAACCTAGTGTTTGGACACTCAGTTTCCATTAAGACACTTCCATTCTCCATTTTCCGTTGAATTCTGGAGCCATAGCTTGTTGAGTGGGGAACTCAACCACCCAAATAAAGTAAGTAAGTAAATTAATATATAATATGATTAAAATAAGGGTAATATGTAACAATGGTATGTTATTACATAGTTATCATAATATTTACCGGTAACGACGTAATCAGCTGTTCCAGTCCTAGAGATCAAGTTGAGTGGTACTGCGGAGAACTGACCCTGACCTCCTCCAGATAAGAAAATAATTTTATAGTTGCTTGGGACGTTTCTGAAAACAAAGAAATAATTTATATTACATATTACAAATAACGTAAACAAAATTGTAACATAGGAACCATATGACATCACGTATTTTAAAACCAATACATAATAGTTAAATGGCAAGTTATCAGTTACGTATGTATAAATGGTTAAAAATATTGATTTTTTTTTAGTAAAATAAACTAATGTCAAGATTCACAAAAATTTTTATGAATGTATTTATTGAAGCTTGTTGTAATGTAAGTATATAACCTTCCTATTACGAAATATGTATCATAAATAGTGTTCCATATATACAAACTTAGTGAGATAACGATTATTAAAGTAAAACCTTATAAGACGACCAATCTTTGTCTTGAAAAATATTCAAATATCACGATTGATGAATCAGATGTTGTTGTCAATTTTTTATATCTTAACATCTATGATACATATACATACAAATAAAAGTGAAGGATCTGTCTGTAATTTCAAAATAACTTATTTATGAAGTATATCCATAATTTATAGTTATTTACACAATACTAAAATACAAACAAATTATTTTAAATTTTTGTCTGGCCTGTCTTTCTGTTTGTCCCGGCTACTGACGTGATAGGCTACTTTTTATCCCGACATTTCCGCGGGATTTACGCCAAATAAAGGGATATAACCAAATATTTTTAAACATTTTTAAAGTGTTATTCCATACTTAGGAAAGAAAAACCAAATATTTTGTTAATACATTTTATACGAGCAAAAACGAAGTTCAATTTAAAGAGGTTGTAATATATGTATATCCTGGAGGATATGTGGATCACTAACATAACTTAAAGATATTTTATATCAAAATACATATAATAAAAGTATCTAGTTGTATGTCTTAGTATTTATTTAATTAAACATACAATTAAAAAAATAACTAAGACATATTATATCTTACTATATATCGCAGCGTTGAGTTCTGCCACTCAACATGCAATGCATCCAGAATTCGGCGGAAAATATGCGAATGGAGTGTCTTTACACTAGGTTCCCTCTGCGTACCCTGCTATGTGCAGGAGACAGTGTGAAGCTGATTATATAAAATTTACGTAGTCATAATGAAAGTTGTAAATATTAAATCGAAGTCAGATAAATAATAACGTTAATATCAACGCTTAATAAGAATATCTCTCTTAACAATTGGGAAGTTATCATTTTCCATATTTAAACGAATATTATCTTCAGTCTTATCAAATATTGCCTTCGTAGTAGATAACGACAAAAAAGGTCATAGATATTCTTTAAATTATTATGTTATATAGATATAATATATAATCTTAGCATAATCATCTTTATCGATACTAATATATTTTGTCTTTTAATTTTGGTATACATTTTCCTTTTAAAATAGATATACATTTTTTATAGAAAAAATATATAATTGGTATTAAGGTTTTTTTTCATAACGACATATTAAGAATGGAAACGTTAAACAACATATTTTTTCACTTTCCCGTAATTATTTGAATAATATTTAGTAACTTTAAAAATATCCTTTTTTGTGAAATACTCCCATTTTTTATTTTATTTATAACTAAGTTATTATAGAAGAGTATTTTTGTGTGTATGAGTGTTTTTTTTTGTTAAATAGGACCCCTCACATTAACTCTGACGTACCTACTTAAAATAAATTTGGGAATGGAAATCCATCAGGTTAATTAAAGTAAATTTCTTTTAAGAAAAATAAATTCATTAACCATAACAGTATAGGTAAATAATAACCTATTTCGCTATACATAATATTTATAAAAAAAAGGTTTTTTATAAATCAAATATAAAATTAAAAAAAAAAATACTATACAGATATTTAATTCAATTAACAATATAAAGGCCTCATCATAGGTGAACAAAAAATATGTAAATCAGTGTTTAATAAATTCAAATGACGTTTCTAACGACCAAATACAATTTTGTATTAAATTTATAATCTAGTATTTATATCGTATTACATAATTATTTGAAGGTTACTTACAATAATTTCCTTACAACATCCTGCACATCCTTGTTTAACTTTAAATACGGAGCTGTACGGTGACTTGTCTCCAACAAACTAATACCTGTCCCTTCAAAGTTGGTAAATTCTTTCTGCAGTATATCGTAAACCTAAAGTAATTCATTAACATTAGTAACCTTCGGAATGTTAAGGTGTAAAAAGTAAAGAAATAATTTTCAAAAATATATATAAAAACTTACTTCTTCTGGCAACTTCGCGGGTCCCGCACCAAAATTGTGTATTTTTGCCATATTTATTAGCTAATTTTATTTACGATCAACACAAGTACACCTTACAAGTTATCGCGAGCGACTGGTCAACGACTATTTAACTAGTTTTGATATACGGCTGCGAGCGGCCTTAACTCCAATTTATGTTGATTCAAGTTTTGCTCTAACACTGAGCGGAGTGCAAAACACTTTATGATTTTCCTGTATTATCAAATACTAATGTATATAATCAAATTAATAATTTAAACGTGTTTAGACATTTTTTGAGGGAATATTTGGAATATAACATTTTTTTTATTTTAAGTTAACTATAAAAGTCTTTTCCATATTTGGAAATATATCTCTAGACAGTATATGAAGCCAAAAAATTGTAATAAGAATGTACATGTCCATATAGTTTCGATTTAATCTCCATACATAATTGAATGGCGTTTGAATCAAAATATTTTATTGCCAACACTTGATTTTTGAGGTCCAACACGAAATCACACTTATTCCGCAAAATAAACATGAAATTAATGTCTAAAAATGAAAAAAAAAATACTAACTTCGTAATTTTTATGTATTTGTAACTTCGTTATTTCAAATTTGATAAATAGTAATGCTTAAAATTAAACAAAATATGCTTTTTATTTGATAAAATTCGTATTTTTTTTGCTTTGATCATCTTTGCGTTGAAAAATTATCAGGAGTTTTATTGATATATTTTTTAGCTTGGTATCCCATCCATGACAGGGAGGCAAAGGAAACCTAGTAACCTAGTGTTAAGACACTCCGTTTCGATTAAGACACTTCCGTTTTCTATCTTTCGCTGAAATCTAGAGACATTGCGTGTTGAGTGGTAGAACTCAACGCCGCTTTTTAATAAGTAAATCTTTGTATATTTGCAAATCGTCATGAATCATCATCATATTATAAGGACGATTGGAAAACAATAGTAAACACCCGTTAAATTATATATATATATATATGGTTTTTTTTTATTTTTAGTTTTTTATCATTACCATCAAAATCAAAATATACTTTACATTTGTACATAAAACAAATAACAAATATTATTTGTATTTTATATGAAATTCACTTTATCGGATTGAAAACGTCGTCATTAAAGGAGAAAGGTATTTAAAATTTCTGGTTCATTGAAAGCGTCCTAATAATTCATAGTTATTTCTTATGGTACACTTCTTTCAAATAATGAAGGGATTTTCAAGCAAAAAATAAGATTTTACTTTGACAAATACACCAAAAGAAGTAACATTAAAGCTTAAACAAATATATTTTAAAAAATCCGACTGCATAAAACTAAAAAAAAAAGTTTCTTGAACCAATTACCTACTTAAATATTACATTTTTTTTTCTAAATTTCTGTAATTTAATCACTAAATTTAAATTATAGCTTATCATATTACCTATTAAAAACAAAAAATACATGTGTAAATACAAATTATTTTGATACGTCAATTAGTTCTTGTGATATTGTACCTTAAAGTAAGCGCACAACGCGATTTTCTGCCGGGCCGTGCTCGGCCCGCGAGACGTCATATTCCAACACTCTATAACATAGTGTCAAGACACTCTGTTACCCAATTTTCGCCGAATTCTTGGGTATTGCGTTTTGAGTGGCGGACCTCAAGCGCTTTGCCTCGACACCAGACCGAAGAAATGGAAATATAAATTTAAATAAATATTTCATTTCCTCGAGTAGGGAACGAGTCCACAATCAGACTGGCCTTTAAGTATAATGATAATCTTTTAAGTAGGCCTTCTTAGTATTTTATTCTTTTGTAATTTGCATTTATTTGGTTTGATTATTTTGGTCAGCGGTCCAGAACCTTTGGTATCAAAACTTACAAATTTCCCGTTACGTTTACATTATAACAGAATACTTGAAAACAATACGACTTTTTACGTTATCTTCTCACCTTACTGCTTGTACTTAGTTATATTATTATTATATTATATTCACTAATAAGGAATAGCCATATTACTTGTAACAATCTTACTACTTTGAAATTGTATTAAAACTTTGGTACTTTTAACGCAAATACTTTCAATATGAAAGTAGTCAAATTATGTTACTTTACAGTTTTAAATAAGTAATTTTAAATAAAATAATATAGGATAGTTATTATCTATACTCGAAATAAATATAATATTACTATAACTTCTGCGTAAATAAATAAAATATTTACGCGCGCGACTGTGACCGGCACTCAAATTTTTTTCCAAATTCAAAATTCAAATGCCTGTAAAATCGTAACTATTCATTTTTTTTTTTATTTAATGAAACAAAGACTAGTGTATTTGTATGCATTTGAAGCATTATTTCATACACAAAATTTACAAACATGATAACAATACGATAATTTCACAGCATTTGAATTAGGTGAACTTAATGACCCTGTTATTTATTATATGAAATTGACATTTCGTTCAAATTTATTTTTACTAGGATCCGCCACATGCTGTGCCAGCATGGCGAGTGGAGTTGAACGAAGCTATGTTGTGCAATGTAATTATATAATAAAGAACTAATAAAAAAGATACTATAATAAAGAACTAAGAGGTACTTAAAATAAAATCTCTTTAAAACTGACATATATATAACTGACATACTTATATAATTTCAAAACGTTCCACATCTTAACTCTATGGAAAACATTTTGACCATTTACTCAAAAACTATAATTACAATGATCACCAAACTATTTTAAAGTCGTTGGAATCATCTTGTCGTCCAGAACGTTCCTGCAAAATTTGAGAGCTGTAAGTTTAACGGGGACAGGGGTTCCCAACCTTTTCTTGATCAAGGACCACTTTTATATCATTCTTGGGAGCAGGGACCACTATGCATGTAGGTATGTAGGTATAGTAAAAAATAACTGTAATAATTAAACAGAAACTTCGCCTTACCATCCTCAGCTATAAAATTAAAATCGTTCGCGGACCATTTTTAGGCTTCTGCGGACCACTGGCGGTGGTCCGCGGACCACTGCTTGGGAACCACTGGTCTAGGAGGAGTAGCATTACAACGAAATATACTTTTGACCAGTAAGAAACAACAATAAAGAAACAACAATCATTATGTTTCTCTCATTAAACCAATAATAAAAATATCGATAAAACATTAATTTACATTAAATAGTATTACTTGTGTTGTGCTTAGATAACATTATTCCAAAAAATGTGTTACGATAACTATTTTAAATACCTACTTCTTGCTAGTTTGTAAAGGGCCTCACAAGCAGTATATTTTATCTGTAATATTGAGCATCTGTATTATTTGTACTTTATGTTTTTTTACTCTATGCCAAACTATTTTAATTCGATTTTTTGTTCGTGATGTGATGCGAATCGTGCAAATTGTGGTTTATGTAGTAATGTTACTTTTCACTGAAACATAATAATTGTTTGGCAGCCTAACTTTACAAAGAGTTATTTTGAATCATAAATTATACTATTCTAGTTACGCACAGTACTTTCATTAAAATTTATTATTTTGGTAAAGGATATGCCTCCGGTAAAGGATGATTTGATAAGAGAAATTAATTGTTTAGATGTAAATTTAACTGAAAAAAGTCCTGCAAAAGGTACAGCACTCGTAGATGTGAGAGCTTGTAATAAACCTGTCGCTAAGGTAAGATGAAATTATTATTTTTGTATTTGTATTTTTATTTTCTGCACACAATTAGATAATTTGATCTTTTACGAAATACACATTTTTTACTCGTAAGTAAAGTACCTATAACTAAATTAAATAATTAAATACGGTAGTTATTATACTAACTTGATATACAAGTTATATAATTGTTAAGAAATAAAGAATAAAATATAAACGATCAAAAAAAGTATCATCTTTTTTCATGTAATTTTCATTGTTCTACAAATATATCTAACGAGTACGATAAAGAAAGTTTTTAAATATACATATTTAGGCCACGAGATAATTAATAGATTTTATTAATTATCAACACATTTTCTTCATAATTAAATAATTCTTATTCTATAATATTTAATCAAAATTATATATAATTCATTATAATTCATTATATTTTTATTTATGAAATTTCATGAAGTCTTTTTGCTTAACTAAAGTTGTACTGCCATGCATTACATATGTGATGTAATTTGTTTTGTAATTGTAAGTTGTTTAGTAATTGTTGAAATTACAGTTTCTAACCAGTAGTGTTTTCATTATTCCTTTTCCCGATTATTATATAATACATTATAAAGCTGTTTATTATTCAAATAAAATTTTAAATTACAATTACATTTTGTTATGATTTTACTCAAAATTACTGCTTTCTGCTACAATATCAAATTCTTTTATATGATACTAAGCAAAAATGTAATTTTTTCATGAATTATTAAAGTAATAGTGTTATTAAGAAACCAAATTACTTTAAAAAATCTTATTTTTTTCTTTGATTTTATATATTATTTCATATTTTATTAATGTCAGACAAAGTTTCCAAGCATCCCTTAGATTAATTCTGCAGGTAGTAGGTACATTGCACTTTGCAAGTAAAGGAGCTCAGAATAGAGCATGGGACATGCAACCCAAGCGGACTATGAGACTCCTTTAAAATGTGTATTAATGCTCACATCCACTGTCCGCACTACTCTCTCTAATGATATCAATTTTTATATGATTCTGTATTTTCTTTGTAATTCATATTAGAAAAGAACTGATGACAGATCTAAACAGATAAAGACCTTTTAGCAGACTAGAGTGTTTCATAAATCTTGCCCCAACATTTTACAATGTTCAAATTAACTGTTAACCCATTCCTTGTTAGGTTGTTGGATTTCTAGTCAATTTTTGAAATATTGTTTTTACAAAGTAACCGATTTTTGTATATCTAATTACAAAATTAAAGTAGAATGTTTTTAATATATTAATTCATTATTTTCATAATACAATTTTTATCAACAATTAAACATCACAATGATTGATTTTTAATACATAGTAATTAGTCAAGTTTTGATTTTTCTTATAAAAAACAAAATATCTATAGAGCATGATTTTACACTTTTACATGCTTAGGTATAAAATAAAATATGTATAAGTATTTATTATTTACCCATATTTTATTAATATATTGTCACTTATTGTCAATCATTACATTTGTATGTGTATATACAAATTTTATTGTACTTTATAACTATTTTGTTTTTTTTAATGTAACAAAACTTAGAAAAACCATATTATCACTGAATTATATAAAAGTTTCACTAAAGCAATCATTAAACAATTTCATAACAGATTTCTAAAAATTAATCATTTTGAATGACTAGAAAAAAAGCACCATCAATATTAAAACTAACAGTTTACACACCGTTCAGAAAGTCAGTTAGTTATATTTATATACTATTGCATAAAATGACTTACGCAATAAATAATATTTAGTTAAATTGGCATTAATTGATATTCTGTGTATCGCCACAGCTCACAATGACTGTATTTTCTCTCAAGTCTCAGCATCAGTGACGATACATAGTAACACATCTCTTTTCACTTTTTTTTCGCTTGCCGCTCCGGGCACGCGTCTCTACTGTCATAATCATCACGAATAATAAAATTAATTTAGAATTGCTTAAACGCTCACTGCACATTCGTTATGTACTCGTAGATGTGTATTACGTATTTGTTACTATAATTTGCACAATTCCGTCTGTTTCCATTTTGTGTTGCTGTCATTTTTTTTTTGTGTTTCTTTGAAATTTTTCAGTGTTCATTTCGCGGCTCGCGCTCGTGATGTTGTGGGCGCCTGTGTTTTCTTATTTACATACATATATATTTTTTTGTAAAATGCACAAGTGTTCATAGTTTTGGAGCCTGAATCTTATGTAGTGCATGCTTTGATCGCACCCAGTTTAGTGGAGACGACATGACTAATTCACAGGTAAAGGCTTATTTTCTTAGATTAGATATTATGTTTTTTTTGTGCTTGTTGTAAGGACTTTTTGTAATATTTTTCTTATACCTTTTTTGATTTTGCAAATCACCCATTTAGGCTATTTTAATTTATGTATTTAGGTGATTATTTGATATTACTTACTTTTACTTTGAGTGAACGCCTCTATATTTTCTATAAAGTTCTCATGAGGAACGATAGTATGTGAAAAATATTTGAACAATAGTGCCAGTTATCGCACCTTCATGGGATTTACGCTTTTGCGAACACGACTTGCTGTTAATCTTATAAAGATCGCAGATAATAATAATATGAGTAAGAAAGTATTTAAAATAGAAAATACTGAATACATGTAATGTAATATCGCTCTGATACCAAAGCAAAAGCGCGGCGTTAAGTTACGCCACTCAATACACAACGCTTCGAAAATTCGACGGAAAGTGGGGAATGGAGTGTGTTAACACTAGATTCCCTTTACCGTGATATATGCGGGATATAGCGTGAAGATAAAAAATAATATAATATGGATATAAATACGTATAGCATAGTAGTTACTGCAACTTGGCATGTTTCAATGAATAAGGGTAAAGGTAAAGACTATGCATGTCCTAAATCAATAAAGCACTGGCATGATTTAAAGGGGGCGTTTACGTGAAATCTTTGATATGAGTAGATAATTATAAATAAAAAATAAATATAAATATGCATTTTCATATTGGGTAGGTTATATGTAATTCGTTATAAATTTAAAAAAAACACTTAACGAAATTTATTATCTTATGTTTAATTTTTTATGTTTAATATAATTTACATAATTAAGGGCCAGTTTCACAACTGGCTTATAAAGTCCCGGACAACCTTATCTGTCAGACAAGTTATAATTTTTGGTTTCACAGGTCTCGAATCACTCGAATAGCAATATCTAGTAGATACATATTTGACACTTGTATGTCATTTATACATATTTATCTGTAATTAAAAAATTTAACAAATCGTATGAATTTTTACCTACTATAAAATACACACAAAATAACTATTTATTATATTTTTGAAAATATACGAAACAGTTATTTTGTATATTTCTCTTTTTTCTCTGTCTGTAAGACAGATAGCATTAATTATTTAGGTTGCTATCAGAAACTTTATTCGTAACCGGTGAAACTGGCCCTTAGTGTTGTTATATTTTGAAATAAAATGGTAAGTAGTGAATTGCGGTATTTTAGGTATGGTTCCGTGGCGTCAGGAGCTCAAAGTTCCGCCATGTGTACGGAGTGCCTTTCAAAAGAGAGAGGTGCTACGACAACATAAAGATCACCAGGAACGCGCACGATTCCAACTTTTGCGCTGTCAACCCTAAGTTTGTCGCGATCGTGACCGAAGTCGCCGGTGGTGGTGCCTTCCTCGTGCTGCCCTTGGACCACGTAAGTCAATAAGTAAAGTTAGATAATGTAAGTGGAGTTTCTGGTTCACTAGGTTAATAGAACTAGAACAGTATATTTGCGTACTGTAAATTGCTAGTCGATATATCTGTCAAATCACGTATGCTCGATGTTTGTGGGTTCCAATACCACGAATCATAATGCGTCAATGAAACAATAGTCATTTTAATATTATATTCCATTGTAATACTTAAAGTCTATCACAATTTTAATTTTTAAGCAAAAAACACAAGTTTCCCCACTTATACTGTACACGTCTCAACAGCGCCACGATGGCGTCATATGTAATAATTAAGGCTTTTATGTTGTATGTTGTTCGTTTATGCGGTGGTAAATGGTCGTTTTCTGTTTTATAATTAAAGCTGTAATTTCAACCAAGTAGGTACTTATATATTCTAACTACATATTTACTTATTTACGTAGAATCAACCGATTATAATATGCCCTTAATTTGTGTCGTAGCACGCGATGAAAACGCTTCGTACAATATGGAATATTTTATTAAATACTGTCATACAGCATTTAAAGCCATTCATTCTTAAATGTTTATGATTTATGAATTCATGTGACGAGGCCAGTCGTGGCGTAGGGGCACAAAGTGTGAGTGCCAAATCGACTGGTTTTGGGTTCGATCCCCACTCGCGGAAATAGCGCAGCGATAGAGGCAAAGCGCGGCGTTGGGTTCCGCCTCTCAACAATGTCAATGCGGCGGAAAGTGGGGAACGGAGTGTCTTAACACTAGGTTCCCTCTGCCTACCCTGCTGTGTACGGGATACAGCGTGAAGCTTAAAAAAAATGTGACATCCTATGGATATGCTCACTCAATAAATTAGACATAAATACGTAAAAGTATGCTTGTGTGTGTGTTATCACATCACGCGTGAACTCAGGATGCCGATTTTCTATAGAAAAGTTAATAACTGTTGCAAATGAACCACTCTTGGTGTTTTTCTCTCATTTTAATTTTTAAATAAGAAACTTAACGAGCTAGCGTACTGGCGTGTTTTCTAATTTATATCTTTAGACGTGTGCATGGGTTTAGGAATAAGGGTAGCTGGGTGGTCCGAGACCACTCCAGAATAGACTTGTGCCCAGAATTTTACTAACAAAAATTTTGCCCTGAAAATAAAAAAAAAGAACGTTTACACGAACATTTTTCTCTCAATCTATTTAAAGCCAAGTCCTAGTCCGAAATATATCTAGATACGCCCAGTAACCAAGTTGCCATATAGTAACTTATGTATATTTCCCTCTTTCATTTTCCACATAAATAAGATTTCTTTAAACACCAATAAAACCACAATATTTGAAGAATGAGATTCGTTACTACGACCACCATTTGTAGTCATATTATATAAAACAATTGCAAATAAATTAACTAATGATATGAACATATTCAATCGCTTTTATTAAAGTATTTGTGAATATATTAAGCTAAGAGCTCGCGTGAGAAAATGAAACTGAAATGTAACAACGGTTAGGTTGCCACGGCAGCACTGACTCCCGAGGCGCGCTGCGTGTGTCGAAATGCGATGTAATTACTCGATTTAATTGTTCAAGCACATTCGTCTCCGTCGTTAGGTTGTACTAAATTAAAACCTTCAGAATAATACACTATATTTCTACTGTTCTCGATGTTTCGTGCACGTCAGCTTTGAAAAATTAGATCTTTTATTATCTGTTCCTGTAGGAATTTCAAGATTTTTTTTTAGTTTTCCCTTAAACTCAGCGAGGACATCGTACATATCAAATATAGCTGTTTTGCATTACAACAAAACAGTTATTATGTGTATGAAGAAACACACAGCGTTGATTGAAGAAGCAGTCTCTTAATTTCGCCTATTTGCATATATAAATGGTTGACTTACCAAATAATCCTCGAAATACTTTCCTCTTTCACTTCTGCAGTGACGTACGTCATCTATTCTCTGTGGCGACGTGCTGTCATCTGTCACTCATAGAAGTCTTCATAACTCACCAGCAAGAACCTTGCTGCAACGCTGTGTGTTTCTTCATACACATAATAACTGTTTTGTTGTAATGCAAAACAGCTATATTATGTTACTTCGAAACACACAGCGTTGATTGAAGACCTGTTTGTTTACTGCTGGTGAAAGAGAATGTATGCAGACAAAGGATGCAGACGCTATGTGATCTTAAAGAAAATTAACTTTATATACCTATATTAAAAGTGAATTTTTAATTTACCTATAAAACATTAAAGTTTTTCAAATAACTGAATACCCTTATTAAGACATTTCTTACCAATACTGTTTAACAAAGTTTTACTGGTGATCTTTCTTTAATTATTTCATCATAAAACCTTTATTTAATGGTATAAGCTCTTCTCTAAGTTAGAACAAAGTATCGTATAGTAATATCGAAATATCTTCTCAAATAATTTAGGATGTTTATATAATAAATCATATTGTATCAACTTAATAATAGATTATTACACATAATCATTTCATTATATATTAATAAACTTACTTCACAAAAAACCTCTTTTGAAATTATTAACTTATCTGAATTTTTTTATTCTTTCAATGAGTTTATTACTGTTTACTTATCTGAAACCTTTAATTCTTTCAGTATACCTGAAATATATCATTATTATATCTTTTTAAAATTTCCTTTTGTTGTCAAAGTTGTTGTCTCTTTGAATATTTAGACCATCATTTAATAAATTAATATATTTAATCATTATTATTATCAAATGCTGCTGCTGCTTTCTTGCTGACAAGAGAAATATGTCTCCTTCAAAATTAAGACCATTTAAGTGGCTGGTTTAATAAAATTCATTATTGATATAAACATGCCTACATAAAAATCAAAACTGATTGGTCCTTCAAACATTTGAACCTAAAAATAAAATGAATACTGACTGATATATAAGATATATGGTGTGCCACAATTTCTTAGTGCTTTGCTTCCAGAAAGTTATAATTATAATGTATAGTAACCACTGTCTGTGTGTACTTTCAGTCTGTCACATTAGCACCTAGCCATCAGGTTATAATACATATACATTCAGTTTTACTTGTCTATATCAAGTCTGGTATCTTTTCCAATTTCTGTTTTAATAACAATAAAATATGGTATTTCTTTCAATTCCTAATATTTATTTATTATTTCAATTTCTGTTTAAATATTACCATTACAATCAAAAGTGTATCTCGATCATCTCACCTTCAGTTTTTATTATATTGTATCTTTCTGATTTTCCTAATCTTTAGCGGACTTGTTTCATGGTTCTTCTATTTGAATGCACTAGTCTTCAGCTAGGTTCTCAATATGTAAGTCTCTTATATTGTGCCCTAGTGCTCAGTGACTAAGTATCTATAGTATAAAGTTTGTCCTCTGTTATATATGGTTTTGATAATTAGCTATGAATTATTAAGGTACCCACAACTTGTGTCACTTTTATAATAAAAGTAATATTAAAGTAGAGTAAGTTGATATAATGCTCTTGTCATGAACTTTTTGTTATTAAAGTAATTGAGAATAAATAATTATGTGTCTAAATATAATATCCTCCTAGATCTAGAACAGTAGATGTTATTATGAGTCCCTTGTGACGTTTAGTCGTGCAACGGCCATTTGGACCAGCCCACTATCTGGACAGAGAATGGTCCACCACATCTTAGATCTCCATATTTTATAAGGCCTCCGGAGCCTGGAGCAACAGATGTTCTTTAGACATGACTTCCCTGAGTAGTGTATCCCAGTCTCTTGCGTCTCACCCATTTTTGGAAATATAAGCTGTAAGTCCTTAGTGACGTTTAGTCGCACAACGGCCGACCATTTGGACAGAGAAAAATCCACGTCTAGGACGCTCCATATTAAATAAGGCCGCCGGAGCCTGGAGCAACGGATGCCATTCCGGCATGCAAATGGTGGTCAGCTTTATATCTCTCGATAGATATACCACCGTCAGAGTGATGATCAGACGATCTGCCAACTTCCAGATATATCATCAAGTTTAATAGTTAATACCTGGGTCTGTTCCTTACTTTTCAAAAATACCATAAAATAAAATTACTTTCACACATTGATATAGTACTATATTCACACTCTGAAAGCTTATTTTCCTTGTGCTTAGTGTTATATAAATATTGAACATTTCCATTAATCTGCATGCTATATATCACATCTGATTCATTCAGAACCTGCTTTCCTAAGATAAAGCACATTCAGGTGGACTACTCAACCTACATACACTGCGGTTTTGTTGAGAAATAGAATTACAGGTGTTGTATAGAGACTATGGATACCCTTCTTATGATTTGACTTCCTACTAAGTCTGTTATTAGCAACTGTTTCAGGTAAACTACTCAACCCACATGTGCTGTGGTCTACTTGAGACAATTTGACTTTCCACTAAGTCAGTTATTGACTAATATAAGTATTGGTTAATTGGTTAATATGCATAAAGATCCACTTTTTCAACATCTGCCTAAAGAATCAAAGGCAATGGCAGAAGTAATTGTGCTCCATAACAACCCTCACACTCACACTCTTTTCTTTAGACGGTACACAACATAATTTCACACACAATTTAATTTGAGTGCTTCATTTAGACAACCAATAATACATAATCTCATGTATTTTATATGAATTGTGTTTACTGAAAGCAATCGTGGATCTGTAGCTGTATCAAAGATATTTCAATGTTTAATGATTAACTAAGCAGCCAAAATGTAGCATTAGTTTACTATTTCTGAAATATGAATTGTTAATGTCAAATATGTCCTGATCAATTGCCATCATAAATCTGTTGGGATACACAACAACATATAAATGCCAGGTGATATGCCTGTGCTTTACTACCACAATCTACAATTGGTAACCATCGTAAATGTCTGGGAGGCTCCCAGCAAGTCAAAGAAGTTGAATATGCTAATGCATCTCCTGGTTTTTAATGATCGTCAAAAAACAATTCTCTGGGTGTAGTATAACAATAAACATAGAAATAATAGAGGTTATGTCTACCTTTTTTCAACCAAGATGATATAATTTGTAACTCTGTATGACTTTTACTAAATAAACTTGTTATTCTTTCAATGGCAATAATAATACATTTTATAAATATATTTATTTCTTTATTCTATTCATTCCTATCCAATTGAGTTTCCTTTTCTGTTCTATCATCTTCTTTATTTATTATTATTTTTGTATTTAAATTAATTTCTTATATGATCTATTTCCTTTTATCTATATTATACCTTTTTTTTTTTTTTTTTTTTTAATGTATGCAAAAAACACATACACTACATTTCTAAATTTTTATTTATTAATTTAGGTTACAAACTCTTTAAGTAAGAAGATATTATGAGATCCAATGTATTACTGTCAATTTATTTATTTTAAACTTTGATTAAAACTCTGTTAATTTCACATATTACACTAAATATACAAAATTACACACTTTATATTCTATCATTAAATGATTTAATTCTTCCGAAGACCTGGATCCAAGTAATGTGGAATAGTCACAGTCAGCCAGTTTACCAAATTGTTTAGCCCAAGCAAACAATTTTGTTCAATGTTAGATATCTCTCTCAGTAGATGATATTTAGTTTCATTTTATTAAAGTTACACAACTCCTTGTTAACTACTAACTTTAAAAGCTGGAGTAAATTTGCACAACCATTACAGACTCCCAGTTCCTGTAGTCTGTAGTCACCTATTGACAGTAGTCAACCTCTTGTCTGTTTATCACAATACTACCATTCTTGTTCATACACATTTTCAGCGACAAGTTACATTCTTTTATGTCACTAAGCTGTAGCTCTGTTATAGATAATACAGGATTATCATAATAAATTCCTATAAGAAATAAAATTAACACAAAATGTTGTTGTGTGTTGTTACAAATAAAGTTCAAATTCAAATTATACTGCATTTCAGTATTAAATAGACAGTTATTGTCAAATGAATATAGAGCCACCACCGGCCCAAGGAGCAGTTCTGTTGCCCAAGAACTAAAAAACAGCTCTTTTCAATAAAAGTTACAATTTTAAAACAATGTAATTGCAGCTATGCTTCAAACTATTATTTACATAGGTACATGTTATTATTACCATCTGTATTTACATAGGTACATGTTATTATTACAATCTGTAATGCAAGTAATTATATATAGAATAATAAGCTTTACTATTACTTTTTTATAGTTATCATAAACATTTTAGATCTATGTCTGCATATAATGTACAGTAAAGTCACTTAATAAGTGTAAGGCTTAACCTTGCCCATGTTAAATAGAATGTTTTAAAAGACATTTTCGAAATAACCTTGAGTGTTGACATTTTTAATGTATAATATTTTGTCAAAATATCATATAGAAAATCTCTAATAAAATTCAGTAGCTATGTAATAGCTTATATGCTGAAATATAACTTACCAGTCTCAATTAGATTACTATTTTAATTTTCTAAGTATCAGAAGTTTGTACTTTACTTTTGAACTCTTATATAGTAAAGGGGGCTTACAATTTTTTCATTTTTAGTAAGCTAGGAAAAATAGCTAAAAACTTCAAGGGATCGTTGGCCATTTTGAATTCTAAAAACAGCAACTTTCCTTTTCCTGTACTTCTGAAATATATACACTCATTTTGCGAGACACAACATAAATATAAACTAAACTCCTTTATATAAAAATATTTAACACAAAATTAATCTAAATGATTAATGATTTTCGAGAAAAATTTTGTTATTTATAAATTTTTCATCCGATCGCGGCAAAATTATAAGACGCTATGAGTGACAGATGACAGCACGTCGCCACAGAGAATAGATGACGTACGTCACTGCAGAAGTGAAAGAGGAAAGTATTTCGAGGATTATTTGGTAAGTCAACCATTTATATATGCAAATAGGCGAAATTAAGAGACTGCTTCTTCAATCAACGCTGTGTGTTTCGAAGTAACATAATAACAATATTTTATACACAGTAGGTTTGGCTTTAATGCAGTGATGGAAGGTTTTTATGTGTACACCAATATCTCGCTTTGCGTCGTTTCGTTTTGCGTCTTTTTTGAAGTTGCGTCGCTGCTTAATTTTTACTGATTTTCACTGTGCGTCGTTAGATTTTCGAAGTTGCGTTTTGGATTCGAGTCCTTAATTTTTTTTTTTCCTTAAATTAGTTCAATTTTATTATTAAAAGGTAGTATTTTCGTAAGCCTTTCTTTGATCATTAAATGGTTTGCTATAGAAAATCTATTTTCACTTTGCGTCTTTTCAATTTGCGTCGTATTTTTTTGGAACGTAACCCCGACGCAAAACGAGGCATTGGTGTATAGAATATAAATATAACTTAATGTATTGTGTTGTATATGACAAAACTAGTATGATATGCACGATTATGGTAAATTCGAATCGTAAATGATTCAATGTTTAATATCAGTATGCTGAATGTCAAATGCTGTGGTTTTGCGGTTCTGCTAACAATTCCGAAGGTTGCGGATTTGATTTTCATACAAAGAGTTCACATTGTGTTAGTCAATAATGATTTACACAACCTGGTTGTGGCATATTATGATGAGGGAAGCCTAACATGCTTTGTTTTACTTGACCTCATTACTGTCTTTTTATCGGAAACCATCAAGCAACGATATATTCTTCTTGTATTTCAATAATATACACATTGCAATTCATTTATTGCAATTATACTGTATAGTAGTGTTAAATGTTAGATTTTTTAGCTTTGTAGTTTCAACAGAGGGAACCTAGTGTTAAGGCACTTCATTCCTATTAAGATACTTCCGTTCCCTGCTTTCCAAAATCTGGAGGCATTGCGAGGCTTTGCCTCGTTATCAGAGCGGGGAAATGAAAATGGAATCGAACCCCCAAAAGTCGCGTTTACTGTGTGCGCTAGACATGGTGCATCATCATTACTGAAGTTTTAATTGAAAAGATTTTTTCTTTATCTGACTGGCAGTTAAAAAGGTTACTTATGTATAATATAAATTCATTTCAGTAATTAAATTAAGACTAAAAAATGTTTTACTAAATGGTGCTCCATTTCAGCAATTTTTAATTTAAATATATATAGGTATGTACGTGTTCAACAAGTCACGATATTTCATTTTGATTTTCAAACACCAGAACCCATCTATATCCTCCATGATTAACTCAATTTTTTAAAATTATTTTTTAATTTCAGACTGGCAGATTGGATTTCAACGCGAGCCGCGTCACCGGCCACAAAGGCCCCGTGCTCGACATCAAGTGGAATCCGTTCAACGATAACATCATAGCGTCGTGTTCGGACGACTGCACGGTAATTTCGTTAAAATTTTTCATAGATTTCAATTAACCCGTAAAAAGTAACGGGTATTGCCAAATGCTTTTACGGTCCCATTCCAACTGTTTCTGATTGTTATAGCCTGTTCCTATGAATTCGATGTTCGTTCTAGATAGTTCGATGACTTAGGTTATAGATTGTGGACTAACAATGTAAGTTTTGATGTGATTGATATTACGCATTGTTCCCACTATGTCCGCTTTTGTAGCATAGCAAGTGGTAACTAGCAAAGTTTTGAATAACAACAGTTCTAGTGTATCACCTTTTAAAAATAAATCAGCTTCACGCTGTATCCCGCACACAGCAGGGTAGGCAGAGGGAACCTATTGTTAAGACACTCCGTTCCCCACTTTCTTTGGCATTGCGTGTTGAGTGGCAGAACTCAACGCCGCGTTTGTCGTCGACAACAGAGCGAAGAAATGGAAATATAAATTTAAGTAAATATTTCATCTCCTCGAGTGCTGATCGAACACACAACCAGTCGATTTTACAGTCACACTTTGTGCCTCTGCGCCATGACCGGCCTCGATTATCATATCACATATATCATACAGATTTTAAAAAATGCCGTGTATTCACAACTTCTAATACGTTGTTAAAAAAGTTTTTATAACATATTCCATGTTACAGTTATATTATATTGGATATAGACATTAATATGAAACACGCAATTGCAAATCGAATTTTATTCTATATTCTGTATATTTTTATATGCGGCCAAACGTATCTGTGATACTCCATTTATTTTAGTATTCGTTAAAAATTTTGTACTGTAATGTAATGAAGTGAAATATTTTTTATGCTTCGATAATTTTTTTCATATCCCTCTGTTACTATGTATTTTTTAGTAAAACAGTTTTTATAAAGTGAAAATGTATTATTTCATTTTACTATTAAATAAAGATTTAATTTATAGGATGTATTCGATATTACTATTTATCTTTTTAGGGGTCCTTGATTCAAAAGGTAAAAACAGTACCCTATAGGAGGTATACATATATAGTAGAATTCCGTTTATCTCTTTGGAGGGTCACTCTGTTGTCCCTCTGTCAAGACCACTTATCTTAAGATCGCGTGGAGGTGTCAAGCTGAAATTAATATCAAATATTTAGGTCTATTGTCCGTTGAAACACTGAGAAAAAATCAAGCTTCTAATCCAACGCAATCAAAAGATACGAACATTATAGCATTGTTTTTACTGCATTTTGTACGAAATTCGCCGCGTAATCATAACCATTTCCCCTAGACCTACAATTATGAAATTTGGGAAGCAGTGAGAACTTGTACAAATAAAGAAAAAGTCCTAGAATTGGATTTTATTATTATATTAGAGACAAAAACTATTACAAACTTATAACTGTAGTTAATTTCATACAAAATAAGTGCACGCACCCGCCAGTTTGTCTACGTCTATAACTTTTACTTCTTGACCAACAATTCTGATATTGGTACGGAACCCACAGTGAGCGGATCAGACTTGCACTTGACCGATTTTCTTATCTCCCACATATTCCGCGTGCTATACTATATTATAATATGAATATTGAATGATATATTACTTTTTTCTATCAAATTAAAATTAAAAGATGGTCAATCACACGTTATACTTTGTGCTATCAAAATTATATAATAATAGTACAGTTTATACTAATATAAACTAATGCAGTATATCCACTCACCATAACGATCTCCTTCACTTATCAGCACTTAGGTGTTTTACATCACCCACTCTATATTGCAATATATGTAAATCCAGCCATTAGATGATTGGACCACTTTAAAGTGTTAATCAAATATTAGCTTTATTCTCTTTGTTAATTCGTTCTATTATTTACTTATCAAGTGTATGGCACACAATAACATGAGAAAAATTAAGGTTAATTGCGTATTAATTGTTCTTAACAATGTTTGTCGAAAGTCCATTTTTGTATTGTGTCATATTTTTATGTTTTAATTCTATTAATATGTTGAAAACAGTTTTTTTTGTTAATTATTTTGTATAAATAGTTTATGCTGTCAGATGCTATTGTGATATTTCTTTTGATAACTTTAGTTCTTTATGTATAATTGGTCATTCGTGGAGCACAAACGTATCACTGTAAAAGTGACAAGCTGTGGGTTCCATCCCAATCGATTTATTTCTTCGCTCTGCTGTCGAGGTAAAGCGCGGCGTTGAGTACCGCCACTGAATACGCGGTCTCAAGAACTTTGGAGAAAGTTCATTTTTAAAAACGCTAATTAGTGGTTCCTAAATATTATATAGGATTCAACAGAAAATATTATTGCCATCTTTTTATTACGCGATAACAGAATGCTTAGATATAAGGAATATATTTTTGGAAGCTTAAATTTATATTTTGTTTTGTCTGGTAAATATGATACTAATAACCAACTAAGATATTTTATGTATTATATTAAAGACTAGTGGCCCACGCGTGGCTTCGCCCGCATTTACAATACAGTTATTTATTTTCTCATCTCATCATTTCTTTCGTGATCTAATAACATTATCATTTTAAAGACAATATCCAAACATTGATAGCTATAGTTTTCGCCAATTCATAAAAAAAAAACATTTTGTAATAATATTGTCGCATGCTACTCTTTATATTGACATAACTTTTTTTTAGGAACCGATTGAAATAAAGCAAACATTAAATGCTATTTTAGATTAGCGTAATTGACTGAGATTGGCGGGAAAAAGCGCTCTAACAAACAGACAACATTTTAAATTGAAATGTTTTGGGTTCTTTTGAATTAAGAAAGAAATTAAATTTTTTCTCATATATCTTCCATGTCGCTCACTAAGTTCACTATGTTCATCACTATAACGTGTGGCTTGTGCAATTTAAATTACAACATACTATTTGGAAAAACCAAATATTGTCTAAATCTTAAATATTGTCTAAATCTGTTTAAATTGTCTAAATGTGTAATATTGTCTATATCTTAAATTAACTAAACAAAAAAAATCTGTTTATAAAGTAAAGTATCAAAGGGTAGTTATTCAGAACATTTATAATTTTTTGTGCTCAATTTTGAAAAAATGCTCAATATTTTGTAACGTTATTACAGTCATAGCATCGCTCAAATCTTTTTGTATTGCACTCAATACTCATGACCTAGTATTTCTATTGATGCACTACAAGCCCCTTATAATCTCACGTCAATCTTGCAATCCATATCCCACTTTGCAATAGCCACTTGGGAGTATTTTTTTTTCATTACATCACGCTGTAGCTGGTGCGACAGAGGGAACCTTATGTTAGAACACTCTTTTACCAATTTTCGAAACAGTTCCCAACTTTGCGGGTTGAGCGGCGGAAGTCAATGCTCTTTATCTTGTTATCATACCGAGGAACTGAAAATGATTCACTCTTCCCAGCGGGAATCGAACCCACAGCTGTCGCGTTTACAGTCATAGCATATTATTAATAATTTTTATAATTATGTTTCTTCTTTTCGGTTGATCATTAAATTATCGTTCTCTGTACATAACTTTTTATTTATTCTATAATTATTTTTAAATAATTCAATATTCATATATTGCTTAAACTAAAAGATTGTGTTAAAGTGCGACGTTCAGTTTTATCATCGTATAGTTATGGAGGAAGGAATATTTTGATACTATCCTATCTGTATACCATGCACGGATAAGTGTAAACCTGTTTTTTTTTTTGAGGGATCACGCTCCTGCCGCTGATCACGCAGGTAACAGGATGGGCAGGCAGAGGGAACCTTAGTGTTAAGACATTCCGTTCCCCACCTTCTGCCTTATTTACGAGGCATTGCGTGTTCAGTGGCGAAACTAAACGCAGCGCTTTCCCTTGTTATCAGAGCGAGAATATGAAAACATTAAATACTTAATTCCCCCGAACGTGAATCGTACCCACAACCTTCGCCTATTCATTCACACGATTGTGTCATTTTTTTTTAATATTGTTTTTATTTTATACAGGTAAAACTATGGCACATACCCGATGGAGGTCTCTCCATGCATTTAACCGACTGGCTCGTTGAGTTGCACGGACACAAGCGTAGAGTCGCGTACATCGAGTGGCACCCCACTGCTGAGAACATATTGCTTAGTGCCGGTTTTGATTATTTGGTGAGTTCTTCTTTATATATTTTTCTTATCACTTTTGAGAAAAAAAACACAAAAAACTCTTTTGTTTGAAAATGATAGTCACAAACAAAAATGATTTTTTCTCAAAAATATTTATATAAAAAATATATATATTCTAATAATTTTAGATTTTCGTATGGGACGTGGGAAAAGGCGAAGCTGTAAAGGTAATAGACTGCCACAGTGACGTCATCTACTGCATGTCCTTCAACCGCGACGGCTCCCTGCTGGCCACCACGTGCAAGGACAAGAAGCTCAGGGTCATTGAACCCAGACGGGGCATTGTGCTTTCTGTAAGTATTTTGATTTCTTCATCTGTACTTAGCTTGAAGCTGTCGTTGTGCAGGAGCACTAGCGTGTGACTAAACGATTGCGGTTTCGATTCCTGCTCGGGGGAATTATTCATTTAATATGTTGATTTCCTAGATCTGATTGTGTGTGAGATTTGAGAACTGAGTGTTTGAACACTAGGTTCTCTCTGCTATATATGGTAAAGAAAAACACCTAATGTCAAGTATATATTATATTATATTATATATTCAGTTCTCTGCTTTCCCCTCAAATTCTGAAAGAGAGATCAAAGTCACTGTATCATACTGCGTTTACAATTTGATGTTATTCCACTGTACCCCTGTGACCCCCATTTTTTTTCTAAACTTGGAATTTGATGTCATGGTCCAAAGAAGTCAGTCAGGGAAACAGTGTTAAATTATATATAAAAATATGTTATTATTGCTAATCTGATAAAACAAAACGCGGTATTATGTTCCGCAACTCAATATATCTAGAATCTGTCTCTAAAATTGCTAAACAGAATAAAATAGGCGTTAAGGTAATATATTATATATTAATAGTGAATTAACTTTCATATTCATAATTACCTAACAAATTCTAGCACTAAACTGTAAACATTTTTTAAATAGCAATAATAAATGCATGCAATACTTTTATATAATTAATTGAAATAATTTATTATGTATATTTATGACTTGTTGCCATAACAGGTTTAATAACTTAGGTAGTAACCTACTTTATATTAATAACTTACATTTATATAGAGGCAAGTCGTGGCGCAATGGCACAAAGTGTGACTGTAAAACCGACTGATTGTGGGTTCGATCCCCACTCGAGGAGATGAAATATTTACTTAAATTTATATTTCCATTTCTTCGCTATGGTGTCGAGGACAAGCGTAGCGTTGAGTTCTGCCATTCAACACGCAATGCCTCCACAATTCGGCAGAAAGTGGGGAACGGAGTGTCTTAACACTAGGTTCCCTTTGCCTACCCTGCAGTGTGCGAGATACAGCGTGAAGCTGATATATTTATTTTTAATAGTCACACTTTAAGTGCTTATTCGTGATTTAAAATGTAAAAAGTAGGATAGTAAATCAAAATGTAAAAAGAACAAGTTTTCATCGCCTTGTTAACATAGTTAGCTATATACATTTATTATACAACTTATAAAAATGAGTGTAACATTATTTACTTGGCAGTATATGAATTCACGTATATTAAAATTATTCGAAGCGATCAAGCCAATTAAGTTTTATATTTTATAAAAGAAACGTTAGACGAGTTCTCTATAAACTGTTTGTAGAGATTAAAACTATTTAGGCATAATGTATACTTAGTTTATTAGTATATCAACTTAAACGCATATCTTAATTCCAGGAAGGCACGTGCCACACGGGCACGAAGGCGTCGAAGTGCACGTTCCTGGGCAGCTCGGGCAAGGTGCTGACCACCGGCTTCTCGCGCTACAGCGACCGCCAGTACGCCGTGTGGGAGCAGCACGAGCTGCAGCGCCCGCTCGTGTGCGAGACCATCGACAGCTCCTCGGGCGTGGTGTTCCCCTACTACGACTGTGACACTAATATGGTAGCTATGGCCGTGTTAACTGTAGATGGCAGCAGATGTGGTTTTGTTGTTGGTTGGGAGCAGATGTAATCTAGTGTTATGACACTCCGTTTTCTTTGAATTTGAGATGTTGCCTGTTGAGTGTCGTAAATCAACGCCGCACTTTACCTTACCAAAGTTGGCGATGAAAGTAATTCACTGCTCCAAATGTGAATTGGACCCACAACAATTGCGAATTTTCGAGGCATTGTCAGTTGGCATGGTCAGTTGCGGAACTCAACGCCGCGCATTGCCCGAATCAAGAAATGAAAATATTAAATATAAATAATTGATTCTCTCAAATGAGAACGTTTTTACAACCACACACTTGTGCCAATACGCCACGACGGCCTTTTCTATTAATACAAATAATGTATTAACATTATTGTAATGACTCAGGTATACCTTGCTGGCAAGGGCGACGGTAACATCCGCTACTACGAAGTGGTCGATGAGCCGCCATATGTACACTTCCTCAATCAATTCCTCTCTGGTAACCCTCAAGTGAGTAAAATTATATGTTTTACATAATTTATGATTCTAAAAATATTTATAGAAATATTTATACTATAAATTAGTACGATTCTAAGATGGAGAGACTATGAATAATATGCACCATTGCAAACATTAGTAAATTTTATTTTGCCACTAAAATTTAATAAAGCTTTTATCGCGTAGCATGGTGTCTGATTGTAACCACGTATGCAATAAAAAACAGAATGAAACCGACCGAAAGCTGACTGAAATGAGAGGTCAATGTTATCCACTTTCTGTCTGAATTATGTGTGCAGTAGTGGAACTTAACGCCGTACTTTTTTTTATCAGAGCGGTGAAAATTAAATATAATCTAAATATATTTATATAATAAATATAATATAATTCCATAAAATTGAAGATCCAAATCCACGAACATAGTGATAACATTCCGTTTCCTATTTTCCGCCATATCTTTGTCTTGTTACCAGCACGAAGTATTAAATAATTTATTCTCCAGAGCAATCGAACCCACAACTGTCGCGCTTACAGTCACACTCTTATGCCACTGCACCACGACGACCTCATGTTATGAATGTTAGTGCAATAAATAATATTATCAAAGATATAATGTAATAATAATATGTTTTTAGCGTGGTCTCGGTTTCATGCCGAAGCGTGGCGTCAACACTAGTATCTGTGAGGTGTTCCGTTTCTACAAGCTGCACACGTCGCGGGGCTTGTGCGAGCCCATATCCATGATTGTGCCTCGAAAGTCGGATTGTTTCCAGGTATGTTTGTTCTTTATTTACATTAAAACCGTCAAATAAGGGATGCGCCGCGCGTTAGCCTGGAAACAATGAAACCAATATTGATCAGTTCATACCAAGCAAGGGACGCGTCGCTGCAAGCCGTCGTCATACCTACACTATCCCTCGCCAACTGTAATACACTTTTCCGAAAAAAAATTAAACTAGATTTTTTTTTATACTTTTTCTAAAAAAGTAACGTTTTGATTACTGTTTAGCAAAATGAAAAAAAAATTGATTTCAACTTGTAACCATCACTAACAGTCTCTATAAAAATATTCTTATGAGTTGTTTATATTGTATGTGATAATATTTTATAGGAGGATTTGTATCCGGACACGGCGGCGCCGCAGCCGGCACTCAGTGCACGGGACTGGCTCAGTGGTCTAAATGCTCCACCACTGCTTATTAGTATGAAAACAGGTTAGTAGGTTATATATTTATTATACAGTACGGTCGACAGTGACTGTTGTAAGTGTAAAATAGCTGATTTCTTTGTGTAAAGGTATGAATTTGGGGTATAAATCTAAATATTAGTATTATAAAACTGAAGAGTTTGTTTGGTTAAACATATTAATCTCAGGAGCTATTTATTCGAATTAAAAATATATATTATCTTGTTTGTCAGTCCATTACTAAGGAAAGCTCCAGTTAATCGTTTCGATTGAACACATACCTGTGGTCACAGTAACGTCGGTCATGTACACTTAGAATGTTTATATAAATATCTAATACATCATTTTAATTTTATTGTGGGGGTAGTAAATAATATTTTTGATTTTGCTTCTGCTTAACTATTAATAATAGACGCTGGGTTTTTCTCGGTTAAATGAAAATAAAACCGCAAGCGACACAGCACGCGGATTCGTTTGATAGTAGACAGTTGTAGTCCAGCAAAATTTTGTATTATAACTATATACAATATAAGTTTCGGATTATAAATATAATATAAAATGTATGTAATGTAATGTAAATAAATTGTGTGTGTGATTTGTGAGTTCATTTAACATATTATATAATTAAAATAATATAATAGTATGAGGCCAGTCGTGGCGCAGGGGCACAAAGTGTGACTGTAAAATCGACTGGTTGTGGTTCGATCCCCACTAGAGGGAATTAAATATTTATTTATATTTTTATTTCTTCACTCTGGTGTCGAGGCAAAGCGCGGCGTTAAGTTCCGCCACTCAATACGCAATGCCTCCAAAACTCGGCGAGAAGTGTGCGTGAAACAGATTTTTTAAAATAATATAAAATATTGATTCGACCTCAGGTGTAACAATCTCCACGCACAAGCCGCGCGCGAGCAACGCGCCGGCGCTGCAGGCGCAGGACGCCAACAACCGCAAGAAGTTCGCGTTCCTGTCGCGCGAGACCACGCCCGACTACCGCCCGCTGGCCACGTGGCAGCCGCACGACGGCGACGCGCCGCAGGTATGTCAAAGCACAAAGTTTTTATGTTATTTCCAAAAAAACCGAAAGCAACTTCAAAGGCGACAAGTGAATAAACAAAATCATATTCGACGCAGCTGGAACTGAAACAAAAACAATTGGAACAAAGTCGAACAGCTCAAAAGAGAGATAGAGAGATCACTAAATAGTACTCTTTAAATAAGTAAAGTAATAAATGAAACCACTTAATAATATAAGCCGTCATAGCGCGGCGGCACAGCGTTCTTTTTTATTATCTTTATACCTAGTAAATTTTAATACCTTTATAATTGTAATTTAAGCCATTTATTAATTAGTGATGTACTACGACTACTGAATATAATATTCAGTATCGAGTTTAAGATATTAACTTAAACTAGTTTAAAATTATATTTTAAACACGAAACTTTACTTCCAAAAACTAATATTGTAATTGTATTGTATATATGACAGGTAACAGAAAAATGTCAGAAAACTAGCGCAAATCAAAACACTAAGTTCCATCAACTCCAACGTATGTTTGGGAAACAGACCGGGGAATCTGAACCTGTACCATTGTATAAGCAGATCAATCAAGGCGATGTTTTCAACACTGAACATGAGGTAAGTTAAATTATTTACGTTTTTTTAAGTTTAGGCTGTATTCAGCCCATAGCAGGGTAAGCAGAGGCTTCCGATATTTTTCAACTAAAATAATAGAATTGAACCCAATATCATCCTGAAGTCCAATAACCCTAAATAGTTTACTCCATTTAAATTTTAAGTAAAGCAAAATACAAGCGCAATGTTGTGTTCTTACTTACTTACAGTCTTACTTACTAACTTACAGTCTCGAATATTGGAAGTAGCAAATGAAAAGTTCTGCCTACCCTGCGGGATCACAGCGTTAGACTATCAAAAAATCATTGAAAATAAAATATTTACCCTATATCATTTTCAGTTACGCCTCGCCTTCAATCGTCAAGGTGAAGAATTACGCATAGTGAAGCGTCAATTGCAGAACAGTCAACAACGTGTACGCGAATTGGAACAAAGTCTCGCTGCTTTACAAGCGCACTTACGTGAAACATAAAAAAATAACTTCTCCTCTTGTCCTCTTTATGTCATGACCCGTCGTCCTCTGTATAACATTAGCTCTTTTCTCTATCATAGGAGACCTTGAAACCCTTGTCCTCTTAACATGATGACCTCTTCTCTTTATATAATGATTTTGTTTTCTGTCATACTTTTTTTAAAATCCAGACCAGGAGGTCCTTACGAAGAGTAAACTTGAAATAAAGACGTGAAATGAGCCAAATATATGGATTTAAAGAGACTAATAACAGATATGTTAAAAACATGCAGCACTTGTTGTCTCTTTTTAAAATTTCAATATACATAAGATACTAAAGGAAGAAAATGGCGTGTTCTAAAGTTATTTCTATTTAGCGATTGGTTTTTTCTTTGCGTTTAGCTAGATAATATATAACTGCCATTGAAACACGTTTTTACCTATTTTTAATGGGGTTTCTAATATTATTTTATCTAACATAATTGCCTCTTGATGCTCAGTTTCTTTATTTAGGCAGCTGTAGATCTATCTTAAAAAAAAGTAAATACATTTTCTCATTCCATATGAATGTAATACTTATAATACTAAGTGTTTAAGTAAACTTTGAGGCTTTAGAATTATTTTAATGATAAATTAAAATCAAAATTCGATATCGGTATTACAAAGTATGTTCACAAAAAAGGCCTACAGCTATTTGGCTATGCTTTTTTAAGCTTCATTCTCAATTTCTATGTGAACTACTACTATAGTTGTAGTTTTATGTATAGAATTAAATGCTTTAAATAGCTTGTACAACAAGCTTACTTTGAAGTAAAAGCTGCTCTATTTAATAACTTATTTTGATTATTATTGGAACTGAATTGACAGACATGCCACAAACAAAACAACATATTGTAATCATTTATTATATGCTGTCGTGGTGCAGTAAGCCCGTCGGCTGTGGGTTCGATTCCACTTTACTGATTTTTAGTTAAATCTATCAAAACTTTTCCAATAATCATCTTATTTTCCATGTAATTGCAATAAATATGCCTTTGTGTAGTGTAACTGTATTTGATACTTTATATATTCTCCACTATTCTATTTAAACATTATTTTTAAGGACATGATCTTATATATGGCAACTATTTATATATTTTTTTTATACAACGTAAGTAATATAAGTCGGATAATAGACTATACAAACACATTTTTACTTATATACGATTTTTTTTATTTTATTATTAAAAATTGATTTAAAATTGAATATCCCAGCAATGACCAAAATTAATATGTATGCTTTGCATACTTGTGATAGCTTCACACTTTGTGTATGTGTTAGTGGGGTGTAGGTTTTTTATTCTGTGACATTTGTATTTCGATATAATATCATATTTTACTTATGTATTTTTATATTTTTAATGCTCAGTTTGATTGTAATTTGTTTCTGCATAAAGATCACTTCTCTTTAAAGAGAAGGCCACGGATCTTTACTGTTAATTTTCTAATTTGAATTTGACATTTAAATAATGTATGTATTTATATGAATTATTGAAAATGATATCCCAATGGGAACAAAATTTAATCATTCCATACTAGGATGTATTATGATTTTTTTATTATTTTTATTTAGGTGTACTTTTGTACTGATGGCCTAAGGTTTTACTTTTTTATAATTCTCGTATGAAATTATTCATTCATAAATTATCACGATTTATCAAGCTTATTTTTATCCAATTTCATAAATAAGACTCAACAAAATTATAAAGTGGAAAATTTTATATGGAATATATGACTCGAAACAATTAGTTTTCTATATTATTAATTTTAATAATCGGAAATAATAATATTTATATGATTTGTGTCCATGTACATTGTATGTATGTTATTATTTTATCATCATGTCACTAATAACATGACAATTTGTAAATGAACTATATAGAAGCAAATACTACAATAATAATAGTAAACAACAATATCCATTTATTTATTTACTAATTTTGTATAATTAAGAGTTTATTTAGTTTTTTTATAAAGGTTCAAGTGAGTTGTAATAGTTATATTGATTGTTGTCTTTTAATATTTGATCAAAATTTGAAACATGTTTTATTTACATTTTATTGCACATTGCAACAAAACATACAATAGTAATAAATAATGTGTAAGATTTTATACCGTTTTAAGAGGATTTTCATTTATACAGTTTCCAATTAGACAGTTTTAAAATTATAATTGTCTCATTAACAGAGCCTTACATATAAATTTCTCATACCAGATGTGGACGTAATCATATTTTTAAAGAATAAATGAATACGTTTTATTAAATTTTCCAAATGCGAATTTCAATGAAGATTGCCTGCATGCCTTATTTGCTTCTATATAATACAGTCGTTTATACTAAGAGCACTGTTTTAATAAGCACATGACTAAGTCTATTTCCCCATTTTTATTAAGTTTTTTTTGTTACAAATCGTTTTTTTTATAGTCTGATTTACATTTAGTGTTTCCTATTAGTTAATTATGTGAAATGTTCCAAACTTTGACATATTTTTTTTGTATGGTTATTGTAATTTTGTGTTGTACTTTCGTTTATCAATAAGGATATTAAATTAAGTATGTCTTAATTAGTTTAGCTTTTATAAGTGACGTTAATAACAATATTTACTATTGTGGATAGCATTGCCGTACGTAGACGGACGCTAGTGTTTTTTTGTATGGTTGTGTATTATGTAGCTTTTGCATTTTAATGTTACACTTGCAACATACTATTTGCATTCGATATCGAGAAATGTACTGCCAGAACGTTTAAATTTAATAAATTGGTACAAAAAATGTTACCTGATTTTTTGTACATATCTTTATTACATATAATTTTTCATTTTATATTTTGATATGTTTAGTGTAGGTGCTAAGTTTTAAGTCTTCGTCGCTTGGTATAGTGATTGCTTGAATTTTTTTTTTTATTATGAAATAGTTGTGTAGCAAGCTAGTGCTTGTTCAGTGTGTTTTTTATTGCTATAAATTGTTTTTTTTTTTTTGAGAAAAATGTGAAATTTAAAAATATTATAGATTTTTTTTTAAGTTTAAAAATTAACATAAAATTGTGTTACTTTTGTTTCAACATTCCATATTATATCAACGATATTAGGTAAGTGAAATGAATCAAAGTATTATTGCATATAAATTAGTAATTTACTTTTGTGGCTAAGTCGACGTTAATATTTATTGTGTATTTTTATATCATGCTTGTGTAGCACAAATTTTCAATAAATGTTTGAACATTTTGTCATTTGTTTGTTTTGTAACCTGAAGTCGTAAGTATGCTAAATAGTCGAGGCGCAGACGGACAGCGTCTGATTAAAACACCGTTGTTGAGGGTTTGATTCCCAGTCTATGGGAAATAAATTATTTTGTCACAGTAAGAAAATTAAGCGCAATGTTGATACTCATAAAGTGAAAAAGCATATACATTACATTTTTTAAAAAAGGTAAATATCAAAATATTGTAGCTCTTGAGTTAATCATATTATTGGAACATGAATACAGAATATTTTTTTAATGTAAAATTATAGTTTTACTTATTATGTAGATGAAAAAAATCTGTTTACATTTGATATACACGTCTCCAGACACATGTGGAGTAAAATTTGAACCCATAACCAATTAATATTATTGTGACAAATAAGGACAGTAATAAAGAGATAGTCATAAATGTAAAAATTATTATATTATGATAATAATACAATGAACACAATAAAAAAAAGATGTTCAATTAAATCTTATTATATTTCCTTTTTAATAAATACTTAGGTAAAAACAAGTAAACTTTGTGATGTTTACTCCATGGACGGATAATGGATGGAATGTCATATAAAATTGAGATTCTTAATGTCATAATTACACAAATTATTCTTAAAAGTGCCTCCTTGCTAATTTACATTTAAAAAAATCCAAATTTTAGTATACATAAAATAAATATTAAAAATATAGTAGATATTTGTTTGCTAGATGCTCCATTGCAGCCGTCAGTACTGCAAGTGTAAACACAAGTCCTGTATTCCAGTTTGTCTCCGGGCTGTTGAACGTAGTTACAATAGTTTCCTAAATCTAATGATGAACAATATCTCTTTGTTCCAATGCCTCCTGTAAAATAAAAAATTGTAAGTGTTATTTTTTCTATAATTATAATTATATTACATGAAAGAGGCTTGTACAAGATATACAGTTATTGATTTGTCCCCTGCTAAGTTCCCGTAAGCTAGGACACACCTGTATTTTGAGTTGAGTCTGGTGAAATTTATGTTTAAAAGAGAATTATACATAATTGTGAAGGTTGTAGGAGTAGAACACTAAGCTATATATTTTTTTAGAGAAAAAGAATAAATACAAAAATACTAAAAATCTCTTAAAATTAAACCTAATATATATAATAAATTTAAAATCTAATTAATACAATGTGATACAAAAAATTATGCATCTAACTTGACTTATCAACTTATTAATTAATTGAAACAGGCTTAAATTTCAACACTCACCTTTTAGAAGTAACAAGCTTATAACTGAACTTCAAACTTCATTTTTTGCAATAAGTTGTAAATTGTGCTAAAGAAATAGTGTGAATAGTAAGCATTAAAAGAATAGCATACCAGTGAAGCTTGCTAATATAAGATCTTAGTGTAAAAATGCAGTGATAGTGGGAGATTGGTGGTGGATTAACACTAGTGGATATTAGTTACTTTTATTTCATCTGGAAAGAAGACAAACTGTAGCATTAAGTTTCACCACTTAATATCCAAAAAGGGGCAGGAAGTGAAAAAAAACAGAATCTTAACTTAAATAAAATGAGAAACTCATAAATTGTTTTGTGAATCAAAAATAAAACAACAAGTGCAATTTTAATTCACACTATTAGTAGTCAGTAAGAACCTGAAATTTTGATACAATATTGAGCATCATATACATGACTGCAGGGAAGTGGTTTTATAATACCACCATCAAGCTTCATAAGACCATCACTACACTCCAATGTTGATGTGGAATTGCATTGGTAACATTCAATTCCTTTTACTGATGAGTGAAAATATCAAATGAATATGGTAAATAATGTTAATCAATTAGAAACCATTGCTTGTAGATAAATACAAATAACTAAGTATATATACAACTACTGCTCCCACATCCAATATTGTTATGTTTTTTTAAGAAATGTTAAACTCATAATAACAGAAATGTTAGCAGAAAAAAATATGTATTTGTTTATTATTAGAAATTTCCATCACCATAAGTTAGTGTCAGGCTTATTTTATATGAAACCAATATATACCTTCAAATCTGCCAACATGTTTAATACAGAATTGGGCATTGTGTATGCCTTCGCAATCAATTGGCTCTAATTCTGTGTTTGTATCTAAATATTCGTTACACTCAAAAGGTTCGTTTGAATTTGTACCAGAGCACTGGTAACAATTTATTGAATACGCTATAATAATATAACAAAAATAAATATATCATATAAAAATAATAGAAAATAACCAAAGTGGAACATAAACAAATTTAACGTAAATGGGCGTTGTTTTAAACGACGCAACCTGTACCTGTTTTTAAAATATTCATCGTGAATACTACAAAAAGTAAATATTTTAAGGTCATTTTTATTATTAAATTATAAAATATGTAATGACTTTCGGTATCCTGTTACTTGCACATATAAAAATTGTAAAATAAGTTTGTAAACCACACAATATTTCAAGTTAGAAGTTTAGCACTGACAGCTCTGGCATGTCATGTCAGTTGTTACAATTGTTTGAGAGCTCGACTTAACATCAATATCACAGATAAAGAAAAATAATAAATTTAAATTATTAGCGCACATTGGTCGTGATTCGTCGCTACAGTTTAGAAATACAATACATATATGGTAATTATGTTTTATCAAAGAGCCAGGAACTGTACAACTTTATACACTATTTCGTACTATTTTTTACCCTACCTGCTGTGTGCTGGATTCAGCGTGAAGATGATTTGTACTATTTTTTCTATTTTATTTTCGATAATTATAAAATACCATACGGTACCGGATAAAAAATAAAAAGAGATAAAGAAAAGACAGAAAGAAAAAAATATTTTAAATTGTATTTTGATTAATACATATAACTAAACTTTATTTCGAAGTTTTTGAAAAATGATTTTTTTAAAGACTCTTCGATATGGTATGATTTCTTCGTATCGATTATAAATTACCTTTTAATTTATTGAACTTATCCCTACATAAAATTTAAGATAAAATTTTAAAGTGTTATAAGTTCTTTGATTTTCACGATTATTACACATTTTAAATGAAACTATTTTAACCGGATTAATCGCGTACATTTTGTACTTTTATACATTTTTTAAAGTGTTGTTTGTGACAAAATCTTCGTAGATATAAAAAGGACTAGATATCAGTAGATTATACAAAAACCTAAAGACTTCATACATAAAGACCATATGGTTTTTTATTTCTTAAATCTAGACGCGGGTTGCGGATAACGATACAGCTTCCAGATATGGTTGCTGGCTGCTTCGGCAGTCGTAGACAATAGTGCGATTCAGGAGCGCTGGGTGGGCATATGACTGAGCTCACCCTAGAAAGTAGCACCAAATCCAATGATAGAGAATAACATTGGTGAGTAGATGCCGCCACTTAAAACAAAGCTCGGCAATAATATAATAATAATAAGCATCACACTCCTTTCCCAGAAACTTAATGAAATGAGTGATAATAATGAGTGTATTCTGCGATGCAAACCGTTGGCCCCCGGAGCTTACTGGTATCCGGTCCACTAAGTGAGAAATGAACTACCGAGGACTGTAGGGGATAGGTACCTAACTTATTAGTGAATGCTACTAGTCAAAAAGAGAATAATAAAAAGTTCATACAGCAAGGTTTTCATCCTGGCTTGTTCATGTCCAGGTCTAAAAGTGTTTCAATGAGTTCCGTACCTGAAATGAAAATTCAAAAACAACAAACGCTGGCTGCCCACTGTAGCTCTGATCATCAAAATATCAGTCCTCCCACCTGACAAAGAGTACCGACCATGAGAGGTTCCAAGAGAAAAAAAAACTATCTTCTCTCTCACCTGAAAAAATAACAATAACAAATAGATTTATTGAACTTCCTACTGACATACAAGAAGTAAACAGTTATCTTCATAAGATATATATCATATCGTTGTGTGAAGTGCAGATAATCTCACAAAACTGCAGACTGTCCTTAATCTGATCGAAATACCGCTGCCAAGTGTGCTTTATCTCTTGGTTCTAACTAAGCAAATTATAAAGGCTGCAAAGTTTATAAATAGACACTAGCTAGAAAGTTTGGTAAATAAACTAACTTCAAACCTATAGGTATAATAGAAAATAGAAACTGAAACCAATTTAAACTGGGAGGAACTAATAAAAAAATCAAACATGGAATTATGCTGAAATCTTGAAATCTAATAAAAGCAACGAGAGCTCTGACAGATATATTACACACAAAACAATTGAAAAGATACCTACTGCTTAAACAAGCAGAAAAGATCGAGATAATCCTTCAACAAATGAGTACTGTAATCAGTTTCTTAACAACTCTAGTCTGCAAATTTGCAAAATAACTTCTCTTAAAATAGTGACCTGGAGCCTAGATGGGCTATCATCAAACAAAGATGAGGTTGTTGTCTTTTACATTCACATAAAATTGACATAATATTAGTATCTGAAAGTCATTTCACGACTAGTAAGTAGTCAAGATAGTCAGAGTTTTTACTCTGACATTTACGCAACAAATCATCCAAATGCAACTGCACATACAGAGGCAACGGTAATAGTAAAGTCCAAAATCAGCCCAGTTTAAAAAACTCTTTTTTCAGACAGCCACATTAAATGTTATTCGTGACGTGGAAGATTAGACGTGGAACATTAAATGTTATTGAAATTGACTGTCCTCCAAAACATAAATAGCAGCAGAGCAATATGATAAGCTTTTCGATTCTCTTGGCTCGGGTTCATAGTAGGGTTAGGGGTATTCGAATTCCAAGAACACCCACTTGGGTTCCAGACTGACTAACACTAGAGATCGAGAACTTAAAAAAAGCATAGACGAAAACATCCCCTTTCAATATCTACAGCAGAGCAAACGAACTGGGCTAGCGATCCGAAATGATTGCGATGTCATTGATTATTTTATTGCCCAAAAACCTCTTAAAAGTTTTATTTAAAATAGGAATATGTCTGGACACGGTGTCCAATAGCCATAATAGATAAAATAATAAAAATACTTTATTTGTTTAGATTTAAACAGAAATAATTGTTGCAGAGATCTCCTGAAAAGAGTGTCGAAAATCATTTGGGGGTTGGGTACGATTACTAATACTAAAACATATAAAATTTATTTTAGTAATGCAATGCTTTTTGTACTCATCCACTTCCATGGGTTGGCTGGAAGAGATTTCGTTTAGAAATAAGCCCGCCGTTGTAAACTTAACTTTTCAACTGTATTTTGCTATTTTAATATCTGTGCAATAAAGAATATATATGCTTATTTAGTTTATTATCGATTTGAAAATGTATCTAAAATCTAAAATTTGTAAAATTGACGTTAATATTCGCGCTGCTTAGTGTTTATGGAGGGCATTAAATGATTCAACTACTCAACAACATTGTTAAATTTTCAAACAGTTAACAGTTCGGTAAAATATGTATATCTAGATATTCAATATAAATTAGGTACGTTTTTAAAATAAATTGCTACAAATTAACTGTTTTATATGTTTAATGAATTGACTGAAACTTAAATTAAATTTGTAAATTATATTTGTAAATATCTTCATAAAAATTATAATATCATTAGAATACGAAAGTAATTCAGATTAGTAAAGCGGTTCGCTAGTATGTAACATTTTTCATTGTATCAATAAGGTTAAAACATTAGGAGTGGCCCAAGAAAAAACTTTTTAAGTATTTAAATTTATTTATTCAATGTTTCAAATTATCTTACATATATTTTATATAAAAAAATACTTAATACAAAATAATATAGGTACTCCCTAAACTTGCAACTTAAGTAGCTCAATAGCATTATTAAGTAAATTGTATATATAAAGTTATGGACGTCTCTGTAAAAATTCGATGCAATTTATAATATTTGTATGAAATATACTTATTTTAAATATTTCCGTTACATCTCCACACATTCTTAGATATAAGAAATTTATTATATAGTTTATAAATCACAATGCGCATGAGCAGATACTTACGAACTCATGAGAACTTAATTTGTACATTAAAAACCTATTTTAAATGCGTAGCTTAAATATATATCTATTTCTTACCTAATAGGCAGTTTTTAGAATGTTATTGTCTTTAGAAATACAGCTTAAAAATAATTTACATCACATACTGGAATGTAAACAATATTATACGAGTCTTTACTAAGTAACACGATATTCACGTTTTAATCGTTATTAATAAAACATCGAATATATAAACCGTATAGAAGCAAATAAAGCAGTATTAGTTTTTTTTTTAAATTAACAGTTGTCCCAATTTTTTTTATTATATAACACATGTATACTTGTTTTGTAATATGTCAGTTACATTCCAACAATACTTCTTAAAAAAAAGATAGGAATTATGACGAAAATATGTTTTCTTTCACATTTGGAAATATTTAACTGAATAGAAGAAGAGAATGGACTGCTTTATTTACTTATATATGATTCAAATATCAATCGACAATCTTGTACACTTACATTAGAAGTACCCTTAAACGCGATTGGCACACGATACAATGTTAGATAAAATAAAAACAAATAAATATTCAAACACTATATGTATTTGAATACTTAATCAATACAGAGTATTATATATCTATATGATCCCCACTGAGTTATCCGTATTGCTATCACATCACACTCACTTATAAATACATTCACAATATTGAAAATAAACAATTGTGATGTAGCACTAATAGAAGTACAGTACGGTCGATTAGTCGTGGCCGCTCTGATTAGTTAGGCTTTCTGAATTTTTACGCATTTTTCACTCGGGAAGTAAATAATTAAAAGTAAATTAAATCCTAAAACCAAATCTACACAGCAATCTACTGCTAACTTCAGAGCGGCCACAACACGTCGTCCGTACTGTAAATATAAATCGTTGTTTCTCTTATAGTTTAGTTGTTGAGATGTGGCCGTAGTGGTAAAGAGCCTTCTACCCAGAAGTTGGGTCGTTGCATCATGGTCTGCCATAATGTGACTTCCTTGCCAACACTGTCCATCCAGTTTACATTTGCTCCCATGTATGTACCTGAGAAAAATACATATATTGAGTTTTATATGAGGAAATCTTGAGGAAGTCGTCATGGTGCAGTGGCATAGTCTGATTGTAAACGCGACGTTTGTGGGCTCAATTCTTACTTGGGCAATGAGAAGAATCGTTTAATACGCAATATAATTAATAATAGAGTGGAAAGAGAGGAATTGAGTGCCGAGAGTTTAATTTTAAGTTCCTTTTACCCACTCTGCTTTATTTACTTGTTTGTTCTTACAGCACTAAAGAGCATTTTCTACTAGCCAACCTAGAAATGTGGGATATAAATGTGGTAGAAGTATAAAAAAATATTGAAAGGACAACATACCAGTCCCCAGCGAGAGGCGCACGGCGCCCATGAAGTCGTTGGAGGCGAGGCGGTCGCGGTCCCACAGGCTGAGCTCGAGCGCGCGCGCCGCCAGCTCGCGCACGCCCACGCCGCGGTACGTGAAGGAGGCCTCCCAGCGCGGCGCCAGCGTGCGCCGGCACACGCCCGTCTTCTGCTTGGCCAGCCGCCCGCGCTCCGGCAGCAGGTAGCTAAGGGTTGGGAAAATTATGCGAAATTATACATCATCTTCTCTCTGTTCACTCAATCTATTCTCTCTTTTTAAAATGCTTGTTCTCATGCAGAACTAAATGCAACTTTATGATCTCGCCAGACAGGAAAAATAAGAGTAGATTAAGTAGAGATTGAATAGCGATTCACATTACATTTGAATCACGTCTGACGTCAATGTATTTTACGTTTTAAGTACGCCTATTCAGTTATATACATCCAGTAATAGCTCTATACATCAAGACCAAGTTCTAAAACAAATCATATAATTTTAAATAATATTTTGAACTTTTAAGGAAAACCAATAAAAATAAAGCTATTTAATTTTAATATTTAATAGGTATATAAAATATTAACAAATTGAATTTATTATCGATTTACATTTATCATAACGACCTTCAAACTAGTTTACACCTAATGTTTATTCATTTTTTATTTGTACAACATTGAATAACAAATATATTAGAATCATTATTATTTTTTTTTCTTGACGCTATATCCCACACATAGCAGGGTAGGCAGATGGAACCTAGTGCAAAGACACTCCGTTTCTTACATTCCGTGTTGAGTGGTGGAACTCAACGCCGTGCTTTAACCAAATCCCTTGTTACCAAAACGAAAAAATGTAAATTTTGAATATTTCGTTTCCCCGAGGAGGAATCGAACACATTACCGTCGCGCATAAAGTCACACGCTTGTACCACTGCGTCTCGACAAACTAAAAATAGATTTGAGACCGACTCCATTTTTAAATGTGACTCATAACAATTTACATGAATCAATTATCTTGTTAATAGGATAAAAAAAAATAAACAAAATTTAATTTGTTAATAGCTCGAGGTTGCATATTCAAATTTCGTAATAATTCAACTTTATCAATTACATAAAAAAAATATCATTAATATTAATAAAGTATATAATTGAAATTTGCTAAAAATACTAAACCTAAACAATTTTTTATTAATCTTGGATAGATATGTATATTTTTAAAGAAGCTTTAGTTATAATATTACAACAACATTAATCTATAATTTTACATATAAGATGATAAATACCTTTTACAAAACACATCAGCGAGTCCACTAGGTTTGGTAGCGACCAAGTTCTTGGCCTCCTTGACCAGTACGTGCAGCGTGCCCTTCCCGCGCGCTGAGTCCTGCAACTCGAACTTGAGACCTATGATCAGGTCTCCACGAGAGCCTTGTTGCTCATCGAATTGTTCTGTCTGTACATGCAAAACAAATATTGATTATTATTATATATACATATACTAAAGCACGCTTCCCGCTGTATCCTGCAAGTAGCAGGTTAATCAGAAGGAAGCACAGCTTAAGGTAGGTTAAGTGTTAAGACTCTCCGTTGAAACTAAGACACTCCCGTTCTCCATATTCCGCCAAATACTAGAAACATTGCGTGTTGAGTGGTGAAACTTCATGCCACGCTTTACCTCGTTACCAGAGTGAGGAAATGAAAATATTGAATATTTAATTTCCTCAAGTGGAAATTGAGTCCACAACCTTTGGTGCTTACAATCACATGCCCCTGGGCTACGACTGGCCTCAACTCTACGATATAACTAATCCTAGAATATTTTAATATTATTATATAATAATACAACCAAGAATCCGGCTGTACAAACAAAGTAGCTTACATCAACCTTCTCAACAACTCACAAGGTGTACGACCTAATAAACATACCATAACAATTATTTAAAAGGAAACCCGTTTTATTCTACATTTGTCATTTAATACCGGATCTCAACGTATATTACTTACTGAGATACAAAAGCTATGAGATATCTTATTATCTATTCAAGTGAGGCCGTCGTGGACAAGTGTCAAGTGTCAAGACGATTATAGGTTCGACTGCTATAACACGGCTTTGTAAAAAAGCGTGGGGTTCCTTTTAAGTACTGTATTGACACCATGTACTCTACGCTTTTTCACATCGCAATACATGAATAAATGTATTAATTACTCAATAAATTAGTGTACCAAAATGTAAAAAAGCTGTATAATTAACTAAAATTATTTTAAAAGCGTGTTTTAACTTTTTTAAACATGATCTATTTTTTTTTATTTTTTTTTATTATTAAAACAAGTCCCTCTGACTTGATCAGAGTCCTTTTATATCTGTGTTATCCTTTTGTGCGTTCTTTAAATTGAGTTACTTTTATTTGTTTCTGTTAATTACTTTACTCCCTACACTTCTGCAGAACCCTATAAATGCGTCCTGGGTCACTTTGTCCTTGATCAGTTTGCTCAAGTTATCTGGTCTTATTTGTAAAAACATGATCTATTACAAGTAGCGACCGACCCGCTCGTGCAGCTTGTGCCACGTGGGCGCGGGGTCGTCGAACACGACGTCGGCCAGCGGCAGCGCCACCTCGCCCAGGAAGTCGTTGCGGCCGAACATGTCGGCGTGCCACACGGACAGCCACAGCGTGCGCGCCGCCAGCGCGCCCAGCGGCTGCGCGAACGACAGCGTCTCCTCGAACACCGGGCTCAGCGTGTTCTTCTTCACCTTCGTCTTCCGTTTGCCAGTCTTGGACTTGTCCGGTAACAAGTACACCTGCAACGGATGGACATTTTGTATAAAAATTGGAAATTATGGAAACTGTTTTAACGAACTTGAAAATCACCTCTGCCTAGTGCCTACCCACGTATATTGCGAGATATAGCGTCAATCTAAAAATGATACAAATTTTCAATTTGATCTTTAAGGCCATTAGTGATATCATTATTCAATACCATAATTAATTAACGAATAATTCTTGTAATAATTTATTAACAAATTGATAAATCCAGACTAGACGTCTGGATACATCGTCGTCGCCTAACGTCTATTTCTAACATTGAAGATTACAAAAAAAATTGAAAATAGCTAAATACCTTGACATAAGGATCCGAACGGTTACGCTTGACATCGACAGGGGCTAAATCACGGCATCTCTTGACTCCCACTTCCAAAGCGCCGAGTCTGTAGTTATAGAGGAGCGAGAACTGAACCTCCCCCCGCACGGTCACGCTCCCCCGCAGGCCCTCGCCGGCGCCGGAGTAAACTGATGCCATGGATTCAGATCTGGCCTGAAATGGACAAAAATGGTATTAATCATTTACTTTTTCATTTTCTCACTGTATGCGACGTAAGTTCCAGAACTCAACACGCAATATCTCGAAACTTTGGCGGAAAGTGGAGCACGGAGTATATTTACACTACCTTCTCTCTGCCTACTCTGATATATTCGGGATGTAGCATGAAACTGAAAAAAAAAATTATAAAAAGAAAGCATACTTTCGAACTATTTACTTGAAAAAAATAAATAAAAAGTACCTACAAAAAGAAAACCAATACATAAAAGTTTTTATAACATAATTATTAATACAGCTTACAAATAATTGTCAAAAACATTAACATAAATATTTACACAGATTAAACAAACATATTATAGAACGAAACAGACTGTCTCTAAGTCGAGATGTCGCAAGCGTCAGTCGGCTCGCGGGAATGGATTGTTTTTGTTTACACACATTATCTCCTGGCATGTGATACGTTAACGTTGACGTTGTAGTATTGCATTGACGCCTTTGTTCAAAGAGACACTCGCGTGGAGAAACTCACACGTTGTCATATTTACTATGGACGGTGTTTGTAATACGATAGTTTACTCGAAATACTTTTTTTTATACTATCATTAATTATAGTGATAGATCAATCAAATCAGCTTCAAGTTGTATTCCGCTCACTGTACGGTAGGCAGAGGGAACCTTATGTTAAGACGCTCCTTCCCCATTTTTCGCTGAATTCTGAAGGCATTGTGTGGTGAGTGGCGGAACTCAACGACGCGCTTTGCCTCGACACCAGGACGAAGAAATGGAAATATGAATTTTAAATAAATATTTCATTTCTTCGAATGGCGATCGAACCCACAACCAGCCCCATTTACAGTCACACTCTGTGCCCCTGCACCACGTTTGACCTCTTTTTCTTCAAACTAACTATCATTAATCATACGTATTGTGATAGATTCTGTCTTCATACATATATGTATTAAGCTTTTATATCTAGATTGCATAATTTATTGCATTAAAAGATTAAATTACAAATATTGTTCGTTTACATATTTTCTATTTTATGGATGCAACGACTGATATCAATGTAATTGATACAAATGCTATTAATTTCCAATTAACATATCTGATGTGAATTTTATAAATGTTAAAAGAACTATATTAACAAATATTATTCTAATATATTCTGTAGATAAGTTTGTGTTTAGAACATTATGTGCATATATTAATATAAAATAATATTTCGTTTATTTTTGTTTAGGACTATATTAAGACAATAAAGTAGTCTAAATGCAAACAAGTTTGAATTATTTAAATCTTCTGGAAACTTTTAGAAACTTGTTTTTTAAATTATGACCACTTCGGATTATGTTAATCCTTATTAGTCCTGAGTTTATTTTAAGGATTGTTTTGAAAGAGCTAAAATAATACTGCAATTAAGATGACTGGTGGTATTTAAAAAAAATATCATAAAATATCATGAGTTATTTTTGGCTCTGTCGTCGTCCTCGCTTTGCCTTTTCACAACAAAATAATACTACCTTGTAATCATGTATTCATCGTTGTTAAAACTTGTTTCTGTATATTAGATTTACACATAGAAAAAACCATATCTAAATAAAAGAATAAAGTTCTAAACGTACCTATAAAAAAATATTTAAAAAAAATATATAATTTGGAAATATCCTACTATCCTACTACTTCTGATGATAGTTTAATAGATTTGTTAAAATAAGTATATCACACGCCGATTTCTCTCAACGGGCGCCACGAGTACATTTGGAACGGGTCAGCAGACCGCATATGGCATTGGGTAACATTTTATCATTTCTGCCCACATACTACTAAAAAGAGAATATTATAATTGTAGAATAAAACCACAAGTACGTGCGTTATGTGTCTCACTTACGACACCCATTCTTCTTTCCATTGATGGTAATTATTTTTTTTTACGTAAATGGAAAACTGCAACTGCGTCATACTTTCCACAGTGTAGTGTAATTTTGCGCTTATAAAACATAAGAACTATCTACTTTATGCAGAAATTGCTCTTTTGTTATTTGCTTATATAATTAAAAAATATATATTTTACATATAATAAAATATACTTATTTTATTTTATTATTGTTTTGGCAAAATAAATTTGGCCTTGAGAATAAAGAGTACGTAATAATTTTCGATTAATGTAAACAAGTACATAAATAAACTTAAAATGAAAAGTTCTATAATTATATATTTAAATAACACTACAATAAGTAATACTTCTAGTATTTTTTCCACAAAAAGTATTTATTGAAGTAACTTTACCGTAGGAGCTGTTAAATAGATGTAATGAACATTTTGTAAGCCTAGTTGTTCGCAGGGCATGTCGCAAGGCATGACAATGTGCTGGTAATATAATACAATTGCGAACGCGGCCTCCGAAACAATACTTGTTTCAAAGTTTACAGTTATACAAATTAACTCCAAAGCACCGATAAAACATTCAACTTATCTCTCTTTCCGCTCGGTTTCTTTGCTTTAGTGAAGTTCAGTATTAATTAATTTAATAGCATAAAAAGTACACAATCATCACTAGTAATAAAATAACTAAAAAATTTGTAATTTTTCTATATGAAATAATAAAATTGAATTAAATTAGCTTCACGCTGTATCCCGCACACAGCAGGGTAGGCAGAGGGAACCTAGTGTTAAGACACTCCGTACCCCACTTTCTGCCGAATTCTGGAGGCATTGCGTGTTGAGTGGCAGAACTCAACGCCGCGCTTAACCTCGACACCAGAGCGAAGAAATGGAAATATAAATTTAAGTAAATATCTCCTCGAGTGGGGATCGAACCCACAACCAGTCGATTTTGCAGTTACACCTCGTGCCGCTGCGCCACGACCGGCCCCAATAAGAAATAATAGTATTTTCAATTTACGTTAAAACATTAGATTACCTGTAAGCCACTCCTGTTGATAGGGAACCTATCTCGGTCCATGTCTCGTTCATTAGGCAGCGGCGAGTTGGAGCGTCTCGGGAGCGTGGCGTGACCGGAGGACAGCGCCTCGGACATGTACACTTCATCTGTGGAAAAATAGGAAATATTTTATAATTACTTAATAGAATTGTCATTGTTTTATTGTTTTGATAGAAGTTTTTGCAGGAAAAAGTGCGTCGTAGTTTATTAGCAGCTTATGCAAGACTCCATCATGCTCACGTTATTATGTGCAAGAGATAGATTCGTCGTGCGTGCTCTATAAAATCAACTGTTTCCTGGATACCATCATCTTTAACGCCAAGCCAGTCGTCGCGTTTTATATAGCGATATTTTTTGCCTCTCGTCAGAGAATTGTCACACCACTCTATAGATCTTACAAAAGTATCTCGGCAGTTTAGGATATCACAAATGAATGATACTTTCTCACCAGTTCTAAGAGTGCTGCTGCCACTATTGTTCCCTGAATCATATGGACTATCACTTTGACTTCCTTTTTCTTTTCTCACTTTAATTTTTATATAACTAGTACTTGCACATTTTTCACTGTGTAACAAAAGTTGTGAAGATGATTTTATGGAATCATTGTCAATTACTCTAGTAACTGTCACCGATGGCACTGGGCGTTGTTCTGGAGTTTGTTCGTTATTCAACGTATAACTACGGCCAACATGCCCCACTAAAGCCGAATTAGACCCGTCTAATGGAGAATCATTAGTGTCACTAGATTTTGATACACAGCAAAAACAACAACAACGTCGAAAATAGTCAAAAAAAGTTTGTTTTCCACTATCCTCCATGACGCCAGAACTAATCGAATATATGTTTACCGGTCGATACACAGACTGAGATTGTACTGTTTCATTTGTGTTATTTACGTTTAAATTAAAATTTTCAATCGAATGATAGCCCTGCTCCGGCACATAGTTTATTAAAGCCGCCATAATTAATTAATAGCACAAAAAGTGGACCACAACAAGTAAATTACTCGTTCAGTAACAAACTAACAAATCCCACTTTTATCACATCCTGCATGATACGATTGCTTCCTGTAGCATGTAATATGGGTAAGTGAATTAATACAGTCAAGAGGCCAATTAAAAGCAACTATTATTAAATGAACCAATTCCATGTGCATACATTTAGAACGACTAGTGGCTATTGTTTATTAAAAATGAAATATTACAATGATGTGTCAGTGTATTTGTGTTATATAATTTTTATTTTATATAATGGCAGTAATTATTTTCCTATTGTAATGTGCTTAACATTAAAATATATTTTTCATTCCCACGCTTTGTGGCATGGGCAGAAAGAACCTAGTGACGAGTCACTATGTTTTGCTTTTTCGACTATATATAGTTCACTAAAAATATATATTTAAAAATATTTCAAATACCTTCAAAACTGATTGAACGTGGGGCCACCGATAGAGTGCTCCATCGCAATGATTTCATTGGTGATTTCAACGGATTACTGTGTAAAGATATTGATGAGCTTTGTAAAGGTTTTCTTTTTAAAACATTCAGTGAAGAGGAAGACGAACTAAAGTTTTTCAATCTCGCTGGTGCGTGGTGTAATTCAAGGTTTTCAATTTTATCTGTTTCTTCAGAATTTTTATCGAGATTTTTGCTAGTAATTTCATCAACAAGCAGTTCTTGTACAGTTGCTGATGAGCCTGCATATCCTGATTCAGAGCCATTGGAACTTGCGTTGTCGGTTTTATCTACACTGGGGGTGATGTCTTTTATTTCCAACGATGTCCGATTACTGTCGCTACCAGATGAATGATTTCCTGAGGAGATTTTTCTGACTACTACATTTGGAGTGGACGTTTGCGGATAGGTTTTAACGGGAACTTTTACAGGAGGATGAATATTTTCTTGTTTTATAGAACTTTTTATTGAGGAACATGTCAAAGGTGTATTTGATAATTTATTGGTTGTATCGTTACTTGTAGTTTGCAGAGAAGACTCTTTAGTTCTATTTCTTAGTATTGAAACCGGAGAATATTTGCTATTTATATGGTTTTGTAATGTAGGTATTCTGGTACTTGAGTCGTTTTTCAATGATGTATTTGATGTGTTCAAGCTTTTTTCAGAAGGAGATTTCAAAATTGAGCCTTCTACTTGAATACGAGGATTGAATTTATCAGACGGGACTACACTATCGGCATTATTTTCATTTATAAGTGTATCAATATTTTTATAAGAATTTAATTTTTGACTAGTAAGTTTTTCGATCGATTTACGTTCAATGACTTTTGTAACCACAGGTGGAGTTACTCGAGTAATTTCCCTTGTTTTAAAAATTGTTGTCGCCTTTGGAGTTTCCAAAGAAGATAAGTGTCTACCTTGTCTTGTTTGTACGGGGCTAGTGTACAATTTTCCTTGTGACGACGATAGTACGGCTGCGGTAGGAATATTTGCATTTTTTTTCATTTCAATTACATTTTCAAACATAGTTTTAGATTTTTCAAAATTTTTACTGTAATCTGTCATTTCAAAACGTTTTGGAATAATAGTTCCCTTTGCTTCTTTTTCTGAGGAAAAATTTAATTGTTTGTCCTCTGTGGAAGGCTTTTTCTGTTTTGTCGGTAAGGGATCTATTTTTGATTCCTGTTCTTCACAATCGATTGGATTTTCAATGCTTAACTTAGACATTTTTAGTAATAGCGTTTCGTCAATTTTATGTTCATTTTCTAGTATATGCGAACTAGGATCGTATTCTTTTTTTTCTTCATGAGTGGCGCTCTCAGTTGGATCACAATATTTTATAGATTTTGGGTCAGGTAATATTTCCACCGTGTTTGATGATGCATCTTCAATCCTAATTGATTTTTTTATTTCTAATTCTGGTAACTGTATTAATGTATTACGATTACTTTCAAATTCATTTACAGATACATCTAAGGATGTAATTTTTTCTATGGTTTTGTTTAAACACGAATCTGAGCACTCCACGAAAGAAGAAAGATCATCAAGATTATTTTTTCCTTTATCTATATCTAAATTTTCTGGAAGTATACAAAATGGTGTTTCAATATTTTTATCATTTGGTAGTGCCATAGAAGTGTTTTCCAACATGTTTACAGAATAGAAAACATTTTTCGTTGCATTATCATTAGTTGTATTATTGTCAAAAGTAGTTAAATTTGTATCATCTGCTTGAATATTTTGAGAATTTAAATTATTATCACTACAGATTTCCTGAATATTGTCAATACTTGTATTATTTTCAATGGTCTTTATTTCTTGTGTTTTATTAATGTAATCTTCCCTAGAATTAATTTCGTTTCCACTATTATCCGTACTAAATAGTTTTTCGGTACTTAAAGGAAAATAATCAATATTTGAAATATCTTTACTTTCATGTTTGGCAGATTCTTGTAAGAATATATTTTCCGAATATATATTTAATTTATCAGTTAAATTGTGTTCCTTATTTAATTGAACTTGATTACTTGAAATTTTTTCATCAATTTTCTTTCCAATTGAGTAATGTTCACTTACTTTTTGTTTAAGTGAAACTGCTTTAGGCTTGGATATTTCAGAAGCCAAAAAAGAATACACTTTTAACTTTTCTCTATGTTCTTCTCTCACTTTTGGTAAAGGAATAGGCTCCGGTTTTTCATCATTATTTTCCACAGTAAAACAATTCCAACACGACACTTCCGCCTCCTTGGCGCTTTTTTTGTTTTTATCTTTATGTTTATTCACATTCACTTCTGTATCGCTCATTTTAAATCGATTATTAATTAAAGTTTACAAACAACCTTACAAGTCATCCGATCCGATCGAAACTAAACCTCCTCTGAGGCGACGAGACATTAAATAAGGCAGCCTGATCAGGCATGTATTAATATAATGTATTTTAAACGACGTAAATATTCATGATACTTCAACATTCTAGATGAAAAGGTTGCGTAATAATAAGAAATGATCTTGAGGTTTTTTTATCATAATTATATATTTACAAATAACAATTTCGGATGTTGAATTTTTGAACGATTTTCAGAGGACGCAGGTTCAAATCTTACAACTTTTATTTTCTTATTTATTTATGTCACAATTCTATTTCTATAAAGATGTATATATAAGCATGTCTTATGAGTGCAATCTGTTCCATTTCCAATTATATCCATTTAACATTCATTGTAATACAGTAGATTTAATTAAAAACAGTAAATATAAAGCGAGTTGCACATATTTTAAGATTTCTGAGTTTTCGGTAGTCTATCCAGTAAAACTTACATTTTGTGGTCTTACGTTTCGAGTCAATAATGAGTAATTCACTCGGGTCAAAGAATTACAGCGCTTTAATATATCTGTTGGGTGTATCAAATTGGCCGCAACTTGACACACTTGTCATTTATACCTTTGTACAGTGTATAAAAATGAAATTGCATGATTTATTAAATTTACAAGAGCTTGATTTAGTTATATATATTATATTATATTTTTATAAATTATATATGTAATATATGAAATGTAAATATAAAAATATGTCAAAGTTATTTATTTAAATATGGTAATAGGTACGAAATAAAAATAGTAGCCATAAATAATTTAAAATTTAGTATGCATGCTACATTTAAGCAAGTCCTGACCGATACATTTTTGCTGTCATTTTTGACATTCGGCTTTCAATGGTCTCAGTGGGTATGTGTGTCACGGACATAGAACTACTTCGAGAACACGACAGCCGCAGATCGGTGTTACAATCGTATATCGCACATCTTAAGTTATTACGAAAATAAGAGAATATAAGAATTATAATGTATTGCTTTTTTGCTACAGCTAGATATTAGAGGTAATTTAAAAAATATCAAAGTATGGCGTCATTGTTAAAAAATCATGTAGTATATATATTTTACGACACATAGGTAAAATGTACTCGAACAAGACTTTTTTTTTGTTTCATGGTGTATCATGCGTATAGCAGGGTAGGCAGAAACATGGGAATTTTGTGTTAAGACACTCCGCTACCATTAAGACACTTATGTTCTCCATTTTTCCCCGAAATCTGGAGGTATTGCTTCTTTAGTGGCGGATCTTAACGCCGCGCCGTCGATACCGGAGCTAGGCTAATAAGAATTTTAAATATTTCATTTCCTCCAGTGGGAATCGAGCGCATAACTAGTCGCGTTTAAAGTCGCACCTAAAATATTAAAATATTACGTGTTATTCGAGGACTTTTTACATGAAATCAAATAAAAAAATAATACGTAGAAAGCAACATAGTATACGAGAAGGCAACAATGATAACTGGATAACGTGGCATTGTTCACGATGACCGAAAATGAAAAGAATGCTATTGTCGCATTTCTACTACCATCGTCCGCTCTCACTGACAGATAAGGCGTAATGGTAATTACCGCTTATCATGTTACAATTGTTAAATTTAAAATGGAAAAAAAACATAAGAAACTTTTACTTTTAATAAGTATGTTGACTAGATCTTCTTATATAGCAAAAAAATATATAAAAAAATATAGTTACGGTGTACGAAACAAAATAACGACCTTTGATTTTTATGTTTAAAAACAGGTTAATCGTTTTATACTTGTGTTGTTTAGGTCGGCGTATAATAGTCGTTCGTCGTCGTCTTAGTATTATGCAATCTCATGAAATCTAATAGAAAAGAATATAATCTCATTGACACATATATTATGTACATATATAATACCTTAATATGAAATTAATATGATTTCTAAACACGGATAATTTTTGCTCCCATTATATTACAAGAAACAAGTAATGTACATTCGAGTGGCGCCTGCGCATATTGATCAATCACATTAAGCAACCAGCAGTGTTGAACGGTGACTAAATTATAATTAGGATCTAATAACACGGTTTCAAAGGTTTAGATATCCAAGAATAATGGCGGATTAAATTAAATTCTTGTATCAATAATACTTGAACCTTAGATATATGTATCTAGATATAATATAACCTAGCAACATATAAAAATTATAAGGAAATGTTATCGAATCGACTGTCTGACGCTATATGGATTCAAATTCAATACAGAAATATGTTTAGAAGGTGATTTATAATTTATAACTAAGTAGTTTCTCTTTACCAGAGAAGAGTACATGTTTTTTTATATTAAAATTTGTTAAGATGATTTTTTTATGTTGATTATTGCAAAAGAAATTTATATACAGTTCGGAAGCTGAGAAATAAGAGATTATTTTTCTTCATTTCCAAAGGAGAACTTTATGGTTCGTGTTAACTACTTATATTAACATTGAATCCATAGAAATGTTGATCAACAACTTTTAATGCATTTACATAAGGCTTCACGTTAATAAACACGTGAGTGTTATATTATACACAGGTACAAATTATAATTATGTATAATTAACTTTAAAATGCATAATGTGATTTATACACATGAGCTAACTTCTTGTATGTAGGAAAAAATACAATATTTTTCGTTAATAAAATAGATTTTTACATTTTTTTATATATATATTGATAAATATCTCTATGATATAGCTATTTGTTAAGTTGATTGCAATAGAGAAATAATCAGCCGAAGTAAATGATAAATTGCAGTGTTTGTTTTATTTCAATCGGTTCATAAACAAAAAAGTTATGTCAATTTAAATAATTGCATGAGACAATGCTACAAAATGAGTGTTTTATTAAATTTGCAAAAAATATAGTTATCATTGTATAGATATTGACCTTAAAATGATAATGTTATTAGATTACGAAAGTCATTTTGATGGAAAATAAATAATCGTATAGTACAAGCGGGCGAAGCCGCGTGCGGGGCGGGCGGCTAGTAACAAACTAGGGTCCACCACATGCTGTGCACGGGTGGAGCTGAGCGAAGCTATGTTGCGCAATGTAATTAAAAAAGACTAAGAGGTATTTAAAATAAAATTACTCTTTAAAAGTGACATATATGATTTCAAAACGTTCCACATCTTAAGTCTATGGGACACATTTTGACCATTTACTCAAAAACTACAATTACAATTATCACCGAGGCCAGCCGTGGCGCAGTGGCACGAGGTGTGACTGTAAAATCGACTGGTTGTGGGTTCGATCCCCACTCGAGGAGATGAAATATTTACTTAAATTTATATTTCCATTTCTTCGCTCTGGTGTCGAGGTTAAGCACGGCGTTGAGTTCTGCCACTCAACACGCAATGCCTCCAGAATTCGGCAGAAAGTGGGGAACGGAGTGTCTTAACACTATGTTCCCTCTGCCTACCCTGATGTGTGCGGAATACAGCGTGAAGCTGATTTATTTTATTTTTACAATTATCACCAAACTACCTCGATGGGTCCACAACGTTCCTGCAAAATTTCAGAGCCTTCTAGAAGGAGTAGCATTTCAAGGAAACACTTTTGACCAATTTCGTTTTTTAATTTTTTAAAATACTTTTTATAAAACTATAAAAATTTTAAACGTAGCAGGATTTGAACCAGCGCCTTTTTTTTGGAAACCTGGAATTTCGACGTAGCCCGACCATTCGGACGGTTTCCAATGAGGTGCAGGTTCAAATACCGCTACGTTAAAAATTTTTATATGTTTTCTAAAAAGAAATTATTTTACTGTCGCCCTGTCCAGTAATATGATATAATTATCGATTTTCTTATAATAACAATATGTTCAATATGCGCATATCCGGTAACACAATCCACCCTAATGTTTTTATAGCATTAAGGGATAAAAAACCTACAAATTTAATAAGTACGACACTTGTGTCATAAAATTTTCGTTTTAAAAAGTAAACTTCTACTCTTAATTACCAGAGCAACTTTCGAATTGAAATTATTATTTTAATTTTATTTTGTCTTTTAACTCAGTTTTAACATTACGTCACACCAATTTACGTAGATATTATATGTAAAATATCCTGTTTCATATAATTATTCCGGAATGTCAGTTTTTCGTCAAGGCTAATCAAGATATTTATATACTTAGAAGGCTTTATTAACGGCTTTTTCAACAAAAGGCGGAAGTATAGTTAGTATATACGCAGGATGAGGGTTTCGCAGTTTCAAGAACACTTTTTGTGTAGTTTATTTGACAAAAAATATCTTTTAATTATTCGCATCAGCGCAACTTAGTCTACAGAATGATAACCATTTTGACATTAAAATTTGGCTCTTTTGTTACAATATATATTTTATATCTATGTAAATCCATACAAATTTGGTAATTTCCGTATTATAATCGAAATTGACTAACTGAAAAGTTTATACCGTCTTATATTGCTTCCCGCTATATCCCGCAGACAGCGCGTTAGACAGAAGGAACCTAGTGTTAAGACACTCCATTCCCCTCTTTCCGCCGAACTTTTCGAGGCATTGCGTGTTGAGTGGCGGAATTCAACGCCGGGCTTTTGCCTCGGTGCCAGAGCGCAGAAATAATAACTCATTCCCTTGAGTGAGATTCGAACCCACTACCGTTGCATTACAGTCACACTTTTATGCCTCTGGGCCACGACGGCCTCTCGTATATTGAACTTGTATTATAATTAAATTCCTATACAGATAAGTAAATTATATATATCCAATATCTATACAAAAGATATATAATGAAAGATAAACGAAGCGATTGTAGATAATAGTAAGTATCATCGAGAGCGCGGTACATTATCACTGTGTACGTAGAGAAAGTTCCCATCTAGATGTAAACACGGGTGAACATTCGAATGCTGTTTTCCCATGATGACGCTAGAAAGTGGTTAAGTGGGAACTTTTATTACGGTACGATTTTTTTATGAACCCTAAAATCGTAATTACCTATCACAATTGTTTGTTATACAATCGAATATGAAATGGAGATCGTTTTTATTATTTTAAATTGCTATTATAAAATTCTTTCACAAATTGCCACTTTTAAAAGCAATTAGATATGAATGATAAAATTTCATATCTTATGAAATAGATAACGATATTTTTTTTGATAAAATAAAACTATATTTTTTTATATTCATATTTATCTACTATTACTTACCATAATGAAAACGGTTAAAATGTCTTATTTGACATTATTTTGACATATACTCGTATGTCATTTGTGCATTTACGAGATTCCTTGTAAATGCACTAATGACATATGTCAAAATAATGTCAAATAAGTAATATAATATGTTTAGAAGTGCATTTACAAGTTGCATATGTTGCTATTCATTACATTTACAACTTCCTCTCAAGTATTTTAACAACTTAAGCCAGACTCCATGAATAAATTTCTGAAGTAACGCCAATGTGACTATTATATAAAATTTTAACGTTACAGCATCCATTTCCTATTTTACAACAATGTGTTTTATCTCCATGCTTTAAGATTAGGTCAACGACTGGCAAGGTGCGTAAATTCATAGCGGGAACATAAGTAAACATTTCACGGAGCTGTGTCGTAACGTGTTCGTTAGCATTATAGCATCGAGTCCATATACTTACTAAAAAGTAAAAACCAAAATATATGTAAAATGCTGCTTTGCTATAAAAACGGTATGTCTATATATATACGAGTTGTTTCTTTTTTTACAATTCAATTTACAATTAAGCTTAAGTAAATACTATCAAGCTGACGTGTGTGCAAGATAGATTAAAATTATACTATAATAAGCATATATACGACTAGTCGATTTAGATATTTACCTATAGATACTCTGTTCAGGGAGTCGTAAAGAGGCAAACAAACCTGAAAACTTTACACGATTGACAGAGTTAATATATGTTATAAAATTAATTTTGAAAGTAATTCGCTACTAGCACTATTAATAATACTATTGACTAATATATATAGAACGTATATAACCCTTTTAGACTGGATATAATTCGAATCTTATAAATGCTTTAAATTATTTTCTCTTGTTAAAAATAATTACTTGTTCAATAGTTTACATGTAAAAAACTCAAACTCAAGTGGTATCTTATTTTCAAATTCATTTCAATTCAATTCAAAACGCATTTTATTACTAATAAATTATAGAGCATAGATACAGCGAACATTTTACTTTAAAATGTGATGTTTTTTCATCAGTCGGATTATATACGCCATTTTTACAATAGATCGGCTTGTTGATACGAGAGAACTGTTTCTAAATATTTTCGTTTAATTCTTATTATTCCGTACTTTTGTTGTTTTTTTAAGTTTCTTGTTCTATTAAAGTTACCTATTTTTTGATTACTTTTTGTTATATTGACTTTTTGGTGCTTAAATCAGACATGAGTAAACCTTCACCAAGCAACGGTAGAACTTTTTTCCGCCAAATCAAAACGAATCAAATAAATCTTTTATACGGACACGGTGGCTGTTGTTAACATGTTCTAACACATAAAAGAAACGAGATTGAAGGATTCAAATCCGTACAAATGTGATACTATCAATAAAGGTTTGATAAACTGCATCGATATATGTATATACGTAAGTGTTTATAGGTACTTACCGTAAAATAAAGTTGGTATGACGATAAATAAATAATTTAATAAAAAATTACATAAAATCAACTACATGGATTCAAAAGATTTAAATAAGAATTATTACAAAATATGGAAAAAAAATTAAAATAGGTTCAAAGGCAAAGGATGCAGGATCTAAATATTTTTAACGAATATGTATGTATTACAGTTATATATTTTTTTAGATAAATTTCGTTTCTTCTTAACCACGTGAAGCTTAAGGTTTCATTAGACAATATATAAATAGTTGTACAATATAAAAGTGCTTATATAAAAGTTGATTACAAGAATATACTTAGGTACATCATTTATGTATGTATGTATCATAAAAAATATAAACTCATCCGAGTTACGTCACTAAACTTGTTGACCTCGGATTGATCTAAGATTTTAGTTTTGCCTTCCTTAGTGTGTATTGCACATTATACTTGAAAGCGACTTTGTTACTCAAACTATTAGTATACGTGTTCATCACATTACTGTATCAAATTGTAATACCAGTATAAATCTTGAAAGGAACTCCTGATGAGGCCAGTCGTGGCGCAGCGGTACGAGGTGTGACTTCAAAACGGACTGGTTGTGGGTTTGATCCCCACTCGAAGAGATTGAAATATTTTAACTCCTGATCTTCACTTTTTAGAAATAACGTATTTTGTAGAAGACATTGAGGGTGAGGCCAGTCGTGGCGCAGGAGTACAAGCGTGCAACTGTAAACACGACAGGTAGTGGGTTCGGTCCCCACTCGAAATATTTCATATTATCATTTCCTCGCGAGGGATCATAACGAGGCGCAGCGTTAAATACCGCTACTTAACACACAAAGCCTCTAAAATTCGACGAAAAATGGGGAACGGAAATGTCTTAATCTGAACAGAATGTCTTAACACTATGTTCCTAGATTCCTCCTACCTATCCTGCTACTTGCGGGATAAAGCGTGAAGAAAAAAAATCATTCTAATATTTACCTAACTCTACTCAACTATAGTAATTTATAATCAATACCTTTAATAGAAAAAATATTACAAATACAATTTATAAAGGAAACGTTTTCGTAACGTGAGAACTGAGAACTTAGTATTGCTATAGCTATGCATGTCCGACTCCGATCAGGCAGGGTTGCTAATCAATGAAATAATCTGTGTGACATTTAGAGCGTACTACTCCGTAGTTACCTCACCGTAATATAAGCCTTTGGAGGTAGGCGGTCACGACAGCTGCCGACACCAGCGTTGCACCATATCCTAGGGTTACCTATATCGTCAATTTCACAGATTTATTCACAATTTTACAATAAAATCTAATTTCCGCAATATCTTATTTGAGTATAATGTTAAAGTTAATGTTATTATTTATTAAAGTAATAAATAAATTCATTCAAATTCTCAACGCCTCGAAAATATATTGCGCAATTTCAGCTTTGTACGCGACTGGCGTTGAATTGTAACATAATATTGATAAAAGGTCTCGATTTTTTACTCAATTCGAAATATTATAATAATTATTAAAGGTTGTGAAATTAATGTTATTACATTAGCATTTTTCTATATACTAAAACTCTTTTAATAATTATAGATTATTAAGTAAATAATTTAAATAATTTCTAATTAAAATTAGATCTCTATTCTCCATTTCTATTATTTGATGTAAGGCGTTAAAATAATGACATGCCCAATGCCATAATGTATCTAAATGATCAATTCGTAAAAGTGTATTTAAGGCAGTTGAGAATAAGACAGGTATATTTAAGATACGCCCGTGTGAACGCGGCGAAGGACTAATATTTGATTGTCAATAGACATGAAAAACAGACTTCTGCAACACGTAGATTAATAGTTTTTTTTTATCAGCTTCACGCTGTATCCCGCACACAAAGCGGCAGAGGGAATCTAGTGTCAAGACACTCCGTTTGCCCACTTTCTGTTGAATTTTTCGAGACATTGCCTGTTAAGCGCGGAACTGAACGCCGGGCTTATTGAAAAGTTTCATTTTGAAATACTACATGTATGTTCTGCAGTATTAAATCTATAGAATCGACGAGTGACTGTGAGAAACAGTGGAGTGAAAGCATTAATAACACGTCGATATAGTAATCACCGACACAATTGGTTACATGTTAAGAATATTTGCCATCATAAAAAATATTTTCCAAGATTGTTTTTCTTTGTAACATTAAATATAGGAAACTAGTCATTTCACAAGGTGTTCATTAATTTTATAATGTTGTCATTGTTCCATCAAGTAAAAATACTTAATTATAAAATTTTATATAAAAGTAAAACATAAAATGGTGATGATGATGATGATTCTTGGCAAATATTTTTCTATAGGCATTTACTCAATAATTAAACTTCTGTACGTGAAGTATTTTTTAATTTTAGCCGAATATTACAATTTAATGGTATAATTATTTTAATATAGATAAATTGTAACCGGATAGTGTAAACAGTGGTCATTAAAGCATGAAATTAGGCAACAGCTCGATCATGAGATACGACACTCGGGCCTTATTATAAAATATTAGAGCAATTGGCTTAAAACAAAATAACGTTAAATGTAAATCAAAATTTTACTGAATGAATGAAAAACAATATTTTTTTTAAATACAAATAATAGTAGGTAGGTACTATGTTTTATGCTTTTTTATAGCAAGGTATACAAAGGAAACCTAGGTATCTAATGATAAGGCACTACGTTCCCAATAAGACACTTCCATTTCTCACTCTCCGCTACCACTAATTCTGAAGGCATAGCGTGAAATGATCAATTAATAATATTTATTTGTTAATTTCATATAAAATTTGCTCTACTCCGGGTTCTTCCTATAAGGGTTCCTAAAATCATTAGTTTGAAGCAGACTATAAGTTTACACTTTGAAGGAATGCTCATTACCTACATTTAAAATGTAAATATATGCACGTTGGATCCGGTACGGTATTGAGTTTACAATATTTCTAAATAAAGGGCACCAAGTAATTTCCTCTAAGAGCCTTTATGTCTAAAGTCAGAGAAAATTATGTTCTTTACAAATAATTATAGGACATAGTATAAAAAGTATAAAACAACTGATTTCTTTTGTGCTATCGTGATAAGTGTTCAACTTTTTGCTTTAATGTTATTCAAATACGTACAGTACTCGTATAACTCATTATATATTCAGAACAGACGCCGATTGACACGGAACCGATATGTACATAGGTGATGCCTTATAGTCAAAACAATGGCCAGTTCAGTCTTTAAGGTATACTGAACGTTGTAACATAGGCATATGGATAATTGTCGTAACCCATATATATTTGATGTTTTACTTTTATTTTTTTTAAATCGAATTCTCATACTGTATCATGTAGAGAGTACATAGTGTTAAGTCACTCCAATGTTCTGTTTCCGTCCGAATTCAAGACAATGCGTGATGAGTGTCGGAATTTAATACAGCACTTTGTCTTATCATAGCAGGAACATGAAAATACTAAATTACCTCGACTAGGTATTGAGAATTTTAGTATCGAATCCACAATCTTCGCGTTGAAAATCACACGATGTCCTACTGCGCTATTACGGCTTCAAATTTAAACATTATATTTTATTTCTAAACAACTACTTTTGAATCGTAATAAATATGAGAATTTAAATAAAAAACATTTTTTAATAGAATTTAAATATTACTTGTTACTTGAAGAAATATAAACAAAAATAAAAAAGAAATATAAAGATCTTATTAAGAAGAATTTGAACAAATTTTAACAATAATTTATTTACTATAATACAATTCTTCGCTGAACCTACCTGAATACCCTTTACTAATTCTATAATCATCTACATCACTAGCGCAAAGAAACAAAACAATACTATTCGGATCCGGGTCAAAGCGTGTTTTGCAATATTTTTGGCTTACTTCAGTAAGGTCAGCTAATAAAGAGCGCAGAGCAAACCAGATCTCGACCAGATGCCGATTCGTATTGCGTATGTAGTAGAACTAGTGCTGTTACATCTGATAAACCGGAAACGTTATCAGTGAACCGGCATTGGTATTTTTTGAAAGGTATTACGTTATTATCAAGCAAGTGTTGCAAATGAGTGAAAATTAATCGATTATATATGTAATATATTGAACTACTCGATTAACACAAATTATAATAATAATAATTTGCGTTAATCGAGTATTGTTATATATTTAAAAATATATATATTAATAATACAATAATATTTTAAAAAAATATTTCTCTATAAAGAAATTTAGATTTTTTTTAAGCTTTAGATAATATTAAATGCAAACACAGTCGGTTAACACTCATTTATGTGATTGTATATACTTAAATGGTGTCCCAGTGTTCTTACAGAAATACGCCATGTCATTAAATAAGTGGAAAGTGGAGAATGTGTCATTAAATGAGTGGAAACCTCGCAAATTGCATGAATGCGTGATGTTGACAAAAATAAGAACATATCTTTGGAGTACGTCGATGCGAGTTAAAATCTATGCCATACTGGTTTCTTATTGCCAAATTTTAATTGTAAGTAATTTTAATTGTAATGTGCCTATTTTTTAGAGGCCAGTCGTGGCGCAGGCGCATAAAGTGTGACTGTAAAATCGATTGGTTGTGGGTTCGATCCTCACTCGAGAAAATGAAATATTCATTTGCATTTATATTTTCATTTATTCGCTCTGGTTGCCAGGCAAAAGGGCAGCGTGGGCTTTCGCCACTCAACACGCAATGACTCCAGAACTCGGCGGAAAGTGGGAGACGGCGTGTGTTAACACTATGTTCCCTCTGGCTATCCTGCTGCGTGCGGGATAAGGCGTGAAGCTGTTTTTTTTATCTTTACTCATCTGCCACTACATTTTTTGACAAGCAGTACCAACATATGTACATTTACATCATTTAATTGTAATTGTTTGTTCGTTAGTATTAGAAAATAATACATTAGGGTCATAATGATTACAGACAAAAGAATGGTCACGAGCATAGAAAATGCTTGTAGCAATACAGTTAGGTCTACTTTTTAACCTGGTCAAGTATATCAAAACGGCGTAACGTTTGAGGAAACCTTCCCAATTTTATTTCATCTAATATTAGACTTAAGACATGTATATTAAAAATTACCTATCGCATTTTAATTCTAGAAAGGAATAACTTTTTTGAGAAATATACATGGTTAATAATATTAAACATGATTAATAATATACTAAAAACAATATAATAATTTTAATACTACTATTAAATCTAAATACAAATTGATGTATAGTTATTCACCTTATTAAATGCTTTATATTAAGTATAATTTCATAAAAGAAAAAGCTTGCTTTAGTATTGATTACGAAACATTACCATTTTGAATATTTTCGTTTTGTTAAATAACAAAAAGAACGTATTCTTGTATCTATTTTATAAATACCTATTAATTATTAGATTGAACTACGTTCCTCTTTCGAAACATCATACATAGCACGCTAATATATCCAACGAAATGTAAACATTTCACTGTCCAATGAAAAATTTATAGGATTACGTTTTTGAATTCTCATAGAATAAAAATTTTCTAAAGCAATGGAACCACAATCTGTGACCGCTAATTGGCGCGTGGAGAGCATTTCGATTTAAGAGTTCATTGACATGAAGTTAGAAAACTTGGATCAGTTAATTCACTTTGTTTACCACAAATGGAAGCAGTTACCGCAGGTAGCTATCATAAAACAGGATAATTCTAGTATCCTGATTATTTTACTTCATGAACGAGGTTAATCTTAAATTAACAAGCTTCACTTTAATGGATTGCGGTCGGATATAGAAGATAAAGAAGAATATTAACGTTAAAAATGGTCAGTCGTGGCGCAGGGGCATAAGTGTGTGACAGTAAATACGATGGGTTGTTGGTTCAATCCCCACACGAGGATCGAAACAACGACCCATTGAATGAATTATTTAAAATTTTAATTTCTTCGCTCTGGTGTCGGAATAAAGCGCAATGCCCCCAGAATTCGGCGGAAAGTGGAGAACGGAGTGTCTTATCATTAGATTCCCTCTGCATGTCCTCCTGTGTGTAGGATACAGAGTGAAGCTAAAAAAATACGTAAAAAAAAGAAGTCGATTAACAACGATGTAAGTGCTATACATAGAAACGTAGTTAGTATGAAGGTTTCAAAGTTATCACTTATCACAAACGAAAAATTAAAACTGTAAATATAAATTAATGAAATGGTACAAGACATGTCCGTATAATGTTCTGTTGACACGTACACTTAACACGATAAAAAGTATTTCGTTTTTATAAAAATGTTTACATTCATAACCAATATTATGTAAGTAGAATGTTTAACAGCCAGCTGTAAGCTGTATTTAATAATTGTAATACCGGCTTTGTATCTGAGACTAGGGCAAGTTAATATCTGGCATTTGGCGAAAGTAAAACGCGCTGGGTAATAAACTTTTGGAAGTAAGCATTTGGAAGGTTTATAAAAGTGAATAGAATAGCTTTTTGCTGAGGTAAATTTCGAGGACGGCCAAAAAATATTTTATCAATCAATTGTAAAACGATTTATTATATAATTTGTAATTTAAACATTATGTAATATATATTTTGCTTTTGTGTAATTTTAATATATTGCAACGTTATTAATATTTTTATTTTATCAGCGCATAAAATTGTAATAATTGATAGCTTGAAAACACACGAGTTTTGTCTTATCGTGAAACCTTCAACTATGTCTTTGCAAGTAACTCACTGTAATGTATACGTACCTACTTTGAAAAATGGATATAACGATATACTATGCATAATATTCACTCAGTCATTTAATTAGGCACAGCCAGTATATAAATAAGCTCGTAGGTGTTTTTTTCAGAACTACAGAAAGGAATGTTTATATTTAAAAATAAAAATCATATTTAAAAATGAATATCGTGGAGGCTCCAACCAACTATCTTTAACTTTGATTCAAATTTTATAAATTTAATACACTTGACTTACTTCTTTGCTAATAAGTTGATTGAAACTAGCAGTTATCAAATCTGTATATAAACATAATAACCCTTTTTTAATATAGTATTCAGACAAAGCTCAGCCTTAAAAAGTGATCATCGAATAAAACACATGTTAATTGAAGGAATGCGACAACAGCACTAACAACTATTTAAATGAGAATTTTATAGTTAATATACTTAATATAATCTAACTTACCTTGTAAACTAGGGGCGGATGCGGGCGCTGATGGAGCTGTAGTCTGAAGTTGGGGCGTCGGTGGAGCCCTCCGTCTTCTAGGAACATGAAGTCCAGGTGCAGAAGCCGCCCTGGTCGCTGTTCTGAAGCCAGGTGGACGGTATCGGGCAGACTTCACTGGCCCAGCTGGTACTGGGTTTGTAGCGGTGACAGACGGCAGACGAGGAAGCGAACCGGCACGTTGCTCTTCTTCGGACTAGAGCAAATTATAGTATTTTTTTTATAATAATTTTATTTATTAAGAGGCCAGTCAAATAGAATTTATCAAGCGAAGATTTTAATACCTAGTTATTGACCATTTTGAAAGTTACAAAAACAAATTTTAAAGATAGTGTCGTATAATAAAAAACGTTATGGATGTCATAAATTATATATTTTTGCAGGTGCATATTATTATGATATTTGTAAAGTATTTTTATTTTTCGACTTTTACTTTCATCTATGAAACTAAAATGATAACCAAATAAACAGCACCGCAATCTCAACGGAAACGTTATTTTTCGGAAGTGGTAATAGAACTCACTTGTAATAAAATAAATAAATAAATCAGCTTCACGCTGTATCCCGCACACAGCAGGGTAGGCAGAGGGAACCTAGTGTCAAGACACTCCGTTCCCCACTTTCTGCCGAATTCTGAAGGCATTGCGTGTTGAGTGGCAGAACTCAACGCCGCTTGTCCTCGACACCAGAGCGAAGAAATGGAAATATAAATTTAAATAAATATTTCATCTCCTCGAGTGAGGATCGAACCCACAACCAGTCGGTTTTACAGCCACACTTTGTGCGAATGCGCAACGACTGGCCTCACTTGTAATGTATTATCTATATTTTCAGCTTCACCCTATATCCCTCATAAAACAGGGTAGCCAGAGGAAGGTGTTAAGACAATCCGTTCGCCATTTTCTGCCAAAATCATGAGGCATTGCATGGTGGAACTCAACGCCGCATTTTGCCTTGTTACCAGAACACGGAAATGAAAATATTAAATAATTAATTTCCCCGGACGGGAATTAAATCCACAACCGTTGCGTTTTCAGTCCTATGGTTGTGTCCCTGCACCACGACGGCCTATTTTTTACACATAAAAGTAATAAATAAAACGTTTACCTTTGATCATGTGGTCAGATTATAAGATTCTCTATACAAAATATATTTATATATTTAAATTATTATTAGGCGAATAGAAGGAAAAATTTTGTATAATTTAATTTAGCACTTTTAAAGTTGAATTAAGACAATACTTTGGATATAATTATGTGTTTAAAAATATTTTAATTGGTAAAATTAATACTATAGACATCATTGTGTTTTGTTTTTACATTTACTCTTATTTAGTTTTTATATAGTGACAAGCACGTTGCTAAGACAACGTTTATTTTACGCGTCAAAGGATCATATACATGTAATGGCTTTATCCTAATTTTATCAGTACAGTTTCAGAAAAAGTTAAGTAATAGTTTATTATAGTTATATACAAATATTTGATATTATCAGTTTCTTACCTCTGCGTCAGGCGCGGAGGCTCTTCGTCTTCCTCTCCATAGACGATCTTCACTGCCACTGATGGCACCACAACTCCTCGAATGTGACTTCTGTGCCGCAAGCTCGACTCCCGCAGGTGATCTTCTCGCTTCAGCACCACCACCCAGAGTTCCTCGTGAATCAGCTGCTAGTAAAGCAGACTCAAAACTACCACGCCACGAAAATCTTTCACTATCACTTGCAACGCTACCTCTACTCGCTGTAGGCTCTAGAATATCATGAGATCGACTGCGGGCCAGAGCACCGGGCTCGGATGCACTGTCGTCGTCTGTGGTCGGTGAGGTGCCACCAGATACTTCGTGCATCAATGCAACTAATCTACCACCTATATGACGCATTACTTTTCCAAATAAAGGCGGAGATCCATCTCCAGCTCGACCGAGCGTCGCTGCCAGTCTTTGATAGGCGCCTACCGCGTCGCGCTCCAGGGAACCAGCCTCGCTATTACCGCGATCAAATTCATCGATAATTTCGCGGCAACTCTCCGAAATTTGCTTTCTCAGCGTTGATCTATTTGCCGCTGTACCTTCTAAATCAGAGCCGGCATAATCAGAAGAGTCATAGGAATCACTCCACGTATCTTCACTCGATAAATACTCTACGATTTCTCGAACTTCCTCGTCGCGTATGCCCGGAACTGTCTTCATTAATCTAGTTAGTTCACTTTCAAAGTACAGCAACTGCGGCGGTTTCGGAGGGCGAGGGCTTTCTGAATTTGACGACGCAGGGGTGGATGTCCTAACGTTTGTTGTGTGAATCATTTGTTTAAATAATTGACGCATTTTTGTCATCATAAGATTCGTCTCCTCGTCTGATGACCAATTATTAAAGCTATCTTTTCTTGTTAGTGGGCTCGGTGGTGGTCTAGATGAAGGTGGGCGTTCGACGCGTTCATCTACGTCAGGTCTTACTTCTTCTATTATTTCTTCTAATTCTATCTTAGGCTCATGAGATCTGGTGAACTCAGAGCTACTGTCACCATTTCTTAATAAATCATCACAACTACCTACAAAACCACTATCTCTACTTGTTTGTTTTTTAGATTCTGAAAGTTCAGAGCCTAAAGGTGGAAATTCAGTACGAGGCGTCAACCTTCCATCTTCACCCTCTGAAACAGATCTCGTATCATCACGAGTTTCTTCTGGAAACTCAACTGATTGTCTTCTTTCATCAGCGGGAGATCCACGTGGCTTCTTACTTTTCTTTCGCTTTGTTTCTCCTTGTATATCTAGCCTTTCCAATGATTCATGGTGGTCTTCTGTTTCAGTACTCGAGCCGTCTGAGATCTCTGGATTATCTTGAGAAGGTTCATCGCCTGCTAATAAGTTATCCAAGGAGGAAGAATGCGACCGAGGAGTACCTCGGGCGCGGACCAACCTTTTTCGCCTATGTTCGGGGCTTTGTTTACCTTCACTGTCACTCCCAACACTTCCCGATCCATCGGATTCACGTCGCTCTTGATTAAAACCCATAAAGCCAGACAAAAAATAATTTTCCAATCTAGAAGAAACGAGTTCGTTGCTATCACCACTCTTTCGAGGTTGTTCTGTATCAACAAACGATTCCGCACCCTCACTACATACACTCGATGTCTCTGATACCGCATCATCGTCATCGCGAATATTCCTTCCATCGCCTAAGCCAAAGAAAAAGTATTTTTCGAGCTCAGTTGCCGAAATAGGACGTTGTTTTTTGATAGTATGTTCGGTTTCACTTTCTTCACAACTTTCTTCAACTATCGTATGTAAGGTAAAATCTAAAGAACGTCTACAATAAGCAAACTCTTCCCCACGCGTGGGCAACGTCGCTTCGTCGCCCGAATCTGTATCCGATTGAGAAGTGACATCGTCGTGGCTGACGTCCTCGACCCACGAGTCGTCATCTGCGAGCCCCTCCTCGAGACACACAACCGCTGAGAGAGTGTTGGCATTACTAACAACCGTCACTCCACCTGAAGGTTGCGCCGATTCGTCGTCAGATCGTTCGATTGTTTCGTTTTGATCAGGGGCGTCCGGTTCCGGTTCGTTTTGCAAGTTAGTGTGGTGCACTGTAATGTCACGCATGAGTCGCGTCGTGTCTGACGTGACAACGGAGACACGATCGTGCGTTATCATAACGCGGCTAGTGAAACGCGCGGACCCATCCGCACTCGCCGGGCGCGAGCGGCAAACTGTTGTCGCTACAGGTGCGCCCGCGCTCCCCTCCGTCGCAGCGCAAACCGGCCGCGAACCGTGCATTTTCTCCTCCCCTTGGTCCTCCATTAATTCTTTCTTCAATAATTCACTGAGCGTGCGTTCAATACCTTTAAACAAGTCTATTTTTTCTTCATGTAATGTTGTTGAGGGTAAACTCGTTTCCTCTTGTTTTAGTTCCGGTGAGGGTGATAATTGCCTCAATTGTTCGTGTCGTAGACCTTTTGAAATTACTTTTTCGTCGGTTTTATCGCTCGAAGGCAACTGTACTGACACTTTTATGTTACAATCTGAGTTAAAGGAGTTATCCAAAGAATCACACTCTATATTTTCTGAGAGACTACTACTATTACAATTATTGTTTATATTACTTTGACAGTCCCAACTTGAGCCCGAGTATCCGTCACTTACAGAATTAAAACTATTAAATTTTTCACAAACTTCACTTTGCAACATATTTTCGTCACAAAATTTTATAAAGTTTGATTTTCGCGACATATTTCCACTACTTTCATCACTATTATTACTATAAGATATAAGGGGAAATTCTTGCGAAAAATTTACAGATTCTAAAAGTTCAATGTTATGATTATTTTGAGGCACATTTTCACTCACTTCCGGTAGTATATTTACGTTCCTTTCTAATGGAATTTCCGCGGCAATTATTTCTAAACTGTCTGACTTTTTGTCAAAGGAGTCGTCGCAATCAATACCACTACTGTCTGCGTTATCCTCCATATCAGAAGAAGAGTCCGCCGGGTTGACTACAAAAACTCTAGAAAATTGTCCCCCTCCCCCTCCTGAGTCGTCAGAGTCCTCATCTGACGTCGCTGGCTCCTCGGGGGCGCCACTGCGTAGATCATAGCTTTGCCTCGTTATACCTTTCTCTGAATCGCTTGAATTTGCTGATTCACTAGAAGATGGAAATGCATTCTCCGCGTCAAGATGGTCCGGCATTGTGTCCACTACCTCTGACAACACTGGTATTGAATTTTCGGCAATCACTTTGATACCATCTGACGGATCGTGCTCGACTGTGCGTTCAATATTCTTATCTTCCTTATCGTTATCGGTCTCGGGCACTTGTAGCTCGGACTGTATCGCTTTATCAGTTCTCTCTATGGTCATTTCGAGTCTATTTTGCGGCAGAGCGGACGCGGTGGCGGCAGCGGTGACCGCGACGGCGGCGGCCGTCGTAAGTCGTGCGAGAGCTGCAGCATCGAGAGGTGGGAAACCCGGATACGTACTCCAATGTGGGGTGGGTGGTGTTTGGGTAGGAAACGCTAGCAGGGCTGGCCAAAGTGCAGCCGGTACTGGTACCGGCACAGGAACGGGTACGGCGACTATACGCGGCTCGGCGCCACAGGAACAAGGCCGCGGGCAAGCCTGTGGTATATGTTTAGTCGGTGCAGGAGGTGGTTGTGGTGCTGCCGCCGCGCCCGGCTCGAAGTAGTCCCAGTCGCAGTCGTCGGGCGCGGGCGGCGCAGCAGAGGACGCAGTCGATGCCGAGTCCTCTGTGTCCTCTCGGCAGGACGAATCTGAACTCAAGAACACGAGGCGATAGTCCTCGGGACGCATACGACCGGCCTCGGGTTCACTTACTTCGCCTTGTTCGCTGGGGGCGCCCCAATCTGTAAACAAGATAATTATAAATTAATATCAATAATATTGTTTTAATTAATGATTTTTGTAAATATTAATTTCCGTTTAATATATCCAGTTTATATAATAAATATATTAGAAAACGTTATTTGTACAATTTAAAATATTAACTTAAATAGAAATGTACGAACTCCTACAAAATAGAACCGAGCAAAGCATCACAAGCTACGATATGACATAAAAACTCGTAAGGCAGACTTATACATACGCGTGTAAATGCATAAATCGAATAAAACAGCAAACACACTGCAGTTACAATATCCAACATAACTCTTTATACATGACAATGTATCCTGCATATAGCAAGGTAGGCAGAGGGAACCTAGTTACGATAAATAAAAATAGTTATTTAATATTTCATTTCCTCAAATCGGAATTGTATCCAAAACCTGTTGTGTTTACGACTGTAACATTGCGCGCTTGTGCCCCTGCGCGACTACTGGCCTCATGAATTTATGTATGTATGTATTAAATAAACATATTGTATAAAAATGTAAAATTGTAGATTTAAAATCATTATAACATTCATCGAGTGCAAATGTTGATCTGTAGAAAGTACCACGGATGGGTGGCCCGCGCTCGTGAGTCGAAAGCGATGTACTCCACGATCTAATAATCCAATCCAATAGCGAACTACCTATGTTACTAGAAATACATATAAACATCAGTTTATTAATATTAAATTTTAAATAATATGCTTCACGCTGTATCCCGCACACAGCAGGGTAGGCAGAGGGAACCTAGTGTTAAGACACTCCGTTCCCCACTTTCTGCCGAATTCTGGAGGCATTGCGTGTTGAGTGGCAGAACTCAACGCCGCGCTTAACCTTGACACCAGAGCGAAGAAATGGAAATGTAAATTTAAGTAAATATTTCATCTCCTCGAGTGGGGATCGAACCCACAACCAGTCGGTTTTGCAGTCACACCTCGTGCCGCTGCGCCACGACCGGCCTCAATTTTATTTTTTTATTTTAAATAATATGCTAATTTTGTATAGTCTATGTGTGACATTAATAAATGCATATTTTAATATATAATTAATATATTTTGTCATAATATTATTATATAAATAATATAAGACACCTTATAAATAAACATTAGAGACTAGACTACTAAGAACGTGATGAACGTTTTAAAGCAAACTTATCAAACATCAAGGAACTGAGACTATACGACCACTTTGTTAGTAAAATTAGTTTAATTTAGTTATAAACTATAAAACAATAGGATTAGGCAGTCGTGGGGTGGGCACAAGTGTGTGAACGATAATTTTGGTTTCGATTCGCATTCGAAGGAATAAATTATTATCTCTTCTCTATCTATCTTATTTTCATTTCTGGCTCTGGTACTAAGGCAAAACGCGGCGATAAGTTCTGCCACAAAACACGCAACGCCTCAAAAATTCGGCGATAAGCCGCAACACTAGGTTCCCTCTGCATACCCTGCTGGATGCGGGATACAGCGTGAAGCTGAAAAAAAAAACAATAGATATAAAACTTGCATGCAACATACTACGATTCATACCAAACGTAGATATTTGACTGACGTTACTTAATTGGCATACTACACTTATGGCACATAAGTAACTGGCACATGGAATGAATTAAGCGCGCTGTTTAGTACTGACGTAGTACTGACATCAATTGATGTTTGTAATGTAACAATGTTGTGTTACGTGATTGGAGGCACGAATTTGTTACTTGAATACCTCAGATAGAGGCCAGTCGTGGCGCAGCGGCACAAAGTGTGACTGTAAAACCGACTGGTTGTGGGTTCAATCCCCACTCGAAACAATGAAATATTTACTTAAATTTATATTTCCATTTCTTAGCTCTGGTGTCGAGGCAAAGCGCGGCGTTGAGTTCTGCCACTCAACACGCAATGCCTCCAGAATTCGGCAGAAAGTGGGGAACGGAGTGTCTTAACACTAGGGTCCCTCTGTCTACCCTACTGTGTGCGGGATACAATGTGAAGCGGAGTTTCTTAAACCTGGATCTTAAATTAGTAAAATGTTTCTATAGGAATTATAGAAAACATTGCCAATTATATTTAACTTAATCTAGTTAAGTCTAGTTAAATAAAGAAGTAAATCGATTTATTAGTAGTTAATAGTAAGTCCGATATAATTTAAGAATATGGTTTAAACAGTATCCATTCAAATATAAAATATCAAAGGTGTATTCAAACAATGAAAGTAATGTTTGGTTATTGGCGCTAGCCAAGGCTTGCGTGTGGGTCGAAAGGAGGTAGCGAGGCCAGAACACATTGGTCTGTCCTTTCTTAATATAGAACTAGAATATACATTTATTAAACAATAATAAATATTTACATAATAGTTTAATAAATTATGAGGCCAGTAGTGGCGCAGGGGCACAAAGTGTGACTGTAAAATCGACTGGTTGTGGGTTCGATTCCGACTTGAGGAAATGAAATATTACTTACATTTATATTTTCATTTCTTCGCTCTGGTGTCAAGGCAAAACGCAGCGTTGAGTTCCGCCACTTAACACGCAATGCCTCCAGAACTCGGCGGAAAGTGGGGAAAAGGTGTGTCTTAACACTTGGTTCCTTCTCCTACTCTGCTATGTGCGGGATACAGCGTGAAGCTGATTTAATCTAATTTGATTAACTAAGTGTTTTTCTAATTAATATATTTAAACAGTTGCACATTTACAAATAGAAAGTGTAAACAGATGTATAAAATTTTAATATTAAGTAAATAACTTAAACTTTCTACGTGCAATATTGAATTATATTATATTGTTTTTGTTGTTATAACTCTATGTATAGCTTTAGTTTTACGTTATTACAGCGATATACTTCGATGGTTCAGATAGTTCTGTCTCAATGAGATTGAGCTACAAACTACTATTGTTATATGCAATTTGCGTGCAAATACGGCTTTAATACTTTTATCAGTGTCAGTGTTCATTATTTTCATAATACATACCTTACGGATATCGATATATCGTGCAAAGTCATTTATGCATTAATATTTAAAAAATTATGTAGTAAAAATAATATTTTCTTTAATGTAAAACGATGTTGTTGTATATTTTGAAATAATTGATTTTAAAAAGGAAAAAAAATGGTTTCGCCTAAATTCAACAATTTTATCTATAGGTACGAGTAAAATAATAATGTAGAGATAAAGCATTTTCGTAACCGTAATTAAGTATGATGATATTTGTATTGTTTTTGCGTTATAGTAGTCACGAACAGCTAATCCATTTATATAGAGAGACGTTTAAAGTTTTTTTTTAGGCAATCTTTTACAAAATCTATCCCATAGTAACAAAACTATAACGACTCTACCTTACGTCATCTAAAGTCCATGCGAAATTGATTTCATATGTTTATAGCTGTTGTGAGAGTAGAGTCTTTCTCAGAATTATTAATACAGTACTCATCTGAAAATAAGTAAGTTTTTGGACTCTCCCACTAGCATACAATAATATATAAACCGAACAGTTTTTATTTTACCTTTTAAATAAAAAAAATATTATTATCGTTATAATGAAATAAGTTTATTAGTAATAATACCTACATCTACTTCTAGAGGTGTCTTAACACTAGGTTCCCTCTGCCTACCCTGCTGTGTGGGGGATACAGCGTGAAGCTAATTTAATTTAATTCACCTACATCTACAATATAGATAAAGGTACGAAAGTAGCAAATTAATAGCCGGCTATTCTAATATCTACGGAATATAGGACAATGCGGTTAAGAGATATTGGTTACATACACGTACATACTAACAACACAACTTTAGTTCGAACCTGTTAATCCGTTTAAATACAAACGCGAAGGGTTTCTTTTCTAATTTACTTACAAAGGCGACGTAATATAGTATTTCACTATGCTTATATTTTATCTATCCAATTACCTGATATTCGATAGCCATACTTACTTTCATCCAGTCAACAATTTCCTTGTCTAAGACGTGTATCTTCTTTCCTGTATTATATATTATATTATAACTAAAGTTAGCACAAAAACATTGAGTTTAAATTTAAATATATTTAAATGTTAAAATAATCTAATATAAGTTAAATTATAACAACTAAAAGTCACTTTAACACAACACGAACACACAATGCTTTGAAAGTATATAATATTATGGAAGAAATAATATTAAAAAGTTTGTATATATTTTCTGTTATGTTGTGGCTTGAGTAGGGCTTCGAACGAGCGCGGGGCTCAGCGCGCAAGCGGATGTGCGCAAGGAGCCGGCCGACTGCGGCGCTCGCCGCGGCTAGTGATGTCCAACGCGGCCACGTGATCGACACTGGTTTTATTTTGTATCTTTTGTTCGATCATGTTTATTAGTATCTCTAACAAGTGACATTTATGCTTTAAATTAGTTGAGAGTATTTGTATATTATTATTATTATTGCAAATGATAATTAAGAAATTGTAAAATTTTAATAAAACATCACTTTTATTTATATGTACATTTTGTTACAGGTTATGTTAAAAACTTTGGACATTTTTTTATTTACTGTATATATTTTTTTGATATTATATCAAATGCTGTTACAGTGTATAAACGGTTTCTTACACTGTGACCTCTTTTGATTTATTTCATATTTATTAGATGGTAATTAATCAATTTACTTTTAAAAATGTAATCATTCGTCGATGCAAACAAAAAAACCATATCGATACAAATTTATCGAACATCGAATCAACTATCGTCGTGACTCACTGGCGTCTCAACGCCAACAACAAAACAGAGCTAAATACTAAAAATGTCGTAAGTAACTAGTGATGTTTCTACAAAAACGTTTCATCGAGGGCCAAAGTCTGACGCAAAAAATACTCACGAAGTAACACGGCGGTTACGACCCCAACGAGTTCCCAGCACTAGAGGAACAATAACCTTGCACTGGCGAACTAGACCAAACAGCCAGCGAGGTACCACACTATTGTGGGGACCATTTTGAAAATAAAGTCATTTGCTTGTGTAGGTAGGTGAGGCACAGGAAGACGCCCACGCACACATGCGTAAACCGTAATTCGTTCATTCTACAGTAATAATATTAAAGTGAATGTACCATATCGAGTACCGTTACTATTATTATTATTATTAATATATTAATAATAATAATTTATGTTTGGAGATAAATCATTAAATTACCTAAAAGTCGTGAATTATTTTTAATTTGTTATTTTAGGTAAAAAATTACGTAATATTCAACAACTAAACTTGTTCTTTTACAATATTGTAATTGCAAAAAAAAACGTGTTTTTATATAAAACGCAAACGTTGAAGGCCGATACAAAAATAGTCACTTAATAGATTAATCTCATCCGACGCTATATAAAGCTGAGCAAATGATAGATTGAAATTAAATTTCATTGAAATATATTTTTTGGCTTCCGCCCTATCCCGATGATCAGTGGCCTATAAAAGACATCAACGCAATCTCAATAATTTCTTGTCACTTTGCCATTATATGAGGTCAATCGTGGCGCAGGGGCGCAAGAGTTCGACTGTAAATGCGACAGGTTTAGGGTCCAAATCCCACTCGGGGTAATAAAATATTTAATATTATAATTTCCTCGCTTTGGAAACGAGGTAAAACGCGGCGATGAGTTCCGCCACTCCAGAATGGTGGCGAAAAGTGGCAGACATATGGTGTCTTGATGGGAACCGAGTGTCTTAACACTAGGTCCCTAGGTTCCTTCTACCCTGCTATGTGCAGGATACAGCGTGACGCTAATCGCTATTATAATGTGCTAAGAAAATATTAAAATTAATATTAGAATAAGTTAAACGAAGCAAGTTCAGCAAATAATTACTTTACATTTTTGAAGTCGATTTAAATGTATTATCAAAAGTTGTACGTATACTTTACACCCATTTTACGGGGATTGATTACAATTAATGTTTTTTTTTAATTTCATTTCCTATATATGTACGTACTTACAAGAGATTATTTAATATTTTTTGTACATTATGAGATAAGTAAAGACTACCTACGCTTAGATACATAAAAACAGCATTGGCCTATACCCCAAGGGCATCCCACGTGCCATTAGTGCCTACAGGATGCCGATACTTCCTCCGCGCTGCTTACCGAGAACGTTCACATAAATTGATATTTTTATATGGTAACCATGTAATACCTGTTTTTTGTACCAGCGCCATATAAAAAACTATATAATTATAATAAATACTATAAATAAATTACTATTATTATACATTTAATTATGAATAATATTAATAATCATAATTTAATTACAAATAATTAAATGGCTTGTAATGTAATTATAAACAATAATTATTGATTGAATCACTTATTTCTCTAAGTACATTTTTAGAATATGTTAATTATCTTTAAATGGATATTATTGGTTAATTGATGGAAACATTCATATTGTTATTTTTTATGTGAAGAGTACTGTGTTTTTTATGATTTATTTATTATAGGTATAATCTATTTATAAAAATATCTGTTTTCATCTCTAATATAATCGACTTCGTCGTACTTTTAAACAATTTTAATTTTAAATTTTTCCCATTTTTCCCATTGAATAGAATCTATAATAGCAATAAGGCCTTAACACCATATTCTTATAATCTCTATCTCTATATATAATAAGACAGTAAAAATATTTTGTCTGTACATTTAGTAATTTTGACTGAAATGGATAGAGGGACACTTAAAAAGACTAATAGAAAGCAAAAAGATTTTTTTTGAATTTCTTGTCTGTCTGTCTGTCTGTCTGTCTGTCTGTCGACATATTGTTGTCCGCATTTTTCTCTGAAACTACTGAACCGATTTACTTGAAAATTTCACCAATTGCTTTGTTTTAACTCAATTTAGGTTCTAAAGTTTGGTTCATCAAAATCGGTTCATTAAAAAAAAAGTTATCGTCATTTGAATGAACTCAAGGCATTAGCTTGCCAGCGAATGTTATATAGAAATCGCGCTGGTATGACCCTGGCTAAAGAATGACGTTCGAAACGTTAATTTAAACTTTATATTTGTTTGTCATTCTATTATAGGGTGTGAGGCCAGTCGTGGCGCAGCGGCACGAGGTGTGACTGCAAAACCGACTGGTTGTGGGTTCGATCCCCACTCGAGGGGATGAAATATTTACTTAAATTTATATTTCCATTTCTTCGCTCTGGTGTCGAGGTTAAGCGCGGCGTTGAGTTCTGCCACTCAACAAGCAATGCCTCCAGAATTCGGCAGAAAGTGGGGAACGGAGTGTCTTAACACTAGGTTCCCTCTGCCTACCCTGCTATGTGCGGGATACAGCGTGAAGCTGATTTATTTATTTTAAGTAAACAAAATTGAATTGTTAGTAGAGATTACCTTCATAAATCATAACAGTGAAGTTTAAATCGTAATTAATTCAACACAGAGATAAAGAACGATTTGTTCTTCAAAGAAATATCAAGTAAATACATAGATTTTTTGGTTCGTTCGTTCGTTTGAAATAAATCTATATAAAAATGCCTAAAAACATCCTTTCTACGTGTACTGTGTAATAACTACATATTTACCAATTATTCATTTATCTAATAATATGCAAACAGGAGTTAATATGCAAACATTACAGTTATTTTACAAAGAATATTATGAATCCTTAACCAAATCAATAATTTTACATTTAAGGCTGTTTCTGAAGCAGTACATTAAATTATTAAGTGACGTCAGCACATTTAACAGAGCTTTAAAAAACATAACATAGGTAAAAAGAACGTAATGTTACAAAAATATATATATATATATATAATAAATAATTAGCTTTATGTATATTTTATGAATATCAAATATCGACATTGGTCATATTTTTTAGTTCGAAACAATCAAAAATTCTTACAGAAGTTACGATAATGTCGTAAAAAAATCATAATAGAATATTACAGATTAAAGTAACAAAAAATCATATTAGAAGTCATTATAGTTGTCTTTATATTATATATGTTGTTGTATGTTGTCTTTATATTTGTTTGTCATTCTATTATAGGGTGTGAGGCCAGTCGTGGCGCAGCGGCACGAGGTGTGACTGCAAAACCGACTGGTTGTGGGTTCGATCCCCACTCGAGGAGATGAAATATTTACTTAAATTTATATTTCCATTTCTTCGCTCTGGTGTCAAGGTTAAGCGCGGCGTTGAGTTCTGCCACTCAACACGCAATGCCTCCAGAATTCGGCAGAAAGTGGGGAACGGAGTGTCTTAACACTAGGTTCCCTCTGCCTACTCTGCTGTGTGCGGAATACAGCGTGAAGCTGATTTATTTATTTATTTTATTATAGTTGTCAATCAATTCTGCTTATTAAATAATCATGTATTTTAAGCGGGCGAAGCCGTGGGCGGGCCGCTAGTTCAAAAATAAAAGAACGTCGACACAATATCTTTGAATGTCAATAAAAAACATTATATACAGACATTATAAACAAAATGTTTGTAGGACACAAGTTTATTAATATTAACAATAATAATTATATAATTTATAATAATACATTTACGTTAATAGAACGAATACATTACGTAAATTTACATTTAAGTATATATAAATATATAAGTACATAAAATTGATAAATAACTTATGTTAGAAATAAAATATGTAACAATACAAACTACTATGTATATAAGCGCCATCTGTTGCTAGTTTAAAACACCTTGAAATGCATTCTATTTAAAACTATTGTCAATAGTTACCAATATTGAGTATAGATGGCGCTGCTCGAGTTAAATTTAATCTGTGAATTTCTTTCTATACCTAAACATAATAAATTTATAAATAAAATAAATATTATGAAGAGTAACGTACAAGTATGTAATTTAAGCACTACTATTTATAAAGAAATATACAAACAAAAACAGTCCTCAGATGTTACGGAGCAACTTAGTACGAATTTTGAAATTACTTCTGTTCTTAGTGACAATAACGTGTCATTGGATCATAGTTTACTTGCTTTACTGGGAAAGATGAAGATGGATTCTCTTTGAGGACAAATTTCGATTCATATAGCTTAATTGTTCACAAATATTCACCTGAGTCAATATCGCTGTACTCTAACAGTATTACGGTACGGAAAATGTTGTGTAAACATAATTTATTTGAATTTTGACCTATACATACATTCAGTAAAAAAATGTTACAACGCGTAACAAGGCCAGTTGTGGCGCAGAGGCATAAAGTGTGACTGTAAAACCGACTGGTTGTGGGTTCAATCCCCACTCGAGGAGATGAAATATTTACTTAAATTTATATTTCCATTTCTTCGCTCTGGTGTCAACGACAAGCGCGGCGTTGAGTTCTGCCACTCAGCACACAATGCCTCCAGAATTCGACAGAAAGTGGGGAACGGAGTGTCTTAACACTAGGTTCCCTCTACCTACCCTGCTGTGTGCGGGATACAGCGTGAAGCTGCGTAACAAGATCCACCAATCACTAAAGTATTTCTCAGAAATATAGTAGTCACTATAGTATTTCTCTTTTGTTCAGAAAATTATTTAGCAAAGGTCAAAAAGCTTAATTTTTTTTATATTGATGCGATTTTTAATATGCTGTTGTACACATCTACAGATATCTTTGGTACAATATAATGTAATTGTTCTTTTTTATTCTGCGAAGGATCGTCGGTGAATATTTTAAGTTACATTGGTACTCATTAAAATTTATGATTGCGGTTCTAAAGAATTTAAGCAGTGCGTTGTCAATTTATAAGGCAGAAGATGTTCATTTTCAAACTGATATTAAAACTAGCCGATTAACTTTTTATTATGTACTTACATATTTTACTATCGTATAATATTTTCTTTACTTAGCTTAGAATAATGATAAAAAGCTTTTAGTATAAAAAATATGAATTTAAGTTTAAAAACGTATAAAAAGAAACATTTATACAATTTTGAATTTTTACAGGCGAGCTCTATATATTTAATAACTCCACCAGCAATTACATTCTAAATTTATATTCTCGTCAATCAGGTTCACGCTGAAAACGTGTTTAGTAAGGGCGAGTCTTATTAGATAAATATAAACTACAAAAACGTAATGTGACGACTGAACTGTTTAGCTCTATAGGTAGCCAGAGTGCTATTTTAATGCAAATGTATGAAACAAAGCAACTTACCAAGGTTAGCGGGCGTTCGTCGTCGTCGAGCCGATGCTTTCTTGACTGCTATAGTAACCAATGAGTCCATCTCGCTGCCTGAATCCCATCTTGGTCTCTGCGGCACTGGTTTAGTCATAATCCGTACATCGTCTTCAGTATCTCTATCGCTGCTAGTCGGTGGTAAGTTGGATTCGTCACTCTCAGGCGGCCTGAGGTCACCTTTATTCTTAAAAGCTTTATGTTCATCTATGGAAACATCTTCGAAATCGGCACACGAAATGGGGTAGGTCAAAGTCCTCTGTATATTACTTTTTTTGTGTTTCACTTTCACTGACCCCTCGGATAATGATCTTTTACCGTTCAATTTGTTCTCGCTTTTCGTGTCCCCACGAACACATTTTAGATCTGATGGTGATAACGATTTCTTTCTGGAGTTTCTTCTTTTCGTACTCCTCTTTTGTCTGCTTGTATCTCTAGCAGCCTGCATTGTATCATTTGTGCTATCTGAAAATATAAGTTAGGAATTTAGATAGCGAATATTTTATAAACTATTAATTGAATGAAAGTGGAAATCAAAAATATGCATCAATCAAACCAAAGCAAATTATAAACGTATAAATATAACTCTATCAATGAAAATATACGGCTCTACCAATAAAATTGCTTTGATGTATAAAAATTGATAACAATAACTTTATGTTTTTTTTAAACATATTAGGACAACGTAAGACTCTTACTTATTTAGAAAACGTATAAAAATTTGAACGTAGCGGGACTCAAACCCGCGCCTCCTGGAAACCGACCAGGTTTATACGTTTTCTAAATAAATATTTTTCTTTCCTAAGTGTGGAATAACTTTAAAATTATAAAAAATAAGAGAATCTCCCAAAAATTATATCTTTATAAATTCTTAAATTCAAAAATTATTTTGAAAATAATAATTTAATAGATTAGTACTAAGAGTTGTTAGATATTCAAAATGTTTAAATAGATCAACATCTGAAGATGTATTAAAACCTCTTAGATATCAAATCATTACAACATTCATTCACAGTACACTGATGTATAAACAAGTTTTTAATTTTTTATAGATGCACATATTCGTTCCGGAATACTTGTTACTCTGACCTTTGCGAAAGAGTTCCCCTAGCATTGTATACGAACACTCACGTAATAAATTATCAACTCATAATTACCACGAGACATACATAGATTTTTTTTTCACCTTCACGCTGTATCCCGCACACAGCAGGGTAGACAGATGGAACCTAGTGTTAAGACACTCCGTTCCCCACTTTCCGCCAATTTATGGAGGTATTGCGCGTTGAGTGGCGGAACTCAACACCGTGCTTTCCTCTCGACACCAGGGAGAAGAAACGAAAATATAAATGTAAATATACATTTCATCTCCTCGAGTGGGGATCGAACCACAACCAATCGATTTACAGGCCCACCTTGTGCCCCTGCGCCACGACTGGCCTCACATACATAGATAATTTTGCAAAAAATAAACATAATACACGAAAGAGTTAGAAAATATAAAAAAAATACCTTTCTTGATGTGGATAGCGACCGCAAACCAAAGAAATACAATATTATCTACACTGCATCCTATCACTTTAATTTCACTGAACAAACATACGTCATGAGGATGTTATCTGAGTACGATATTTATAGTTAAAACTAGTTTTCTATACACTCACATGATTTCGTTATTTCAAATTAAAATTAAATCTTATAGGTATATTTGTTATATCGAAATATAAAAGAAATATCTTTCAAAGGTCGCGATCTTGAGTTCGGCGTTGTAACGCGTCTACAACGAACTGTTCTGCGCGTTCGACTGGCTGTGTAGAGTATAAACAACCTACAATATGCCTACACCATAAACTGATTGTGCTTTAAAAAACAAGATATATATATAGTTGATATTAATATTATATCGTGTCACCTATATATATGTATATATTTATTTGAAACCTGATACGAATTTTAGAATGTTTTTCATTTAACATTTGATTTTTAGCACAGGTTTTTTTTCACGAATATACAAAAATAATCTGTGTATTCTATGAGACAGGTTGATGACATAAAAATATAATGAGAAAATATAAAATTAATCGATTAGGTGTTTTGAGAAATAAGTACTAACTACCCACATTAGCTATACGAATGTATAGTACAAATAGAAATATATACATTCACTGTTATCAGCTACTTTCTGGTTATAAAAGACGTGTAGTGTAGTTATTTTTTTATTGCGTTTCTTTGAATTCGATATTACAAACTAATTATACAATAAAAAGTATAAAATCTATTATTTTTCAGTATGGGCTATAGATTTTTTCGTTGGAAAAGTATTTTTTGAGAGATATCAGTTTTATTCAGTCTTTGTCCACTGACATCTTGCTATGTAGCACAAAGTGTTTGATCAATCTAATGGATATTCGCATTTAGAGACCAATAATTAACGGCACCACGTTAACCTGAATCGACCGGAGAGCATCTGTTAACCTGAATTGGTCTTCGCATGTTGCAATATGTATGTAGGTACATTGTACGACTATATACATATACCTATATATACTCTTACCTATATCAGTATATACATACTTAACAGTTTCACTCTTGGTCTTATTTATGTATGGAATTTTAAGTAATACTTATTGATTTATTTACAACTGCATATTATAATATTTAGAGGCCAATTTTGAGGCCAGTCGTGGCTCAGGGGCACAAAGTGTGACTGTAAAATCGACTGGTTGTGGGTTCGATCCCCACTCGAGGAAGTGAAATATTTATTTACATTTATATTTTCATTTCTTCGCTCTGGTGTCGAGGCAAAGCGCGGGGCTGAGTTCCGCCACTCAACACGCAATGTCTCCAGAACTCGGCGGAAAGTGGCGAACGGAGTGTCTTAACACTAAGTTCCATTTGCCAACCCTGCTGTGTGCGGAATACTTACGTGCGGAGCACAATATACTTACTATAAATGTCTTTCATTAAACAAGTTAATACGTAAGTTGTAGATAGGACATTAATATGACAAGTTCACGTTCCCATAAAAGTGAACTCTATTTATAAAGTTTTCCCATGCCCTCAAACAATGCCTTATACCGTAGTTCTTTGTATTTTTAATAAAATGCATACAATTTTCTTGATTGATTTCCGGGGTCTATTCTGTTAGTCATTTACCAGAAGCAACTTTATGTAGAACATTTAAGTCACTAAATCACGTAGAACGGAGAGATTCTTCTCTAAGCTGGTATTTAATGAATTATCATTCAAATAATAACTAGTATGGACAATTTTTGAGTAATATTCAAGACATGTTTAAAACTAATAATATAGTTTTATTCAATGTTTAATGTGCTGCATTGATATCTTTTTACAAGCGTTTTGATGTGTCTTAGTAAGTTATGTTGAGGCCAGTCGTGGCTCAGGGGCACAAAGTCTGACTGTAAAATCGACTGGTTGTGGGTTCTCTTCGTTCTCTCTGGTGTCGAGGTAAAGCGCGGCGTTGAGTTTCGCCATTCACCACGCAATACCTGCAGAACTTGTCGAAACGTGGGAAACGGAGTGTCTTAACACTAGGTTGATTTTCTAGGCTGATTTTTTTGTAGTAAGTTATCTTTATAGCATAAAATCTTTACGAGAATTTAAATAAATACATTGATTATACATCGTAACTCGCGAACCGACTAATAAAAACCAATGTTTACAGCAATCGTTTTATAATTATAATTGTCATACAAATCCCAGTAAGCCTTGGCCAGAACTTTATACATCTCACAGAAGGTATTTAAATAGATTATTATTATTACCATTTAGCAATTGACTAGTAAATAACTGTACATAGAGTAAATTAGTTAAATAGTAAGTATTTTTTTTAAAATATAATAAATCAATATACTTTATTATATTTAAAAGAAGTACCTACTGTGTGCTTCATAACTGTATATTAAGGTGGGAATTGTGATCCAAAGCGATCTCCGAGGTCTTATTCTATACTACTAACTCATTTTTTTTTATTAAATCAGCTTGACGCTGCATCCCGCACACAGCAGGGTAGGCAGAGGGAACCTAGTGTTAAGACACTCCGTTCCCCACTTTCTGCCGAATTCTGGAGGCATTGCGTGTTGAGTGGCAAAACTCAACGCTGCGCTTAGCCTCGACACCAGAGCGAAGAAATGGAAATATAAATTTAACATTTCATCTCCTCGAGTGGGGATCAAACCCACAACCAGTCGGTTTTACAGTAACACTTCGTGCCGCTGCGCCACGACTGGCCTCTTTTTATTTTTTTTAAAAGCAATATTATAATATCCTATATATTAATTATTTTTGTGCCAATATCGAATAGTAATATCAATGCTGGTATGTCATAGATCCATTAACTTTAATAACAACACTATAACCTTATAGTATTATAGTATATAATTATAGTTTGTAATAAACTCTTAGTCCAGTATTTTGTAATTGTAGATCGAATTATGCACATAATTAAAATACATTACATGGATACACCGGCATGTTTTATTAACGATTGGTTTCATTTAAATATTATATGATATAGTGAATATTGTGTACTGTGTGTCATGAAAATATGATATGGGTCGTATTTATGGTGATATTGTGGAAATATAAATACTGAAGTTATTGTTACCCTTATACTTCACTCTGTACCCCACGCACAGCAGGGTAGGCAGAGGGAAGATAGTGTTAAAACACTCCGTTTCCGTTATTGTTATATAATATGTTAAATTGTATGTTACTTATATTATTTATTACCTATTTTGCGGCATTCAGTTCTGCCACTCAACACGCAATGCCTCCAGATTTCGGCAGAAAGTGGGAAAGGAAGTGTCTTAACACTAACGTTCCCTCTGCCTACCCTGCTGTGTGCGGGATACAGCGTGAAACTGATTTAATTTTTTTTATTTTTGTTTTGTGCATCTCTCGCGATCATTCTGGAATCGAATATATCTCCTATACTCCATTATTTATTGCATTTTTGGACTAAGACTTTATAACGTACACAAATAAACCAAAATAAATGTAATAAGTAAAGAAACCCGGTGACTTAAATAAATATTTCAAGTTACACTGTAGCATGGCGGCAACTATCTTGTTACAGGGCTACTACGTTTATTATTGTTTTCCTTGATATAATTTATTTTTCAAGGTTGGGCATTGGGATTACCTCAAGCTAAGTACAAGATTTCATTACTACATTTTGAAATACATTTGAATAAAATGTAGAGATGTGTATCAATTTTTTTACACAAATAAAAGGAAATAAATCAACATTTACATACATTATGAGCATATACAAAGATCAAATTCTTTCTGCCTACTCTGCTACATGCGAAATGCAGCATTATACATCAATAGAAGCTGAAAAAAAAGAAACTCTATATACCCACAAGCATCTAAATGATGGTATTATATTTATACATATAATATCTACTGTTGCCCAGCGACGCAGTATCTGTGGGTAATACGTTCGTTTCCCACTCCGGGGAATGTTTTTTTTTTTTAATTTTTATTCCACCCCCCGCAGGTAGAGAAAACACGATAAACCTCACTCCTTAAGTTCAGTTAAACCTGCAGCGGGAACATAACCGGTAAGTGTATTTTAATACTAGGTTCTCTCCGCTTCCTCTGCTATAAGAGAGACCATCATTCTTAATCTGAGGCCATTCGTGGCGCAGAGGCACAAGCGTGTGACTGTAAACGCGACAGGTTGTATTTTAATTTTAAGGAAATGAAATATTTAATATTTTAATTTCTTTGCACTGGTGTCGAGGCGAGACGCGGCGTTGAGTTCCGCCGCTTAACACTCAATCCCTCCAGAATTCAGCAGAAAGTGGGGAGCGGAGTGTCTTGACTAGGATACCACTACTGATCTTGCTATATGCGTGATATAGCGTGAAGCTAAAAAAATGATACTTAAAGACAGACAGTGCCAATATTTAATAAAGAATCAAATTAATATTTATGTTGGCGACAACTTGATATGTCACTAATGAAAGTCAAACCCGATATCCATTACTTACGGGCTTACGCTTAACTAGATTGGAAAAAGGATATTACATTAATAAATTTACATTTAAGTAAGTACTTACTTAATAGAACTACTTATGATTAATAAAATAAAATTATAATACAAATTTTATAGTACTTATATATTGATTCTATATTTAAAATATACATTAATCTATAAGAAAAATCGCTTTTTACACTATAAATATGCATTTTAAATAAAAAATAGTTTGTCCTAGGCACAAATACTAGTACGCCTCCTAATTGCAAAATTCTTACTCGAATAGGCACTCGCTTAATTACAATATATGTCACACAGCCATTTGCACTACAAGACAGGATGTTACGATTCTTACTCAACGTAATATTAGCAGTAAGGTAACTTAGACTTAATATCTAGGACAAGTAAACTGCAATACCTGCATAAGCGAATAATAAAAAAAGTACGATCTGGGTCACAATACTTCCCATTATGTGAATTAGTGGCGACAAAAAACAAGTAATATAAGGTTAATTTGAAATTAGAAATAGATATTTAGAAAACGTAGCGGGACTCGAACCCGCGCCTCCTGGAAACCGACCAAGCGCTACGACCCGCTATGTTTAAATTTTTGTACGTTTTCTAAATAAGTATTTTTCTTTCCTAAGTGAGGAATAAAACTTTAAAAGTATTTAAAAATATTGAAATTAGAAGTATGTAAATAGCAAATGTATTAGTATTCACAGTACTAGTAAACACAAGTATTGATTAGTGAGTGACGTGCCGGTGTAAAATGTTTATTAATTAGAGAAAATCGCTAAATTCCTGAAGCTAAATTAGCTGGCTAGTCTTAGCTGCACGTTTTATTTAAGTTTTTTTTATACAGACAAGTTAGTCAAAGGGAACGTAATGTTTTATTTAAAAAGTATATTATTAAGACACTCCGTTCCCCATTTTCCGCCGAATCCGCCATTCCTTGAATGGGAATCGAACCTACAAGCTCACGACTGGCCTCAAATAGCCTTTTTTTAGTTCTTTATGAAATATATGAATTACCTACTCCAACAAAACGAATAAGACGAAAGCGAAAACGTATTACGGGTACAAATCTACATATATACTCGTATATGCAATAACAGTAGTAACGATATGACGTGAAAATTAAGTTTACTATTTAAATTCAATCTCTTAATTATATTTTTTATATTTTATACGCTGAATAAATGTCTTTTCTCTAAACTCCACTACTTTTAATTGTCTAAATTATACAATATTAAAATTTATAATATTAAAATTATTATAATCTAGCTTTAATATAAATATTCATCTAATTTCGCTTTTTTGACTTAAAATATACATTTTTTTTCAGCTTCATGGTGTATTTCACACGCAGCAGGGTAGGGTATAGAGAGTCTTGAGTGGCGGAACTCAACGCAGCACCTTGCCACACGAATGAAGAAATTGATACGAGTATATAAAATAGTTCATTTCCTCGAGTGGGAATCGAACCCAAAATCTGTCGAGTTTACAGACGCTTGTGCCTCTGCGCCACGGCTGGCCTTCCTTAATTTCATAAATTTTCACTAAAAATACTTCAAGAATCAAGATATTTATAATTTTTATGACATTGAGTGTGCTAACATAGTGTGAAGAACGTGGACAATAGTTGATAACTAAATTGTAGTGATGTAGAACGATCAGTAGTTTTTACTATATTACGTCTTCCGTCACGCACAATGACTTCATCTAGACTTTATTTCCTTCAAATAAAAACATAATTCATATAAATCATTTCTTTACTATTTTTTTTTATCAAGGTAACATGTCATTTTTGTTTTAAATTATTGTTTAAGCTGCTATTAGATGATCGTTGGGCGAGAGGGGAATCAAAGAACGGAATTACCCGCAAAATTAATATAATACAAGAAGGTAAAGGATTTTTAGGATAGCCTATGAATGTGGAACGGGGAACGGAGTATCTTGCTTCTAGGTTCCCACTGCCTACCCTGCTGTGTGTGGGATACAGCGTGAGGCTGATTTAAATTACATTGATGAACAAAATAAAAAAAATAGTATTGTGTAATAAGTGTATTTATATAAGAAAACAATTATGCTCGATAAATGAAAATTGTTTTAAAAGTAAATTATTTCAAACATAGATTACAAATCTATCGCAATTGCCAAATAACTAATCTTTACTATCTAAATCTTACATTTTGTAGTAGATGAAAGCTTCGATTATTTTTAAACATTTTTAAAGTGTTATTCGACACTTAGGAAAGAAAAATACTTATTTAGAAAACGTATAAAAATTTGAACGTTCTCACGAACGTATGGCTTAGTGGTCAGAGCGCCTGGTCGGTTCCCTGGAGGCGCGGGTTCGAGTCCCGCTTCGTTCAAATTTTTATACGTTTTCTAAATAAGTAGCTTATAAATATATATAACATATATATTTATCTAATATTAAGATGGTCCACCTTGTAGAGTAAAGCTACAGTCGTTTTTCTTTAACATAATTTTTAAATATTGGATTGTTGCAACTCGATATTGATGATGACAATATGATGACTGATATTGTTAATTTTTATTTTTATCTTCATTTCAAAACTTAAATTATTCTTAAATTCTTAACTTAATTGATATTAGAGTTATTCGTAAAGCGTGTGTTTTATTTATTTTTTATTGTTTTTTATTTAGAATTATTGATAGTTCATTATTTAATGTACTTATTAGTAGGTGTACAACGCCTAAGGTTATGTTGTTTTAATTGAAATTGGATATATGATCAGAATCAGAATGTAAAGTGATATCAATTGTAGGTGCATATATTTGAGTGCCAGGCATAAAGTTTGTGCGCGGCGTTAAGTTGCACTTTTCATAATCTTTTGATTTTGGACACAAAATTAGGAACAAAAAACAAGGTGTCTCTGCTAAACATGATTAAAAATGAAAGACGCAAGAGTTTCATCTTTTTTTATTTTATAGCAATCCCTAATGATATAGATAAACTTTTTACTTAGTTTAGCAATGATGTCGTTTGCGTCTAAACGGTCGATTATTTTTTTAGCATAAACAATCTTAATAATCATAACTTTTAATAATAACGAAAATATTACTATAGTATCTATAACTGTAATAGAGTACTAATACACTATAGTGAATTTTACAAGAGTGACTCTAGTATATATTAGAGTGATTTTTCAAATAATTAATCAAAAAATGCGTTTCGATATTGAAATATCAGAACAAAACCGCAACGGCCTTTAGTACGCCATAATAAAGTATACGTTGCCCACATGCATTGTTTTCTAGTTTGTCACCTTGATTGAGCTACCTCTCTCCGAACATATATTACAAGGTCATAGCTTCATTAAAATTAACAATTATGACACCACATCACTATTCGTAATGACATTACCAAGAATATGAACTAGCAAATGATGTTTAATATAATATGTAAATTGACAAAGCCGATAATGGCATTTACAATATTCTTGAATCTTGGATTTTTTTTTTATTTTTGTCTTTTATAATTTCATAAAAATAAAAATATAGTATCTATCGACGAAGAGCATATATTTTTATTTAGGAAAAAAATCTATTTACGCCTTTATTAGAGATATTATTACAACTAGATCCCTTCCCCTAGTCTACAAAATCCGAGAGGTTAGTAAATATATATTAGTAGAGTAATAGAGGTTAGTAAATGTATAGAAAAATAAAAATGTTTTAGCATTTCTATCAGAAATTACTATTAATGAGTGCTACCTGTGCGACGTTTTCTTATATAGTCTTGTCTTTTTATTTGGTAACTGTCATCTAGGAATTTACCACTAACAAAATACTTTATTTCTCTCGTTTATAATTGTATTCATAATATATAAATTGAGGCCAGTCGTGGTGCGGCGGCACGAGGTGTGACTGTAAAACCCAATGGTTGTGGTTTCGATCCCCACTCGAGGAGATGAAATATTTACTTAAATTTATATTTTCATTTCTTCGCTCTGGTGTCGAGGTTAAGCGCGGCGTTGAGTTCTGCCACTCAACACGCAATGCCTCCAGAATTCGCATAAAGTGGGGAACGGAGTGTCTTAACACTAGGTTCCCTCTGCCTACCCTGCTGTGTGCGGAATACAGCGTGAAGCTGATTTATTTTTTTCATAATATATAAAAAAATCTGAGCTAAGCGTCTGCACAGCCACGCTATTAAAATAACAACCAAATATCGTATCTCTAACACTGCTTTATGGAAATATCACCTGTCGTGACAAGCTAGGATAGGCCGACTTTTGTGTGTATATATATGGCAAAGTGCATTGAAAATATGTTAGCATGCGTGCCGATTTGTAGAAATAACGGAACAGACCAGTTGACTATCTATACGTACTTCTATATTTATTGATACTCTATTTGTTGTCTGGTTTTCTGTACCTCTATACGTTTGCTAGCTGTGTGTTAGTATATACTATAAAGAATGTTAAAAAAAATGTATAAAGAAATAAGAATTTGTATATCAAAAAAAGTCTCCGTGAAATATCAAAAATGCGTCCTAAAATTAATAATTAATATATAAATAAAATCAGCTTCACGCTGTATCCCGCACGCAGCAGGGTAGGCAGAGGCAACCTAGTGTTAAGACACTCCGTTCCCCACTTTCTGCCGGTTTCTGGAGGCATTGCGTGTTGAGTGGCAGAACTCAACGCCGCGCCTTGCCTCGACATCAGAGCGAAGAAATAGAAATATAAATGTATAAATAACTAAATGTAAAAATGTATAACTAATATCGTAACTTTATTTACATTCAGTATGCATTTGTTCAATAATGCTCAAGTTTCATATGTAACTTAAGATTTACTTATAGCTATTAAAATATATACTGTCATATTATTTGAGTATCGTCTACACTGCAACAAACTTATGTTTGTGAAGTGATGCATACAGCGTGGAGTTAAAAAAAAAAAATTTTTTTTATGCTATATCATGTACATAGCAGTGTAGGCTGAGGGAACCTGGCAGCCTGTTTAAAACACTCAATAAAGACACTTCCATTTTCTAATGTCCGCCGAATTCTAGAGGCAATACGTGTTGAGTTGCGGAACTCAACGCCACACCTCGTTACCAGAGCGAGGAGATGAAAATATTACATATATAATTTCCTCGAGTGGGAATCGAACCCACAACCTGTCGCATTTACAGTAACCCCCGCCACGACTGCCCTCACAAGCCTAACACTGATTCTTTTCATTATTACAATTCATATTTTAGCACAGAAACATATTTACCCACATGTGCAGTCTGTCTATTCATTTGTTATTACTTTCTGCATTACCATAACATCCAATTTAGGGGCAAACTGTCCCAAATATTGTTTATTGAAGCGCCCTACATACGTGACGTACATTATAATATTATTATATATGTATATTTGTGTCTTAAGAGAAAAAAATCAGCTTCACGCTGTATCCCGCACACAGCAGGGTAGGCAAAGGGAACCTAGTGTTAAGACACTCCGTTACCTACTTTCTGCCGAATTCTGGCGGCATTGCGTGTTGAGTATCTTAAGAGAACTATGATGAGATAAGGCATAATATCATTTGGAGCAGAGTGAAGTCTTAATAGAATATTATGGAAGATGATGAATAGGCCCATTAAACATTCTAATATAATAATAGATATCAAACTTCATATTAACGTTCGAGCTCTACACCTTAAAAAACCGACAAAATATTCACAGATCTTCCTTCTACTGGTGAATTTGCTCGCGTTGGAAAGCCAGATGATTTTGAAATATTCAAGTGTGGTGGTGTTTCCAAAAAAATACAACCACTTCTCCTTTATAAAATTAACATAGATATGGGTAATATGAATTAATGATCAGGTTAAGAATAACCTATGCAGAATGCTTATTATAAACACTTTTAAACAACAAATTATTTTATGTATTTCATTTATTTATTTTAACACACAAAACTTTTTTGCTTCGTTTTTAATTACTACTACATTGTTTTAACCTTAACTAAAATACTTAAAGACGCCATTGCAATACAGTTAGTCCTACTTACAAGAAACAGGAAAGAAAGCCAAGAAAAGCAAGCTTGCGAGGTTTACCTGTTATAATTAATTAATTATTTGCAAGAAACTAAGGCTCTTAAAACTATTACTAAGATTTTTATTGTTTTTTCGCGTTGTCATCAGAATGGCTAAGACGGTTTCGATAAGAATTTTGCAAAGGAATTTAAAAAATATATATTTTGTCAGTTTTATGTTAAAATATAATTATTATTGAAGAGCACAGACTGTTTTTAATGTTTATTAAAAAAATATAAAAAATCATATTGGGCTAAAGATTACTTACATAAAAATAAGCGAGTAAATACAAATAAAAACTCTATCTGCTGCGATATCTGTGCAACAAAATCTTAGAATACAGGCCCACGCCATTTTGTTTTTAATTTTATATTACTCACGGACGATACAAGGTCTTTGTATATATGAGCAACATATGTGCATAGAATTGTCACTTAATAAAACTCTAAAAAAAAAGGTTTCCTCAATAGCATTCCTTAAAAAAAGGTGAATAAAATCATTAGTTTATGAATGTATGGTTTTGTTTTACTTGTTATTTTTTAGGATTTTTACTTGATCTCTAATTATAATATAAATAAATCTAATTGAAATATCTTTAAGATATCGTTATTTGTGATTTCATGGGATAGGTACATCGCTCTTGCTGCAAATAATATTTACATTACATATTATACATGAAATTACTATTTTTTTTATCAGCTTCACGCTGTATCCCGCACACAGCAGGGTAGGCAGAGGGAACCTAGTGTTAAAATATTTCATTTGCCTTGCGTATTGAGTGGCGGAACTCAACGCCACGCTTTCCCCTCGACACCAGAGCGAAGAAGTGAAGGGTTAAAAAAAAAAGTTGGACCAGGCGGTTTTATAAAAAAAACAAATAAATATACAATATTGAACTCAGTGTCTTTAATATATATATTTTTAATATTCTTTCAAATCGATTAAAATTGTATAACTAAAGCCCAATTAATTTCACGTAAACAATAGAGCCGGTTTGCTATTACTATGTGGTGAAATTGATGATTTCAATATTATGAGGATTTCTCTCTGCATCTAACGTTGCACGCATGGAAATCACACGAGGTGTAATTCGTAAAAGTGACATTAACGCTAAATACTATAAAATAAAAAGAATATGTACACAAGAAATTTATTTAGAAAACGTATAAAAATTTGAACGTAGCGGGACTCGAACCCGCGCCTCCTGGTTTTCTAAATATTTTTCTTTCCTAAGTGTAGAATAACACTAAAAAAATGTAGAGATGAAGTTAAAAAGAAGATTTAAGATTAGCTTCACGCCGTATCCCGCATGTAGCATGGTAAGACAGAGGGTACCTTTTTTTTTTTATGGAAAAGACAAGGCAAACGAGCGTTCGGGTCACCTGATGGTAAGTGATCACTTCCGCCCACGACTCCGTGCAACACCAGAGGAGCTGCAGGTGCGTTGCCTGCCTGTAAATTGGTTTAGGCTCCGGAGCCCGGCATTACCTGATGCGAAACGTAGTGGCATAAAGCCACTACTTCACGCCGGTTTTAAATGCCGGGGGTGGTAATGATCCGGTCGAGTCTGCCCATGCGTGTTGCCATTGCTGGCGACGTGACTCTACCACACGTACTTTAGTCGCCTCTTACGACACCATCAGTACCAGGATGATCCTATTCTAGGCCGGGATCACACGGCACCAAGTGTTAAGACACTCCGCTAACCACTTTCCACAAAATTCAGAAGGTATTGCGTATTGAGTGACGAAACTCAAAGCCGCGCTTTACCTCCAGAGAATTTGTTTTCATAAAATCATAATTTGTATCAACATAACATGTATTGCTGTCACATGTTAGTTGTATGTTTAATATCCATCCATATTTAATAGATTTGTATTACGATAGGCCAGTGGGAGCGAAGGCGGTCGGGGGCAACGTCCTGGCCCATACCATGCTGCGTTGCATACGTAAGTTTGTCCAAGCATTACAGTATTATTTACCTATAGGCAAGCGAAGAACTGATGCTGCAGGCTTGTATAGGTCTTAAAAATAAGTAAAAACAAGATATAAATATAACAACTTCAGAGAACATCGTGAGAATATTTTATGAAATTAAGTACCAATTTGGGGATCTTCCTGGTAGTCAGTTTATATACAATTTATGTGCCATGCTATTAAAATTATTGTGAAATATGTTATAAATAATACTTTTTTTTAAGTAGAAATAAAAAAAAAAAATTTAAAATGTTTTTATAAGTCATAAGTTTATCACAAGAGACAGATAGCTATAACAATATTGAAGATGCAATTCTCATCGTAGCCTCCTAGTTCTGTAACGGTATTTAATATTAATAATATATACGAGTATGATATCCCATTTAAATGCTTTGAGGCCAGTCACAGGAGCACAAACGTGTGACTGTAAAAGCGAAAGGTTGTGGGTTCGATTCCCTGTCGAGGAAATGAAATATTTTCATTTTTTCGCTTGGGTGTGGAGGCAAAAGCACGGAGTTGTGAATCGCCAGTCAACACACAATACTTTAATTAATCGGCGGAAAATGGTGATCGTAGTGTCTTAACACTAGGTTCCCACTGTCTACTCTACTGTGTGCGGGATACAATACAGCGTGCTAATAAAAAAAGATATCCTAGGATGAAAAATAGTATCAGTATTTCTATTCAGATACTGTTCTGTATCAAATTCTGTTACGAAATAGGTAGCTTTCACAGATAATGGCAAAGTAATTTAAGGAATTGCATATAGAATTGTTGTTGCATCATATTTTTGCAAGAGCCTGCGATGTAGGCACCTATTGAGTACTGACATGCAAGCGTATTCTAAAAATCTGTGTTTATAAAAAAATATATATAAATAAATATTACAATAAATGTAATAACTAAATACAGAGGGAAAAGCAATAGTATTTATTTGTTTTATCATTTTAAATATACATACGTATTTCTTTGAGACAATTATGTTTGTGTTGTTTATATCGATTGAATATCCGAGTAATATTAAAATTAGTTATCTTTTACGTAAAAATAATGAGTGAAATGAGGCCACTAGTGGCGCAGGGGCACAAAGTACGGCTGGTTGTGCGTTCAATCCCCATTCGAGGAATTGAAATATTTATTTAAATATATATTTTCATATCTTCGCTCTGTTGTCGAGGCAAAGCGCGGCGTTGAGATCCGTCAGTCAAGACGCAATGCCTCTAGAATTCTGCGGAGAGTTGGGAACGGAGTGTCTTAACACTAGGTTCCCTCTGCCTACTCTGGTGCGTCCACAGGACGGCATGAAGCTGATTTTTTTAGGTAAACAGTACAACGCAAAGAGTGGCGTCGAATTCCGACACTCAATACGCAATGCCTCCAGAGTTCAGCGATAAGTGTGGAATGGAGTATCTTAACACTAGGTTCCTTCTGCCTCTGCTGGGAGCAGGATACTGCGTGAAACTGAATTAATTTGTTTTTTTTAAAGTCAAGTACTGTTTAAAAAATATATATATATTTTAGTATTTGATCAAAATAAATGAACTACATATGTATGTTGTTATAAAAACAATGTCACTTGCAGTTATGTTAAACATAATGTACCATCAAGGTTTACATCAAACGTATAAAGAAGTATCGTGAATTCGTGATTGCGCTGTGTAATGGATTGTGATTATTATGTTAATTAGATATCTCGCTAAATGATGGTTGTAAGGAGATTGTTTATAGCACAGTATCGCCAAGAAACCTAGTTTCCCGTTAGATAAATACAAGTTATTTATTATATAATATGACTTTTTAATAAGTATGTAGTTAAAGTTAGTACCTATACAAAAAATGTACTGTAAAATAGTAGAGACGAAGTGAATACTAGTACTTTTCTGTAGACCATGGAAAATGGGTAACTTTGACACATACGAGCGATATTTTTTTTAAATTATGTCTTAAAATTTTAAAGCACATTGCTAGAGCGTTTTTGTTATATTAGTACTCTTTACCCATAGACATTCACATATACTCAAATTTACCTCATATTAAATGTGTAACTTTGACATATGAAGAACTATGCAAAAGAATGACCTTCTTATGCATAGTTCTTCATATGTCAAAGTCATAATTATTATAAATCTGGGTATTTTTCTTATTAACATTGGTTTATGTCTTTATTAAATGGAGAATCAGTCTAGAGAGTTTAGTATTTGTGTACTATATATTTTTAAAGAGCATCAAAAAAATATTTAACAACACTTTTAATAGAAAACTTTTAAGCAACGTAAAAAGAAAACGAGCCAACTAATTTCAAAGCAAACAAAAAAGAATCACATCAGCCTTAAGTTACTTTTAGTTTTTAAAATTAACATTTATTCATTTAAATAAACATATTAAATAAAATTTGTCATATTTTGAGATAAGTTTCCCAAATAAAAAACAAAGATTACATACAATTTACTAGTGATTAAATAAATATCCTTGTATAAAGTGTTATATTCTTAAGACTAACATAGCGTATAACGGTTCAAATACTTGTACGGAAGGCTCGTTGGCTATAGTGCAACTGTTTAAAATGACAGGTAGCGGAAATTCTCAACAGCATAACTGGAAGATGACAGAATGAGCTATTGCTGGTTGTCAATGAAATCATATATAAGTGCATGACCATAAATATTCAAGTAAATAAAATATTATTGAAATTAAAATAATAGGAACCCTTTATTCTATTTTGCAGAAATCTTTTGTAAGGTTATATCAAATTGTATTATATTTCTATTGTAATTGTATAATTCCATATATTCATAGCTTTTATTTATATTAATTAATGTTTACAACTTTTTTTTGTTGACAATTTCTATTCTTCTAGGATTTTGTATTTATGTGTCTGTTCTCGCGCTTAAACCTCAAAAACTTATATATTAATAACGTACGTAGGTATGTTTTTTTCCAATAAATTGATGCGTCATAGCATTGGCGTAGCTGAATCATGACATTGGTGAACGTCTTTCCGATATATTATTATCAGATACCTTTATAAGGCAACCTTTAGCTATACTCTGATCCTTTGTAACGGTGAATACTACTAGTCGAAATACAACTGGTATTCCGGATACAAACGGTAAAACGGAATATAAATAAATATTTAATTACAAAGGAACTTTAAAATTTCTCACTCAAATAAAATATTGCTTATGATCTCATTCATTCATTCTTCATTGTAGGTTTTGTCTTAAGAGCAATAAAGAACATTTTTACATTTTAAAAGTATTTTTACACGGAAAGAAAAATACTTATTTAGAAAATGTATAAAAAATTGAACGTAGCGGGACTCGAACCCCTTAAAACCGGATGGTTTAGTGGTCAGAGCGCCTGGTTGGTTTCCAAGAGGCGCGAGTTCGAGTCCCGCTACGTTCAAAATTTTATACGTTTTCTAAATAAGTAATAAAGTACATTATTTACGTGAAACTAAATAAACTTAAGACTGCATGATTGTATACATGTTATCGGCAATCTGTATAATTCGGTGTTTTATACAATAACTCCGCAATGTATAAAACACCTGGGGCGTCCAGGCAATGTATGAAATAATATGAATATTATTATCTATAACATACTTTGCCTCTAGGTAATGAATTCTAGGGATTAGGGATTCTTCAACTCTTAGGCATTTTTGTTATTGTACCTGCTGTTCCACCGGCACTGTGTAATATAAATAGAGTTTTGTCCATTCTCATATATTCGAGGTATACATTTAGTGGTTTTTAAATGCAAAATAGTTTTAAATTAGAAACTTTTAAGTTTTTAAAATATCTAATCGAACCCACTTTCAAAATACGCTAAATCTGCACGTACCAATAGAAATCTGCAAGAAAAGCAAGCAAGTAAACAAGTCGCCGTAAGAATAGCGAAGTATACAGATTGCTGGTAACATATACACAGAATAAAGCTATGCTTATGTTACCGGCAATTTGTATAATTCGGTATTTTATATAATACCTCCGCAATAAATAGAATATATAAAATTAGAAGCTAATGTATGAAATATTATTTACTTACGGTGCGTATGTATCTATACGACGAGAGCAAGGAAGCCCTTGTTGCTTGGACATGCAGGCAATAAACGTGTTGCGACTTGTTCAATTGCTAGCATTTCATATAAATTTTATAATATAATTAATAATTATATATGTACTACCATCCCTAAAGCTACAGATTTAGCTGATTTTAAGTGCATTTTAGGTTAGTTATTTTTAAGTTTTAGAATTTCTAATCTAACTTGCAATTAAAAACTGCTAAGTCTGTAGCTCAAATGTAGACCAAGATCTATTTATTTTCCACGTTGCCTGTGCAACAGCAGGTATTTTTCACAACCCTTAAAAATTTTATTCGTCATATAAGTAAAACATGTAATGGATAACTATATTCATATTATTTCATACATTGCTTGGACGCCCCATGTATTCTGTATACTGCCGAGGTATTGCATAGAATACTGCAATTATACAATCTGCCAGTAACATATTTATAGTTTAAGCTGTGCATATAACACAGCTTTCTCTAAATTTATCAAATCAGCTTCACGCTGTATCCCGCACACAGCAGGGTAGGCAGAGGGAACCTAGTGTCAAGACACTCCTTTCCCCACTTTCTGCCGAATTCTAGAGGCATTGCGTGTTGAGTGGCAGAACTCAACGCCGCGCTTAACCTGGACACCAGAGCGAAGAGATGGAAATATAAATTTAAGTAAATATTTCATCTCTTCGGGTGGGGATCGAACCCATAACCAGTCGGTTTTACAGTCACACTTCGTGCCGCTGCACCACGACTAGCCTTATTTAAATTACTGTAAGTAATAAATTGGCAAAATATATACTTATCTTAAAATTATACAATTTGTTAGCAATCTCGTGAAAAAAGAGAGATGTAGGTGAAAAAAACTATAAAAGCAATGTAATTGTGTCAATCGAGGTTTCAGTCCGTTGAAATGCGGTAAGCCGAGGTTCGAGTCCCATAGGGGACGCCCTTGCCGCCGTTGGCTTCCTCACAGGCAGCCACATAGTGCTTGCTTATTTCCAGGGACAGAGTACCCTTTTTCCTACCCACTCGGTATTGCTGTAAAAGCCAGTAGGGCTAGCAGCATTAACCTCAAATTCGAAAACAAAAAGAACAAAGTCAATCGAGGGTAGCTTGTAGGCAACGGCCCTAATCGGAAGAAACTCGTTTGAAGTATTGTTATTGAGTGATACATATCACTTATTGCAATTACGTAGAATCTCTTTCCGAATAATGTAGAAATATATAGACGACATGTGTTTTTATCATATTTTTTAAAAACGTTTCACGCTGTATCCCGCGCACAGCAGGGTAGTCAGAGGGAACCTAGTGTTAAGACACTCCGTTCCCCACTTTCTGCCGAATTCTGGAGGCATTGCGTGTTGAGTGGCAGAACTCAACGCCGCGCTTAACCTCGACACCAGAGCGAAGAAATGGAAATATAAATTTAAGTAAATATTTCATCTCCTCGAGTGGGAATCGAACCCAGAACCAGTCGCTTTTGCAGTCACACCTCGTGCCGCTGCGCCACGACCGGCCTCCTACTTCTAACAATATTACTGCTTCCTACTTCTAACAATATTATATCCTTTCAGGTGACACTATTGATTTAAGAACTTGTAACTACCAAATGGAATAGATCGGTAAATGCGTAGAAAATGAAGGGAATCCAATGGGATGTTTCGGTTTAGCTATGCACTACGGTAATGGAAAGTCAGTCACGAATTGTTACCGAAATACTATTAGGCCTAAATTTCTCAATACTACAATGTACCTTTCCAAGGTTTAATTAGGTACTATAGTCCGTTTTATGTTTTAAGTGATATTCCTTCTTACACACTCTATATTATAATTCTTAAATAAAAAAGGAAACCATTGAAAAATATAGAGAAAACTGTTTAATATCCCCAATACAACAACTTTATATCTATTAACAAGCTTTTATCTGTGGCTTCGCCTGCGTAATTATATTATGGAGATAACTAAGAGTTGTTTTGTGTATGATACATGATGACACGACACGCTAAGTGCCCGAGGTAACTCTGACCGCAGGTACAGTGAGTTACATATCGTAAAATAGCCTACACCGCCTTTCTCGTTAAATGAACTATCCAATACAAAAATACTATATAATAAATGCGTTCAATCAAATATACTTTTCAGGTTTAAAAACTTGATATAGATGTTAATATTAAGTATGAGTGGTTGTATTATAAATAAAATGGTAGGCAAAAGTGCCAATCGGCCATTGACAAACATAAGGTGCCAGACGTGTGCAGTTATGCACTTATTTTACGATAGCGGCCCACCAGCGGCTTCGCCCGTTTAAACTACATGATTATTGATTTAATAAACAGAATTGATTGACAACTATAATATGATTTTTTATTACTTTAATCTGTAATATTCTAATATGATTTTTTTATAAATACGACCAATGTTGTTTGATATTTAATAAATTATACATAAAGCTAATTATTTATTATACGTATATATTTTTGTAATATTACCTATGTTATGTACGCCTCATCATAATTTCAAAACTCTGTTAAATAAGTTGATGTCAGTGAATAATTTAATTTACTCTTTCGGAAACAGCCTTAAATGTTAAATTATTGATTTGAAGGATTCATAATATTCTTTGTAAAATAACTGTAATGATTGTATATTAACTCCTGTGCAGTTTTTAAATTAGTTACAGATATTATTAGCTAAATGTACAAATATTTGAGGTCAGTCGTGGCGCAGCGGCACGAGGTGTGACTATAAAACCGACTGGTTGTGGGTTCGATCCCCACTCGAGGAGATGAAATATTTACTTATATCTATATTTCCATTTCTTCGCCCTGGTGTCGAGGTTAAGCGCGGCGTTGAGTTCTGCCACTCAACACGCAATGCCTCCAGAATTCGGCAGAAAGTGGGGAACGAAGTGTCTTAACACTAGGTTCCCTCTGCCTACCCTGCTGTGTGCGGGATACAGCGTGAAGCTGATTTAAATGTACAATTGGTAAATATGTACTTATTACAGTGTACACGTAGAAAGGATGTATTTAGGCATTTTTATATAGATTTATTTCAAACGATGTATTTATATATAAACGATGTATTTACATAATATTTCTTTGAAGATGAAATCGTTCTTTATTTCTGTGTTGAATTAATTACAAATTAAATTTAACTGTTATGATTTATGAAGGTAATCTGGACAGGCAGGCAATCATTCGCAGAAAAACTAATACCTTGAGTTCATACACAATAACTTTTTTTTTAATGAACCAATTTTGATGAAACAATTTAAATGCTAAGTTGAGTTGAAACAAAGCAGTTGGCGAAACTTTTATGTAAATCGGTTCAGTACTTTCAGAGAAAAATGTGACCATACAAATAGCCAGACAGATAGACAGATAAGAAATAAAAAAAAAAAAAATCTTTCTATTATTCTTTTTAAGTGTCCCTCTATCCATTTCATTCAAAATTACTAAATGTAAATGAAAATGTGTACAGACAAAATATTTTTACTATCTTATTATATATAGAGATAGAGATGAAATGAACTAAAATTATAAGCAATGATTTTTTTCGACGAAATATCTATAAATTTTTACTTTTTGGATTTTTTCCTTGATTTGCGCTGCAAGTTCTCAATTCTTGCCAAAATTCATAATGGTAGATCCACGGAAAATCCCCATAGATTTTGATTACACGGTGAATTTCATATAAAATGAAGAAAATCGATGCATAAACAGACGCCCGTATTTTTTGATTGGGTTGATTTGATTTTTTTCTATTTTTCAAGGGCCCAATTTTCAAGTGGAAATTTTCATTTACAGTTTAAATATATTTTGAGTAATTTGTAAAATGTATAAGAAAAATGTTTTGTAAATACATGACATTTGTATAAATTAATATTTTTTTAGCTTCAGAGGCCAGTTGTGGCGCAGGGGCACAGTCTGCCTAGAAATACGACAAGTTGTGGATTTGTTTTCACTCGAGTAAACTGCTCTATGCGGGATACAGCGTCACGTACAAAGCAGGGTAAGCAGATGGAACCTAGTATTAAGACACTCCGTTCCCCATGTTCCGCCGAATTATATGGCATTGAGCGTTAGGTGGCGGAATTCAACCAACACCAAAGCGAAAAAAAATTAAAATATTAAATATTTCGTTTTTTCGAGTGGAAATCGAATCCACAACCTGTCCCGTTTATAGACGATATATACGCTTTTACCCCTATCCTACGACTGGACTGAAGCCATATTATTAATGTCATGTAATATACCTGTCTATTGATATAGGAAACTAAGTACAAAGGAAACGAATTCTTAAGTTTTTATGTATAGGTAGGTTATACATTATTTATCGTTTCTAAAATAAAGATTTAAATCGCTATGTAGCAAACGGAATTAAATATATTTAATGCGTTATCATATTCAATTCACGTGCATTATTGAATAATAATAGAAAACTTTGCTTACTCTAAATTATAGAGGCATTTTAATATTAAAAATAATCATATAACACTTTATAAGATTGTTTAATGTATATTTATAATGTACATTTTTTTAAAGCCAAAATAAGGAAACATTAATGTATATAGAAAATATATGTTTCATATTATATACGTATAATATTATAGTTGGTACCTACTCAGTACCTACAGATACTTGACATTCTTGTTTTAGCTTACAGTTAAACTGAATTTTAAATGTTTATATAGAAAATATATACGTAGAATAATGAAGTTATGGTTACAATTAAAAATGTATATTAAGAATACATACCAATATAATCTCCGAAACACCAAAGATTTCACATCACATAAAAATACAACAACAATGCTAATGCCAATATATGCTATATTTATATCACTGTGCACATTGAAAGTTACTTAAAAATGTTATGTACATCATTTTTCGCTCGATTTTATTTAAAGTTTCAACCAAACTATACAATAATAGAAAAGTTTTGAAAGTAATTAAAATATAATAGTGACGTTCGTTCGATCGTTTCGTGTCGTTCAACCGGTAAGGCAAGTACGATACCTGCTTAGGACCCGTCGTCTTGTGTACTGTCCAATCACCATTAACCAAAGCCTCTATCACAAATGTAGAGGACGGAACATAAGTTGTTGACGATTTCTACGATGTGCGAGGGAGAAAAAAAATATAAAATTTACTGTCATCGGGATTCGTAACAGTAGTGTTGTGCCACATTCAACTGTCTTTTATGCCAATCTTATAATTAAGTTGTCTCTTGCACTGCATAATAATGAAGATTTATTCCATTTATTCATTTGTGTATTGTTATTCATTAAGATATATTTTACTACTAAGCAGGTATTATTTACATTCACATTAGACATTCTTAAATGAATTGTGATAAAGAGACATTAAATGAGCATCAATAACGTTAAAAAGATTATATGTCGCCCTTCCTAAAGCTGTATGCTAGAACTCTTTAATAATTAATTAAAAATTAAATACTCTTGAATTAGAATATTTGAACAGAATATTCAAATCTGGTACATTAAGTACTTTTAATTTGTCTTATAAAGGCAAAGCTTGAAACCCTTATAAACTGAGCACAGGGCTACACAAAGCAATAATTATTTTTAATAATGAAATGAGAAAAAGAGCTTTAGTGTAGTCATCGTCCTAAGCTTCTGCTGCAATGCCACTTTATTACAACGTAGATTGTTCATTTTCTGACGATTTTATATCGTGTATATACAAATCTCTATATATAATAAAGAACAACATCGGTAAAAATATTTAGTCTGTACATTTAGTCATTTTGACTGTAATGGATATAGAGACACTTAAAATAATAATAGAAGGCAAACTTTTTTTTTTAATTTCTTGTCTGTCTGTCTGTCTATTTGTATGGTCACATTTTTCTCTGAAAGTACTGAATGATTTACTTAAAAGTTTCACCAGTAGCTTTATTTTAACTCAACTTAATATTTAAAGTTTGTTTCATCAAAATCATTCACGATTCATTAAAAAAAAAGTTATTTATATATTTGAATGAACTCAAGGCATTAGTTCGCCTGGGAATGTTATATAGCAGTCTTAACCACTGTTGTTCAGAGTACAAACAATAGAGTAAACAAATTTAAATTGTTAGTGAAGGTTACCTTCATAAATAATAACAGTTCAGTTTAATTCAACACATAGATAAAGACTAAGACTAAGAAATATTAAGTAAATACATCGATTCTTCGATTCGTTCGTTCGTTCGTTTGAAATAAATCTATATAAAAATGCCTAAAACCAGCCTTTCTACGTGTTCTCTGTAATAACTGCATATTTACCAATTGTACATTTAGCCAATAATATATGTAACTAATTTAAAAACTGTATAAGAGTTAATATGTAATCATTACAGTTATTTTACAAAGTATATTATGAATCCTTCTAATCGTTGTAAACAATATTTATTATTGATTATAAAAAAATCTTAATCAGTCAAGTCTTTTCTATGGAAATTGTTCCCGAGAATTAATATAAGAGCCAAAGTAGAACTTTAAAATATTTTTATATACATAATGCATTTCAACAATGACGATTTTAGTCTACGTCGATTTCTCAAACACCATTTAAATAATGTTAAGTGCATTGTTGTTCGTTAAGAAAATAGAATAAATTTTATTATTTCATAAAATTAGCTTCAGATTATTATTTTATACATAAAGAAATCGATCTAGTGCTGTTCTACTGACAATTTGGATTTTGGCAAGTGACAACTGACAACACTAGTTAGTGCTTGCTTCATCAGGTTCGTGCTTAAGAATTGAATTTCGATTTTCGATAATATTGTCATAATCATATAGATTTAATTTATGTGCATATAAATTAATTATTTACTTGTGGTGTTAAATTAAAATCTTTAAAGAAATATAGATGTAGAGCTGCCTAAAAAGTTAAGTACATGTCTTCTTATTATAAGAAAGTCTTCTTTCGATTTATTAAGAAATAAAAGATCTGTTATAAAGTTTTAGAATCATTTTATTTTCAATAACATAAAAATGTTATGTTTTCCCATTTTACACATTTCAAAAAGAACTCCAGTGGATACCAACCTGTTTAAAAGGATCATATAAGATTAAGTTTTACTACTATAGTACAGTTTGGCTTTTCATGAACTCCTTTAGACATGGGTATATTTTGTATTAGAATTCTTCACTTATTTCCAAATGCTGTTTCTTAAGATTGTATGAGCACAAAATCTACTTTACTTGACAGCAGTTCATTACAATATTCAACAAAATATATTGTAATAATTTTAATTCACTTTTGGATGAATCAATCATTTTGATTTTTGTTGTCTGTTCATGTGATATGCTATACATTTTTATGATATTTCAAAATGTTGTATAAACAAACTAAATTTATTCACCCTAGAAAGGTAAATTTATAAAAAATTATGGTTTGGTCATGACAAAAATCAATGTGTTAATCCATCCAATAGCAATATTCACTACAATAAATAGAACTAGCTAACTGGAATTGAAGGTCCCTTAAAAGTATGTATTTAAAGTTAAAAAGCTGTGATCAACTAGACTTATTAGTTTTTACTACACCTCACCACACATGACCATTTTTTTATTTGTTTGAATAATTGACCACCGCTTTACACAAGACTTATTATATTGGTTTTCATAATAGGTGACTAACTCTATAAGAGGCGTCCATATTCATAGCATGAAGTAAACAATGCACAATCACCAATTTTTTACAAAAGTTAGTGAGAAGTTTTACATATAACTCTAAATTACAGAATATTAATTATAAACTGTTTTTAACTTCAAACATTAAGATATTGGTGAAGACATTTTTCATATTAAATTAATAAATCTTTCATATAAACTCTTAATGTGGGTATTGACAAATGTTACAGAGTATAGTGTACCATTCCCCATTGACCATAAATATGTGACACCATGTGTTAATATTTATATAACATAGTACCTAGTTAGGAACTTTTTGCTTGCCTGGTTTTCTTATAGTGATTGCATGAATGCTTGCTGTATAAACTTTTATGGTGTGTTATACTGCATGCAAAGTAAATGTTTATCAGTTGTTACGGTAAAAGAATGCCACATATATTTTACATTGTTGGTTTTTTGGTAAATCCTTGTGATCAAGTTGTAATACAGGCAAGAAAAGAGCAAAAATGAGCATTGTACATGAAGTTTAGCATGTTGTGCAACATATCATGCTTGCCGTGAATGGTACATTCCACCCCATAATATTGATCAGTATCTTTCTGAAATTTGCCTAATAGTTGCAGATGTTGTTAAGACAACATTGCATTATAATGTTATACAGATTTTACTTTCCTGGAGATACAATAGTGTTCCAAAATGGTGAATTTTATGGGAACTTAATTCCATTTAGATTTTGAAATATTTAATATTAGCTACAATTATTACATTGTTAAGGTTTTTTTAACAAAAATGCATTGATTAAACTGAGAATATGTGTATAAGTTGAACCAAACATTTGAAAATATGTGAAATATGTATATCATCAATGCTATGCTCATCACAATTTTCATATTATTTATCAGTTACTCAACAGTGAATAAAACTATAATATATATATTTTAAAATAACATCTAAAGATAATAATATATAAATGTAAATGTGTATGTATATATATATTTATATATATATAAATCTATTGATTATTGCTTTGTTTTATGAATCAATCCATGATTTTTTTTATTGATTAATATATAATTAAGATGAGCAAAGATTGAGAAGATCTACTATTAGCTTAGATTCAGAATTAAAAAGCATTTCAGAGCACAAAACAAAGACATTGAAGAATAAAAACCAATAATATGTTAACTATGTTCAATAGTTTTATTTAATAATATTCAGAACAAGTAAAAAAATAAAAATAATTTGATAACCTGAAGTTAACATTAAAAATTTTACAAAATAATTTCTATTGCAATAAATTAATTATAATAAATTCAATATTTGAGGCCGCTGTAAAATAGAGATAGATAGATATTTAAAATTGTCTTGCACTCTGAACGCATGAAGACATGTATATGGTACTTGTAATTTGTATGTACATGTAAAACCATGTGTAGATTTTTAATTTATTAATACTACACTAAAACTGGCCATCATATAAGTATCTGCCATGTTTTCTAGATAAAACTAGATAATATAATATTCTTAACTAGATTCTTATTTACAAATAATACAGTTCATTACTCTTTTATAGAAATTAAAATATATTTCTATCATTCTTCGATTCATATAACGCAAAATAATTTAACAGAGTTCAATTTTGCACTCAACATTTACAATATAGATCTGTAACAACTAATTCGTTACAATTTGTTGATTTGAAACAATTCATTTAGAATATATCACCCAAAAAGCGAGTAGCGCTATACTCACGTATCCTATACCTTACTATTTAAAAATGCAGAATATGCGAAAAACGTCAATGAATATCTTACATTAAACGGCAATTGAACATTATAGTTCGCTCGCATTAAATAGGAACTATAAGATTCATGCTGCCGTCCCGCGACCGTCGCGATGCTTACGTTATATGTACCAGGCGGTGCGACGTCCTGTATGTTACCGAAATAACGAATATGAATAAAAATATATTCTTTTATATACAAGTGGTGAACTATTCACAGTATATGGACACAAATAAAAACACTTTAATTGATAATAATATTATCAAATCGAATAAGAAGTTGAATTAATACATCATTAATTTGTGTTACATTTTAAACTACAGTTTAGAATATAGGGGGCTTAGGAGCGCCACTGTAGGTGCGGCAGTGCGAGGAACTATACATGCACAACACCGCAGTGCAATGGCATGCGCGGCCCGCGTCTCGCCTCAATACAATATTAACTATAATATTATATCTATTTATTTTCCTCCTGCACCCTTGTTTTAACAAGGCGCAGATTGTGACTATGTCGAATGCCGCTTTCTTCACTCAGAGATAAATTAGATCAGATAATCTATAAGAATGTCAAATTCTTCTGGCAAAAATATGCGACACTCAACGTTTTCACTATGGGAGAAAGGAACTAAAATCTAGTATCACAATGTCGGGCTCCCCCTCATACGAAGAGCTGGATTTTCGCCGTACACGGCACACACGCGGAAGCTGAATGACTAAAGAGATCGCGTCACCTCACAAAAGTTTTCATTCATAGGGTTCTAAATGCCCTTAGTTTATGTCTCTAGTTCACTCAAATAGCGCCAAGAGGTCATCGGATGACGGCGCTCTTGGCGGATGCGAGCCCGCTGACGAAGATGACGAGGGCGGCGTTGCCAATAGCTCCCCTAGTGCCGGCGCATCCAAGTATGACAGTAGTTCCATTGGATCGACACTCGTCTCCGGTAGCAACTGTAAAATATAATTTTGTAGCTTATATTGTATGTAGGCATGAAACATCTTAACTGTGGATATAGCGGATGTAATCTGAATATACTACACGCTTTTTTCTTAAATCATAATGATATCTTATAAGCTTAACAGTAATATAGTTACTTACATTAAGGTTATCGGTGCCTTCACCGTCTATAACAGCTGCGGGATCAAAGTTTAGATCTGCTGGAATGTCAACATCAGTGAGGGGATGATGGTCGACGGAGGGTGGTCCGGGCGTGTGACTGGAGCCCGGCGTGTGCGCGCCGCCACCGCCGCCCGGAGTGTGGGCGGAGCCTGGCGTGTGCGGGGTGTGAGGCGTGTGCGGCATCTATTAACATTATTTTATTGTTAGATACAGTATAGATTTTAAAACAAGTATCGTTTTCTTTCAAGTGTAAATTAAAAAAAAAACAGTAGCTTCCATACACTACTTACCTGCTCGTTAAGACTTTTTTCCATTGCGTTAAGTGGATCCAAAGAATTAACACTGTCATTCAGGTGTGAAAGTGGGCCGTTACCAGCAAACTCATTACTGCCGGGACCATTGTTCATGCCAAAATCATAGTTTTGATTACTAGATCCTGAGTTTCTATTTTGACTTCCTTGATTATAGGATGATATCATAGAGCCGCTTGCAATAGTATTCATATCTGGAGGCAAGTAAGGTGAAAGTGCCTGATTCATGTCCCAATTGTTCATGGTTGGCATGTTCATTGATCCAGGTGACATTGCTTTACCTCTTTTCCCCAGTGCCGTCACTGCTGTCTTCTTCCTGCTACAAATTGTTATCAATTATTATTTACGAAATTAAGTGTATAATTGTACATAATGTATGAATTAAATATTTAAGGAGAAAATAATATTTAAATTAAAAATAGTATGGCTAAATTACATACCTTTATACCAGCGTTAGCACTGATCTTAGTTGCTTTCCAATTTGCCCCACTATCGATGGTTACTTCATCTACATCCGAGTTGTTTAACGTATTCAGGATGCCCCACATATATTGGTCTACCTCTAAGCCTTCCAGCTGGGCTGGTTTACTGTAATAAAATAATATATTATTATAAGTTTCCACGTAAGTATGTACATTTTTAATTGAAACTACATAGCTTCAGTTAAGAAATTTTGAGTTACTTACTTACAAACCGGACATCGCCATGAACCTCTTTCGCAATTGAGTTGTAAATATGATTCCAAGTCAAAACATTGTATATGTTTACATTCATGTCCTCGAGCTGGTAAAGTTATTTTCTTAAAGGTAATAGGACATTTCAAGGATACTTTTAAGGCCGTCTGTTCGACACTATCTCTGTCGCTGCCAGGGTTAGAGCTGTTGTTTGTATTAGCTGATGTTTGACTAAAGTTCATCTTTATTTTAGCAATGCAATGATCTGCAGTTAGTAAACGTTTTCTAAGCAATCCTTGTAACACGATAGTTGTAAGACAAACAGATGAGACTGGAAAAAAATAGGAAGTTGTTAGCTTTCCCTTGAAGTTTAACATTCCTTAATAATGTATTATAATTTATAATCATTTAAATACTTACACAACAACAAGCAGATACTGTGATCTGTATTGTGTTTCTGCCAGGTTGACAAACTTCTTTCAGGTACAATGGTTTGTGTGATGTTTTATTTTCGCCTCTATCAATGACTAATGGTGTTGCATTAACTGATACTTGTACACTTGCTGGCCAGTTAGTATTCATTTGTCGGTCCTCATGATGGAAACATTTGAGCTGTAGCTCTAAATCTGATCTGTAAATATCATCATTATTCTATTATAAATCTGATTCAATGATAAACTCTTACATAAATATATCAATTTTCTGTAAACAAAAAAAATATATATCAAAATTTATATTTACCTCCATATTAATGTCGAGTGCACCGTGGGTTTCAATTGGAATACATGATTGCTAACTGCTAAATTATGTTCTAATCTAAAAGGAGGCAATATAATACCATCTCTTACGGGGAATGTTAACCGGAGCTCGTCATCTGAAAATAAAAAAAATGGATCATATCGAACACTTATACAATATTATTGGTGATTGGCGTGAAAATGTTAAAAAAAATGTCATTCTTACTTTGCATGCCCATCGGTGGTTTGAGTTCATTAAAGTGAGGCTTCACATCAGCATTTGGGCTGATGTATGGTGGCATACTGCTTGCAGGTGTAAGCGGCGGCGTAGGATTTCCGGGTACCGGGCTGTGCTGATAACTCATGTTCGATCGCATTGCCACTTCTTGCGCAAACTGTCCGCCATACTGCCCACCATATTGACCATTTCCACCTTGGTGTTGAGGAAATTGATTTGGTACTCCACCATTAAAATATTGCCCCTGGTTAGAATAAGGTGGCGTGGTTTGCCTCATGCTACTTCTCATCCCCCCGCCAAAGTTGTTACTCGGACCGAGTGCCTGCTGTGGTGGGTATTGACCTTGGAAACTTGGCCTTCCACCATAGCCTGACGGATATTGAGCAGGACCTGGGCCAAATCCAGGTTGTGCGCCCATATATTGAGTTTTCCTTGAACCCATAAGCATAGTTCCAGATGGATATGGTGCGTGTCGTCTTTGATATCCTGGGCCCATTTTGGCTGATCCACCCATTTGTCCAGGTCCCATTTGTGAAGTCATCATATTTCCATGCATACCCATATTGGCCATCTGAGCCATGGGGTTCATACCATTCATAGCATTTCCCATCTGGCCCATGCCAGTCATGCCATTCATACCGCCAGTGCCCGCCATTCCCATTCCCGTCATACCAGGATTATGGCTGCGCTGCTGACCGTAGCCATTCATCGCACCATATTGAGGATTTCCCATAGTCATGTTGCTTTGCATCTGAAACACACAAAGATTAATTTAATTTTTGTACGAAAAAGCAGTATTTGTTTTGTGTGCGAATTGTTTTTTTTATGTGTGAATACATCCATGGGTATATTACCTGCGAGAAAGGCTGCGAGTCCTGCATCGCGGCCGTCGTGGCCGCGGCGACCATCGCGGCGGTGGCGCCGAACTGCGCGTTCTCGCCCCCGCCGCTCATCGCGCCCGGACCGCCGGCGCACCCATAGCCGCTGTTAATTAATACTTCAATGTATATTCATTTGATATAAAAATATCTTGTCAAAAAAATAGTATTACTTCTCATAGTGAAATCAAGAACACTTGAACAATATTATATTATAAAATTAAATATAATAAAATATATGTCTTCTTTTACAGCTGTTTCAAATTATATAGTAACATTTATTACTATATAATTTTCAAATAAGTATTGCAGCTGTTGTATGATAAACGCAAATTTTAATTTCAATAACCTTTTATGAATAATTAAAATTAAATAAGCGTGAAAACAATAATACTATTGTTACAAACATCAAGTATATAGTTTATATTAGAACGTGAAATCATTCTAGTTAATTTTATTTCACCTACGATATGAATAGTTTCTATTCCATTGCATGTGGCCTTGCAGAGTCTTACATTTTACATTCCACACGTTAACGCATCGATTTTATTAATAAACATAGACTCAATATTGAACCCAAATTTTATTGACATAAGATATTTTTTATGCGTTTTGAAAATTTATTATTTTCTTAACAATGAAAGAAAAAAATCAATATGGTCGTTCATATTGAGTGACGCGTTGTTACCCCTGTGTTTCAATCGGGATGTATGTTTGATTTTTTCTATAGTGCCGGAGTGGGAGAACGATTCATGTGAACTGCTTTTGGGGCGAATTCCCGAGCCTTCCCGGAGCCCTTCCTAATAATTCCCATTCGACAAATGGCCGACAAACACTCGCACGGGCTTATTGTTACTAGCGCTTCTGTAGTAGTGCAACAATGTGGTCTATTGTGTTATGAAATATTTTTTAATGAATATTATTAACGTATATAAAAACAATATGGGAACCAAACTTTTAGAGAATACTTCCGAATATATTTCATTAAATTATACAAAATAATAACTTAAAAAACCCAAAATTGCAATACATATATCTTTTTGCTGACTGCTATCGAATTGAATTTTAAAGTTTTACAAAAGTGTTGATTCGGATCGTTTATGAATTGCTTAATAGGTACTTAGTAGCGTTGACAACCAACAAACGTAAGTCAACAACGCTCAACCCGATGTATATATACAATTGAGACTGCAGATGATTTACAAGGGTCCTTTCTTAGGTAAACTCGGGTCGACCTACACTTCTTTTTTTATAAATTTGTCTGAGACGTTTTCTTTTTGTTGTATACGTCGCCCGCCTGACAAAAAATCAAGAGTGTTCTGCATCCTGATTTTTTTTACTAGTACCATATCCGAATAATCGCTTACGCTCCGTTCAAAATATTTTGGGGTCTTGAATGCAAGCGGTTGGCAACGGCATTTCTATTGAGACAATTCGTGGAACGTTCGTTAACAAAGCTTTTACAAAGGTGTGTACATGAATACTCCAACAAAATGTTAAACTAATATCTTATAAACTAAAATATTGCCATGCTTTTAAAATTGTACGTATCAATTTTTTTGTAATAATTACAAAAACAATCTGGTATATAATAATCTTCCATAAATTAATTTTATATTTATAAAATAATGATAAAACAAATAACTTCCAATGCCTGTGCTATTTTCAAAGACTGGAAGGTGTTTGGCATACTATTGAGAGATGGGCGAGTAACGTGTAAGTATTTTGATACATAGGCTGCAGTTAATTTTAGATAGTTGCGCAGACGTGGTGAATTCTTTGCTAATTGGCAATAGTAATAATCACGTGTTCGATTAATTCCTCAGACACAACTGTGTAAAGAGTACACAATTTTTTGGACTTTCGTGTTGTTACTAATTTATTTGGCAACAGCTTAAATTTAAATATGGATGCTATGTTAAATAAAGCATTATCAATTTTAACTTTTGTATACGTTATTATCGTGGTAGCGTGAAACCGTGGAATGCTTCGACCCCAAGTTCATCGACAGTTGGTCACCCCCATTAAAATGCCTCTTCAAAATTCTGGCTTGTGCGCACATTGCCAGCTCGTAATGGTATACGTTTTATAATTATGAAATCAATGTAACAGCAAATTTTATCTAAATATAAATAAAATATTTATCTAATTTTGATATAGTAAAAAAAAACCATTATATGAATTATTATTAAATGTTCATGTAAAATTTTCTTTAGATGTTATGTTTTTCACAAATATTTCCTTTTTATTCCTTACTTAATTCTTAAGAGTGATAATTAAGAGTTTACAGATATTATTACACCAATTTTTATCTTATTATGATCAATTGACGCCCGGGTTGGAAGCGAATGAATCATGCTTCAAGGAGCAAATTCCGGGGGTAACAAATGGAGGCGAGCGTTTGGGGTGAATACGACACAATGAGCGGGAAGGGTCGACTAGCCCGAGTCGCCTGCTTAGGGTAAGTGGGCCCGCTCACGTCAATATGGAGCTTTATTACGAAGCTGCGATAACAATTTGTTTTCCTGTTTGAGATAAATTGAATCTTAACAAATGTAATGTAAAGTTTTATTTATTTATGTTTATATTATATTATAGGCACTACGCTTATATGAGTTGAAAATATAAACCAAAAATAAAAACTTTTCATAAAATACAAGATCTACGTTAAATTCAACGTAGCATATACCCATAAGCAACATGTAAAGTTCCTAATATTTATTTATAACAAAGATGAAGTTCGTAATTTTTACTTATTATTAACACATAAGGAGTAATAAAGTACATTAAATTTTATCGATTGTAATAATATATTTGCACATAGGATTTTTTTTAGTTAGTAGGTTTTAAGTATTTACAGGAAATTAATACAAACAGCTTACGCCTTATACTTATATTTAATTCAACGATATATTTTTACGAAATAACCAAAATATTTTAATTAGTGTTTAACTATTCGATGCGCTCTGTGTATTATTAATGTATTGTTTGTTTGTGTTTATTGTATAAGCTAAAGTGCAGTCACCGCTTGCATTCCCACCGTTTAAGTGTCTGTGTATAAACCTATGTGTGCGTCAGATTATAGAAGTGTGCGCGTACGTTTGATTGTGTGCGTGTACAGGGTGCCGAAAGCGTTTGCGTGTGTGAATGGAAGAGCACATTTCCATTTCTTTCATTATAATTGCAGTGATGTGCATCGTGCGATTCACATCGTTACATTAATGCTGTGTGTAACTAACCCTTTGCTCACTAGGGGCTTCCGGATTAGGTGTAGATGTGTGTATTTAACTTTTTGGTAAATAAATTATATGTAATTTTAACGTGTTCAAATTATTTTGCAGTTGCGATTGCTTACGTAATTCTTGTTATATTTTATTTTTTATTACTTTTGTTAACTACGATAAGGTAAGCAAAGGTAAGCTAGTCACGTTTCAGCGTTTTGTTTAAATGTAAACAAACTTGTTCCGGATAAGATAAAAACATTCTAATACGTGTATGTGGCTGGTTCAGAATTTGATCTGTAACCGTTTTTATTTTTTAATTAGATTAGACAATTAAAAAAAAAAATTTTTTTTTAAATTTCGTAAAAAATATGGGTCAAAATTAAATAATTTTATATTAGCTACTAACCTTGGCGCGTTTACTCTGTAGCCTATGTTATCGAGAAAATTATGATGCTTTTCAGCGTCGGGAGCGTGTGCTCCCACGTAGCTTATGCTTGTTCCCGCGTATCCTGCCGTATTACCAGAGTTCGCCGTCCTGTCGACTCAATGCACCTCCTGAAATACGATGCACTTCACTGTAGGTAACTTCATGAAGGATTCTCGCTCTTATGCAATATATAAAAAAAATCCATCTGCTCTTTTATAATTACGCATTCGTGTCACTTCCAATCGACAGTATAGAATAATGACGTAATTTAATATATTTGGTAAAATTAACACTATTGAGCTCATAAATAAACATAATATTCTACATATCAGTATAAAATATTAAGAATGCTATTTAATATTCTTTTGCATACCGCTTTACCATTTTATGTAGGTATATTTAAAAATAATTTAGTGATAACATTTGTAACAAAATAAAACGTATGAAGGATTTCAAAACAAAATATGTTTCATATTTCCGTAGAGAATAGTGAGAGCGTCTTCTCTGCACAATCAGCTGGAGCGTATTTAACGTAGCATACTCTACGACCGTTTAAACCGTAGCAATTTCTTTTAAATATGAAATCATTGGCTTCCGACATTGAAATACAACTGTACATATATTACAAGTGTTAGGAATAAAATAAAGATGGATTTTTTTACGAATTAATTTGTTAAACACACCTTAAAAGTTTTTATTCTAATTCACAATTTTTTCTTTATCAGTCATTAGCACTACAACTCAAGTTATATTACTTCCGATATCTTCTTTAAAAATCCAATTATTATAACTCTTGGCAATCCTTTTAGTGGTTCACTGCACTGTTTCGATGTCTCAAAAATCGAGAAATCACTACACAGGTTTGCACGTAAGCATCCAAATCCAATAAGGCTCGCAATTGTCACAAAATTAAATCATTCCACAGTACAATAGTTTGAAACGTTCTCAAACAGACTTTGAATTTAACGAAACATTATAGACGTGTTGCACGAGTGCCGACGTCGACGTCACTGACACTAAGCGACCACACGTCCGCCCGTCAAAGGTAACACTGGCTGGCAAACCGGCGACGGTGAGTGAGAGGTTGCGCCGCGGGGCGCTCCCACCCCGCGCGATGTTGCCAGCTCGCCGCGATAAAGTGGCGCACCCCCGCGTCCCCCCACCGCACGTCGCCGTCTCGGCCGCGCTCGGGCGCCGTCGTCGTCGCCTCCACTCCCTGCCCCACCCCGCGTACTCGATGTTTCATTTCACGTAACGGTCCCCAATCGAGCGCGATACTGCGAGTGCGATGGTCGCTGTGAACTTTCACTGGATGTCATTATGTTTGCTCTTAGTATAATTAATTTATGGGATTACGAGGTACTTGTATTTCGTAAACTTGATATAATGTCAACTTTCAAGAATTAACAAATTATTAGTAATTTTTTTTTACTTATTCGAATTGAATTACTACAATTAGAACAGATTATTAAATTTATTATACTTCATAATTATAAAGTCGAATATGGCAGGCAGGTCCTAGACTCTTTCGATTATGCCATTTGTAACTTTGTAGCGTATTAATTAACGAGTTTAAACAATAGCGTATCGCGCTGGTCACTCACTACCTGAGCATGACGGTAGAGGACAAGTGACTCGTCCTGCGATGTCCTTGCCGTCATCGATACAAGTCTCGAGAATTTGTAGGAAACCTTTTGCTTTATTAACATAATATATTTTTTATCAAAACATATTTGTTTTCAATTGTTGTCAAAGTTATTTAATGTGTAAAAATATTTTTTAATTTATTAATAATGACTGATGATTGGGGGACAAAGTTGCTCGCGTCCGTAGGTTTTCCCACCTTACCTAGGCCCACCCTACACGTGTCCCCTGGGTGGTGCTAAATGAGTAACAACGCCGAGCACCAGGCGGCGGGCAATTAACCTGGCACCAGGGCCACTAGCCCAGAGGAACTAAATCTCCTCTAAATCAGTGGAATAATATGAGTTACTAATCTGACACTCAACAGGTCTCCTAGAACATCACCGCGAAAATCTTAATAGCAAAACACCCATTGTAACTCTAAACACCAGGCATGGTCATGCCTTAAGTCTCTTCAGATGTGGCCTAAGGGAACCAACCCCTACAGAAAAGCAAAAGCTGTAATCAGCAAAATTTATGAATGTCGAAATCAAATACAGAACTACCCCAGGAGGGTACCACCGAAAGTGGAGAATCCCTCCCTGCACAAAGTTGCTCACAGCGGCTGAGTCCAGGCTGCCCCACCGAATCTGGGGGGGGCAAATTTCGATTAAATGAACAAAGCAAGAACAACCAAATTACAAACCATAAAATACTATCTCAGCAAGTTTTTCATAGAAGCATGTTTACAAATCGTCGAAGATCAAACTCTTTTAATAGTCATCCAACAGATAGGATCACAAGCGCAGGAATCTCTACAACAGATGAAAATAGTAGTGACGTAGAGCAAAACGAAGAATGGACCGAAATTCGCAACAAGAAAAGGCTAAGGAGTAGCCCTGAAGCACTTATACGGTCACAGAAGCAAACAAAACTGAACTACTGGCTTGCTGCCCCAACACCAACTTCAAACAGTTTTTCTGCACTCAACAATGACCCAGTTACAACTGAGGTACTAAAGCCTAGCAGACCACCACCAATCTTTGTAGATAGAGTCAATAACATTCAACCATTGACTAAAATGCTACATGAAGTAGCTGTAGGAGATTTTGAAATTAAAATATTAAAAACTGATCAAGTAAAAATACAGGCTAAATCTCCAGAATCATATTCAACAATATACAAAGAGTTAAAAAAGAGAAACACTGAATTCTTTACCTACCAACCTAAAGAAGAACGAAGCTTCAGAGTTGTCCTAAAGAAAATTCACCACTCAACTGACCCTGAAGACATTAAGTTGGCATTAGAAGAACTCAATCATGAAGTTAGAAATGTATGGAACATCAAACACAGACAAACGAAAAAACCACTTAACATCTTTTATATAGATTTAAAACCCCAATCTAACAATAAAAACGTTTACAATGTTAAAAGTATACTCAACTGCATAGTTACCTTTGAGGCCCCAAGAGCCAAACGGGAAATTCCTCAATGTACCAATTGTCAGCAGTATGGGCATACAAAAAAGTTTTGCCACAGAGAGGCAAAATGTGTCAAATGTGCAGGTGCACACCACACTTCCGAGTGCCCCAGAAAAGAGCGATCAGATAAAGTCAAATGTATTCTTTGTGACGGAAACCATCCGGCAAATTATAAAGGCTGTACTGTATACAAAGAATTGCAAAAAATTCAGTATCCTACTCCATATCAAAGAAAAAACTGGAAGCAAAACAATGCAAAACCATCCCTACAAAAAGACGAAAAAGAAAATAGTTCAAAAAATTACTCTGCAATACTACAACAAAATTTACAGCCAGTTCGCAGCACCAATCGCAGCACTGACACACAAAACTTGCCAAGTTCAGAAACCACACTGCTGAAGATTAATGAAACTATGCAAACTATTATGAATCAAATACTGTCCTTAACAAAATTATTGACAGAGCTCATGTCAAAACTTGCCTTACATTCCGACCACTAAACATCTGTGTCTGGAATGCTAACGGACTGTCAAAACACTCGGAGGAGTTAAAATTATTTTTGAAGACACAAAACATTGACATCATTCTAATTTCGGAAACTCATTTTACCAGCAAAAGCTACTTTAAAATACCTGGTTACTCATTGTATCACACAATGCACCCAGATGGAAAAGCTCACGGTGGCTCAGCAGTCTTAATTAAGAGTAATATCAAGCACTACGAGTCCCCATCTTACTCGAAAGCTTACCTTCAGGGCACTAGTATTGTTGTTACTGACTGGTCCAGTGATCTAACCATTTCAGCTTTATACTGCCCGCCACGACATAGCATTAAGCAAAATAATTTCGAAGAATTTTTTAAGTCTCTCGGTCATCGTTTCATAGCGGGTGGTGACTATAATGCTAAGCACACGTTTTGGGGGTCTAGGCTCACTCTACCACGAGGACGCGAACTTTTTAAATGCATCCAAAGTAACAATCTCGAAGTTTTGTCGAATGGAGAACCCACTTATTGGCCAACAGATCAAAACAAAATACCTGACGTTATTGATTTCTGCGTAGTGAAAGGAATTTCTAAAAGGTATATATCGTGCAAAAACAGTTTAGACCTATCGTCAGACCACTCACCAATTATTGTTAGCTTATCTACTGCCTTGGTTGAAAAAGAACCTAAATGCGTCTTACACAATAAAAGGACTGATTGGACATTATTTCGCTACTTTGTCGATTCCGCTCTCAAAGAGCCTATTAAACTAAAAACGGAAACAGACATTATTGCAGCAGTTGAATGCTTTACAAAAACTGTACAAGATGCAGCATGGAACTCTACTCCAGAAAGCAAAAGAATGGCTGATGATTACTATATAACTAACAATATAGTAGAACTTTTAAACAAGAAAAGAAAGCTCCGCAAAAAGTGGCAATCAAATCAGTGCCCTCGATTAAAAAAGCGATTAAATTATACCACTAGATTGCTCACTAACATTATTACAATAGAGCGAAATAGTAGCTTTGGAAGTTTTTTGGGTGGACTTGACGCAACCTCCAATACAGACTATTCCCTATGGAAGGCCACGAAAAAATTTAAACAGCCTGTAACGAATTCCCCAGCTCTTCGAATGTCAAATGGCAAATGGGCTCGAACGGACACTGAAAAAGTTGATCTTTTTTGTAATCACCTAGATTCTGTGTTTAGACCTCACCCGAATGAAAACCCGCCTACCGATGAGAAAGAAGTTTTGGAATTCTTAAGTGATGAAAATACGAGAAACGAGGAAGTTACGATAAAATTCACTAAAGATGAAGTGATACGCGCAATCAAAAATGTCGATCTCAAAAAGGCGCCTGGATACGACCTCATTACTGCCAGATTACTAAGAGAATTACCACAATCTTGTCTAAAACTACTTACGTCTATCTACAACTCTATGAGTAGGTTAAATTTTTTCCCACCACAATGGAAAGTTGCCCAAATAATAATGATTCCAAAGCCTGACAAAAATCTTGAAGATCCTAAGTCGTATAGGCCTATCAGCTTACTATCTATCGCTTCGAAGGTATACGAGTCTCTCTTACTGTCTCGCTTACTTCCGATCATAAAGGAAAAACGACTAATACCAGATCATCAATTTGGATTTAGGCAACAACACTCCACTGTTGATCAAGTTCACAGACTAACAGAAAAAATTATGACCGCCTTCGAAGCTAAGAAGTACTGTGTAGCTGCCTTCTTGGACATTTCTCAGGCTTTCGATCGAGTGTGGCATGAAGGCCTGTTGTACAAAATTAAAGCATCAATGCCCAATAATATATTTAAAATCATCCAGTCCTTTTTAACACACCGCCACTTTATGGTCAAAGTAGGGGATACTTTGTCTCACCTCTGCCCAATATTGGCGGGCGTACCACAGGGAAGTGTTATCGGTCCTATTCTTTACCTGTTTTACACCTCAGACTTACCCACCAGTGCGGCAATCACAACTGGAACTTTTGCAGATGACACCGCAGTATTATCTATACAGAGTGACCCAGTAATGGCTTCAAATATATTGCAATCTGGTCTAGATAATATAACAATCTGGCTTAAGAAATGGAGGATCAAAGCTAATGAAAATAAGTCTGTACAGGTCACTTTCACCCTCAGAAAAAGGACATGTCCCTTAGTCAAACTAAACAATATTGAAATTCCTCAAGCAGATCATGTACGATACCTGGGCCTACACTTGGACAAACGTCTTACATGGCAGAGACATATATTCAATAAAAGAAAACAACTTGGCTTGCAACTAAGAAAGCTCTATTGGCTCATAGGTCGTAAATCTCAGCTATCTTTAGAAAATAAATTATTACTATATAAAGCTATACTAAAACCAGTTTGGACCTACGGAATACAACTGTGGGGAACAGCTTCTCATTCCAACATTGAAATCATCCAAAGATTTCAAAACAAAATGCTACGCATTATTACTAACGCCCCATGGTTCGTGACCAACGAACAACTGCACAAAGATTTAGCAATGCCTACAGTTAGTGACGAAATAGTGAAATTCACTAAAACATATAAAAAAAGAATACTAAACCACCCAAACGCACTTGCCCAAAAGCTTATGGACGATATAAAATGCCAACGCCGACTTAAGCGAAAGATTCCCCAAGACATGCTGCAATAAAAGCAAAAAAATATTTTTAAGTAGGGTGTGACACAAGTCGCATTGCCTACACAGGTCAATCAAATCCTTGACATACCTACCGCTGAATGTCCCATATTGGCGACAGATTGCAGTATAATGAAAAGTTAAAAAAAAAAAAAAAAAAAAAAAAAATTAATAATGACTACAGCAATTAAGTTTATTTACAAGTTCCATGCTATACTTGCCGTAACGCGTGCGCGTGGACTGAGCTATCGATGAAATTGTTTATTGATACGCTATAATTTTCGACCGGCAGCCTGCAGTCTGTCGACTGGAAAGTCAGGAAAGCGGCGCACGCGAATTTGTCCGCGTTCCGATGCACCTCCCTACACATGATCCGATCTGAGTAATAAATCTATTTGTAACATCAATTATATGAAGTTATTTTAAATGTTTATTTTTATTTTTAATGTCTTAATTACAAAGTTATTGGAAAAATTATTTAGTAGTATATTATAATACATAACTTTAGTGGTTTAAGCCCATTTAAGTAATTTACCTTAATAATATGGTAGTTGCCAGTAACAAAATTTGATTTATTATTTTATTTGTTTAATTTAGACTAAAAATTATTTAAAATTAATTTCGCCATCTTTTTAATTAAACTGTATTTAGTCAGACTTCCTTTTTCCATTGGAATCTTATCATGTAAGATAACATTGTTGCGTCGAATCGTATCTGATAACGAGTTAACCAAATATTAAGCACGTAATGTATTTTGCATCTACAGTTATTAAAATTCTAAATATTGCTGTAATACGTGATGAACATAGATATTTAAGTGTAAATAGATATTGGAATTAAATAAATGATTAAAATTGGATCTAACTAAAATTCTCTATAGTGAGATTACAGAAACAGTTAAATGTGACCTATAATAATACTTTTTATATATACCTTTTTCGCTTTTTCCTAGAACTACGTTATTTTTTATTTCATACTATTATTACATTACTAAATTGCGTTCTTGTTTTTGTATACGGTTTGTAGTGCACTTATAGTGAATTCTAATATGGAAATTTTTATTCTTTGGTTTTTTATTTTTTACGATAACGTATATTGTTATTGATTTCATAAGGATTTTTAATTGTTTTGGAAACAAAAAACCCGGACAAGCGCGAGTCGGGCTCGCCCACCGAGGGTTCCGTACTAAAATTGGAAGTCTCGGGCTTCCAATTTTAGTCTGGAAATTTAGACTTAGCTTAACCAGAGCCCCTTTACTCGATACCTCACTTGAACTAGCGGCTTTAATACAAAATTTTGCCCTCCTTTTTTATGGCTAATATTTTTTAAGATTTAAAAAAATATATAGTTTCAGATTTTTTCCTAAGCTAGTACGACCTGTAGATGCTAGCTGCTAAATTTATAATTCTAGGTTAAGCAGAAGTTCTCTATTAATTTTGATTCCGTTTATAGTGTCGAAGTATGTTTTTTTTGCTATTTAAGGTTATTATTTTTTAATATTTAACCACAAATGTATATTTTTCAGATTTTTTCCTGTACAAGTACTACCTGTAAATGCTAGCTGCCAATTTTCATAATTCTACGTCAACAGGAAGTACCCTATGAGTTTTAATTCCATTTATAGTGTCAAAATACGCGTTTTTTGCGATAAAAACAGCCATATCTTTTTTCTAAGTAAATATAGAAACATGTTTTGTATCAGGAAATCACGGGACCGTAGATCCGAGTATATGGTTTAAATTTAAACTCGATATCTCCAAGCGTTGCTTAGATAAAGGGTCTTGACAGATGGACAGACAGACGGACAGACAGACGGGCAACAGACCTTTTTTTTTAAAAAAGTCCGGAACTCTAAAAATCTGCTTATATATATATACGTGCTATTGTTATTGTAACTTACAGCATTACTATCCAGGATAGTCTCAGTTGTTTTTCCTCCTCATCCAGATTGCCATTTGATTAATTTTTAGGTGCTCCAAAATTTAAAAAATTGCCTATTTTTTACACCATATCTCAACTCTCTACATTTGGGCCCATAATTTTTCATCTCTTTTTTAATATTCTTGCAGTTTCAAACTCCATCTTAAGTCAAATACTACTTAGAGTATCTGAAATTCTGTATCACTTCTGCAATTTACCAGTAAAGTTTAGTTAAGACTTCAAACCTATGCTGCCGTTGGTAGGATGTACTAATAATAGTATTGTTTTATTATTAAAAATAGTTAGGGTTGCATAAAAAGTATTCTAATCTGCATGAAGTTATTTTATGCTTTGCAGTTCTTAAAACCGGTTCTCTTTAACCTAGTTTACATTTTAGTGTATTTAATAGATAGTTATGTAAAAAACAGTAGGATATTTCTATATTATATCGTGTTCGGTTACGTGTTTTTACTGACTACATTCCTAAAACCCACTTGTCAGGGATATGGTAAATAATTAAAGTCAAATGAAAATATCTAAAATATCGCACACAAAGTATCGTTAAAATGAAGTCCGAGTAAAAAAAGGTGTTCATAAAATTAAAACTCTAAAAAATTGGTCTAACTAAAAAATTTTTTTAGGATATCAAATAACAAATAGCTCCCATTGAACAAAAAAAAGAAACACGGAAATCGGATCAAAACTCTAAGTAATCGGTGTATATATTCAAAGTATTGTGACATTTGTATCCTTCAAGCTATCAATAATGCTCATAAAATAATGACTACTGGGCCATACTGAATGAAACGTTTATAGGACCAAATTATTTCTCATCTACCAAAAAAAGAATCACGTAAATCGGTACAAAAATCGCGGCGGAATCGATGTACATACATCAAAAATATACCATCCGAATTCTTCGAGAATCTCCTCCTTTTTGCAGTCGGTTAAAACGAGGAAGACATAAAAAGATGAGAAAACAAATTAACTAAGCATGGCATGGAGGCTACTCTACTAAAAATATGTTTGAAGGGAGAAAAGGAGACCTATGTCACAAGACAACCTAACCAAGTTGATAATATTATATAGATATATGATTCTTTTTTTATGGAAAAGGACAAGGTAAACGGATCAATATATTAATATATTAATTTTACATTTAATAAATATATTTATATATAATATAGTCACATATGATTTAGTTATATCATATATTAGTTAAAATTAGTAAAGTTACTAAGTTAAATTGTAATAATAAATCTATTATTACACCTACCTAATTATTAAAATCTTAACCTTATTTAGAAAGTTAATTGGTCAGAGAGTAAAAGCTATTTTTATATTTTTTTAATTTTATGTAATATATATGTAGTTGAGGCGCAGAAGCACAATCGTGTAACTGTAAACGCGCCAGGGTGTGAGTTCGATGCCCACTTTAGGAAATTCAATATTTACTATTTTCATTTTCCTAGTTCTGGTACCGAGGCAAAGCGCAGCGTTGAGTCCCCTATCTCAATGCCGAATTCTGCATTCGGCAGAAAATGCTAAATCAAAAAACGCTATAGCGCGTGAGCTTTCATGAATCCACCAGTATGAAATCAACTAAATAAGAATTTACAAATTCAAAATATATACTATTCGCAAATTATTAGGTTAGTTAACCTTTTCAATATTTAACTTAAATAAATAATAATGAAAATTTAAAAAATATTCAATTCTATCGTTAAAAATACATATCGATTTGTTTAAACAGCAGTTTTCAGTCAAATATATACAAACATTAATGTAATATGCCCGTTGAATTTTATTTTCAATTTATTATATTTATTTTTATATATGTACAGTTGTACCTCGTTATACGTTGTACAAACGATTAAGTTAACGATTAAGCACGGCTTTCTATAACGCAGTAGTTTTACCTTTAACATTTTAATTTTTATCTCTTTTTTGGGTTCCGTATCCTAAACGGAAAAAAAACGGAACCCTTGTAGAATCACGTTGTTGTCTATATGTCAAGACCATTTATCTCGAGATCTCGTGCAAATATTAAGCTGAAATTAATAACAAATATTCTAAAGTTCTACCGTCCCTTAGTAGTCAAGTAGCTAGTATGTTCAACAGAGAAAAAACAAATCGCGGTGGCTCTTTAATAATTTTGAAAAAATCGTACAAATATAAAGATATTGTGTGCTTTTCCGTTGAGCAGACTATTGATATGACCTGTGCTGAGTATTTCATTGTTGAAAGTGTGTACAGATCTCCCACTGGGTTATATGAACACTTTGAAATAATTTTAGAACAAGTACTTGAAAAAGGATCTGGATCTAAAGAAATTAATAGATGTATGTGGCGATTTCAATATTAATTTACTAAATAATTCCACCACTTGTACCAGATTCAGGTCATTACTAAATTCATATAACCTAGATAATCTATTTATGGAGCCAACAAGAATCACATTATACCGCTACTTGCATTGACAATATTTTTACAAACTCTATACCATGTAAAAAATCAATAATTAATATGTTAAGTTCAGATCATTGCGGACAGTTGGCTTCCTTTCACTTTGGTAAAATTATAATTAATAAGAAAAAAAATTGTTTGTATACCGAAGACAACTGGTCGTATAGAAAAATTTAGAAGTAATATTATTGCAAAATTTAAATACTTAAAATATAAAAATAAACCCAATTTACTATATGAGAATTTATTTATTAAAAGTGAATTTAATGCTATATTTTCTTCTAAAACTGTTAATTCCAGGAATTTCTTGTAATTTAATGATGGCGCGATTGTTGGGAGTCATAAGAGTAGACAAAGGTTAGGTATATGAACTTTATAGTGAGAAAACATATGACCACATTGAGTCTTTATGGTAGGGTCTATTCTAAATTGTTTAAAAAAGTATGTGCCATGGGAAAATCTTTGCATATCAAAAATATATATATATTTTTTTGATAAAATTAAAATGACATGGGACATAATGAATCATAACTTAGAATTTAAATAAAAATTTGACAATGGTTTAACCAGCTTTGATCAAGAAGTTGCATGTGCATCTGAAAAAGTCTTTGTTGATATTCCAAGTTCAACAAGCGATACATTTATATTCTCCACAACCGTCGCAGAATCATTAATTAAGGTATACAAATGTAATGTAAATTTTAAATTATAGATCTATGAAGCATTTCTGCCAAGTTGATTTGTTATATAACAGATGCTGTTGCTCCTCACTTGGCAACTATATTTAATTATTGTATAGAATAAGTTGTGTTTCCTGACCTAATGAAATTTAGTAAAGTCATACCTACTCGTATATTTAAATCGGGTTGTACATCTGATCCCAATAATTTTCGACCCGTTTCTATACTACCCTCGTTTAGTAAGATTTTAGAAAAAAATATTCTTAATCAAATATTACTGCATTTTAGTTCTCATAATCTTATGTCCGATAAACAGTATGGTTCTACTAAAGGTTGTTCAACTACAGATGCTGGTATAGGTCTTATAAAGAATATATATCAGGCTTTTTCGCAGGATGCTCTTGGCATGTTTTGTGATTTGCCCAAAGCCTTTGATTGCGTACAGTACGCAATTGGCCATGAAGCTACTCCACTACGGCATAAGAGGACGTCCACTCTTTCTGTTGACCTCTTGTTTAGCTGACAGTCTTCAGAGGGTTGATGTGAATGGCAAGAAATCTCCTAGCTTAGAAATTAGCATAGGGGTCCCACAAGGCTTTATTCTTTGTCCTTTTTTCTTTTTACTATATATAAATGATTTACCGTATCTAGTTGAAAAGAACCATAAGATTAACCAGTATTGTTTGCTGATGACACTTTACAAAATAATAAGACGATAAATCGTATATGACGATATAAACAATGCTCTTTTGAAAGTAGTACATTGGCTCAGTGTAAATAACTTACTATTGAATAGTAAAAAAACTAAATGTACGATTTTTAGAACACCTAATACGAAAATTGTTAAAGCCGATGTGCTTTTGAATGGTGAATCCGTGGATCCTGTCGATTCTACGATATTTCTCGATATCACCATAGACTCCAAACTACATCGGGGACCTCTCATATTGATGAATTGGTTAATAGACTTAGCCCAGCAGCTTTCGAGGTCAAAAAAAATAGATTATTAACTGACGTGGAAACGGCTCGGCTTCTTTACTTCAGCTACTTCCACATCCACCGTCCGTATTATGTTCTATAGGATTTTATTTTGGGGTAATGCCGTCGGTATTCAACCAATATTTGTCTTGCAGAAGTGAGCTATTCGTGCAATCTATAACTTAGGTCCTAAAGACTCCTTAAGGCAAAATTTTAAAGAAATCAATATATTGTCAGGTGCATCTCAATCATCTCTTGAGGCCAGTCGTGGCGCAGAGGCACAAACTGACTGTAAAATCGACTGGTTGTGAGTTTCACCATTCATTTTCATTTCTTCGCTCGGGTGTCGAGGCAAAGCGCAGCGTTGAGTTCCGCCACACAACACGCAATGTCTCCAGAACTCGGAGGAAAATGGGCAACGGAGTGTCTTAACACTAGGTTCCCTCTGCCTACCCTGCTGTGTGCGGGATACAGCGTGCTGCAGCTGCATCTCAATATATTTTTGAAAATATTATTTATGTTAAGAAAAACATTCATGATTTTACCAAAATTGGTGATATTCATATTATTAATACCAGTGATAGGCTTTCACTTAGTGCACCCATAACTCGATTGCATCGAATCCGTTTTTCATTTATGGGAAAATGTGTACAATAGGATCCCAGAAGACGTCAGAGAATTTTCTATATCACGATTAGAAAAAAAATAATAAAAGACGTTTGTGTGGTAAAGGTTATTACCAAATTAATAATTTTATAAATTATAGCGCGCCCTGGGGAATGAAATGCTCACTCCAGTCTCATCACAAATAATTAAATATATATTTGTATAAAATTGATTTAAAAAAAAGTCGCGCTGAGTTTTTTGCGCCAGATCTTCTCAGATCTGAGGCATTAACTTTAGTGAACTGGTGGTAAATTGTTTTACTTTAAAAAAATATATTTGACTTTGACTTAGAACACAGAAAAACACTAGCTTCTAAGTCAACGCAACTTGCAACATTGGGTAAATAAAGAAAGAAATTGTAAAATTGAAATTTATATTACAGATTAAAATGAGTCGCAAATTTAGATTTGTTAACGTTAATATATTGAACTTCCCGCTGAGCTAAAATCCTGAAATTAGTTCGGAAATCGGAACCCTCGATGGGGAGTTCTACTAGCACCGATTTTTTATAATTTTAAAAATAGTACAAGATATACATACGCATGATAATTCTAATGATACCATAATACATATTAGAGGCGTTGTAAGTGGCACATAATGTAGTGTGGCAAGCGAGTACGTCGGTATCGCAACTCGCGAGCAACATGCACCTCCCTTATGCACAAACCTGTTCTGCGCTTCGCTCGGAAAATATGTCGCCAATCGCGCGTGGCAACCGGCTTGTTTCCATCACACTACGTTACACCTAATTATTTGTGTTTTTTCGCAATGGCTTGCTCACTTGCGTGTGTGTGTGTATGAATTTATAAGTTTTATCGCGTTTAAATTGTATTTATGTCTTCTTTTCATCTTCAAGTGGATCCCGTTATTTTTAAGGCGAAAAGAAATTGTCACTTTCTTTTCAACTGTCTATTTAGAGGAAATGCATGGTGGGCAGCGGAACCGAATTTGCGAATTTCTGAAAAGTCTCATATAATAAATACTTTCAGGTGAAAATTCACTACTTAAGGAAAGTCATAACCGTTCTGTACACGCGACAGGTTGTGGGTTTGATTTCAACTGCGCGCCACAAAATATTTTGTTTTTCAATAGAGAATTTATTTTACTTTTTCTCATTTGATGTACCTATATGTCATTGCCTTTTTAGATTATTTTGTATATTTTATATAATTTATTCTAATCTATCTTATTCTTTTGCTATGTATCAAATCTATCCAACGCAACGTTTGCGATACTTATTGTTCCGGTCAAGGAAAAGCTCCTTTGAATTATTTTGAGAAATCCTTGTAAGCAATTCCAATTTACAGCGATATGCTTCTACCATTAATCTCAAATTCCGATAGATGTCATTTTTAGTTTCCGTAACCCTGTCTCACATAACATACTTGTCAACAATGGCAACTGTTTGCCTTGAGTAAATTATTAATTATTACTGTACTTATTATTTTTTGTCACTTTGAAAACTTATGATTTATTAGTATATTGAATGAATAAAGAAAAAATTAAATACGGATATGAAGGCTGGAGGCTACTGTAATTTCTAAGCAATACACGCTCACTTTACAAGGCTGTTACTGTAAAAAAAATATATTTAGAAATACAACAAGTATATATTTTAAATATTTATCGGCATTAAAAGTTTAGTTATATCTATAGATTAAAATAATACCATCGCCACCATTTTAAGTTTAGTGAACATTGCAATAAGTACATACTAATTAGGACAAAACTTGCAAAGATATGAAACTGTGATGCGCGTGAAAGGCTTAAGTGTTTTACGAAAATAAAGGCTACAGAACGGGCACAATGACTCAGATGGAATTCACTGGTGTCCGCCATACCGAGCTTCGTCGGAATCAGAAATACAATCCTAATTATAATCGCACGCATCCGTCCAGCACCTCAACTCAATCGCTCGCGAACGCTTCGACTAAACCACATCGAGAAAGAATCTGGATGTAATCTGCGGTTTATAAGCACTTATACTGTATTGCCCGATCAATGAAACACTCGTCCTATATCCTATAGTAAAAAATAAGTTTGTGATGAGGTTAAATAGTCATTTATTATGTTTTATTTATGTTTGGAATTTACTTAAAAATATATTTTACTGGGAAATTTAAATTTATTATATATGAGATATAATAAAAAATATTGCTTTCCAATTTTGTTTACCATTTCGTGACATTAAAATATGGAACAAATGTCAGAATACAGATTAAAAGATATTTTAAAAATGAGTCTGCGTTCAAAATCAATTGATTGCATCACTTTTCTATGTGCTAGAAATATTTGTAGCGCTTTTTGTGTTTATAAATAAAGCAACAGTATTAGGGAGTGGAGAGCAGCTCGTAATATGTATGTACAGAGGAGTAACGTTGCCGCATTGCGGTGTGCCGGCATGTGTCGACATATCGCTTCTGCCCTTTACTGGCGCATTTAGATATGTACGTTTATGTAGTCGCATTAAAAATAGTTAAACTTACTTTTAGGCTGAACGACTAATTGATGTGAACTGTTTTGATTTGATATTTTTTACAATCAAATAATATGATTAAAATTTCAATGATTCTAATTGTGTCTTGCCATGAATATTATTTTATGTAACACATATATTTTATTGATCTTTATTACTCTTATTAATATTTTTCAACAAAAATATTATAATACTCAAATAGTTGAATGTAATACAATTTATTTTTAACATGTTTCAGTTTCTAAGACACTACCGTATGGAGCTTGTAATATATTAGTCGGGCGTTGATTTACGCAGCTATACACTATCGTGGGCGCGTCTATTCACGGTACAAATGTACTAAATATAGTTCCGATTCCTTATTATTTCTTACGTCTGACTCAAGTCAGAAGTTCTGTTTATAAAAATACAATAAATACGTTATTTGCTTCTTAGAACTTTTTTATAATGTTGCCTTAATTTTATCATATTTGATTTTCTCTTCGATAGAAGTTGAAAATGATAATTTTACACTTTGTACTGTCGTTATAAATGCTTTCTTGTGCGTTAATTTCTAAAAATACTATATAAAGCTCCTACAAAAATATTATCAATAGCATTAACCTATAATTAATACATTAAATTAATTAACAATGAATAATGTAAAATGAGATTAATAATAACTTAATAAGTAATATAAAATTTTGTTCAGTTATATAAATAAGCATACCTCAAAACACTACTATGTAATACCGTGTCACCTGTTCTATGAATGTTATTTTCATCCACAGCATTCGTCCTTTTAATTTTATATTTTCTGTATATTTTTTGCAAAAATGTTAGTGTATCAGTAGGCAAATAGGTATGAGTTATGCAAAGGTGTATGAGAGCGTGCATACACGTCGTGCGCACATCTGCCCGTGCCCGCGCTGCGCACGCGCTTTCGGTGCAGCCGGCAGATTAAGTCATAAGTGATGCTGTATAACTTAAACCGTCGTTTTACTGGTATATTATTATATCAACTGTTAGTTTTATATACAAATAATATATTTGCGTGAAATATTAAGGTATTATTAATTTTAAAAAATATACATGATCGTAAGACTGATTATGTGGTTATAATTATAGTATTAAATTCCGTTACTTAATAAGATATTTATTTATTTATTACAAGGTAAGTCTTTAAGTATATATTTCTATAAATGAAAAAAATTGTATTTTAGCCACCGCTCCTACCTGTTAACTTATACCGCTTCACGGGCGGGTCGGGAGCGCGGCTAATTATAATCGACTAAACATCATCGAGTGTTTGTAACTTAGGGTCGCACCTCGATGTGTATTTTGGAATGTTTTTTTGTGTTTTAACTTCCGACGTTGAATAGACATTAGAGTTTAAAATATTATATTCAAGCGATAAAAAGACTAATAAACTAATGTGTATTAAACTGAATAATAATCTATGTTTGACGTTGAATAAAAATCGATATTTTCACGTTTGACATTAAAATAAAATAAAAAAAATATTCCATTTGCATTTTATTTTACTTATATACAGACATTATGTAATTTGACTTCTTATTGTTTTCCAGATTTACAAACTGATTTTATTACACATATCTATGTATGGTTTTAATTAAAAACAAAATAATAATTATTTTTAATGCAATCAGCTTCTGATTCAAATGTACCTACAGTATAGATGCCTACACGTTTTATTGATAATATAAAAAGTAACAACCCTAAAATAGCTGCGTCTCGATTGTGGAATACGTTTTTCGTTCCATGTAAAGAATACTCCGTTTCATTTATAACATAATTTTATTTTCGTCTTCGTGATGAACTTACAATAATCACAATTTTTGATTTTTGCTACGTGTATTAAACTGAATAAAAATCAATATTTGACGTTGTGTATATGACGTATGACATTAAAAATAAAAAAATATTCTATTTGTATTTTATTTGAAACTTTATATTTTTACTTTATTTATGTAATTATTTTTTGTTTAAAATTAATGTTAAACATATTGTATTGTATAAAAAATATTAAGTGTATATGTGATATTTTACTTAATAAATCAATAAAATTTATCGGTTAAGCCGAGGCGTTCAATTGAATTCCACCACTCAACCCGTAATGCCTCCAGAATTTCTCAAAACTGGGGAACGGAAGGAAATTATGTTTTCAGATTCCCTCTGCATTTCCTGTTATGTGCGGGATACATCGTGACACTCGCTCTTAATCGTGAGATTATTATCTATATTATAAGAGCTTTTATGTTCAAAGATTATTACTTTAGTTAAAAGTTGCTTACGTTGTTGCAAAAACTAGTGGATTAGGATAAAGCCTATTTTATTCGGCACAAATGTATCAATCAATGAGGCCAGTCGTGGCGCAGCAGCACGAAATGTGACTGTAAAACCGACTGGTTGTGGGTTCGATCCCCACTCGAGGAGATGAAATATTTACTTAAATCTATATTTCCATTTCTTCGCTCTGGTGTCGAGGCTAAGCGCGGCGTTGAGTTCTGCCACTTAACACACAATGTCTCCAGAATTCGGCAGAAAGTGGGGTACGGAGTGTCTTAACACTAGGTTCCCTCTGCCTACCCTGCAGTGTGCGGGATACAGCGGGAAGCTGATTTATTTTATTTTACAAATATATCAACTTGATAGTGACGAGTTTGAGTACTTACAATTAAAAAGCGAAAAGAGCACAGATTCCGCGGCGAATTTCGAGAAATATCGACGGGGTCATTGAACCATATCGACGCATCTCGTCCGCGTCTTTTCGCTTCATTTTTTCTGTTTTCATAGACGGAAATTATGATTATGTTGACATTTAAAACTTAAAAAAAATATAGCAGTGATATAAAATTATTAAATTATTGAAAATATAACCTGTTTGATTTTGATATTTGAAAAAATATTAATGTATTTTTAGAAAATTACGTTTATCTATTTGATAATAATCTAAAAGTTCTATTTATGTTTGTTGTATCTGCCCATTACTTTCTCCTTTTAGATATTTAACTTTACATTTTTAGCTATATTTTTATCTATATATTTATTTATGTAGAATAAAAATGAAAAGTTGCCAGTTAATACAATAACTATAGAACTGTTCTATTTTTTTTTGAAAACGAACGTCAATCGCTACAGCTATTGTAGACTAATTGAGATAAATGATAGTTGGAGGATTACGCAAGTAACAGCAAGTGCTCTGCTATCATTGCGACATTTTGTGACAAGACCTTACAAAACACAGAGAAGAAACTTCCGCATCTTAGAAACTGTGTTCTCATAAAAATATTGTACAAGCAAGTACATATACAGTATTATATATATAACTTGTTTGGTTAATTAATTACTAAGTCGATTCAATAAAATTCAAGCATTTCATGATGTCATTGGATCTTGTTTGTAATCAGTTTACTTATGCCAACCAAAAGTCGAGATCAGAACGTCTGTTTTTTGCTCGTGTCTGCGAAGTCTGTAGGAATGTAAAAAAATCTTATCTTCTCAATTATTTAATAAAATCCCAAATTTTTGGTTAATATATATTTTAATTTAATTGTGCTGCTAGATAAATGCTTTTTTTATTCTATAAATAGTTGTCATTTGTAGAAAATATAAACGAGAGAAATGCATAATGAACAATTGTTTCACATGAAGTCACTTTCATTTTTCATATTTGTTAAGATTTATATAGTAATGCATTATATTGTGCATTCCGGGCTAAGTTTTGAGTACCTTCAGAAGGTGACCAATAAAAATATCGGCGACGTTGAAATAAATAAAAAGAGCAGCCGGTCCAGGTGCGGCGGGGGCAGGTGGAATAATTGGCAATTCTTTGTCTCTGTCCGCGAGGCAGCATCGAAAACTCATACCTATGTACCTTATTCATCAGCGGTGTTTTATTTTAGTACATTTTATATTAATACACTTCATAATCTCAGGCTCTTCTTATTTTTTTTCTTAATGTAATTATTTATTTAAATTTCATAATATCTATTTAGAACACACTTGAACAACAATTTGAACATTACAGGTATATAATCATTGTTGTTTACAAAGTAGCTGTCGATATGAGTGAAATTCCGGAATGTGGGTAGGTCAACCTCATTTTAATGATTGTTATGTAGAAACAAACTACTACAAACTACACATCAATGTAAATAAGGTATGGTATAAGGTTGGACTGGTTTTTGTACCTACTGACAGAGGAAATATTTTTTTTTGGAAATCTTTAACGCAAAAAGATGGGTGTTATGAGTTTAAACTGTCTATCTGTCTGTCTGTGGCATTGCAGCTCCTAAATGAATGGACCGATTTGAGTGCTGATTGTTTCAATCAAAAATCTTGGATCATAGCAATGGCTATTAATTATTTTATGAAATTCGGATTAGCTGCAGGAGACCTACAAGCACTTTGCCAAGACGAGGTAGTTAGTTACTTTTAGAGTATTTTGTGTCGTGGGCTTATAACACATTTGTAGTTATTAATTATGATAATTTATTTTATACTTAGTAATATTTTTACAAATCGTAACAGATCATGTGATATTACATAGGTATCATTTATTTTTCTTGCAATATACTAACGGCAATACCTTTCTTCACTACGTTTCATTGACCGTGTAGATATATACACATGTTCTTTTTGCCTTGATAAGGCGCGGAGATAAAAATGGAGTATTTTGATAAAATTATTAATTTAATATATGCATGTATATACGCACGCTGAGTTTATTATCACAAATTTTTCATACCATATCGAAGTTCAAACTACTAATAACTACGACGGCAGATAGCATTCTTAAGACAAGAATTGGTATGTATGTAGGTATATGATTTCTATATTCAGCTCAACAATTAAAAGGATGTTTCTTGAAATAAATATTACACGAGCTCATCGTTACGTTGTTATATTAAACTGGCTTCAAAAAGGAGGTTATCAATTTGATTGTATGTTTTTTTGTATGTTTATGTACGTATGTTATGCCATTACGCACAAAATTATAAATGGATTTTGATGATTCTTTTAATCTATATTAGTCCAAACTTCAGCGATGGTTCCATATAAATTTAATGAAAATTGTTTCAGCACTTTAAAAAAAACCATAAATTATATTAACTAAACGATTTTTTTATATTTAATTAGTAGGTAGGTACTTATATTCATAATTTTTTTAATTATCCTTTTAATATATTCACTTTAAAGTAACAAAAATAGTATTTACTACCTATTAATTATTGTTTAAATTTATACATATGAATAGTGAAGTTTTTGTACCGATTTTGAGAATATGTAGGTAAAATATTACTGAAGATTTCTAAAATACATTAACATCTTTTGTAATATTCCTTCTGAAAAAAAAATCTGGAAAACACAAGGATCAAACATTAGGCATTTTTGATAAAATTCATTAGTGAAATGATCAAATCGAATCTAAATCCGGAAATCTTAGAATCTAGAAGGTAACACAATTGTTCCCACCTCCTTAATCCGTTTGAATGTAGAAAAACAATTAAAAATAGTTCCTTTCAAATTAAATATACAAAATACTTACAAAGACAAAATACACGTTTAAAACATATATATAATGTCAAAATAAAAAAAATATATAATAATAAGGTAATTTTCCACAGTTTAATACATAAAAAAAAACAGAAATAACTATTATTCGGTTCATAAGTGTGGTTTGTGCGACATTGAACACAACACACGATTACAACAATAGCTGTGAATGAGTGTCACTCGCGACACACACTACCCGGATAATGATGTTATTTGCTTTGCCTTCCGTCATCGGACCGCGCGCCGGCGTGCCTCTTTATCGTAAGTTTAATATTATTGACGTCTTGTTTACAATCAGCTTCACGCTGTATCCCGCACACAGCAGGGTAGGCAGAGGGAACCTAATGTTAAGACACTCCGTTCCCCACTTTCTGCCGAATTCCGAAGGCATTGCATTTTGAGTGGCAGAACTCAAGGCCGCGCTTAGCCTCGACACCATAGCGAAGAAATGGAAATTTAAATTTAAATAAATATTTCATCTCCTCGGGTGGGAATTGAAGCTACAACCAGTCGGTTTTACAGTCACACTTTGTGCCACTGCGCCACGACTGGCCTCACGTGACGTCTTGTTTACTTACTTATAACATACAATTCATAATTAGGCAGCCCCATTTCTAAGATACTTGAGATGTACCAAAGTCAAGTATAAACTATAAGTACTCTTAACATTTATAATACAAGCACTTGTCTTTTTAATTCAATGTCTACAAATTGAACGTTATAATAAATCGTAAACAAATGTATGGAACTGTTATTAACAATCTGTGTTTATCCTTATATAGCTGGTAACATTGAGATGTAACCGCGTGTATGTCATACATTCCTCATATATTAGACGCATCAATTAATTACGCTGTCCTTTGTGTTCATGGTAATATAGTGCAGGACGTGATGACTGCACGGGTACATACTCGTACCTACTGCATAAGTGCAGATCATTGATTCATCTTCACTTCGGCATGATTGTATTGCATGACGGCTTGTTTTGATTATACAGTCTCAACAAAAGTGACATTGAAATATTTTTTAAATACTAACTTTAAGTATTACTTGGTTTATAAAGAACTAAATATCAGCTTTACGCTGTATCCCGCACACGGCAGCGTAGGCAGAGAAACCTAGTGTAAGACACTCCGTTTCCCACTTTCTGCCTGCCATTTCTGCCTATGGAAATATAAATTTAGGTAAATATTTCATCTCCTCGTGTGGCGATTGAACCCACAACCAGTCGGTTTTACAGTCACACTTTGTGCGGCTGCGCCACGACTGGCTTCTACCCTCCTGCCTGGTATATAAAGATCTAAATATATATAATATGTGTTGTTCGATTATTGTACGTTTATTCGTACATTAATTTTATTGGTATTCCGATTACTTATATAATAAGATGATGCGTTTTATAACAGTGTATAAAATATACTTATCAATTTTGATATTTATTACCAATTTGGTATACCTATCACCTTCCTAAAATCTAGTACCCTCAATTTAAAGTCTTATAGAATTTTTATCGAAACAACCGTTCCTCAGTTGTTCTACTAATAAAATGCTTAAACAAGAATAAAAATTGTATTATGTATTCAATTTCAACTCTGCATATTTCGGGTAACGGGCATAAAAAAATATATAAAAACTATGGAAACGTCACTTTACATAATGGCTAACTGTGACAATAAAAATAAATCTGAGGTGGTGATTTTGTAAAAAATGACATTGACTTTTGAGACCTTCTGGAGCTTGAACATTCGAATATACTAAAATATTATATTACGTTAAATATCGATAGCAGTATTTTGTTCAGGGCGAGCTGTCACATATTGAGAACATTTGAAAACGCTTACATCATTCTGTTCACCTGGTAATTGACCTTTTAATCCAGATTACAATTTAATATTTTAAATGTCGTGTGTTAATATGCTGTGGATTATAGTACAGTTTATCATAACGAATGCTATCAACTAAAAAGGCGGTTTAATAATCTGATTACTCATATGTGAAACTGTTTGTTACACTGTTTGCATTAAAATATCAATGAAACGAAATTTAAACATTGACGATGAAATGATATTAAATCATTTATAAATCATTTACTGTAATTAAAAACAATAAATTATTATACTCAGCAAATATCAGTTGACATATAAGTTTTAGCTACTTCTTATTTTTTTAACGAAAACCGTGTTTTATTCAATAAAATTCTTTAAAATATTAAATTTGTTGGCACAAAACATCGTAATAAAAATATTAAAATAATTAAATCGAAAATAAGGTAAACAACTGTCAGACGCACGCCGAAATGTAATATTTTAGCTAAGGTACTTAGAATTTGACTTATTACATTTTTATATTTTAATTAAAATGAGAAATACTATTTGTACTATTATTTTTATAGTATTAAACAAGGACACTGAATTGCTGGTCCTCAATTCTATATTATTGCGAAGTAGTTTGCAAATCTAATAGTAACTATGTATATAGACAAAGGTTCTGATTTTTGAAAGAGATGAAGAAAGGACGGGTAGAAAGAAGGGTGTAAATAGTAAGATATTAGAACAAGGGGATGGGATACTTGGGAAATATGTTCAGTAGAGATGGAAGATACGAGATGGATGTGGAAAGGCGTATTGCTGCCGATAACAAGGTTTACGGAGCCTTAGCTGCATTGATGAGACGGCGAAACGTCAGCACAGGTGCACGTTTGGCCGTACACAATGTAAGAGTCGACTAGAGGACGTATGGGAAAGCCTTCGCCAGCTTTGACAACGCTTTTGGGCAGACTCGACCGGATTATTATCACCCATGCATTTATAATATAAGTAGTGGCTTTTTTCCAATGTGTTTCGCAACAGGTAATGCTGGTCTTCGGCGCCCACCTTACCGCGCTAGCAGCACTGACAAATGTACATTAGAGCGCAAGACGTACCGAACGACGAGCCCCTACCCTACGAGCACTTCCTATGTGGGAAAATCCCTCTCTAAGTCCATAAATTCAGGCCGCTCGTCGAATTTAGAGGAGGACACAGTCATGCGCTTTAGAAAGCAAACGAGGCGTACGATCCACGGCCGCCCCTACAATGTTAACGTGGACTTTTGTAATATCTTCACTTCAACCTGAATGCCGTTTACCACTACTTTGAGTTGGTACGGCAAGCCTTGTTATAGACTTGAGCTTCTGTCTTTCTTTGAAAATTTAGGAAGTCTATTTTGAAGGATCAACTATTTGGCTTCGTATTAATTCGGTCTGCCAATTCTCCTTTTAGAGTTAGGAATCCATCTGGTAGAAGATTTCGCCCAAGACTCTTTAGGCATGTGGCAGACGTTTTCGGCCCAGTCCCACTTCAGCGTAGCGGCTTTAGTTACCACGTCAGCGATTTTTGTGCGACAGCGCAGGTCGGTGTTTAGGGTTTTATCCAATAATTTGACACCTAAGATGCTGCGCTCCATCGCACGCTGGCAAACCTTGAGGGCATATTTCTGTAAATTTGTCAAAGTGTTTTGTGTCTGGGCACCATAGGTAAGTACAGGGAGGATGCACATGTCCATCTGGCGCCGTTTATATCGCAGGGGAAGGTCTCCTTTCATGAGATCACCCATAGACCAATAGCTCCTCCAGGCATTTTCTATACGTCTTTCGACTTCTTTGTCTTGTCGGCACTGAAAAGAAACTATTTGACCCAGGTAGATATATTCCTGGACATATTGCATCTCCGCTGAACCTACGGTCTTCTTTTGCTGTACACTGTTGGTCATCAGCAGACCAACAGCGAATTCTAATAATTCTAATTCGTAGAGAATTGGCAGACCGAAACGGAGATGGCAAGACGAGCTGGACCATTACAAGCCTGACTGGTGTTCAATACCACACAATAGACTAGAATGGAAGAAATGGAGACAGAGATTCTGACAATTGTGTCCGATAATACGAATGACTACAGGTGCCATGGTTTTCGACGATATATTTTCTCACAGATTCCATCCGCTGAAGTCGTGATACAGTGGCATTAAGGCGCACATTACCGATTGGCTTGGGTCACCTACCACTGACCGTGCGGGGCGTTGTTGGAAGTGGTGTTTGCTATGGCAAATAAAATGTCCGAACTGTTTGACTAACTTACTTGACTTCCAGACGTAGCCTGTGCAATACTTGCCCTGCAACCTGCCCGGAATCGCGTCAGTTGTGTCCAAGATCCAAGGTGGCACTGGGCTGATCCACAGTGGACGTATACTCCGACAATGAGAAATAAACCTAGTTCAAATTAACCCCCAGAAGACGCTAGTTATAGCTTTAGTTTTAGTTAACCACTAGAATAACCCCATTTGTCTTGTTGCCAGCTTTCAAGAACACTCCTATGATCGCATCATATTGAGCCTAATGTTTCGAGTGACTGTCAGTATCGCGATCATCTTCAAATCAAGCCCAAATTGGTCTCGAAGAAGATGGGTGTCATCGACAAAGTGAGACAGTTCTTCACGCTAAAACACCGATTGGACCCGTAGAGGGCCCCTTATGGTATCCCTTCGTTGTCCGTCGGACATTTATATCAAGATTACATGGAGGTATCAAGCTGAAATTAATATCAAATATTCAGGTCTACGGTCTCTTGTTCACGTTTTGTATGAAATTTGCCACAAAACTTATAGGGAACTTCCTGTGGACATGTAGTTAAAAACTTTGCCACGTAGCTTACAATAAAATTATAGAGTAAAAATCCAAAAACTGAAAAGTTATAGGTATTTCATAGAGAAAGGAAAAAAACAAACTTATATTTGTAGTTTATTTCATCTCTATATATAATAAGACAGTAAAAATATTTTGTCTGTACATTTAGTAATTTTGACTGAAATGGATAGAGGGACACTTAAAAAGACTAATAGAAAGCAAAAAGATTTTTTTTGAATTTCTTGTCTGTCTGTCTGTCTGTCTGTCTGTCTGTCTGTCTGTCTGTCTGTCTGTCGACATATTGTTGTCCGCATTTTTCTCTGAAACTACTGAACCGATTTACTTGAAAATTTCACCAATTGCTTTGTTTTAACTCAATTTAGGTTCTAAAGTTTGGTTCATCAAAATCGGTTCATTAAAAAAAAAGTTATCGTCATTTGAATGAACTCAAGGCATTAGCTTGCCAGCGAATGTTATATAAAAATCGCGCTGGTATGACCCTGGTTAAAGAATGACATTCGAAACGTCTTGATTATATGACTGTTGATAAAAATATATATTTTTGAAGCACTATTATACAATATTTTATACAATAAAGTACACAATGCCAGTCGTGGCGCAGCGGCAAGAAGTGTGACTGTAAAACCAACTGGTTGTGGGTTCGATCCCCACTCGAGGAGATGAAATATTAACTTAAATTTATATTTCCATTTCTTCGTTCTGGTGGCGAGGTTAAGCGCGGCGTTGAGTTCTGCCACTCAACAAGCAATGCCTCCAGAATTCGGCAGAAAGTGGGGAACGGAGTGCCTTAACACTAGGTTCCCTCTGCCTACCCTGCTATGTGCGGGATACAGCGTGAAGCTGATTTATTTATTTTAAGTAAACAAAATTGAATTGTTAGTAGAGATTACCTTCATAAATCGTAACAGTAAAGTTTAAATCGTAATTAATTCAACACAGAGATAAAGAACGATTTGATCTTCAAAGAAATATCAAGTAAATACATAGATTTTTTGGTTCGTTCGTTCGTTTGAAATAAATCTATATAAAAATGCCTAAAAACATCCTTTCTACGTGTACTCTGTAATAACTACATATTTACCAATTATTCATTTATCTAATAATATGCAAACAGGAGTTAATATGCAAACATTACAGTTATTTTACAAAGAATATTATGAATCCTTAACCAAATTAATAATTTTACATTTAAGACTGTTTCTGAAGCAGTACAATTATTAAGTGACATCAGCACATTTAACAGAGCTTTAAAAAACATAACATAGGTAAAAAGAACGTAATGTTAATAAATAATTAGCTTTATGTATATTTTATGAATATCAAATATCGACATTGGTCATATTTTTTAGTTCGAAACAATCAAAAATTCTTACAGAAGTTACGATAATGTCGTAAAAAAAAATCATAATAGAATATTACAGATTAAAGTAACAAAAAATCATATTAGAAGTCATTATAGTTGTCTTTATATTATATATGTTGTTGTATGTTGTCTTTATATTTGTTTGTCATTCTATTATAGGGTGTGAGGCCAGTCGTGGCGCAGCGGCACGAGGTGTGACTGCAAAACCGACTGGTTGTGGGTTCGATCCCCACTCGAGGAGATGAAATATTTACTTAAATTTATATTTCCATTTCTTCGCTCTGATGTCGAGGTTAAGCGCGGCGTTGAGTTCTGCCACTCAACACGCAATGCCTCCAGAATTCGGCAGAAAGTGGGGAACGGAGTGTCTTAACACTAGGTTCCCTCTGCCTACCCTGCTGTGTGCGGGATACAGCGTGAAGCTGATTTATTTATTTATTTTATTATATTATAGTTGTCAATCAATTCTGCTTAAATCAATAATCATGTATTTTAAGCGGGCGAAGCCGTGGGCGGGCCGCTAGTAGAAAATAAATGCATATGCAAACTTAAGTTTGTCAACTTTTTTGTCTAAGTTGTACTCCTCGTTGACGTATAATTCTGAAATTGGTACGGACTCGCACTTAACCGGTTTTTTCAATATTGGTTAAAGATAAAGAAGTTTCATACCTATAACATACCTATAATCATAATTTGCATAACTTACATCGATCTATCAAGTGTTTGTATTACGTATTTATATTTGGCGTATGTTTTATAGAAAGGCTAGAAGGTGTGGGTATCGTATGTTGTTGGTGCTTTGTAACAAAGATTACGTGAGCTTAGTCAAGTTACGAAAGCACAATACAGTTCGCACTGAAATGAATTTAGCGCACTGTGAAGAGGAAGCAATGGCTGTTATAACCTATACCTAACTTTAGTTATAAGCTCGCTAGAAGTGACATTTTAAAAGATTAAAATTATACTTGTTTTTTCCTGTTAAACATCTATTTCTGTCAAAAGACATAAAATTATAAATATTATATATTTTAAAATATTAACGTTATCAATACCGGTATCTATAGATAGGCCTATCTAATATGTGAGTACATCCTGTACCTATATGGCACGCATCTTAGCGCATAAAATAGATATTGTTGAATAAATATTGCTATTGTGAATTGCTATATAAATAACTTTCTTTTCTGATGGGTTTTTTTTAAATTTACAGATTATGATAAATGTCAAACATTTTAAATCTTTATATTACTTATCAGTATATTTTTGTAATTTATTTGTTGCAACTTTACACACGTTTTTAATAATGCTGGAACAGAAGACCCTGATCTATATGTACTGTAATATATATGTACAAACGTACATATAGATCAGGGTCTTCTGTTCCAAATAAAGATCAGGTTCTTCAAAATTACGTTCAAAATTACGTTTTTTCAACTCTTGTTAGTTTGACCTAGCATATTTGACTATCGCAGCTCGTGTTCAGACGCTCAGCAACAAGCTAGCGCGTGTTTAGTTTTACCCGTATACCTGTTCCAGCTTGTTTGGATCCGTGCTTTTGGTAAGACGCGTAGTGAAAGTGATTGCGTTGATGTCGCGTGCGCGGGCGCACCCGCCGACCTTGCCATATACGAACGCACGCCGCCGCGTCGCATCCATTGCACTACTTACCTTGAAACGCTTTTTTCCCCTGATTCGCTATAGTCCAAGCTAGCCGTGGATAATATGTTAAATAATGAAAAACACTTATATAACAATGGCGAAATTATATTAAAAATAATCGGGACTGGACTTCTTAGTGTAGTTACAAAAAAAATATTTTCTAATTTAAACAAATATAAAATATAGTGAAGAAACGATGTAATGGTTTACGTTATGTAATTTGTTTATAAGCGCTGTATAGTAACGTATAGTCGTCGTGTGTACCAGTGCTGACGCAGCGTAGTATATTGTTGTTATAATTGAGCGCGAAGAGTCACGTGGACTCGAGGACAAATCATATGCGCTCGCGATTGCAGTTTAACATTCACACTTAGATTTAGCCGTTCTAGAATCTTATCGTCGTAAACACGCCATAATACTTACTTCTTAAATTTTATCTGATTATGATGAATCTGTTAGTTAGCGTATTTATTTGTATATAGATAAAGCCAGCTATTGCAATATTTATTTCTAAATAAATTCACTCTAATTCAAGAATATAAATCCGCAATTTATTTATCAGAAATCATTTTTTTAAACTTCAAATTCAAATTCTAAAATTTTACAAAAGCTAAAAAGTTTTTGTTATGTTAATTTTAGTCATTGCATTTAGCGTTATCGAAGCAGTAATTAATTAATAATATTTTTGAGATAAATAAATAAATATATTTGAAAAAAAAAAATCTAAAATAATTAATGTAAAAAACATATCATATTTAATTCTATATGAGATTACGTATATATTAGTATATTGGCAAATAATGCGTATTTGTTTCGGGGCCGAGGCGATAGAGCGGCCGACCTCTCCGCCCGCGTTCGCTTTATAACAACTAGCATTGAGGCATTTACCTTTCCTAGGTCGGACTTGTCCTCAATACAGGCTAGAGACGTTAATATACACCGATGTATGGAATGCTGTATCGGTTAAGACAGAATTTTGTGCAACATATGCCTAAATCGACAGGTTAGTTTGCGAGCCTCGTCATTGCTAACCCCGTTAGCCAGATAAATGCGCTTATAATTTATATTACTTAGAATATAATGTATCAAGTATGAGGCCGGTCGTGGCGCAGCGGCACGAGGTGTGACTGTAAAACCGACTGGTTGTGAGTTCGATCCCTACTCGAGGAGATGAAATATTTACTTAAATTTATATTTCCATTTCCTTCGCTCTGGTGTCGAGGTTAAGCGCGGCGTTGAGTTCTGCCACTCAACACGCAATGCGTCCAAAATTCGGCAGAAAGTGGGGAACGAAGTGTCTTAAGACTAGGTTCCCTCTGCCTACCCTGCTGTGAGCGGGATACAGCGTAAAGCTGATAAATATAATGTATCAAATTAATAATTACAAGGACTTATTATTTTTTGGGTAGGTATATGTAAAACGTCAGGTATAAACAAATTAATTAATAAATGTCGGAATATAATTTTTCTAACACGTTATATCGGTTGTACTCAGCGAACAAATTACAATATTTGTTAACGATGATTGATAATGTCAAAACGTAGCATTTAATTATTGTGTTTATTCATAGCGTGTATTTTTAAATACAGCAAGAGACAATTTAATTAAAATTTAAACGTTACGATAGAAACATTTTTTTACAATTCATTCATAAATTGTAATAGTATGGTATGTAAACTACCTGCTCTTTTGTAAGTTAGCTTTAAATTTCTTGCATAGAGATAATACATTTATTTATTTTACAACTCCTTTCTGTTCCTAATGTGCAAGAGTTGTTCTAAATTTCTAATTCTATATTCTCTTAAAATACATACAACTAATTACAAACTTATATCTGTCGTTTATTTCATACAAAATGAGTGCATACGCCGGCACACTTACATTTGTCAACTTTTATAAGTTGTACTTCCTGTTGACCCACAATCCTGAAATTTATATGGAACCCTCGTTAATCGAGCCCGACTCGCATTTTTAAGTAAACAAAACGAACTGGTTATATTGTTTACTTGAGGTGTAATTACATGTTTGAATCAATATCACGTGATTTTCAAATATATTTTTTAAAGTCATACTTAATAGAACTTTAAATTTATTTACTATAGATATTGAATGACGCGCAAAGTCCTATTATTAATAACAATGGAATTTTTATTAAGATAACATACAATAATTGTAAAATTTGGATTTTCCCAGCAATTATGTGCTTTTGGGACTCGGGAGTACCCCAGTATAGAGTCAGAAGATGGAATTTCCTGTCGTCACTGATAAAATAATCTATTTTGGTTCAGTGACGTCACGTTACAGTTAATATATGTATAAATTCCGTATATTGTACGTAGATTAACTTTTAAGTTCTTAAAAAAAATATTTAGGTAATAAAAATATGAATTTTACAGTTATATTATAACTTTTCCAGAAATTTTAAATTCTGTTTTAATACACGATACACGATGATAACTCTTTATTGTTACATTTAAATATTTGTTTGTTTTAAACTTACAATAAATCCATATGTATAATGTGCAGTGTTTTAACACATTAGTTACTTTTCTAACCTTTTCTGAGATGATTAATTTGATATATAAGTGAAAATCAGATTGCTATTTATGAATAGTGGCCAAGGATCATGAGCGGCGATGGATCCAGGTGACCCATATTCTTGTTTGTTTTACCTTTCAATTAAATAAATCAAGTGTCTCAAGTCTCCTCTACGCGCATGATATAAACTGATGGGTCCAACTTCCATCTAGCTAGATGAATTATATTACAATATAAATTTCTATTTTTCTGATTTAATAAACTAAAAAGTGACATAGCACCCCATCAATGGTCACTAAACGAAATTGACAGATGACAATAGACGACAAGCAGAGAACTGTCACATATCACACACCAGGTCCTCAGCCAGCTTACTAAATTAAAAGATATCCATAAACATATATATGAATCAAATAAAGCAATTATAAATGCTATTAGCTATAATGTACGCGGTCACAATCCTCCCTTGAAGCACGCTGACGTATACCGTGTGACATTGAACGCTCGACCCGATTAAGCACGGCAGATGAGTCGCGAGGTCGTCCTCCGTCTCGCTCTGGCGTTGTTCACTTATCGTCCCCTTATTCTGAAACTGTTATCTGTAATTAATAACTATGTTGTGTTGCGCCTGCGCATACGCAAACATACTTCCTAGAAAATGTTGTTTAAGGGCTATTTAATCTGTAGCGACCAGGATGTCCTTTTGTTTGTTATCGCGATTGTCATAAGTGATTCGTTCCTAATTAAATTGTATTACATTATGTATTTGCAAGCTAATTAATTTTGATTCCCAATAGGTAGCGTTTTTTTTTGTATTTCACATTCGTTGTAATGGATTGTCTGTTTTGTTTCATACTCTGCTATGTAAAGTTAATAATTAATACATTATGTTAAACTGATTAGTGATTGCTTAATGTACAAACATAAAACAACAAAAGTTTATTTGATTTTGAGTGACGTTTAATTACTACGTCTGTGTTATTGGCAATACTTTAGAATAGCCTTTGATTTTACTCATAAAAAGTATGAAAAATATGTTTTTTCAAAGCAAACAGTGAGATGGCCCTGATGGACTTTATTGCGCATTAAATCTCAGTACTTTACCATGGTACTAGGTGACATATATTCATATTATAAGTTATTCTCGTCATTGTCCGTACCGGATAAAAGTTACATTGTTGTTTATATACTATTAGTTCATAATTGAGTTTGTTATATAAATTTAATATTTTAATATTTTATTTATATAATTTCTATTACCTTTTTTCTTCAAAAGTAGATATATTTAAGTGTGTGGCCTATTAATTCGTAACGAGTTAAAGTGGTAACAACCCGACAAACATATATGGCGGCACTAAATCAATACAACAATAATGTAAATCGTCGCGATTGTAATCTTGGACGCGGACGTATGATGTCACAAACGAGGCCTTGCAGAGGTAGCGAAACTGCTTATTATTATAAAACTAGTGGAATGAAATATTATCATTCTTCAGATTCTAAAATCTGCATCTAATTATGACAGAAAAGGACAAATTTTTGTATGTTAAAATATTCAATATAGTTTTAACGTTTTATATTTCTATTTATAGTGCTATATTGCCTACAATTTTTATGTATTTAAATTTGAATTGATTAAATAAGTGGGTAAAATTCCATTGATAACAATAACGTTCAATGTGCTACTTGTACTGACGTAATTAGTACCTAAATTTTTACATAAACTAATAAAGAGGGCAGTCGTGGCGCAGAGGCACAAAGTGTGACTGTAAAACCGACTGGTTGTGGATTCGATTTATATTCTCATTTCTTTGCTCCTGTATCGAGGCAAAGCGCGGCGTTGAGTTCTGCCACTCAACACGCAATGCCTCCAGAATTCGTCAGAAAGTGGGAAACGGAATGTCTTAACACTAGGTTCCCTCTGCATACTCTGCTGTGTACGGGATACAGCGTGAAGCTGAAAACATTTTTAGAAAACAAAATCATTATTAAGATTATAGGAAATCAACTAGCAACAACAGCTGATTTCTGAGCAAAATGCCCATTACAGTTATGTCGTTACATAAGCTTATAAACTAGTTATATAGCAAACCTACGTAAAACATCTATAAAAATAAGAAAAAGTTACATTGGCGATCAATAACATCGATAGAGACGCTTTAAAAGAATGTTTACATTAGGATATTTTCGACTAGAGCTGGCAGACACTTCAATCTTCGTTACAATGTTTATATGAGAAAATTCTGCCTAATAATGATGACTTTGAGGCCAGTCGTGGCGCAGCGGCACGAGGTGTGACTGTAAAACTGACTGGTTGTGGGTTCAATCCCCACTCGAGGAGACGAAATATTTACTTAAATTTATATTTCCATTTCTTCGCTCTGGTGTCGAGGTTAAGCGCGCCGTTGAGTTCTGCCACTCAACACGCAATGCCTCCAGAATTCAGCATAAAGTGGGGAACGGAGTGTCTTAACACTAGGTTCCCTCTGCCTACTTTGCTGTGTGCGGGATACAGCGTGAAGCTGATTAGATTAAATAAGAATTATGACTTTAAAAGAAGCGAATTGTTACGTACATATGTTTTTGTATATTATTTGAACAGTTTACTAATATGATAGCGAGTGGCTGCGGTACGTTTAAAGTACGAGCGTATGACATATCACGTGTCACTACACAATACGAATGCTAAAGAGTGACGCAAAAGGCAAACGAGTTACAGTAGATTACGACACTATTTATTATTTTGCGGACATCTATATATTTTTTCTTTTGTGTGTAGAGTTTTAAAACTGTTTAAACATATAAGTAACGTATTAATACGTGGATTAATCTTATTGTATATTTAATTGATTTAATGTTTGACAATTATTTATATAATTTAGTTTTTTTTTATCTCATCGCTTTATTTTTTAATTTTATAATGTAGTACTTGTAATCATTCAATTGTATACGCTAGTGCTACTTTTAAACTATTAGTAGTTGTAGTAGCTACTTTTAAACTATTTGACCCTTTTTTGTATACTTACTGAGGAAACATCAATACTTTTATATTGGGGAAACACCAATATGTAAACTGTTACCCGATTAATATTTGAACCGATGTTTAATCAACAAAATGTCAATGTTTTTTACAATGATTGCTATATAAATGAAAAACAAAATCTTTTAATAACGAAGTTTATCATCTAATGAGGTTATACACATATATGAGCTGGACGTATCTGCGTCTTGTTACAATGACCGCTAGTGTCTAGGTATGCGCGCGAATTAATAAATCAATACTTATATCGCTTTGATAGCAGTTCAGCTGAAAACTATTGACTCTTACGACTCGATATTTACTGCATACGAGCGATGATTGTAATTTTCTTATTTTTGTTAATAAATAATTTATTAATTGAACATTTTCATTACTTTCCCATGAAATAAAAATGTTGTTTGTCTAAATGAGATCTTGTGCTGAAATTAGCTTTATTTTTAGTAATACAATATTGTTGATAAATTAATAACAATAAAAATGTACTACATCATTATCAGTTCTAGGAATGTATTCATTTAAAGTATCGTAATTTGTTTCACTAGACTGGGGGAAGTACCTATTACATATAATAACTATATCATTTACCCATGTTATTTAAACCCAAAACTACCGTGTTTAGTTGAATTCTTCCTAATTGTCTTAAGATATTTCAAGATAAAACTGTATTTCCAAAAAACAGCTTGTATTCAAGCAGAAAAAAATTTAAATGAACGAAATATTTATAAATCAATGTAGAAATTACGTTTTCATCGAAAAATTTAGCATAATTTTACGTCACAAGCAGCCATTTGTCCTGAAACTAATGTTATATAGGTCATGACGGCACGCAGATCATAGTCAGAGAAAGACATGATTAAGATAAAAATATAAAAGCGGCGCCCGACAGACATTATTATATAAGGATTCGTCGTACGCAGTGTTGCAAATGAAATGATGTTCTAATTAACTTTAAACCTCTTTAACATGCATGTTACTTTTATAATTCATGCTGTAAAGAACTTCTTTTCAGCTTTACAGTTTTACAGCTTATCTATAGTTAATTAGACTGAGAGGACCTAGTGTCAAGACACTATGTTCTTCGCTTTCGGGTCAAATTAATGATTGCTTATCATTGTTGACTGTTTATTGAGGGGAGCACTTTATTTAACACTGGTGTAAGGGAGTAAAAGTCATTGAGTTCTCAAGTTGAAATTTATATTAAATATCCAGTGTGTCTGTTCTGTGAGAAAGAAAAATAATACCTTATAAAATTAACTTAGCTTCACACTTTATCCATAGCTGGGTAGTCAGAGAGAATGGAGCGTTAAAAGTGGATGAAGAATGTGTCAGGTTGTTTGGATACTCGTTCGATGTGTCCAAACAATGTGACACATTCTTCATTCTCACCGTGACGTCCTCGCGAATACCTGTCATTCTGTATATCTCTTCATTGGTCGAATCCAATCAGCTAAACTGACTCCGCATATCTTATGAAGAGATCACATCTCCACAGCGTTAATCTTTCTTTTATTCTTCTGTAATAACCACGTTCCGCCGCCGTATAGCAGCGTCGGTACCAACACAACATTGTGTATGGTCAAACGTGCAACTGTGCTGACGTACCGCCTGTCTCGATGAAGGTGCACGCCTTTCCACAACCATTTAGAATTATCTATCACTTTTTCAGAGAAAAACATTTCATTCACTTGTTCTTATATCTTACCATTTACGCTGATATTTCAAATACCAGAACCTTGGAGTTACTCACATTCGTGATCGCATAGCACTGCACCATCTGCGCACAGCACTGCATCATCTGCGCACAGTAGGCATTTTATATTCAGGTACTTTCACTCCCATGTCACTTCATGTTTTCCTCCTTGGAGACAGCTATCCAAGTACAAATAACTCGGCTTATTTTTTTGTTTTGGTGCGTCAAGTTGGTGGTACCGTATATTATGTGGGACTCAAAGACCTGTAGATGTAGATCATCCACACTATCTATTAAAACCTCTCTATGCTTCTCTTTGACCGCCAGACTGGGTCTAAGGAAGCCAAGGGATTCCTCTATAACCACGATGGCGGGAGCCTGCTAGGCACGCCTCGTATTCAAGGGTGGTGGGTCACCCTCAATAGTCTAATTAGACTAGATTTTCCGATTAGGATAGAATGCGGCAATCGTGTGCCGCCTTCCGGCGACTTGGTATTGTACGACGGGTGTCGAGTTCAGCAGTAGCCTCTCTCACCTTTTCCACCGCTTCTTTTTTGAGCACCACTGCCTCGCAGAAGGAGAAGACCGCGTCTCACGACGTCTCGCTGCCGGCCATAGCTTTGGCCACGACAAGCAGTGAAAGAAAGAAACAATCATGCTCTGAGTAAGTACATGTATGGTGGGGAATGAAAATTGGACGACTACCTCGATCATCTTCCGAGATGGTCTTGTATCGCCGTATTGCCTTGTCCAGGGCGTCCCCCCATAAAGGATCACCATACAGCGCCATCAGTCTTATCACACCGGTGTACAGCTGACGGCTCGAACCGCTCGGCCTAATAACGTTGGGCAAAAATTTTGCACGCCTTTTGCCATCACTGTCTCCAAGACTTTCGGGACCAACAGTGTAAAATGGTGCCGAAAACTCCACTTGTTGCTCAAGACAAGTCAGAGGTACTTCATGCTCTTCTTCGCTTCTACCATGACATCGCTGATGACGATGTGGGCCTTTGATGGAGCGGCCCTCCTCGGAGTATTGAAGTAGATTACCTCGTACACGTCGAGTGCAACCTCCAGGTCCAGTCGCCGTATCCGCCCGACGATATGAGCCACGCCAGTTGTCGGGGGCACTGCATGCCTCGCGATACGTCCTCTGCTGCGCCAATATCAGCGTATCATGGTAGCAGAGGATCTTTACCCCCGGCAGTTGTAGCTGATGTTCCACAAAATCTGACCCAGCACCGAACCTATAGAACACTGCATGGCACCTCCCAAATGCCCCAGCCAGAGCAAGACTCCGCTCACGTAGTATCGGGGTAATGGTCCATAATTCCTTTCTCACAACCCAGTCAAACCCCTTTTTCAAGTCCACTAAAGTACATAATTTTTTGGGTAACGACCAAGAACTTTTTCGTGATTAATAATAATCAGCTTCACGCTGTATCCCGCACACAGCAGGGTAGGCAGAGGGAACCTAGTCTTAAGACACTCTGTTCCCCACTTTCTGCCTAATTCTGGAGGCATTGCGTGTTGAATGGCAGAAGTCAACGCCGCGCTTAGCCTCGACACCAGAGCGAAGAAAATGGAAATATAAATTTAAGTAAATATTTCATCTCCTCGAGTGGGGATCGAACCCACAACCAGTCGATTTGCAGTCACACTTCGTGCCGCTGCGACAAAAAGATCTGATCTATAACACTTCCAGGTATAAAGCATCCTTGGGCCCCTGATAGCATTTTGGATCTCTCTTGCATCTTTCTCGCTAATATTTTAACATAAACTTTACTACCCAAGCTTATAAAAGTGATAGTCCTATAGCTTCCTTAGTCTATCTGTAATCCTTTTTTTACCTTTATACAAAGGCAAGATGACTGCAACTCGCCAATCGTCCGGAATGTCCCCTGATTTCCAGCATAAAATCATTGCACATAAACCAGAACTCGTGGCCCACAATGTTTGACCATCTCGGCAGTAACTCCACTTGCTCCTGCTGTCTTATCTAATTTCAGTCTTCATACTGAACTCTTAACTTCTTTTATACTGATTTCGCCATCAGTTACATTAAGGCTCAGCATTTCGTTGTGACTTGAGGCAGAGGCGTTATCACATTAAAACAATAAATAAAATAATTAATAGATATTGAAGTTCAATTACATATACAATTAACCCGAAAAATATTTTTAAATAATTTTTATAACAATGCCAAAATAAAATCAAACGATCGTGATAAAAATGACGCACTTCTTTCACGCTGTATTCCTCGCACGGCAGGGTAGGCAGAAGGAACATAATGTTAAGACATTTAGTTACACAGGTACTACCCATTTTCAAAACATAGCATGTTGAATCGTACCGGAACTCAACGCTGCGCTTTGTCTTTTTTACTGGAGCGAGTAAGAAAATGCTGGTTACTTAACTATTAAAAGTGAAAATAACTTTTTACTACTAAATTTAATAACTATCTAGATTTTAGAGATCTAGCACTGAAAAAATATATGTATTTGGATGACCAGCTAAACTAAAGTTGCAGCGTGCCGTGCTCACCGATGTCCAAGCCACCTACGAGTATTATATATGAGCGTACATTATAATTTCTAGAAAGCATTGCCTCGAGTTCATTTGCTTAAACTTTCGATTTGTTATGAATTTTTAACTCTGATTTCTCTTCTAGTTTGTAATTGTGTTTTGTTTATTATTAACAGCAAGTTCATTTGTTAATATATTTATATGTATGTGTTTGTATATTTAAAATGACATATTCATTTTTGACATATTCATTGTAATTATTTATTGATATTGATTTATACTGTTTCAAGCTATTTTAATGATGTATATCAATACATCCTATCTATTCTACGTTACTTTTACTGCTCCATGATACTTACTTAAAAAAATATTACGTTTTCGTTACTTTACAATTACAATATAACCGCAAAAAATCACTTTAAATTGATGATTGGGAATATTATTAAAAAAATCGCTACTTCTAAATTAATCAAAACAAAATTGCTTTTTTAATAAATTAATTACAGATTAATTAATATAAAATAATTTATTTGCAACGAATGTTAACAAAATGACTGTGAACATCATAAGAAATTAATGTTTTATAAAGTGATACAAATGTGTGAATTACGTAGAGCGTGTGATGCTGAACGAAATGAACAGCGCGTATAAATTTCCCTAGCGTTCCCACACATTGACGTTCTCGCGTTCCTACGCACGAACCTTCCCTGTCCATGTGTGCGTACAGCGTAGCAGTCCACGATTGTTTGAGTGCACGTAGTCATACATTTGTACTTGGATTATATTGAAAAAATATACTTATACCTTATTAACATAGCAATAAGGTCTATAATGCTGCTGTTTACAAAACGTCGGCCGAATATCGTAAGTTGTGCCATTGTACCGTATTGTTTCATGTTTACGCGTCTCTGTGTAGTGAGGTTAAGTAGAGCGGCTTTATCTCGGAACAAAGATTTCCATAGAGTTCGGATTAATTAAACAAATATATATCCAAAATTAAAATGTTTCATTTTAATATAGCCTATTCCTTTTTTTTTGTAAACAAAACAGTTTTGATACATTAGCGGATAAGATTATATAGTGTTGTTTTTACTTATCGTGATAATATCGATTATTTTTATGATGATAATCGCATCGATTGTAAGGAAATTTGTAGATTATTTAATCGTTTCTACGATATTTAAAGTAAATAAAGCCTGCAGGAATCAAATAAAAATATTTCTATGATTAGTGCGAGTTGCACAGGCCGGAGCGTCGGCCATCCTAGTTTAAATGTCATCGAACGGGGTTTCATAAGAACGTCAATCACGAGCGGTCACCTACTTTCGCGATCGACTGACGGCGATTAGTCGACTACGTACATTCACTGAGACCTCAACTCGCCTCCACGCAACAATTGTTTCTGTAGGAATCTTTTATTTATGGCAACGCGGAGCTGCGCTGGTGTGCGTGGGCAGCGAGCGACGGCGCCCGTGTCTTACCTGTGCCGATAACCAACGCACACTAAACTCTACATTATCCAGTTGTGATAAGAGCGATATTGGAGCGGCGCGGGGCGCGACAGAAATGCTCTACCGATAATAAGTCAACGCTCGAACTCGCCCGTTTGACAGGATTCCAGCCGCGTCTGTCCCTGTTTGTTTATTGTAATCGGTTTGACAATGGGCTTAAGGTGCGGTTTCCAGTGATGTCGGGCGGCGGCGTGGCTCCCCGCTACTCCCGTGTTTGTGTTCGTATGATACGTCACTGTGTACCGGCTTACTGTAGATTCGCCTCTTAGCATCCATAATTGCTCGGCGTTCGAGCTACTTTTAAAGCTCTTTGTTCATTAGTTTCGCGTTGATTTATATAATTTTAAAACACTTGTTACAAATTGTTTTGCATGCATAACTTATTCGGTTTATGGTTTGATAAAATGTAATGATTTGCATTATTGCGTTACGGCTGTACGAGATTTTATCGATCTACTATATAATTGGGAAATAAATACTATAATCAATTAAATATTCACTTTTTTTATATCTAGGTTTTATATCTATAATTACTAGCTTTCATTACATATTAGTTATTATTTTCAACAAATTAATCTATCGGTTTTGTAACATTTCAGGAAACGATACAAATAAAGTGTTTATAACTCCGATAATCTGCAGATAACGGAAGGTCAATGAGGAGAGTCGATCGCATGGCGGCTTAATGACGCGCCGCGTCAAACGACAAGTGGGCGGTGCGGCAATTACGTTTAATCATTTTCAATACATTGCTGCATAAAACGTTAAATATGAAACAAAATTCCTTTATCAACGTTCAATGTAATAGCTACATTGCGCATCCTTCGCGCGCGGCATTCCTCAATCTCATCGGCGCGACGGTCGGGGTGCGAGCTGCGCGACGTGGTGCCGTCTCGCTCGCACGCGCACGACCTCCTTGCAAGTGCCGCTCGCAAGGTCGGCCGCCTTAATTAATAAACTCACCGTAAAGTATTTGACTCGACCCGACCGGGACTACTACAATCTGTACAAGCCTTTGTCTAATTATTGACCCGGACTAGAATATTTTTTTCTAATTGATCTACACCACCTTTTATATTTATTAAATTTGCATAAGAGCCACACTGATTGGAAATATATTATACTTTATATGTATGTATATAAACTTAGTAATTTATTATGAACAGGAAAAAAATATACGATAGCTATCTAAGCATGTTTTGACAATACATAATGTAATGCTTGAAAATGATTTATTATTACAGGCTACTTATAAAAATGGATATCTATCATAAAAATTATATGGCCGACATTGAAATTGTAAAATTAAACAAATGTTGACAGTATAACGTTATAATTTTATAATTATATTATTATTAATGTTGTTATTGTTATATAATGATAATAAATCTTTAACTCAAACAGAAGGCAATGGTAGTAAATTGAATTTATGGATACAAAAGATATTTCCTTGGCTTACGGGACAAAGAGCAGCGTTAAGCTCCGCAAATTAGCACAATTAATCTAAAATAAAAACAGAAATAGAAGAAAGATCTAAACCACTTGGTTATTGTATTACATATTCGGCTATAAGTAGTAAGCGTACTTTAATTATACTTGTAAATATATACGTATTAGATTGTGTTTTGTTTACTTAATTGTTTCATAAAATTAATTATGGAAATGAATAAACATTTTATATACGTATACATACATACATATATTCACCAGTTTAAAATTAAAATATTTTTTTTCAGATTCTCAAAATGCAATTAAAATGGAAAAAAATTGCAATTACTACTTTAAAGTCTAATAAACATTTATTGTAATTAATGCTGTATATAAATGTATACAGCTTCACGCTTTGTCTCGCTTATAACAGGGTAAACAGAGACAAACTAGTGTTAAGACACTCCGTTTCCAACTTTACGCCGAATGAGGCATTGCGTGTGGAACTCAACACCGCACATTGTGTTACAACCAGAGCGATATATAGCGAATAATAATAAATATAAAATAATTTCTCCGCGAGTGGAAATCGAACCCACCACCGTCGCATTTACACTCACATGTTTCTGCCACTGCGCCATGACATGAATACATTGTCCAAGTCACTTAATGAGTTAATCCCTTAATAACTCGCCACGTGCCAACAAACACTAGCTCCATATGTCATACATATGAAAAAGTTGTTCGTAAAAACGTGTTTCGTTGCGAATCTTCCACCTGACAGCGGGCTGTCATCATCATCGTTTCTATTAGCACCTGCGGTGGGGTGCTCCGTATACGGTGACCTTGGAAATACTAGTTTAGCTGACAAAGTTCAAAACGCATTTTATGTTATAATTTAGTATGGCATGTGGGTAATGTTTGTGTTTTGCGACGTTTTTTTTTATATTTAATTGATATGGCTTAATCATTTTTATAACGTTTTTCTTATAGGTTCACGTTATATCCCGTATATAGAAGGGTGGGCAGAGGGAACTCTGTAGTAAGGCACTCCGTTGCCATTAAGATCTTTTATTATATTGCGAAGATTTTAGTTATTAGTTATATTAGTTATATTACGATTATTTAGTTATATTGCGAAGAGCTCAAGATAGAGCTCAGTGGCGTGCCATTGGAGAGGCCTATGTCCAGCAGGGAACTAGGACAGGCCGATGATGATGATGATGATGAAGTTATATTATTAAAAAGAGAAACAAATTTTTAGATATTTGTTACTAAAGTGAATAAATGACGAAGTTGTAATCGCTTACTAACCTCTTATACAACCAATTACAATGTTATATAAGTGACATGTTTTAAAATACGTAGTATGTTTTTTGCATTTTCTTGTACAAGTTATCTTTATTTAAATAAATTATTATGAAGGTGCTAATTAAGGTAGATTATTTATTTATTTATATATTTACGATATTACGATACAAAAAGTTCAGGTAGAACTCGGTTGATTTGTTTACAACTTTGTTAAATGATATTGCGTGTTGAGTGGCGGAACTCTACGCCGCGCTTTGCCATGTTCCCAGAACGAGGAAATCAAAAATTTAATATTTCATTTAACGGAGTGAGCATCGCCATTCCATTTTTTTATGATCGACCAAATATTAGTTGTAAATATTCTTTCTCCGTAATTGGATTCGAATCTAGGTATTAGTCTTCGAATCTAGAATCTAGGTATCTAGAATGGTTGTACCATTCTACGTCGGCACAAATGTATCACGATTGCTTCATATTACATACATACCTTTTACTTTTAATTATTTTTAAATACTAAAAATTATTAAAGGAAGTTTAGATTGGTAAAATCGTTTATTTAATGATACTGAAATATTATAATAATTTATCTTGATGTTACATTCGTAAAGTGTTGAATACACAAGAGCGCTTTATAAATGTCGCAAATTTTTTCATCGTCATTTTCAAGCCAATTTTCTTTAAAATTGCGTTTGTAATTAATTATGCTTATATTTTTTGTTTAAATATAATAAATAGTGTATGTTTTTTTTGTTTGGTACAGCAAAAAATATTGTGATATTGAAATTATATTTAGATTGTCTGTCATACCAATATAGAAATATTTTAATAGAAGTTGTACAGTACCTACTTTGTAGAGCTTTTATAAAAAAATATTTTTCTTATAATATGTTTTTTACGTTTTTTACGACATTGATAGCTGCACTTTTAACAAGAAGACTAAATTTTTTTCTAACAAAGCTTAGTAAGTAACTTGAGTTGCGTAAATTGCCGACAACAAAAAAAAAAACATATTTTAATTTGTCAATCCTTTTTGTAGCTAAGTCTATTTTTGTGTGTATAAATTTAAGCGTGCTCAATGCTGCTTCGTTTATGGGATTGCTATATAACTAGCGGTTTTGCAAGTAACTGGACTGCCGCCGCGATCCGTGGCCGTGTTGACTGTTGAGTCGATTCGTATAGATATAGAGCTACAGAAATGCTAATAGACGTCAATTCTGTAATAATTTACATATAAAAATATAAAAAATAATTATTTTTACACCTTAAATACTATTAATAAATTTAGTTTATGGTCATTTTTGTGTGTTGATAGTAAATTATTTAATTTAAAATGTTACATTTTTGCTCAAGCTTTTAAACATTTGTAAAAATACTCGGTATAAGAATATATTAATTTAAAATCCATATATAATATATTCCATATTGTTTAGTTTAGTGACATACATTGGATACGCAACTACAACACCCAGAGAGATCAAAAAATCAGTATCCATTACTTAACATCTGGCAACACCACATCACATCTACACATCATAATCTATGCGTACTCGGTTGCGGCTCACATTGTTACTTGCTTATGTAAGCCGGAGCGTCTTCCACTTTCGAATCAAGTTTATTGACACGGCAAGCTCGACAAATGCTGCTTAACAGTTACATCGTACGGCTTTACTTTGATTATATAGCCGTCGAAATGCGCGATCTTGTTCCTCTCAATGTTCCCATTTCGACCACAACCGGATCCGCGTGTACGGTCCAAGGGTGACGCTAAGTGAATCCGTAATGCATCATACCAATTTTGGTAATCATATACTTATTATTTTAAAGTGAAAAAGCTACCGCGACGACACCGAACTATATATGGAAGAGGTAGAGTTGATTTATACCTACTTAGCATAGGTGAGTATGTATTTAGCGAGACTTGGGAAAGTCATCAATGACAGCGTGTTGTTAACGTCTAAATTTAAATCAAATGTCACAAACATAAGATGTAGTTATCAAGAGTCGTTACTCTTATATACGTAAATAGGGATATCATGTTTTGACGACAGTAAGGTAAATAATAATATATAAGAAATAATTATTTATATTAAATTTATATTTTTTTATTTAATCCTAATTTTATGTGTGGACCGAGTTTGCTATCGATTTCTGTAGTCTAGTTGGCTCAAGCGCAGCCATTATTTTTTTAAAAGCTATAAATCTTTGCTAAACGACGTTGAAGCGACAAATTTGCACTCGCCGCTAAATGTTAGATAATAATTAAATTATCTCTAAAAAGCAGCTTCAATAGAATCAAGTGACTTGGAACTTTTCAATGTCATTAATATGAAAATTGTAAATTTTTTAAGTGAATGTCAGTTTTTTTTTTACAAGTCAGCATTTACTACGGAACTTGGGTAGCGGAAATCGTCGATATATATAAAGAATAATTAATTATCTATACATATCAAAAATGTTTTAAAGAAAAAAATATATAAAAACTTGTCAAATATTTCGCACTTGTAATGACAAGACAGTCTGTTAGCAAATATAGTGTTATACCCATAATATATTAACACATTATCATTACGCTTATCAACTCTAAAAACAAAACTGTTCACACTTTATTTTACATGAAGAGTATAATATTTTCACAACATACTATTTAGGACGTCGTGGTGCTGCTGCATAGCGTCTGGTTATAAATATCAAAGTTGTGGGTTCGATTTCTCGGGTGATTTATTTATTTTAATTTTCTATTCTCTTAGTACCAATAGGACAAAACGCGGCGTTGAGTTTCGCCACTCAACACGCAATGTTTACTGAATGTTTAGAGCGGAGTGTTTTAACTCTAGGTTCCCTGTGTCTAGTGTGTAGTAGTGATACTGCATAAAGCCAAAAAAGTACTATCTATATATAAATTATTTGCTAATAATATTTATACTATATTGATAGAAATCTATAAATAGAATATTTCTACAGTAAATAACTTTTAATCTTTAATACATTTTTAATTTTAGTAAATATATATTCATATATATATGTTTTTAATTTGTTTTTTAAACTTGTAACGTACATGTACCTATATATATGTATTTAATTGCGATATTATTAAGTATAAGAAGATTTATGTCCGGGTCAGTGATGGGTCAATGGCCGAAAATAAGCTCGGTAAGTTACAAGTTCTCAAAGAATTTGACTAAACTGAATGCTCAAATTGTCTTGAGTTTTTTTTTCGTTAATTATTTTGCAAAAATATATATATTATAGCAGTGACATTTATTTTTTGTATTAGAATAAATTATTTCATACTAGCGGCCCGCCCACGGCTTCGCCCGCTTAAAATACATGATTATTGATTTAAGCAGAATTGATTGACAACTATAATAAAATAAAATAAATAAATAAATCAGCTTCACGCTGTATCCCGCACACAGCAGGGTAGGCAGAGGGAACCTAGTGTTAAGACACTCCGTTCCTCACTTTCTGCCGAATTCTGGAGGCATTGCGTGTTGAGTGGCAGAACTCAACGCCGCGCTTAACCTCGACATCAGAGCGAAGAAATGGAAATATAAATTTAAGTAAATATTTCATCTCCTCGAGTGGGGATCGAACCCACAACCAGTCGGTTTTGCAGTCACACCTCGTGCCGCTGCGCCACTACTGGCCTCACACTCTATAATAGAATGACAAACAAATATAAAGACAACATACAACAACATATATAATATAAAGACAACTATAATTACTTCTAATATGATTTTTTGTTACTTTAATCTGTAATATTCTATTATGATTTTTTTACGACATTATCGTAACTTCTGTAAGAATTTTTGATTGTTTCGAACTAAAAAATATGACCAATGTCGATATTTGATATTCATAAAATATACATAAAGCTAATTATTTATTATATATATATATATATATATATATATATATATATATATATATATATATATATATATATATATATATATATATATATATATATATATATTTGTAACATTACGTTCTTTTTACCTATGTTATGTTTTTTAAAGCTCTGTTAAATGTGCTGATGTCACTTAATAATTGTACTGCTTCAGAAACAGTCTTGAATGTAAAATTATTAATTTGGTTAAGGGTTCATAATATTCTTTGTAAAATAACTGTAATGTTTGCATATTAACTCCTGTTTGCATATTATTAGATAAATGAATAATTGGTAAATATGTAGTTATTACAGAGTACACGTAGAAAGGATGTTTTTAGGCATTTTTATATAGATTTATTTCAAACGAACGAACGAACCAAAAAATCTAAGTATTTACTTGATATTTCTTTGAAGATCAAATCGTTCTTTATCTCTGTGTTGAATTAATTACGATTTAAACTTTACTGTTACGATTTATGAAGGTAATCTCTACTAACAATTCAATTTTGTTTACTTAAAATAAATAAATCAGCTTCACGCTGTATCCCGCACATAGCAGGGTAGGCAGAGGGAACCTAGTGTTAAGACACTCCGTTCCCCACTTTCTGCCGAATTCTGGAGGCATTGCTTGTTGAGTGGCAGAACTCAACGCCGCGCTTAACCTCGCCACCAGAACGAAGAAATGGAAATATAAATTTAAGTTAATATTTCATCTCCTCGAGTGGGGATCGAACCCACAACCAGCTGGTTTTACAGTCACACTTCTTGCCGCTGCGCCACGACTGGCCTTGTTTACTTTATTGTAAAAAATATTGTATAATAGTGCTTCAAAAATATATATTTTTATCAACAGTCATATAATCAAGACGTTTCGAATGTCATTCTTTAGCCAGGGTCATACCAGCGCGATTTCTATATAACATTCGCTGGCAAGCTAATGCCTTGAGTTCATTCAAATGACGATAACTTTTTTTTTATTGAACCGATTTTGATGAACCAAACTTTAGAACCTAAATTGAGTTAAAACAAAGCAATTGGAGAAATTTTCAAGTAAATCGGTTCAGTAGTTTCAGAGAAAAATGCGGACAACAATATGTCGACAGACAGACAGACAGACAGACAGACAGACAGACAAGAAATTCAAAAAAAATCTTTTTGCTTTCTATTAGTCTTTTTAAGTATCCCTCTATCCATTTCAGTCAAAATTACTAAATGTACAGACAAAATATTTTTACTGTCTTATTATATATAGAGATGAATAAAAGTAGGTGTTTTTGATATGATTTTTCGATTAAAATTACGTTTTAAATGTATTAAGTAGATACTAAAATATTTATTACATAACTCTGTAAATTCACAATTCTATTAACATGATTTGTATGGTAAAAAAAATTAAGCTTAAATATAGACTGAAAAATAAAATTATTATTTCGATAAAATAATAATAAAAAAATACTATTACAATGTTATTTATTTATAAAAAATTATTAACTTCGACGTTACTCGGAATATTTTTTCATAAAAAAAAAGAAAAACGTCAATTCGTAATTACATTTAACAAAAGTAAGACAATTTTAATAAAACAATATATAATTGCCAAACTCTAGAAAAAAAGTGTATGTATGTCGTGAAAGGTTACATCTACAGAACTCCACAAGCGTTCATACGTAGTATGAGTACATAGAAATTTTCGCATATCAACTCGTATGTAGATTACGCTACTTACTAGTGTGTTTAGTTGTTTGCGAGCCGCCGTTCGCAAAGTAGACTGCATCGTTAGTCACTGACATCGAAACGCGCTGCGGTGAAATCGAACTAAGTGACACGCTTCTGGTTTTGTACCTATTATAACTTAATATATTTTAGATAATGTATAAGTACTGTATAGAAGAGATAGCTTTCTTATAGATTTATGATCCTAAAATGGAGTTTAAAATCTTAATTGATTTTTTTATAAAATTAAATATTTCACTCTTAGACTATAATCACATTTTGGCCATATTTTTTAGCTTTAAATGTATTAACTAATAACATCTTACCTAAATACAAATAAACTTGTTTTAATTACATATAAAATGTGAACGTTAGAGGTTGTCATTTCTCGAGACCGTGTTTACATCATTCTTGATATCATCTCGAAAGCGCAGTGCGTGTAGGCATCTCACAATTTACATAGATCGCTGCCGTATGTATATAAATAAATACACTGCAAATTTTGCCCAGATTCAAACGAATATTACACGGTCGAATTGAGGTGATGATAATGTGCGAGACAATGTGAGGAGGACGGTCCCTCTTCCACGTTTCAGTATTTGATTTCACCCGTACGGACTGGTTTTGAGACCGGAATGTGCGCCGTGGTATACGGCCGAGTTTAATAAAGCGCACACTTGCTCGCTACTTTATTACTTTTTGTTGTCGTAAATATAGAATGTTTTGAGAAATTATATGCTTCAGTGGTCCAGTGATGGTCCGCTTGTGTAGTTTGTATGGCGATATGACACTATAGGAATCGTAGTAAAGTTACGACTACGGCGAATAATGATGTTTACTGCAACGGTAAAGATATTGTTATTCTCTCCAAGTGTTAAATATAAACTTACTGTATTTTTTATAGTACTTTCTTTGGATAATTTATTAATATTTTTATTATTTATATATAAAATTACTGGTTTATACCTAGTATCTAGTAAGATAATTTAAGAAAATATATTTTCTTTTAAATTATTCGTTCAGTGCAATATTTTTATTATACAAATATATCGTTGCACATATATAATTTCTAGTTTTCTGTTACTTATATATTTTTTACTATGTTTTTACTCTTATAAAATAAAACAAATATGAATTTATATTATTGTATATTCTTTTGTATTTCCATGTTTCGCCAGCATTTTGCTTATATTTTTGATATCATTCACGTTTTATAATTTCATATTTAAAAATCCAATTTTTATTCATGAAATACTGAGTACTTCAATTATTGGAGTAGTAGAATGCTGCAAATAGAATAGCCCACGCCGTACAGCATCCGTAGGCGTTCGATAATGACGTCAGGGCCCTACGCTCGCTACGCAGCTACGACACGCGATCCCATTCAACTGAGATGCTAAATTGTGTTTCGGAGAAATAGCACGAAAATGTATGTATTTCTTTTTTTTAAATTTTAATTTTATTATTTTCTAAATACATATGTGTATATAAACTTTAAGCTGTAAAAACGTAACAAAATAAACTTGTATAATAGAAAAATAGTTACACAGTTAACACGATTTCAATATTTCTGTATAAAAAAAAAAAAAAAACAAAATAAAAAAAACAAGATTTTCCAAAATCAAACCCTAAAATCACTACTCTTTTTTTGTAAATACACTAAGACACTAAAAAGTAATATTTGCCAGTTATTTCACACCTAATACACGCCGTACTAAATACACCTCATTAGATAAACATATAGTGATAAATGTTTTACTTACCTGTCGCGACCGCAGCGCGTTTCAATAATAACCGTGATATTGCGATGATACAGACTGGAAAAACTCGTTTGGCGGATGTCGATATCCTTAAAGGCTTACGCGATCATGTTTATTGTTAATCATTCTTTAGTTACTATTATCATACATTGCCTGTTTTCTTATAAAAGGTGATTTAATGATTGTTGTTTCAAGCAGCAATGGCTTCTTAACAATTGGAGATAAACAGTGACAGTGGTGTTTGCGGTCGGGACGCGGCAGTAGAGTGTGTAGCGCGATGCCAGAGAGCGGCTCTCATTCATGTCGCCTCGGGCCATGTTCCTCGCGAGATCTCATCTTCCAATTACCAACCGTATGGTCTGTTCAGTGATTTTTGTAATTGTTTTCTGATACTGTCGATATTTATATGAAGATTGGGATTGATAATTTATAATTTAACTATTCTTGACACTTTTTGTTTAATTTCTATTGTTTTAATAAGTTTAAGTTAGTCAGTAACTTAAAATATTTATTATAGTTGTTATACATATAGAGGTCTGGAGTACGTATTACAGTATTTTTAATCTTATTGCATCTAATTTTTAATTTTTAATCTTATTGCATCTAATTTTTTAATGCATGTTATTGAAAAAGATTTCGCCAAAGTGAAGATTCGAGGGCCGGCCGAGGTGCGGAGGTGCGGAGGTGCCGAGGTGGCGCATTGTGCCGTTGTTGTATTACACAAACTGTGCTGAGCGCAATCACTCAGCGTTTCACAATCGCGGGTTCGCCGACCGACACCAATACCTAAATTAATTTTCTTTTCGGGCTCGAGTCGCGGCGTTCATTGTTCAATTTGTGACTTATTTTAGTCTATGTGACGTTGAGTCCGCTCCTCCTATGATAAATAAATAAAAAAAAATAAAGTCAGTTTCACGCTGTATCCCGCACACAGCAGGGTAGAGGGAACCTAGTGTTAATACATTCCGTCCCCCACTTTCCGCTGAATTCTGGAGCCATTGTGTGTTAAGTGGCGGAACTTAACACCGCACTTTACCTCGAAACCAGAGCGAAGAAATGAAAATTTAGAAAAAATATTTCAACACCTCGAGTGGGGATCGAACACACAACCAGTCGCGTTTACAGTCACATTTTGTGCCTCTGCGCCTAGACTGGCTTCCTATGACTAATCTAGCAGCAAGTATTTATTCGTTCAATAAATAAAACGAATATATTTTTGCCGTTGTTTATTTATGTACTGTATAATATAGAAATTTCACATTGCGGGCCAAGTAGTTGCATGTTGCCGTTCGCGTGACCTGCCCTAAGAAAGTTCCGCGAGTACCTAGTTTATCCACAGTTGACCAGTTCTACTTGTTTTAATTTAATTTTAAATTGCACTGACTGTATGCGTTGCCATACCGCTAATAAAATGCACACTTTTGTTTTACATTTTCTTAATTCTTTATAATATATTCTATACTACTAGATGGTTAAGCTAAATATTCAAAATCGAATCACGTATTTGTTGCCTGTAATACATTGAAAGAAAAGTTGTTATTTTTATTTAAAAATATTTTTTTATACATTTCGATAAAGTCTAAAATACCAGTTGTATTTAAAACTTGTTGTTGTAGTTACCTATCCTGAGTTCTCTGTCAAGTATCAGTGTATACAAAACGAACATTAAAAATATCGTACAGTGAAAACTAGTGAGCTTTCAGCCAGACAAAAGTTTTACTTGTTGCTTCTCATATGCATAATGTACTGGTACCGGCTCTATCGTGGTTCAGTTGGGCAGTTTTTGCTGATTGTATATGATCATAATTAAGTTTGTTCCACTTCTTCCAATTAAGGAAATGCTTCTAATATCTATAAAATATTTTCGTTTCGTTAGACAAAGCGCGGCGTTGGGATCTCATATCTATTATAATATAATATAGTTGGTACTTTAATTACATTTTTCCATGCAACGCCATGTAATTTAAAGGAGAGTTGAAGGTTCTTCTCTTCTGAACTCAGCAGATTCGCCGTGCGATGGACCGACCAAGTGAAGGCTGCTCTTAATCGCTCTCGGAACTCTCTAAGAGTACACTGGGCAGTCAGCCATCCGCGAAGAATGGTGTCGGACCGTGTGGCGAACCACGAATCTTTAAAACGACAACCACGACAGCTCTGTCTACAGCGAAACGACAAAGGAGAAGAAGATAATGCTTTTAATATGGGAGAAAAATTAACAACGTAGTGATATATAATGAGGTTTATGGTACATACACCACAAGATGCTGTAAATACGTAAAGAAAAAAATAATAATTATAAAAAGAGTTAAGTACGTACTGTTCCAGTCACAATGAAGATATTTTGTGTACGACAGCTACTAACAGTAGTTAGAGTAGTTTAAAAATGCGTACAAGACATTTTACCAATATAACTGTAACGAGGTCACTTACAGCTGTTATTGGAGAATTATCGACGAGCACACACTGCTTGTGTGGACTTTAAAAAACGTATACAAATGTCTTAGCGAAGGTCATCTTTTGATGAAATTACCAAATTTTGTAATGTTTATTATCTACACATATAGGCTTCTATTATAGTAAATAAACAAATATAATTTATACTTTGACCTTAGAGTAAGAAGTAGAGAAAATTGCGACTCTCTATCCGCTGAGAAATTGCGAAACACGCAGATTCTATTTTTAGTAAAATTGCCTTCCGCGGTGGTAGCCTTCCTTGTAGGCAGGACAATACTGACACTGGTGTTCCGAGTAATTTATCAACGACTTCGTTTATAACCTATTAGAATTAACAATAATTTAATTTTGATTTTACTTGTGATAATAATAAAATTACATTTATTTTTTATTATTGCATATATGTTTACTTATGTCAGTCCAGTCCAGTTGTGCCTTTGATTCCCACTACAGGAAATTAAATATTTAATATTTCCACTATCCTCGCTCTGGTAACGAGGCAGAGCGTGGCGTTGAGTTCCACCACTTTACGAACTGTACCAAGTGTTTTAACACTAGGTTCCCAGGTTCCCTCTGACTACCATACTATATTTGGGACACAGCAAAACCCCTAGTGAAGCAACAAAAAACCTGTGTAGTGGTCTATTTATTTCTAATTATTACAAGTCCAGTTTTTTCTGTTTTCTAAATCCTAAAACTAAATAAAATTATTTTTGTAAGTGTCTCTGTTACATGAATATGATGTACGCAATCTGTTTCTATTGTATTACTTGCGCCGGCGCAGCGGCCCCGTTACAACTAAACAAATGGAGAAAGTTTAGCTGTTTTATGTGGACCTATATGTAATATACAATGAAGCGTTTCCTATTTCCTCGTCACTAGTTAAAACTACTGATTATCTAATTAAAAATTATACTATAAAGTAAGTTGCAGCTTTATATTATTTTAAAAATATATAATTTCTAAGGCCAGTCGTGGCGCAGCGGCACGAAGTGTGACTGTAAAACCGACTGGTTGTGAGTTCGATCCCCACTCGAGGAGATGAAATATTTACTGAAATTTATATTTCTATTTCTTCGCTCTGGTTTCGGGGCTAAGCGCGGCGTTGAGTTCTGCCACTCAACACGCAATGCCTCCAGAATTCGGCAGAAAGTGGGGAACAGAGTGTTTTAACACTAAGTTCCCTCTGTCTACACTGCTGTATGCGGGATACAGCGTGAAGCTGGTAATTTAGAACATTATGTCAAATCGTATTTACAAATATATTTATTTAGATTTTTTTACCTAAATACTAGAACAATACATATAGAGAATTTGTGATGGACTTAATACCTGAAAAAGTCCATCCAAAATTGTCTATAGTAAAGTATTCATAGAGTATTAGTAAATATAATAATAAATAAATTCACGCATTAGAACAACAGTGATAAGTGAACTAGCACATAGTAGTTTAAGGACCGTTGAGTAATACCAGTCAACCAATAACGTTCGACCAGAAGAACCTTCCACTTCTAAGAGATTTCATAAAACAATAATTGATACTTTCATTTCAATGCGACTGGTGCATAAATAATAACTATTACCAAAGGCCTTTTTCTTCTTTTTTTTCAGCTTCACGCTGTATCCCGCATGTCCAAGTGTTAAGGTGCTAAGCTCCCTACTTTCCATCGAATTCTGCAAGCATTGCCTGTTGAGTCTCGCAACTCAAAGCCGCGTTTTCCTTCGACACTAAAGCGAAAAAATTAACACATTAAATATTTCATTTCCTCCAGTGAGAATCGAACCCACACCCTGTCGCGCTTACAGTCACGTGCTTGCGCTACGACTGCCATCGGCTCGGCCTTTTAATGCAAATCGTGAACTTTTTTTGAACCAGAAAAAAAAATTAGATGCTTAAACATGCGTATAATCAATAGCTAGAGATTTATGGTATGTTTTATCGAAAGGCGACGGAATTTTATCGAATCGCCGTCACATCGCGTGACGCGATCGAGACTCGTTGCGGTTGTAAGAGGCATGCTTCGTGCGACAATGCTTAAGAAAATGCTAAACGATAGAATTACAAAAGAATTCCTTTATTAGAATTATATGCGAAAAATAATATAACTTAATATGACGGGAAACTAATATTGTACTCCTTTGGTCGCTATGACAACGCTGAAATGGTTTTTATGAGGCCCTATCGACCTCAAATGACTTATGTAATTGTAATAATTTTTATAGGTGCCACTTTAGATATATCGACCAAATACATTGTGTTCACAGATTATTTATTGTTTGTAAATTAATTTGTTGTTAGTCATAGTTGCCATTACCAAACGTCAAACGTCATACTTGTATTGCAACGGATCTCGTCAAGGACGGCCATTTAAAATATATCGCTCAATGATCACGCTTATTCGTATCATTCTTGCGAAATATCATAATTGCTTAACAATTAAATGTTTACGTTTACAATAATAGTAGGTAGCAATTAATAAATATTTTATGTTATTCTAAATTTTATGTTTGATGAATTGGGATATGTGTATGTTGTATCTAATTATTAAATATCATACTTATTATGTAATTTATTAGCTTCGCTTTTCGCTGTATATTCACCAATAAAATAAAATAAACTAATAATATTTTTAAGCGTACTGCAGCAGATAGCCACTAAGCGTGTAAATAATATTCTATTACCTATACCCATTACCCAGTACCTCTACGTGTAAAATATTGCAAATACCGACAATGTAACTACCTACTACATTGTCAGCGATTTAAATATCTATATATAAGACGGTCTTTATTCCTAACTGCGGATGACAAACAGTTACTTATGAAGCACGGTGGTTTACACACGAACATTAAATCTTTGTTCTGTTAAAACGTCACAATCTGTCTGGAGCTGGTGAGTGTGGCGTGAAATACGGCGATGCAAGTCGCAGTGCTGTAGATTGTACTTGCTTACTGCTGATTTGTTTGGAAGTGGTATCGGGCATGCCGGTATTCGGGTATGACGCTTATTAATCGTGTAGGACTTTAAAAAAGATAAAAATAGGGACGGTAAGTATTTTGGAGTACAATTTAAAGATGGCTGTGAAAGACCGGAAGAACCGCTGCTTTCTTCCGGTCTCCTATGTCTGTGTCTTCCACCATAACGAAGTATCGTTAGGATAGTAATCCTCATCCTAGTACCAATTTCATCAATCCCTATGAGATTACATTTAATATATAATTAATAAATATGTAAAAAAAATTTGCTCTGGTATTGAGGCAAAGTTTGACGTTGAGTTTGAAAGTTTGACGAATTCGGCGGAACATGAGAAGCGGAGTATCTTAACAATGGGCTTCCTCTGTCTATCCTGCTAAATTCGGGTTACTGTGTAAAGCTAAAAAAATCACCATAGGTTTCATGAGCAATGTAATTCAATAAATATACCTAATAAGGATTCCATTTCTAATCATCTTTATACTGTGTCTGTAACCGTTGAACTGCCCGCGGTTGCTCCATTAGTCACTGAAACATTCCCTGCGTGCCGATCCTCAGCAGATCACCGCTTGCTCATGCCGAGGCGAGGAACAAGTGCCAGTTTCGTTAAGGACATTTATAAAGTGTAATACATTTAATGATTTAAATCGTAAGATATTATTTTGTGCAATTCATTACTTTAGCAGTTCCTTGTGCTGTTAAATATTTAAACTGTTTATGTATGGGTGCAATCTAATTTCGCAATGATATTTTTTATTAGCATACTTATAGATTTTATTTACATATCAAGTACGATAAAATGAGTATTAGTATTTAACAAACATTGTCCGAAAACTGCTTATAAATTAAAAAATCCAAAACAGCTGATAATACGCGAAGTTGTCACGTAAACCACTTGGAATAACTTTCCATATTTTGATAACAGTTCATAAACAATGTTTAAGCGCGTGGTCATCGATAGGCGACGGTCGAAGCAGCAGGCCGTGAAGGCGGGGACACGTTGCACCGCGGTTGCACAACGCCCGCGTCGGAGTGCGGCGCCGGCGCAGGCGCATGATTTATTGACGATCTTGGACTGTTAACGTATTCACAATAGACATGTCAACTAAGTGACTAAATTTTCTTTTAAAATATAGTATGTTGAAATATAATTTATATATATTTATACAAATATTACTTATAATAAAAATATGATTTTGTTAGTAAGTTAAGGACGAATGTAAAATAGTGACTGATTGCATTATACAAATATGAAAATGAATTTAAATAACATTTATTCAAAGACACCAATTAAGCTAATTTTTTAACATTTTATTTTCGTATTTATACATATCCCGTTCAGTACACCTAGTAGATACGTGTAGTGTAATATAATATAAACAACAAAATTTTCAAAGCCAGCCATGTGAATCCATCTTAACGCGGCTCGTGCACAATCGGCATCTGCATAGCTTAACCGCTTCGTTCTCATTAGCCGCCCGTTACCCCGACCCGTCTCTCAACGGGATCGAACGACCTCGGACTGCGTCTTTATCGCGCGTTCTGCTATCTTATTGGAAGGGCCAATCATATTTATTTTAGAAGTATTTATTTTTAATGTTTTAATTAAAAATTTGTAAGTTATAATTGAAAATTTGTTTTAGATTTTCTTCTGTAGATATTAATAAAATATTAGTTCTATTTTAATAGACGCGTGTGTGTCTTCGATCGAACTTTTTATCCTAAAATGTAATATAGTTACGGGGAAGAACATTAGAGCGGCTTTAAGAATATTAAACAGAATCAGAATGCCTTATAAAGGTGAAGATAGTTTAGGATTTAGATCGTTTGGATATAATGGTTTTTCTCGGAAAACCTTCAAAGATTAAAAAGTTGGGCGAGAAACTTAGCTTCTTTTAAAATTGATATGAGTTACAGATTCAAAACTTAGGTACGAATTAGAGAAATTAGCCTGTTTACAATAATATAATGTATTTAATTAATCAATTACGATTATTCTGGAATTTTTAAATAATTTGCATATAATAAAGATTACCCATAAAATCATATTTAAGGAAAATGAAGCATTTCGGTACGATAAGATATAATATGTGTATTGTATTTATGTATACTACATGTATAGATATAAAATATAAATAAAATACTATAAAAAAATCTTGCATTTAGGAAAAAAGTGCAGAATGAAAATATTTAATTCACCCGTGAATTAAATGTCTTCATTCTGTACTTTTTCAACAGTCAGTCTGTGTAAGGCGTGACAATTGAAATTATTTATAGTTGTTTATGATTTAATAAAGTAGGTATATGTAATATTTATTAATTAATATTTTTACCCTGACCTTCATATTGGGATGCCATTATTATTGTGCCATAAAAATATCTTCATGAAAGTTCTAATCAGCAACCTTGGAGCAATTTCTAAATACCACATTGGTATCGGTATGTAAAATTACATCGAATATACTTTGTAGCAAACAAGCCCTGTGGGTGAGGTCAAAGGCTTTCTCTATAAGCAACACAGCTATGTACTCTCCATTGATGGGGGAAGGGGCCAGAAAGTGGGGGGTGGTGGAACGCTGTCGCACGCGCGAGTAGAAAGTACTTCTGCCATTGTTTTCTTCATTACGACACTTATTTATCAGCCGTCATTGCAACGTGTCTTATTGTATTTTTTATGCAAATGAGACCTGTTTGCAACTGGAATGAAAGAAGGAAATCGTTGTCGAATAATTTCTACCAATTTCAACCTCACATTTTTGCAGAATCCTATCTAATATTGTAAATGTGAAAGTTTGTGAGGATGTATGTTTGTTCCACTTTTAGGCAAAAACTACTGAATGGATTTAGATGAAACTCTACAGTAATGTACTTATTGATCAGAATGACGTATAGGCTATAATTTATGTAAGAAGATTTTAAATAAAATTTTGAATCGAAAAGTGACCAATGTAATTTTTCTATACTATAACAATAAATTGAAACGAGCGAAGCCGCGTTAAGTCGCTAGTATTTGTTTAGATGAAAATTACTAATATCTGCATATAACATGTCATTTTGACCGTATGGAATGTGGGAAAGGTCGCGTCGCTTACTAATTCTTCTAGTTCGATCGAATGGACCGCGGCAGACGGACCGTGACCATTGAATTTCGGGTAACACATTATTCTTTGCCAACAGATTGGGTCATTCTTTTGTCCGCGTGGGAATGATGCAAATGAGTCGCTTAGCTATTTCTTTGTTTGATTTCGTGAAAGTTTACACGATCGAAGAGGAAACACGGCCGGCGATGGTCTGATGTGAACGCCATTTTTATGTAATTGTTACGTTGCATAGGTTATACGCCTAAGTGTGAAGTATAAGCGATTTTCAATACATAAATACATTATATAAATTTGATTTGCAAAAGAGTTTCTAGCGCAATGAAGCCAAAATGTACAGAAAAGAGAATTCTATTATTAACTTTGCTGCTTTGCATTTGAGTTATTTTCTCTATATTTTAGAAAATCTATTACGTATATGGATATGTACTAAGGATATTAAAAGCGTTTGTACACTGGAAAACTTAGAGTCGTTATATAAGTCGTTTCAGTTGTACGTCACACACTGCTGGACCTAGGTTCTTGAAATATACCCACAACGATCTGACTTGCCAAATATAGTGATAACATGATGAAATATTTATTTATCATAAACTACAATTGCACTATTTTATCATTTATATTTACACCTGTTCGTGAAATGCTATAAACAAAATTAATTAATCATATTCACTATCATCATGTTTGATAAATATATTGGTGAATCATTTTGTAAATTCCTTTTATATCTTTGTATAAAATTAAAGAAAACATTATTGTATAATATTATAACTAATATTATAACTATCTTATAGAGAAAAGAGTCGCCATTTTCCCAGTAGAACATTCAAATTAAAATATAAATATGGGAGATATTATAAATAGATAATAAATATTTCTTATGGTTTTACGATATTGAATATCGCTCATCTTTTATCTTTTGCGGCACATTGACGAGACATAGAGGGAATTACTGTTTAAAAACACTTTATATTTAATTTTGATTTACATTATGGCTGACAATTTTAGCAATATTTAGAAAATCTTTACTTATAGCATTTTATAATATGTAATTATATAGGTAATGTTAAGTTATATTTGTAGTATTAAGATATCAATTTTATATACAACGTTCAATAAGGAATACCTATTTGTTTCTGCATGAAACACTAAAAAGCAAAGTGGACAAAGCAACATAGATTCATTTGTTCTATAACTTTCAGGCATTCTCTCCATCTGTCACGAAAACAGAGCGCGCAATTAAACGACCATCCTAGTATTACGCCATGATCTTTGCCAAGACGCCGACTTAACCGCAATTTACCAAGTCCGCGGTAACCCATGACCTGAACTGACCCTTTTTCTCTGTTTTATATACATTGCCGTATATGAACCGAGTTATAGTATAACTAAACCGGCATAATACGCAATGTAACGGAAAATCTTAACTGTATTTCCTAATATACATATAAGCATTGCGTGGAAAAATGACTGTGAAACGGTATGTCATGGTAACTATCCACTCACTGATCAACTCGACTAGTAAATTACTTGCTGCGTTTATTTTCGCAACGTGCCCTTTATTGGCAACTTTGGTATAATTCTTTACATACATATATATGTATGTACATACATACGGACATTTAAAGTAGCTGTAAAATGTTTTTTTTTTTATATATTTTAGTATAATAAAGAAGATTTTAGGTCCGTTTTGATTTTAAGTCAGTCGTGGCGCAATGGCACAAGCATGTGACTGTTAACGCGATAGGTAGTGGGTTCAATTTTCACTCGAGGATATTAAGTTTCTATTTTTTTGCTCTGGTTAGAGGCAAAAGTGAAAAAAGGGCATTGAGTTCCGCCACTCAACATACGATGCCTCCAGAATTGTGTGTTAACCAGAGTGTGTTAACACTAGGCGCCCTCTGCCTACCTTGCTACATGCGGGATGCAGCGTGAAGCTGATATTATTTCTAAAACCAAATACGGAGGTAAATAGTATAATGGTAAATAGTATATATAAGTAATAGACCAATTCTCTTTGTTTTTTTATTAAGGTGCATATTATAACATATTCAAATATATTCGTATTTTTATTACGTTGCTTAGGTATATCCAATTATTCTTTTTTGACCTCAATAAAACAACCTTGACGAGAAACATCGTGTAGACTATTATACACCCCTACGTTTTTTCCTTTTGACCTATTTCCTGTTTTCCTGGAAATGTTCTTATTTCTGATATATTTTTATTTTTGAGCACTTAATAAAAACATGGATATTCGTTTAGTTTCTTGTAATTGATTTAATTATTAAAAAATATATACGTAGAGGCCGGTCGTGGCGCAGCGGCACGAGGTGTGACTGCAAAACCGACTGGTTGTGGGTTCGATCCCCACTCGAGGAGATGAAATATTTACTTAAATTTATATTTCCATTTCTTCGCTCTGGTGTCGAGGTTAAGCGCGGCGTTGAGTTCTGCCACTCAACACGCAATGCCTCCAGAATTCGGCAGAATGTGGGGAACGGTGTGTCTTAACACTAGGTTCCCTCTGCCTACCCTGCTGTGTGCGGGATACAGCGTGAAGCTAATTTAATTTAATTTTTAATTTTAATATATACGTAAAAATACGTATATGTATATTAGATGAAATTAAAAAATGTTTTCCTTTCTCCCACTCTGGCAATACTCGCTCGGCTTTACGTTTCACCACTCAAAAATGTGTCAAATGCGAGCGGAAAGCGGAGTGTCGGAGTGTCATTAGGTTCTTTCTGGTATATGCGTTTTCAGCAGTAACGTTTTAAGTCAAGTGGCGGAACTCAACGCCGAGTTTAGCCTGCTTGTGTACAGATTATACATACATCGCCTATATCTTGCTATGTAGATGATATTACACTTAGAGGCTTAAACAGGAATGTTTACCTCTACACATACCTAACTTAATACATGATTGACAGATTACAATACAAATAAATTTTGTACTTAGGCCCAACGTAATAAAGACTAGATGGACGCAAGGTTTGGAAACGTGTGTAGAATCTAATTATCGTATGCGATGGTGCGTTAGTTTGTGCTGGTAGCAATATACTCAGGCCATCGATTATTTGATAAGTCGTTTATTGTCGATACGGCAGGGCCGTGGGCACGTGTAAGCCTTTATCATACATGTAAATACACCGTGAGAACGGTCATTATAGAGACGATAGTCTTTAAATACTTGACGTGACTAATGATATTATCCTTTTTTTTCAGTTTCTTATGTAATGTCAGCTGTGGCTAGGTTACGGCTTTAATTGGTGCTAATTATTGCTGTAGAATATAAATTAAAAGCGTGTGTATGTAATAATAATATACAATAAAAATCAGCGTCACGCTGTATCCCACACACAGCAAAGTAGGCAGAAGGAACCTAGTGTTAAGACACTCCGTTCCCCACTTTCAGCCGAATTCTGGAGGCATTGCGTGTCGGCTGGCAGAACTCAATGCCGCGCTTAACCTCGACACCAGAGCGAAGAAATCGGAATATAAAGTTAAGTAAATATTTCATTTCCTCGAGTGGGAATCGAACCCACAACCAGTCGGTTTTACAGTCACACTTCGTGCCGCTGCGCCACGACTGGCCTAAATAATATTATAATTTACTTAAATTACTTTTTTTCCGATCCCTACATATTCTGTGAAGAAATACAATCGATTAACATGTTACTAAGTTAAATAGGAAAGTATTACAACGTATTTTATGTATAAAAAAATACAACACTAAATAAAAAAAAATGTTAAATTGCAAAAATATACGCGGAGATGGTTGGATACTATTAACGGTCAAGGTGGCGCGTGCACGCTGCAACCTTGCGAATTAGTCGAGCGATGTATGCGGAATAACTAATTATGAACCTCATTTGGTTTTGAATGACGAATAAAATATCATCGTAATAATTTTTTTTCTTTCACGCTGTATCCCGCACATAGCAGGTTAGTCAGAGGGAAGGTTGTGTTAAGACAAGTTGAACGCACAGGTTTCAGGAACTACTATTTTGAATTTAATTGCTAATTTTTATAGGCTATTACTTACATTACCTTCAATGAAATTCACTGTACCTGCGGACATACTCGTAGTTGCCTCGGGCACTTAGTTTATTAATTATTTTTATTTGACCACGGAACGGGAGTGAAACTGGTATTTACTACATTAAAACACACACAATATCAAAGAGAGTGGTTGAAGGCAACATTTATCAGAAATATGATTAGTCCAGCGTTAAATCTTGTTGTAAAAGATATATATCGATATAGGTGTTAATCAATCAAGTAACTTGTATATTTTAATTATATTATAGTTGGATCTTAAAGATAAGCTACGAAATGGCGATAGTATCTGTAATCTTGTATCTCATAATAACATTTATCAAGCGTAAATCTTAATCGTTATATATAATATAGTTATATATGTAATAAAAAAACTCGATTCTGTACATGAAATGTATATAAAAAAAAATTGGGTAGGTTAACATATCGATTATAGAAGGTAAAAAAACATTCAGCAGGATTCTTGTCTGTCTGTCTGTTTGTTTGCTTGTTCTCGAATCACGCAAAAACTACCGGACTGAAATAAACGAATCTTTGTATGAAGATAGCCTAGGGTCTGCTGGTACATCTTTTTTGAGTTTCATCCCGGTTTTCATTATAGTTTCCTTAAAAAAAAAAAAAAATCGAATATGACAAATTTGCATGGTAATAGATCAAAGCTTAAAACAACTTATAGGATAGTTCTCATCACATCATGTGAGAGGCTGATTTGTTATTTGATTGATTTGTTTATTTTTTATTTTTATAAGGTTCACGCTGTATCCCACACACAGCAGGGTAGGCAGAGGGAACCTAATTTTTAATTCTATTTCATTTTACAATACTTATACAATGACAAGGAAGTATTGAAACAAACACAATATAATATCACCTCCAAAGAATCACCTCGGCACTCACACAATTATAAAATGTCACATCATTAAATCGAAAACAATAAACCTGCTTGAACGAATCGCCGGTGAAAGATGACCCTATGACCTCAATGACAACTCTATACAAAAAATATTTTTGAACAACAGCTTGAAATTATAAAATAAAATTGTACATGTAAGTGAATAATTTTGTTGTTTTGTAAGTTCCGAAATGCAAAGAAATTGGTCACTAAGTTCTATTGACATATGGACCGATTGTTAAGTTAAACTGAATATACTTAGTAGGAACCGACTGTTAATAAAACCTTCAGCGGCAGACGGAATCTAGTGAAAAGACACTCCGTTCCCCACTTTCCGCTCAATTTTGAGAACTACGGCGGAATAATACACAGTTCGATTTCCACGTAACAGTTCGATTCCTACTCGGGGAATATTTTATTTCATATTTTAATTTCATTGGCAAAGCGCGACATTGGGTTCCTCTATTCACCAAGGCCTAGAAAGTTCGGCGAAAAGTTCCTCAGAACAGAGTATTAACACTAAGCAAAGAGGGATCTTTGATAAGTCGATTATTATCGATTAGTACCTTTACTAGTACTTAAACTAATTATTTAAAATTAAGATGACTTTTTTTCAAATATATTTTCTTAAGTACATTAAAAGTATGGTTTTTATCAAATTATTTAGTAATGTAACTTAAATAAGCCATGGAACGTTAACACGGTCCGATACAAAGAATTGAAAAGACAAGAGCCGTTATGATCAATCAGCCCGCAGTGTGGGAGCGGACGCGCGTGAGAAATCGCCATTGTTACACGGAGCCCTAAGTAATCGATATAGATATTGATTCACCGCCTACCTCTTATATATGATTAAAATCTTACGTCTATAAGTCACTTTTCAGTAAAATATTTTTTTTGCCATATGAGTTTGTTTCATATGATTAATATATTTCGGTCATTTATCTTTTCTTTTTTAGCTTCACGCTGTATCCCGCATAACGCAGGGTAGGCAGAGAAAACCTGGGAATCTAGTGTTACGACACTTCGTTGCCCATTTTCCGCCGAATTCTAGAGACATTGCGTGCTGAAAAATGAAATGAAAATATTAAATATTTCAATTCATCGAGTGGGAATCGAACCCACAATCTGTCGTGTGTACAGGCGCACGCTCGTGCCTTAGCGCCGCGACAGCGTTTAACTACATAAATATTATATTACACATTTTTCACCTCTTGTTTTCACAATTTTTATTTCTAACAATAATTGAAAACTGAAACTGTTGATTTAATTAATTTTAATAAAACAATGAGTCCCATAAATTGTCTAATAAAATACAAATAATAATAGTATGTACCACCAGTAGGTAAACAAAACATTAAAATAAGCTCAGTCTCAATTTCGAAGCACTTTAAATCGTATGTAAAAAAAAATCTTTTGTTTCACATCTCCTTTGTTAATCTCTCTAAAGGGCGTATAAAAGAATCATTTAGTGACATTTTCGCCTACTCAAATATCTCGTATTGTGACAGTGGTCACTGCTAGTTACAGTGACCGTGACCGCATGCGTACGTCCCGAGCCACCTACGCTACAGTACAGCCAGTACTAAAAGACCCCTATCAGATTAAATCTTCTTACTAAACTGCTCTCAAAGAACAAGTCTACGTTAAGTGGACGGCAGTCTCACTTCTTCACGCCTACACCGGCGCCTTTTTGCCTACTAATTAAACCTATCGGTCTTTGACTCTAAACTGACGTTATACAAACAAGTAACTGTATTTATACATTTCCTACATGGCTACTGTGTATAGATGGTCGGAAGTACACCAAATTCGTGGTGAAAATTATTTTTTATTCACATTTATTATTTAAAATTAAAATTTCATGCAAAAATCTAATTTATGTTGCAAATCATATAAATAAAACATATCGTTTAAATATTTTTTTTGTGTGACTTGAGATCGTTGAACTAACAAGCATATTTAATATTTATATATAAACATATTACTAAATGGAATTGTAAACAATATTATTGTTATATGTTTTTATGAGCTTCAAAATTAATTAAAATATTTTACTTAGAATTTAACTTAAAATTATATTATAATGTATTACCTTCTTACATGAATTTTAATATGTATTTTATATTTCTAATACCACGCAAAAGATCATCCAATCACTACATCGCTGAAAGTAACTTTACAGTCCCTATAGAGCAGTGGTTCCCAACCGGTGGTCCGCGGACCACCAGTGGTCCGCAGAAGTCTAAAAGTGGTCCGCGAACAATTTTAATTTTATGACTGGGGATGGTGAGGCGAAGGTTCTGTTTAATTGTCACAGTTAGTGTTTAATACACCTACATGCATAGTGGTCCCTGCTACCAAGAATGATATAAAAGTGGTCCTTGATCAAGAAAAGGTTGGGAACCCCTGCTATAGAGTATAGACCCTAAGAGCTATAAACTATAGAAATAAATCTAATATATCTAATATAATAACAAAATATTAAATATATAAATAATTTTCTCTCTTGATATCACTAATAAGAACCAGTTACTCCATAGTACTGTACGAGGTTCGTCATTACGCAACCAGTTCAGATAATGTATGGATGGTTCATGTCTGTATGCTTGACTGGTTGTTTACAGAACGCCGGGCGATGCTCATCTGCAATATACGTAACGTCGAGCCTAAGATATAAGCTTAAAGCTGTTTAGGTAAGCCTATACTAAAACGATAGTATAAGCTGTGATCGTTATTTATTTTCGCCAGTCCAGGGACCTAAAATGTGACTGTAATCGCGACAGCTTGTAGATTCGATTCCGATCGAGGAAATTAAATATTTCATATTTCTATTTTCTTCGCTTTGGTGTCGAGGCAAAGTACAGCATTGAGCTCTGCCAGTCAACACGAAATGCCTCCAGAGTTAGGCATAAATATAACACTAGATTTCCCCTGCCTGCCCTGTGTCCGGGATAAAGCTTTGACGCTAAAAAAAAAGAAACTAAATTTCGACAACGAACTAAATAATTAAAATAGTAATGTTTATTTTTTATTAATATTCGAAACAAACATAGATAAATAGTTACTAAAAATATCTTTAAAACAATCATGATCTATATATCGTTTGTAGTACAATAAATGTAAAGATAAAATTATACGCAGCTATAGACGCAGTGACAGTGACATACAAACTCGCCATTGGTCGTTGTCAATGGTCGTTGAGTATCAATAAAAATAATATGTACAAAGCAATAATCGCTATCAGTTAATAAATTACTTATAAATTTAGCAAATAAGAGGTCTCTTTGTGACCCTGACCGATACTCGCAAGTGGAAGTATGTAGGTGACCTCCCCGAAACCTTCGTTTTCGGTTTGTATTGACATCTACGAGGTAAATAAAACCATCTCGTTAATTCGTGAGTTCCAGAAGCAAATATAAACACGACTCAATTAGGTAAAAGACTTATTTAAGATTTTATTTTTATTGTATAAAACTGCCTCTATATATTGTCCACGGTCTGTTCACAAATGGCTTATTTTTTTTCTTAAAATTAACTTTCAGGATAAGCGGCAACCTTATCTTATGGTAGTAAGTAAGTAGCTCTTGGATAAAATAGAATAATATGTGAAAAATACATGATATTTTTATAATAGGGGGCCTTGACCCCTGCTCGCTTCGCCCGACAGCCACCATTTACTTCACTCTTTGTAACGTTTCTACTCTTTAAAGTACAATGTATTGCTATTCTACTATACTAAATAATAATCAATTAAAATATTGAAAAATCACCCTCACAAAACTTTTTATACAATAAAAAAATAACACAAAAATGTGTTCAACACTTCTCATTAGGCAATATTGTCTAATGTAAATAAAAATTATTGGAAAATTCTATATGTTTGTAGTTTTATAGCTACTAACATACCTTTTACGAACACAGAATACTCGTATATCAGACGTGACATGACAGCTATAATGCAAAATCATTTCCTGTGTACAATGAAAAGAGAAATAAAAAGAACTGATAGCTTAATTGAGCTATCGATATTTCTTAATCTTATAAATAGATAAAATAATGTTTTTGGAACAATCTAGTACATCATAACTGTTCGGAGCTTATAAGATTTTTTTTAATTTAACCTTGTATCCTGCCTATAGTAGGATAGGCAGAGTGAACCTAGTGTTTAGACAATCCGTTCCCCACGTTTTACTAGATGAAGCATTGCGTGTTGGGTGACGGAACTCAACACCACAATAATAATAAATATTTTGAGTGAAAAATGGGAAGTGTATATATGAGAAGTATTTAAAGTTGTTTTCTATTCACAATTGAGTATATGACATCGAAGAATATCTCACATCTCTGCCGAGTCAGATGTGTATTTTATACGTGTATAGAAACTTTAATAATGCGTATTTTGCATATAAACCTTTCTAAATGACATATTAAACATTTTGTAATTCGGCTGCGACATTCTTTAGACGAATTTTGCAATGTTTGTACGTTACACGGTTATTTGGTATATTATTTTAAAAATCAAGTTTCTTTAGAATATTAACTCATATATTAGTATACGTTACCTTAGGTAACCTAAATAATTGAAGCTGATCAAACCAAACTGGCTTTATCTTGCAAAATAATTGATATTATCACCAAGTACCTGAGTGACCGTGTGACAAATCGTGTTTTTTTGGAAATTATATCTAGATATGAATTATATACCTCCTGATCAAAATATATACGACGCTGTTTTCGAGATTCAGTTTGTATATTTCAATGTCATAAATAATGTATGGGTATCCTTATTTGTTTTAAAATTAAAAATTTAATCAGCTTCACGTTGTATCCCGCACACAACAGGGTAGGCATATTGCAAAAAACGCCTATTTCGACACTATAAAGGGATGAGGGATATTGACCTAGATTTATGAAATTTGTCAGCTAACATTTACAGGTAGTCTAGTAGGAAAAAGAAAAGGAAAAGTTCAGGAAAAAATCTCTAAAACTATACATTTAAGGTTAAATTCTAAAAAATAATAGCCCTAAGGGAGCCTTGGTATTAAAGCGGCTAGTTCAAGTGAGGTATCAAATGAAAGGCTAAGCTAAATTTTCTGAAAAGTGCGAAACTTCTAATTTTTGTAAGGAACCCTTGGTGGACGAGCCAGATTCGCGCTTGTCTGGTTTTTTATATTCGTCATCTAAAGGGTTTTCCAGTTTAGATAAACTTTACCATTACTATGACATCTACGATTTTTTATTAAATAAATGGAAATTGTAAACGCAATTTCGTACCTAATATAGAGGAGTCCTGACTTGTTACTATTGATATTTCAGTTTATTTTAAGCTTTCAGGGTGTATTTTTTGTTATATCATAACTATTCATACAATAAATAGCCGTACTTATTAATACATTTTAATTCCCAGATGCAAGCGGTCGAATACACAGCTAATAACATTTTCCTGTAAGATTAGATTTAATGATGGCGAACTGTGACGTTCGTACATACCACGTGATAACTGTCGAGTACACGTGGTGTTCCACAAGGCGACACTATTTACTCTATTAATGTTTATTAACAATAATTATTATTTCTGTTTATTTATAATTAGTTGTCATAGCAAACATTATAGGATATTTTTTTACATAGGTACAAAGGATTCTATGTAAGTAGATTAGGTTTGATAGACCTGATTTTTTTGCACAGAATGGACTATATATTGTTTTGTTTAATAATATAATTCAATAATCGTATCTTAATACATACATATATTAATTAAGCAAAAGTCTTAAGAAAAAACTAAAACTAAAAAAACTAGCTTCACGCTGTATCCCGCACACAGCAGAGTAGGCAGTGGGAACCTAGTGTTAAGACACTCCGTTCCCCACTTTCTGCCGAATTCTGGAGGCATTGCGTGTTGAGTGGCAGAACTCAACGCCGCGCTTAACCTCGACACCAGAGCGAAGAAATGGAAATATAAATTTAAGTAAATATTTCATCTCATCGAGTGGGGATCGAACCCACAACCAGTCGGTTTTGCAGTCACACCTCGTGCCGCTGCGCCACGACCGACTTCTTGGACTTGATTGATAAAATTGTAATTTATATACTATTAATTGACTATTAAAAATGGTTTAAATCATCAATTTTCATGTTTTAGTTTGTTCATTTAAATAAAAAGTTTCAAATTTTGATTAAAAATAACCAAAAAAAAAATTTAATATATTACAGACCAAGAAGATTATTCAATACGATTTAATTTAAACAAGCAATAGGAAGGTAAATAGTTATTGATTATTTTACATCCTAGTTACGATAGCTTTGCGTCACCGTTTACAACGTTATGATAAGATAATGTTTTGAATATATCAAGGCTTATTTTAAAATAAGTACTAAATTATTAATAATTATGGTTTGCCCAAGATTTTCCTTTGACATATAGCTTTTCCCTAGTTATTAGAGATGCTTTTTCTTAAATTTAATTAGTTGAAAAATTGGTTATCCGACTGATAATTCTAATAAATTAATATTTATAATAATATTATTTTCTTTTCAGTGTGTATGCAGTCGGGGTTTTTTGTATTTTGTAATATTTTTTTTTATTTACCATTTTAAGATAAGAATAATAAAATAATCAGCGTCACCCCATCTCCCGCACACAGCAGGGTATAGATACTGAAATACTACTTATTACAAATTTGAAAATTTGCGAGAATAAACGGCGTTAAACGCTTCTCTGTATACCTCTTTCGGCTCGTCCTCATACATTTTACGTAACTATCTTCCAGCACCAAAGATATTGTATTATCGATGGATAATAAAAATAAAGGGAGAAGGATACAAATGTGCAGTAGCTATACAAATAAAATTTCAAAATTGATTTTATTCGTAGGGCATTGTAATGTAAAATTATGAAGTTATTTTTTTCCATAAGAAGTAACTTCTCAACATTCCATTAAGTCGCCATGGGAGTCTGAGCCCATCGCCTTGTAGAATGACCTCAGAGTAGTACAAGGGACTTGAGATCCAACTTAAGTTTGAGAGGGCCCTTTAAATGTTAATTAACACTCGTCTCCACTGAATTTCTTTCTAACCTAAACTTTTGATATTCGATTTTATTTTACTAGTGTCACTCTCGAAGTACATTCTAGAAATGAATTAATAATAGTTCTAGACAAAATTGAAGTCTTTTAGCAGATTATTAAAAAAATGCCTCTCGCTCTTAGAAATAGGAGTACATGTACAAAATACTTCATAACTTATTCCTCTTCAATTAGTTTGGTAAGACCAAAGTATTAGTTAATATTTTAGAAATATGATTTTTAAGATCAAACATTCCTAAAAATGTGACGTCAATATTCCCAAGCTTACTTACGAATGTAGTGTACTTTTTGGCGGTGACCCATATTATTAAAGTACTATGACCTGAGACGGTGAGCTTCGACCAAAGGACTGGAGACTACTAATGGAATATAAAAATCTCCTATAGTTACCTACTCATTTTGCTATTCTAACCTTATTGCATGTACTTTATATTTGTCGTTGTCTAATAAAACATTTCATATTGTCTATTATGTGTCTCTTAGGTTATAGAACTCGATAGAGGGTAAGTTTATACATAACCCAAAATAGTTTTCGTTCGAAAACTGTTATAAAAACATAAAAAATTGCGCTTGCATCTAAGTTTTCTGAAAGGAATTTATTAACCGTCTCATGTATACCGCGCAAATCCACTAACAGGCTTAATATTTTGATTTTGATTGATAATATTGGGTTTCTTTTTGTTTTCATAATGTAAAAATTATATTTACGTCATCGTGAGTTTACATCTATTAACAACAAATCAAATTCAACATTATTAAAAAATCCTACAAAATTTCGCTCAATTACAAAAATTCTACAATAATCACAAATTACCGTACTAAATAAAATAATATGAATACATCCGTTTCATATACCTACTGTTATTATAAAAAACGATTCGGTCTTTAAGTTCACTGATGCGTCATTAAATTCTAAATATAAAAAGCGAACGTCCACATTGTAGGTACCTATTCCGTATAACATCGTTCTAAATGGTAATACATACTTGCGTGTCAAATATTTTACGTAGTAATATGAGCGTTGGCGAGGTGCAAACGCAACTCATAGAGCAATGAGAATATCTTATCAACATCCTGCTTCGCTCGCGGCATACCAAATGAAGTAGGTACCGCTAAATATAGCGCACGGTAGGATCTGAGGCCTTAGTTCATAGTATTGTTTGATCTTCTTTACTCAGCTAATTAATTATATTTTATCATTATATGATGTTTCATATTTCAGAGGCCATTCGTGGTACATCAGTAGGAACGTGTGTATGAAAACGAAATAGATTGTGGGTTTCATACTGAGTTCGAGTTCGAATTCGAGGAAATAAAATATTTAATATTTTCATTTCAGTCTGGTGTCGAGGCAAGGTAAAAACGTCTAATGTTTTTTTGTAAATTATGATTTTAATTTTGCAACAAACATCGCTCAACTGTTTCCAACTAATTAAGCGGAGAAAATACGACCTTATTGAACAATATCCACTTTTTAAATAGGAAGTGATCACATACAATCAGATAAACTTTTTTAAGATTTCAACAAACAAAATACTATTACTATATTTAACAATAACCTTAGCCATGCTGAAAGAAAAGTAGTTCTATCATATTTAAAAATATTCAGAAATATATTCCTAATTTAAATATTAACATTTTTCTGTGTGAAATATGAAAAAATTAGAAATCTAGCTATAAATATTACAAATTAGATTATTAAAGAAAAATAATACAAATATTTATTATAATTAGTGATATAGAAGCGTAGGTAGCGTAAGGCGACGAAGCGATAGTAAGAATCGGGACCACACACGGGACGCAGGTAAACACATCGCGATTGACCTGCCAACCTTGATGGCACAGCTTTGATTAATCGCTCAAATAACAAAATTCTTTGGAGCTTTCGTTACGTTCACGTTAAATTAAATCAAATAGTAAGTTTCATTTCACTTACCAATTTTAAATTTTTAAGTTAAGATTATATAAAACTATATTTTTTAAATACATTTTTGTATGTGACTTTTTTTAAATAACACAAATAACATAATATATAAGTGTAGGTAGGCAAAAAGCCTTTGATTCTGCATAAAAGAGCAGGTAGTAGTGGATAATAAAAAGTTGTCTCAACAGTGCGGCGGCGTCGGCGCATCAAACGTGGAATTCTACTCCCACGACACATTTTTCGAAATATCTCAATATGTATTTTTTTCAAGACCTTTTTACTGTCGAAATATTTTTTACTTTGTGTAACAACGTTGTATTGTTTTAGTAAATAATGTAAATCGAAAGTTTTCAAAGCTTCATATTTCTTAGATTTTTTTTCAATTAAAATACGGAATTATCACCAAGAAGACAGGTTCACACTTCACATCGTTAGTACTAAAGGTAAATTTCACACATCAAATGTATTGAAATCTGCGAATCTGTTTGTTAATTAATTTTTTTGTATAATAATATCATTCCTTGTAATATAACAAAATATAATTTGTAGATTATATAAGACCTGGAAGTTTAAAATAATTCCATATATATAAATGTATTTATATTTTTATGATAATAATGTTAAAATTAAAACAAAAACTGATTTTAATTCAAACGAATAGAAGTAAACAAGAACTTACGTGAATTGACACAAACCTTTAAAATGTTTCTATAGAAAATATCTTAAATTAGACCAATAAAATATAATACATTATATTAATATTCAATAATCTAGAACACTGCTAAAATTGATATATTTATCAAATATATTAAATCAATCTAATAGATATCATATGAAACCGGTTATAAATGGAAATAAAATTAAGGCAAATACATACATGGCGTGTCGAAAGCATCTTCGATATAAATAGTGCGAGGCGAGGCGCGTCGGCGCACTGACCGACCATCGACAGCGATCCTGATAATCAGGCGCGTGGTTTCGATGGTCTATTTTGAAAACGAGTGCGAACCAGCCCTTGGATGACAGGATAAGTTAAACTTGCTTAAGTGTTTTCACAAGCTGTGGTATTTAAATCAGTTTTGCAATTATTATCTTTTGTATTTAATTACGATTTTTATTTTTTTTTTGGAGTTAGGCATTCAGTGTTCAGTCTCTCAGTTTTCCACCTTATTAAGGACGCCATTTATCTAAGAACTGACGTGAACTGAAAGAGGCCCATGGCGTAACCTAACTCTGTATTTTGTTTAACTAGATCAAGGAATCGCTTATATTATATATTTCCTGTATTGTAAATTTATACATAGTGGAATTTGAACCTAGAACTATTTAGTTCTCAACTATCTCACGATTTCGTTGATATATTTACTTATACCTATATAAAAAAATGATTTTAACCAAGCGCGTTACATGCGGGTGCCAAGTAGAATACGTATCGTGGCGCGTATCCGTGTGAACGTGCGTTAATTGGAGTGCGGAGTGCCACGAGCCTGCGCGGCCATTTAGAATTTAATTCAACTATAATAAATTGAAATATAGATAAACGCTGTTATTGATAGAATTCACGTTACAGATGTCGTTTTACCGTTTGTTTGTCTTTTGTAACGGAACTTCCACTTCTAGATATATAAGCAATGGTCTATTTACAGGTTACTATTGTAATTATTAATAAATATTACATTTAATTTACTACAACACTTATTGTCTAGTATCTTGTTATCGGAACAAAAGATAAGCAAATTCTAGTTCCAAGTGACGTGTGACGGACCGCCGCGCTGTGTTTATCAATAGTGCGCACCTTATCACATACTTGTAAGTCGAGCAAGGACAGAGATGTGTAACCACATTTGTCCTGGTCGGTGATGGTCGAATACCTACCCGTGATGTCCCACACACGTATACCTACCTAATAAACTTGTTTTGTTATTTGAATCCGAATTTAAAAGTTATCATCGAGGTCACTGACTTGACGCGGGGCGAACCGACACATTTTCATTTGTTTCTGTGCGCCCGCGCCGTTTCGATAAACAATGTCAATTTATATAAATTTTTTGTTCGCTTTGAATTAATTATTTATAAGAAGTTTTTTGTTTTACTGTATAGTTAGTAAAATAAATAAATATAAAATAGTATAAAATGAAGAATGTTTATACGATGGAAATTTAAATACTTATGTACATTATCTGATCAAGGTAAAAAAAAGATCTGCTTTATAATAATTAAATTTTATTTTTAATGAGTATAAACGTTTCTTTAAACTTAAAAAATCTGGTACCATATATTCAGCTAAGATGGCATAAGCGAGCTGCCAATATAATTGGCTGTGGAATTAGAGCTTTGATCGACGTAGATGGGTGCACTAATTACATACAACAGAATTTAAAGAGCCCGATTTTGAGAATAATTTTCGTCGGTGTTCATGTACACTTCCAGAACTATATTTACGTTATATTATCTTAAAGCAAAATTCAAATTCTTTAGAGGTTTTGAAGTCTTTTGTTCGACTTGTCAGCCTTAAGCAGAATAATGTGTTAAATTAATGAATACTGGTTCGCTTTCCAAAAAAAAAGAGCCAAATAATTTTAAAGTTTCTCGTAACATTGACGTCAGTGGCTTCATTTAATTTGAGCAACAACATTTTATTACGTTTACTACATAAGTAAAGATAAGGTTGTTGTAGGTGAAGCGAAGTATATGACATCAATTTAGTTTTTGCATATATAAGAGGCACTACGATATTATTTTACGTGTAAAAAGTATGTAAACGACGTAGTACAACCAGTACAAGCCTGTTAATGCTATAAAACCTTTAGTTTTTATTGGCAGTTAACTAACTTTTATATGGTAACGTATTTATATATTATTGACTTATTGGTGTAGTGTCCGATAAATGGAAAATAACTGAGACTTTCCTCGTGCAGACTGTAGGATCGTGTATGACGCAGCGTCTGGCTCGATGTGTTCGGGATACGTGGTTGTCCACATAAACTGAGAACATGCTGGTATCCTTGAAATGTCACTGTCAAATTAACAAACTTATTACAAACGATTTGATATTGTTTTATTATGAATTGTAATTTTACGGCTTAATTTATTCCAAAGTCAATGAAAATCCCTTGTTTACATAATTTTTGTTTTTTTTTTAATTTATTTTGAGACCTGTCGTGGCGCAGCGGCACGAGGTGTGACTGTAAAACCGACTGGTTATGGGTTAGATCCCCATTCGAGGAGATGAAATATTTACTTAAATTTATATTTCCATTTCTTTGCTCTGGTGTCGAGGTTAAGCGCGGTGTTGAGTTCTGCCACTCAACACGCAATGCCTCCAGAATTCGGCAGAAAATGGGGAACGGAGTGTCTTAACACTAGGTATCCTCTACCTGCCCTGCTGTGTGCGGGATACAGCGTAAAGCTGATTAAATTATTATTTTTTTTTATTTTTTTTTATAACATTACATTTAGGACTTTTTAATCCAGATTTCATAACGTGTGTTAAATAAAAACATATTTAACAAATTAATTTAAAAAAAACAAAAGATGAAGCTTAAGTTCTTGGTATACGTAAACAATTTTACTAATACTTATCTTAACTATATATAAACGATATTATTGTATTGTTTTGTTTTTTAATTAACATTGTAGTGATAAAATAAATATTTTTAATTAAACATTGCGACATTAAATGAACTTTGAACCTGTTTCATTTTCTATAATATTTTAACTTCTCTTCAATTTAATACAAAACCATTACAATTACATAATCGAAATTCTTTACATTTCACACTGTTACATATCGCCTTTCGTAAGAAACGAGTGATCAAACACATAAACAAATATGTTAACATACAATGTAATCTAAACTTTATTACAATGGCAGATAGACTAATTTCAAACGGCAGTATTATCCATGTGGCTGTTAGTGCCGGTCCTAATGATTGGCATTGAGCTGTTCGCCAATGTACTCGCTCCTTAGACGCTTGAAATAAATTTATGATTATTTTAGATGATGGCCCAACGCGACGTTCGAGGAAGGATTTGAATATACGATGTTTTTACTTAAAACTGGAGGCGGTAAATTTGGTAATTTATACCAATTTTGCATATATACTTTATTAAAAACAAATAAATGAAATGTATAAATTTTGTTTTTAAGTGAAATATTGAATATTGGTTAGTTTAGTTTCATTTTTGGTATATAATTTAGTAGAAATATTGAAATGCCATATCCAATTTATAGAAAATTATGTATGACAAAAATTTCTGCAGTAGATTTACGACGCGGTTGACATTTTGTAGTTAGCGCCGGATGCGCATTTGGTGATATTTATAGACTAACAAATGTATTAAAGCTTACGGTGGTATGAGTGTTTAAAGTATTATTATATTATAATAGAATGTGTTCTTTTTTGTTTAATAAATAATAAGTTAAATATACAGGCATTTCATTGTAATTTTTTCCTTTTCACATTCCGCATATCAGGGTCTTCACCTGATAGTCCCTTGATTTTGTTCTAGGGAAGAGGGAACGTAGTGTCCAGAGATTCCATTCTCCACTTATATATTTACTATGCCACACAGGTATAACTAAGAAAAGCACTTCCACAGCTATAGATTTAATGAAAATCATAAAGGAATATAAGATTATGAGTAATGCTATATCAAAATATGTTGTAATATTAAATATTTTTGATAAGCAAATAGATAATACGAAAAATAAACTGGTATTTATATTGACCTGGGCGAACTGATGAAAGTAATATTACGGGATGAGTCATAACTTTTATTATTAAGTCACATTTATTGCTTCATAGCCTGTGTATATCACGGTATTCGTTTATATTAGAGAAAAATAGGGCGCCCTATATTGGTGCTAAGTTGAGGTGGTAGTTGTATGTTTGTACTTTATAGCACAAAGTGTGACTGTAAAACCGACTGGTTGTGGGTTCGATCCCCACTCGAGGAGTTGAAATGTTTACTTAAATTTATATTTCCATTTATTTACTCTGGTGTAGAGGCAAAGCGCGGCGTTGAGTTCTGCCACTCAACACGCAATGCCTCCAGAATCCGGTCGAAAGTGGGAGACAGAGTGTCATAACACTAGGTTCCCTCTGCCTACCCTGCTGTTTGCGGGATACAGCGTGAAGCTGGCTTGACTGACTTATCTTATTAATGTATTGTGAAGTTGCAAAGGAAAATGTTCATAACCAGATATGGTTCAAATTTTATAATAAGTACCTTTTTTTGCATAGTTGTCTTTACAGTTGATAATAAAATATTAAAAATTATTTCTTTAACATTAGATTAAATATGTTTCTAGAGTAAAGAATCATTTATCTATGGCCTAAAAGAAAGTGCAAATGGTATCCTTACATGAGCTGATTTCTATTAATACTAATAGTAAAAATATAAAGAATATTATTATTTTTAAAGCGTATTGAGTATAACACTTAGCACCTTATCTTACTCAATTAGAAACGTCACATCTTTCCTGTTGTTTAGGTTTCATACTTTGTTCCATATATTGGACTATTATTTCTCCATTTTCCACCTAAATCGCGTTTCAAGTGGCGGTAATTAACAAATAATATAAATAAAACATTCCCCCGAATGCGGACCGAACTCACAACCGCCTCATTGACAGACGTTGATTCTTTAAGATTATGATATTCCTAAATTCCTATGGAAAAGCAACATCATGTAATGAAGAGAAACGATAACGTATTGAGACCGGTCGTGGCACAGAGGCTCAAAGTGTGACTGTAAAATCGACTGGTTGTGGGTTCGATCCCCACTCGTGGAAGTAAAATATTTATTTACATTTATATTTTCATTTCTTCGCTCTGGTGTCGAGGTAAAGCGCGGCATTGAGTTCCGCCACTCAGCACGCAATGCCTCCAGATATCGGCGGAAAGTGGGGAACGGAGTGTCTTAACACTAGGTTCCCTCTGCCTACCCTGCTGTGTGCGGGATACAGCGTGAAGCTGATAACGTATTTTCCAATAATGCACACACATACATTCTTTTGACATTAACATAAATTTAACAATTACCTCACTTACTTGCCAGCGCTGTTTTACTCCATTGTGGGTAAATTAAAAATAGGTCGATCACACACTCGAGGTATCGAGATCACTATCGTTGCTAATGACGCATTTGTATTCAATGCCGAGCTCTGGATTAAAATTATCAACGGTTTCGCGTCTATAATTAAGAAACCTTCGTTATTTAGGACGTACGAATAAAATGGACAATATCTCGGTAAAAGTAGATATTGCTTTATTGAATTTGAATTTTTTTATTGAGTTTGACTTTGAGTTCTTTTCCTTCTGAAGTCTATATTAGAGTCTGAGAGAGAGAGAGAGAGAGAGCGCTTACAAAAAAACTAACTGAAAAAAAACTATTTTTAAAAAATATATATGTCAAAAAGAACATAAACCAATAAGGAAATCCATTCGAAATAATATTAACAAGAATAGATTTTCTAGAATACACGCTTTTCAATCTCATTCACATAAGCCGATGTTTACATAAACATCGAGAGTCGTTGTCTTATGTTTTCACTGTTGCCGATTTAACGCGATCTAATTCGAAAGCGATACGCCTTTCACCTTCCGACCGACGTGCATTACGCTACCAACCAGCAATTCCATTTCGTCTCATCGATTGTGAGATGTACTCGTGACAATTTAAATTTTACGGCTTATATAATAAATAACATATATATATGCATAGTTTTAGCAAACAAAAAAACTAAATATGAATAGTATGTGTATAGTTATAACAAAAAACGAAACAGAATATGGCAAATTTAATAATTTTGTTTAATTAGATAGCTTAAGCTTAGTTGAAGCTGTAATAAGATGTTTTTAAACAAAGTCTTATGCTCAATGAGCTAGCCATGGAACCATCAATTTGTTTGTAAAACATTTTAAAATAATCATTTTTATTGTTATTTACTTAAATTTATATTTCCATTTCTTCGCTCTGGTATCGAGGCAAAGCGCGGCGTTGAGTCCTGCCACTCAACACGCAATGCCTCCAAAGTTCGGTAGAAAGTGGGGAACGAAGTGTCTTACACTAGGTTCCCTCTGCCTACCCTGCCTGTGTGCGGGATACAGTGTGAAGCTAATTTAATTTAATTTTTATTTGTGTCAAAATAGTCTGAGTTTCACTACATTATTCCCAAGAAATAATTTCACATTTTCTGTTATAAATATATTGCCCATAGTAGGACCTAGTGACCTCGTTTTTGCCGGGTTTTGATTGTATGCTCCCAGTGTTTAATTTATCACATTTTCAAGTAAAATGGGAAATATTTTACTTTATAGCTTATACTATTATTAATAATACTTATCAATATGTGTGTATTGTTATATAAAAATTACTTTTTCCAATTAAGTTATTATCGTATTCAAATTGATAATTCACGCACAGCAAATATGTTATTGATTGTAAATATTGTCATAAAAATGATATTTATTTTTTAAGCTTTACACTTTATCCCAATATTCATTCTAACAATTGGAAAAAGAACCCAAAACCGTCGCGTTTCAGACGCTGTCGCACTGCGTCACGTTGGTCTTAAAACGGTATAAAAACTATTAAAAGGAAGTTTAATTATAATTGTTATCTATGTAATCATTTATATTTTAAAATATATCTAAAAAAAACATATATTTTATTTGGCGATGGTTTTTTTAAATATTTCTTCGTTTGAAACTACAACGATGTTTATAAGTTTAATATTAAATTTATAAATTTAATTTGTTTCATTTACGCTTCCTTGGTCTTCTTCCTCCTGGTATTAGTTCCGGCTTTTCCCAGGATCTACTTTTCTCCTCAATCTACTTCACTTTGCATGGTTTTAATGTAAAACTTATTCTTCTCATTATTACATTATTTTCAAACATTTATTACAATTTTAAGTATATCTGAGTAAAAACTTTATTATAATTGAAGTCGTATTAATTGAAAGTTTCCAGTACTAATATTATGAATTTGTTACAAGTATATATGAATTGAAATTCAAAGAATAATATTTAAAGAATACGATATTTTCTATAGTTTATGGCGCAATAAAATTGGCCCTTGGACTTAAATGAGGTGTGATAGAATAAGGAGTAAAGCATCAACTTACAGAGTGAAAGTATACTTTCTTACCGCTTTGCCTTTACTAGATGAAAGATGTTGTTGTTCTGGAAGCGTCTTGTGGATTATCTAGGTAATATCTGATCTTCATTATATTTCCATTTTCATTTATTCGTCTTCATATTTCCATTTATTTGCTCTGGTGTCGAGGCAAAGCGCTGCGTTGAGTTCTGCCACTCAACACGCAATGCATCCAGAATTCGGCAGAAAGTGGAGAACGGAGTGTCTCAACACTAGGTTCCCTTTGCCTACCCTGCTGTATGCGGGATACAGCGTGAAGTTAATTTTATTATTTTTTTTCATTATTATAAAAAATCATATTTTCTTTTTTTTTAATAAAGTAAATTTTGTAAATATTTTTAAAGCAAAGAAAAACATGCATCAAAGTTCTATTGACATCTTTTATATTAATATTAGAATAGAATAGAATTGCAAATTTATCACATAATAAACGATAAGAAAGAAGATCGATTGATTAATTTAATCATCATAATAAATAAAATGAGAAATTATATATTACCTAAACAGCATATTAACCTTCCAGTAGTAAATATATCGATGTTTTCTCTATAATTGAACAAAACTCGTGTGACGATTTTCCCTACAACAGTGTAGGTTAATGTATTGTCGCTTTCTTAACTCTCGTCCATCGCATCACTAATTGTTTTATTGTTAACCTACTAATTTAAATCGGTTGTTGGCTATAGGCTTAGAAAACGTCAGCGAAACGGCCCACATATCTTGAATACACAAGCATATTTAAAGAATTTGGTATCCTCATCAAAAGTGATGAGAGTTGAGTATGTTGAGTTCTGCCACTCAACACGCAATGCCTCCAGAATTGGGCAGAAAGTGGGAAACGGAGTGTCTTAACAGTAGGTTCCCTCTGTCTACCATGCTGTGTGCGGGATACAGCGTGAAGCCGATCAAAAATGAAAACAAAAAAAAAACAACGTAGCATATTAAAACAGAATCGTTGATCTATATTATATTAAATTAAGACAAAATAATGATCCGACGAATACATGTAAAATAAATTAGAGTACCGAAGGTCCCCCGGTCGATTGAAGTCCAACGATAATTGGCACGCACTCAAGTGCGCGCAACGCTCTAAATGTTTACCTGTATGCCGCAATTCGGTGTCATTCCGTCATGTCAATTGAGTGACCGCGAGCTCTCGTTCCCGTTGTTTGTTTGATGCGTCTTTTTTTAAACGCATTGCGATCTGATCGGCTTTTTTTCCCGTTGGCTCGTTTATAATTAGACATATGGTGGAGATGTTTGGCAGACATTTTATTCGGCATCACGTGACCGCCGTTCACTGTCTCAAAATGTGTCTCACCTCAAAAATGTATATCGGATTAAAATAAAGCAACGTAGGTGTTCTTCATACTCTACATGTATTTTACGATCGCGACCGGGTACGACTACGTATTCGCTTGATTGATATGTACACGTACATGCTATTTCTAGATACGTTGTTCGTTTTAATGTCTTTTTTTTCAGTTTCATCTGTTTTCTGCATATGGCAGTGGGGGCAGAAGGAATCTGGAAATTTAGTGTTAAGACACTCCATTTTTATTACGACAGTTCCGTTTCCTAGTTTCCGCCGAATTTTGGAGGTATTGCGTGTTGATCTTTTCGCTTTCACACCAGAGCAAAAAATTAAAATATTTATAATTTCATTTGCTCGAGTAAAAGTCTGTGGCAACATTTTTTATTGTTATTTTATGCTATAAAAGTCGTTTAAAGATTTATTCTAGTGATAAATAAATTATTCAATAAATTGTTAACTTACCAGCGTAACCATTTCCAAATGGAAAACATGGTACATTAATAATATAAATATAACCGAAATTCAAACATATAACTGGACTTAGACGTATATAATACGTCATAGATACTCAAGCATAGAGTTATAAATATAGAGTCTCCAAAAACCAATTGACATAATATGTAATTTTTTTGGAAATTCTATATTATATCATGGATACACCAATTTATTTCTATAGTCAAATTAATACATAGAATAAGAACGATTATGGGAATCGATGAGCAAAGAGGTTGCGTTCCGTGGGCTCGGCAAACAGGCGTGAGACGAGCAATGAGGTCGCGGACGCGGCTCCCCGGCGCCGCCAGCGCCCGCGCTCGGACGACGCCCTTACCACTATTGGGAAATTTATGGTTATTTAGTGTAATTTATGGCCCGTCGTGGCACAGGGACTTAAAATGTGACTGTAGAATCGACTGGTTGTGGGTTCGATCTCCACTCGAGGAAATGAAATATTTATTTACATTGATAATTTCATTTCTTCGCTCTGGTGTCGAGGCAAAGCGCGGTGTTGAGTTCCGCCACTCAACACGCAATACCTCCAGAACTCGACGGAAAGTGGGGAACGGAGTGTCTTAACACTAGGTTCCCTCTGGCTACCCTGCTGTGTGCGAAACACAGCGTGAAGCTGCTTTTTAATAGTAAGAAATTTCATACCATACGTTTAGAATACTATTATAGGTTAAACATTCCCAATAACACCTGTTTCCTGTATTTTTCGAATGTGTGATCATTCCATAAGAAAATGTGAAAAAAATCACGGGAATAGTAGTTAAGTTATATTTGCATATATTACGAAATGTTTAATTAACTTAAATTATTGTTTTACATAAACTGTTAATAATAACCGTTAATATCATGTCTATAATGTGAATTTAATACTACCTAATTTGACACTTGACCACAATAAAGCAGTCCTATATAAAATTTTACATTCAAATATCATCAATAGAGGTCAATCGTGGCGAAGCGGCACGAGCGTGTGACTGTAAACACGACAGGTTATGGGATCAATCTCCACTATTTTAATTTCTTCCCTTAACTTTTGTCGAGACAAAGCGCGGCGTTGAGTTGCGCCACTTATCACGCAACGCCTCTACAATTGGCTGGTCTTACAACTAGGCTCTTCCTGCCTATCCTGCTACATGCGGGATACAGCGTGAAACTGAAAAAAAATTACATGAATTGTAAACTATTCACTTTTCGTCGTATAGTAGTGTGTAAGGTATTATAGTATGTATTATGTAATGTCATAATATAGAACTCGTTGCAATAGCAAGACCTACTTGTTAATTCAATGCTAGGCGCGAGTCTATTGTTATTCAGAATGTATTGTAACAGTTCGCAAATGAAATCTTGGCGTAATCATGATTTTTGGGGTCCATGACCGGTACTAGTGGATCCCACTTCCGGTGCCATGGCGACTGTCGCCATGAGATCGTTTCCGCTATTGGCCACTTGCGCGTGCGCAACTGATAGCGATAAAGAAACTGGGACGACCTGCTATCTAGGATAAAGAATATGGTTCACTTTCTTTTTTTTGGGTTTTACTTAAAAAATCGTGTTTTAGTTCAAAATTGAGGTCAGTCGTGGCGCAGGGGCACAAAGTGTGACTGTAAAAGCGACTGGATATGGGTTCGATCCTTACTCGAGGAAAATAAATATTTATTTACATTTATATTTTAATTTCTCCGCTCTGGTGTCGAGGCAAAACGCGGCGTTGAGTTCCGCCACTCAACACACAATGCCTCCAGAACTCGGCTATAGCGTGAAGCTGATTTTATTTATTGATGCGTAATATTTACGTTTTTAAGCTACTAAGTAGGAAAGTGACCACACAATTATAATTTTCTTTCAATTCTAAGTAGTTTAAGGAGGTCGCATGCAAGTGACTTTGACAATGCTAAATGTTTCATGGACAATATAATTAATAAAAAAATATGTAAATTTTCTGAAATTATAAACACGATCTAAATCAATTGAATTCAATTGAAGCGAAAATTTTTGTTTTAGAATAACTAATAAATATTATAATATATTTTAGAATAATATATTTATCCCAATTAAGAACGTTAGAAAGTTATTAGAAGTTAGAACATTAACCATCAGACAATACCGAATATTTTTTTTAACTATTTTTTGTTTTCCAGTGTTATTTGTTTTGTTATATAAATGTTATTTAAATAATTTAAGAAGATATACAAGAGACTATAAGAACGAAACTGGTATTTTTTCAAACACAAAGGTAGTAAATTTTAGTTATTACATTTTAAAGTTTTTCGTTCAGAATATAAGAAATCAAGAGTATATCTATTACAGAATAAGATCCCAGGGCCCCCAAACCTACGTCATTTTAGCAAAGCTGAAATTTTGAGGATTAATAGTCTGATGTGTAATTAACATGTATGCATACTTACTAACTTGAAAATGGGGCCCTTTCAGAGGTAGAGCCAATTTAGCTAGACTCACCTACAGTAAACTAGAAATGCTTGTCTAAGTATGTTTTAAAAAATACTGTGAAAAATGTATATTTATAATAATACAATACCACTACCACCACCCTTTACGTGGGGCTTCACACCTAACACGTCTGGCAGAAGTAAAGACTCAGGTTGTATTATTTACGGACTATTTCAAGACCCCTTATAAGCACCCAGACTAATCGATGGCTCAATCATCCTCTTGGACAGACATGTACTTTTATTTGGCGCTACCTCCAAAAGAGCTTTCAAGCTAGTGAGTACGCACACTGTCTTAACTACACTAATAGTCTTCAAAATTTCAGCTTTGACAAAATTAAATAGTTCTGGGGGCCCTGGGATCTTGGGCTATTAAGGATAATATTATCGTCACGTATACGATTCAGTCATTGTCTATTGTCAGTCGCAGAAAAATGTATATCTTCGCTGACTTATTTACATAATCACGTTAAAAAAATAAGGCCGTGTTGGCGCGGGGGGATAAGCTTGTGACTGTATCGCAATGATTGTAGATTCGATTACCATTCGGGGAAATTAATTATTATTTCTTAATATTTTCATTTCTTCGCTCTGGTAATAAAGCAAAAGCGAGGGAGTACCGTGACTCAACACGCAATGCCTTAAAATATTCAGGGGAAAGTGGTGAGTGTTTAAATACTAGGGTCCCACTGTCTACCTTGCTATGTGGGGGATACAGCGTGCAGCTGAAAAAAATAATAAGCTAAATCGATTATGACATAATAACATCTTATATGTTTAGTCTATAACGGACGCACGCACTTGCAACGCTTGTAGTACGACAGCATTATTGGTAACCGTGTCAGAGCGGCCGTCGCGGAATAGACCAAGGCTATAGTCTATACAAATCACTGCGCCGACGCTACACCTGAGCTGCGTCTTTGGAAAGTCAATACGGTATTTTTAACCCCGACGCAAATCTAATAAACAGTGTTGTTTTTGGATGTTTTATTTGTCGTTTACGATTCTCAAATTTATTACTTAGTTTATTTTATCGACGTTACGTGATGTCAGGATGGGTTTTCTGTTTTTGTAATATTTAAGATTTATACTTATTTAGATAGGAGGCGCGGGTTCGAGTCCCGCTATGTTCAAATTTTTATTCGTTTTCTAAATAAGTATTTTTTCTTTCCTAAGTGTGGAAGGACTTTAAAAAAATGTTTAAAAATATTTAAGATTTGTTAATTATTTTTTGAGTCCTCAGTGGGACAGCATGTGCTGGTATACGTGATAGTTGTGGGTTCGGTTAGGAACTCGGGTCAATGATAATATTTAAAATGATCTTAGTTCCTGTTATGGTAAGGCAAACTCTGGCGTTGAGTTATTCACACACACAGTCCCAGAGTCACTTAATACACATTGTCATGAATTTCCGTGGAGAATGAAATATCTTGACACTAAATTCTGTTTTCCTGCTACTTGGGAAAAAGTATGAAGGTGAAATATTTTCTGTTTCTTTTTATAAGAAACTTTTTAGTTTAAATGTAGCAAATTCGATTAAATAATACGCACATTTTAAGCTGATAGATATTTTATATTAAATCGAATAAACATATCGTTCTATCTATTATATAAGTAACTTAATTAATAAATTGGTGTGACAATAAGTAAAGTTGGTAGCTTTCGGTGGTTTTTAAAGTGGGAGTCGTGGAGTGTGGGCGCTGGGCGGGGGTGGATCGCCAGCGTTATAGCGTCTGGGGGAGATTTGATTTTTAAACACTGCTACCCTTTTAAATAACACTGCTAGGCTTAAAAGATTTCATTTATTAGACATATTATTATACACAAAGTGTAATTTAATTTTATTAGTATCGATTGTTTATTATAAGCAGTTTTATTAAAGATCTATATTTTTTCGTAATACTTAAAACTATTCCTTATATGGACGTTCTTAGATCAAATAACACTGACTTCTGACTTTGTCACTCGTCTCCGACCATCTTTCCTTTATTATTTGAAATACCTACAAGTATTTATAGATGTTCGGAGTGAAACCGGGTGGCGGTCGAGGGTCTTAAGATTTATGGCGGAGCGGGAGAGGCCCATCTAACTGGGCTTCCTTTAAGTGATGGCCTAAATATAAGCGAAAGTAAATTCTAAATATGATAGAATGAAATAATAAAAATATTTGTTATTAACACAATTAATACTACCTAAGTAAAAACTTACTATGTTTTTTTAAAAAAATGTTTTCTTTTACACAAATCTAAAATATGATTGTTTTTCTTTTTAAAAACATAATGTTGTTTCGCATGTTGTATGTGATATTGGTAAACATGTAAAATGCACGTTTACACATCTATAATAACTAGCAGTGTAAAAATAAAGATAACAATGGAAAATGATCGAACAATAAATACCTATATATATACCTATATTTGACGCCGTCGTAGCGCATAGGCACAAGCATGCAACTGTCAACGCAACGGTTGTGAATTCGATTCCCACTCGAGGGAATGAAATAATTAATATTTTTATAAGAAATAAAAACGCTCTGGTGACGACGCAACATGTGACGTTGAGTTCTGACACTCAACGCGGCTTGAATGAATTGGGCGGAAATTAGCAAACGGAGGTGTCTTAATGGGAACTGAGTGTCTATGTTACCAGGTTCCCTCTGCCTACCCAGCTGTGCAGTATATAGTGTGAATCTAAAAAAAGTATTAGTAATAATTAAATATTTAATTTGATATAAAAAATCTCACCGCCTGTTACTTGTACCACACATGAATTCCGAACGTCTCACACCCTTGCACGTTAAGGGCAACTCATTTCACCGCCCAGGACTATCTCGGTTCAAGATATTTTTCCTTTTATTTTAATGTTATTGTTACAGACTAACTACGCTAAATAATATCCAATTTTCATTTAATATATATAAACACAGCTAAAAAGTAACAGCTTATATATGGAAGCTAGCGGTGCAATTAGGACGTCCCTCAATGATTACGACGATTCAGTCTTCAATTCTTACCATAGATTATTTTATATTTAAAATTTGGGACTATCTGTAAAGTGCTATAGTTGTGGGTACAATCTCCAATTGGGAGAATGAAGAAGTTTTATTTCTTCGCTCTGCATGGGATGGTAAAGTACGGCATTGAGTTCCGCCATTCAATACATAATGTCGAAGCGGGAAGCGGGGAAAAAAGTGTTTTAGATGACACTAAGTTTTCTTTGCCTATTATATATGAGGATACAACGTGAAGGCAATGCGCATTATGATGTAAGATCACAGTGACAAATTACATTTTTTTTCATATCACAAGATCTTTCAGCTCTTTGCTGCTAATAAATTATATATTATTTTTATCTCAGAAGTAATCTTAAAGACTCGAGGAAATTATATATTTATTATTTTTTCGCTCTGGTCTTCCGACGTTGAGTCCCGCCACCCACTCAATGCCTCCAGATTTCAGCAAAAAGTGGAGAGCGGAGTGTCTTAACACTGTGCTCACTATGCCTGTCCATGTGGGATAAATGTGGGATGGAAACGTGAAGCTGAAAAAAAAACTAAAAACAGCTTTTTTAAATATTCGTATAAATAATGTTGTTTTCTTAATTACTCTTAATTTTATTACGTAGTTGGTAAGTAGGTACGTGTTTTAGTTTCTCATATACAATTTTTGCTTTACATTTAATATAGACTTTGCTGTGGTTGACTAGACTCTTCAATTACTTAGTGAGATTACATTTTGCTCTTTTATGAATTTTAGACGTATAATGTAATAGAAGATTTAAAGTTTTAGTCTCCATTTGGTACCACAATTTTTTTGGCTTATCACAGAAATATATATATTTTTTAGGTACATCCCATATCTGTCTACGTTCTTGGTGATAAAAAAATAATTTAGTTCAATTCAATTAAAGAAGTTAAAAACACTATAGTCTAATAAACAATTTAAAATAAAAAAAAATCAAATAAAAAATCAGTTTCACGCTGTATCCCGCACACAGCAGAGTAAGCTGAGAGAACCTAGTTTTAGTACAATTTGTTCTCCACTTTTCGTCGAATTTAGAGGCATTGCGTGTTGAGCGGCGGAATTCTACGTACGTACGTACTCGCTGCGCCTTGATACCTAAGAAACGGAAATATACATTTAAACAAATATTTCATTTCCTCGAGTAGGGCTCGAACCCACAACCAATCGCATTTCCAGTGACACTTTGTCCTACTCCACGTCAAACCTGAATATAAATACAAAATTTTATATTAAAACAATATATTGTCAATATGTCAAATAATCATTTAACATGTAATGATTGATGACATTGACATAAACCTTGAAAAATCAGTTAAGCGTAGAGCTGTAACGTGATAAATTATTTTGACACCTATTGCCCGACTTAACGTCAACACTTGCTGCTTGTTAAATCACTTAATCTGGAAAATGGACAAAAAAAATCAGCCAAAACAAGTTCATGTAATCATTAATGTGTACGTGTAATATGATTGATGGGTGGGAGCTACTGATCTTGATTATTTAATTTTAGTTGTGAACTGTAATTAACATAATTTATGTTATTTTATGTTATGTTAATTATATTATGTTTGTTTAAAGTTCAATGAGTGTTTTTTTTATATATAGTTTACTATTTTATTTATCTATGTTTCTTAAATGTATATACTCTGTATACTTATTTACTATTATTATGAATAAGTATACGACGAGAGTATATCAATTTAAGAAACTTTTAATTTTATCGCATCATTTGTTGTGAGGTCAGTCGTGATGCAGTGACACAAGCGTGTGACTGTAACCGTAACAGGCTGTGGATTCGATTCCCACCCGTAGAAATGAAATATTTAATGTTTTCATATTTTAGCTCTGGTGTCGAGGCAAAAAGCTGGCGTTGAGTTGTGCCACTCAACTCGCAATATGTTCAGAATAGGGCGGAAAGTGAAGAGTGGAGTGTCTTAACACTCCCGTCTACCTACCCGGTTAAATGCTGGAAACAAAGTAAAGCTCAAAAAATATTTGTTTATTTTGTAGTTATATTTTAAAGCAAATACTTACAAATTTAAAATAAAACACCAGAAATATCCATACCTTTACTAGGCTTTAATACGGCATCGGCGTCTCGGGAAGTATTTAAAAAATATGTTCCAATAACGACACAAGCTGCAGGCGTCGCACGTGGCAATGGGCCTTTCCGTTATTAGCATCAGGTAAAATTTTTTACAACCAAAATCATAAATGAATGTTCTCGAAATGTATCGGTCACGGTGAAGTTTATTTATTTCGAATGCCTGTTCATTTCAAGGCTTCTATATGAATATGTATTGAATAAATAAAAAAAATTAAAAGAATTTAAAAAATACGTATTATTAATAAAATAAATTAATAATAAAAAAAATCGCCATAAGCTTAGTTAAAGCTGTTAAAAATCACATTTATATGATACTTCCTTCCGATAAACAACATACTTTTTTCATGTACTTACAATATATTAATAGTATTTTTTTAAACGTATTTAGTTCATTACATGTCTTTGTTCTAATTTCTAATTCAATATATTAATAGTATTTTTTTAAACGTATTTAGTTCATTACATGACATGTTCATGTCATTTTTTTAGCTTCACTTTTTATCCCGCAAATAGCAGAGTAGGCAGAAGGAATCTGGCAACTTAGTGTTAAGACACTGCGTTCCTCATTAAGATACTTCCCTTTCGCACTTTCCGCTGAAAACTTGAGGCATTGCGTGTTGAGTGGTGGAACTCAATACCACGTTTTGCCTCGTTACCAGAGCGGGAAATTAATATATTACTAATATTTAATTCCCTCGAGTGGGAATCGAACCCACAACCGTCACCTCTGGTGCGTTTCGAGGCCTAAGGTTAAAATGTAAAAAAAACAAGGAAGTGCCCGTGTCACTGTCACTAACTTAACACTAGGTTCTCTCTGCATACTCTGCAATGCGTGAAATACTTTGTGAAGCTAAAAAAAACCTTGATAATAACATCGATAAATCAAAATATTTTTATTAAGAATCATCAGCCATTATCTAAATAGATTCCAGAATATATGAATACCAATAAAACAGCCAAATTTGAAGCATATCAATTTAACACTACTTTTGCTTATATAATATTAAATATTATTTTAGTAGCACAAATGGCTTTAAAGCGGTGCGTTTCCAACATTCCGATGGTATTCCTTAATTTGAGGGCCTTTCTTTATGCTCCTGTTTTTTTTGTTGACAGTTGAGGGTGGCGGTGTGTTTTGTAGATATTTTTTGTCCACCTTTCCCATATAAGACAACCTAACGGGACAGGCCTCTCACAATTTTACGATGGCACAATGATCACCTATCAGCGATAGGATGTTTCGATAGTAATCTTGCTTTCGGTAGCGAAGGATTCTAATAAAATACATATATTCCATTAAAGATAAGTTGGTTAATTTTGATTAGTTTTTTTTTCTATATCTCCACTCATCTCCATGGATGGGATGGGATAAGGATGTGGATTGTTGGGAACCAATTTGTCTAAGCTGTGTAGATATTTAAATATCTAGGTATTGGATGTGAGAAAGGACTAGATGGTCGTGGGTTCGTAGCAATTGGGGAAAGTCTTATTTTTATTTTTGTTTGTATTTCATTCTTCTTCTTTATGTGTATTGGGTGGAAGCAGACGAACTGCCTTTACACTCTGTTTTATTTTCTTTCTTTATATGCAAGATGCGATAAAATAAATTTAGTAAAATATAAATATATGCGAGGTCAGGTCGTGGTGCAGGGGCACAAAGTGTGACTGTAAAACTGATTGGTTGTGGGTTCGATCCCCACTCGAGGAGATGAAATATTTACATAAATTTATATTTCCATTTCTTCGCTCTGGTGTCGAAGCAAAACGCGGCGTTGAGTTCTGCCACTCAACAAGCAATGCCTCCAGAATTCGGCAGAAAGTAGGGAACGGAGTGTCTTATCACTATGTTCCCTCTGCCTACCCTGCTGTGTGCGGGATACAGCGTGAAGCTGATTTTTATATTTTATTTTATTTATCTCTATATATAATAAGACAGTAAAAATATTTTGTCTGTACATTTAGTAATTTTGACTGAAATGGATAGAGGGATACTTAAAAAGACTAATAGAAAGCAAAAAGATTTTTTTTGAATTTCTTGTCTGTCTGTCTGTCTGTCTGTCTGTCTGTCTGTCTGTCTGTCTGTCTGTCGACATATTGTTGTCCGCATTTTTCTCTGAAACTACTGAACCGATTTACTTGAAAATTTCACCAATTGCTTTGTTTTAACTCAATTTAGGTTCTAAAGTTTGGTTCATCAAAATCGGTTCAATAAAAAAAAAGTTATCGTCATTTGAATGAACTCAAGGCATTAGCTTGCCAGCGAATGTTATATAGAAATCGCGCTGGTATGACCCTGGCTAAAGAATGACATTCGAAACGTCTTGATTATATGACTGTTGATAAAAATATATATTTTTGAAGCACTATTATACAATATTTTTTACAATAAAGTAAACAAGGCCAGTCGTGGCGCAGCGGCAAGAAGTGTGACTGTAAAACCAGCTGGTTGTGGGTTCGATCCCCACTCGAGGAGATGAAATATTAACTTAAATTTATATTTCCATTTCTTCGTTCTGGTGGCGAGGTTAAGCGCGGCGTTGAGTTCTGCCACTCAACAAGCAATGCCTCCAGAATTCGGCAGAAAGTGGGGAACGGAGTGTCTTAACACTAGGTTCCCTCTGCCTACCCTGCTATGTGCGGGATACAGCGTGAAGCTGATTTATTTATTTTAAGTAAACAAAATTGAATTGTTAGTAGAGATTACCTTCATAAATCGTAACAGTAAAGTTTAAATCGTAATTAATTCAACACAGAGATAAAGAACGATTTGATCTTCAAAGAAATATCAAGTAAATACATAGATTTTTTGGTTCGTTCGTTCGTTTGAAATAAATCTATATAAAAATGCCTAAAAACATCCTTTCTACGTGTACTCTGTAATAACTACATATTTACCAATTATTCATTTATCTAATAATATGCAAACAGGAGTTGATATGCAAACATTACAGTTATTTTACAAAGAATATTATGAACCCTTAACCAAATTAATATTTTTACATTTAAGACTGTTTCTGAAGCAGTACAATTATTAAGTGACATCAGCACATTTAACAGAGCATTAAAAAACATAACATAGGTAAAAAGAACGTAATGTTACAAATATATATATATATATATATATATATATATATATATATATATATATATATATATATATATATATATATATATATATATATATATAATAAATAATTAGCTTTATGAATATCAAATATCGACATTGGTCATATTTTTTAGTTCGAAACAATCAAAAATTCTTACAGAAGTTACGATAATGTCGTAAAAAAATCATAATAGAATATTACAGATTAAAGTACCAAAAAATCATATTAGAAGTCATTATAGTTGTCTTTATATTATATATGTTGTTGTATGTTGTCTTTATATTTGTTTGTCATTCTATTATAGAGTGTGAGGCCAGTCGTGGCGCAGCGGCACGAGGTGTGACTGCAAAACCGACTGGTTGTAGGTTCGATCCCCACTCGAGGAGATGAAATATTTACTTAAATTTATATTTCCATTTCTTCGCTCTGATGTCGAGGTTAAGCGCGGCGTTGAGTTCTGCCACTCAACACGCAATGCCTCCAGAATTCGGCAGAAAGTGAGGAACGGAGTGTCTTAACACTAGGTTCCCTCTGCCTACCCTGCTGTGTGCGGGATACAGCGTGAAGCTGATTTATTTATTTATTTTATTTTATTATAGTTGTCAATCAATTCTGCTTAAATCAATAATCATGTATTTTAAGCGGGCGAAGCCGTGGGCGGGCCGCTAGTATATAATAACAGTTATGTCACCAGCTAAAATAACGAATATGAAGTTATTATAGATGAACATTGCTATACAAGTACAAAAAACTTCACTCAACTTAATAGGTTTTAGGAAATGCTTCATTGGCTGTGGTATATCGGAACTCTGGAAATAGCACCAAGTTTCATAAATAGACCTGAAGTGATTGCCCTTCCATATTTATTTCAAGCGCTCTTTTCTGTTGTTTGGGGTGTGTAAGAAAGCATGTTACTATGAAATCATTAGGATGATATATATGTATTTAAAACTACATTTATACAAAAAAAAAATCAGCAGTAGGTTCGATTATTATTCGGGAAAAACTTGAAAAAAAATAATCACCTATATAATGACGTCATTAAATGAGCGAAAAAAGGGAAACGGAGTGACTCAACTCTAGATTGTCGCATATATAAATCAAAATAAAAATAACAAATCACTCTAATTGCTAAAACTAAATTTGTATTCAGTTTTTTGTTTGCCAGCAAATATGTAGCTTTACCAATATTCAATACAATTTATTTTTACATTCAGTGTTCCATGGAAATATCTATGCAGCGGCGCTTTTGCATCGATTCAACATAGTGCTGGTATAAAAACGTACAATGAACTACAGTTATGTACTGTCGAACAGGTCAGTCTGGGACTGTGAATTGTGGAGTTTGTACAAAGAAAATTGTAAAATTATTTTAGTTTTTTTATTATTTATCAAATTTACGCTGTATCCTAGGCTACTTTCCGCTGATTTATGGAGGTATTGTGTGTAGGGTGGCGGAACTTAACGCCGCGCCTTTGAAGCTACACCAGAGTGAAGAAATGAAAATGTTAAATATTAAATTTTGGCGAGTGGGAATCGAACCCAGGGACTTTCGTTTACAGCCACACACTAGAGCCCTGCGCCACGACAAGCTTCATATTTAAAGTTATTATGTTTATATATAAATTGAATGAATTCGTTTTGTTATAATAATATACAAAGTATCGTCGTGGTGCAGTTATCGATAGTAAGATCTTTGATTTTCACGATTATTACACATTTTAAATGAAATGACGAATGCCACCTCAGTCTACCCGTGACCACGGACTACTGCAAAGTGTTCGAAACGTCGGGTTTCTAAAAAATGTATAACACTAAATATAAGCGATTAATCTAGTTCAAAAGTTGCAGATACAAATCCAGTTAGACATTTTTTTTTTCGTTGAGTACAAGTTTTTCTATGTTAAAAAGTTTACTAAGAAGCTTTATATTTTAGTTTTCATATATACAGACACGTATTAACGAACAACATTATACAAACGTTATATGATCTATACAAATTTAATCTTTTAATTAAATAATTTAATTTTTATTTGCCTACTTTTATGAGACGAAAAGTGGATTGTAAAGAACGAAGAATCTATATCTAGAGTATAGTTATATTTTTTCTTTTTACTTCTTTAGTTTAAAGTGGAGAACGGAGTGTCTTGAAACTAGGTTTCCTTTACCCTACCCTGCTGTGTTCGGAATACAACGTGAAGCCGATTTTTAGGATTAGGATTCATTTTAGAACTTTAAAAATTTTAAAACATCTTTTGTTATTAAAAATAAGATGATAATGACATTATTTACTCAAACACATTTAGTGTCTAATTTATGGCGATGCCATACTTTTGTGTAAAAACTCAGTGAATTGTTATAAAACAAGTTAATTAGGTGACTTGTTGTAACAATAAGCAGACAGCGCTGTCACCCGCTAAGCGTGGACCGGTTTGATTTATTTGTTGTGCTTGCGAAGCGACTACTCCGACGGCGGGGAAGTGGGAGGTCGTTATTGTAGTTTAAAGCAATGTGAAGTTTAACAAAAAGTAAAAAAAAGCAAAATAATTTTAAATATAGTCGCCATTCTATTAGGCCAGTCGCGGCGCAGGGGGACAAAGTGTGACTGTAACGCGGCTGGTTGAGGATCCGATCCCCACTCGAGGAGATGAAATATTTAGTTAAATTTATATTTCCATCGCTCGCATCGCTCTGGTGTCGAGGATTAGTGTGGCGTTGAGTTCCGCTACTCAATACGCAATGCCTCCAAAATTCAGCGGAAAGTGGGGAACGGAGTGTCTTAACACGAAGTTCCCTCTGCCTACCCTACTGTGTACGGTATACAGCTTGTAGCTGATTCTATATAAATATGATAATTTCTTTTTTTCATAGCATACACTCCTACTACAAATAAAAATTCACTCCAACTAAAAAGGATAATTTTCAATTTGAATAATCAAAAGTGGCGGGCGGTTCTTATGTTTTGATTGCGATTAATATCACGATAAGCAAACTTCGCAGGCTTCGCTCGTGGCTACCGGTAAAACGAAGTCTAAATAGGGCAGAGAAATGGGAAGCTACCTAATTGTAAATTAAAAAGTTCGCGGAGTTACGACACCACAGTCCACAGTGACACCCCGCCGGCTGAGGGGACCTCCACCCGCCCTCGCCTCGCCCACCTCCCAGACGGGGGGGCGCAGGCACCCGTAGAAAGCGTGTGACATTTTGTTTTAAAATATTGTCCACACGAATACATTCACGTGGGTCATTTTTAATCGGCTGCCCGCTTTCTCTTTTTTTTTCGCTTCACAAACAAATGTCTGCGCTTTTAAAAACAATATATTAAACCATACACTTTCATGATATTTCGGCATTTTTTTTTAAGCAGTGCTTATTCAAACGACACTCTTAAGATCTTAATTACCTTAGATAGATAGCAGGCGCTCGCGCACGGGGCGTGAAAGCTCAAAACACACATTACCCCACTATTAGAGTCCACGGACTGACTGAGCATAACAGGTTTAAATACTTATATGTGATACTACTTGTACTCGAAGCGAAGTCGAGTAAGTCTGTTTGTACGGGGTTGTTTAGCTCACCGCACCAAATATTGTGGTGTCAAGGCCGTCAGCTTTCCTCCGGCATTCCGTTCCCGACGCCCACTGTGGAATATCTCACGCTTATATTATGTAACGTTCCGTTGGGATTCGGTTACGATTGAGTTGGTCGATTCACCTGTTCATTTTATTATGTGAACTATCATATCTAATTAAGGTGGATAAAATTCATGTTGTTGTATAAAGAATTCATTATAAATATATATGTAATATTTTCTATTACATATAAAAAAAGATTAGCGTGCTATCTAAAGATATAAATGAAATGTTTTGTATAGAATATTTCGTATCAATATAGCTTATTGAAATTAATATAAGCATCGTTGTAACTAAAAAAAAACACATTTATGACATATAACAAAAAAAAGATCCTATCAGAGCAGATCTCTTATTCCCACTCAAACAGAATAAAGCTTAAAATGATATTCGCATTCATTTGAAAAAAGTTTCAAACGCGATTGTTAGCAAACTATTACTCAATAATAGGAACGCACTGTATGCAGCAGATTCCGTTATTTGTTCACGTTAAATCAATACAGCGCAATGTACTCACACCACTCGATTCCCTTATAATTCCAGATTCATAGCGGCGGCTTATTTCTCATAAAAAGTTGTTCCCTTCAAATGTAGTAATTTCGCAAGGAGGGTGGCGCCCCTTCCGCCGCTCCGCTCGGGCTGGCCTTTTAACGCCGGAGATATTGTCTCTTTAGTTAGATCTGTATTCAGATCGGTGTAAGTAAGACTTGCGGAGGAACCTCGATGCGTTTGTCGAAGCCATTGTTTTTTCTCTTTATAGTATCAACGTGATTTAACTATTTTAATTCTTGTGATACGATTAAATATTGTATATGCAGTTGTTATAGATTTTCTTGTACGTGATTTCATATTAATATTTACAAAAAATATCTATTACCAGCACTTTCACAGGTGTTTCTGGTTAAATCATGAGCGTTTGTCAACAAGTTACAATAATTTTTAATGTAAAAAACCCAATATGTCACCTTGAGTTCCGCCACTTTACGCGAAATACCTCCAGAATTTGATGAAAAGTGGGAAACGAAAGTGTCTTAATGGGAACGGAGTGTCTTAATACAAGGCTCCTACTTTCCCTGTGTCTACCGTGCTTTGTGCGGGATTCAGCGTGAAGCTGAAAAAAACACCCTAATCTTTGACAAAGGAGTAAAGTTCCACAGTTAAATTTCATATGTGAAAATGTCATCCTAATAAGCTTACTTTTACCATATTAAGTCATAATTCTAACATTCGTTATTAACTTTTAAATCTGTCCGAAGCCGGTAATACGTTATTGATATTTGTGAACGGGCTGGATAATAATATTTGTGTATAATACTCCATTATACCCTGATCCTTCTTGCCGTTCGCCACTATATTAAAAGCGATAAAGGAGCATTTTTCTACAAGAATCGAGGGCTCCATGTAAGCTGGTTGTAGTGTATTGGTGTCTACAATGGGTGGAGAGGGTCACATCGAAATGAGCCGGCCGCATAATTGTTAAACTTTACGAGGGTTGAACGACTTGTCAACTGTTCCATGGAATACGCTCACAAAAAAATTACGCTTTAAATACAGTTAACTTTGAAAGAAATAAAGTATAAAATATTATTATAATTGTAAGAGTTTTGTAAAATATCACTTTTATAACAGTATATAAAATTACTGAGTTTAGATAATGAGGATGACTTGTCCTTTAGCTTATCAATCTCGTTGACGTCACCGCGGGCTCAATGGTTTCGTTCATAGACCATTTGGCTTTGCAATGGTTATGTTACGTTTTATTATTATTTTTTTTTAATATTATTTAATTACTTTATTAACAAAATAAATATTGAAAAGCATATACTTTGTATGCGTAAAACTATTATTAATAAAATCTATATTTATATATTGTTTTTAAAACAACCCAATTGTTCAAGGGCTCAGCACATGTAGATGAGGACTTGGCTAAAGCAGTTGCAGTAGTAGTTTAAACAATAGTTCCGCAATTACAATAAACACGTTATAATAAACTTGATGGTAACCTTTCTATAGCGTGAACGAGGTAAGTGGTCCGATACCGATCACTAACTGCCGCGCAACAATACCCTCCATCCCTTATTAATTATTTTATTGTACGCATAAAGGATGCCGTAATCGTCAGAATAATAATATCATCGCACCGCATAAAGAACCCCAAGTAGCGACAACACAAGCGTAAAAATGACACGCCGTCCCGCCAATATGTTTGTGTGCATTAGATTAGATTTATTCGACTGTCACGCACACAGGCGCGGCGCCACCCCGAGCGCGGGACCGGGGTGGCACGCCTACACGCGCACCCGCCAGATGTCACGCACACACGCGCACGCGAAAGGGAAAGCAACACTGTGTAAACAAATCGCGGGAGTGAGTGCCGTGCCGTCCCTCTCGGTCACAGAGCCCAGGCCCCAGGCCGGCGTGACACATCACTGTGTGCTGTCGACGCGATCCGACGTAGATTGTTCTGTGAAATTGCCAGGTAATAGGCCGAGGGACTATAGCATTACACATACTTATTGGTGGGTTTAGGCGCTCAACGGCCTAATCGAATTTAATATTGGCGACGCGTTGCCGCGTTGACTTACTAATTAATGGGTAACCTTAATTTATGATTGCACAGATCAAATGTTAAGTTAATCTTAACTGTATCAATAAAACGATTTTTATGTTTATATTCGCAAATATATATATATATATATATATATATATATATATATGTGAGGCCGGTCGTGGCGCAGCGGCACGAGGTGTGACTGCAAAACCGACTGGTTGTGGGTTCGATCCCCACTCGAGGAGATGAAATATTTACTTAAATTTATATTTCCATTTCTTCGCTCTGGTGTCGAGGTTAAGCGCGGCGTTGAGTTCTGCCACTCAACACGCAATGCCTCCAAAATTCGGCAGAAAGTGGGGAACGGAGTGTTTAACACTAGGTTCCCTCTGCCTACCCTGCTGTGTGCGGGATACAGCGTGAAGCTAATTTAATTTAATTTAATTTTTTTTATATATATATAAATCAAAACGGAGATGTCGACAATGGATCGTTACAAGCTTGACTTGTGTACAATATCACAAAATAGACAAGAGTGAAAGAAATAAAGAGAGATCTTTGCCCAACTATGGGACAGTATGTTAGTAATGGGAGGCTAGCATAAAGTATATAAAGAAGGCGATTGTTTTTTAATATTCCACGTATTATTATATCGAATTTCATAAGACAATAGAATTTATAGTATGTTGTATGCGTTAAGAATTTATTTTGCAACATACTAGACCAGAACGGTTGCACCCGCCCTAATATTGTTTAAAGCGAGCATAGACGATTAGTCACGAATATATTGCAAGTATCTGAGATACGAAAGACAAAATAATAATAGAGACACTATAGACATAGCACTTAACATATAAAACAATTATTTTCTTAACATATTATTTATATTTATGTGACGACATAAATAAATATAGGGTCCAGTAGTGGCGCAGGAGCACAAAGTATGACTGTAAACGCGATAGGTCATTGGTTCGATTCTCAGTCTAAATTAAATACTTAATACTTTCATTTCTTCGCTCTGATGTCGAGGCAAAACGCGGCGTTGAGTTCCGCCACTCAACACGCAATGCGTCCAGAATTCGGCGGAAAATGAAGAACGGAGTATTTTAACACTAGATTTCCACTGCATACCCTGGTGTGTTTGACAGTTCATAACCACGACCTCTACGACAGGAGCTTACGAAAAAATATTAGTGCATTAGTGAGATTTAATAACAATTGAGATTGTACTTATTCATAGTCGATCGTTTTAAGAATGTGATAACTTCTAAATAATAATTTTAGATCACGAATATAATTTCATAAAAATATTTAGTTTAGTTTGCAATAACTCGCTGAAAATAAAAAGGTAGAAGAATGTCAAATTCGAGTGAAATTTTTTAAACGAAATGAAAAGTTCAATGACTTCAGATATATTGCCACTTTCAAGGTAGTATTTGGGACTATTAAAAATTTAAATGCGTCGCTGCTAATTATTTTGTTCTTTATCTTATCACCTAAGCTGTTAACTATAAACGAATTAGTATGCGCTACAATATCGGGCGGTTAAAGAACAGCTTATCAAAGAACGTGTACTAATTTACGTTTTGGTAACGTAACAATACTAACAATACATATACTTATATTATAAATATATTTATATATACTTTTTAACATTTATATAGGTGTATATATTTTTTTATTTTTATACAAATGTGTGACGTGACTAATAATAATTGTTTTTTTTCTTTTTTATTTTTTTACTACAGCTTCACGCTGTATCCCGCATATGGCAGGGGGCAGAGGGAACTCTCTCATTTTCGAGGCGTTGCATGTTGAGTGACGCACCTCAACGCCGCAGTCTGCCTCTTCACCAGAAAAAGAAATGTGTTCATCGTATGCCATCGGGCCACAACGGCCTCAATTATTATGAACATATATTTCGATTTCGACCAATGCTGAAGTCGCAACTACTGCTTCAGTTAATAGTTACGATACATACTAGTCCTAATTAAAATGCAATATTTACATTTATCTTTATACATTATTAAAATATCATTCGAAGCTATATAACTTCGATAATCATAACTAAATCTTCTTCAGATTCAAATGAGGCCATCAATCAGGGTGCCAGTGCTCGGTGACAGGAGGGATTAAAAGAATTGACTGGCGATAATTTACACTAGAAAGCGATATTCTGTTACAAATATTTATTAAAAATTTAGAAAATTTGGATGTTCTTATTTTTACTCTTTTTCATTACTTCATTATTTTTTTTAATATAATATAGCTTCCAGGGATTATAACAGTTAAATTTAAAATGCTTTAAAATTTTATCACAATTGATTATATTTACAAAGTATTTATATTATTAGTTAAATTTAATAAAAAATTGTTCTTATAATCTCTGTTATTTTTGAATTGGTTTAAGAATAATGTTTTTGGTAATTATATGAATCTTATTTCTACTATTGTAATTGAAAAGGTCATTTTGAATTGAATTTGAATAATTTTTTTATTTCATTAAAATACTTCGAGGCCAGACGTGGCGCAGCGGAACGAGGTGTGACTGTAAAACCGACTGGTTGTGGTTTCGATCCCCACTCGAGGAGATAAAATATTTACCTAAATTTATATTTCCATTTGTACGCTCTGGTTCGAGCACAAGCGCGGCGTTGAGTTCTGGCACTCAACACGCAATGCCTCCAGAATTCGGCAGAAAGTGGGGAACGGAGTGTCTTAACATTAGGTTCCCTATGCCTACCCGGCTGTATGCGGGATACAGCGTGAAGCTGATTTATTTATTTTATTAAAATACTTGTATTAGATTGCGTAAAGGTTTTTATGATCTTGGAAATAATATTGTAACTACATTTTTCTTTACATTTATTTCGACATTTTTATCAGATTAAATTTGGCAACGCTGACTCACTTGATGATGACGAAAATTTGTATAGAGATAAAGCATATAGCATATCTGAGATACAAACCAATGCTTACAGCACACTAACATGTTTTATCTTTTTTGTGAATGTTGGTTCATATCGATTTATACCAACACTAACTTGCCAATTATCCAAGAATAATATTCAGAGACTCTTGTATAAACTCCAGGATATGTAGCGTTAGCACAGCCTTCTCCCCAGGATACAACACCTATCAAAGTATCACCCATAACTAGAGGTCCTCCAGAGTCACCCTGACATGCATCTCGAGGAGGACTATTGGCAAAAGCACATATCATTCCTGAAGATATTGTGGCGATTCTTCGATAAGCATTAGTGCATGCTGTTTGAGACACAACTTCTACATTTGCGGCTAAAAGCACTGATGATATTGCACCTTCAAACTGAAAAAATATATAATTTAAAATAAACTGCGTGTTAGTTTTACGCAGTTTTATGAAAATTACATTTAGTTCGAGGAAGTCAGAATTAATTCCAAACAATAAAAAATTAAATTAATTTGAAATAACTGATATGCTAATTGTAAAAACACAGTTATGAATAGCTTCTAAAGGTGTTATAATTTACACAATGCAATAAATTTGAATCATATAAATAATTAAATGATATAGATTACGAAATTTATAGTTTAACCACAATTACTTACAGATGTCATCCCAAATCCAGATACTAAGGCTGTTTTACCAACTGGAATGCTAATAGAAGGCTCAGCGAAACTTATTGGATATATATTTTTTCCTAAACTGATTTGCTTTTTAGTGACTAGCAGTGCTATATCATGAACCAGCGTGACAGAAGAGTAACTTTCGTGGATGTAAAGTTTAGATAGGTCATAAGTATCGCCCCCGGACGATCGGTAAGAAGTGCCAACTACCACTCTAAATGATGATGGACTTGATTCTGACCTTTAACAAAGAATATATTTACGGTACACTTTATATAAATATTTACCAATATAAATTAAATAAATATTTATATATTTTGAGTCCAGTCATAGTGCAAGGGCGCAAGTGTGTGGTTGTAAGCGCCAAAAGTTCTAGGAAGATTTCTACTCGAAGAAATTAAATATTTAATATTTTCATTTCTTCGCTCTGGTGAGATCCGCCACTCAAAACACTAATCCTCCAGAAATAGGCAGAAAGTGGGAGAGCAGAGTGTTTTAACACGGCTTCCTTTTCTGATGAAGTTGACTAATATATTCATCAGTAATATAGCATTGGATACTTATATTAAAAAGATGTTTATATGAAAAATCGTATCCGTAAGAAACTAAATATTGTTTTTTGTAGATATAAATGTAATAAGTTGGTTTTTAGGTATACAAGGTCATGATAATGTTGCCGATAATCTTCGCGTATGGTTTTTACAAATGTAGTTTGGTTTGGTACTTTGCACACCAATAATAAAATTATGTATCTACATGTCTCATTATGCTAAGGTGAGAAACAAGCTCTCAAATGTCATATGTCGATGCTTGCACAATACCTAGTGTTAGTGACAGGATATCTGGTAATGTGATGACGTCAACTTAGGCGAACTTTAAAAAGATTTCTAGGCCAGTCGTGGCACAGGGGTATAGAGCGACGGTAAATGCGACAGGTTGTGGGTTTGATTCCCTTTCGAAGAAATTAAATATTTAATATTTTCATTTTCTCGCTCTAGGATCGAGTCAAAACTTGTTGTTGGTTTCCGCACCTCAGCACGCAATGCCTCCAGAATTCGGCGGAAAATGGAGGGCGGAGTGTCTTAAATCTATGCTCCCTATGCCTACTCTGCCCATGATTATCAGCGATGAACAGCGTGAAGCTGAATAATAGTAAACAAGCAAATTTAAGTCAATATATATAATAAAAAAAATAAAAAATAAATTAGCTTCACGCTATATCCCGCACACAGCAGGGTAGGCAGAGGGAACCTAGTGTTAAGACACTCCGTTCCCCACTTTCTGCCGAATTCTGGAGGCATTGCGTGTTGAGTGGCAGAACTCAACGCCGCGCTTAACCTCGACACCAGAGCGAAGAAATGGAAATATAAATTTAAATAAATATTTCATCTCCTCGAGTGGGGATCGAACCCACAACCAGTCGGTTTTGCAGTCACACCTCGTGCCGCTGCGCCACGACCGGCCTATATATAATATAAGTTTGATATTACATTTTAACGCAGTGCGCAGCTGTAAGTAGTGCCCTGGCGGTAATAATCGAAGCTCCACACGTATAAACCCATCCTGAGTTCGTTTTACGTCTAACTGCTGCATGGTACGGAACTTGAGATATGTCGACTGCAAATCCATTGACAATTCTATTGGATTGCTTTAATACGTCTTCAATAGGTAAAGGTGAAGATTTTATTAACTTTAAACCTGAAAATAGAAAAGTGTAAAGTATTCCTTCAGAATTCGGCGGAAATTGACGAATACAGTGTCTTAATACTAGGTTCCTTCTACCTACTCTACTGCAAAAAGGAAAATATATAGTACAGGAAAGTTTATTATACATTTAAGTACATACATTTAAGTATAAGTACCAATTATTGTATTTGCATTCGAATTTATTTCTATACTATACATTATCTTTAGCTATGTAACTGTATAAAATGTAAATGATATTAAAATATAAAGTAACTACGAAGTATATTTTTATTTGAAGCAGTATTTTTTTTAGCATATTACCTTTTAAGCTATTTCTCAAACAAATGCAAGTATAAAGAAAACGCTGTCTGTGTTCAGGTTATTTAAAGCGTTTAGGGTTGAGTTAAAAATATATAGAAAACATATTACACAAAAAAAAAGTTCATCTTAAGTAAATGTTACATTGTTTACAAATGACCTCCTCAAAATTTAGTGGACACTGCGTATTAATGCTTCATATATTAACTCAAACTTTTTGACAATACTGCTTGAATGCAAATGCATCTGTAAAATATTCTGCTCTCTTTGAGAGCAAAAATTTAAATTTTATTTAATTTGAAATCAAAGGTAGAGTGAAAGTAAACACGGAAAATTTAAGCACTGATACTGATTTGTAAAACAATTTAAAGAAAATACTTACCTAATAAAAACAATATCACAAATAGTACTCTCATTTTGCTCAAATCGTTTGGTACTGAGCGGGAATCTTTGAATCTTTAAGAGTTACTGATAGAACTTATCAGTAATATCAAACGATATCTGGATAAGGTTTGAGAATCTACTAGATCGATCTGTACTTTTCTATTTATCAATTGAACAACTTTTGCCTCGACACCAAAGCGAAGAAATTAAAATATAAAATATTTAATTTTCTCGAATGGGAATCGAATCCACAACCTGTAGCGTTTACAGTCACACGCTTATGGCTCTGTGCCATGACTGACTGGCCTCAAGGTTAAGATTTTTAACATAAAAACTGTAGTAATCACATAAAGCAAATGATAACTTGTATGTCAATGTTAATCTTTCAGATGAATATCTCGATTCTCGCCTGCAAATAAAGACATAAAGATATAATTGTTTTTAAATCGCCGTTGAAATGAAGCATTATGTTCGAACACGCAACACGATTTTGGGTTATTACTTACTCTCAGCATAAAGGAGTAATAAAGAGGTGCAAATTATATTAATAGCGTTTTAATTTGGTTCAATCGTTACGGTTGAACTTTTATCGACAATCAAATCGATGTCTCAGTTAAAGAAGCGTACAGGCACGTTGTGGGAATTAAAAAATGTAATTAGCTGAATATGAAAATAATATTAAAATTATTAAAGTATGTAAAAATGTACTTATTAATTTTAATATTTTAAAATGTATTTAGTAAATAATATACAGAGGTGATTCGTGGATCAAGAGCGCAAGCGTGCAACTGTTAACGGGTCAGGTTGTGCATTTGATTCCCATTCGAGAAAATTAATTATATAATATTTTCATATAATATTTCGGTTTGGTATCGAAGCTAAGCGCGGCGTTGAGTTGCGCCACTCAACACGCAATGCCTCCAGGATTCGGCGGAAAATAAGGAATTTAGTGGGAACCAAGCGTATAACACTAGGTTCCCAGGTTTCGTTTGACCACCCTGCTATGTTCAACAGTGTGAACCTAAAAATAAAACTAAAAAAAAATCATAACTTTCTATGCATAATTAGTATCAAATACAGTCAACGCCATCTCTTATGCTGTACAAGTAACGAAGCCCAAAGCAGCTGGCCTTATCGATGTAACAATATTATTATTGACAATATATTTTATTAGTTCTTACACGTGTATTTTTATGCCAATTAAAAAGTAAGTGGTTTGAATACATTTTATTAGAAATATCTCTATAGAACGCGATAGGTATATACTATTAATATTTTGCAAATAAAATTTCGTAATTATTGATACTTGGTTATCGATGACGATAGTATTTTTTTTTAAATATTGATAGCCCGAGGTTGCATAGTGTTAAAATTCTCACTTCCTGAGGCATTGTGATTAATTGTAATTAATTGGCGGAACTCAACGCCGCGCTTTGCCTCGACAAAAGTTGTTTAGTTTCTTTATATTAAAAACAGAAAAAAAAAAAAATGATAAATCTATTCTCAGTTTCCAAATAATAAACAGACAAACAAGTTTAATATATTATAAATTTCTAACTTAATAATTAATGCAAAGTATTTTGTAAGCTAAAGTGTAACTAATAAGACTGAAGTAATGTTTAAACAATAGATAATAAGGTTATTGAGCAAGATAAGATAGTGCTAGTTGAATCAATGGAAAGTCGGGTTCATGGGAGCTGCGCCCACGCAACGCGCATTCCGGTGGGAGCCAAAGACCTTTCGCTTCCTGGATCACACAACGAAAAAGGTGCTCTATTCGAGATTTCCAAGTAGCGATCTAATTTTAACCGGTCATCACGTTTTGAGAGTTAGCCTTTATATACGAATAGATAAACATTTTTTAAATATATATAGGTAGGTATATGTGTAAATTATGTATATTATGTTTTATAGCTTCAAGCTGTATCCTGTAAATGGCAGGGTAGACAGAGACAAACTGGAAACGTAGTGACAAGACACTCCGTTTCCAATATGATAAGTACATCCGTTACCCACTATCGCCGAATTCTCGTGGCATCGCGTGCTGACTGGCGGAACTCAATGGCGCGCTTTGCCTCGTTACCAGAGTGAGGAAATGAAAATATTAAATATTTCATTTCCCCGTGAAGGAATCAAATCCGCAACCGTCGCGTTGGCAATTGCACCTTTCTGCGCCTGCGCCACGAGGGCCTCTGAGGCCTAACTTATGTTTATTATTACATTAAAATAATATTATATTTCTTTTTACGATTTAAAATAAAATATCTTACACGAGTAAACCTGAATAAAAAGTAACTAACCTATTAATCATAATGTTGAAATATCATATTACAATATTATATCTTCTACGCAATACTTTTCCAAGGTAAAAAATATAATTTTTATTATTTCCCTATTTCTTGCATTAAAGTGCTAAATGTAATGTAAGTAAATGATAATTTTATAAATTCTGTATAAATATAAGTAGCAATTTTAAGGTGGGCTTGTCATTGAGTGGATCAATCCTGATGAAACTACATTGTAAATTTATGTTTTAGTATAAACGAAAGTATGAAAAAAGAGAAAAAATGCACATCTAGCGAATTAAATTTAACTTTAAGTTCTGGAAATATTAGTTAAAAATTCGCAATTTATACCTACTCAATTAAAAGTACATAAAATAATATTTTTCATGAAAACACTATCAAAACTCCGGTTTTTAACATTTTTAAACTGTTATTCCACACTTAGGAAAGAAAAATACTTATTTAGAAGAGGTATAAAAATTGGAACGTAGCGGGACTCGAACCCACGCCTCCTGGAAACCGACCTGGTCCTGGGCCTGGTCAGCCCTAAATAAGTAAAACTCCGGTTGTTACACAACATTATGTCCAAAGTTACCTACCACTTTATTTGTGCACGAATGTAGCTTACGATCTTAATTAGGATTAATTGATTTAATTAATGAAATTGATTTAATTAATAAAATAACTACACATTCAGTTAAATAGGTTATTTGTTGAAAGGATTTAGATTACGAAATATTGAGATTCAAAATTGTTGTCCTGTTTTACACAAAATCCTGCTTTACCTTACACTAACAACAAACGTGATTGTGTTCACCTATAATAATATTATATTATCACATTGTCATTTACATTGAGAAAACAACAAAGGAAATAAACGTTATTTATTTTATTCTATACATAGATATGTTACGTTATTATTTATCAAGATTGCTTTGTCATAATCGCTGTAGTGTTAAAATATATGTACACTTTTTTTCGGCTATTATCCCGCATTTTGCAAGGTAGGCAGTGGGAACCTAGTGTAAACACACTTGGTCCCCCTCTTTACACCGAATTTTCGAGGCTATGAGTGTCCAGTGGCGGAATTCAACGCCGCACTTTGTCTCGATACTAGAACGATGAAATGTAAACTAAATATTACATTTCCGCCAATGGCAATCGAACCCACAACCTGTCGGGTTTACAGTCACACGCTTGTGCCCCTGCGCCACGACTGGCCTCAAATGCACATTTTTAGTAATATAATATGTGGTTACATAATAATATATCGGTTTTTATCGCAACAACAACAAAGCGTTTTTATTATTAGAAATTTACAGGGAAAAAGTGTTTTTCCATTGATTACGTTTTATCTCGAAATGCGTGATTGCGTAGTGGTTAACATATACTGTATGTGCGGTGATAAGAAACTGATTATTTAAATGGAGCTGAGTGTTGTGGAACTATTTATACTATTGTTAATTTTATATTTAGAATGTCTTGTTTTTGTTCATTGTTCTTGTTGCTCTTGTTGTTGTGTTTCTTGTTTTTGTTGTTTTTTTGTTCTTCTCTATTTAACTTTTTAGTATAGATGTTAAAAGTTACGTACTCTACTTTAATTAAGAGTACTACTTTAATATAATCCAGAACCATGTTATTGACGCTGAAGATTGAGGCCAGTCGTGGCGCAGGGGCACAAAGTGTGACTGTAAATGCGACAGGTTGTGAGTTCGGGAAAATGAAATATTTCACATTTCTATCTCTCGTGTCGAGGAAAAGTAGAGCATTCAGTTCCGCTACTCGACACGCAATGCCTCCAGAATTCGACGGGGAAATGGAGAACGGAGTGTCTTAACACTAGATGTAAAAAAATATATATAAATTACGTAGGTATAGCATATTTCGTGGCGGCGTTCACCTGAGAAGTACCGTATCGTTTACTCTCGTCGTATCATTTACTCTGATTTGACGGCTGACTTCTGATCGCTTTAATTTTATCAAGTTCCTTTGTTTGTAGCTAAATAACTATAACGCGGCTTTATTAATTACATTTTGTGTAATTAATGAAACGTATCTGACATTTGTTTTGTGTTGTTTGTTGACAAAAACATAATATTCCAACTAAAATAAAATAAAAATCAGCTGACTTTGTCCAATAAATTCATTAGCTTCACGCTGTATCCCGCACACAGCAGGGTAGGCAGAGGGAACCTAGTGTTAAGACACTCCGTTCCCCACTTTTTGCCGAATTCTGGAGGCATTGCGTGTTGAGTGGTAGAACTCAACGCCGCGCTTAACCTCGATACCAGAGCGAAGAAATGAAGATATAAATTTAAGTAAATATTTCATCGCCTAGAGTGGGGATCGAACCCACAACAAGTCGGTTTTGCAGTCACACCTCGTGCCGCTGCGCCACGACCGGCCTCATGAATTATTGTTTATCAATATTTTCATTTCTTTGCTCTTGCACTGCTCTTGAAAACAGAGAACGGAGTGTTAACACTGGGTTCCCTCTGCCAAAAACGACCGAAATTAATATATATTTCATTTCCTCGAGTAGAAATTGAACACAACCTGTCACGCTTACAATCACACGCTTGTGCCACTACGCCACGACCGGCCCCAACAAAACCAAATAGAATTCCAATTCTCAAGCAATGAATGCGTGATGGAGTTGTATTTTGCCCTGCAACACTTCTACTAGAATTAAGTAACACAAAATATATAATTATTAAAATATTACATAATACAAATAGTAATGAGAGAAAACTGCTCATTATCATATCATTATATGGAATATGCAACGTATAATTTACTTAACGTTTGTGTTGATGAAAATTGTGTTTATTACTTCAGTGGGAGTCCATTTGCATATAGAACAGCGATTTTCACGTGAAACTGAGATTCTTAGTGAATTATTCGAGCCACTGGAGCGACTATTTCCTATTTATGGTTCTCCGCTATTGTACCTTTATTTGTATGATCGCGAAAAGAAATGTGTGTTAGATTTCTATACAACAACAGTGGAGTGTGCTGTGTTGCGCTAAGTTTATGGGTTTTACTTAGATGTTTTTTGTTTTTGGTTTCACGCTGTTTCTCGCATTTAGGGTGTTAGGCGGAGGGAGCCAAGTGTTAAGACACTCCACTTTTCTCCTTTCGCGCGAATTCTGGTGGTATTGCGTTTAACTCAACAACGCGTTTTGCCTCGATACCAGAGCGAGGAATATAATATTTAATTTCCTCGAGTAAGAATCAAACCCACAACTTATGTCGTTTACAGTCACACGCTTGTGGCCCTGCGTCACACGAATGGTCTCGACTTACTATTTATTTATTATACTGGCTATTTAAATGTATCATGTTATTGTATTCTAAAAGCATTATCTTTCATTTTCAGATTTTTTTTCTATTATTGAAAGTTGTCTACATCTTTGTTTTGTAAGGGTCATGGACAAACCGGAAAGTAATCAGGACTACTCTTACTGACAAAGTGTACATATAGTAAATTTGTTGCAGAACAATCAATCTCCTCGATACCTATGCAAAGTTGAAACAGGAACTAAAACAAAAAAAATAACCATCTTGTGTTCTTCCTGGTTCAATCTAACCCCAGGAAGTCAATTTTTTTGTAAATTTAAAATATAACATATCGATACTTAGTAAGTTATTTAAAGAAATAGAAATAAAATAGCTAACGTCGTTTCTAACGTCTTTTATCCACTTTCATGATAATATCAGCTTCTGTTGGTACTTATCCAGAGTAGATTCCAATGTATCGATTGCCATAATTCTAACAGTATGAGTGTTACGTTACATTGTTTATAATTACATTATAAATAAAACAGCTTCACGCTTTATCCCGCACACAGTAGGGTAGACAGAGGGAACCTAGTGTTAAGACACTCCGTTCCCCACTTTCCGCCAAATTTTGGAGGCATTGCGTGTTGAGTGGCGGAACTCAACGCCGCACTTTTGCCTCGTTACCAGAGTGAAATATTTACCAAATCTTCATTTCCTCGAGTGGGAATCGACCCACAACAGACCCGTGACAGCGTTACAGCCACACTCTTGTGCCCCTGGGCCACGACGGCCTAATCCTCCGGAATTTCCTATTCTACGCTTTAAAGTTATCAAATGGTAACATCCACCATTACTCGTTCCTGTAATTTGCATCTGAACCGTACGTGTCAAGGTAGCGCTAAGTTGCGATATCTCTTTATGGTATGCTAGCTTTTCCACTTGTTTATTTATTTTTATATTTATTAATAAAGTAAAATTTAATTAAATGTTTTCAGGTATATATATAAATTAAAATTGAATATAAATATTAGCTTCACGCTGTATCCCACACACAGCAAGGTAGGCAGAGGGAACCTAGTGTTAAGAAATTTCGTTCCCTATTTTGCGAATTTTAGAGGCATTGCATAATGAGTGACAGAAATTAAGGATCGAACCCACGACCAATCGCGCAACACACTTATGTCTCTGCACCACGCCTGGCCTCTATATCCAATATAATATTAGCTGTATTACGTTTTCCAAAACATCTCAGTTCATACAGTTTCTATTTTTCAATCGCAACGCTCCGGCTTTCAATACTTTCGTACAGTATAACGTGCAGTGAACCAGCATAACTAGCTCCACTATAATACGATTACTGGAGTTAACCTAATACATTTTAACTAGAAGGTGCAACTCAGGAGGGGTCTCCGTTAAGTGGTTTTTGTTAAGCGGAAGGCACTTGACTCCGGACAATGGCCGCCGGTCTAAGTTCCCAGCTCATTACCTATTTACTACGAAACTTCTTTAGATTACTAGTGATTTTTTTATTATACTAAAATGCATTGCGGAAGGTGGTGATAATTTTTGCGATAATAATATTGTTATAATTTTTTTATTGTTACAAAAATAAATAAACAAAGATATAAAATTTTATATTTTATGATAATAATATTTGTGTATAATATAATATAAAATAAAATGTCTTGCCTAGCCTTGTCTGAACATTTCATAGTGACCTTATGTTTTTATTAAGGTGGAATCGTATAAAGTAATAATTTAACAATAATCATGGTTAAACGTCTTCAGCGATTATTACCATTCAAATTCTTTTTCTGTTTTTCGATTTAACGCTATATCCTTCATACGGTAATCGATATTTATAAATAGCTTAGTGTTAAGGCACTCCTTTTTCCAATTTCCACTTGAATTGGAGACATTGCGTTTTGAGTGGTAGACCTTACAAAAGAAAATACAAAAATAGATAATTTCCACAAAAGGCGACCAAACCCACTATGCCACGATGTTCATTTAAATTGTATATCCATCTTTCTCTATTAGTAATCGCAAATCAAACACCAATTGGCGCCGGCTGGGAACTGTTATTATGATAGGTAAACAGGCAAATCTAATGACATTTAAGTTACAACATTGCGTCAAGTGTGACTGTGATGTGACATTTGTGCCTCAAAGGCTCAGACGATTGGTCAACGCCATACCAACACTAAGAAATAATAGAGCCGTATAATATTATAATAATTTGCAGCTGAACACTATAATGGTGGTTATATCATTGACATTTAACTTGGATATTTAACCCTCTGCGACTGACGTGGCTTCATTTGTACAATTATATTGACGTGGTAGTCCACGAGACGCCTTTTCAATAGTAAATATTTTATAGAAATAAATTATTCAGCTTTTTTATTTATGTTTATTAGATCATTAGTATATTTTTATTATTGAAACATTGTGTACTTTTTTTTAATCAAACAATGTTTATTGTCTTTACATAAATAACTTTTTGAATTTCTTCCTTAATATTAATGACAATGAAATTACAAAATCAACTACTTCTATTTAACAATGGATATTTGGAAAATTGTCTATTACTTTATTCAGTTTAAGAAATATTAAATACATATATCAAATATGTATGAATACAAAAGACAGACTAAATATTATATCTTTTTTTGACAATTATCAAAGGAAAATTGCCTGCAATTCGCGAACAGACATTCAGAAACAGTATGTCCTTTTTCATTTTTGTTAGACAAATAGGACGTAGTTGTTTGTCATTTGTATAGGTACACTCAACTACAGAAGGATAGTTATAAGTCTCCTGCCTCCGCCTGTGATAGTTATAAGTCTCCATTGACCATTTTTCGCTGAATATTCAGTTTTTTCGGTTTTTCATATTAGCACTAAATCTCCAGGCAACTTTGATGGCCACTTGCCAGGACAACTTTGAAACTAGACAAAGGTATTTAGCCTGTCATTTCCAGCATTTTTTGATAGGTAAGCCACCGACAAGTTTCACGGCTGTAATAACAAAATAAATAATAACAATATAAATTTATTTTATTTTTAGTTTTAGTATAAATATATATAATTTATATTAATAAAATCAAATTCTAAAACAACACGAAATAATACAAAATAAAGACAGAACATGACAGGGCTTATACTGAAACGAGCTTACGCGGAGCTTAACTTTGAAAATCAGTGGTAATAAACTGAATTTTATATTTCGCGGTGTCTATGGGACTACCACGTCAGTCGCAGAGGGTTAATGCTCCGTAAGAAAGAACGCAGTTTCACCGTATTATTGCTATATATATAATTAAATTTAAATAATTCATACCTTATAAAAATAAATATATTTTAGAAATATTGACAACTAATGTCCATTTTTATTTACAAAACGAATTAACATATTAGTTAATAGACATAGTATATGTTATCTATACATATTTTTTACTGTCACAGTGTAAAAAAAATAGCACGTACATAGTATGTTAAACAGAGGGAACCTAGTGTTAAAACACTCCGGTCTCCATTTTCCGCTGAGTTTTGGAGGATTGCGTGTTAATTAGCGGAACTCAACACCAGGGCGAAGAAAAGAAAATATAATAAATATTTCATTTCCTCGAGTAATAATCGAACCCACAACCTGTCGCGTCCAGTCACAATAATATAACCAGGATAATATAATATTTGACTCATCCCACAAAAGTGGTCTAAATAAAATACGAGTTTATCGTTTATTTAATTCAATGGCGGCCGCTGTCCATAATTCATTGTCTGCAACTCCAAGCGTATTCATTTGACGCGGCAGGTTAATGTAAAATTCAGAAACACACTGTATTTATGAATATATTATTGTTTACTCTATCACACATACTCTATCATTTACTATATCAATTGTATTTATTTATCGGTTGTGGTTAAAAATTTTAAAATGCATAATTTGCTTTTGTTCTGTAATGTTCCGAGCTATTTTGCTATTTTAATAATATATTAGTTATTTATAGATGACTTTCAATCTACATTATTGATAATACAGTCCAGCCCAGTCCCGTACGTACAAACCGCCCGCGTCATACAGTTATAATCTGCGTGTTTTTACGTTTCTACTAGTACAGGCTACGCTTCAAAATTAACTTATTCGTAATCCTTTTAACGTCAGAAAGCTCACATTATTACCATAAAAAGATAAAAAAATAGGGAAACATACTTTTCAATTTCTAGCAATATTTATACATAGTTAGACATAAATATATTACCAACGACTAAGGATACATTTTACTATTAAATTATATAATGATGAAAATAATTTATTCCTTCGAGGCAGAATTGAACCCAACACCGCCGCATTCATAATCAGACGTACTGCTGCCACGATGGCTTTGAACCATATCTAATATCTATCAAAATATTATAAAAATATAAACTATTTATTATATTAACTTTCATACAATAATACATTTTTAAATAACTTTGTTATAGAATATGAATATTTACTACTAAATTATCTTCTATTACTAAACTCAAATAGTTTAAGCTGTTTGATCTTTGGTCTATACTTGCAGTGTTTATTTTTATGATAGAATTATTAATTTATTACAAAATTGTCCTTGTGAATAATCTTAGATAAAGACGTCAAAGTTTTGATACTTGTTTTACATTAAAAAAAAACATGAAGGTGTTACTTCAGCGTAGGTGAGGTTAACCGAGTTAATGATCTACATTGTCTTATTACTTTAAATGGTGATTCGAGTTTTTTTTGGAGTTAATTCCAGCAGTATTTACATTCAACATGCAAATAGGCGTGTAGGTGGGTTTTAGTCAAATTTTATGTTTTAAATCTCTTTGTTTCACCGAATACAGCTCTTCTGTTGATAAATATTTTGATTGCCGTATATTTTGTAAAGAATATCGTTGTTGCAATCGCAATCAAGAAGCAATACGTAAAAGATTGTTACTAATGAAATCAAAGAAAAGTAGAGCAGATCTTTTTATACTACATTACTACAACGGCTATTTTAAAATAAAAAAATAAATAAACGATGTGATTGTAAGTAGGTGAGTAAACTCATGACAAATGGTTACCATTTTATATTTATCGAATTTCTTAAAAGTAAACGTCACTTTGTCGAAATTGTTGACTCTATGTAACTTTAAGTGTAAAGTAGAATTTGTGGACTAAAATATATTTCTTTAATATTAAAACAACTCCAGCAACTATAAAAATATTCTTTACTATATTTTTTACCTTTCAAGCACGTATGAAACATGTATGTAGGTTTATATGCATGTATGTTCATACAGCCTAATAGCCAATTTGTTAAATTTCGTTGACATTGAATTTCAATGCTATACACATTGTAAATTAACTGAAATAATTTAAATTTTCTTTCATATCATATTTTTTTATATGCATACTAATAAATGAATATATTTTCGATAAAATAAAATAAAATACGATAAATATCTGTAGCGGGTGACAGTGTTTAATAAACGTCGACCGTTGTAATATTGTTAAAGTATTATCATAATATCGACGTGACTATAGTGAAACAAATTTCAAGTTATTACGTGGCAAAAGTAAATGATAAATATATGTGTTCCACACCCACTGTGTGTTTGTTTCATAATAATTGCCAATTTGTCATTGTAGCTTATGATTTTGTATTAAACGTTGATGTCATTATGTATGAAAAAATAAAATTAAATCAGCTTCACGCTGTATCCCGCTGTATTCCCCACTTTCTGCCGAATTCTGTAGGCATCGCGTGTTGAGTGGCAGAACTCAACGCCGCGCTTAACCTCAACACTAGAGCGAAGAAATGGAAATATAAATTTAAGTAAATATTTCATCTCTTCGAGTGGGGATCGAACCCACAACCAGTCGGTTTTTCAGTCACACTTCGTGCCGCTGCGCCACGACTGGCCTCAAATCAGCTTATGATTTTGTATTAAACGTTGATGTCATCATATATGAAGTGATTTAATTTTCCAGTTCCATGCCTCAGTTGCCGTCGTCACTAGCTACGGACGGACTATCTTAATACTCTAGATGTTATCTTGTTTATTTACACTCATATTGACGCGGAACAACAAATATTGGTCTCAAGTAACAAAGTAGCCTCAATATTGCGATACAACGTTCTCCCAAACATGGGTAGAGGCCTTGGGATCCACTCGACGGTATTGGTTGTTTTAATATAGGTAATTGTCGTTTGATTAAGAATTGTGTCTGACCGCTACACCCACGTCGCTGATGGTCGGTCACTAATTGCGTTACACTTTTTATTGTGGCCACCTACTCGGAGTTTACAGTCCGGTGCCACGTTCGAGATTATTATTAATAAAATGTAGGCTAGATGTCTATCTGTGGCCAGTCGTGGTGCAGAGGTACGAAGTGTGATTGTAAACGCGACTGGTTGTGGGTTCGATCCCCACTTAAGGATATGAAATATTCATTTAAATTTATATTTTCTTAGCACGCAATGCCTCCAGAATTCGGCGGAAAGTGGGGAATGGAGTGTCTTAACACGCGCTTCCTTCTGCCTATCCTACTTGTGTACAGGATGCAGCGTGAAGCTGATATAATTGTTATTTTAAAATCTAGGCTAAGCTGATTACTGTCAAGTGACGTCATGCTTGCAGACAAGCTGCCGTAAAGGTCACCTAGTGCATTATACGTGTATCACTCTACAAGAGTAAACTAATATTATTACAAGTACTCACTCAGTACTAGTCTTAAATTAATGACATATCTTTGATTTATGTTCTATGAACGAGGTAATAAAGAGAGTTCTATTGAGTCATTGGTTAGTAATGTAGTCACTACTTTTATTGTACAGACAGACAGAATATTTATTGTAGAAATGTGATTGTCTAATATATTATGTAATATTTAGTTTTTATACTCCGATCACTTCGTCATTTTTAAACTGGTCTTCCATCTTGGAATGCATTCAGATCGTTTAGTTGAATAAAGAAATATTGAAGGAGACGTTTACTGTAGACGACATACGGCTGCTGAAATATATACAATATTTCTTTTATATTATCCAAACGGCTTAATCAAATTGTGCTTATTATAAGCTGAATGCATTCGACTGGGATTTGAAATCGAGAAAGTATCAACAGAATCGATTTGTTGCATTTACTAGAAAAGTAGATATATACAAATGCAATGTAATAAATAATATAATTTATTTTTTATTTATACATAAACACATATTTATACTATGAGAGAGGTAGGTGGAGACGGCGGTTGATCTCTGAAAACACAGTATCAAAGATACTGGAGGTTGGTCACGTAAAAAGCACGAGGACACCTTCGGGTGTCTCTCTAACCTCTTCATACATGCCGTCCGCGGCATATATGAAGAGGTTGACGATAGTGGACTTTCGTCCACTGTCGTTCGAAAGATGCAGAGAAAGAGAGAGAGAGAGAGAGAAAAAAACTTTTAGCGCTCTGTTCTCTCTGACTATCCCTTTAGGTATATAGCGTGAAGCTAAGTTAACTTATACATATATCTATTTAAACAAATTGTCGTAAGCTGTAAATAATATTATATTCTAAATATGGCGCGTGTCGTTGTGTCGTTACCTGCCGCTGTCGACCTACAGGACCGAAGCTACAACATCGCGGACGCGTCACATCAACAGCCTTTCACATCGCCGGTCCGAAACGCTTTATGTGCTTTTTATTTTCAGATGAGTATTAAATTACAATGTTGATAAATATTTTTACATTTACATCAAAATATGAAAGTTTTAAATTTCCTTGTATACTTTTATTGTAGTGTTTAGAAAACAGTATAACACTTAGAAAAGTATAATAAATAAAAATATTATATAATATGTAAACAAAAAAATAAAAATAGATCAGTCTGTCAAGACCATGTGTGTACATGCAAATCGCGTGGAGGTATCAAACTGAAATTAAAATAAAATGTTCAGATCTATGGCTATCTATGACCTTTGAAGCACAGAAAACCAAAAAAAAAATAATTCATATGTAATATGAATTTATATTTGCTAGAAACTATTACAAACACATTATTGTAACTCGTTTGAAAATATTAGTTTGCCAACTTTTACAAGTTGTACCCACTTCCTGTTGAGCTACAATCCTGAAATTGATACGGAACTCTCGGTGTGTGTCCGACTCGACTTGACCGGTTTTTATTTTGTTATAACTTGTTAGTAAAAACACGTTTACGCTTAAGGATAAAACAATCCGGACAACTATTTTCGGTTAATATTAATCAAAAATCTGTTTTGAACGACGAGAATGATATGCAGCAACAAAAGAGTTCCGAGAACCGTCCCGACCGCGACCCGTCTGTCCCATTGACTCACTACTTACATGTTCTTCAATTATAAGCATGTTTTCTTTACAAGACTAAATCCTAAGATATGATCATATTGTTTGTTTTCCAATAAATACCTATATTCATTTTATTTATGAAGAAATTTTGAGTTTTGTTTGTGATTATTATAAATCTTCAAATGTTTTGTTATCAAAAATTATTACTGCCTTTGTTCGACTTTGATTTTAATCCAACATTTAGAGTATGTTTATTTATATTTGCAAGCGCGCAGGTTAGACCTAATAATTTAATAATATTAGTATCTTCAGTCATATAACCGTAATTCATATGAAAAACTGATCTTGGAGTTTTCTTCTTTTAAATAGATTTTTTTTATATTTCACTGATACGTACATTGTTTTTTTAGGGTTACGTACCTTTTAAGGAAAAATTACTTTTATAACATCAATTTGTTGTCCGTCCGTCTGTCGGTCTGTCTGTCTGTCTGTTAAGGGGAATTTTAAACCATACACTCAGATCTACGACCCACGATTTCCTGAACAAATGTATTTCTACATGTACTTAAAAAATGATATAAACGCATATTTCGATAATTTAAAGGGAATCAAAATTAATAGGGTACTTCCGGTTGACCTAGAATTATGAAATTCAGCAACTAGCATTTACAGGTAGGACTAGTTCAGAAAAAAATCTGCAAACCATAGATTTGTGATTAAATCCTAAAAAATAATAACCTTCAAAGGGAGCAAAATTTGATATTAAAGCCGCTAGTTCATGTGAGGTATCAGATAAAAGGGTTCTGGCTAAGCTTAGCTTGAATTTCAGAAACAGCTTGAGACCTCCAATTTTTGTACGGAACCCTCGGTGGGCAAACCCGACTCGAGCTTGTCCAGTTTTTCGTGTTTATCCTTCTCAACAGAACAGAACATTTAGCATATCGTCACACTAAATATTATATAATATTTAATGTGAGAATATGCTTAATTTCTCCATATTTAAATAACAAAATTGTATTCGCCGTCCAAAGATGGCAAAAAAAAGCAATCAATACTTAGAGATTGCGGACCAAATATAGGTTAAACAGCTTCGACATTCTTAAATATAAAATTACAGATGTTGTTGTTTTTATATTTGAACTTATCTAAAGTTTTACTATTGTGGGCGTAACAACTCTCTAAAGCTCTAGCTTTACATGCATGAGTTTTAGTAAGGCGTCTTTTCAAATGCATTTTAACAAAGAATTAAAAATACTACTAATTATAGTTAATCAACCATATTATTTAAAAATGGCATAGTGTTTACATGTGTTGTTACGTGAACAAGACTTTTCTATGATTTGTGGTAGATACAACCTCTTACGCAATAAACTTTCACCATGTGAAACGAGAGAGAGTCCCTCAGATTGCTCATTACTAGATTACTTCGGAGTTAGGAAATCGTTACTGTATTACATATACACCATAGTTCTATAACCAAATGAGAAAACTGCCGATTTTGTAACAAACGCCTAGTAAAATTACTGTTTCGTGTTGCAATCAGAAAGGTTACATCTATCAATGTATTGTAGCTATCTTTGTAGTAAACCTACATAGCACGATCTGGTATTAATTAATTTTATGAACAGAATTGAAAATATATTTTTACTTCTTTATATTCGTTTATCCACAGGACATTTACATTTTTACGATGCGGAATTAAATATTTAGAGTGATAATAGTATTATTGTAAGGAGGTATAACAGTTATTGTAAAAACAAAACCGGTTAAATGCAAGTCAGACTAGCATACCAAGGGTTTTGTAGTCATTTCGAAAAAAAAAAAATTGACAAACTTAAGTTTGCGGACGTATGCACTTATTTTGTATGAAATTAATTATAAAATACAAGTATCTATAAATTTATGAAATGTACTATGAAAAATCCATAAACTTTCACTTCTTGAAAAATAATTGATTAAGTTACGAAATATAAGCCTAATACAATCAAATAAAATCATCATCATCATCAACCTGTCCTCGTCTACTGCTGGACATATCCAATGGCACGCCTCTGAGCTCGATTCTCAGCTCATTGCATCCAGCTGTAGCCAGCCACTTTGCAAATGTCGCCACCCCATCTAGCTGAAGATGTCTTACATTATGCTTGCCAAGGCGTGGTCTCTACTCTAGAAAGCATTTACCCCAATGGTCATTAGTTCTACGACAAATGTGATCAGCCCACTGCCACTTCAGACTACTAATACTTTGGGCTATGTCGATAACATCGGTTCCTCCATTTCAAAGTTGTTTTTATCTAACTGTCCAAGCCAACGTAGATATTCCTGAACAATTTCGAAAGATTCTCCATTGAGTACATTTGGTTCCGGTTTCGGTATGACAGGTTCGTTGAACATTACCTTGGTCTTGTCCAAGTTAATCCGAAGACCGATGCAAGCATAAGACTCAGTCATGTAGTAATGCATTAGTCAACAATTTGGGGGAAATTACGTGCCCTCACTGCTCGATGCATGCAGGTGAATAAGTTTAGACTGCTGATTCTGTACTTGGACGGTCATAGTTGCTGCATTCTAAAGGCTTCTCAACACTTCAATATATCGCTAATCGACTTGGCACTGTTGTAAGGACTCAAGAATAGACCAGATATCAATGGTACCAAAAGTCTTCTCATAATCCACAAACGCTAGGCACAAGAGCAAATTTACCGTAAAAATCCTCAACTTTCGCAAGAATATCCGGCTTAGAGGCGACAACTTTACCATTAAATGTGGTCAATTAGTCAGATGGCTTCGACCCAACCGTAGTGTATGAAGACATGACCCCCGATTTTGCTTGATCGCTTTTTTTATAAAGTGTGTATTGGATTTTCGGAAGTCACGCCTTACTAGCTTCGATATTTGTTTATACAAATCTAACGAAGTGCCAGTAGGACTTTTGCGTTGCCTCTATATTAGCCGTAGAGCTTTCACGGAATGTTTGGATTTTTTACTGGAATTTTGCATCTGGCAGCATTTCGTCCCTTCATCAGGGAGGATTCCCACCACTTGGTCGACTTTATGGTCAAAATAAATTTTATGAGTTGTAGGCATTCGAATTTGTAGTGAATATTTAGAATGCCTCGTACAAGACGGTGATCACTGCCTAATTAATTATGTTGAACCTAGTGACCACGGGGACATCCCTTAATATGCGCCCTTTGTCTGCTATAATGTAGTTTATCTCCTTTCGTTAGGGTTCCGTACTTTTTAAGGAAAATGGAACCCTTATGGTATCACTTTGTTGTCCATCTGTATGTTTGTCTGTCTGCCTGTCAAGAGCCTTTATCTCAGAAACGCCTAGAGGTATCATCAATATTAAAATTCAAACCATATACTCAGATACACACTAAGGTCTTTTGATTTCCTGAAAAAATCGTATTTCTTATTACATTTAGTTAAAAAATAGATATGGCAGCTTATATCACAAAAACGCATTTTTTGACTATTAGTTCATACACTATTTTAACATTAGACCTCAATAGTAGACCAAGAGAAAGATTGACACAAAATTTATATCAATAATTAATTATGTCAATTTATACATATGTCTTGTTTTATTAACAATCACTTTTGTGTGAACATCACAAAAATAGTCAATATTACTTAGTCAATGGGACATACAAGGTATTTTGAATATATCTTTTAAATTATATTTTTTGAGCCCCAACTGGTTATGGCCAGTCGGGGCTCAATAATCAAATATATGTATTTTAAAGTAAAAAAACCTAACATTGTATAAATACCTCAAAAAACGGAGGGTTAAGGATGTATTTACCTGATCCGTATCTTAAACGTTACAAATCATAAATTTTAATATTACTTTTGTAAATCTGTAAATTTAAAGTACGGAAAGACCTTGCATCTAATTATAAAAGCATTTTAAACAGCCAACAAAAAATGTCATATGGCTAATCGCTTAGAAGGTTCGTATTTTGATAAGTATAATGGATATACACAAAAAATCTGCTTACGTTTGTTAAGAGATATATAATTTTGTTAATAGGTGTTTTATATCCTCGTGCCAAAGTGAGTCGCAGACGACGATACAGTCGTTATTTTTTACTCTAATGCCTCGATGATTAGTAATAAATCAAGCTCAATATTTTTAAATTTTATGTATAAATTTGATTATTTTTATTCATATTCGTGTTTCTCGTATTTCAGGTGTACACTTTCTGCGTTAGTCGATGAACACTTAAGAAGGACCTACAAAATTTAAATAAATTTCCGAAGAATTTACCAATCATAATTGTAGGTGTGTCGTAATCCTGTCAGAGTCGCATTCTATTTTTTTTTCAGCTTCACTCTGTATCCTGTATATAGCATGGTAGGCAGCCTAGTGTCAAGATATTCCGCACCCCTCTATCCGCCTAATTCTGGAGCCATTTCGTGTTAAATGGCGGAGCTCGATTTTGCGTTTTGCCGTGACTCCAGATCGAAGAAATTAAAATATTAAATATTACATTTCCTCGAATGGGAATCGAACCCACACCTTACTGCGCACGTTTCAACTCCTGCAATACGTTTGGCCTCTTCATACAAAACCCCTCTTTTCGCTCATTACATTTAAAAATAAACAATCAGCAAGAGTAAGCAATATAATTATTGCAAATACCTATGTACGTAATACATTTGGTCCGCAAGACGTGACCTCTGAGATGCGCAAGGTTTTCCGACGAGGAACAAGGAAAATTATTCACAATTGTTCCCATAACCGCCAGCCTTGTTGTGACACTGGACGACGCGTCTCACCTACCGGTGGACGGCTTCGTTAAGAATACCTTATTTATATACTTAAGATATTATGATGACACCGCCGTTTTGTGTATCGTATCGTATTGTAGTAAATTTTACTATTTATATTTTTACATGTAAAAGTATTAAATTATATCTGAATTTCGTTTATTTTTTTTTCTTTATAAATAACTTGAGGCCAGTCGTGGCGCAGCGACACAAACTGTGACTGTGAAACTGACTGGTTGTGGGTTCGATCCCCACTCGAGGAGATGAAATATTTATTTTAATTTATATTTCCATTACTTCGCTCTGGTGTCGAGGTTAAGTGTGGCGTTGAGTTCTGCCACTCACAATGCCTCCAGAATTCGGCAGAAAGTGGGGAACGGAGTGTCTTACACTAGGTTCTCTCTGCCTACCCTGCTGTGTGCGGGATACATCGTGAAGCTGATTTTATTTTATTTATAAGTGAACTTATCGTAGAGTGACTACGTGGTTGTAGGTTCAATTTCGTCTTGGAGAAATGTTCGTAATACAATTGTTTTTTTTGTTTTCTCTCTTTTCAAAGAAAGTATAACTGTGGGATGGGGTGGCAATATTGAGTGAATAATAGTGAGTGTGAGAAAAGTATAGAATGGAAGAAATAATAAAAATATTATTATTAAATTAAATAGTTATACCTATACCTAAGTTTCTCAATTCCGAAATAAGGCAATAATATAACGAATTCAATTAGGTTTAGTTTTTTAAAGTACTAAAATATACAATAGAGGCCAGTCGTGGGGCAGCGGCACGAAGTGTGACTGTAAAACCGACTGGTTGTGGGTTCGATTCCCACTCGAGGAGATGAAATATTTACTTAAATTTATATTTCCATTTCTTCGCTCTGGTGTCGAGATTAAGCGCGGCGTTGAGTTTTGCCACTCAACACGCAATGCCTCCAGAATTCGGCAGAAAGTGGGGAACAGAGTGTCTTAACACTAGGTTCCCTCTGCCTACCCTGCTGTGTGCGGGATACAGCGTGAAGCTGATTTACTTATTTATTTTTAAAATATGCAATGCTTGACGAATACAAAAATTTACTACAATCATAATACTTATACTAAATTATAAAAATAATTAATTTATCAAACTGTGCACTAAATTTGAACAATTAGTATATATTATAGATAAGATCTACTAAATATAACATTTAGTTGATTATCACTCAGAAAATTTTTAATTCCAACAAAGTAACAAAATATGATGTTCTTTTATTTAAATGATTTGTAAAGGCCAAAAGGAAACCATTTTACAAAAAGTAGCGAACTGTTGAAGGTTATTGTAACAATAAACAAACACATTATAAATAAATATTATTTAAATTTTTACAGTTTTTCTTCAAGAAATATAAGATTACTGGTTTATTCTGTCAATTAACTATTTATTGCACGGCTACCGACACAAACGAGGCTTCGCCTGCTCAAAGCTGCTGCTTCTGCTGCTTTTTTCCTATGTTTAAGCCAAATAATACAACATTTTTAAATAAAGTATAGCCTATGTGTTATATTACTGTAGCAAAGTAAGTAAGTAAGTGTAGTAAGTTTTATCAAAATACTTTCAGTAGTGTTTGTTTTATCCATCCCTACAAACTGACATTCATAATTTTAGTAGGATATGATATTAGTAGTAGGTGCAGTCTACGCTTTCGCTTTTGCTTTTGAAAGTTAAACTTACAACTATCGAGTTTTTGGTGATGTCTTCATGAGATTTCTTATATTCTATTTTACAATATATAAGATAGTGCAGCCGCCTGTAAAATATAGTTTATTTTTATTTAAAAAATAAAATAAGTAACTAAAGTACATATTCATATTTTGAGCAAACCTTTTCTTTTAAGTCGTTTTTATTTGTGGTAGTAACATATCTCATTGCAATATTTACTATAATTTATGTACAGGCAAATTGCAAATAAACTAAAAGAATCAATTCTATATCTATATATAGATATACCTGAAATGATGATAAAAGATATTTGTAGTAGTAACATAACGATTTCATACATTAAAACGAAAACTTACGAGATTGCATACTTTTGCAATTAAAATAAACGACCTTTACATAGACACTAGCAAGGCGTTGCCTTTCTTTGATACAGTTTCTAAGCGGTGTTTATTGTTTTTTTTATTTGATATCTGATTCGAGCTTCAATCTCTGTAGCGGAACTAAGTTCGTTTTTTCTCTAAACTAGCGGCCAACGGGTCATCCGTCGATATAATCTATGTTGGTAGTTCTCATTAGCACACAGATTATTTATCAGTATATCATTCACTGCACTGTTATACTCACTTCAAATTTACAGCTAACATATTTTAAACAAATGGTCGTTGTTTTTTATCGTCTCTCATTCCCATAGAAAAAAATATCAACAGGCTTTTCTAGGTATTAGACATATTTTTAATATCTTTTTATATATTAATTCGTCTATTTAAAATATCATTTATAATTCGACTGTAACGTGACGGTTGTGGGTTCGATCTCCACTCGAGGTAATGGATTATTATTTAATAGTATTTATATTTATTTGCTCTGGTGCCAAGCCTGGCGTTGAGTTCCTCCACGCAATACGCAATGTTTAGAAAAATTCGGCGGAAAGTGGGAAACGGAGTGCCGGGACTGCTGTAAGCGGGATATAGCGCGAAACTGATTTAATTTAATTTATTTATTTAATATCACACTAAGAGATAAAATAGTACTATTTTATTTTATGTAAATCGTAATCACAATAGATATTTATATTCAACAAGCACCTATCAAGGCACGAACAAAGCTGTGTCCAGCGTCTAAGTATAGAAGGCATATCGGGAGAATCCGTTTCTCACGGCCAAGACGATATTCGCGTCCATTTATTCGAGATGTTAGCGACCAAGTACACTCAAATGAATGCGGCATTTCAACTCGCCGAACAATGATAAAATTTACATATTTTTTTTTGTCTTATTTATAATCTAATAAAATGACTGTTTTATTTGTATACAAATTGTGTGATAATTTTTAAAGTGATGTCTTTTTCGGTGTTTTTCCTACCAATGTATGTAGGTACGGCGTCAATAAACATAGGTTGTTTATGTACTATATTAAAGTTTAATGTTATTTTCGGTATACAATTTTATTTTATTGTACACATGTTTCTGCTAACTATATTATTTATATTTAAGAGTATGTTTATATTATATCTAATTATAGAATCATATTTCACATTTTTTTTTCACGAGAAAGAATAAATTAAACTGTTTCAAATGCTTCATAATATTATAATTTCTGTATTGTAGACATTGAACGCTATAAAACATTATTATATAATAAGTTTTTGTCTAAGAAAACTAATAAATTTTGTTGACGTATCCACAAGTTCAAGGTGTTCGTGGCTTCTGCACGATCTGCGCATACGCCTTACAACCGCAGCGCTGTAGCTAAGTTTATTTATTTAAATATGCGTGAACTTGGTTCGCCTCCTTTGTCTCTCTCGGTATTAGTAATACGGCCGGTTTTCTTCCTGGTCATCATCTTGCTTTATTTTACCTTTTTATCTCGTGCATTACGGAACTGTAAAATGATAATTGTTAAATATTATCATTAATATTGTTATTATTAATATTTAAGGTCGTGGTGGCGCAAGGGCATAAGAATGTGACTGTAACGGGAAGGTTGTGTGTTTGATTCCCAAGCGGGGGACTGACTTAATGTTTATTAATTGTTGAGTTCTGCCGCTCAACACGCATCCAAAAATTCGGCGGAAGGTAGGGAATGAAGTGTCTTAACAATACGTTCCCTCTGCCTACCCTATTATGATGCGGGATACAGCGTGAATCTTAAAAAAATATGTAGGGGAGAGGGGGGCACATTCGAACGATTTTTAAACTTTGTGTCATATCTAAAAATTCTACAGTTTTTAACTTCTTTACTATTTCACAATGCTTAGTCCAACTATTGTGCCACACAATCGTAGCATCATATGTAGAAAAATATATAAGGTTAAGGTGCAATATCAACTTCAGTAGCAGTAGTCAAATGTTCAAAGCTGCCCCCCTTGCGGGGTAGCTTTGAACATATACGGGGCAGTTTTGAACTATCATCGAATTCAATGAAATTAAAAGGCTTATCAAACTTTTAAGTAACTTTACTAATAAACTTAACATTAGAAACGATGGAGATCAAATATCAGTACCATGTTAACTTAAAAAAATAATATACCTAGTTTAATATTGCGGCCGGTCGTGGCGCAGCGGCACGAGGTGTGACTGCAAAACCGACTGGTTGTGGGTTCGATCCCCACTCGAGGAGATGAAATATTTACTTAAATTTATATTTCCATTTCTTCGCTCTGGTGTCGAGGTTAAGCGCGGCGTTGAGTTCGGCTCCAGAATTCGGCAGGAAATGGGGAACGGAGTGTCTTAACACTAGGTTCCCTCTGCCTACCTTGCTGTGTGCGGGATACAGCGTGAAGCTATTTTTTTTTTTTAATATTGCGATTGTACTAGTACTAGTGTTAAATAACTTTAATATTATTAATAGACTTTAAAAAACGTACAAACAAAAAGGTAGCTTTGGCTTCCTAGAATTAATGAACATTATGGGATCAATCATAGAATAAATCTAATATTATGAAAATAAAACAAAATATTTTTTAAATAAACAGCTTACTACCCTAATTTGAACTTAGAAAAATTGTGACGTAACCAACAACTGAAATTGGGGGAAGTAGTCTACGTAAGAAATAAAAATCAGCTTCACGTTTTATACCGTACACAGCACGGTATGCAGAGGGAACCTAGTGTTAAGACGTTCGCTAAAACGAAGTCTCGAATATTTATTAAGTTGTAGTCTAATTCCATTTCGTAGTCTTCATACGCACAGATTTCAGTATCTTCATTCTCTTCACAGTAAATTGTCACTTTTTCTTCTGATTCCAAATGCATTTTTGAGTCAGTTTCTTGTGAAGAAAAGTTAATTATAGTTTTGTTTTTCTTTCGCGGTATTTTTTTACATATAATAATATTCAAAACTGCCCCCTTTATTTTGTTCAAAGCTGCCTCAGTGGTAATAAAAAAATTACAAACGTTTTTTTTTCAAGTAAATGTTTAAAAATTGTAGTGATTTCTAGTTTATTGCATGATATATGAAACATTCTAACTAAAAGAGGAAAAAATAAAACCATATACCTTGAATTGGATCCCTGCGATCCTTACGCGCTTATTTAAAAATGCATAAAATTTTACTCAAAATCAAACACTCTTCGTAACTCAACAACTGGCTCTCATATATCAGCGGTGACAAGTGACACGTGTGCAGGTTAGTGCTGCCACTACTCAAAAAAAATCTACCAAAATTTCTTTTTAAAATAGCTCTGTTAACATATATTTTCAAAGGTGCCCCTGTTCAAAGCTACCCCCCTCTCCCCTATTTATTATAATATTTTTAGAATATATAAGATCATACCGTCTCATCAACTATAGATACATATAAAAAGTTGTAAATCACTATACGAGCACTTAAAATTCACAGTACTAAATTGCATTTTGGAAAATAAAAAAAAATCACCCAAATGAAGCCGCCGTGAACCAGAGGAGTTGACTCATAAAATGTCGTGTACGAAATAAAAAAAAATTAAGAGACCCACACATTGTGATTGTAAATGAGTACTAAAACATTTTCTTTCTTGAAGTCATCACGTCGAATTCCCAGTCTGGTCCGATGGGGTCCGATTTTTACAGCCCCACGAGACCATTGTACATATAAATTTAAAATATTTCTCGGGAACTCTCGCGTAAATTAATGAAGAACTTCATTATATGAAGCGAATAATCTGTAGCTGTCGACTCATCAGCGAGGCGCGACCGTAAAGGTTGGACAGCAAGAATTCATCGTAAAATACTTATGGTCAATTTTGTACACGTACGTATGTATGTACGTACGCCTGCTTCGTGGTCGCTAAAATATTTATAAAGTTATAAAAAAAAAATAATAATAAATCAGCTTCACGCTGTATCCCGCACACAGCAGGGTAGGCAGAGGGAACCTAGTGTTAAGACACTCCGTTTTCCATTTCGGCCGAATTCTGGAGGCATTGCGTGTTGAGTGGCAAAACTCAACGCCGCGCTTAACCTCGACACCAGAGCGAAGCAATAAAAATATAAATTTAAGTAAATATTTCATCTCCTCGAGTGGGGATCGAACCCACAACCAGTCGGTTTTACAGTCACACCTCGTGCCGCTGAGCCACGACTGGCCTCGAATATAAAGTTACATTTTGAAATAAAACACCTAACAGTTTAAGGTGATATTCTGAAAGCGTACTGTTATAATGTTGTGAACTCAATTTGTTTTATTTGTCTGGTTTTCACAAATATTATTTTTTATAGCACCTACAACTGTTTTAAATATTTGAAAAGTCATCACAGTGGCCAGTCGTGGCGCAGCGACAAATGCGACAGGCTGTGGGTTCGATTCCCACTCCAGAAAATGAAATATTTAATATTAACATTTTCTTTACTCTGATGTCGAGGCAAAGGGCGCTATTGAGTCACCGCCACTCAACACGCAATGCTTCCAGAATTGAGCGGAAAATGGAGAACAGAGTGTCTAACACTACCTACCCTGCTACACGCGGGATACAGCGTGACACTGTGTGTGATTTATTTATTTATTTCATTACAATTGCTTAACGAGTTGTAACGGTCAGGCTCGTAGGCGGCCGAACACCATATTTGAAAATATGATAAATTAGCGTCAAACTCGACCACGTGATTAGGCGTACACATTTTTCAACATAATATTATAAGGAAAATTTTGAATATATTTTTTTCATACTATATTGGTCATTGCATCATGAATATACTTTAGATTTATTGTTGTAATTAGCTTAATGAATTGTATTTTTAATATTATACTGTATTTTTTTAAAATCTTGTTAGTTAAGTTCTAAATTGCTTTATTTGTTTTTTAGTAAAGTATCTAACTTATCGTGAGGTCGTTGTGGTGCAAGAGCACAAGCGTGTGACTGTAACGTGATGGTTATGGATTCGATTCCCACTCGGCGGAATTAATTATTAATATGTTCATTTTTCGCTCTTGTACCAAGGCAAAGGTGAAGCGTTGAGTTCCGCCACTCGACGGCAACACAATGCATTGAAAATTCAACGGAAAGCAGAGAACGGAGTGTCTTAACACTTTTGGTTCCCTCTGCCTATCCTATTTCTAAAGTAAACTGAATTTCTTCTCAAGTTCCATCTTAAAACAACAACATTCATCTATATTGATAACAACATAGTTCACGAAGGCTTATATACCCATTACATTACTTCAGCCTAATATACAACAGCCGCTCGGGAACAGGCCTTTCTACGAATAAGTTAATAATTCACTAATCCATACCTACCGTTGCTTTTATTCGTTTAGTGGACGACGTGATCTGGGCCGTGGCTAATCTCCTCTCGCATAGTAATCTGTGCACTCTTACATCCAAACAATGAAAAAATGAGAAAGTACGAATCAAGATCAATGTATCTAGTCGCTGGCTTTGTATTGATATTTTTTATACATACATGAAGCTTAGCTTCTTATTATTTTGTGTTTTATTTCTTTTTTTACTTTTTTTTATATATTAAAGTGACAATAAATAAAAAATGTCACATTACTGACCGTAATATATTCCTTTGCTCAATTGTTATATATTTTCTAAATAAAATGTAGAATTAATTAATTGTGAAATATTTTATATATCTATCTATACCTTTTTATCGTACAACTTCTGTACCTAAATTTTCTTAAATAATATATACAAATTATAATATAGCAAAGATGTTCATTTATACGTTCATGTATCCTCAAGCAATAAGCATAAAATTGACTTCGTCCATTGCGTTCAGTAAGTTGTGTGGGTGAATATTATTGGCAGGTTCCCGACACGACGAAGATTTAAATCCTCTATGCATCACACGACAATGTTGGCACAGCAAACCCTTGAGTGCGCATCCGTTTAATCTAAAGTGTTTTGAGTAAGGCCGCTGCAAAGTCTAAGATCGTTCTGTGTATAGGAACCTTTAGTCCGTTCTGGATGCAGGAAGGCTGACAAATAAAATATGTGACTGGAAGGCGACGGTGAGGTGCCGGCGAGATGGGGCTGCGCATACTGGCTGGAGAGGGACGCGGAACGTGACTTGTATGGGAGTGAGGGAAAACGAGAATCCCGCTTGGTTATCTGGAGAAACGCGAGCACCTCATTTAATCGGTACGCGCTTCGCTTTACAGTATATACTAAGTATTGAGATGGTTTATTATTTTAATATATTTATATTGTTTTTTTAAGTATCTCTATTTTTATATAGATTTATGAATTTAAGAAATATATTGTCTATCCGCTGTAAAACTTATTAATGTAATTGGTATTATGGTTGTATAGTTGATAATTAGGCTAATTTGAACTTAGAGTTCAAATTTCATTTATGTTATCAAAAATAATCAGCTTCACGCTGTATCCCGCAAACAGCAGGGGCTAGCATTATACATATATTCAAGATTTTGTTCACTAGACTCTCCTTACTCCAACTCCTACAAATGATACCATAAGATAAAAATAATAAGCAAAAAACTTATAATTAAATAATATATAATCAAATTTACGAAACTAAATACAATTTACCGTCTGTCCATCACTCCTAAATGTCAAACGTTATACACTACTGTATATGTACTTAAACGAGGCATGTGAGAAAGTTTAACATACTGTATAGTTTTAAGAGCTTACAAACAAAAGTAACTTATTGCGAGATGCCGCCGACTCGACGCAGGTTACATATTGTCATAAACCCACACTCGGACAAGAGGATTAACCGGCCAAGGGAAATTTTAAGGGAACCACATCGAAACACCGTTATTGTGATGCTACTTGCTTTACTAAGCTAATACTTATATGTACTTGTGTGTGTTTGTGTGTGTGTGCGCTTGGACTATACGCACCGATGTGTACAGTTATAAGATGTAAGGAAACACTAAACTTGGTCTATTAAATACCTTATAGCTGTTTTGTATTATCTGCGTTTTGCAGTCCAGAGTGGATGTAATGGTCCGAGTCACTTTGTTTTTGTTTTTTTTTTTATTTAAAATTTTTTTTTAGCTTCACGCTGTATCCTGCACATACTCCTAGCAGCGTAGGCAGATTGAACCTGGCAACCTAATGTTCAGACACTCCGATCGCATTAAGACATTTCCGATCACCACTTTCTGTCGAATTCTGGAGGCATATCATGTTAAGTGACGGAACTCAATATCGCTCTTTGTCTTACCAGAATTGCGTACTAGGAAAATATTGAATATTTTATTCTCAAGAGTTGCATACTAGGCAAATATTGAATATTTTATTCTCAAGAGTTGGAATCGAATCCACAACTGTCATGTTTACAATCCCACGCCTTTGCCCCCTCTACAGCCTCAATACTCTAACAACAGTAATTGTTATATAACCTTGCCAATCGTAATATCGAAAAATAGACCTATGTATGTATCTTTTGGACCCTTTGTATACAGTAAAAATCAAAAGCCTTATTTATTTAAAGTTTGTAAAATTGTTATAAACTTAAATTGTTAAAAATTTAAAAATTGTTATAAAGTCTTGCCCGCAATATATCTATATATACTCGTATATATATGAGAATATTTGGTACTTCCATTATGTAGCGGAAATGGAAAACGAATATTTCGTTATGTTAATAGATTTACGCAAATAAAAAAAGGCAGCACGCAGAGATATTTAGGCTCGTATTTAAAAAAACGTTCTCAAGATCGATCTCAGCGTTGAGACCGGCTTATAAGTACGGGACTTTGGATATAATTAGATTTTGGACTAGACAATTAAATCAATTTTTAGCAATTACACTGAGTCAATAAGGAAAATTTATTAATTTACATATATTTACCATACAATAATGTAGTATATTTATTGGAAAATGAACTAAATAAATATACAATTACAGATAAATAATTTAATTTAATTAATCATATCGGAGAACCGTGTTATATCTACGAGCCAGTATGATACACGTAATAGAGAAAGATATCATTATATCCTTATAAGCTAAGTCGGTCGGTGACTGCGGAAATTTAAACGTACAATATCTGTTTACATAATAAATTCAATTCCTTTTGCATAATATCTGTATTTTTCTATATCTGTTGAAAGTTGATTTGAAAAATATATTTTTTTGTATTTTTCTTTTTTTTTTAATAAAATTTACATACATTTTTAGTATATATATTTATTTTTTTAAAACATATTATTTTTATTGTAAGATTATAAGTGCCTTGTAGCAAAAGTTATTGTTAATTTTTATATTTGTAAAGGTGTGAATAGAAAATCACTAGCTATTTGAGTTACGTAAAACCAGTTAAATGTAGTTATGATAATAATTTTCATGATAAAGACATTACATAAGATATACATACCTACATACATATAACATACGTTATTATAATGTTATATTAAAAAAATATGAATAAATATTATAAACACGGGAGGGTAGCCACACGGAACCTAGTGCTATGACACTCCGTTTCCCACTTACCGCCGAATTTTGGAGGCAATGCGTGTTGAGTGGCGAAACTCTACGCCGCACTTTGCATCGACACCACAGCGAAGAAATGGCCTCGTCACGTCACGATTGTTCGTTGTTCGTTTTCTATAATATTTCTAACAATTATTCAAAAACTTACTTGGGGCTTCATTATTGTTATATGGGAATGTAAGAATTTTTGATTGTTTTGTAAATGAGAAACAACCGAAGTAGGATGGTGATTTAAATAATATAAATTTAGTCATTGACTCTTAAGATAGATACAATTTAGTAGACTTAATTAAAAATATAATTATATGATTTATATTTAATCCACGTAAATTGTACTAAAACTGCATAGAACCCAAATATATATATTTTATGTATCTTTCATTTTTATTAGTCACACACATATAGACAGATTGTTATTGCTCCCAAAAAATGTTATACTTACGCATTATGTTAACTGAAGTTAAAATGAATTAATATAGAAAGGCAGGATACCTCATTAACCCTAAAATGTAATTATATTACTATAAAGACAACCGAACGTTTTTTTTAAATTAAATGTTGACATTTATAAATATAAGTATTTAGGAGATTAGATAAATAAAACACATAAAAGTGAGAAAGGGAGTGTCTTAACACTAGGTTCCCTCTGCCTACCCTGCTGTGTGCGGGATACAGCGTGAAGCTTATTTTAGGTATTTTAGAAATTAAGTAAATAAAGGTTTTAAGCAAACAAAAGCCGGATCAATGAAACGGATGCATGCTAATGTGGATAAACACTAACATACGAGTATCACGGTTCACACGTACACGTCGCAACCAGCTATTTATTTCAGTGGATGCTACACCAGAATACCTTTCTAAAGACTGCATGTTAAAAAATCTATATAAAAAATATTTATTAATTAATTTAACATTGTATTTGTTTTTTTATTAATATTTAAAATAAATCAGCTTCACGTTGTATCCCGCATATAGTAGGGTAGATAGAGGGAATCTAGGGTTAAGGCACTCCGGTCTTACTTTCCGCCAAAATCTGGAGGCATTGTCTGGTGAGTGGCGGAGCTTAACGTCGCTCTTTGCCTCGACACTAGAGCGAAGAAATAAAAATATAAAATTAAATAAATATTTAATTTCCTCGAGTACAGATCGAACCCACAGCCAGTCGCGTTTATAGTCACACTTTGTGCCCCTGCTTTTAATATTTTTTTTTTATTATACATTTTAAAACTCCAAAGTTATAATTGGAAAGACTGATCTGACCTGACTGAACTGATCGATCAACATAATATCATTGAGCCTTTCGAGCGGATTTAACATACAAAATCAAACATAAAATGTTTCATCTTTGCTTGGAAAAATGAGCTAAATATAGGCACTATAGGTAGGCGCTATAGATATATGTAGAATACAGAGTTTAAAGTTACTTCACATATGAAGGTAAAGACCATACAAGTTGGCGTATGGCCGTATCTATTTATTTATTTTTCATATTTTCATGGACCACCCAACAGGGAAAGGGAAATGTTTCTGTTTTTTACTAGACCTATAATCATTCCCCCAAGTGGGGATCGAACCCACAACCGTCGCGTTTAAAATCAGACTTTGTCCCATCTGCCACTAAACTACTCTTATTACTTATTCTATTAATTTATTCTAATTGTTCCACTTTAATCACAGCAAAAGCTATAAATTTTAGTTCCATTAAATTATTATTGAAAATTATTACAATTAATCTAGATGCTAAACCGCTTATTTCAACAGCAGCCGTGAAAGATAACTTAATCTTTTGTAAACAAAATTGTTATTTGCTATTTTATAAATTACTTATTTTAACCTTTTTTTTTATTTAATTTCAAAAAAAATATTTGAATTTTATTTTAGAATATCAAATTTCTGTTATCCTCGATGAGGTGATGAAGAAACAGATGTATAATTTACTAAGGACTTTACAAATATATTGGTTTCCTTCTATTTAACCTTTATGTGAATACTATTACGTTGAATTTATTTGTAAATCTTAATGTAAAAAAATATATATCTTCTTAGTAGATATCTTTTTTTTCACTAAATACAATGGCATACAGCCGCCTTATTTGAAATTTTAACGTTTATCCTATATAAGAACACTTCGGCTGCTAAGATGAATGTAATGTATGTACCTCAATTGTGTCTTTTACCGATTTTGGAGATATGAGGTAATAAAGAACATACACTCAAGATACGCGAAAAATATAACTCTGTCTTTGCAGTCGGGTAAAAACCGATAAAAATTGAAAACTGATTTAGAAGATAGGAAGATAAGGAATAATTTACCACTATGTTCTCTCTATTCTCTTTCAAAATCATAATTATGTTTTATTCCCACATTATTATCAAATATGGTTACCATGCTATAACAAACTTCGATAATCAGTGTACTTTGATATCGTAACCAGTTCTACAGCACAATTATTACAAATATTAAAAAAAATGTTTTCACCAGACTTATTTGTAAATAGAACGATATTACAAAATACTTTATTTTTATCAGCTTCACGCTGCATCCCACACATAGGAGGGTAGGCAGAGGGAACCTAGTGTTAAAACACTCCGTTCCCCACTTTCCCCCGCATTCAGGAGGCATGTGTGCTTGAGTTGCGGATTTCAATGCTGGGCTTTTTGCCATGGTGCCATCCATTCATTAGAATAGGAATCGAACCCACAACCATCGCGTCACCGCCACACACTTGTACCCCTGCGCCACGACTGGCCCCACTTATCACTTATTAATGTAAATAGTTCTTGTGACAATTTAAATAACGACAATAAACATCCAGGCGCCACATCTAATTCGTAATGCTGGGCTGCATTCAAGATGGTTGCGATTCAATATTCGTCGGGAGTCCGCGTGGGGTCACCGCGTTCCCGAGCTAAGAACCAGTTCTATTTCAATATCACACTATATGTACCTACATGTAACCTGTTTATTTACAGCTCTCGTTTGATATATTCACAGTTTCACGTTATTGATACTGTATAGAAGTGAGCAATTTGTTTCTTAGTTATGTTTTGTATAATGTAAGGCAAAAGTGTAGCTTTTTAGAGGCGGGCGTGGCGCAGGAGTGCAAGGGTTTGACTGTAACACAATGGTTTTGAGTTCGATCTCCACTCGGGACAATATTTTTTTATTTATTAATATTTTAATTTTAAAGGGTTATTAAACACTAAGAAAAGAAAAATACTTTTAGAAAACGCATAAAAAGGAGGCGCGGGTTCAAATCTCGCTGCGGTCAAATATGTGTAGTTATACGTTTCCTAAAAAGTAATATTTTCCTTTCTTTGCTGTTGCACTAACTCAAAAGTACTGAGTTAAAATCTGCCACTCACAAAATGCTTTAAAAATTTGGGACACTGAAAGTGGGGAACGGAGTGTCGTAATATTAGAGAGAAGCCTCTTTGTCTGGGATATAAGCGAGATACCGCATGAAGCTGATTTTATTTATGATAACATTCTGAACATCACTTTAAGGAAGCTGTAGTGATCCATTTCTTCCAGATCGTTCTATATTTCAAACAAGTAGGTAAATTAGTCACAAAGTAGTCGTCAGTAATTTGCCACGATTCGATAATAGTGAATAAATACGGCGATGATTTATCGGCGGTGATCTCGGGTCGTCGCCCGCAGTACCGTTCCACTTGCCCCTGAACGCGACGAAACTAAGAACGTCGATGCACGAATACACTTAGCGCTGTTTAACTTTGGATGCGGTACTTGGTGAAATAACTTTCAATATCAAATAAAAGTTCGGTTTTTAAAGTTTAATATGATTTGACTTTTTTGTATTTATTTTTTTGTTATTTTCCTCTACACATAGCGGTTTAGGCGGAAGGACTTTAGTATTAACGACGGGATCCTGTTTGATGATTTAATATTATGCTGAGCTTTTTATATTTTTGTTGTTCAAATTTCTTCCTAGTTTCAGCTAGTTCAAAAGTTGTCAGTCATTTCAAAACAAAATACTTATTTTAAATCTCTCTTGACACAGTTTTGACTAGTATTTATGATTTATTATAAAAAAAACACATTATATTCAATATAATTAATAATAATTAATAATCTCGAACAGACAAAGAATGAGTGAGTTACGCAACTCAATAAATAATTAGATATTTAGATTAGATTATTAAAAGCCTCAAAAATTAGGTGGAAACTTAGGAACGAAGTGTTTCTTAACACCAGATTTTTTGTCAAATTTTACTAAGCTACTTGAAGTACAACAAGTAATGTTTTCAGCATATTCATTAAAGGTAAAGAGTGGCTGATGGCGAATATAATATGTGTAATATTATCAGATCAGATGGAACATCCACAGATCTAAAATATTATTTATCTTATCGTGCCGTGAGCGCTCATAGAAGAATTCCGACGTGATCATTCTGCTAATCAAATTTTGTAACTGCGGTTACAATACCATTATATACTTTTTTTTTAACTTGACCAATTATTCCTTACCGTTAAGAAAGAGAAGATCAACATCTTGGATTGTTATTTAGTCTGTATTTTAAAATATTATTATTATTATATTACAAGCAACGTCTCCAGATTTGGAATGCCTTAACACGGTTCCCTCTGCCTACCCTGCTGTGTGAGGAATACAGCGTGACGCTAAAATAATCCTTGGTAGTTCTTTTATGAAATAATTCAAACTAATAATTTTGCGAAACTTTTAATAAATGTATGTTGTAATATCTAAATTTATTTATTTCTAAGTTACTTTCTTGTAATTCGTCAAAATTTTTTTTCATCGAAACCCGTTCATTTGGGAATATACTCGTGTTAGACAAAATAAAAAAAACATTGTTGAAGTAAGTACGTGATATAGTAGCTACTTATATACTTATAAATTATTAATAATAGTTTTTATAATATATTATATACATATAATTAGCTTATAAAACCTGTATTTTGATACCACAATGCGCTTCACTAATGTTAATTTTTAGAGTTCCACCAAAACCCTTTCACTCTTATAAAAATATCAAGTCTCATGTCTGCCTGTCTGTTATTAGGATAGTCCTAATAACAGACAAGCAGACATAAACAGGTGAAACTTGGCAAGGTGATAGATGTATTTAAAAATAATTTTACGCCTTGAATACAAAAAAAAAACAAAAAAAATATAAACATATAGACTCTCCAGATATGGAATTGAAAGTTAAATCTTCTGATACGGAATTTCATCTGATAGATTTTTAAAAACGACATTGAGGTTTTGGTTCCTAAAGTATTTTTTTTTCAAAATCGAGTAAAAATAATATTTTGAACGCTGTAACTTAGCTAATCCAATCTTGACGTATAACACGGAAATCAATTGGCTCTCGTACCTATCTCGGACCTTCGGGCATCACGCTTCTAACTTAAAAGGAAATACGAAAGTAGCAGAATCACTAAGGTTTACTGGCAAATTGTTTTTGTTTAAGGCACTTGAACTTTCTATAAATTTTTGTGGTGGCATTGTTATAATTTTCATATTATTAATAATAATCTATTGTATAATATTTTCACATGATGAAAATGTATTATGAATATATATTTTTTTATATTTCGTTTTTAGTTTTACTTAAAAATTTGCTTATTATTTAAAACAAACGTTGTTTAAAATTAATAACGACATCCACCAGCTTTGCACGAATGCAATGTACTAGTAATGCTAATCTACCATCTACTCCTTGGATTTACATAAAGAGAGTTAATTTGAAAAACGAATGAACTGATTTTGAAAATCCCTAACCAATATGATACTACATAATGAAAGAGCAAGGCTATCTATCATTTCATTTGAGAAAATAATTTATAAGTTTTAAAAATGTTGTTGGTTTTACAAAAAGTATAAAAACTGCCTAAAAATGCTATGCTAGCTATTTGTTTGTTTATTTGTTGTTTGTATTAGTGTATAAATATTTGTATATTTTACAAATAAATTCATTTTTTTAAGTCACAGAACAATATATATCAATTAAAATCTAAGGAACGGAGTGTCTTAACACTAGGTTCCCTCTGCCTACCCTATTGTGTGCGGGATACAGCGTGTAGCTGATTCTATTTTTTAAATCTAAGAAATGTTAAAATAAGTTTGGATGATTATTTCCCTTATTTATTTATATCATAGGCATACAACGTGCTGTTCCCTGCTGGAAATACATTTCTTCAATCTGATATTCCACATCCATTCAATTGTTGTTATTAGATTAAATTAAATCGTTGGACATTTGGAAATAAACAAAAACGTTACGTTTCAAAGGACATAAGATAGAAAAGTTATAAATTTCTCAAATATTTATTGAGCAATTTACCACGAGCGTAATTGGCGTCCGCTATGTGTTAAATGTATACCGCTGTAACAATAAGCTTTATTTGTATGGTGATAACGTTGGAAACTTACGAGTAGAAGACTTTTGATAGGCCTTGTGTACCGTTGGGTCTTAACAATGGCTATAATAAAAGCCATAAACGTCACGATGTTTGGCGTCCCATGGCGTATAGGGAAGATCTGTTAAAGAAGGAAACACGTTCTAGAAGCTTTTATAAAGAAGAGCTGACGTGTAAAGTGTTACCTCGTTTTTGAAATTGATATCATAATAGTAATCTAAATGTCGAGAAAAAGCGCGGCGTTGAGCTCCGCTCCTTAACGGTATAGAGGGTGAATCTAAAAAAAATTCTCCAAGTATTGTTGTGATCTTAAAGCGATATTTATTTAGCTCCTTAAAAGTCTTACGATCACAGTTCATTTTACATCGGAAACGGTATTTTGTCTTATAGATATAAATACCCACCATTTGCAACGCTGGGAATCCCAGCACAGAACATTTGAATCATTGTTATAAGTATTAAACTTGTTGGTGTACTCGTATATTACATCAATTTTGTGAACTTCAAAATATTTAAGCTTAAATTGAATTTAATTAAAATTGATTTACATGAAGATTTTATATTTAAATTAGAATTTTTAAGTAAATATTTTCAAATGTAAAATTAACTAAAATTCAAACAAATAATTACAATTATAAAATGTAGATTTATACAAACAACTTGTTTATATAGTATTTAATTTAACCGTATTGCTATTACTTTGATTAGACGACAAGCGCCCGCGCAGGTCGCTAAAGAGGGCAACGGCCGGCCGGTTACACGCTTTACGTAACGTAGCTTACGGGTCGTAGCCTTCGTTCAACCCTGTAGCCTAATTTATAGGTCAAAAGTAAGGATATTCATGTGGAATTTTCTCAAAGAAATATACAAATAAATATATAGTATAGAGTTAAATATTATGTATGTTGAGTAATCACTTATTTGCAACATTTTAATTATCCATTCCACATTTATATGTTTTTAGAAAACGTATTAAAAATGGAACGTAGCGGGATTTGAACTCGCGTCTCATGCTTTTTTTCTTGCCAAATGATAATTTTAATTCAATTTTGCTACCCAAATTCCTAAAAACTCCCCGCTAAGATGTTAGGAACATTGATCAGGAACAATAACAATTATAATTATAACAAGAGTATAAGATTTTTAACATAACTTGATGAGAACATATACCTTAGCGTTAAGAACGCTTGGACAGTTTCCAAAAGGCGCTGGTTCAAATCTTTAAATTTTAATACATATTCTAAAAAAAAATTAACAATAAAATAGTTTATTTCCTCTTCAATCCTTTCTCGCTTTTCCCTTTTTACCCATTGTCAAAACAGAACGTTCCTCGCTCTCTCTTATCAGAGCGAAAAAATTATAGTGATTCATTCCCCCGATTGGAGAATAGATCCAACAACCATTGCATTTGCAGTCATACGTTGACCTTAAATTACGTACATGTTGATCTTAATGGTATTTTATCACCGTTTTGTGGGACAGAGATCTTTTACTGTGTTCACCAGTTCTCCATATATCGCTCATTTGATGCAATAATGTGTACTACATTGTTGCATCAAATGAGCGATATATGGAATAATATAAGGATTTTCTCTTATTTTTAGAGTTAAATACGTAAATTGATGCGGAAAAAATAATTATAAATATATATAGGCATATATATAGTAGGACATAATATGTACATATATCCTCAATATACAAGATCATTGTCATTGTTAAAATGACTTCCGTTTCCGTTGGAAAATAAGAAAACATAATCATCAATATATTTTTTATAATAAAATTCCTATTACTCCTATTGTTATTTATAAAGTAAATATAATTTATTTCTTTAAAAAATATACTATTTGGCTATCCATTCTGTAAATTTGAAAGACCAGAAACATGAGAATTACACAAGCGACCACTGAAAGGTGTGAAAATAACCATCTTAATAATATTTCCAAATGTATTTTTAAGATTTATACCCTTTTATATACTAAGCGTGTTAAAGTTTTATCAGATTCGATCTAACAATTGTTAAGCCTTAATTACTATACGTTTGTTGTTAGTTACAAGTTTGATATAATTAATCTAATGCCTTAATTACTACCGAATTGTTTTCGCGCTCGATACGATCTAATCTTATTATGTTAATGGTCGTTTCACTAAATGCTTTTTTTTTTTTCTTGTTTTTCAAATGTTTGCATTTGGAAATATGAATTGTTAATAGTTGTTATTGTGGCTGAAGTCTAATTTAGTACAGTTCATATTGAAAAACCAATTAAATAATAGAATAGAATAGAATCTTCTATATTTGATTCTTTTATAATTAAAAGTTCACATTAGTGTTGATAAATCAAAATTGTAGCGGAGAATAACATAAATCATTTTCCTGTATATTAAGACGCATAGACTAGTTTACTAAATGTTTTTTTTTTCGTTTTCCAAACGTTTGCATTTGGAAATATGATTTGTTAATGTCTTAATTATTCGTATTGTTGCTAAAATCTAATTTAGTTAATTTTTACAAATAAAACTAGAACACATTAATATATAATAATATTCTACATTTGAATTACATTTCAAATGTTCGCATTTAAAAATATGAATTGTTAATAGTTGTTCTAAAGTTAATGTACTAAATGTTCATTTAAAAAAAAAAAAAACAATTAAACACTAGAATACAACTGAATATAACATTCCACATTTGAATTTATAATTGTAAAGTGCACATTAGTTGATAAATCAAAATGGTGGCCGAGAATCGCATTAATCATTTCCCTCTATATTAAGACGCGTGGACCAGTCGACTCAAACTATTATGGGGATCAATATCTCACACAATAGGATTGTAAAAGGGGGCTCATATTTTTATATTCACAAAAAACCTAACTCTTCCTCCGTCCCTCCGGGACGCTCCATTGTCAGCCATCGTGTTTTTACTTTGACATAAGAGCGAATATAGTCAAACAGGATATTTGTTGTTCACATCGTCTGGAGAAAAAAATCTTATATAAGCTTTTATTTTCAACTTTATCTTTAGTGGTACAGAGTTCAAAATCATTAAGCTGTATCAATGAAAGTGTTTAAATCATCTAGTGCGTGTATTGATTGAAGTGACTCCCGTAACGTTTTTACATAATATGTGTCTTTTGCCGGGGGTGGATAGATATTCACTGTAGTACACGCTGTGTTTTATGTATCTTTTGTTTACACTTTTTAATCTGTCGCCAGATTTATTATGACTGAGTTTGATATTATGTTAGTCCATAACATTATAAATATCGCCTCAAATTACATGGTATTTATATCTCAAAATCAAATGCGGTTTAATAGTTTAATGAAACTTGGACTATTCGCCAAGTTGTAATATACCTAATTTATATGAAAAAATATCATCTTGATATGACTTTTAACTTTCGAGAAATTGAATTGAAAGAAAGAAAAAAATGTCTTATATGCACTATAGTTATACACTATCTGAATTTAATTTACTTTATGCAGGTACCATTCAGCCCGCGCAGAGGAGTACCCTCACACTAGTACGCGTACGACGAACAAACGAAGTGGTAAACTATAAAGCAACACGCTGCAGACGGTAATTCTATTTATGTGTCGCTGGCAAATTGTATGATTCGCTTATCTACAAACGAATTTAGCACTTTACAAAACGCTTTTTGTTTTACTCTACAACGACTGGAACCGATGAGTGGATTTTAAAATTTGAAATGAGTAAATTTATTTAAATATCTATTAAATAAATAAATAAATCAGCTTCACGCTGTATCCCGCACACCGCAGGGTAGGCAGAGGGAACCTAGTGTTAAGATACTCCGTTCCCCACTTGCTGCCGAATTCTGGAGGCATTGCGTGTTGAGTGGCAGAACTCAACGCCGTGCTGAACCTCGACACCAGAGCGAAGAAATGGAAATATAAATTTAAGTAAATATTTCATCTCCTCGAGTGGGGATCGAACCCACAACCAGTCGGTTTTACAATCACAACTCGTGCCGCTGCGCCACGACTGGCCTCTTATCTATATTTATCTAAATCCCTAACTTTTTTTTTTCAATGGGAAATACTTTAAATCGTTACATAAATAATAAACACTATTCTAGAGCTATCTCTAGTGTCTTCATACCTATATAAGTAGCCTGTAGCTAATAATTTTATTCTGAATCGTAAATCTCTTTAACCTGACTGTAATTCAATCGGCATAAAAATATAACTCCTATCGACCCATTATGGAGTCGGACGAGTAGAGTGGAATGCTGTTAAGCTGCACACGCAGCACTTTATTAATCAATTTTATCACATGTCCCTATATCTACTAGTTAAGGGTACATTTACACTCGGAATTATTTAATTTAAATCGTATTAACGATATTGACTATTTAGTATTTGGTCCTCTTGAGAAAGTCTCACAAAACTTTTTTCTATACAATACCATCAGTGATAATGATACATGTATGTAAATATGCAAAAAAAAACATTCTATATAGTTCTGATAAGCCTGACCTTTTTAAATTAGTAGACCAGGTTACAGATAATAATATTTAATATAAAAAAAATATGCAATCTAAAATTATTAAAAAAAGAGTGTATTTATTATTAACTAACCATTCAGCTAAAACATATTGTACGACTCTAAGAGTTTTTACTATAATGAATTATTTAAAAATTTTGTACACCAATTAGCCTGCAGGTTAAACAGAAATCTACGGTGAATAACTTATAATCTTTTTATCAAATACATAATTTAAAACTTAAATTTTATACCTTTATTAAGATAATTTTAGCAATATTCTTAAAACAAATTTATATCGCTAGGCCTTATTTTGCGTTGCATGTAATTTAATGTGGACAGGAATGTAACCTACATACTGCGATGACGGGCTAGTGAAGTGGAATGCTAGCAAGGCTGCACACTGCACGCTGCACTACCAATCTGTCTCTTCACCTGGCGTTTCTAAAAATAACCACAGATGTATATTACTTAAAGTAAAGCTCCAATTACATTGGGTTATTTTTTTATTATATTAAGAAAATTAATTAATATAAATCATTATTATCTAAGATTAATGTTTATAAATACTTATGTAAAAAATAATGATTTATATCGGGCCAATCAAGACCGTCGTGGCACAGCAGCACCACACGTCGTGTGTAAGCACAATGCTTGTGGGTTCGATTCCCACTTGGTGGAATGAATTATTTTCATTTGGGCAACCGCACTGGTGACAAGACAAAACGCGGCGTTGAATTCCACCATTCAACACGCGATGTCTCGAAAATTCGGGATCGGAGTTACTTGACACTGAGTTCCCTTTGACTTCCCTGCTGTATGCTTGATACAGAGAATTTACCTATTTATTTATATTATCTATCATTCCCTTAACTTTCGTAAATGTAAGTAGATAGTTAATATCTAGAGTATACTCTAGATATGTTACGGCCAATGCCTATTTATAAAAAAAATATTTAATATGAGAAAATAATATGAAAAAGAAAGAAGATTTTTATCAAAGAACCAATGTATATTCACGTTATTATTTTTCGAGAGGCAGCATTAGACTATGTCCTGCAGTGATGTAGTGAGTGAAGTTAGGGCTCAACCCATGAATAGTCCCTATTTTATTGCCCCTTTTATTTATTACAGAGAAGATTGAAAGGGGACGCGTTTTGGACGAAGAGATGATTGCGACACACATCAAACTTTAGCTATGAGTAGATATATGTAATATGCATAGTCACGCATTAATTTTTTTTCCAGCTTCACGCTGTATTCCGCATGTAGCGGAGAGGGCTTAGTGTTAAGACACTCTGTTGCCCACTTTCCGCCGATTTTTTGATTTTTAGGTATAGCGTGTTGAGTGGCGGAACGCAACGCAAAGCGAAGAAATGAAAATATTAAATATTTCGTTTCCTGGAGTGAGAATCGAACCCACAACCTATCGCATTTACATTCACTTGTGCCTTTGCGCCACGACTGGCGTCAATTGCGTCTATATTATCTACTTGATGGAATTATATATGATCTTTTTAATAAGTATGTTACCAGTTATAAATGGCACTGACTAAACGAAAAATCTTAATATATAGCTACAACGTTTTTATCAGGCTTCGAATTTTAAGCACAACTTCAATGTTTTTTTTTAGTCATTTCTTAAACAGAAAGTGAGCTGGTTGTGGTACACAAAACACAATTATCCAGACACAGATTTTGAAATCAATAGACTTCGACGAAGGAGCGGACTTAACAGTACTACATTAAAATCTACTTGACATTTCCTCAGTATGCATGCACATGCGTGAAGAAGAAAAAACGTTCGTATTCCTTAATTTCCTAAAAAATAATGACTGTAATAAATCGATTCCTTTTATGTTATTATATTTATCGGGTATAATAAAAAGTCAAGAGGCCAGTCGTGGCGCAGTGGTACCAAATGTAACTGTAAAATCGACTTATTGTGGGTTCGATCCCCACTCGAGGAGATGAAATATTTACTTCATTTATATTTCCATTTCTTCGCTCTGCTATCGAGGCGAAGCGCGGCGTTAAGTTCTGCCATTTAACACGAAATGCCTCCAGAATTCGTCAGAAAGTGGGGTACGGAGTGTCTTAACACTAGGTTCCCTCTGCCTACCCTGCTGTGTGCGGGATACAGCGTGAAGCTGATTTATTTATTTTATTTTATTTATCGAGTATAATAAAATGTCAAATATTAATAACATTATATCAGCAAAATCAATACTTTGTTGTAAAACACACACTACCTTTCCACAAAAGCAGTGCACTTCTCCCAATTTATGTATCAGGGGTGACTCCCCATAAAGTTCAGATGTGCAATAACGAGTCGGCCAGTTTAAACCGATATTACCCGCGCTATGAAATATTGATGCTCTACGATACACTGCATACAGCCAAACTCTACTAGTTACGTAGAGTACGCGATACATCGATATTTGGTTAATGGTTTGATGATATTAGAATTTTCTTTTTTTTTTTTTTCAAATAGAAAAATCGATTTTTTTTTGTTTTTTTTTTTGTGGTTGATGCTGATGTGGTATTCTTTTTTTACATGCAACACTATAATTGAGATGTGTCTTTTGTATATTTTTTTAAATAATTAAGCTGGGAAAAGTTGTGCGATATAAAAGTGTTGCTAGATAAAAAAAAAGCTCGATTTTTACATAAATTCATTTGTTTTGAGCCATTCTAGACTATATGTACTATAATATAGATATGTATCTACTGAAAATGAAATGGAAAAACTACATATGTATTGTTCGGCTAAAACGCTGAGAAGATCTTAACTATAAACATTATTATATATAACAATATTATATATGCTGTTATAGATGCGTGATAATGCGATTACAACGTAGGTACGGTAAGACAAAGTGCAGCGTTAGGTTCCGCCACTCAACACATAATATCTGTAAAATGGTCATTAACTAAACAAAAGGCTTATATATTGTGTTATATCACCTACCCAGCGAAATCCAGAAACTTTGTGAAAATAAAAAAATAATAGTATAAAAACCCATATTAAAAAAGGCAATGACAATTTGATATTGAAGGATAACTGGATTAACGTCAATGTAGCAGAGTAGAACATAGCGGTGGAATATATGTTGTCGATTGAGCTTTTGGCGTATCGTTCGCGGCGTCCCCCGCGAGGGTGACGGACCTCGTGTGACTGCCCTTAAATACATTTTTGTTTTGTGTTGTGAAATGAGATATTCCTTTTTTTTCTACTATTTTGATATTTGTTGCTGCTGTGGCGTTAAATTGTGAATTTTAATAAATTGTCATCCAATTTATGTTTAAAGTTATAATAAACTTTTATTGAAGCGTAGAAGTTTGTGCTTCACGGATACTATATATTTGTTTGAGATAAATAAACAAAAAACAGTGTCAGGAAGCGCAGAGTCTTAATACTAGGCTTACCCTGCTTGCTCTGCTACATGCGGTATACAGCGTGAAACTGAAAAACAATACTTAAAAGATTTGAAAACGAAAAGAAGATTGCAAAAAAACCTCTATGTCTATGTCCTCTATGTATCTGAAGAATTAAACTGCATAAATAATTTATTGCAATTTTTTAATTAAATATACATACATATGTCTATTTGCCCTTGAACTTGAACCAGATAAATGGACGTCCACGACGGCAGCTGTAAGCTATAATATAAGTTTTTTTTACATATACATACGTAGAAAAACAAATACCTACAAAAATACCTATAAATACATTTTTATAAGATTCTTTTCTGATTAATTTTGACTATAACTACATATATCAATAATATAGTATAATTTTAACAAAATCTCTCAATCCATTACACGAACAAGTGTATAAAAATTACAATTAAAATTCAATAATGAAATAATAAGTAAAACTGCACACAATCACGTTACATCACCCTGGTTTGCCGTTCTATGGTATTATTTGGCGATGACTCGTACAGCTTAGACAGAGACGATGGAACGCGTCCGTCAATAAGTCTCGCCTCGGATCGGTCAGGGCTGGTAATTGACGGGGGTGGATTTATGCAACTAGGGTTGTAAGCGGTGGTGGAATAAAAAAAAGATACTTTTATTGAAGCAAAACGTGTTTCACTATCTGCGAGGCATTTCGTGCTGAGTGGTGGAACTCAATGCGGTACTTTGACTTGTTACCAATACAAATGTTAATATGAAATATTTCATTCTCCGAGTGAGAATCGAACTCACAATTGTCGCATTTACAGACGCTTGTGCTACTGCTCTACATAGGCAACCATATTGAATTGAAGTTAATTGAAGAGTTAGAAAACTGGAGAAGCGCGAGTCTGTTTTGCCCACCGAGGGTTCCGTACGAAAATTGGAGGTCTGGAGCCTTTTCTGAAATTCAAATTTAGCTTAGCCTTTCATCTGATACCTCATTTGAACTAGCGGATTTAATATCAAATTTTGCCCACCTTTTAAGGATATTATTTTTTAGGATTTAACCACAAATGTATATTTTTTAGATTTTTTCCTGAACTAATGTGAGAAGATGCCATCTGACAAATTTCATAATTTAATTCAAGGTCTGATATAAACGGCCATATCTTTTTTTTTTTGTAAATATAGAAATATGATATTTTTCAGTAAATTAAGGGACTCTACATCTGAGTTTATGGCTTGAATTTCAAGTCGATATCTCTAAGCGTTCCTAAAACAAAGGTTCTTGACATGTCTGACAGACCGACAGACAGACGGACAACAAAGTGAAAGTAATAAGGGTTCCTTTTTTTAGGTAAGGAACCCTAAAAAGAGCACGTCGAACAAATGAGTGACAAAAGAATGGCAAAAAGATTTATGAAAAAAAAGAGAGCGGTAAGAGAGGTGAAGAGATACCTCGGTTGACCTTCGAAAATACAATTAAGTTACTAGAGGAAGATCACGTAAAAAGCATGAGGACTCCCCCTGTGATGTATGTATGTATGAAAAGGTTGATGACAGCGAAAGAAGCAAAAGAGGTATGCAGAGACGTTTAGCGATCCGTTCTCTCTAGCTACTCCGCTAAAAGTTTATTTATTAAGGTTTATTTATTTCCCAAATTCCCAAAATTTATGATTTTTTTTAAATATATTTTAAAAGACTAACAATCAACGTACTAAAGAAACATACTTTCCAATACAATGTCAACCCTAACCACTTATTGTAGGGCAGTTACACAGCTCCTTCCCCTAAAACATTGTCATCTGAATTTGTGCCCGAAGTAAATAAGAGTCCCGGGGAGTCCCCGGCTCTAATGGCGGCAGATTTATAGATTTTCCTCGATGCCCCGCCGAGCCAGGATTAAATTACGCCTAGCGTATTGGCCGGGTGGAATATTAGCGGTGTTATTTGTTCTAATGGATTGTCAACATTTAAATCATCTCAGGTGTTGCTTTTTAATATGAAAATGACAATAAAATTAAATATTAATTCCTTGTCGTGTATATCATTTATTCTTCTTATAGATTTAAAATATTGCTATACTATAGGTTATACCTCTATGTAACTGGTAATATACTGTAAAAATTATAAATTTCAACATATATTTTTGTATGGCTTAGTGGTCAGAGCGCCTGGTGGCTTACAGGAGGCGCAGGTTCAAGTCCCGCTACGTTCAAATTTTTATACGTTTTCCAAATAAGTATATGTTTACTATAATTGAGGGAGGTCGTAGTGCAGAGACACAATCGTGGGGCGCGAGTTATGAGTTTGATTTCCACTCGACAAAATGAAATATTTAGCGTTTCTTCGCTCTGGTAAAGTGGCAAAGCGCGGCGTTGCGTTCCGCCACTCAACACGCTATGCGTTCAGAACTGGGCGGAAAGTAGGGAACAAAAATATCTTAATAGGAACTGAGTGTCTTAACACTAGGATCCCAGGTTCCCTCTGCCTACCCTTTTAAGTGCGAAAGCTACAGAAACGTATATAAATTGTTATTATTAGCTCAGGTGGCAAGTAGATTCTATACTGAGCTAAAATTATATTAAATAATCATGTATATCTCAGGGATACCTCGGTACCTTGTGTTTATCTGTCAACTATAGCCCTTGTTGGACAGACTTCAGTTCATCGTCGGTCAATCAAGATCAAGACCAATTTTAGATATATATCTAACCAAATTTCAGTTTCTATATAACTTTAGTAATTTTATTTCATGATAATATCATGAATTTATTTATCAGAAAGCTCATACATTAATCTTAAAGTTATAGAAACATATTTCGTCAATATTCAATAGCATTGTTTTACATTTTTTATTGAGATTATTTATATGTTTTATAGGTGCTATGAGAACCTAAGATATTTTATCAGCTTGATGCTTGAAGCTAAACAAAAAGTTAATAATTTATTTCCCCGAGTATGGATTGAACCTGCAACCGACGCGTTTGCAATCAGACATTTCCACTGCGTAGATACTTTATAATAGACTTCAAAGACTCAACTAAAATTATGTACCCATAAAAAAATAAAAAAGAAAATTTTTAGTAGCAGAATCATATTTATATAAACGGTCTTAACGTAAATTCTATCCAAATAATGACCCCACGTCAACAAAAAGCAGCAAAATCGTTTATTATTTCTTTGTTTCGGTCATTCTAAAGCTATGATTATAAACCGTATCCCTTAAAATAAAAAAAGGCTAAAATGAAATGGTGAAATCTTTTTCGTTTTAATAACGGCTTTCTTCTCTTCGACCCCTCGCCAACCCTTCCGCGAGCCCTCACCTTCTGATATTTAAAATCGCAGGCAGGCTAAGTCGCAGCCACGTAGAAAGGTTTTTTCACGACGAATTAAACGATAATTCCGTCTCTTTCTAACACCTTTTACTCTTATTTTAGGAGCTGGCTGGTGCAAATTAGTATTGTTGTGTTTTTGTTTTGTGGATATTTTTTGAAACAGCATAAAATAATTGCTTTTTAGACAACGATCGAACGAGGAACGAATTTTTATTTTGATAATATTTTTTTATAAGCGCGGCGTTGAGTTATGCCACTCAACACGCAATGCCTCCAGAATCCGGCAGAAAGTGGGGAACGGAGTGTCTTAACACTAGGTTCCCTCTGCCTACCCTGCTGTATGCGGGATACAGCGTGAAGCTGATTTTATTTCATTTTTTGATTTAATTTTGGTCTGTAATATTATCGGTATAAAATGTTAAAACTTAAAACCAATATTCTTCAATTTTGACTCAAAAAATATTGTTAAATAATAATTAAAAAACAAACACAATTATATTTAAATTAAAATTTGTTCCTTGATTTTGAACTCAAATGAAATTACTCAAATAGCACGCAGCCAACACTTTCCACGCCACCCCTTAGCTAGAGACAAATACTTGTATCACAGCCCTTCGTTTGCCATACACTCGTTTAATTTACATCTGTACCCATATTTCTATATACATAATATTACACCAAAGGGGAATCTTTATAATTTTCTCTGATACTATAACTAGGTATCTCAAAAACCTTTAATCTGTCAACTGAAAATGGAAACTTGAGACTAACAGACATAAAAGTGAGTGAAATTTAATTTTTTTGAGTTGAGGATGGGTGTATTCATTTTGGTTTATTTTGTATGAAATAGAAAGTTTTGAATAAATATTTTAGTTGTGATATATGATTTAAAAGTAAATTTATCAGGGTCGTCGTGGCGCAGTGCTTCAAGCGTGCGGCTGTATGTTCGATTCCTAGTCAGAGTAATAAAACATTTAATATTTTCATTTCCTTGCTCTGGTAACGAGGCTAAGCGTAACGTTGAGTTTCTCTCAATACGCAATGTTGATATCTTTTTAACAAGTAGCCCAATTGCTAGTAAAAATGCTAAATCACGCAAAAAATATATATTTTTTTCAAATATTTTAATTTAATAATAATTTAAAGCCATCGTGTCATTATTTTACTACTTATTCAAAAGCAACATACAAAATCTAGTTAGAACAGACATCGAGAAAGTGTCGCCTGCCCGTGAAAGTAGCCTACATTGAATTCTCGAATACTCCAACATCCAATCTCTATTGCTTATGTTATATCCTTGTTAAATAAATATAATGCGTTTGTTTGGCTTGTATTGATTTGTTTTTTTATATATATTTTTTTATTATTTAATTCAATTATATTTTATAACTTACTTTCACACTTATGGTTTTACATTTCCTCCTTATGTGAAGTACGCAAAGTACCAAATAAAGGACTTTTTCTCCAAAAATTTGATTATTTTAACATAACATTCCAAATAAATAAAAGTTACTAACTAACACAGCAGGGTAGGCAGAGAAAACCTAGTGTTAAGACACTCCGATCCCCACTTTTTGCCGAATTTTGGGGGCATTACCTTGACACCAGAGCGAAGAAACGAAAATATAAAGGTAAATAAATATTTCATTTCCTCGAATGGGGATCGAACCCACAACCAGTCGATTTTATAGTCACACTTTGTGCCGCTGCGTCGTTTGTGCCACGACTGGCGTCAATATTTAATAATGCCTAAAACAAAATCAATATACTTCTAACGAATAAGTATACTTACTCATTCATGATGTAAAGGAAGTTGGGAACTCTCAAAATGTGTTTCATAAGTTCTTTATTTGAAGAAAACAATAGAAGAAAAAGATGTGTCAATATATAGAATAAAACAGGTATCTAATGCTGTGAGAGTGTATTCAGCCACAAGTGGCAAGTTCAGGGTTAACCTTGAGCTATAAATATTGGCACAGATTTTTTTGCTTGTTCTTAAACTGAATAAAAATTTTATAATTACTAAGATTATCAGCTATATATTAATAATAACGAAACACATATGCGTTTTTAAAAAATAAATCACCGACATTCTTAGAAGTGCTTCCCATCATCCTCTCGATACGCCATAGATCAAAACCAGAGAACCAGCTCTCGTCTTTTTTCTTGAAGGTACAACCACATTAATCATTTACAATTACCTTAAACGGTCGAAGGTTCCAACGGGTAGACTCAGGCCGCATTGTGAATAGGTACTCAACTGACAGTGGACAAATAACAAAACTGGGTTAATCTTTTACCACCCGCAAAGCTAAGGGGTTGAGGTTCACCCTGTTAGCCCTCTCTTTCTTACACCATTGAAAACGTAAAGGACAGATGATATATTTTAAACTAAAAAAGAGTATAAGGCAATAACTTGTTAGCTGAATTTGAACTTTATTGTAATAATTATTAAATATGTTTTACAATAACACTATATGGTATAGTAATATTAAAAGGTTTTTTAGCGCTTGCAAAATCTGAGCTTTACTGCGCTGTTTTTTAAGTTGAATATAGCGAATGATTTTTTTTTAGGGTTTTTAGTATGATATTCATGTATTTGTTCCATCACATCTGTACCGAGAGATGAAAATGCCATGAAAATATTTGTCCTTGTTTCGCTTATAATATTGAACAGAGAAGGTTTTTCATTACATTAAGTCACGGCCGAAGTTTTTACTTTTTTTCACGTTTTCTAGCGTTATGTAAACTTAGAACTCGAAAAGAGGAAACAGTATTTAAACATATTAAAAATGAAACTGTTATTTACGTTTTAGTAACTGTAACAACTACTTTATTAACGTTCTTTCGATTATTATACTGTAATATGTTATATATACCTCTATAGAGTTGTAAATGATGAAATCTTTATTACCATCCATTTTTATTCCGTTAACTTAATTTTTCCCCGTCTAGACCGTCCAAATTAAGCCGAAACGAAAACTAAGTTGAATAATAAAAAGTTAAATTCCACAAACGATATCGCTTGAGCTGTATTGAAATAATATTATACGCTCCAACCTATAATTTGATTAAATTCGAGGCTAAAAAGAAAAGGAGTGTATCAAATGGATCATTAGAATTCGGGTCGGTAATGATCCTGCGAGGATGTTTTGTTTGTTATGTTAGCTCAGTGAGAATGTTCAGGTACCATTATAATATATATCCATAGACATATCCATAGATAAGTCCATAGACATATCCATAGATATACCCATAGATAAATCCATACACATATCCAAAGATATATCCATAGATTTACCCCTACACATATCCACAGATATATCTGCCGCAATACGCGTCTCGATTTCGTTAAAAACGAAATAAACTAACTTCTTCTTGGCACCGGATTATGCTCTGCAGCGGACGAGAGCACTACGGAAAATTTTTAAGGCGATAACTTGGCATGTTATTATGGCGAATAATCCCGAGTGTTGAAGCAGGTTTTTTCGTTTTGCACGTTAATTAAGGATTGGATTCTTGCTACCTCCCTGTACTTACTGCAATTGAAATTCATATCTTGCTTTGGGATGAGACGTTACTCGACGTTGAGTTAAGCTCATTAAGCTCGACATACGCTTACTATTTGTATGGATATGTAGTTTGAAAATTGTTTGTATATTTAAAATAAAATAATAAAATTCATAATATCAAGAATATATGATAAATAATATATTAATGATAAATAATTATATTATAAGTTATCAGATAAAATCACAATTGACTTGCAAGATCGTCCTTTTATTGATGGCAAAAAGTTCAGTATGTGTGTTCGCTCATAGCTTATACACATACATATCAGGCTCGAGACTCGAGTATCCAGTGCAGAGCTCCGATATCATTGCTACAATGTAAAGTAAAAGCAATTTCAAGCGCAGACTTGGCAGACGGCCAGCAGGAATAAGCTTGGTACCGCACCCGGAGAGCGCCAGTACATGCAGCCTGCGCACTTTATTCACTTAATTTATTAAATTTTCTATATTCTCTAAAATATTTCCTACTAAAATAATAGTATTAAACGAACAAAACGCGTGTGTTACGTATTCTGCACATCGATCATATTGAAATCTATAAAGAGGAGGTTGATCTTGTTTAATACAGGTAAAAAATTACAGTTGGTCCTGACGCAGAGGCAGAGGGGTGTGATTGTAACGCGACGGTTGTGGGTTCGATCTCCACTCGAGGGAATGAATTATTATTTATTAATATTTTCATTTCTTCGCTCTGACACTAAGGCAAAGGCCCGGCGTTGTGTTGCGCCACTCAAAACTCAATGCCTTGAACAATCCGGCGGCAAATGGAGTGTCTTAACACTAGGTTCCCTCTGCCTACCCTACCGCAAGTAGGAAACAGCGTGAAGCTGAAAAAAAACATTACTATAAAATTACATTAAATGAAAAAAACATTAGCATAAAATTATTATTAAACATTAATATAATATTGAAAACTATAAAGAAGAGGTTGCTCGTTTTTAATACAGGTAGGAATAAATTTCACGTAGATTTATTTTTTATCATAATATGATTTTACTTAGACTCCTCAGCGAACAACTGATAATTAAAATAAGTTGGCGAGTTGCCAAATGTCAAATGAGTCTTAAGTTGTGACAATGTTGGAATACGCAGTTAAAAGCTTGAACAATATCATCACAGTATACATACCTATAGTCCATAGTCACTCAATTCTACTTCTAAAGCTTTTACTATAATCAACTTCGCGCGATGGAGAGAGGATATCTAGTGTTAAGACACTCCGTTTCACAGTTTGAATTTTAAAGATATTTCCTGTTGAGTGGAGGAACTCAACGCTATAATTAGAGGAGGATCAAGTAGCCCCGGGTACTTGAATAAATTGGAAATAAAAAATGAATTAATAAAATTATTGACTTTAATTTATAGTTAAAATAAAATGAGAAACTTTTTTAATCATATTAATTAAACATTAGTAATCAAATCACATTTTTTAACAAACTGTAATTTGAATTATTTGGACTTATTTTTTCTGCATCACAAGAATTGGCGGGTAGTACCGGACATACTACTTAATGGTAGCCCAAACGTTTTCACCTTACAAACGTCACAATTATAATAAAATAATAAAATCTGATGCATCTATATAAACACAATGTTCATTTGCCCAATGTTTACATTCTTGGAATTGAATCCAGTCTTCTTCAAAAGTTTCTCGGCATATGATGCATTCGGTCTCTCTTTTTGGGTTTTGAGAAAGTCTTTTTAGCGCCTTTACTTTATCTTTTTTTATTGCCATTCTTCATCTGTCTTTCTTCTACTTCTTTTTTATAATGTGGAGATGTCAAATTCTCGCCCTTTTGAGTTTTTCGAGAAATGAAGAAACAAATCTATAATCGGGACGGACAATTTGACGCCTCCTATTGTGTGACGGAATGCACTACCGTATACCACTAAGTGGTTACCCATCAGAAGAAAGCCAGGAATAGGGCAGAATAGAGGAATATTCTGGACCAGGCCAAGGCCCACCCGCGGCTGTAGCGCCTTTGATGATGATGATGGTTGCCCATCAGGGCTTATGACAAAACTGCCTAATTTCGACACTAAACTAGAAAAGTTACATGTAAACATTGCAATCGTTTTAGTTCACATTGCATTTAAAATACGACGCATTAATAGAATGAGTCAATAATTTTACATCCATAGGAAAATTAATTTCCACTACTAATGCATGTACTAGAGTTTTGGTACAGCAGCGGCAAAATCAATTTGAGGCCAGGGCATTGGCGACTGGCCAACGCGTCCACTGTCCGACAACCGCTGCATAATATTATAATACAATAAACACTCGAAAATCAATCACGTTGTGTAGATATGCACGTTTATATATATTTATGTACCATATTTATCTGCGGTTTTCCCACAATAACGTATTATTCACGTCATTTATATATAGGTTTGTTAATAAGTCTTTTCTATAGTTATTATGTCAGAAAACAAAAACTATAGATGCTTAAAACAAATTTAATATTGAGAATCTTAATTCTCTCAACTCTCCACTATAAATAAAATCATATAATATCTTAATCTACTGGTGAAATTACAAACTGGTCACAAATCTGGTTTCATTTATTTACAAAAGAAAATAAGATACTTTCTTTATATATGTAATAATATTTGTAATTTTATAACTATTTCATCTTATAAAAATACTTCTATAAACGACGTGCGTGTTGCGCGTGCGCATTGCTTCATGCGTGCCCGTCAGCTTCCGCGGAAGCCGTAGGCGAGAGTTCTGAAAACAATTCTAAACATGGTGTAATTAAATGCAAATCGTACGAAATTTGATTTTATACTCCACAGTTAATATATTATTCGATTATAATTTAAATAAAAATCGTTAAAGCTATTATGATACAATTTAAATTATTATGGCGTAGTGCTTAATGAAATTGCAGTAGTTGTGGATTCGATCTTCATTCCGAGAATAGTTGTATTTAAATTATTTTCATTTTCCTGTTTTGATATGCGAAACGGAGTTGAGCTCTGCTACTCTACACTCAATGGCTCGATATTGTTCGGAAAGTAATATATTAAGCTGATTGTCTAACATATCTTATATAAGGAAAAAAGCGTTAAGTTATATACTAAAAAGATAAAATTGTAAGAATAATAAATATATATGAACGTATATATATGTAATACACAGAAAGAGGTAAATTTCATTTTATTACTATTTATTTGTATTATGAATCTAACAGACAGACGCTAGTTGCAGACAGGCAAAGTTCGGATAACTGCCACTTCTGTAAAATTGCTTTTCTAATACCTGTTATAATTTTCATTATTTGTTCGTCCATACAATTTGTTTCGAGATAACAATGGATATTACGTTTGATTGCTTCTATTAAGTACCTACATATTTTGAATATATTTATATTTTTTAAATATATAGATACAATTATACAGCCACCGTTCCACTGTAAGCGCGATGGTCGTAGATTCGTATAAACAAGAAAAATAATGTTTATTTTCTTTGTTTTGCTTATCCAAGCGTATATTTAAACTTCCACGGCAATATACATTCAATACACCTAAATCAACGAATTCTCCTGACGATTAAACATAAAAAAAAATAAATGACATATTCAAATAAATGTGCATACAAAAAACACACGAAACTCCACCATTCCACCATCCCTTTCCGATAAACCAATAAAACCTTCACAACCACTTATTAGCAACGTGTTTAAACATTTACCCGAAGTCCACTTCCCAATACTTACTGCGCCTTTAATCCGCTACATAAACTGAGAACATCGATTAAAATCGTTCCGGTACTTTACGACTTTATTTCTGGCTAGCGCGTTTTCTTTGACTACCGTCAGTTAACTTGGGACCGAGCATTCAGCATCGGCGTGTATTGGATAAATATTAATAAAGCAGGCGGCCTCGTTTCTGGGAAGTCGGGAGGATCTTATTATAACCGCAATAGCACCTATAATTAGCAACATTGGGATTACTCGCGGCGTAGGTGCGTTGCGCCAGATCGATGTTACGTGGCGGCTACTCGAGTCGAATCCAACGTTTCTAATCGATCTGGAATGGATTGATTCGTTTGTGCGATTTGCCAAACGCTTTGTTGCTTGTTTTAAATATGGATATAATGTGTTTTATGTTGTGTTTAGAGTAATATTTCTGTCTAGCTTAATATATTATATAAGGTATAGATTTTTTTTTCAGCTTCACGCTGTATCTCGTGTGTAGCAGGGTAGGCAGAGAGAGCATAGTGTTAAGACACTCCGCTCCCCATTTTGCGTCGAATTTTGTAGGCAGCACTTGTTGAATAGAGGAATTCAACGATGCGCTTCACTTTTTGCCTTGACCTCAGAGAGAAGAAATGATAATTTAAATATTTCATTTCCTCAAGTGGGAGTCAAACCCACAACTTTTCACTCTTACAGACACACGCTTGTGCCCCTGCGCCCTGATTGGCCTCAAACATATTGCCAGTAACAAAAGCTGTTACAATGATAGATAAATTTCAGTGTGACAGAATGCAAAAGTTTAGTTTTATTTGCTAAAAGCATTGTACTTGGATGCTGTCTATGCGGTGGGGCTTTGATTTTGCTTATATTTTTTTTAATTATTTATGTGAAATTAGTATGGTTAAGGAGTCTACAAGTGTAAATATCTTTTGAGACGTCGATATTAATAGGTATATTTTAAACGAGATTTGCAATGTTATTGAAGTGATTGGGTGTTTATTACTGAACACTATTTCTAGTGACAGAACACTACATGTGATAAACCCCTAAAGTAGTTTTGTTGACGACCCCCTAGTATGACTTTACCTTTCAAGTTCAAAATACTCTTTATTCAATTAAGACTTTTCAACTCCTTTTTCTCACTTATATTAAATGGTATCAGCTTCACGCTGTATTATCGTGTTAAGACAATCCGTTTTCCACTTTTCGCCGAATTCTGGAGGCAACGCATATTGAGTGGTGGAACTCAACGCCACGCTTTTCCATGACATCAGAGTGAAGAAATGAAAATATGAATGTAAATAAATATTTCATCTCGTTGAGTGGGTATCGAATCCACAAACAGACGATTTTACATTCACACTTTGTGCCCCTGCGCCACGACTGGCCTCAATGGTCTGGCCTCATTCCTAGTGTTGTACAGGTTGTAGTTCGATTCCATCGATTCCGAACGAATAATGTCGAATTCTTCAGAATTTGGCGATTAAATGGAGAACGGAAGTTTCTTAATGGGAACAGAGTGTCATAATACTAGGTTCCCAGGTTTTCTTTGCCTACCCTGCTACGTACGGGTTACAAGGTGAAGGTGAAACTAAACAAAAACTATATTACTAAATTATATAGTAATAGCTAATCTTCTTATTACTAAATATAACATGAATAAATTAAAGCATTACGTTCTTGAATTATTAAATATTCAATATTAAACATAGTAGTTACTATCTTGAAGTACGTAATATATATATTATAATAATAAAGTATAGGTATAATTATGAGGATAAAAGAAAAAAAAATTAAATGAGGACCTATTGTGGCTGACATTTATTGATGTTTGTTTCTATGCCACAATTTTATATAGGTATTACAAAAATAAAATAAAAAAATCAGCTTCACGCTGTATCTCGCACATAGCAGGGTAGGCAGAGGGAACCTAGTGTTAAGACACTCCGTTCCCCACTTTCTGCCAAATTCTGGAGGCATTGCGTGTTGAGTGGCAGAACTCAACGCCGCGCTTAACCTCGACACCAGAGCGAAGAAATGGAAATATAAATTTAAGTAAATATTTCATCTCCTCGAGTGGGGATCGAACCCACAACCAGTCGGTTTTACAGTCACACTTCGTGCAGCTTCGCCACGACTGGCCTCATAGGTATTACAGCTTGGACATAAACTGTGAGAAGTCTTAATTAACTATTCCCGATCGTCACTTTAACCTTATGTTATCCCAAAAGTGTTCACCAGCACAACAAACAAAAGAATGAGTCAGGAGCCAACGACCGCCGCTCCGGGGTGATCTTTCGAATTCCCGAATAATTGTCGACGTAAGTAAGTTGGCGACGAAAATAACGCACGACGAGTCGTTCGCCCCCTAACAAATTAATTTTATTTTTATATTGATGAGCTACTATATATATTTGGATATTACTATTACACTGTCTTGAAGGTGGTTTATTTGTTATTTTGTTTGTTTTATAACAATCGCAGCTTTTCTATATAATGTTATTGGAACTATGGAAGAGTATTTTAAGGTTTTAAGATTTTTGGGACTATGATTTTCAGAGGGGTGATTTTATATGAGGGAAGACTAAATATAATGAATTAGTTGAAAAATAAAAGAATTTGATGATTGATCTCGATGCTTATTCAAGGTAGGTAGAACCAAATTTTAATACAAGGTCTTTTCTAATAATGTCAATAATAAAAACGTCATAAAAGGCCGTTGAAGCTATCGTGGTTCAGTGGGACTTTTTCTAAGTGTGAATACGGTGGTTGTGGGTTAGATATTACTCGTGGAAAATAATTATTTTTATTTTCTCACTCTAACAGCAAAGTGCGGCGTTCAGTTTTGCCACTCAACGCCGCACTTTGCATAAAGTACTTTCTGCCTAACCTGTACCATAAGTGTAAGCGTGAAGCAAAAAAATACTATAAAACAATATATTATGTAACAATTCAGTACATTTAAGAAATAAAAATCCCATTGTGCTTATGAATAAAATAATTTAGCCTTGCCTGGACAAATACATAGGAAAGAGAATTATTTAAAACCTAGAACATATATTTAAGTGTCAGCTACAAACAATTACCGATAAGGTCTTAATTATTACAATAACATACATTATTATCTATATATATAAAAGGACTTGTGCTGACTGACTGAGGTAAGACGCACGCAGAGCCGTAACCGCTGATGGTAGAAACGTGAAATTTGGGTAGATGTTAATTTTCATATTCTGGACATCCACTAAGAAGGGAATTTGAAAAATTTTAACCCTAAAGGTATGAAATAGGGGTTGAAAGTTTGTATGGATTTTTTTTTAATCTGTACCGATTTTTATAAAATTTGAAATTCAGACTCATAAAAAAATTTTATTGAACACATATTTCATGGTTTTTAAGAATTCACCCCCTAAGGGTTCAAATAAGGTTTTGAAAGTTTATATGGAAAAATCTTTAAATTGCCACCGATTTTTATAAAAAATTAAATTCAGACTGTTAAAAATATTTTATTGAACACGTGTTTCGTGGTTTTTGTAGAATTCACTCTTAATAAGCGGGCGAAGCCGCGCGCGTCCTCTAGTCACACATAAGCATTTAAAAAATTCAGACATACAAAAAAAAATATCGTACGATATATAAGAATTTCACTTTTTACAAAATACTGTACAAACAAACATTATTTCTTTAAAAATAATTGGCTTTCATTGTAGAAGAATGATCGTAATTTTATAGAAGATCACTCGGACCACTGACAGAAGGTTGAGAAGTGGTGTCTTGGCAATAAATATCAGAGTATAATGTCGCGCAACGATTGCGTCGCTTTGAATGCTAAACCCGTAGTGAGCTACAAACACACGCCACAACGGGAGCGGTGGATGTGGCAGGGAGGCGGACACACGGCCCACCGTGGGAAAACGCTCCAACTCTGGGAACGGATGTATCTAAATGGAAAACCATTTCTACTTTTTTTGCCATTTTTTTTTACATTTTTTTGCATGTTAGCCTCTTTTCAAAAAAAAATACTGTACGCTTAAAATCAATATTATTGAATAAGTTGTATGTACGAGTACATACAAATTCTTAATAATTTTCTACTATTTTCCAATCATGTCACGAGTACATGCTCTAGGTACATATATGCTCATTAGGATAATGATATTCGCGAATTACTACGTGTTTATATCCACAATACCTCATATCTTAGTGTGTCAGAATCGAGGTTACACACAAATGCAAGTATCAGTACGCCTCGGCGTGGCAACAACGATCACGTAGTTACAGTATTACATGTCCATCGAGCCTTGAGCTTTGAATTCTCATCTTTTAGTGCCGGCGATCCCCAAAGATTATATGAGCTAAGGAAGAGTAGAAGTCCAAATTATACTGGACGGTTGAGCGTGTAGCAGACGTCCGCACACAGTAACAGCTAACGCACACAGAAGCGCCTGACCGTGGCATTCCATCGTCATCTACGCTTACATGCTCACAGCGCACCTTATTAAAACGAGACGCGAATCGACGACTTATCGGGCAATTAGTCGCGGCCGGCGTTTAACACTGCAGCGTGGAGGAATCTTGTTCGGCTTACATTGACTTTTATCTTTTTTTATCTTAAATTGTTACTGCTGTTTGGGAACGACGAAATCTAGAGCCCTTTTTTGAGCAATCTTTAAATTACCGGCGACACTAATTGCTGCGGTTAATTACGGTGTACCGCGATGGTTTATTTTGGAGTAGGCTACTATTAAGTACAACAAGGCAATGGTCTGATAAATTATAAGGTTCAAGTTACGTTGGTACCAAAAAAATATTAGTTTAAAATAAAGTAAATAAGCAGCTATGTGAATTGTGTAAGTTCTGAAAGTCATCAATTCTATGAACGATATTTAGTAGCGGCAGCACGCGTGCGGGGCGGCGCGCGGCGGCGGGCGCAGTGCGCAGGCGCGGCTGATAACAGCTCGCGACTCGAATTATTCACGTGTTGTCAACTTATGAATTATTATTATTTAGTTCTGTTGGCGGCTTGAAAACTTTATTATTGTAATAAAATAACAACTTAATAAATTCAAAGCTACACGATAGTAAACATTCGAGGCAAATGTTTGCTAAGTTGTTGCTTTAATTAACATTTATTATTTACATTACTGTCATGATTTTTATTATTTTTATTATTTATTTTTATATTTATCTTTTTGATGCACCGTTAACAAAATTCGAGATTAATTAGTTTCCTTAACAGTATTCCAAGAAAAAATATATTTTACTTACACACAACAAATAAAAATACTATAGAATTTAAAATTATCCTACTGCAATTCTTATTAATTCCATATAAAAATAAAAATAAAAAACAGAGAATAAAGAAATGGAATACCTTAGAGATCTGATCCTACATTGACTTAGATCTAAACATAATGTATTTTGTTCTCGACATTTTTATTTTTATTTTAATTAATTAAATATACTTAAAGTACTCATTATTTAAGTAAGATAAGATATAAACAAAAGAAATTTAACACTAAAATTACTTAGTAACACCATATCCGTTACATAATTACCAAAAAAAGGGTAATAATGCGTGGTGACAAGTGGTTGGTAGCGCCCATTGATATTTACAGTTTACCGGATGTACAGGTATGTCATACGTTTTGTTTTGTAATTGCACGAATTCGTGTTAAAGAGCATAAAGAAATTAAATGAATACCTGTATTGCTTGCACTAATAATAAAGGACAAATAATACAAACAGACGTGACAGAAGAAAAAACTACTAGTCTACATAATTCTAGAAGAGAAAGAAAAAAAATAGAAGAACGTAGACTCGTAGTAGAAGAATGTAGAGACTCTGATCTACTATGTTGGGAGTACACTAGGTATACCATATGGGCTAGTTGTACAAGGTGATGTTCTTTCATAATATTTTTGACTGCTTGCCTGGACCCCTTCCGGACAGTTTCTTAAGAATGCTAACTTTATACCAAAAACAGTAATAATATACAGTAAATTAGTAAATTATATTCATAATATTTTTCATCACGTTATTTAAGAATTACTTTGGTATATGCACAATGTCATAAATGTCATATGTAATATTACAACAAGACCAAGATGTATATCTATAGACTAGGATTTTCGATAACTCACGCACTTTTCCTTCATTATGTAATATCACACCATATTTCAGATTAAAGATAAGTAATAGGGAAATATATAGTTTAAATCAATCAATTATATGTATAGTTATTAAATATGAATAATTTCAAACGTTAACAGCTACTAAATCAAATATAACGCTAATAGCTCCTTAAATCCTATCAACAAGCAAGTTTATATTCGTAAACAGTTAAAGGCGGCGGTAAATCTATTCGATTTCATATTCAATATGCTAAATATGTACCTTTTTCTCTAAATGCCTAAGTATATTAAAATTTATTGAGACCACCCGCGACGTAATTGACTCATCTAATCTATGTTTCTATTATATTCAGTCTGTGCTAATAAATAGTCATCATAAATTAGTTTAACAATAATAAATGTCTTTATCTAACCAATAAATAAATTATTCAAATGGTCGTATTGCACACTGAGTTTACAACTGCTGATTAGTTGGTAAGGTTAAATATAAATTATATGTTGTTAATTTACATATGTATGGCACAAGGTTTTATTTTACTGTTAAACTTAATGGATATAAAATCAGAGGTTCTAGTTTTAACTCAGTTATTATTGCTTATTATAACCTTAGTGCTAGAATGTTATTTATACCAAGCTATTTATTTTGTATTTTTTATTCTTTAAGTTAAAATATATATCTACATATTTTATATAATAATATAGATTTTCTTGTAACATCAGATATTTTTTGAGTTTCTCTATCTGCAAATAACTTTTACTAGTGTTCCAGCTGTTTCCAAAGAAAAATTCACAGTAACAATTGAACAGTCCTTAAATTCTCTTAGTTTTGTGTCAAAAGAAAACTACTTTGCAGAAGTCCTAAGGCTAAAATTAGTCCTATTTTTGGTTGCAGGTGGATTTCATATAGACTTTTAACGGATCTAGATGTAAATGTGTCTTTTTTATCATCTTAGCTTTAGAATAATAATTACCAAAACGGATATTTGTTATCATTGAAGGAAATGATTAGGAACAGTAATAATAACAGTAAGATGGCAGTATTGATATCTCTCAAGTTTAATGATATGATATTAGGGAACCCTTCAGAAATAATAACTTACAGCACATTGAAAAGACCAGTTGAAGAGACTTGACTGATTGACTCCGACAGGCTGAAATAAAATTATCAAGTTTTATTTCAATATGTTGATTACTTTAATGGAATTTTGTCTCTATTATATTATTTACATCTACATCTAAATTTATATAATTAAACTGATAGTTATTACTGTTAAATTCTAAGTGGTAAAATACTTTCCCACCTTGTGCCTTTAAATATTTATTTATAGACTAGACAAGACAAACGAGCGTACTTGTCACCCTATGGTAAATAATCACCGCCACCCACATGAAGGCCATTCTAGCTTAATAAGTGATAGGAAACTCCTGGAAAACTGCACACTATTGTGCAAGTACCGCGTATTCACACGGTGGGGATGATATTTGAATGTTTGACATACTGTTCGGTTAGACAATTCAGCAGCAGGAAAGATCGGCCGACTTCCACACAACAATTATAATACAAGTAGAGAATGCATAGCGAGAAAACATCTTTACGCAAAGCCAAAGTGCGTCACGGATTATTGGATTCCTAAAGATTCGAACAACACTACGTTGTATGCTATCAAATAGCTCAAGCTGGTACTGGAGCGGACCAGTCCAGAGTGAAGAATAGTATTCATCCATATACAGCGGAACCTGGCCATCTATATGGCCACTAAATAATTTGGCGTGATCTAACGATCACGCCAAATTATTTACTACGGTCTACTTCATTCTTGCACAAAATTTGATTTTATTGCTAGCACCATCTTATTAAAGCAATATATATGTATACATAATATTGTACAGTAAAGGGCCTTAACACTAGGCCCTCTGCCTACTCTGTTGTGATGTGAGATATACAGCGTGAAGCTGAAAAAACTTTATTATAATTTAAGCCAATTTTAATTCTAGTAATTGCACTTATAACTTTTTTGATATTATAAATTACGTAAAAATTAGGATGTGTAAATAACACACACACGCCACAATTTAGCCAATAATGACTAAACATCGTCCTATATTTACAAAAAAAGGATGATAATTCTTTAAAGCTCTTTTGTTTACATACAATTTGGATAAATAACTAAAACTCATCTCAAGAATCTAACACCTACGCTTGAAGAGATAAATTTCCTCGTTGTTTCTACATCTCCTTTATATATTGAAATACTTGATACACGGTAGGCTCTCGCTTATGTACAGCGTGGTACAAGTCATAAGGTAATTTAACATTTTGTTATTTATATATATTTTCTAGTGATAAAAAAATGATTTGTACTGGTATTAGATGAAGTTTTTATTAATTATAGTCATGATATAATTGTAGTTTTCACCCAAACCCAAACTATTTGCTTTTTTCATTCAATATTCATATTCATATATTTACTTACATTAGATTTACCTAAGTAGATCATTTAAAAAAAATAAAATAATTAATTAGCTTCACGCTGTATCCCGCACACAGCAGGGTAGGCAGAGGGAACCTAGTGTTAAGACACTCCGTTCCCCACTTTCTGCCGGATTCTGGAGGCATTGCGCGTTGAGTGGCAGAACTCAACGCCGCGCTTAACCTCGACACCAGAGCGAAGAAATGGAAATATAAATTTAAGTATATATTTCATCTCCTCGAGTGGGGATCGAACCCACAACCAGTTGGTTTTGCAGTCACACCTCGTGCCGCTGCGCCACGACCGTCCTCAGATCTAGATCTAGATCTAGATCTTTTACTTTCCACCAATAATAATTTTAGTCTGATCTGTTGTATGATCGTTCGTTTTGAAAGCTATTCGTTTGTTTATAACTTTTTATAAATAAAAATATAAATTTACTCATCTTTACATAAAATTCATTTATCGTACATACAGTACTAAATTACAAAATCGTATGAACTTGGACCATGCACGAACTAGACATGCGTATACCACTGCCACTATGCAGGCCATACTCGCAGTCAATGAACTGGCAGGGGTCAGGTGAAATTATCTTGAACATACTTTATGCGACATCTGACTCATAGTACGGTATTAGATTTGATCTTAAAGACTACACTACTTTAGTCACTAATCTCGTTTATATTATTCTTATGGTGCGCCGTTATACATTAGTTAAAGCTTTCGTCGAGTTCTTTTTCTATAATATTATTATAGATATTGTTAGTCTTATAAAGATAGAGATATAAATCTATATTTGTTTTATTTAAGATTGTTATGACATTATTTTTTAATGATTTCTCTTTTTTTTTAAAAAAAAAAATTACTGTAGAATAGAATAGAATAGACTTTTGACGTTGACGCATATACTGATCGCTGGTGTTACAATATTTTATCTGTAACATGAAGCTATCTGTAGCATTAATGTCAAACATACATCTTATATTTTTATATCAGATTTAATATTTTAGTCTAGATATACCTCTACCAACTGATTTTGACTACTCACTCAAACTCTCGTTCAATGACACACGCCCTGTCGGACTCGCTGCGACAGAGCAATCGACCAACTATCAGTGCTGTCTCTTTATGTACATATTAATTTTAATTTGTATGATATTTTCTTTGAAATATAGTTTTAAAGTAATAAATTTAATATTATGATATATTTAATAACAATTCTAATTAATTTACCATTGACCTTTGTGTATAAAAAATGTTGGGAACTTAATCTATACGAGTCTAGCATTAGTGACAAGTTTATGGTTATTTGAAATTTTACATAAAATATACTAATTTATAATTAATGCCTAAATTAACTAAATTGTTTAGCTTCACGCTGTATCTCTCACATAATAGAGTAGGCAGAGGGAACCTGGGAACCTCGTGTTAAATTCCGTTCCCATTACGCCACCTCCGTTTCCCACTTTCCACCGAATTCTTGAGACGTTGCATAATGAGTGATGCAACTCAACGCCGCGCTTTGTTTCGTTATCAGGAAATGAAAATGTAAAACATTTCATTCCCCCGAATGGAAACTAAACCGAAAACGTTTGTAATCCTGTACCACGACGGCCTCCAGTAAGTATTAAGTAAATATATACTGTATCTAATCAATATATCTTCGATACAGGTGTACATATATGTAATGTACGTTACATTACATATGTATGTCTACCGAATTACAGTTAATGTATCTACATACAGACATTCCCTACGTCTCGCTATATAAACGTAGATCCATAGTTTGTGTAATAAAACCCAAGATAGCTATGGCTAGCTATACTAATCCGGTACAAACGCTCTACGTTAAGTTTAATATACTTACCTTAAAATTAGATTTATACTGGAGGACGGTCAAATAACAAGCATGAGGACTATCCGGAGGGCATGTATGAAGAGGTTGATGACAGTGAACGAGGCGAAAGAGGTATTCAGAGATTGTAGTGTTTGACTCTCCGTTCTCTCTGACAGGTACCGCTAGGAGTACAGCTTGAAGCTAAGTTAAGTTAAGTTTTAAGTTAAAATTAGCTTAGTATATTCCTATGTTTATAAATCATGGAATTAGCGTTAATATAAAAAATATTATAATAAATAAATAAATCAGCTTCACGCTGTATCCCGCACACAGCAGGGTAGGCAGAGGGGACCTAGTGTTTCCGCCGAATTTTGGAGGCATTGCATGTTGAGTGGCGGAGCTCAACGCCGCTCTTTGCCTCGATAGAGCGAAGAAATGGCAATATAAATTTAAATAAATATTTCATTTTCTCGAGTGGGGATCAAACCCACAACAGTCGCGTTACAGACACACCCTTGTACCCCTGGGCCACGACGGCCTAAATAAAAATATGTAAAAAATATTAAAGAAAAGCAACAATATTTTGAAGCAATTCTTATTACCTAATAGTTAATAATGCGCAGTTATACCAAGAGCTTTCTCTTTACATAATGATTGTTTACAATTCGCTTCGTTGACGAAATCAGTGCATCACGTTACGTAAGAAATCTTGGGTAAGTTCTGTCGAAGTACACTATTAGAATACTTCAGAGTTCTTTCTTTCGACATACATAAATTATATATCTTGGTTTCATATTGATTTACGCTTTACTTCACTTGATCGATTGATATATATGAATGTATCAAGGTAGGCAGAGAGAACCTTTTTTATCGTGAGGAACCCAATTACGAAACCCTAGTGGGGACTCGAGCTGGTTATATGGGACTCATGAACCGGATGTAGGCCATCCATACTACCTACTAAAATATAACAGTGCTCCTCCTCGGTCGCCACATGCTGGTATCACGGCAGCCATAGCCCCCGCGGAGGTAGAGAGAGCCTAGTGTAAAGACACTGTGTTCTCCGCTGCCTGACAGAATTTCAGACTTTGTGTGTTCAATGGCGGAGCTCAAAGCTTTATGCTTTTTCCCCAAGGCTTAGTGATCACAGAGAGACGTTGTTCCACTCCGTACCGTGAATTCGGATCGTAGATCCGATCCTATGATTATTCTATCCGCTCCAATATAAATATTTTATAATATTATTTTCTCCTTACATTTTAGAAAAGATGTTGCCTAATTATATACGATCCTATTAGATTGCCGATATCTACGTGTTTAAGGTTTTTTTACTGTATTTTATGTTCCCAAAAAATTTAAAATTTAGATAAATTTGCATGTTTGTATGCAGATAATGTATTACAAAATGTACTCGCTTTGAATCAAATAAAAAACTTAAAATACCCTCAGTCTGAGAAGTTCACGCGCAATATTGAAGTGATCGTGAATAAAAAGAGATGTGCCAACCAAAAATGTATATAAAAATAAACGGCAAAGGTTTTACGGAGTGAAATCTACGTGGAAATATCAACGTGGCTCGTACTCCGATGACGAGTAGCTAGGGATGGGAGAAATCGCTCCCTGTTAATTGCTTGTCGATATTCTGATTCATTTTCGGACAAAGATTATTAATGAATATTTTTAATATCCGCTCTAGGGTTAGTGGAGCATGCTTCTACGTTCTGAAATGATTTGTAAAAAAAAATTTACCTACAAATATTTCATAAATAGTTTTTTTTTAATATTATTTAATAATCTTTGCTTTATTATAAAGTAGAAAAAAAAAGATTTGTTTACTATAATGTCTTGTAATTTTTAAAACTAAAATATTACAAATAGTGATCCACAACATCTTTGATAATAAGTTTATTATAGTAGTTTATTATAGTCGTCACAGTTTCCAATAATTTGCATATATATAACATATAAAAAAAGCTCAAAGCTTAAGCAAGTTCATTCTATTTCAATATTTTTACACGAACAACGTAAAAGACTTCACATCTCTAAAGGCGGTTGAGTTTTCCGTTGTTGCTTTTTTCCCATTTACGAGTTTCACAGCGACCGTTGCCTGAAACTTACACGTACAGAATATAAATGTTATGTATCGTTGTCTCTTTCCCACTCTATGTTATTGTAATTTCCATCTCGCTCTTTCTACGGATAAAAATGTGCTCTCGTTACAGCTTCAGTTGGAAATAAAGTAAGTACTGTTGAGTTCGAAAGGAAATAAAACCTTAAAAGAATTACCTTTTAGGTTCATTTTATATAATTTTTGACAGTGATTTATACAATTTTCAAATAGTCTAGTGAAAATGTTGTCTTTTTCGAACCAGTTGCATTTAAAATCCTCTATCCCTTTTGGGTGGCCGTTGTGACGGCGTATCTAAAATCATCTGGACCAAGTAAAGCGATTACTCCGGAGCCGACCTTATGAAAATGTGCAAACTTAATAATTCTGCAATTTGTATGGCAATTTCTCGGTGTGATTTAATACTTACTCTTAGTTACTGCTGAAAATTAGGACTGACTTACAATTTATGGACGTTGTATTTTATTCTAGATTATTTTAATGTTAAATGTTTATTTTTTTTCATCCAATTCTCTCTCTCTCTCTCGACTTGTTTAAAAAGATATATAAAACAACCTGCCAAGTATCAATTCCTTAATTACTAAATAGTTTCACGTTCCTGCATGTAGTGGGGTAGGCAGAGTGATCCTAATGCTTAGACACTCCGCTTCACTCTTTCCACTGACACCAGAGAGAAAAAATAAAAATATCATATATTTCATTTTCTTTAGTGGGAATCGAACCCACAATCTGTCGCCTTTACAGTTACACCCTTGTGCCACTGTGTCACGACTGGCCCCTTATATATCTTATTTGATGTAACTAATCTTTAATGTAACTTGTATTGTAAAAATAGATCAAAATATCAAAAGATAAATATAAGCGTAAGTATTCTTAAAAACATAATAGAATATTTTAGTTTAACAATTACATAAATATAGGTAAAACATAGGAAGCCAATGAATTGTCCGCAAACCGGGAATGCCAGGAGTCAGGAGACCGCTCAGAACCGGTCCTATTGCACTGAACTATTTGCACCTTCACTTAGGTCTAAAAATAATATGCGAGACTATATTATTCTTGGAAGTCAATTTGAATTAATTAATATATAAATGTAATAAAAATATATGTATTTACAAATATATCTTGAGAGTTTTTAGTTTATAATGAAATAAAGAAAACAAAGATAACTACTTAAAAAATATATGAAAATTCTTGTTTGTTCCGAAAAATTGTAAGAAATTCTAAAAATATATAAACTTTAACACTGCAACACTGTTAGAAAACTAAAGAGGTGGTTGGCATAAATAGACAAACTGATAAAGATGATCCTTTATTTCCAAGTATTATTTATTACCCAATATAGTACGTCCTAAATAAAACATTGTGGTTTTCGAGATTTTGAGCATTCAAAAAAATATTTAACTAAATACGATATGCGCAAGAAAATGCCTGAAAAAAATTGTTCCACGTGTCAAAAACTGAAACGTAAAAAAAATAGTTTTCAATTGACGTTGCCAAATAAATTGAGTGAAACGCTTTGTAAAAGACAGAAAAGTTCTTGATGTGGAACGAGTGTGTTTTTTGAACATTTTGCTGATCAGTTTCACGCTGTATATCGCACAAAACAAGGTAGGCAGAAGGAACCTAGTGTTAAGATACTCCGTTTTGTTGAAATTTAGATATTTTGTATAGGCAACATCTAGGAAGTGTTAAAATTTAAGGACATATGAAATAACCTCCTCCTCTCCCTGCTGCATATTATGTAATATATATCTCTATATTAACATAACAACAAGCATTGATTGTCAACTGCCTCTGATCTCTCTCATATCTATGTATATACCTACAAGTACATATACAGTCGTCTCGTGTCATACGTAGTCTATCCCACTCCATTCACTTAATACCAATTCTGCTATACAATCATAAACTAGTTTAATATTTAGTAGTTATTACTGTAACACCTTAAACTTAAAGTAATTAACAATAGACACGATTCTCTTGAGATGTAATAAACAGCACAAATAAGTCAACTTCGCTCAAGTGGCTCGGTTTAACGTTTAAATTATGTATTAATACATATTGCAAATTACTTCCTCAGTTTTAACACTCACCTACAAGTGCTGTGAAACAATATGAAAGTATTTAGATGAAAATCCAGTCCTAGGATTTTATTTTGGTGTTGTAAATGTACAACACCAAAATAAGAAAAATATTAAAAAAAATATAAACATGTCTTATAAACTTTGCAAATATTATAATATTATTCTCAGGTTTTTGGACTTTTATAATTTTTTGCTTGATAATTTCGTACTTACTCAGAAAGCTTCGCTATGAAGACTCGTGCTGTATTGCGTGTGCGCATCAAAACGATTTCAAGCTCTAAAATTTCATCAAATTCAAATATATTTTCGTCCAAAGTAACTTTACATTTTTTATTTTTTTAATATTTATTTTTAATTTGAGATTCTACGCATCTTTATAATAAATAAATTCACTACTCAGTTGGAATGTAGTGTTTTCAAATATACTGGAACTGTAAAACTGGAGTGTCAGTCGGCCGCTAAGATCTCTTGCTTATCTCACAAAATACGGCAGATGCTTAAATATAAATACTGACTCCTGAGACTTGGAAGGAAGCTTTAGAAAATACAAGCTCTTCTGTGAATTTGCATTTATAAGGATCATACGTAACGTAAAATCTCATCGTTCACCGTTCCCGTAGGAAGTTTCCCGTTTCGGGCAATTCTCTCTTAGTGCTCACCATCGTAGCGAGGAGAACACTGCCAAGGAATCTACATGCTATGCCTATTTAAGTATTCGACGCTACATACCTTGGACTGTCTGTGAATCGCTCAGTGACTGAAGAGTTTTTTTATATATATATATATACATATAATGTCATTGCCTTAGTAAACACTAAGGCAATGACATTAATTTAATGCATCATAAAAGTGAACATGATTGGCAGAAAGGATTACCATGATAATGGTAAATGTGGAAACCCACTACCACCTTAGATCGACCTTAGTTTACCAGATTGTCAAATCTGTAATTGTCAAATTACATCAAGCTGAAACATTAAAAATGTAAGTGAATCGATTATTCCATGTTCTATCTGGAAACTAGTTTATGACTCCATCAATTATGCCTAAGCATATTCTAATTACAGTAATGGCGTTAGCATGGAAGGAGGGAGGCGGGAGGGGAGGGGATATGGGGAGTGGGGGGTGGTTGCGTGCCCTGACATGCGGATATGTGCTGACCGGTAAATAAGCGGTAATTATGTACGTTTTCACGAATGAATTAATTAACTGAAAGCTTTTAAACAATAAAATCGTTATAGGGCCATGTCATTCGTATTATCAACTATACACAAAGGTATGCTCGGTAAAATCTGTGTAGTGGGATTTGTGAGTGTAAATGTTGATGGATGTTTTTTTTTATGATGTTACAATCGATTTTTTTTTGTCGCTACTACTATTAAAATTATTGTATTTGATTGTAACATTGAATAAAATATATAATAATCTTAATGCAGATTTAGTAATTTTATAATTTAATAGCTTAGATAGTTGTGTAAATTATATAAAAGATCTAAACTTAAAAGTTACCAGTAATACCTTCAGAAATATATATCCATACATATTAATATAAAAGATAAAAATTTAACTAACAAAACACTCATCTACAGTTAATTTTATAGGACCTAAGCATAAGTAACGTCATATTGAACGAGTATGTCGTCATTGTAATTAAGCAAAGGAGGCGCCGGAAGACGGAGGGTTGCGCCTCCGAGAATGTTCAGGGATCTCATTTCCATGCAAATGAGGATAGAATGTGTTATACTGCCGTTGGAGGCACTCAATGCTGCGGCAACATGGACCACGTCGATCAAAACTAAACCTTAAAACCTATGGACTAGAATTCAGGTAAATCGTCCAAAGGATCTTTAGTGTAATAGTATAATGTCGAACTGTCTATTTCCATCATTCACCAAATTGTTCTCAACATTAAAATTGTCTTTCTGTTCTGCTACATGTACTATATATACATATAATACCTAATTTACTAATGTAAAAATTAAAAAATTAGAAATATATGATAAATAATACAAAATAACATTTTATTCCTAAAATCCCACACTACTAGTATACGGTACAAAGCTTCTTGATGTCATAACTTAAAATCTACATACATAGTGTATTTGCATTACTGTTTTCATAAAATCATTTTGTACTTTATATTCTTTATTATACGGTTCATATTAGTTTAACAAAGTTTTATTACAGTCTTCTGAGACGAAGTTTCTACGGCAAGTGCAAGGGACACTTAACAACGGGCAAAAATTTCATACGTTAATTGTATGTACATGTGCAAGTCAAAGCTTAAACTTGAACATTTTATATTTGGATTTATATTTATATAATCACGTATTTATATAAATATAAATAGTAGTATAAGTTAATATTAGATTTTATTATTATAAACTGTTTTTAATTTTCAGGTCAGTCATGGCGCAGGAGGACCAGGGTGTGACGCGCGACAGGTTGTGGTTTCGATTCCCACTTGATTTAACAATTTTCATTATTTGAATTTCTTTTCTGTTTTTGAGGCAAAGCGTGGCGTTGAGTTCCGTAAAAATCGGCTTAAAATGGAGAACGAATTGTTCACTAACTAGGCTCTGGCTGCCTTGCTTTGTGTTGGCTGCTGTATCCTATTATATACTTTAAATGTCTTATAAATTAGTTCAAAACATTTTAACTTTTAGGACATTGTATTTTGCAGCAGAAAATTGTATAAAAGCACGTAAGTTTTTCTTTAGTCATTTATTAAAAGCTATACTTTTGTAGGTATATACGATACTATAAAAGTCATGTGGACCTTTTCCTATAACCTTTACCTTTATAAAATTACAGCGCAACTATACCTTATTCGATACACCGTGCTATTTTTATAATTAAGTAAAACATGTAAAAATACTCTATAAGCTTATTTTGCTATAATTTTGATAACAAAAAACTAATCAAAAATTGATTATTATACATCAATTATCGGCCATATGCAGTATCAGTAATGTGTCCAGGCGACCCGTTTTCAACGGGAATGTCCCGTTTTTCTGAAATAGCATGTCGTCGGACAAATCACGTTTCGCCGCGCCGATTATAGCAGTACGAAATTGTTATAAAAAAAGCTAGGATTATTCACTTAAAAATGGAAAGATCCAATATTTTTGCTAATTCTACCTATAAAAAATCGCAACCTCTGTACATTTTGAGGCTAGCTACGTCTGAAAAGCCGAAATAACAAAAGCATGCTTCTAAAGAAAAACGAAAAACCCTAAAATTAATAGATTGAGATTAATTGATTGAGGCCGTCACGGCCCTAAAATAAATAGACGACATTAATGCCACGACAGCAAGGATGTGACTGTAACGTGACAGTTGTAGGTTTGATCTCGAATCGAGAATTAAATTATTATTTATTAATATATTTTAATTTTTTCGCTTTGGCACCAAGGCAAAAGCCCGGCATTGAGTTTCGCTACTAAACACGGCTGAAAAAACGGAACGGAGTCTCTTAACACTAGACCCTATGTCTACAGCAGGCTTGCTTTATGCGGGATACAGCGTGAAATAAAAAAATAAAAAATGAAATGTCAAATATTAATACTACTACTACTAGCTTTACACCTTATCCCTAGCGGGGTAGTCAGAGAGAACGGAGCGCCAAACGCTACGGTCTCTACATACCTCTTTCGCCTGTCAAATGGTATTTTTTATCACAATAATTAAAATTAACGAAAAACTAACCGATGTCCCGTTTTAAGACGAAATAAGCATGGTCACGTCAAGTATAAGCCGAATGCACGGGCAACAGTGTCGGTGCGAGTCGTTACGACATCTGCCGAGAACGCACGTGCTATGAACACCTTTTGTCTCCGTCCGTCCGCGCTCAACTTTTTTACAGTCCTATTTTTACTATGTTCTAATTTTAGGTGTGGTATTTTATTTAAATTAACATATCAGAAAATACAGCTACGTTATTTTTTTTTCATTCTTCATCACAATTATCAATAATTATAAAAATATAAGCAGGAATCGCGATAATATAATTGATATGTTCAAAATATGAAAAGATATTATTTCATATATGTATGTATAATTTTTTCTGTCTTCTTATCCCTTAAATATGCCGAAAAATAAAAAAAAGATAAGAATTGGCTTATTGCTAAAATTTAATTAGAAAGCTTTCAAAAATCCACAAGTGATTGCAGTATATTACATTTTATTTCATACAAAATTTTACACTAAAACTAAATTTAATTGGTTTCGATTAACTTCAGCTTAGCTTTCTTTTGGACTAAAATAATCCATTCAAAAGCAAAATGGAACAAAACTCTAGATAAGCTTAGGTATTTAGAAGTAAAATATATGTAAATATGAACGTTTATAGTGACAAATAGCATGTAATAAATATATTTATGTATCAATTACGGAAACGCGTTTCCATCATAGCTACTAAGACGAAACCGATAATTGTTTATTTCATTTATTAATTCGAATACTAGACCTATTATAGTTTCAAATAAATTATTTTATTTAAAAAAAATGTAGTAATCTATAAATGTAGCAGTGTGTCGTGTGCAGCAGTATACTACTGTATTATTATTTCCGGTTTTATTTGATATATAATAATATTAGCAAACAGATACATAAAAGTACAAAAAAAGACGAATTGGGGAACAGAGTGCCTTAACACTAGCTTCTCTCGGCCTATCCTGCCATATACGAAATGCAAAGTGAAGTTCAAAAAAAATCCTTTAATTCTATAAATATTGACTTTTACAAGCTACTAAAAATATATTATAATATAATTTTTGTGTAATCAAATAGCTTGAACAACTATTGAACATTCCACAATAGACGAGATAGAGTACTGTGGAAACGTTATCTATACAAATGGCTTTGTTTCTTAAGCAGGTGATCTTAAGGCAGGTGCTGGGGTAAATTATTTTTTCAGTTTTATTTTTGTAATTATATTTTTATTATATTTAAACGAGAAAGTAAATGTCACAATAGTTCTCTGTACCTCATAGGGAGGCACCACATTGGGCTTTGCTTGCTTTTCTTTAATAAACTTAAAATATGTAGTAGTCTCTGAGGAGTGACCGCAGTCGATATTCTTAGAAAATATGGAAGATATGTTCTTTGTTTTTCTATAACTTAACATAAAACGTAAGTTGGGTAAATTTATTATTTTAGCTTTACATATGTATAAGTAAATAGAGTTTTAACCTTACAAGGCTTACTCAGCTGTATACTTCTTAACTCTATTTATAACATACCATACCATTCACAGTTTTATATCGTTGAAGAATTAATTTTTTGAGGTCAGTCGTGGCGCAGTTGCATAAGCGTGTAACACAAAAAGAGGCATAAGGTTGTGGGTTCGATTCCCACTCGAGGAAATTAAATATTTAACATTTTCACTTCTTCTGGAGGCATTGCGTGTTGAGCTACGCAACTCAACACGCAATGCCTCCAGAATTCACAGCCGACCCTGCTACATGCGGGATACAGCGTGAAGCTAAGAAAAAAAATGTGGGTACATGTGATTTTATTTAATTCATATTTATATTGTAGTGAAATCAAGTAAATATATGTAACAATTTCGAAACTAAAAAGAACAGAAAATTTGATTACTAACGATAAATTGTTCTGGAGTTACGAAAATTAATATTTCCTCACGAGTTTTCTAATAGCAAGTTATATTAGCTTATCGTGTTTTTGATCGTAAAACTATACACGTGAAGAATTGTAATTAGTTTTATCAAGGAATCACAAAGAGTTGAATAACAAAATAAAATATATGACATTTCAAGTATTGGCCAAATATTATATAATAATGTTGAAAATAATATTAAAGCCAGTCATGGCGCAGGGGCAAAAGATGTGACTGTTAAATCGACTGGTTGTGGGATCGATCCCCACTCGCGGAAGTGGAATATTTATTTACATTTATATTTTAATGCCTCCAGAATTCGGCGGAAAGTGGGGAACGGAGTGTCTTAACACTAGCCCCTCTGCCTACCCTGCTGTGTGCGGGATACAGCGTGAAGCTGATTGAAAGTAACATTTATTTTATTAATGTTATTTTTATTTGTGTAAATATTTTCATTTTTAATGTTGGATGCTTTTGAATAAAATAAATAATTTGTTTAACAATCTTATTACCTCAATTAGTTGGTTCATTAACCAACCCTGCTATATAAAAGATACGACGTGAAGCTAATAAATAAAAAAAAAGATGAATTAAAAAAAACCAACCAATTTAGATCACATTTATTCATTGTGCCTATTGTTATGAATTGTTAATCAAATATAACACTCAAATCGAAGTGTATCAGCCCATAAACGAGGCATATGTTCAACACCTTTCATAACCGGTCGAACGAAGGACATCCGCTTTTTGGAGGGTAAAAAAATCGGGTTCGACATTCTCACAGGAACCAATGCGTATCCGGTGCGCGGGCGCAGAATAAAAACGATCATTTGTTAGTGTCTGTATAAGCCAGGTAAATTGGGATGTTTGTTGTTCATCGCCAAATCTTAACTGCTTATAATTGCTTATAGCTTGATCTTGCTGTAATATTATTTCTCTATTTTATTTTTATTATGTATTATCATTATTTCAATTATAGTTACCAAATTATAAAATATGAGGCTTATTGTGGCACAACATGTGACATGTGAATGTTGTGAGTTTGACTCCCACACGACGAAATCAATATTTAATGTTTTAATTTTTTGGCTCTGGTGTCATAGGCATAGGCATAGCGCGGCGTTGAATTCCGCCACTCAACACGCAATGCCTCCAGGAATTGGCAGAAAAAGGGGAAAGGGGTGTCTTAACCCTAGATTTCCATTGTACGTGCAGCTAAATAAAAAATTAAATAAAAAAAATTGATCGTCTCAATACAGTATGATGACCTCTAATCTACATACACACAAATGACTTCCACGCTTGGACAGCAACTATAATTCTAGCCTCTCTTCACAAAGAACTCAGAAGAAGAATCTTTAGCAATACACCTTTATGGTTTAGAATTGAATAAGAGTATGTGAATTACTTGAAATTGTACTGTCCGTGAGTTTATAATAGGTAAGTGAAAGGCTGGGTACGTGAGAAAAGCAACGCCTAATTTAACAATACTATATTTTGCCGTCTTCTCGACCAATGATCGATCTACCTGAATATTTTATTACAACCGTGGCATTCAAAGTGATTGTAAAGTTACCACATTGTAGTACTTACTTAGAGAATCCGTTCTTTTGTTGTACATTTGATGTTTTGAGAATATTGTTGTATTTGGGATTTGGGAGTGTTATCTGATAAAAGTTCTATTAATTATTTTCTATGATGCTAATAACCTCAATAAACCAATGAGGCCAGTTGGTGCAGGGGCACAAAGTGTGACTGTAAAGTCGATTGGTTGTGGGTTCGATTCCCACTCGAGGAAATTAAATATTTATTTACGTTTATATTTGCATTTTTTTGCTCTGGTGTCGAGGCAAAGCGCGGCGTTGACTTCCGCCATTCAACACGCAATGCCTCAAGAACTCGGCGGAAAGTGGGGAAAGGAGTGCATTAGGTTCCCTCTGCCTACCCTGCTTTGTGCGGGATACAGCGTGAAGCTGATTTAAGTTTGATTTAATAAAACATTTAATTTAATTAAAATAATAACGTCTAAAGGCTACTACTTTTACAATTCCAATAAATGTATGTACAATCTACGTTGTTACTACAAAGTCAGGCGATTCCATATTTAACATTTCATGATTGACCCGGCCTGCGCGACCTTACACAACTCCAAGGACTGACTTGTGGATGTCAATATTGACGTAAAGGCCGCTACGTATAGAATAAATAATAATGTCGCTGTATACTGGGAAAAATATAATTATTTCACAATTTAAACACTTCTAAGCTATATTCATAAATAAAATCAAAATCAGCTTCACGCTGTATCCCGCAAACAACAGGGTAGGCAGAGGGAACATAGTGATAAGACATTTCCACTTTCCGCCGAATTTTGGAGGCATTGCGTGTGAGTGGCGGAATTCAACGCCGGGGTTTTAAAAGAAAATATTAAGAAATAATAATTTATTCCTTGGAGTGGGCATCGAAACCACAACCGTCGCATTTCAGTCACATACTTGTGCGCCTGGGCCACGATGGCCTCTCATTCTAATATACTATTACTGAATATCACGTAAAATATATTACACTAACGTACAGGTTATATTGGGCCCAGTCATGGTGCAGAGGCTTTATAGTGTGACTTTAAACGCAACACGGCAGCATGTGGGTTCAATTCCCACTCGAGAAAATGAAATATTTATTAAAATGTATATTTCTATTTCTTTTCTCTTTTGTCAAGGCAAAGAGCGGCATTGAGTTCCGCCACTTATCACGCAATGCCTGCAGAATTCGGCGGAAATTGGGGAACGGAGTATCTTTACACTAGGTTCCCTCTGCCTACCCTGCTGTGTGCGGGATACAGCGTGAAGCTGATTTTTCACTTTGCTAAGGTTATATTGAGCTCAGTCGTGGTGCAGGGGCACAAAGTGTGACTTTAAACGCGGCAGCATATGGTTTCGAATCCTACTTGAGGAATTGAAATATTTAATATTTTCATTTTCTTGAGTTCCGCCATTCAACACACAGTGCTCCCAGAATTCAGCGGCAAATAGGGAACGGAGTGTCTCAACACTCGGCTCCGTCTGCCTATCCTAGGGTGTGCAGGATACAACGTCACGCAAAAAAAAGAGCTATGTACTCTTATGTAGATGAACATAAACAGAATGGTCTATAAAAAAAATATACAAAAACAGGAACTACAAATATTACTGAACGTTCTATATTGTAGATATTACACTTCGATTGACCTCTATCTATTTCCTTTGTTGCTGACTGGCGCTTTAAAATACCGAAACATTTTCATACGATATCACGAACAATGACTGAAACGGCAACATACTCGCATTCCTCTGGATATAAATATTCTATGATTTCCCCGTACGTCCACGTAAAAGAAGATCGAAAATAAAATCTCCCAACGGGTGGAGGGGTTTAATCCCTGAACATATTACGGGGGTGCCAGGTCGACTCTAACAACTCGATTTTTTTTTGTGATAGTCGACTAGCACTAAGATGTGTATTGTTATAATTACTAGTGATGATATTAATAATATTTTCGATTTCGATATACAGTTTATTAGATAGTATGAGTTAAGGGCACTTGCCTTTTTATTCTGGCAAATACTTAAAAATTACAAGCTAAATTTAGTAAAAAAATATATTAGCGAATATATTGTGATGTCAGCCCTTGAGTAAATTTACACAGTATCATACGTACGTACGTAACCGACAAGAAATAATAGTTGTAGATTTTCAGTACAGTTCATTTATTTTAAGTATGTAAATTAAAATCTTATTAAAATTAATTATGAAAAATATTTTAAATGTAAATATATTCAAAAAGTACGTAATCGTAGTGTACTCAAGATAAGTATTCTATATGCACAGTATCAACAAATGTGTTTGGTTCAGCTTCCGAAATGGCTTTTCTATTCAATTTTCGATAGAGATTTTTTTACGAACCCGCAGTTTTGCGTACGGCGGAACCAATAAATCTCCTCTTGAGGTAAGGGGCGAATTAATCACCCGACAGATCGGGCAACCAATCTAGAGATCAAAACGTTTCAGCTTAAGTAAAGTCAACTTTAGTCAGTTACAGTTGAGTTGAAAGTCTTTCGTATCACTCGCGTTTATTTACTGCAAGAAAGGTGAAAATAAGAAGTGGGAATAAATAGTAAGGCCTTATTTGGTGGTACACTTGGAAGAGATTAAAGCGTTCGGGATCAGCAATAGAAAATAAATTAGGGAAAGTCAGAATTCTTGATTATCTAACACAATCTATGTTCTTGAACGTTGTACACGTAGCTACGTAAATATAAATATTTTTTTGTAGATTCACTCTGTCTCCAACACCTAGCACGGTAAGCAGAGAGAATCCTCCAGAATTCGACGGAAAGGGGAACGGAAGTGTCTTAATGGCAACGGAGTGTCTTAACACTAGTTAAACACATTATTATAAACATTCAGTATATTATCACGATTTTCACGTAAATATTACGCTTAATGTTTTAGTATTCAAAATCTGTGGTCCAACGAGCATGAGGTAAAATTTAAATCTGTGTTACGTTGTTTCCCGCCTATTAAGGACAGGGCAAATGGGTCGGTGGGCGGGCAGCTATCGGGCACGTATTAATAAACAAGCCAGCTAAGGGCATCAGTCAAGTAACCTTGAGACGCATATCTGTGACTTTATACTTTATTGATTTATGTCACAAAAACTTTTATACTTTATCGTAATTTACTATTTGTTTTTAACTGGCATATTGAAATTTACTTAAATTCCATAAAAAAAAATGTAAAAGGACAAAGACAGTAAAGAACACCCAACAATTCACATTAAAGAGGATGATCGTTACAGAGAGCAAATCCCCAATTCGCTATAAAACGTCGCGTCGAAAGTGGGTGCCCCGCGCCGAGGAAAACGTTGTCATTCAAAATCAGACCACGTGTACAATATTTCATCATCAGGAAGGGTGGTGGATCCGAGGCGGCCCTCTCGCCCTCCCGCCTCCCGCGCCCGACCCAAAAAGTCTATCTGCGCTTGACATGGGAGGAAACGGGACAGATTAACCGTAGTGAAGGGAACAAAGCTAAATATGTTTCAAGCTGATACTCACCCCTGTACAGTGCGCGGAAAAGTTGTGGCCACTTATTTATGCTTTAGTTAAGCAAGCTGCCGATGGAATTTTCATTGCAGTAGTAATGCCGCCGGCTGATGTTTTTAGGTCAAATTAAGAAGTTGTTGTTGAACATAGTGGTGCGGTATGGAAAATGGCAGCGTAGTTATCATTTCAATTATATTTTCAACTAAAAGAAAAATAAATTAATATTTTATTTATTGAAAAAAAATATTTTAGAAAAATTTACTGTTAACGCTACTCGATATAGAAGTTACACAATGCTGAAAAAGGATAGAGGAATGAAATGATGGAACCATTTTCAGTCCACGGTGAGATACCCACACCACCACGCACTCGCCTCATCCGTACACGGGCGGCGCACGCACACACACAAGCCCCCCGGCGTGAAAAGTTTGAGCAGTAATTTATATGACGGTTTAAATAATTACTTCGCGTTTTTGGCTCAATTTGCAGATGAGCCAGCGCCGTATCGGCCGCCGTGCCGTACCGCCGGTGACGTTTATACGTATTACTTTAGCGTTGCGGCTTAATGTGATAAGCTGGTGACGCCGTGATTAAGACAAGGGGAGTTCTGTATTTATAGATGCTTATTCATACACTATTAATTATCTGTCTGAAAATTAATATATATTTAAGCTAATTTATTGTTATATTTAGGATTTGTTTTCTATATTTTTACACATATAATAATATATCATAGATAAAAATCATTAATATTTAAAACAAATATTAAGTAGGTAAACAGTATTAATAATATTAAAAGATCGTTTCTATTTAATTAACCGGAACACCAAACGATTTCGTCTCGCCCGACAGAAGATATTTTCCTCCATTGCCATCTGCTTCGAAAATAGATCGCTTGTCAATAAAAATGTAAATTCTCTTCAGCTCTCAGCTAATTCATTTTCCAGTGGAAAATCCGAGCGTCACCGGAGATCGATCGAGCGTTCATTTCGCCAACAATTTTTTTTCTTTTCCATTTTCATATTGACCAGACGCTTAATTTGAATATTCGAATGTTTCGACATTGCAACCGTCCTCTCGCTAAAGGGCGTTATTCCCAGAGGTGGTATGGATTTCTCCACAGTGTATCGATAAATTAATTTCTCGAGTATATGACGTGATATTCCCAATCATGTTTTACTTTGTTTTCGTGAGCGCTTATATTGAAATATTAAATAAAATTATAATTTAGATTATATATAGATACTTGATTTGATAGCTTCGACATAAATATATACGTATACCTTACAAAATATATTACTTTCGAAAATAGAAATAAAAAATGCTGATTGTTTGATATCTGAAAATGAAACCAAATGAATTTACCCATTTTTTTTCCTATTTTACCCATTCAAATACATAACATTGCTGAATATAGAGAATTTCACCTTCTCTCTGCTCACCGTTGTTTTTCACAATAGAATTTATCATTTTAATTTGTTTTGAATTGGCGAAAATATTTCAGATATTTAACATAAAAATCCTACTCCTATGATTTAAGCTCATCAGCATGTGCAACAAGTAATACTAGAAAGTCGTAAGTACACTCTAATACAATCATGAATTTGATAGGCTAAAATAAATGAAGAAAACTTTCAATAAAACCATTTCCAAACAAATATGTATTTTTAAATCATATAATATCAATAAAACTCGATACATGCAAGGAACCAAAATACGTAAATACACAAAACCTCGGGTAAGCGCTCACACTCGCAGTGATACGCCTGACACCCTAATCAAATAAGTACCTTTTACCGGGACCGGGGCTAGCATATCTAAAATTAGGCTTTAAGTGCATGTGATAAAGTTGATATTGCTATGAAGCCCACGAGTTAGCTTCCGCATAAAACGTATTTGTAGGAAGGACGACCCAGAAAATGGGTATAATATACTCACACTACCGCCTCTGCTTTCTCGCCTTATCCTCCTCGTCCCCCAGGAGTAGGCAGAAATTTATATAACAAGCTATCTTTCCCGGGCTCGGTTATTGTCGGGGAAATACTGCCTCAGACATTATTTTTAATTAAATACGTACCGTAGCGTCCGACAGCAACACTGATCGAAGTGCAATATTCCTTGCTTCCAAATTAAACTCATAACACTATTTTTTTTTCATATTTTTCTTTTAACATAAATTAAAAATATCTACTTAAATTTTATACTTTTTTTTATATATATATTATCTTTACTAGTATCGTTAAGATTACGTCATGTCAACTTAGTAAAAAATAGATAAAGTAATTATAATAATCACTTTTTTTAATATTTCAATAAGATTATGAATATATAATTATATATTATTCTATATAATAAACATAATGAAATGTAAGACACTTCAATGATAATCAAATGTTGTAATAAGAACCCTCATTTAACATAAATAATTTTATAATTGTAACATACTTTAAAATAACAAAAGATCTCTTACATAGTAAATAAAAATCTGCTATTTTAAACAATTTCCTTTCTGCTCAATCACATTAAATTAGAGGGGGGACCACCCTAAGATTCGAATGTTTCTACTGAGTAAAATCCAGGCTTTTAAAATGGTATTTTTTATTTGATCTCATCATAAACAAAAATAATTTACACTTTCACTGTTTTTAAAAATTGTTTTTATACATTTTTTCTCATCCTCCAGGAAATAAGATACTCCGTTCTGCGTTTTCCGGATGCCTACGGAACAATGCGTGTTAAGTTTTTTTTTCAGCTTCACGCTGTATTCCATATAGCAGGGTAGACGGAAAGAGTGTAGTATTAAGACTAGGGGTCGCAATATCGGACCATTCAAGCAAAACCGGGATTTTCGATATCGACTTCAGAAAAATCCCGGGATCCCGGTTTTTTCGATATTTTAGTTTTTTGTACCAAAATTAGTAATTTTTCAAGCCTCTTCTTATTTTTTGGAGTTAAGTTATCACTTTAGTAATGTTAGGCGAACCAACAATCAGACACAAAATCCAGCTTTTACAATAAATTTATTTACACTTGTTATATACACATATACTCTCGTAGTCACAATATTGAAATATGAATTGTAATGACAAGTTGTCTTGACAATATCTTAGAACGTAATGAACACGAGTACCGTGTCGTTTGTGCTTATATTGGAAATCCACCGGAAAAGACGCACCACACTACCGCCACTTAATACAATCGATAATAGAAACAATATCAAATGACGTACTTATAATTACAGTGACACCTATTACTACATTATGAGTAACTTATGCTAACAGTAATAATATTTATCAAATATACTATAAAAAAAATATTTGCTACAAAAAATATCTTATAAGTATATTATTTGCAGCGTTTTGCAGTGATGGGCGAAATTTTACAAGGAGATGTATGAATGTGATGATGCCTCAGTCTCAAGTAGCAGCGAAACGCTGAGTCTTGATGTAGCTGATGGCGAAATCAGTGTAAAAGAAGTTCAGACTTCAATACTAAGTCTGAAATATGGTAAGTCAGCGGGAGCAGATGGAGTTACTGCCGAGATGATCAAGTATCGTGAGCCACGCGTCTTGGACTTGTTCTGGTTTTTGTGCAACTTATGCTGGAAATCAGGGGAGGTCCCAGACGATTGGCGAGGTGCGTACATCGTGCCTTTGTATAAAGGCAAAGGTTCACAGATAGACTGCGTAAGCCATAGGGCTATCAGTTTGATTAGCTTAGGTAGTAAAGTTTATGCTAAAGTTTTAGCGAGAAGAATGCGAGAGAGATCTGAAAGGCTGTTGTGGGAGGCCCAAGGAGGCTTTAGACCTGAAAGAGGATGTATGGATCAGACAGATTCCTCTGCATGATCACGGAAAAATTTTAGGCCGTTAACCAAAAAGTTTTCTGTGCTTTTGTGGACTTGGAAAAGGCGTTTGACAGATTTGTAAGAGCGAAATTATGGGAGATACTACCCCGGTACAATGTGAACGGACTCTTGTTGCAGGTTGTAAAGTCTCTTTACAGAGATCACTCAGCTTGCGTGCGAGTAGGAGCTGGCATGTCGCCCTGGTTTGACATCCGATCGGGTGTTAAACAAGGTTGCGCCATGTCAGCTTGGTTGTTCAATTGGATAGCTGTCTCCAAGGAGTGAAACAAAGTGATATGGGAGTGAAAGTAGATGATCTGAATGTGAATTGCCTGCTGTACGCAGATAATGCAGTGCTTATTGCATCATCAGAATGTGAGTTGCAGGCATTGGTCATCTCTCTGAAAGAAGGGTGTGAATGTAATGGTCTAAGCCTCAATGTGAATAAGACAAAAGCTCTGGTCTTTGAAAGAGTTGAAGAAAGAACAGAATGCAAGATCAGTGTAAATGATAAGATATTAGAACAAGTGAATTAAGTGGTATACTTGGGAAATACTTGGGAAGCATGTTCAGTAGAAATGGAAGATGCGAGATGGATGTGGACAGGCTTATTGCTGCCGGTAACAAGGTTAACGGAGCCTTAGTTGCATTGATGAGACGGCGAAACGTCAGCACAGCTGCGCGTTTGGCCGTACACAATGCAGTTTTGGTAACGACTCTGTTATTACTCATACTCAGCGAAACGTGGGTATTACAGAAGAAGAATAAAAGAAAGATGAATGCCGTGGAGATGCGATCTTTTCGCAAGATATGCGGAGTCAGCTTAGCTGATCGAATCCGCAATGAAGAGGTACACAGAATGGCAGGCACTAGCGAGGACGTCACGGTGAGAATGAAGAAGTACGTGCTCAACTGGTTTGGGCACGTCGAACGAATGAGTGATGAAAGAATGGCAAAAGAGATTTGTGATGGAAAAGTGAGCGGTAAGAGACCTCGATTGACCTTCGAAAACACAGTATCAAAGATACTGGAGGATGGTCACGTAAAAAGCATGAGGACCCTCCGGAGGGCATGTATAAAGAGATTCATGACAGTGGACGAGGCGAAAGAGGTATGTAGAGACCGTAACGTTCGGCGCTCCGTTCTCTCTGACTACCCCGCTAGGAATAAAGCATAAAGTTAGTTATTTAACATATATATCATATTAATCAATATTAACGAAAAACAATAATGACACTTGGAACATCGACGGGCAAGAATAGCGTGCAACAACGACGTGCAACAAAAACGCGCAACTACTACGCGCAACGAGAAAATACGGTATTCGTGCGTTCATTGGTCGGGCCGGTCAAACTCGGTTAATGTCGTAAAATTCCGAATTTTGAGGAAAACTCATCGTTTACTTTTGCCAATGTATGTTATGTACCATTGTATATCTTAAAGAAGCCTGAATTTAATAGCGGGCATGTTTTAATTCGAATAACTAACTTTTAACTTTCTAAAATCCGAAAATATCGAAAATCCCGGATTTTTGTAAAATTAAAACCGGGATTTTTAAGACCTATATATGGTCCGATATCCCGAGATTTTTGAATCCCCGGATCCCGGTTTACGACCCCTAATTAAGACTCTCGGCTTCTGGCAATAATGCGTGTCGAGTGGCGGAACTCAACGCCGCGCTTTGCCTCTATACCAGGGCGAAGAAATGAAAATATAAATTTAAACAAATATTTAATTTCCATTTTTCTGTATAATATATTAAATGATTACATGAAACTAAGATAAATTATTAAATTTTCGCAAAGTAATATATACGTAGACATTATTAAAAGTCCTTGTATTTTTTTTCCATGTCTCTAAGTTCAATAAAAGTAACAAAGATAATATTTTATGTACAAAGTATTCAATGTTCGCGACCCTTAGACGACCTGCAGACGTTCTTAGAGCAACATATATTTACAAGATTATTGGCTTTTATTTTTTATATTATAGTAAATTCTTTTATTAGAAGTCATTTAGTCACATCTCAATTAGATTTCTTTTAAATATTAATTTGTATTTGCTGTTTTGGTCGTACCTGTACTTCCTTCTTGATGCGATTTAAGTTGATTTAAAATTGCTGTACTAATATTTCTAGTAAAAACACAAATACATATTTTTTTCTAATAGATTCTTAATTTAATCTTTTTTTTTGAAGCCAGTCGTGGTGCAGGGACACAGACTGGTTGTAGGTTCGATCCACAGTGGAGGAGATGAAATATTTGCTTAAATTTATATTTCCATTTCTTTGCTCTGGTGTCGAGACAAAAGCGCGGAGTTGAGTTCGGCCACTCAACACGCAATGCCTCCAGAATTCGGCAGAAAGTAGGGAACGGAGTGTCTTAAAATTAGGTTACCTCTGCCTACCCTGCTGTGTGCGGGATACAGCGTGAAGCTGAACTTTTAAAAATCTAAAGGAAATTCTAATTTTATCTGTGATTCTTTCACGTACAAACCATATATATAAACTTAGATAAAATATAAATAAATCACTCTAAAATTATTTATTCTAAATAAACATATAGCTATAAAAATTTTTTAAAAAGAGTAATAACTATATATTAGTAAAAGAATATTTATTTAATGCGACGGCTATCCCTACAGTATTTCGAGCGCGACAGTCAGTGACATTGTATTAGGTCAGGTCAACTCTCATGAAGTCGTACAGTACAAGTACCTACATGCGATAGTAACTCGTATTTCAAATACTCAGAAAATTACTTTTACTGTGTGAATTGGAAAGTTTTAGAGATTTGGAAGTTTAGATTATACTAGTATCGTTGACAATGAATGAATTATACACAATATGTGTTTCTCCAGTATATCTATTTATGTGTATTTTTTTATACCTCTGCATATTGGTTTTCTTTGAGATTAAAAAAAACATAAATTTTAAAAGCTCGGCCTCAAGACAAAAGTTTTTCGTTGAGTGCACTCGTTCAATTAATTCAGCGGAGAGTGGGGAACGGAGTGACTTAACACTAGGTTCCCTCTGCCTGTCCTGCTGTGTGCGGGATACAGCGAAGCTAGTGTTATTTGACCACACATTGTCCTATATTACGTTGGAATAACTCAAAAGCTCACTTACAAAGTCTCAATGGAGCATACATTATAAAACTCCTGATTACATTAACCTAAAAATCTACCATAACTACCTGGCTTTGAACCCATGACCCCCATTCAACTACTAAACCAACGCAACAAACAGAAATAGTAGATTAATTATCGTGTGATCGGACACAAGGAACCCAGTCGCGTAATAATAACGGGTAAATCGTATCCTGACCTGAATACGTGATCTGCAGTGCTATGTTTCAGCTGCTGTTGTTCGGAAAAACGTTTACAAAGGGGATACAAAAATGTATAAAATATTACGATTTTTACACAGTTTTCAATTCTAATAAAAATCATACTAGGTACATAGAAAAAATAACAGTTGGAAAATTGATTTCGCGTATGGTATTATTTTCATTTTATTTTAGTTTCACGTTGTATCCCGCACACAGCAGAGTAGGCAATGAGAAATTAATGTTAAAATACTTCGTCCCCCATTTTCCACCGAATTTCGAAGGCAGTCGAGCGGCGGAACTCAACGCCGCGACACCAGACCACCAAAAACAAGAAATAAGTTGTTAAATATTAAATTTCCTCGAGTAGGGTCTGAACCCAAATCTTTTCGCGTTTATCCAGATATTACACACCCAAGGTACAACAGTGTAAAAACTGTACCACACAAACCAAAATCAATTATTAGAAAACCCTTCAAGTAATAAATAACGAAGCTTTGACCTATAAATCTAATGCATTACAAATTTATAGCATTATCCATAAAACAAATATTATGGAATTTATATTAAAAACGATATGTTAAACATCACTACTACTATGACCTAAATAAACTTGGAGCATCGTAGCAATTCAATTCAATCCAATTACTGTGCAATATTGTATAGGTAGATATAGGTTATAGCAGACGCCGGCCATTATATCATATATAGTGTATTTATTATATATGTATGTATGTATGTATGTATATGTGACGATACTGTTACGTTTAATCACAATTTTCTTTATGTGATTATTATCGATTTGTTGAATATGAAGGTGAGACATTTAGTGGTAATAGTTTTTATGTTTTATCTTACAATTGTCGTTTTTTCTTTTTCCTATTAGCTGAACGCTGTATCCCACACATGGCAGGGTAGGCAGAGGGAACATGGGAACATGGGAACCTAGTGTTATATATTTCCATTCCCCATTTTCCACCAAGCTCTGGAGGCTGTGCGTGCTAGGTGGCGGAACCCAACGCCGCCTTTGCTTTGCCTCGTTACCAAAGCGAGGAAATGAAAATATTAAATAATTATTTTGACAGTCTCAATTTTCTAGTAACAAGCTCCTTTTGCCGGACGCAGTCAGTACAACCCACCTCACTAAAAGCAAATAAAACTAAAAAAAATCCCTTAACTTTTCTTGGTCAAGAAAATAGAAATCTGTACCGTATATAAAACAAAGTGCATCAATATCAGTCAGTTCAAATTCGTCTCTTCAAACATACGAGTATCCGAGGCATTAATTACACCACTTCGATCTCGTCGCCCAGTGCATTCGGTCTTCTCTACCTCATTCATCATTTTACATAGCAAGCTGGTTATGCTGAATCAATATTATTTTTATCTTCACTCTGTATCCCGCATATAGCGGGATAAACAGAGGGAACCTGGAAACCTAGTGTTACGATACTTTCATCATATTAGGACACTTCCGTTCCCCATTTTCCGCTGAACTCTGGAGGCTACGCCGCGCTTTACGTCAGAGTGAAGAAATGAAAATATGAAATATTTCATTTTTTCGGATGGGAATCGATCCCACAACCTGTCATGTTAATAAGATAGATAATCATACGCCTGTGCCCTTGACTGGCTACAGCGTAAGGTTCTGACCATAGAATACTTATATTTTTTTATATTTAATTAAAATCTCTCTCGCAGCCCGACAAAAAAAAAGAAATATATAAATTTCAAAAACCAAACGTATAACATACGATATTACATAGAAAAATGAAAAATGTTACAGAATTTTTCTATTAATTTTGTAAAAATTTCATCCAACCAGAGTGGGTATGTCCACAAGAGGTCAGTGTAAATGGTGACCCAAATACACTCCCGACACAATCCAATTACCTCGAATATGGATGGAGACTCGTAACGGCGTCCACGTTCATTATCATTGAAGACTAATTTTTAAATGTGACTCTGTTGACGAATACATATTTTTGATTCATATATTATTAATATAAATATATAGATAACATAAATAAAAAATATAGTTAACTGTTAGCATTGAGGCCAGCCGTAGCGCAGCGGCACGAGGTGTGACTATAAAACCGACTGGTTGTGGGTTCGATCCCCACTCGAGGAGATGAAATATTTACTTAAATTTATATTTTCATTTCTTCGCTCTGGTGTCGAGGTTAAGCGCGGCATTGAGTTCTGCCACTCAACACGCAATGCCTCCAGAATTCGGCAGAAAGTGGGGGACGGAGTGTCTTAACACTAGGTTCCCTCTGCCTACTCTGCTGTGTGCGGGATACAGCGTGAAGCTGATTTATTTTGATTTATTTTTTTCTGTTAGCATTATCTTTTTTTTTACTTCTATTTAATTACTATACGATATTTAAATAAACGTATTATAAAACTGTAAGAGCTGTAGGTATCTCTACACTTAAGAGTAATTACGGCTTCACGTATCACACATTTTATAACGTAACATATTCTGTTTACCATTTTAATTTCAATTTCCTCGCCTACATAATTGTAAAAACATCTTAATTAATATGAAACTCGACCTATTTAACTGGGTTAAAACGCCAAATCTCAGCGTTTGTCGCGCTCTTCGCTAATAGGCTAAAAAGCGTTGGAGGCAACAAACTTTTTCTAAAATAATTCCTTAAAGAAAATCTTATATTTAATTTTAGGCTTAAACACTTTATAATAAAGTATCTACCACAATAATATATGTATACTGGTATTAAATAACTTTTTTAATTATCAATATTAAAAAAATATTACCAATTTAAGTTCTAAAATTTCAATTTGATATCTATAAATAAAAATAATATTTTATTTACCATTGCTTCTAACATAATTAATAGAAAAAAAATTAAATCAGCTTCTCGCTGTATCCCGCATGCAGCAGGGTCGGCAGAGGGAACCTAGTGTTAAGAAACACCGTCTCTCACTTTCCTCCGAGTTCTGGAGGCATTGCGTGTTGACTGTTGGAATTCAACGCCGCGCTTTGCCTCAACACCAGAGCGACGAAATGAAGATATAAATGTAAAGTAAATATTACATTTCCTCGAGTGGGGATCGAACCCAAAACCAGTCGATTTTACAGTCACACTTTATGCCCCTGCGTCACGAGTGGCCTGGATTGAGAACAACAAAATAAAGCACAAAAATGTTTTTACTTTATTTCGGTATATGTTGTGTTGGGGAACGTTGCAAGGACGGGTGGGCTTCAAATATTCATATAAAGATCGATATAAGCGAGCATAGCTCTATGCGCTCGAGCCCCGAGGTCGGACTACACTAATCAAAACGTAATTCTGTGCTAATATTGTATTCGGTGCAATATCTGATACTTCAGCTCCTGGAAATGCTAAAGGTTAGACGTGATGCATTGAATTTTGTAAAAGACTTTTTTTATATTCTCAAGTGGCACTTAATATCGTATTGGCTACTTATACGAGATCAAATCAGCTTCACGCTGTATCCCGCATACAGTAGAGTAGGTAGAGGGAACCTAGAGTTAAGACACTCCGTTCCCTACTTTCCGTAGCATTTTTCGAGGCATTGCATGTTGAGTGGTGGGACTCATCGCCGGATTTTTGCCTTTGTGCCAGAGCGAAGAAATAAAAATAATAATAATAAATAATAATTCATTCCTTTGAGTAGGAATTGAATCTACAACCCTCGCGTCACCTTGTGAGCCTGCGCTACGATGACATCGTAACATAATAACTAAATGAAAATAAAACGGACATATGAGAACATATTGTCCTAACTTTTGGTTCCCTTTGCTCACCATTCAGAATTTTAAAACGCAAAAAAACAATATTGTTATTTGAATGTGAATCTATCAGCTTAAAAAATTCAAACCCTTACAGCCTTCATGTCGTGTTCAGGTCCATTTTATATGATATACGTCGAGGTGATTGGATCCCTCGAGTACTTTTGAACTTTAACTTTGCGGAGGACGAAAGCTAAGTAACTTGTGTGTAGCGAAATTTAATAAATCTATTATCTCAATACATTAGTAACATTTATACGTAGGCAACTATATAACACTAAAAGCGTTAAGCAATTGTCAAAGTCGATTCAATTGTTTTGCTGACCGTTAAAACTGTAGGAGCTGTCTTTTAACTTAATTTGTAATGAAAAAATATTTTTTGCAGTAAAGTACTGATAGCATAAACATATTTTCGTCATTTAAATACATCGATGACGTCTATCAATCGTATGCTGCATAGGATTTATGAAAAATGTACTGAAAATGAAATGCGAAACCTAAAATTTAGCTATATAATAATGATATCAGAAGAACATTAAGCGAATCTAAGGTAAGCCTCCACTCTGTTGCAGTCGAGACCGTAGGCTGGCGCCTCTCGCTTCCAGAATTAATAACTTTCTCATCCCCATCGCCCTCTCACCCCTAAACACCCTTTTTCTCCCTTTCTCATACCATTTAACCCCTACTACAATCGTTGTACTCATTCTAAGCAAACCAATATTTATATGTATTTTCTAATAAGGTGTCAATATTTAAAAATAAATTTACTATCTAGCTAACTACCAAAAAGACTATTTTAAAAAGCCCTTCCCAAATTTTATATTATCAAAACTTGTAAATTCGAGTTCTCTTAGTAAGGCTCCAATACTCCATCCCTCTCTGGCGCGTGTGAGAGTGCCTCGGTTTGCCTCTTTGACTGTGTTTGGGTGTGTAATCATTTGACACGCGTGTAATTTGCTGAAAAAATGTCGTCGTCTTTCATTGCCGTATTTTTCCATCACGATCCTAGCCTGATGATTATTATTACGTATCTTGTTGCGACTTTATATACTTTTGTGATTTTTTCCCTTTGATATATGAATTATGTAATTCAAACATTAAACACAATATTAACATGATTCTGGAACTTTTTTTATAAAATAAATAAAACAGCTTCACGCTGTATCCCGCACACAGCAGGGTAAGCAGAAGGAACCTAGTGTTAAGACACTCCGTTCCCCACTTTCCGCCGAATTCTGGAGGCATTGCGTGTTGAGTGGAAGTACTCAACGCCGCGCTTTGCCTCGACACCAGAGCGAAGAAATGGAAATATAATTTTAAATAAATATTTCATCTCTTCGAGTGGGGATCGAACCCACAACTAGTCGATTTTACAGTCACACTTTGTGCCCCTGCGCTTAATTGCAGATTAATAATTATTAAATTATTAAAATTCCAGAGTCTACATTATTATTTCTTTCCTACAAATTTTCTTTGTTATCAAATCGGGAGTGTACATTATAACAGGATTTCTACAATTTCGTGTAAATCAGAAAAGTAATAATGTGAAATGGCAATATTATTTTGTCACAACGCAAATGTAAGGGTGGGATAGTTTATTTCGCAACAACAGACGTAAGTCCCCGGAAACCAGAAGAGGAAAGATGAAGGGGCGCAGGAAAAACAAAATAAATTGACTCGATAGTTACATCTAAAGATATTGAGAAATTGTAACACCGTTATAAGAAGTGTACAAAAAACATACGTATTATTATGTATTTACGTTTTTTTTTACTATATTGACATTGTAGATATAGTGTTAAAGTGTTATTCCACACTTAGGAAAGAAAAATACTTATTTAGAAAACGTATAAAAATTTGAACGTAGCGGGATTTGAACTCGCGCCTCCTGGAAACCGACCAGGCGCTCTGACCGCTAAGCCATACGTTCTCATCGAGCTACATCGAAATTTTTATACGCTTGTTACAACTTATTTATGTGATTTTTTTTTGCCACTATTCACCTCGTAACGTGGTCCTGCGCCACGACTCGCCTTCTTTAAGTTATTTTTTTTAACAAAATATCAAATGTTGCTATAAAACAATATGAATCTAAGATACATTTACTTATGCAAAAGTATACGAGATTAACTGGTTTTTAGCATATTTGATGTCATGTCATTTATATCGATAGACATTTACATAGTAGTATTTTTTTTTTAAATTCTTTAATAAAGGAAACTTTTAATGTTCATTCTTCATTCCTCATTTTTAAAATAGAGAGTAAAAATAATGACTTATGAAATATATCTTCAACGGCCTCTGAAAGTGATCACCACCTAAGAGCATTAGCCAATTCACGGTCTGTGCTAGAATAAGTTTATAATGTAAAAATATCTGTTACTCTACAAATATCGTTGACTAGTGAAAAATGCAAACATTTCGGTAAATACCTAAAGACATTGATTTAATTTTTTTTTATAATTATTTATATTTTCATGTTATTTCCAAGATGTATAAACCGATAGTTGTAAATTATTATATAATGCAAAAGGCCTACTATTGATCTATAATAAATCCGGCCATTATTTATGTATTAGACAATTTTCTTTAATAATCTGGGGTTTTCCCAAAGATACAAATTCTCAAATATCTGGTGAAGCACTGAAAATCGCTAAGCATACATGGGGGTGAAACTGATAGGTGCAGAGGTCCCCTACCCATAGACCACCGTTGATCCGTCGATCGCGTTACATCCTGTATATTTAAAAAGGATCCAAATTATCAATTAGATGTCTATCTCAGTTAAGTCTAGGTTTCTTTATATGTAGTTTCTTAGTATGTATAACAATTTGCTTCGTTTTAATTTTCTTCCTTGCAAAGATTTGAAAAATAATGTTTAAAAATGGCTACTAATGTTTAACTAAATTAAAGTAACCACATCTTATTTTTGTACTAAAATCTTCAAATTTAACTATTAAATTCATATTAATTTTATTATTTATCCACAATTTCAATTTATATAAAATATAAAGCATTAAAAAAATTAAAAAGAAAATTAAAAAAAACACGTCGTATATGAAGTCAAATTTTTAAGTGAACATAAATTTGTAAATATACGAAAGAGCTCAAAAAGACATGTTTAAAGGAATCATACGTTGCACTATTGAGTCATTCAGTGGTATTACTAATAAGGATTAAGTTCTAGGAAGATATCTATGACATATACGAGTACAAGCTAAAGGAAACTGTTGGTTTTATGAGGGTGACTCATATTTTTAAGAACACGGAACTTAGAAATGGGAACTCCGTGTTAATCTTTCTGTAGTCGGTCCTTTTTTGTCGTGATCAGCATCAGGGTTGCATGGGGAGCATGATCTTCCTCCACTGGTTCCTATCCAGTGCGTCTCACATGGCCATATCCGTGTAAACATAAATACTATAAGTAATAATAATCAGCAGCAGTCATTGCGTGTTGAGTGGCAGAACTCAACGCCGCGCTTAACCTCGACACCAGAGCGAAGAAATGGATATATAAATTTAAGTAAACATTTCATCTCCTCGAGTGGGGATCGGACCCACAACAAATCGATTTTACAGCCACACTACGTGCCGCTGCGCTAGGACTGGCCTCAATATATACTATAAGTTATAATAGAAAAAAATACTAACACTAAATAAAAATGACGCCGTCTTGGCTCAGTGGCACCAGCGTGTGACGCGATGGTTGTAAGTTCAATTCTCACTCAAGGTAATGTATTATTATTTCAAATCGTTGTGAGCCACTCTACACGCAATGCCTCGAAAATTCGATGGAAAGTGGCGAGCGGAGGTTCCCTCTACCTACTCTTCTATTTGCGGGATACAGTTTGAAAATAAAAATTAAATTAAATTAGCTTCACGCTGTATCCCGCACACAGCAGGGTAGGCAGAGGGAACCTAGTGTTAAGACACTCCGTTCCCCACTTTCTGCCGAATACTGGAGGCATTGCGTGTTGAGTGGCAGAACTCAACGCCGCGCTTAACCTCGACACCAGAGCGAAGAAATGGAAATATAAATTTAAGTAAATATTTCATCTCCTCGAGTGGGGATCGAACCCACAACCAGTCGGTTTTTGCAGTCACACCTCGTGCCACTGCGCCACGACCGGCCTCAAAATAAAAATAATCTTAAAAAAAAGTTAACTAAAGAACAGTGAATAAGAGAACAAGAAGATGATTCATATTTTAAGTAGATATATGGGATTGTCACGTTTATGTCTGTGTATAAATAAATATTCGTATCAAAAATTTCTAATCCTTCCTAATAATATTATAAATGTGAAAATTTGTAAACTACTGAAGGGATATTCGTAAAACTTTACAGTAATATAGCTTACACATCAGAATAGCACATAGGTTGCAAAAATATAAAGACTACGTGTGAAATTAAAAAAGAAGTTTAATATAATATATAAATAAATAATATTAGCAATCAAATACTTAATGACTATAACCTTACATTATTATGATACCATATTTTATAATATTTTAATTAATAACCAAGGCATCCGGGTTAAATAAACACAATATTATATATATAGTGCTTGTTGTTGGTGTCATGTCAAGGAATATACTATATATTAAAATTATTAAATTAATTATTGATTTCTAATAAAATACAATCCTAAAATAAAAAAAAAACTTTAACTTACATTTACATATTATACATTATAAGTACTTATATATGCTTATCATATTTTTATGAGACTTTGGAGTGGTTCAAATATCAACTCTACGTTAGCTCGCTACGTTCAATTTTTTATACGTTTTCCTAATAAGTATTTTTTTCCAAAGTGTGGAATAACACTTTAAAAATGTAAAAAAAATACTTATTTTTGCTCCGAACGACATCCACGATGCTTTCTTGTCTACATATCCGGTAAACCAAAGTGAGCATTCCGTTAGTATTTGGGCACTTTGCCATCTAGCATAGTGTTGATAGTGTTGTTTTCTATCCATTTGAATTTTGGATATAAATCTTTGTTAGTCTTCTAAATAGAAATTCATTTTTGAATAACATACATTTATGTTATTGTTTTTCTTTGAGCTTTTGCAGACTCTGTGTCGCCATTTTTTTTTGTTTAAAATTCATAGATTTAAAGAAAACTATTTAACGGTCTTACAAAAATATAAAAGTCTCGTATATATTTTTAAAATAAACCTCACATTAACAAAGTAAAGAGAGCTGGCGCGTTGAAGTCTTTCATACGGAACCCGAGACATGAACGTTAAAAATGAGTTAGAAATTTGGACTTGATTAAAACTTGCTTATTTTTCATATCAGAAAGATCCCTGATACAAATATATATTTTTCATAAAATCCAAAAAGCGGATAAGCAATAACCGGATAAAATTAATTTTATTTCATACAGTAAAATTTTATGAATTCAAATTTTCTAATTTTACTCGATACATTACATCCTGATTGGTGGGGCTAAACGCCGCGATTTATAATACCATAACGGGGAAAGGAAAATAATACATTCCTGCGAAAGAGAATCAAACCACAATCATTCGTTTATACAATTAAGTTTATCAAAACACGCTATCCAACTGTGCCACGAGGCCATATATTTTAATTTTTAGTGTTTATATATAGAATTATATATAAACACTAAAAATTTTATATATACAAAAGGTCAGCCAAACATAAGTAATACAAGAGACGCGCTTTATAATTTGATGGCGCACACTAAAGACAAAGAAGTAACGATGCAGGGCGAGGCGGGGACACTACCATACGGACGATATGCATTACAACAGTCGCGGAGCAACATTCCAGGTTAAAGTCAAGGATTATACAATATGGATATTACTCAGTGATCTGATAGGCATTTTTTTTTTTTTTTTTTAATTCATATTTAAATTACAACAATTAATAAAAGAATAACAAACGATTTCTTTATATATTTGGTTTATTTACTGAATTTAAAGAAGATTTAAATAAAAATATAGAGTAAAGTAAAAAAAAAGTAAAATTGCAAGCAAATTTATAACGCTTTCTCAATTATCTAAAGTATTTTCTAAAAGTGAACATTTTAAATTTAATTATTTTAGTACTAGTCAAAATAATTCTTGGTATTTTTTGAGTAAGTATGTTTATACTTATTAAATGCTTTTGCATTATTTATAAAATGATATTTTATAAATTACAATTCTACTTGTATGTAATATAAATCACATTAACAGTTTATATTGAGTGATCGTCATATTATAATAGGTACATGACTTATCTAAGCAATCATATCCTATACGACAATAGTCTTGTTTATAGTATCATAAATCAATCAACTTGTTGATAGTATCAGTGATAAATAAAAATTATATTTATGTTTCAGTATTAAAAATTATTAAAATGTTATTTAATTAAAAGGAATATCCATACAATTCTCGTCAGTGTCAGTGCAGCTCTTAGTTACAGCCCGGTCTTTCTCTAATTTACTCGACCGCCGCTTACCATCGGCACAGAGCTGTGTACTCTTTGAAGATGTTTCTAATATTTCAACCATTTATGTTTTTGTTGTTTAATATAATGCATAAAATATTTAAGTAACATATTTTAATAAATGTTAATATAATAAAATATCCTCATTGTTTAAACTATAGGTATTTATTTTTAGAATCTTCTGCATTTTGCAAAGCTTCTGAGAGAATGTAGAGTCATACTACTCTATTCTCCACTTTAGATCTATTTATTTGGCATGGTAAAAACGAATGCTGATATTATCTTATTAAAATTATACATTTTTCAATGAGTATATTAAAAGATTATCTATTATAGACCAATATGCAACAACAGATAATTAATATAAAAACAACAATAAAAAAAATTACAATTGAGTAAATCAATAAAACAATTCAATTAAACACTGTTGCCAGGTCGTCACTTCCAAAGCCATATCGCGGCCCACTCTAAATTGTGATTAAAGTAACCTAATACACACAATAACAGGTCACGCATTTACCAACAACACTCTTGAAAAAAAAAGAATGTTGTAAACGACAACCCGCTGTTGTAAATAGAAAATATACTGTATTTCTGTCTATATAAGCTTCAATTTAGTTTGTATTGTATCCGATAAAGCATTAATGTACAGTTGTGTGTTCTGTGAAAGCTACACATTTCATTTATAACAGTAGGTACAATATGCGTCAAATCGTATACAACATGTCCACCACAGTGTAATGTTGTGTGCGTGAGTGCACACAGACGCGGAGCTTAACTACGGGACTTTGAGCTTTAAATGTAGCGGTTTAGACACCATTATGGTAAATTAAGATGGCATTAGGGCAAACAGAATATGTTTTATAAGTGTGTAAGCCGCAACGGTTCCGGTGGTGTATCGAAGAATGCGGAGCGTGAATTACCATGTTTAGGCACATGTCAGTTTGACAATTCGATTTTATTCTGATTTAATTAGATTAAACGGCTTTAGTGTCTGTCCGTCTGTCTCTATTATATTATACACCTGTGGTTGTGTTGTCATAATGATAATATTTAGTAATCATTATATGTGATTATTGTAATTATTGATTCTTTATATTTTTATTAAATATTGATATATTGATTCTCAAATGAGGAAGTAGTTGACAATTCTAACCTTCTCTAAACAGCTTAACGCTGTTGATTAATTATTTAAATTACGGTTAATCGGATGAGAACCATTAATTGTATACATACTATGTGTAAATTTTTTGTAACATAATCGAATATCGCTTTCTCGTAGTTTTAATTACGTATGCGGTAGTATGCTAATTATATTATAACAATATAGTATAGTGATCAGACAAACATATCAATTACTCAATTGAATTAAATGTTATGAACCGCGCGACAGTGCGGGCGGCGCGGTGTGCGGAGTGTGGACAGTGCGCCCGAGCCAGTGAGCGGCGCACCGCACACAGGCGACAGCGCATCGCTCGCATAACGCATTAGCCACTGACTACTGAGTACTGACAGTTCGCGTACATCGCGCGCACACCACGACGCCACCGCGGCTGTGTGCGTCCTCGTCACGTTACGTGACGCTCACACACACCTGCCAACTTATACGTGCCATCCGCTTAACCCAATTTGACCTCTGTACCCACGCTATAGCATCTCGACAGACACCACTGTAAAGTTGCCGCGCGCGAGCCAGCGCCCGCCGCCGCGTCGGGTGGCGAAGTCCGGCAACGTCGCGCCCAAATTTATTGTGACATTTATACCGCGCGAGTCCCAAACGCTACCACTGGCGACATCTATCGCCGCTTCATGAACTGCGCGCTCGGATATTAGAGCGAGACGGAAGCACTTGACAATATCACTTTCACGGTCTCGTACTTAAAGCTAAGCGGTTTGCAGTGTACAGTTTGTTTGTGTCTGTAAACAGCGCGCCCGCCGAGGTGTACCGCGCATGAATGAAATGGATGACCCGCAGACAGGGACGGCGCGACGGGACAGCGGCACGCGAGAGCGGGACGGCGCACACGCGCGAAGCGTGCAGCGTACATCGTTTATCAGATTACATGCGAAGTATCGCGAGCGTGGCGATGTTTTGACACGCGATAATCATGAGATAATGCGGGCAATCTCAACGACGCTAAAGTTGATATTGCCTTTTTATAGCGGCGCGAGTGTTGGCAGTTGTAAGTAGGCAGAGTAATACCAAAATAAAAATAGCATACGATCTTCGTATGACGGCGTGACGCGAGCCGCCAGGTGACTCCTCGACTCCACACGCGATCGACGCAAATTAGCCGCCGTATGGTGACAAATGTTTTCTTCGGCTTTCACAGTTTAATTCTCCCATCATAACAGCTAATATTCGTTATAATTTATGAGATAACGAAGCGAATATATTACAGATTTGCTTACATCTCACTAATCTTGTCATAAATTTAGTTATAATAAGGAACGGATCATGTTCATACATTCAAATACTTACAAACGTAGAGAATGAACGACATTAAACGAATAATTTTGTAAATTATTAAAATAAATTATTTTAACATTCTGTTATTTTTTTATTAAATTAAGATGATTATCATATTTTACGTGCATACAAACTTGCAAATATGAGGATACTCTACATATGTACATACGTAAACAAACAAAAAACAAAAAGTAATATGTATAGGACATTATGTTCTATTAAATTTTGGCGCGCATAGTACTCGTATTTAACACCAACACAACATTTAACTCTATAGATATCAATACACTTTTGAATGATTTTATATTATACTTATCGTACTAATATTAATGATATTATTATATTTCACAAAATGATGGTTTTGAAAATATTTATTGATTTGTAGTTAGTAATATTAAATTATGCAATTCTTTTCGTTTTATTATAATTCAAAAGTCACCATTAATTTTTTCAGCTTACGAATGTTTTTTAGAAAAAATAGCAATATAATGTATGTATTACAAGTAAAAAATAAGACATGATGAGACAGCTAGCGCCATCTTGTATTGAGTAGCAAAGTATTTTATCTAAAGAAACATGCGTACATTTAATATCTTCTATATACTATTACACCAATTATAACGAATTACGTACATGCATACAAGTATATTCTCTTAATAATATTAATTAGATTTTACATTACGCAAGCCGAGTAATCTGATAGTTGTTGCAATGTTCAAACAATTTACACTTTATCTTTAGCCCAAAAATAAAGTAAATACATACAACGATAGCAATCGAAATTCCTTGACCGTTATTTCTGGATCAGTCTTGTTTATCTTATAGTTCGCTTCGTAAATATAACGTGTTATTCTAGAATCGGGTATAGTTTCTTTTATATGTAAGTAATTTAAGATGTTATTGATTTTTTCGAAAGTCTTAATTGATTTCAATATACAAACCCCACGTACAGACGGGCACCTACTGAGAAGCTTTTTTACGTTCTGTTTTGCCAACTAAATATAACTGTGCTTTTTTATTTGTTTTTTTTAGTGAATCATATCTATTGTTAATTTTAGAAAAGAAACTATATTACACTCTTAAATAGACACTAAATACATACATTATCGTTAAACAACTATATTGTAAAAAAAAATATGTCAACCAAATAAAGTACAACAATAATATTAAAAATAATATTACCGATTATCAACAAAAGAAAGAAATAATTTCGATTAAGATTCAATATAATCCATCTTATGTAAAACTCTCATATAATAATAAAATTTAATAATGACTCAGCAATTTCACATAAAAGATAATAATTTGTTTCAACGTAACCACTATCGATTAAACGTGATTTCATCGCGCGAGATTATCGCCGGAATCGGATAGTCACGGCTGTTTTTGACTTTGTTTACATATTCCTCCAGTCGAGGTGTAAATCTTCCATTGATTTACACAACACGTACTTTAATTTACAGTCGTTTCAATTTAGCTTGTTCTGACGCATGCTAACAGCCCATTCGAAATAATTCCTAGACCTCGTAAATTTATTGTGAGAAATAAAATGTTACAAAACAATACACATATCATATGTACGTTATTCTTTAGCGTCAGGCTGTATCCCGCACATAGCAGAGTAGGCAGAGGGAACATAGATATAAAACATTCCATTCCCAATTTTCAGGTAAATTCCTTAGGCATTGCATGATGAGTGGCGGAACTTGACGCCGCGCTTCGCCTTGACACCAAAGCGTAAAACCGACTGGTTGTGGGTTCGATCCCCATTCGAGGAGATGAAATATTTACTTAAATTTATATTTCCATTTCTGTGCGAACCCACAACCTGTCGCGTTTATAGTTACACACTTGCGCCCCTGCGTCATGACTGGCTCTTATTTGTACATATGAATATGTTTGCGAAATTAATATTTTCAATGAATTTTTATTTAAAAATTGTAGAAATCACTACTCAACCACTTCTCACACTTACTACGTTACTAAGTTTTTTTTTATTTTTATTACTTATTTTAGACAAGCTATCTGAAATCATGTTGATTTTTTTTATATAGATTACACGTTGGCTATTACGACTGAACGAATATATAAATTTCCTGCAGTGTATGTAGAGCACTTGAATTTCATGGAAAATATGTGCCAGAATCGTCATGAAAATCGATAAAGCCGAATAGGCACGCAGACCGACCCAGTTCGACACTTCGTTGATAGATATTTTTTTTGGCTTGCCTCATCTGATTTATTACAGATATAAAGCCGGCCAGATGCTGGATCATTGTTAACCACAGATTGCCGATCTAACAATGTATGGGTGGTCTACCAGTACTCATTGCCTTTATGTTACAAGTTTTATTACCACACGGTAAAATTCTTTTGTAATTCTTAAATATACTCTATTTGTAACCATAAAGTTGTTTGCCTTTACTTCTATCATGAGGAAAATGATTAACTCTTATCTTAACAATTATGAACTAAACATTTGTAAAACGTTTTATTTTTATGATCTAAATTATTGTAAAATCAGTATGAGACTTCACAATTGAAGTTATCAAGAAGTAATAATAAAGATAATAAAAACGAAAAATACTACTAAAGTATAATGCTAACATATAGCCTCTCTTATAATAATTAATTGAGGCCAGTTGTGGCGCAGCGGCACAAGGTGTGACTGTAAAACCGGCTGGTTGTGGATTCTATCCCCACTCGAGGAGATGAAATATTATAATTTATATTTCCGTTTTTTCGCTCTGGTGTCGAGGTTAAGCGCGGCGTTAAGTTCTGCCACTCAACACGCAATGCCTCCAGAATTCGGCAGAAAGTGGGGAACGGAGTGTCTTAACACTAGGTTCCCTCTGCCTACCCTGCTGTGTGCGGGATACAGCGTGAAGCTGATACTACTAAACTATAATGCTAACACATAGCCACCCGTAGAATAATAATTATTGCTACGTTTTTCTGTAATTGATGCTTTATTTTATTTTGTAAATCGTAGTGCAGGCATTGTAGTGTGAATAAATTATGAACGCGTATAACTTTCCTCACCCAGTTATGTGAGACCCCACCCGCTCCCTTGGCTTGATTATTTTTCTAGAGTAAGAGAGCAAATTCCAACCAGATCCTAAGTTCCAATTGTATTGGTCGCTGTACGGCCTACTTAGGCTGAAAGTCTCGCGTTTGCGGCGGTACCTGACGTTCCGTTAGTAAAATTCAAATGACCTAAATACCGGCTATTATAATTAAAGCAATGTTTTTAAATTTTGAAAAATGCATTTTTCTTCTATTTTCATGCACTTACGAATTACCGAATTGCGTATTACATTAATCGCTTACTCTGTTTTAAGTAACTGCTGATCTCTACGTGATATGTGTTAATATGTTGACTGATTGTTTGTCGGTATAATTAATTTTATTGATTCGTCTTGAAAATAATATGGATATGTAATTCTAGTAAATTAGAGAATAGAATGCCCTCATTTTGCCTTCAATGTTATTTATAAACATTAATATTTTTATAAAATCGATTGAAGGATCAGAATGGTAGCGCTATACGCTAGAATTCTGATAGCTACATTAGGCTCAGTAAAACAAAAACTGTGCAAATGTGATAATAACATATCAAAAAAATTAAATCGACACGTTAGCAATGATAAATGATCGTAATGTTGAAAGTTTACCTTTGTCTATATTTTACTTGTAAATTTCGAAGTGTTTGTGCAAGATTAGAAATTAGTACCTATACAGCCTATTAGCAAACAGTAAATAAATATAATAGCAAATAGTATATAGGGATAAAAGTATACATTTCTTCCTCATGTTTAGCATTTTGTAAATCTTGATGATAACACTGTTCTTGCTACACTTTCTGCCCATTTAGAAACTTGAGTTAAAATAGACAACTAAACTTAATATGGTTTCTGATCTTCACAAATCAAGTATGTAGCACTTATTACAAATAAGAAAAGAAAACTCCGAGTAGGATTTAAATCCAGAACCAAAACTTAGTAAATAGCGTAGTTAGAGTCCGGAATGAACCACATTGAATGTAACAAATTATATTTTAACAAATTAAACATTTTTACATTTTTTTTACATTTTCAAGCAATACTTACCGTTATTATCTAAATATATAAAGCAGGATAACAGTTGAAAGCATTATTGATAACTACAAAGATAACAACAGCAAACATAGAATATATGACTTTCACTATGTTCCCCCCAGATGGCGCTAATCCATTTTTACCTTAATGCTTATAATGAATCCTTCAATACATTTATATGTTATCAAATATTTAGCAAAATTCTATTTTCTAATTAATAATATTATTATTTTTATATATTATATTTCAATATTCTAAGCTGTTTGGTGCGTAGTTTGGTGTGTAGTTTTTTTATTTCTAATAAAAAAAATATAAATTGAACTTAGAGAGCTGTCTTGCAGCTCTAAAGAATGTTCGTATATCACATTATCGTAACAACTATAATGAGACACTGCGTATTTTTTATAAGCATCTTACAATACAAACAACGGCCATTCACCGACAGATGGAGTTATTGACATCAGAAAATTATTGTATTGAGGATAAGTAATTATTTTACAACTAAAGTAATAATAAAAGTAAGAAGAATCATTTTTCACAAATTTAAATATTTATTTATATATAATATAACGTTAATCCAAAGAGTGCTATAGCAATATATATATAACCATAACATATTAACTTCTACATAGTTATGTAAGTTTATCGTTCAGAGTACAATACGTACTTGAAGATAAATTATAAGAAATAACAACATAATAGTTACGATATTTATTACAAGAAAACCTATTTACTTATAATATTACGTAAACTATAAAAGTGCTTTTCCACTAAGTCGTCTTGTTTTGTTAAATTTATGACATTTCCAAGTAACGGACCAGACGGGTAGTACCCAACTGATTACGATCCGCTACGTTTATAATTAAAACTACTATAACTAGCGGTATAGTGCTGTAAATCGTTTTTTTTATATGTCAGAATAATAAAAACAATTGGCATTATCATATATGTATGTATATTTTTCAGGGTTCTTTGTTCAAGAGCTTAACTGTACACAAAGATTTTGGAAGTAAAACTAAGGCATTTAGAAAGTTATTATTGTAAAATAGGTTAAAAAAGGCATATTTTTCTTTACTTATTCCGAGGTATAATAATATTAAATATATTTAAGTCAATATTAATTGAGAGTATTGTGAGTAGGTTCCTTACTCTGGAGCTCTATCCACCGACGTCCTGGCCCCTTGTCGAAAGACAAGGAAGTCGGAAGAGTATTTCATCTAAATTTCTAAATGTATTTTCTAATTTTAATTTATATTCAAAGATGTAAATATATCGTCTTTAATAATAATAGTATATATTGTATTAAATATATATAAACTACTATTTGTTGTTTATGATAATCCATTATTTTACAATAATAACTCCATTACGTGAACATCCTGATACGGTGACGACATTTGAATGCTACAGAAGCATATTTTACAAATGATTAATTAAAACATGTTCAAACACACATATCCGATGGCGTAACTTTTAAAATAAATATAGTCTCTACCACATGCTTTCACAGATCAGTTTCCTCTCGATTCTCGTCAAATCACAAATATTGGATCCGAAAATAACCAAAAGAAAAATGCATGATAGAAGGGAGACCAGCTATTTACGGAGCACTTAACCTCTTTGTTTATGACAAGACGAGCGCCGTATTAAGAATCGATGATAGCGACTTAAGTAATAATCTGATGAAAGATCGAATAGGTACGTTCAGATAATTTTACGGTGTATTTTAATTGTTTTTCTTCCTACTGAAGTGTACAGGATATGAATTATATATTATTTTCTTTGTGGTTTTGTTTTGTAATATGTTATTGTGTTGTTTTATATATTAAATCTATAAATAAAATGTTAAAATTCCTTATATATCAGAATTTTTAATCATTTAGAATATGTAAAAACTTTATAATATTTCTAAACAGCATTATACTATATAAAGGGTGGAAGCGTCAGCGCTCCTTTTACGGGAACAGGATATAGGGTAAAATATTTTAAACCCATACCTAAAGAAATTAATCGAGATACCTCAACAGCTTAGACGTAGGATTTTTTTAAATTTCACGATGTTTATCCGTACCTGTATTTCGTGTGACGCAGTTACTCATGGATACCAATAACGTACTTACACAACAAATACTTACACTACAAAAATACTATTAAAGGTTAAACAATTTTGAGCTATGCCGCCATTACCTACGACTTGATTTCGAAATGCGGCAATAGGTTTATGTCTGTGTGCGTCGTTCGTGACGCGTTTTATTTTACAACGATAATTTTATTATTTATTTTGTTTGAAAAAAATACTTTTTCATTTTTGGAAAAAAAAAAGTTTTTGGCTTTTAAAGAGTAGCTAAAACTGTGGTTTCAATAAAAGTAGTGCTGACAAAAACACTTTGTATGTTCTACAAAAGTTAATACGAAGATTCCTTCTACAGAGAAACTAACAATAAAAGTACATAATAACAATGAATTTGGACATAAGAAAATATCATTGGCTAGAGAACTTGGATGGCAGCCAAGGGGCGCGGGTTCAAATTCTAAATAAAGATATTATATATTAGATTTTAATACTATGATTTATTCATCTAAGACGCATTTGATCCCAACACGAGGGAATCAATTATTTTCATTTCTGGTGCCTGTGGATGGTATAATTTGGGCGGTAGGTATATATACGGTGTCCGGACACTAGGTTTACCTACCTTGCCGCCTACCTACCGCGTACCTTGCTATAAACGAAATACAGAAACACCAATAGAAAAAAATCCAAAATAAACAGTGTAAAACAGAATTTTATCAAATCTAATTTATCAATTGAAAATTTAAATAAACTTTTAAAATAATTGATTAGAGATAAAAAGAAATTAATCACAATGCTTCCCTTATTCAATCATAAAAGCTCTTTAATAACATAAGGGTTAGAAATTTGTTGGCAAGGCGTCGCGACGATGTATGCAAATAAGTTGCCTATGCCACATTTACACTGACTCCCCCAGTTACAATTAAAATATGCAAATGGGGAATATTACTAACTACTTTTCATATGAATCGATGGAGACACAAAATATTTGCCTTTTAACGCAGCTCTCTATTGTAATATAATTTTTATCGTCAAAAATGTTCTGCATTTTGCTGTTTGGGCGGAGAGGAATTAATTTTTAAGTACTGACGAAAAAAAACCTTTGTTTTCGTTCATTTTGTCAAATTTCTAATTCCCCCTTTTTAAAATTTATAGTATTATAAGTTTGACGAAATCCTCAACATTGTGTGTGAAGTGGTGGAACTCAACGCCGCGTTTTGCTTCGTTACCAGAGCGAAAAAATATTAAATGTTTCATGTTTCCAAGTGGGAATCGAACTCACAACCGTGTTTGCACTCGTCCGCTTGTGCCCTTGCGCCTCGACGGGAAGTGTATATTATTCATATAAAACGGATAATGGGTGATGAGTTACGGGTGAAGTGCGATGGCGATGGATGAAGAGCAATTGATATTATATTTTAAAATGCAAATAATTTATCAGTACATTAATTAGCAGGTGGTAAAAAATAATACTATCAAATATGTACTGTAAGCCTACTATTGGTATATTTGTGTGATTCTACGTTTACTGCCGGTTTTTCTATCCCCAAGTAAAAAAAAACAGAAATTGCTATTTTCTTAATAAAATAAAATTAAAACGTACGAACGACGACGATGCATTATTTCTTAAGCTTTAATGAGCATTTAAATTTTAAAAAATAAAAAAAAACTTTTCTTTCAAAGTCAGTCAAAGTCCTATCTAAAAAAATCTTACATGTTTATTCAACACACCCGCGTTTTTATAATTATTTAAAACTATTTCGTTCCTGTTTTAAAAAAAAATTAAACTCTAACGAACAATATTAATACAGTACTAGTATTTTTCCATCAAACCGTTAGATGTCGCTGTACCGTTGGTCGCCTACCTCCTGATTCATCTGGTTGTCGCCGTGTTGCCGTGACGTTACTTGCCACCATGTAAATTATTAAGGCACTTGTATTTATTAGGAGTGCTGTTAGATACTAGTCAAAAAGATACGTTTTTGATATGCGGCATTTGTATCACAATTATGTGCTATTGTAAGATTTGTAAATCACTATAATTTCGTATACATCAGGTCATGTTATTTTAGGACTATTTTACACAACGCATAACTTAGTCACGAGAATCATCACAGCAAGAGCAACCTTCGCACAACTCCGCCCCATCACGGAAATTTTCTCATAAAGTCAAGCTCAGGATATTCCGGTCCAATAAAAAAACTATGTTCACTATAAAAATGCGAGATATGGTAAGTTATCTCCAATCGTCGATTATCCAAGTCCCGACCGTCGACTCCAAGAATTTATCAACTAACATTTGCGCCTAATTCTCTACTGTGTACTAGCCTTAGAAAATTGACGCAACTCTATGGGAACGAGGCGAAGAAAAGATTAAGTGTCTGAAATTAAGCTGGATTAGCTATATGTTTCAATCCTTAGGATTTCTATCACGTTCCGAAGCAAGCCCTAAGCAAACCTGGCGGCAGACCGTCGTTGCAGAAGTCTAAATCGGAAAGATCAGAAGTGGACTGAAAGGGACACCCTCTACTCCACTCCACCTAGAAACATAAGAGCTTAAGCCTTAGCCAAGTTAGTAAGTCACAGTAACTTCTAACTTTAATTAATAATTTTTTAAACCTATTCCAAAAACGTGCAGAAATAAGTTTATAGGCTATTTGTTAAGTTTAAGACTAAAACTCATTAAATAACAATACGTTTTATATGTATTGATTTAATATATTTTCAATTTTTTATATTTTTATTTCACTATATCTTTCTCAGATTAATTCCATATACATAAGTACTCAAAGTTGTGGCTGAATGTACCTACGTCTAAAGTACGACATTCTAATTTAACCTATTTTACTCGAGCTTTTCCAACTACGCAATACTACAGAGATGCCCTCGTTAGAATAATAAAAATATAACTATAATTTTGTAGTGTTAAATCTTGTAAATTATTAAAAAAATAAATTCATTGATTCGTATACATATATAGGCTTTAAAAAATGACAAGTTAGCCACATTTCTATATAACATATATGCTCATGCAAAAGCACCTCAGTGGGACAAATTCTTTATTATCATTCAGCTTATTTTCTGCGGAAGCCATCTTAGTGATTTTTTTTGTGTGAAAACGTATATTTTTTTTACGTAGCAGTACTCTTCTGTGCCTCTTCGATACCATCTGTGGGTTCAAAACTCACATTAGGTTAAAAATTTATAGTTTCCTAATTTTTTTTTCTCAGGGAATTGGAATAAAACTAAAGGCCGGCAATGCACCTGTAGCTCCTCTGGTGTTACACGGGGTTGTCGGCGGCGGTGATCATTTACCATCATGTGGCTCGTACGCTCGCTTGCCTAGTCTTTTCTATAAAAAAGCTATAAAATTGATAAAATATCTTAGTGGCATACAAGGTCATGCGGTTAAGATCCTAACTTAAGTAGTAAACTCTGATCTTCCTGAAGTCGAAATGTTAATAAAAACATTGATAATTGACTTAAATATCATTTTTGAGATTTTGATATCATTGTGAGGCCGGTCGTGGCGCAGCGGCACGAGGTGTGACTGCAAAACCGACTGGTTGTGGGTTCGAATCCCACTCGAGGAGATGAAATATTTACTTAAATTTATATTTCCATTTCTTCGCTCTGGTGTCGAGGTTAAGCGCGGCGTTGAGTTCTGCCACTCAACACGCAATGCCTCCAGAATTCGGCAGAAAGTGGGGAACGGAGTGTCTTAACACCAGGTTCCCTCTGCCTACCCTGCTGTGTGCGGGATACAGCGTGAAGCAAATTTTTTTTTTTTTTTTACTTACTTACTCTGTATGACAACATAACTAAATACATGCTAAATATTATTTTTCTAAATAAAATATAAACCTGGGCGTGAATATCTTCTCAATTAACCTATAAAAGATAGCACAGTAGGAATATTAAATCATTTTTAAACGCTCTCTGTATATTTTATTTTATTCTCCAATATTACACACAGGATAAGTAAATCAATGAAAGTAACAACACTGTTCTTAGCAAGCATTCAATTTATAAGATCATTTAAGTTTCAAACAATCCAATGTCGCCAAACAAAGTCATTACAAAGCGAGACTGAACTAGATCGTTGCGCTGTAGACAACAACTAAACGCCCAAATTACAGAGATTGTGAACCGTTGGGGCCGATCTGATGTAAATTAATAATATGCAAATTTCTACTGCCGTTATAGGTTTCAATACAACACAGTAGATATAGTTGTATATAAAATGGACGAGTTTAAAAAATAATATATCTTTATTAGTGCCACCTTTATTCTCCTTTATCTCTCTCTCTCTCTCTTTCCGGAATATATACATTTCGAAAGGTAGGAGAAGACAACCTTGTGCACTCTCCTTCTTAGATTTGTGCCACTTTAGTCGTGTTAATATAGCCTAGATAATCGCGAGAGTTGGACCGTAGCGTTTGGCGCTCCGTTCTCTCTGACTGGGGTAGAGCTAAAAAAAAAGAATATAGCGTGTAAATAATAAATAATAATAAAACGTGAAGCTAGTTTAGTTTAGTTTTTAGTTTGTTAGAATTAATTTGTCACAGATTTAACAACTTATAGGCTCTTATTCTTTTTTCAACTATTATTTAATTATAAAAGGAGAAAAAAGTCTAATTAAAATGTTTTATGTGAATATTATTACGACAAATTAAAGTTTATTAAAAAATTTAAAATATGGAATTATTTTGAAGATAAGATTTGGAATGAGAAAATTCTACGTCAAATTTACCAGAAATGCAAGATTTTGGAAACCGTCAAACAGCTAATAGCTGTCTATCTCTGATATATGCAACACAACAGATACGAAATTGTACAAGTCACAAATTCACAGAAAAAGCTGGTGGAAATAGAGGAAAACCGTCGTAAAAGAAAATGTTGGCTAAAGAATATCAAGAAAGAAATAATAAAAAGAAAAAAAAAATAACAAAAATAATAAAACTGATTAATTATTAATTAAAACTATAAGACAGGTTAAACTTATCTGACTGTCTTACATTTATACCCTTCCATTTTGACAATTTCTGTAAGTATGTATTAGGTGGAGATCCCATCGTTTAAAACTGTAGGGATTAGATTTTCTAATGAAACTTATATTTAAGAATGATACATGATAGTAGAATAGATTACACTAGGGTTGCCCAAAAAAATCCTGCCGCAATCACCTTTAATTAATATTTTTCGTAACTCGTTTTTGGAGAAAATTGCACTCATATGTTTTTTATGTGAATCGCACATCATTTGAAAGAAAATCGCATAAGGAATTGAAAAAACAATGGTTGCCAGCTCTCAGTCTGCCGCAAGTCCAAGGTTGCCTGGTTTAAAGAGGTTACTTAATGTGAATATTTGCACTCATGTGTTTTTTTAATGAATTATATATCAAATTAAAGCTTATTTTTTGTCATCACTAAAACACATGGTTGCCTAGAAAATGGCTGCCGCAAGCAAAGGTTGCCATCATTCGAAATATTTTATTCTGATTCCGTTTGACTGAGAATAGACGATGAAATACGCGATTTGCCTTATGTTTTAAATTAAAATATTATATAATAGAAGGTCAATCTTAAAATTAATGTTAATTCTAGATATTTACCTGTTAAATGATGATTATAATCATATTAAGAACATACAAAAAACTATTTAAATATGAAATCATCCTTATTTTTCAAGTGAAATAATGAACCCATGATATTAAGTCTTTGCTAAATCTGTTTTCTAAATACTAATACTAATTTAAATTATCATTTTAAAACGACTAAATTATCTAATTAAATAAATGCTTACAAATATCAATCTATTATAAGGTATTAATTACATCATGTTTCCTTAAGATAATGAAGGGCGACAATTATTGCGTAAGTTTTTTTATTAATTAAGAAAATATGGAAAATAACATTTCAATATACTCTCTCTCTCTTTGTCCTCTGCTCGTATGATTTTTTTTTCTCGTTTTTTTTTGATAACGGTTGCCGCAATCTTTTTTTTCTCACGCAACTTTTAAGAATTTGCATTGAAAGAAATATATATGATAGAATTATAATAAACAAAATTAATTTATCACAAATAAATTCTAAGAAATTTCGACAGTAATGCCGAATAATAAACGCTATTTAAGGTTTATGACCAGGAGTCGGCAAATATCAATTAGTTGTCTACTTTTTACTATAGATAAACATTTTGCGGTGGTATACAAAGCAATAAAAATGCAATAATTTTATTTTCGTAGATGTATTGTTTCTAAATGCAATAACAGTGCAGATCGCCAAATGAGATGTTTTTGAACATATTACTTAGTTACTTACCTTTCGTTTTGGTGTGAAGACGTTTTTAGTTAACATGACAAAAATGAAGATCTGTTTATTGTGCGAAAATGTGTGTGGAATTTAATAATGAGTCTGAAGTGTAAAATTATGTTGTTGTTTCGCCAAAAAAATATTTTTATATACAGTAACATTTTCTTAAATAGTAACACAATGCACGGTTATCACTTGTTACAAAAAGTTCATTGTTGTAAAAAAAAATATAAAGAAGAACTGCACTCGAGGAGATGAAATATTCACTTAAATTTATATTTCCATCTCTTCGTTCTGGTGTCGAAGCAAAGCGCGGCGTTGAGTTCTGCCATTCAACACGCAATGCCTCCAGAATTTGGCAGAGAGTGGGGAACGGAGTGTCTTAACACTAGGTTCCCTCTGCCTACCCTGCTGCATGCGGGATACAGCGTGAATCTGATTTGATTTTTATTTTTCAATTATTTTCTAATGCAAAACGTAAGTATAATTAATGTTTGATAAGTATAATTAAATTTAATGTTTAATATTATATATTTTTTTCTGAGGACGAAGAGAGAGATTGAGAGTTTATAACGAGGTAATTTTCCATATTTTCTTGATTAATAAATAAAATATCTGCAATAATTGTCAACCTACATTATATTATGAAAACATTATGTAATTAATACCTTATAATAGAACGATATTTGTAAACGTTTATTTAATACTAGTGGGCGCGCGCAGCTTCGCCCGCTTATTTGAACCCTTACGGGGTGAATTCTAAAAAACCATGAAACATGTGTTCAATGAAATATTTTTAGGAGTCTGAATTTCAAATATTATAAAAATCGGTGCCGATTAAAAAAAAAACCCATACAAACTTTCAGCCCCTATTTTATCCCTTTAGTGTTCAATTTTCTTAAAATCCCTTATTAGTGGATTCCAGATTACGAAAAAAAACATCTGTCCAAATTTCACGTTTCTACCATCAGCGGCTGTGCGTGCGTCTTACCTCAGTCAGTCAGGTACTTGTTTTATATATATAGATGATAATTTAGTCTTTTTAAAATAACGATTTAAACGAGTATTAATATCTAGAAAACAGATTTAACAAAGACTTAATATCATAGACTCATTATTTCAATGGAAAAATAAGGATGATTTCATGTTTAAATAGTTTTTTGTATGTACTTAATATGATTATAATCATCATTTAACAGGTGAACAGTTAGAATAAATATTAATTTTAAGATTGACCTTCTATTTTATAATATTTTGCTTTAAAACATAAGGCAAATCGCGTATTTCATCGTCTATTCTCAGTCAAACGGAATCGGAATAAAATATTTCGAATGATGGCAACCTTTGCTTGCGGCAGCCATTTTCCAGGTAACCATGTGTTTTAGTGATGACAAAAAAATAATCTTTAATTTGATATATAATTCATTAAAAAAACACATGAGTGCAAATATTCACATTAAGTAACCTCTTTAAACCAGGCAACCTTGGACTTGCGGCAGACTGAGAGCTGGCAACCATTGTTTTTCCAATTCCTTATGCGATTTTCTTTCAAATGATGTGCGATTCACATAAAAAACATATGAGTGCCATTTTCTCCAAAAACGAGTTACGAAAAACATTAATTAAAGGTGATTGCGGCAGGATTTTTTTGGGCAACCCTAGTGTAATCTATTCTACTATCACGTATCAATCTTAAATATAAGTTTCATTAGAAAATCTAATCCCTACAGTTTTAAACGATGGGATCTTAGGCCATATATAATGATTTAAAAATATACAAGGTGTATTCAAATGCTATAAGCCATTTTCATTCATTTAGTCAGTATAATAACTTTGATAAATCAGAATCAGCGTCAAATGATCCACAAATTGATGAACAACTCATAGTGTCTGGGAGGGGGTGTAAGTGTACCCTACACACGTGTCGAAGGGGAGTGCGTTTGTGTCCAGCTTTATTGAAAAAATAAGTTTGAAGAGCGCCCCTTTGCGGGTAAATAACGAGTGTTAATCAATAGACTTGTAAAAACGTTATTTATTGACATTTAAGTTCTTGTCTTTATTAAACGCCTTGTCAATATTAGAACCAAAATTTTAAAGCGGTCGCCTGTTTTTTTTTTCTATCAATATTTTGGGACTGAACGCACCACTAGTAATGCCTACAGCAATGTATACTGTCCCAATGAACCTGAGAGCGACACTTGATTGTTTAATCTGGCAAGCAACATCTAAAAGTGAAAAGAATAATCAGCTTCACGCTGTATCCCGCACACAGCAGGGTAGGCAGAGGTGACCTAGTGTTGAGACACTCCGTTCCCCACTTTCTACCGAATTCTGGGGGCATTGCGTGTCGCGTTGCATTGCGTATTCTGGAATAAGAATACCACCAGGAAATTGCTATATAATTAGGTCACAATACCATCAATATAACAACTTAACGTTGTCAATTTAGGTATAGAATTGGCAGATCATAATAAATCCATTTGTTTTAGCTTCACACTGTGAGCAAATATCAGAATAGGCAGAGGGAATATCCCTATCCCTAATAAGATACCTCCGTTTTCCACTTTCCGCCGAGTATAACAGGCGTGTTGATCGGCTGAACTCAACGAGAGAAAATGAAAACATTAAAATATTTGATTTCCTCGAGTGGGAATCGAACCCACGACCTGGCACGTTTACAGTCGTACGCTTGTGCCCCTGCGCCACGACTGGCTTTTGCCGCTAAGTATAAATTACACTAAAAACATAAATTTATAGAAATACAATTTTTATAAAATACCTACTTGCTGAAGAAGTAATATAATAGCTATAAATCAAAGATCAATATCAGTTATTTTCTTCGTGTACCGGCATTCGCCGAATTCTAAGAAAATCTGTAAACAGGAGAGGGTAACCGGCGGACGTTCTCCGATTTTCCCCTACGTGACCCGAGAATTGACAAAAAGAGGAACGGATCGTTCGATAGCCTTTATTTTCTAACCAACTGCGACAGGTTAAAGTGATAATGAACTACATACATACGAAAGCTACATACATACATCGGGTGATACTCGATGTAAAAAAAAAGATTTATATATGATATGAGATATTATTGATTGTCAATTGGAGTATTTTTTTCTTTATCTATTAAGAACACCTGTCGGTAGTCATTCTTTTTTTTAATTTGTGTTGGATAGCGATACTCAACACAGCGTTTTGCTTACCAAAACCGGAAAATAATAATAGATTTATTTATTTTCTCAAATGGAGATCGAACCCACAATTACCATATTTGCAATCAGACCACCACCACCACCAACTACCCACTATGGTCTTTTGGATAAATATTCATGCAATATACTTTTATTGCTATATCTCTTTATAATTCTCGGTAACAATGTACACAGTATATTTAATTAAGTCGCAATAACATTTTGATACGCGCATTACATACGTAACGTGCCAATGATGTTCAATAGCAATTTGCGAGTATTAATTATCTATATTAACATATGTATTCGAATTCAATGGCTGGAAATAATTAGGCATATCTATTATGTATAATGTGTGAATCAAAATAAGTATTATTAAATAAAATATAGCCTAATTTAATAGTTTAAATTAAGTTTATTTGATTAAGACATAAAAAAGCAAATTTAATTTTAGTAAAATTACAATTAAATCGGATCAAATAATAGCAAAAAAAAAATTTTTAATAACCTCCAACTAAAAATATTATTACTTCATAGAGAAAAAGTATTCGTAGCTCTTAAACTACTAATCCAATTTTTATAAAACATTTAGAAATGTTTTATAAAAATGATCATCCGCAATAAACAAGACTTTCATTTTAAAAAATCGCACCCAAATCAGTTCATTAAATCAGAAGCTACAGAGCCACAGACACACAGATACTCCAAACTTATAACACTTCTCCGTTTGCGTCGGGAGTAGGGGTCGCAATCCGGGATCCGGGATACAGGTACATAACATACATCGGCAAAAGAAAGCGATGAGTTTTCCTCAAAATCTGGAATTTTACGATATTAACCGAGTTTGACCGGACAGACCAACGAACGCACGAATACCGTATTTTCTCATTGCGTGTCGTTGTTGTGCGTCTTTGTTGCAGGCTGTTCATGCTCGTCGATGTTCCAGGTGTAATTTTTTTTCGTTAATGTTGATTAATATAAAATATATATATATTTTTTGTTTTAAATGAGTTAAATAATATACCTATTAGATATTTTTGATAAATATTATTACTAAGTGATTTATTATTAAACTGTTTATTATAGATAGAAGTTGAGAGTGCAAGACGAAGTCTGAAATACGGTAAGTCAGCGAGAGCAGATGGAGTTACTGCCGAGATGATCAAATATGCCACCACACGTCTTGGACTTGTTCTGGTTTTTGCTGGAAATCAGGGGAGGTCCCAGACGATTGGCGAGGTGCGGTCATCGTGCCTTTGTATAAAGGCAAAGGTTCACAGATAGACTGCGCAAGCCATAGGGCTATCAGTTTGATTAGCTTAGGTAGTAAAGTTTTAGCGAGAAGAATGTAAGGGAGATCTGAAAGGCTGTTGTGGGAGGCCCAAGGAGGCTTTAGACCTGGAAAAGGGTGTATAGATCAGATCCTGAGCCTCCGCATGTTCACGGAAAAATTTTTGGCCGTTAGCCAAAAAGTTTTCTACGCTTTTGTGGACTTGGAAAAGGCGTTTGATAGAGCTGTGAGAGCGAAATTATGGGAGATACTACCCTGGTACAATGTGAGCGGATCCTTGCTGCAGGCTGTAAAGTCTCTTTATAGAGATCACTCAGCCTGCTTGCGAGTAGGAGCTGGCATGTCGCCTTGGTTTGACATCCGATCGGGTGTTAAACAAGGTTGCGCCATGTCAGCTTGGTTGTTCAATTTGTATTTGGATAGTTGTCTCCAAGGAGTGAAACAAAGTGACATGGGCGTGAAAGTAGGTGACCTGAATGTGAATTGCTTGCTGTACGCAGATGATGCAGTGCTTATTGCATCATCAGAATACGAGTTACAGGCATTGGTCACCACTCTGAAAGAAGGGTGTGAAAATAATGGTCTAAGCCTCAATGTAAATAAGACAAAGGTTTTGATTTTTGAAAGAGATGAAGAAAGAACGGAATGCAAGATCAGTGTAAATGGTAAGATATTAGAACAACTGAATGAAGAGGTATACTTGGGAAGTATGTTCAGTAGAGATGGAAGAAACGAGATGAATGCTGAAAGGCGTATTGCTGTCGGTAACAGGGTTAACGGAGCCTTCGATGAATTGAGACGGCGAAACGTCAGCGCGTTTGGCCGTACACAATGCAGTTTTGGTACCGACACTCTTATACGGCAGCGAAACGTAAGTATTACAGATGAAGAATGAAAGAAAGATGAATGCTGGATGATATTGTGGAGATGCGATCTCTTCGTAGGATATGCAGAGTCAGCTTAGCTGACCAAATCCACAATGAAAAGATACACAGAATGGCAAGTACTAGCGAGGGTGTCACAGTGAGAATGATTCTTTATTCTCGTGACAGTGGCTCACTGAGACCGTGCTCAACTGGTTTGGGCACGTTCAACAAATGAGTGATGAAAGAATGGCAAAAAAGATTTATGGTGGAAAAGTGAGTGGTAAGAGAGATAGGAGGAGACCTCGGTTGACCTTCGAAAACACAGTATCAAAGATACTCGAGGAAGGTCACGTAAAAAGCATAAGGAGCCCCCGGAGGACATATGTGGAGAGGTTGATGATAATGGACGAGGCGAAAGAGGTATGTAGAGACCGTAGCGCTTGGCGCTCCGTTCTCTCTGACTACTCCGCTAGGGATAAATCGTGAAGCTAGTTTAGTTTAGTTTTTGTTTATTATAATTAAAAATTGTTTTATTTAGTAAATATAATTTAATTTACTACTTCCCTAAAAATATCCTCCTAACTTAACTCTAAAAATAAGTAGAAGTTTGAAAAATTACTAATTTTGTCAAATCCCGAAAATATCAAAAAAACCGGGATGCCGGGATTTTTTTGAAGTCGATATCGAAAATTCCGGTTTTGCTTGAATGGTCCGATATTGCGGCCCCTAGTCGGGAGTTAAAAACGATCGTCTAATACCTAAAGAGATATTGGACTATGTCTCAGATTTTTACTCGATAGCTTCAGTCGGAAAGGACTTCTGTATTTTCTATGGCATACAATGGGGGATCTTCAAATACAGAGTCAATACGTACTCATTAGGCAAGTGTGCTCCACCGTAGACCATATCAACATTCATCAGGCTTATTGCTGTGAAACGCAAACCTTTTTTAAGAGTCAAACGCTTGCACTGTTGCATTAAGAAACGAATATAGATAAAATAATTGCATAAGATGACGCGTATCGTAAAGAGGATCGTCTTCACTCTGGATCTCTGTCAACTGATGAGCTGGACCCCTGTATCAGCATCGGAACATATTTTATTTTATATTTTTAACATAGGATAGTAGTGAAACCGATCCTGTTACTAAAGCAATACAAATATTATATGTAACCATGAAAAATAAATTACAATTTTGTAAGTATCCACAAATCCTTGAACTATTAACTTTGAAAGTTGTTTTATTTTTCACATTTTGCTTCCATAAATTCTATTTAAAGGTGTCCTAAGTTTCTTGAGGACATTTTTATATTATTACTACGTTTCACTTGCAGTTCCGCCTGACCGTAGTCTAATGCCCCTAATTAAAAGTTGTATTTGACACATGACACATCCTAAGTGTCCGAGTTAACTTTACCACACGTACAGTGGGTTACATCAAAACGATTAAGAGGATGCCGATAGGTTTTCTCAAATTCAACCCTTTGTGTTCAACCAAACAAAATCTTCAGTTTTAAAATATTAGTAACTTTACACTAAGATTAAATATCATTATAAGTATATTTTATACAATTTTTTAATTAATAAATACATTTAAAGTAGTCGGTTATATGCAGCGGCCAGTGTATACTTCTAACCACGACGTTTCTAAGTTCAATTCCAATTATTTCCATTTTTTTGTCTTGGAAAGAAGCCGAAAGCGTTGTGTAGAGATCCTCCACGCAACATGCAATGTCTCGGAAAGTGGGAAACAGGGTGTCTTAACACTAGGTCCCATTAGCCTACTCTAAATTATAAAAAAGAATGCATTAAATACAAATTTCAACTCTATTTAGGTGTTCATGCCGATAACACAATTAGTGAACATTAATTAAATAATATTTTGGTAATACTTCCATCGATTTATATTTACATGAATAATGAATTCTGATTTCTGTCATTTACATAATGTTCATATATTATAAAACGATATTATTAATTTACATATTTACAGAGACGAGTGTCACTGTAATAATGTAATAATACCTATAGTTCATAACAAATCCAATAATAAACATAAAGTACACTTTGTGTAGTGTTTTTCACTCTAGTTTTAACTTACAATTGCCATTCAGTTAGCTATATACGAGTATGTTCCAATTCGACTACGATTATACAGGTACATATTATTCTATAGACTTATTTAACATCAGTTAAGAAAATTATAGAAAGCTTAAAAGTAACGCAGCACAAAAGAATCTTGAAAGTTAGGAAATACGAAAGAATGATACATTAATCAATAGTTTTCTTAATGATATAAAGAAAGGTTGTTTCATTTTTAGACTTTAAGATTCGAGGAAATGAAATGTTTAATATTTTCATTTTTTCGCCCTGGTAACGAAGCAAAGCGGGGCGTTGAGTTCCACCACTCAACATGCAATGCCTCCAGTATTCGGCGAAATGTAGGGAGCAGAGAATCTTAACACTAGATGTGAAGCTGAATAAAAAGAGTTTAAGTAACTCGAACAACAACACACAGTAATTTGAATTTTGGTGGAAAACAAAGAACAGAGTGTCTAGACTCTAGGCTCTCTTTATCCACCACTTGGTTCTGTCACACAACATGAAATATATGTACGGCCTGTCTGCCTACCCTGCGGTGTGCTCGATTTTTTAATATACGTATGTACATATTTAATTCTTTTAAATCCAAAATAAATCTATAACAGTGACATATTGCACAGTAGATACGTCAATAACTGCTTCATTTTATTGATTTACCTCGCACTACGATAGAACTAAAGGGGCTATTATCGTTATACTATGTGTTACAGATAACTGATCACACTCATACAGTATAAAACACAAATCCATACTTACTCATTTATTTACATATATTGACTAATCTGCGCACGATAGTGTGTTCACTGAATTAGCGTTGTGCAAGAAGTGGCTTACCTATAGATAAAAAAAGCTTTTAAATAAGTTTATACAAAAAAAAAGTTAACCAAATTTATTATACATATTCGTTGACCCCCTAAATTAATATTTAGTAACCCCCTATGAAAAGCACAAATGTACCCCGGTCCCCAGTCCCAGGCGGCTCCGATATTCTTGGCTACCACAACGGCCTTGGTCACAGCGAGGCAGGAGGTGATAAGAATCTCCTTCAGAGATTCGGCTGTCGAAAATCAAAACGACCTCTGCACCTGGCAACGTACAATACTAAAACGAGGGGATAAAAGAACTAGAAGAAGATGTAGGCAAGTCCAAATTGAATATCATAGGACTATACGAAGTCCGGAGATAAAAGAAAGACACGGTATTTTTTATGTCCGGTAGGTTGGTCTATCACTGGATAGGCGAACATCTGAACCAAGATGGTGTCGGGTTTCTCGTCCGTAGGTCCCTCCTCAACAACGTGACAAGCAAGTCAGCAATTATAGAGTACCTAACGCTCAAAATATCGGAACGGTAATCGCTGAAGGTCATACAGGTTTATGCTTCGACCTCGACAAACCCAGACCAAAAGATTGAGGCTTTATAGGACGTCAGTAAAACTATGGCTTTACTGACGTCCTCATATATGCCTCAAAGATAAATTTCACGATGGTTATGGGAGATTTTAACACAAGACTGGGTAAGCGAGATGGCGACGAGCAGAAAGTAAAAAAGAAGAACCTTTTTATGATAAATTCTTTCTTATAAAGAAGCTACTTGCATTACCTCTAGTGGCTCCACAAAAAACGAAATAGACTTCTTTCTGATAGACAAACGAAACGGCACATATTTAACGATGTCTTAGTAGGGTCAATTGACCGGTCACCGGACCGATCACCGGATGGTAAGAGGCACGTTAAATATCAATATTAAGCAGGAACAATCACGCTTAATGAAGGCAACACTTCGACCGACACCTGTCCAAATCCAGGGCTCCGGATACTTTCAGATAGACTTTCAGCTAGAGATGCAAAATCGTTTTGCGGGCCTAGAATAATGCAAGTCATATCGTCCACAAGTTAAGGTCCAAGTTCTTTAAGACCCCCTCCAGTGGTAAATTTCTTATGAAGGAAAAGTGTGAACTATGTATCCGATTCCCGTCTTCAATATTTAAAGACAGGCAGCTCAACAAATAGATCTCTTGTAGCAGATGATGTAATCTGCGTGCTCATAACGCGAGGCGCGTCAAGAACATATTCAATCGGCCGATCGAGTATCGGTCAAAGCCAGTTAATTAGATTGAAGAGGAAGTCTGGTGCTATAGTTTCGTCTAAGTCTTTTTTTTTTTACTGTAGATAGGCAAACATTTGACCGTTATCTCACCTGGTGGTAAGTGACGATGCGAACGATGGTGGAGCATATTTACCTAGATAATGCCTATTCACTCTTGTCTTAAAAAGGGCCAAGTTATACTTGTCGGGGAACAGTTCAGCAGGCAAGGAGTTCCACTCTTTAGCAGTTAGCATTAAGAAAGTGGAGGCGAAGCGCTGCGTGCGAAAAGGTGGTATATCGACGACATATGGGTGAAATCCCTGCCTACGTCTAGTGCCCCGTAGAGGGAAAGGAGAAGAGGGTACTAAGTCATGCAGCGCTGCTGCACACTCTCCGAAATATATCCTATAAAATATCGATAGGCAGGCTACTTTTTGACGATGTTCAAGGCTTTGCAGATTTGCCTCGACAATCGCTGTGTCGCCAATGATCTTTTTGGCGCGATTTTCAATCGAATCTAAGGTCGCTAGTTGTTATTTGGCAGATCCGTCCCAAAGGTGGCAGCAGTACTCCATGCACGACCGGACTTGAGCTTGATAAAGTTGGAGAAGCTGTCCCGGAGTGAAATACTGCCTAACCTTTGAGAGGACACCTAGTTTTTTAGCTGCAGTTGTAGCCAAAGACTCGATGTAACGTCCAAAGTACGTCTGACGTAAGGTTCATGCCAAGAAGCTCAAGATGATCAGCTATCGGCACGGGTACATCTCGGAAAGTCGGAGCAAGATCGAAGGGGCTCCGCTTTGCGGAGAATAAAGACGCCTGAGTTTTGGTAGCGGAAGTCTGAAGTTCAAATAGAAATTGAGAGGTACTACGGATGGCTATATACATCCTCGAAACCTCTCGTTTCCAATTTGATGAATTACAAAAAGGCCAAATTGACCAGACACATTACCGAAGATATTGCGGACGTCAGAGTGTATGAAATTAGAGGGCACTTAATCAACTTAAGAACAACAAAGCACATGGAGATGGCATCACAGCAGAGCTACTGAAAGATGAAGGGAAACCCCTGCTAGTGGCGCTACAAAAATATATGGTACCATCATCAGTATCAGAACTGTTCCGGAAGCGTGGAGCAGGAGCGTGGTAGTGATGTTCTTCAAAAAGGGCGACAGACCTCTATTGCACAACTACAGGCTTCACGTCACGCATAGACACTTCTATAAGTTTTTGTAGGGTTCTTGCATTTTTTACTTAAATAGAAGATTAAAAAAAAACAAAACCCACCCTAAAAAAATAAAGGCCACTCTAAAAAAACGAAAGCACATTAATTTTTTAAACGTTAGCTGATATATGCTGTTCTATTGGTCCTTCGTTAGATGTTCCAGATCTATCATATGTCAACGAGAAACACCTACCATGATCACAATCTTTTACTTTGTTTAACTGCACAGCACTTAACACTTCTATAGTTCTATATGTTGTGTACAAGTCTTCAAAGTCAATTATAGCCTAGATACGGTCCCGTCCTAATAGCCAAAAATAAAAAGTGTCATTTAGAACCGTCCAGTAGTTCAGAAGATATGTGTGTACAAACAGACGAACGATTATTAACGCTACTTTTAGTGGTTTTACATCTCTATTAATTTTTCCCAAATATATTAAATTATATTTGATAAATTTACGAAAAATAATAGAGGTGTGTCTTATACAGACAATTTTTTTACAATTCTATTATTAAAAAAAAAAATAATTTAGCTTCACGCTGTATCCCGCACACAGCAGGGTAGGCAGAGGGAACCTAGTGTTAAGACACTCCGTTCCCCACTTTCTGCCGAATTCTGGAGGCATTGCGTGTTGAGTGGCAGAATTCAACGCCGCGCTTAACCTCGACACCAGAGCGAAGAAATAGAAATATAAATTTAAGTAAATATTTCATCTCCTCGAGTGGGGATCGAACCCACAACCAGTCGGTTTTGCAGTCACACCTTGTGCCGCTGCGCCACGACCGGCCTCAATTCTATCAATTCTATTATTGTTCAGATTAAAATTTTACTCTTTATCTTATATCGGTATAGCAGGATCTTCCAATTTACGCCCAATTCCAAAGCCGTTGAACCGCGGAACGGTAATGATTCAAACACATATAAACATTCCATCGAGTGGGAATCGAACCCACAACCATTGCGTGTAAAGTCAGACGTGTCACTGCGCCACTCAGCCATGGCCTCTACTCTACTCAAACTTAACTAAGTTAGGACAAGAATAATATTAGTGTGTTCTTGGCAGTTAAAAATTGAACCCAATACTCTTAGCATCGTAGACAAAGCATCAGTACGTCTTGTAAGAATAATAAATTAAAGACCAGCGAGCAGTTCCAGCTTTATCTTTATGATCATGTTTTTATCAACAGGAGCCAATTCAATTATGTTTCCATTACTATTTGAAAACACTTTGCAGTGTCATAATAGGGGTGAATAAAAAATCAATAATAAACTTTTATCATATTTCGCGTCGTTGATTTAGTTATTGGAAATCTTATTCTGAAGGGGTGTTAATTAAATAACAAATGATGATATTGTATATATAAAAGGAAAAATAAAATTAAACAACATTACTACCATATTAGTAAGATTTTTTTAGAAATATTTATATAATAATACATCAATTAATATATGAATATGAATAAGTTACTATTTCAATTAGATTGAGTCAATCAAGTGGCTTATGCCACTCGATTGGGACGTCTAATGAAGAAGCAAAGCCCGCATCGCGTGCTCCCGAACAAACACCTCGATGCCTTCAATAAAAATAAATATATCACTAATAGAGCGCCGCCAGTCGGATCCCGCGCCCCTCGTACCACTCCGTATCGCCTCTACGAACTAACTAGGTTATATAATTACACATCACGCTTCATGTAGTGTAGTGATAAATACTTTCTCACACTTATCATTTACGAAATCTACGCCACTGTCCATTTTAGATAATCGTGGAAGTGAGACGGCGCGTACGGCATTCCGGCGCGCGAGAACAACGCAGCTATAAAATAACGTATATTATTATAGTGTCCACAAGCCAAGCGGATATTGATTATCTGCCACAGTTGAGAGCCACCGAGTCCCCCGCCCGCCACCGCCACGGCTTTCGAAGCCAGTACGTCATACTATACAGTCTACCCCAATGGAAACGCAACCCTGAAGCGAGGGTAAAACGTGCAAATTGGGAAAATTATATAGAAATACCTAACCCTTTCTAGTGATGTGCACAATATTCAATATTTGATCTCTGTCTAACAGACTGAGCGGAATGTGACTGCAATATCCCCGTCCTGTTCAAGCACATTCCGTAATCATTTACGATGCATTCTCTTGCCATGATTTTCCCGCGGCACTTGCGAACACAAGTATTATACCATTTTGCGAACATTTATCTATCTGTATGTGTATATTGAACAATAATGAACTTTTTTTTATTATTTTTTTTATAATATTCAATAATACAAGATAATTCAAAGTACACTAAAATAAAATAATCCTCTTAATACTCAAAACACTATAGTAGCTACCTATTAATACATTAAATATCAATATAGTTTTTTTTTAAATAAGCGGTTTCAAGTATGCCCACATTGTTATATTGAAACAATTAAAATATTATATTAACAGTTATAGATAGACCACTTCATTATTAATGTAACCTTAATTATTCTCAGCAAGTTCATGGATGTCTCGAAGGATTCACCTCTAACTTAAAAGCATAGCATGTCTAGACACAACTAGCGAACAAATTTTGTACTACAAAACTTTTCTTGGGGCAAAGTACTCACTACATTTGCTGGGTTGTGTTAGTGTGTGCGTGTAACCTGTGAAAAATTGCTCCTCCCGCTGTGTAAGTGGCACGCACACAGGCGTAGCGTGCAGCGGGGGAGGGCCGGCGCCGGCGTGTGAGTGAGGGGGATGGGAGGGAAAGGGGTCCGAGTCGTGAACTAAATAGCTTAGTGTTAACACATATTGACATCAAATTTACCGCGATGTTATCATTTATTCAGGTGCCCGTTCATTTATTGTACTTTTCGGTGAGATTGTGAATAAATAATCATTTTGCGTGTCGCCAAATTCCCGGCGGTGCGACATTTTTAGTGGGCGAGCGTGTCAGCGATTAATTATTTTTGTCGCTTTGTTTAACTTACGTTGACTCGGCCTCAGAGTTATTACGAATTTTAATTGCCCGCTAGCGCTGCTCTCCAATTCAAATGCCACTTTTTATTTTTCAAGACTGAATGTCAGCAAAATGTTTAACTCGTATATTAAACATGGATAGTATAAGTTAAACCCTATGCGTTTTTCAATAATTATAAAAACCTAATATCTTAAGCTTAAAATATTTTTTTACTCACGATTCATTCGGATTCAACACGAATATTTTACGAATCCTCTACTCTGAGTCCGATTACTGAGGGTACTTCCCACGGTATGAAAAAACCACGACCAACTTTAGAAATCCCTGGTGGAGACGTCTCCCTGATGTAAATTATGATGTCATAAAAGAAAAAAACAAATAGACTTAATTTGATCAAATATAAATCCAAGAAACACATCATTATTATTCAAATAATATACAATTATAGGAAAGCTATCAAAATTTGTCATTTTCTAGATGGTATTATTTCATAACTATTCCAAATGTTGATGATAACAAACTGTCGATCAGGACGAATTTGAATCTCGCGCCCTTTTCGACAAAACATGCTTTAACCAACTGTGGTATTATCTTAGAGCAGTTGTTTTGGTTGAAGTTGAAGGACTCCTTAAACTATTACAGAATTCTATAAGAATTTTATCAAACTAGTTTAATAACAACAAAATACTACGGAAAATACGATAATTAATAATACTATATAAACATCTATCGTCTGCGAGTTACCTTGAAATGTCGACGTCAATTGTTTCACATATAAACATTGGCTTTAGCAAGTGACAAAAGCGTAAAGCAATAAATATATCAACTGCAGCTACCATATTTTTATTGTGACTTTTTTAACTTTAAAATTACAGAGTACGAGTAAAGCAATTAATATTTGATATATTATAACCTTTTTTCCGCACATTTGACTTACTAAACAAGGTTTTCTATTTCTAATATACGAAAACTTTTCGAAGCCAGTCGTGGCGCAAGCCAGTCGTGTGACTGTAAATATGACATGTTGTGGATCCGATATTTAATATTTTCGTTTCCTTGCTCTGGCGTCGAGGCAAAACGCAGCGTTGAGTTCCGTCACTCAACACAGAGTGGGGAACAGAAGTGGTTTGCAGATTCCCTCTAGCGTGAAGCTAAAAAAATATATAATCTTTAATAATACTTGTAAAATGTATGTAGGAATTTCGTATATTGTTATACAAATCGAAGCTTAGTAAGTTTAAATCCAAACAAATACATTTATATTCAATCCAAAAATCATCTATATGTGAACTGAACCGTGTGAGTACAAGAGACAATATGTGTATAGATAAGAGAGAAAGAGGGTATTTAGAAATTATGTAACAAAGATTATTTAGTAATGTATTTTATAATTACTAATATAAAGTTGAAAATAAGCTATCGATTTTAATTATTTAAATATAATAAAATACTATCAATTTTATTAATTATTATTATAATTAAACAGAACAAAACGTGAATATTTATTTTTATGTGTCATTTCATGTGACATTTGTCAATGACAGCTCACTGGATAGTGGAGTACATTTCTAATCGATAAACAATCACAAACGGTCAAAAAACGTGGTAAGCAACAGCGCCATAATGAACTTGTAATAAAATTATTGGCTTCATAGAGGGCAGTTGAAGCGACGCCCCGCAGGCAACGAGTAAACCTGCTTAGGGATGAGGTGTTTTAGTTTCATGAAACTCGATATCGATAGACTTGTAACTTTATGTTATGTCGCATTTCGTATGGGTTTGAAAATGGTTGTGGTTTAAGCTTTTTTTAAAATTAATAAATATTGTTATGCTTTATATATATATATGTATATATATATATATATATATATATATATATATATATATATATATATATATATATATATATATATATATATATATATATATATATCTTTTTATATACAGTAATCGTTAATATCTTCTGTAATATATGTATATACATATGATAAAAATACATGTATACAAACATTTCAAATGCACGCTAAGTTACATTCCATATTCGAAGCAAAACTTCATTTATCAAACTAAAATCATACACAGTAAAGTGAACCTCTTAGCATAGATACAAGAAAAATAGCTGTCTGCCATTATTCGTTTTATATCGACATCGATAAAACGGTAAAGCTCCACTCAGAGTCAGTAGTATCTAGAGAGGCGAGCTACAATAAAATGTACCGAGCTAGCTACAAGCCTGAGCAGTTACTCGACACCCCACTCACACTTCGCCCCCTCCCTATCGACATATGCGCAGTCCTCCCTACACGTACACGTACAGTGCACACACCACACATGTCACCTGTGACCCACACAAGCACAAACTAATAGTAAGCGTTATGCATCTGTCAATCTATCGATGCATGCACTCATAACATCCGTTGCAGCCGATTCGATTATTAATTGATTGGAAAAATATGATAGTTACTTCACTATACGATTGGAAAAGTTAATTCACTAATTGATCCATCATATAGTTTCATCATTATAATATGATAATTTATAATGATAAAATATGTGATCGTCAATCACGATATTATTTAAATTGATATTTTCATTTCTCCGCTCTGGTGTCGAGGCAAAGCGCAGCGTTCAGTATCGGCACTCAACACGCATTGCCCCACACGGAGCGGAGTGTCTTAACACTAGGTTGACTCTGCCTACTCTGCTGGGTGTGGAATACAGCGTGAAAATAATCTATTTATTTAAAGTTAATAACAAATAGCTAATAACATATAATAATGCTGTAACACTGATAAAATCGAAATGTGATAAACAGATATTGCATCTACGATGCTGCGAAAGTACAGACTTTCTTAGTATAAAAGTAACTTTCAAAATCATGTTCGAAAAAACTACCACGTTGAAAGATTTTTCATCATATAATGTATTATTATGTATGAGGCCAGTGGTGGCACAGTGGCACGAGGTGTGACTGTAAAACCGACTGGTTGTGGGTTCGATCCCCACTCGAGGAGATGAAATATTTACTTAAATTTATATTTCCATTTCTTTGCTCTGGTGTCGAGGTTAAGCGCGGCGTTGAGTTCTGCCACTCAATGCGCAATGCCTCCAGAATTCGGCAGAAAATGGGGAAAGGAGTGTCTTAACACTAGGTTCCCTCTGCCTACCCTGCTGTATGCGGGATACAGCGTGAAGCTGATCTTTTGTTTTTTTAAGTATACTTTCTGTAGACTGTATTTGCACCGAATTTTATACTTCGTAGAGTAGAAAATAGTTATTTTCATTACATACTCCAAGTATTTATTACGATGCTGTCCTTGTAAAGTTCGAATGGATATACTTATTTAATATTATAATGTGGGTAAAATCACCGTTTTCAGTTGGCGTTGTTCACAAATAAATATTTTATAATTTTTTCCATCTTCAAACTTTATTACCAGAACAGAAGAGTACTCTCCGTTCTTCGCTTTTTTTCAGACTTCAAAGTCCATATATTGCATGGTGAATTTTCACGCAGTGTCTGGTCTTTTCAAAGCCAGAAAACGAAAATTTTCATTGCCACGAATTCGATTATTTTTATTCCCATAATACATATATAAAGTGCTATGTCTAAAATAAATATCAAATACAGATGAACTTTCACACCTCCTACATACTCCCACTCATGCTCACAAAAGTCACTTTGCGTCACAACAATTATTAATATTACGCTACAAGGAAACGTTAAGAATATATATGCAGGCAATCCTACGCTTTTTTCTTATCTTAATTCTATATAAAACAAGTATGTACTTTTTATTGAAACATCCCTGCTTGCTAATATATTATAATATATTTTTTTAGAAAAAAAATAATTCTTTGCATTTTAAAAGATACTTTCAATTTAACAAGGACTTATTTCGGAAAGCAAAACTCTACTATTTAATCAAAGCTATTTTAAATATCATTATAGAAAGTGAGACATCTTCTTATTTAATATGTTATGCTATTGAATGAAGACGAGAATCATTTTCAATGAAGAGAATCACTTCTTGCCAAATTTTATAATTTTAGGATTATATATTATAGATTATATATTATAGATAGACGTAAAGCGGACCCTAACCTAATTATAGGGGAGCTAAACTTAGAAATTTGAAGATTCAACACCACAAACTAGACTAGACTAAAAAAGTGTGTCACTTGGAGCAGAGAGGAAACATTAAAATTCTTCTTCCATCACCCAATACTAAGCAATGGTCCTTTGGTGCAGACAGATTACATTAAAATAAGGAAATTGTTCATCAAACACAAAAGCTACTTAGTGTTAAAGTTTCCCTATCACTCCCCGGTTTCCGATTCCGTTCACTGCCGGTTTCTTCTTGTAAATTCTATCAGTATCAGAGGAGATGATTCTAAGATTAAGTAAGCCCTTGGTCTAGATTTTTTAGACGATCCCTTCTTTACACGCCTTACTTTTGGGGGTTAATGTTGTCCGCGTCCGTAGGCGAAGCCCATTATGGGCTTCATGACTCTATCTCGATACCTACGTGGTATCTAGAGTCTGGTCCCTGGTCAGTGCCAAATGGACAACACTCTTTCCGGTGGTAGGCTTCGGCCGAAGCTTACCCATCCTGCAAGCTAAATCGTGCCGTCAAACGGGATAACCGCGTTCCGGTACGCAGCTAGTAGTAGCCTAAGTGGAGGTTGGGTCTGTGCAGTTGCATCTTAACAGAAAGCGGTTTGGAGCAGCTCATTGTTGCGGCACCGGATGTCTGGTTCTGGAGGCTAGCGGGATCCGAAGCACGGTGCACCGCTGGCCGACCGTAGGCAGTTGGGGGCCCAAGTAGCGGGAAAGCCACCCGTGACTTCGATGCTGCCCCGCCAATTCGATCTTGTTCCAACTTTCCGAGATGTATCCGTGCCGATATCTGATGTTCTTGAGCTTCTTGGCATGAACCTTACGTCAGATTTAAATTTTGGACGTTACATCGAGTCTTTGGCTACAACTGCAGGTAAAAACTAGGTGTCCTCTCAAAGGTTATGATGCACTATTTCACTCCGAGACAGCTTCTCCAACTTTAATAAACTCATGTCCGATCGTATATGGAGTACTGCTGTCACCTCTGGGACGGATCTGTTAAATATCAACTAGCGACCTTAGACTCAAATGAAAAAAGAAGCGCCAAGAAGCTCATTGGCGACACAGCGATTGTTGAGGCAAAGCTGCAAAGCCTTGAACATCGTCGAAAACTAGCCTGCCTGTCGCTATTTTACAGGATACATTTCGGAAAGTGTGTAGCAGCGCTGCATGACTTAGTCCCTCTTCTCCTTTCCATCTGCGGGGCACTACGTAGGCAAGGATTTCACCCATATGTTTTCGATATACCACCTTTTCGCACGCAGCGCTTCGCCTCCACTTTCATAATGCGAACTGCTAAAGAGTGAAACTCCCTGCCTGCTGAACTATTCCCTGACAAGTATAACTTGGCCCTTTTCAAGGCAAGAGTGAATAGGCATTATCTAGGTAAGCATGCTCCTCCATCGTTCGCATCGTCACTTACTGCCAGGTGAGATAGCGAACAAATGTTTGCCTATCTACAATAAAAAAAAATCAATGATCAGTTTTTTGATCATTTTTGGATGTTTTACTTCTCTGTACTCTTACTATCGAAGAATTAACTGCTTCAAGTATGATCTCTGACACTTTATTATAGTGACATGAGTATTGGTTTCAAGCTATGCCTTTCTTATAAGTCACTTTGATAATGGAGAATTGTTTAGAAAGTTTAAATTACAAATTAAGCAACACTAGTAATCGTTTACGAGATTACGAGCTAGTTGTAGTCTTAAATCTAATAGGATAGTTTTATATAGTCTCGTTCTCCAATTCCTTTTGTTTACATTTTATATTTAGCATTCTTGTCATTGTGAATAAAAGATTTTTTATATTTATGTCTTGTACTTTCTTATTTGATCCTAAACGTATTTGTCTCGATTATTAATTACATAAACAATTTATAATAGGAGTATTATAAATTGTTTATGTAATTAATGTGATTACTCAAGCTCCAGTGCACTGACGTTATGTATCCTGTGATTTTCCCGGAATATATCATTTGTGTTTTTTTGTGTGTTTAGAGGTCCGGTTTCTTTATTTCTTCTACAGATTTTACCAGATTCAATTTAAAGTTCAATCTTTAAATTTTTCTTCGGTCATGAAAATCAAAAAGTGCAGTGCTGCCCTTATAGGATCACTTTGTTGTCTGTCTGTCTGTATGCCTGTCCGTATGTCAAGACTATTTATCTCAAGATTTCGGGGAGTATCAGACTAAAATTAATATGAAATATCTAGGTATACGGCTCCCTTGAGCACAGAATTAATTTTAAGTCAACGTAATCAAAAAATACGAGTGTTTAAGAACTGTTTTTGCTGCTTTTTGTGTGAATTTCTCCACGTAATCAAATCTACAGGGTACTTAACGTCGACCTACAAAGTTAAGAAGAAGTGAAAAAACCGTACATTAAAATTTAAAAACAACTAACTGCAATCTTAAGTTTATCAACTTTTATAACTTACGTTCCAGTTGACCTACAATTGTGGAATTGGCACGAAACCTTGATGAGTGAGACCGACTCGCACTTGACCAGTTTATTTTTATATACAAGTAGACATCATCTACACTATAATATTCTGTAAGATGTTTCAAATTGGCTGGCAACGGTTGGATGGCTAAAGCTAAAGTTCGAGCTTAAAAATTTCTTTAGTTCCAGCCAGCGCATTATTTTACACATACATAAAAGCTATAGATACTCTATATTTATCACACTTTACATTTTTTGTTTTAATTGTACATTAATAATTTCACAAGCTACAATTTTTGAAGTCGCAGATGAAAGTAAATCAAGGGTTCTCGTGAAGCCTTCGAATAAAAAGGACACTGGGGTCCGGGAAATTTTCCTGGAAGAACGGGCGGGGCGGGCCGAGTAATGATCGCAACGGCTCCAATATTGCGAAGGCATGGTCTTATCATTATAATTTATTCACGCCGCAACTGCTAAGAAACTCTTGGACCGCCCTAGTCCTCCATCTCCATAATAGAAGTATAGATTACGTGAAATTGGTAGGTTGATGTTTAACACTTTCAAAATTACATTGATTTCTGAAGAATTCAAAAAAGTAGGCCAAATGTTTTATAATTTTTTTCTACTCTTTTATAATGAAAACTTTTTCAACTTAATTTATTCAGCGTGGAAAAAAGGCTTGGTGTATACTGAAAAAATGTGGAAGTCTTAAAGAAACTTCATTTGCTGATCATACCGCAAAAGAGCTGCTCAAGCTTTAAAATTTTAAATAAATAATTCAAGAAAACACTGAATTTCAGCACTTTCGTTAAGAATGTGAACAAGAATATTTTATAATTAAATGAAGTACACACATTAAAAAACCAGTAAAATATAATATGTGATGGAATTCGACTTTTTATTTTAGCTTCACGGAGGGAACCTAGTGTTAAGACACTCCGTTTCCCACATTCCGTCGATTTTTCGAGGCATTGCTTGTTGTATGGCGGAACTCAAACTTGTAACCAGAGCGAAGAAAAGAAAATATTAATAATAATTCACTACCTCGAATGGAATTCGAACCCACAACCATCGCGTTAACAGTCTCACGCTTGTGCCACTACTATGGCCTCTAAAATTGACATCAATCGATTAATAACTATATTACATAATCAAATTATGATATAAACAATAACCGATTATATCACGTAAGCAAAGTTCGTGACGTCAATAAATCAGGACGCTCCAGTGGGAGTCTAATAAAAGCTGTTGGGCTATAAGTACTTATGCTTGTATAGCATCCCCCAATCTATAGGTAGCCGTATTGTCTACAGCCTCATCGGACCAAACTTTCCTTTCCGCAGTCAAACTTACGTGAAGTGAATCTCGGAATTACTGGAGCTGGTGAAATGGTGTGTCAACAATCAAATAAATATGTTAATAATTAAAGTCAAAACATTTTAGACTCTGTGAAAATTGCTATATATTATAAAAACAAATGATTACTAAAATGTTTGTATTATCACAATATTCTGGTGTATTGTATTGTGTTTTATTGTACATTTTAAATAAAATAAATACAACTTTGTTAAATGTTACATTCTTTTTTTATTTATAATTTTAACAAAAATATGTTGACTGTTAAGGATATAAAAATATGTAAAATAAATTTGATTTTTTTTTAAATAGCGACATATTTAAAAAAATGTATATTGAGCAACATCTAAATATTATATTGATAATATAAGACTGTAATAGTCTTATATTATAAATGAAATGTTAAATTGTATGTGTGTGTTGCATACTAATATTTAGATAGTTCTCAATATCCATTTTTCAATAGTAATGAAATTGATAAAGGTATCCTTGATCTTGATCGTTTCTGTAAAATGCATGAAATGCGTGAATAACTGTGTTGTGAACACTTTTACTACTTTATTTTCCATATTTTTTTTATTCTAAATGTACCTGATACACTAAAAGATTTACTGCATGCTAAAAATTGATGATATGGTAGTTAGTACTCATGTTATTTTAGCCTAGCCTTTTGGAGCCCACTATAGAACATAGGTCTCTCCTAATGCTCGCCGCTCCGTCCGGTCTTGGGACTTTTAAACCCCTTATTCCCGCCATTTCGCAGACATAAAAAAAAAAGTCCGTAAAAGATTGTGATATTTCAACATTAATAGTAATAATAGAAGTATCATACAAAATAACTGAAAACAATGGTATGGTACGTAAAAATTTTACAATTGCATATGACACGTCTGAGTAGACGAAACATTTTTTTCCTTTCTTTAACATAAAATTTAATTAGGTAAAATTTGATTAAAATTAACTTCCCCATTATATTATTCAGGACACTAACTAATCTACCAATCTTTTCAGGGGTACCGTCCAAATTATCCTACCTCATAAACAATGCACGTTAACAAAACAGCGAGGCGTCTTAATTAAAGTTGCTCTATATACTTACGTACTCAATCTCACCAACTTAAGGAAAGGTTGCGCGTCCCGAACATTCCCGAAGTATCGTAATGCCGGTTTATTATCTCCCATCGTTGAGCATTAATTAATTCTTTTCGAACCGTCACTTTTACAATTTTAGCTTAAATTAATTTTGTTCTTTGGTTTTTATTAAAATTAAATTTTAATGTTGTAAAAATGTCTTCTTTTCTGTTTAAAACATTATTATTTCATGTACAAACTTAATTTATGCATATCATACATGAAATTATAATACGATTTTTTTATTCATCTGTCTGTCTTATAAGGTTCAATCCTACAGGCAAGTGCAGCTTACTCTACTGTATAAGTTTTCCGCACAATTTTTGAGGCACTGCGATGAAAGTGAACGCTGCACTTTGTCTGATAACCAGATCGAGGAGATAAAGAATAAATATTTCTTTCGCCCAGTGGGAATCAAACCAACAACCGTTGCGTCTACTCTTGAAGGTCTGCCCCTGCGCCACGGCAGTATATCATAAATTAAAAAAAGAAGGCAATATAGCCTTCCTCGAACTAATCTACACATAATATTACTTTCAATTCGTTTCAGTAGTTACAGAAACTATTTCAAGCAAACTAACTTATCAACTTTATAATATTACTAAATAAAGATAAAGCAGTACATTAAATGACCATCACATCTTTCTACTCATTTAAATGAATCTTCAACACCAATTTCGTTATAACATTAAATTATCCATTAGTGAGAGCTTAATGAGCTTTTATTACCGAGATGTAATATAACGTTACGTGTTAACAGCGGTAGATAACCAAAACATAAGACAAATAATCAAATTAATCGCAAGGCGGGCCGATATCAACATTATTAATTCAAAACTCCAGACCCCCCGCAGCCCATCCCACCGACCCCAACCCCTAAAGGCCGCAATATCTTCAAAGAGGTCTCTACTTGAAAGGTTACAAAATAACCTTATCCAGATACAATGTAAGGTTTCGCGTACGAATAGTAAATGTTCTATATAAGATTACAACAAAAACTATTTGTATAGATAATGCACTATAAAATAATAAATTATGACCACGCAACCCAGAATTTATAAATGGCATTGCACGTGCATATTGCGGATTCGTTTCCTGTAAAGGGCTAATATTTGTAGTGGCTATCCAAATAATAGTAGTAGGAAATAAATAATAATGTTTTTTTGTCACTTGTTGTGTAATTTTTTTAACATTAAATGTGAAATTTAACTATAATCATATTTGCGAAACTCTTGCTATTTTTAAACCTATTCTACCGAATCAATTTAAATAATATAGTTTTCTAATAATCTTCTAAAAGAAAATAACAAAAAAAAAATCAAATTACTATATTACATTCTATTTTTATTTTCCACGTTATAATCTACTACAATATAACAAGGTCAAACAAACTAAAAAAAAATTAAAACTGCCAAAGTGAAATCAAAGCTACCTCTTCGGTGGTTGCGTGTTCGATGAAATCTATTCTTATACCATCGTCGCACGAGTCATAATAGAACATCAATTTACCTTTTCCCACGTCATAAGGTAGTACTTCGGGCAAAAACTTATTTTCCGTTCGCAAACGTTCCGATGCTATCTGTCACGACGGACAAAACTTTTCTTCACCAAAATAAATTACTTTAACTCTTGTTACAAGCGCAAAGAGTCGCTTTTAGCGAAAATGGCTCGTTTAAACGGCATATTTTCTTTGTTTCTCGGGAACAGGCCGCCCACACCCCCGCCCAAACTCTACATGTTATTTACGTGTGAACACAACACCGCCGAGGGTTCAATTTATCTGACCTACTGGGCCTCTAACTAATACTACATCCGAAAATACTTCACCCTATTATAATTGTTACTTATTTTTATTAAATTTCAGAATAAATTTAATTTTTGTGGCATTTCCAAATTTAATATTTATTGCAAATTAGATGTGAACTAAGATATTATTATGAAGAAAAGTATATATATTTTTTAATGGCTTACGTTTATTTAAAATTTTTATTAATGCATTAGTTTTCTTGTTGCAATTTTAATTAAATACTATCCATTCTATAAAGTAACACAGAAAACAGAAACATTTATATTAAGGCGGAATTGAATCTTCTATCTATTACAACACTCTAGAAAGCATAGTTTTTAATGTCTGTTGTAATAAATACTATTTACAACATGATATAACGATTGTATGTTTGCAAGTGATGAGACTACATAATAAAAATATTATCTGTAACTTATCTCAAAAACTAATGTTGAGATTTATTTTCAGATCGATTTAATTCAAACCCTAAGCGATTTGAAAGAGACAAGAACGGGCAAAAGTACCTAAGCAGAACGGGCAAGTGGCGGGTGGATACACAATTACAATCATTTTAGGGGACTCCCCGAACAGTATGATGAACTGGAAATATTCCATAATATCAGAGCCGTCATTACAATGCCTTAGCAGAATATTTTTCTTGGCTAGAAAGCCGATATTCCCCCAAGAGTTACGACATTTCAATTTGCCAAGGCGGGCGGAAAATGGAATTACGATTGAAGCGAGAATACCCGAACGTCGCCGAGGGCGCCCCACTCGCGCCGATGTTTGCCGAGCGCGGCCGAAGGGGACGAGCGCGCGCCTGCCATGCCCGCCGCCGCCGCATCAAGCCTGTGTATTGATTAGATGCGGAACGCCCGATGTCATACAAATTAGGCCGCACAGAAAAACTGATTTAAAAAAGAATTCGATTTAGAATATAGCATTTAAAAGCCATATACATTACAAACATACATATAATGTAATGCTCAAAGAAGAAACGTGAAATGTGGTTATCTTTTACTTTACTAACTACTACTGCGTTAAGCATAGCGCACTATCTGCTAGTTTTATATGCTGCTTTATAAAGAAAGGAGTAAATAAAATTTTATTTCCATTAAACTTACTACTAAAAAACGAAGAAATAATTATTTCAATGCTGACTTCTCGTATTACATATTTTCCATAAAAATATAAAAAATATAGTAATTTTCAATGCTAATCTTAAAAATAATTAATATAAAAGCCTATTTAGAGTAAGCCGACTTCGGTAGAATAATGTAGACCAATAAATATACATTACATTATTAACGAATGTTGGCCTCGTTTCTCGCTCTCTTTGTTCGTTCCACAATTTCCCGGTGGACTGACTGAAAACAGGTTTTCCGTAAAGTGACATTAAGGTTCAAAGTGATCTGTTAGGAAAACATTTTGTTCTGGACTGATCGTAACTCTGGCATATTATAAAAATGGACTTTGTACGACAGCAATAGAGTCGTGTTTCAGAGGGAAGCAGTGCAATGGCACGTTCCATGATTTGTGAGTTTATAGCAACGGTGAAGTGTCGGTGGTTAATGGTGGCAGAGCGTGGCTCTCACCGACGATATATTGAAAAAGTTTGGCGCGAAAAAACGCGGTAACAGATGAAATACAAATTGTTGATTATTATAAATTATATCTTAATTATAAACTAAAATATATAGTATATTTTAATATCTTTAATTAAATAAAAATCACTTCGTTCTGATATATTACTTTGATATTACAATCGACTTAACACATCATGTTATTACATCAACTATTTTATAACTCTATTTAACATAATCTTCTTTCATATGCATATTTTCTTTCAGCTTCACGCTATATCCCGCTTATAGGATAGGCAGAGGGAATCTAATATTGCGCGTTGAGTGACGGAACTCAACGCCGCGCTTTACCTCGATACCAGAGCGAAGAAACGAAAATATAAAATATACAACTTGTCGCGTTTACAGTGACATGGTTGTGCCGCTGTGCTACAATTGCCCTTTAACTGTACGTTATTTTCAAAGATATTTTTATAATAATTTTAAGTATACATATATTGAAAATTTAAATATACCTGAAAAATAATTAAAAATTCTGAGATGCAGAGTAGGCAAATAGAACCTAGTGTTAAACACTCCGTTCCCCACGCACTGCCTATGTTTCAGTAAGTAAATTAAGTGGCGGGACTCAACACTGTGCCTTTTTTAGTTAGCTTGTTATCAGAGCGAGGACTAAAATAATACATTTCCATGAGTGAAAATCGAACCCACAACCATCGCTTTTATATCCAGACGCAGTACACCTACGCCCCGACGGCCCTAGTCAATACTTGTACTAAGATATATAAAAACTTTATACTAGACAATATATATTTTTTTATATAATTTCTAAGAGCAAGAGCCTAAATATGGTTGATTTTTAACAATTCATGTAATTTCTCCACGTAGGGATTGTGAACGATCAAGTCAGATATGTCCTAATAGCGCCCTAACAACTTTGTTGTCTGATTTTTTTTTCATTTGAATGTCAGCTATGTTCTGGATCTATCTAACTATCACTTCGTATAATGCGTACAGTTAGTTGCATTGCATTTGTATACATTGTTAAACACGTTAACGTTCTGAAAATGCCCTTTCAAATTTAATATGTATTTTTTGTAATCCACTCTATATTGGAATGGATTAGTATAATAAATTTTAAATATAATTTCTGTAAAATAGTGCAGCTTCAGTAATATTCTTTCAAATTTGACCATACATTGACACCAAAACAAAAATATATATATATTTTAACTACATATGACCATAAATAACTATGCCATTAGTTACAAAACATCGAATTAGGTAGTGGAAAATTCCTTAAAGTAATAAAAACCATCACAAGTACGTACCTTCTTATATTTCTTTATAATTATGGACCATATTCATTTAACGTGCAGCTGTATATCTAAAGTTAAAAATTTTGATATTGATGAATTTTCAAATCTGTTTCCAAATTTTTATATTATTATCTATTGTATCTATTGTATTATTTACAAGGACTAAGTCTAAAGCCTATAGGCACATAATCTTAATCATTCTAGGGTAATGTTTGTTAGAATACTGATTACTCGCGATCAACTCACACACAGTGGTTCTATTCGGTGGGCACATCCAAAACCATATTTTACCCGCACGGGTATTTCCAGTTTGTTTTCCCTCCTTTCCACAGCATAATTGGAGCACTGCTGAATATTGCAGAAGACATGGAATGAATTCAAGTAAATATTTCAAAGCAGGTTTCGTTTGTAACTTCAGTCGCCGGCAATAATTAAAAGCACAAGACGTCACGTTGATATGGCTTAAAGTTACCGCTGGTGTTCCCCAAGACGGCTTTCTTTCCCTACTTTGTTTCTGTATTTCTTAACAATATTTCAAGAGTCATTACTTTTTTAAATAATATATATGTGAGGATTTGGAAATTTATCGTCACTGTAATTTAAATTAACTACCTGAAGTTACTAAAAGGTTAAAAAGAGATCTAACTGCTATTCAAACTTAGACCAAAAACTTCATAGGCAATAAAAGACTAAATCTAATGGGATGTCGCCCTTACGATTCTATACTCGGGAGTGACAATGCCCTATTATGACAAAGTTAGGAATTTGTGTTTTTGTCAATATATTTGAACCTGACAGACGGCGATGTAGTCGGTGTGTACTATATTAGACTATCTAAGCTATAAAAAATTAGGAAATAAGTTAATATTTTTTTACATTTTTAAAGTGTTATTCCACAAATGTAAATAAAATATTTAATAAATACTGTTCTCTTTCTAATATAAAACTAATATTATCAGGTAACCTGTACGCTTTTTTACTTTGTAAACGAGTCACATTTTGTGAAATTTTGAGGTAATGCCGGGCCCCAGCGCCCAATCCACCTTAAAGGCCGGCAACGCACCTGTAGCTCCTCTGGTATTGCACGGGGTCGTGGGCGGCGGTAGTCACTTACTTACTCAGGTGACCCGAACGCTCGTTTGCCTTATCTTTTCCATAAAAAAAAATGAACGACGATTAGTGATTACTGCTGGCCACGACCCTATGTAACACCAGAGGAGCTACAGGTGCAAAGCTGGCCTTTAAGATGGAGATAAACGCACTTTTTGAATGTACCATGGCGATACGTAGTAGGTAGTTCCTATAATACCATACAGTAGTGGACCGCCACGTATCCAGATTGCTAAGCTTGTGACATACTGAGCGGCTACAAAATTCGACGGCAAATATTAGGTTGAATAGTTCCCCAGAAAACCCTCTATGTCATATACAGTAGAGAACTCATAGTTAGGAGACATCTCTATGCAAAGACGAAGTGTCTAGCCTTTCACAGATTATTGGGTCAATAAGGATTCGAAAGACCCTTGTATGCGTTCAAATGGTTCAATCTAATACTGTAATGCACTAGCCCAGATATGAAAACAGTGCTCCATATAAGATGGCGCCTGGACTCTATATCTGTAAAGTACTCAGATTTACTGGTTCTTGCCTGCTAAAACACCATTGGTCAGGGCCAATAGGTGTTTTGTTAGACCCTCAAGACGGACTTGAAGTACTTTCACTCTCTGCTGAAGACCAGTATCTTTCAGGCCAACTTTGCCTTGCTTTTCAGATGATAGCGATACTGGGCGATATGACAGACTCGACCGGATTATTACCACCCTCGGTATTTAAGACCGGCATGAAGTAGAGCCGATTAGTTATGTCGAGCTTCCGTATTCTGGTATATGAGAGTAGCACTTCTAGACAATCTACCCCGGGAAAGTACCAGCACCGCCGGTGTTGGAGAATAAATGTCTAAAACTGTAACTCATGCCATCTATCGAATTCTGGGAAGGGCACAGTTCCGTGATATGGACAAGGCAAACGAGTTGTACGCTCCACGGCAACCCCTACCATGCTTAACGTGGACTTTTGTAACATCAGGAGTCTACACTCCAACCTGAACGGCGGCAACCACCATCTTGAGGCGACTTGGATCCGAAGGTGAAAGCCTCAAAGAAGACGTATAACCGAACCTCTAGGTAATTTAAGAGGCAAATCGCCAAAATCGGCAAGAAGCTTGAGAGCTACCCGTCTGGAACTCACAAGTTTTGTGCCCTCTCAAAGGGTACACTTGGCAACTATAGTCAGCCTTGGCTTTCGCCATTGACATCTTAGTCCATACGGCTAAAGAGAAAGCCGATCTCCAAAATATTCCCCTTATAACCGCCGCCGCCGCCCAGTATCAGTATATTGGACCCTAATATTTCGAGTGACTACCAGTATCGCGAACATCTGGAAAGCATGGCCAAGTTGACCTCGAAGAAACTGAAGGTCATCAGCAGAGCGGGACGATACTTCACGCCAAAACACCGATTGACCCTGTATAAGGCCAAGGTTCGGCCTCATATGGAATACTGTTTTCATGTCTGGGTTGGTGCACTACATTATAAGTTGGACCCATTTGATCGCATACAACGTAGAGCCGCTCGAATCATCGGGGACCCAATGATCTGTGAAAGGCTTGACAATTTGGCCTTGCGTAGAGACGTGTCCTCGCTGTGCGTTCTCTACCGCATTTATCATGGGGAGTTTTCTGAAAAACTGTTCGACTGGTTACCTGCCGCCGAATTTCCTAACTGCACAGTATGTCACAAGCTAAAACACTATTCACATCACCTGGATAAGTGGCATTTCACTACTGTGCGATTTCATAGGAACTTCCATCCACGCGCCACGTAATTATAGAATGACCTACCTGATGCTGAGTTAACGTTATCTTAGTATTTAACGTTTAAACTCGTAGCTTCTGGAATTGAATTACAAACTGGGAGACATTAATGACATGTTAGAGGATTCTAGCATTCATTGCTATGCAGATTGCGGTGGACGCTGTTTACTCCGGCCGAGCAAGTCTTTCTCGGGAAAACGCTGAACAGTGCCGAAATAAACTTATGTCTTCTGTTGAGGCATCCCTCGGCAATGTCTCCTCATAGGGTGAAAGGAACTTAGTTCAGTTTAACCCCCTGAAGACACAAGTTTGCGCGTTAACCACAAAAAAAATCCCATTTAGCGTACTACCAGTCTTTCAGAACATTACCCTTACAGCCACGCCCAGTATCAGTATATTGGGCCTTAATGATTCGAGTGACTGCCAGTATCGCGATCATCTGGAAAGCGAAAAACGAAAGAAGAAACTGGGGGTCATCAACAGAGCGAGACGGTACTGCACGCCAAAACACAGTTTGGCCCTATATAGGGCCCAGGTTCGGCCTCATATGGAGTACTGTTCTCATCTCTGGGCTGGTGCACCCCAGTATCAGCTTGAACCATTTGATCACATACAACGTAGAGCCATTCGAATCATTGGGCACCCAATAATCTGTGAAAGGCTTGATACTTTGCGTAGAGACGTCTCCTCGCTGTGCGTTCTCTATCGCATTTATCAGTTCTGAAGAACTGTTTGACCTGTTAACTGCCGCCGAATTTTCTAACCGCACAGTACGCCATAAGCTGAAATATCATCCACACCACCTGGATACGTGGCAATCCACTACTGTGCGGTTTCGTAGTAACTTCCTTCGACGCACTACGGAACTCTGGAATCGCCTACCCGCGGCAGTGTTTCCAGGTCGATATGACATGGGTACCTTCAAAAAGCGCGTCTATCTCCACCTTAAAGGCCGGCAACGCACCTGTAGCTCCTCTGGTGTTGCGCGGTGGATGGCGGTAATCACTTACCATCAGTCCTTTTCCATGAAAAAAACTGGGAGAATTATTTTAATATTTTTTGCACTTCTCCTAGTTTGCTAGAATGTCACCTAACATTTTAATTTTAACATTTAGTTTTATTAAATGTATACATTTCTATGAGATTCATGTCTAACTGTAAACGCTACCATATTTGCAAAATGACGCTAAACATTACTTATTTTAATTAAAAAAAAATACTTTCAGCTGGCTTCTGTCAATCTGGTTCAAAATAATACGCTCATCAATCTGTCCTCATTAGTTCGTTTTTTGAATAAATTTATTGATTATGTCGTATGGATCTTGAATATTTGTTGCATTGCATGTCATACAGTGTTGAAATCTTAAACAAGTAAATTTAGAACAATCTTTAATAAGAAGGTTCAGGCTATGGGTGGAAACGCCATCGCATGGGCTCTTGTCTGTGATACTGATAACAGATAAAAGTAACACACATGCGCTAGTTCATAATATACAAAACAACTTGCAGCGGGTGAGAGATAGGGGGAGAAGTCATGCTGGCCATTTTAAATATTCGTTCTCAATGATCCAGATACACTTAGAATATCTATATCATTTATTCTAACCTGGAGAGAGCTAGACATATTTTTCCTTTTTAGAAATTGTATTAAATTTTGAACGTAGCGGGATTTGAATCCGTGCTTATTGAAAACCGTCCGAAATGAATCGCGATCGAGACGCGAGCTCAAATCCCGCAGCGTTAAAAATTTTATATGATTGCTGAAAAGTGTTTTTCTTTCCTAGGTGTGGAATAACATTTTTCAAAGTAGTAGTAAAAAATATTTTAACTATCCGAAAAAGAGTGAAAGATTGCTTGAACCAAACTTGGAAAAGATAAATGATAACTAACCCTTTTGTGCATAGATAGACTCGAAATAAAGAAGATCAATTGTGGCAATGTCATCGATAATATTGCAAAAAATTTCCCCAGTAGATTATTTTTAAGTATTTAGAAGTGCTATAAAGATATCTCTGCTTTGATTAGCTTTCTCAATTACTATGAAATTGTTCGATGGCAACCTACATACCAAGACGAAATGACAATTGTAACTTTAAGGGTGGAAAAAAAATTAAAAATATTAAAATTTGTAAATCCGCTAACTGCTCCATTGCATGCTATCTGCGGGAGTTGTGTGATGCTAATCTAGCATTTTTTTTTATTATCTTATTTTTTGCGTCACGCTGTATCCCGCACACAGCAGAGTAGGCAGAAGGAACCTAGTGTTACGACACTCTTTTCCCCAATTGCGTTTGAGGCATTGTGTGTTAAGTGGCTGAACTCGACGCCTTACTTTGCCTCGACACCAGAAATGAAAATATTATTTTATCATTTCGTCGAGTGAAAATCGAACTCTGTGACTCTGCGACTGGCCTCAATTTAGAAATATAGTATATGTGAATATTTATATACACATGTTTACCGACATATATTTATATAGGTCCCATATATACATACATTTATCAATGTGTATGGTATATTGAAGATTGAAATGTCATTAAATATTAAATACCTAATTGAGATATTGAATTGCGTAACTGTTATTGACGTTTGTATAAAGATGAATAATACATTTCCAACGGAAGAGTTATTTCAACATATCCAATTTTACATTATCTATTTATCTTTTTATACTCTAGAGTTTAGAGCATGGTAGCGCAGTGTTACACAAATAGTCTCTGACAGTAAACGTGACGGCTGCAGGGTCGATCCCCGCTCAGAAGAAATGTGCAGAATGTCTTGAGTAAGCAATCACTAGAAGACTTTATTTGACTTTATTTTGCTTCACGCTGTATCCCTCACGTAGCAGGGTAGGCTTAGGAAGCCCAATGTTAAGACACTCCGTTCCCTACTTCCTTTTAAATTCTGGGGCTCTCTAAGCGAAGAAACGAAAATATTTAAATATTTCATTTACTCGAGTGGACATCGAACCCACAATTTGTCACGTTTACTGTCGTTGTTGAAAGATGTGACAGTAATATATACTATATATAAATCCAATAATCTATAAAAATACTATACGTGTAACGATTTATATACTTATATCTATTGCTTTATTAATAAGGAAAAAAATGTGAGTCGAAATAAATACGTATCTAAGAAGATGCGCTGACGCAACAGTTTTTATTGCTGTGATACATTAAAGTATATTTACCAGCAATTGTAAAACACACTATTCACTATTAACATATTATCGTACTAGACTTAATATTTACAGTTAGAGTGCTTTTCTTTTTACTTAAGATCATAATTGTGAATTTTATTATTGTCAAACATTTAATTTTATTATTCACTCGAAAGATAAAAGCAAAAAATCTGTTAGTACTCCCCTCATTGTAGCAAAAAGCGTGCGGATGCTCCTTATAAAAATGTAGGATCTTGGAAAAAGATCATGCTTACCCGAAGTGGGTGGGCGCCCCCCTCTGATTTATGGTAACATGTCGCCAGTAGCGCGTACGGCAACCTCGCTTTTTGTCATTAACTGATTTTTATTCTATTTCCTTTGCTGTTCTGTTATTTCTACTTAAACAGTAATGTTATTATAGTCACCATAATAGTATATATCGTTAATAATTTTATATTAATTATAATTATATAATTATTTTGTCTTGTTCAATTCAATACAAATAAAATACAAAACAATCTTAAACATAAATTACAAATAAATTTTTCATGAATTTTTTTTGCAAATAAATAATTAAAATTATATTGATATGAACTAAATGAATATATAGATAATTAAAATTATATACTATGTTATAGTAAAATTAGTAATAATTTAAAAATATTTCACAATAATATTTTATTGTTAATCGTAATACACTGCCATCTATCAACAAGTAGTTTATTTTATTATTTGAATGAAAAAAAATATTTTGTTCAATTTTCATAACGTTTATAAATAAACAAAATATTAAATTATTATTTGAGCAAAATATAAAATAATTAAAAGAAAAAATATAACTTAACATTACCTAATTAACACTTAACCTACTGACATCTAGTAGTGGAAAGCTGAAAATATATGAACAATATATTTAATACGGAGTTATAGTTATTGCTAATAGATGGCGTTAATCAGTGTATGTCTTGTATTAATTATTTTATGTACTTACTCAAAATTACAAAGATTTGGTATTTATAGTAAAAATAGTTATTTCCATTTATATTTTCATTTCTCCGCTCTGGTGTCGTGGTGTTGAATTCCGCCACTCAACATGCAATGCCTCAGAACTTGGTGGAAAGTGGGGAAGGATCTTAACACTAGGTTTCCTCTGTCTGAAAAAAAAGTAAAATAGGAACTCTTTATATATCTATGCTTATAATAAAAATGTAACGAATCGGTGTCTGTACTTGAAAGATATAAAAATGAATATCATTGGGGACCTTTACTAATGCAGTAGATTCCAAAACAATGGTTTTTAATTTTTTTTGTCTGTGTCTGTGCGTTTGTTATCGCCCGCTATCAATACTTAGTTCGACAAATTTGCTAATTGCTATAACAGTTATTTTATACAGCTGTTTTGTGTGATGATAGAAAAAACTCGAGATTGTATGACGATAGAAACACCGAGATTTCAAGATTTAGGATCGGGATCGGCCTATATGCGGCAAAAACTGCGATTGCCGTGCACGCATACATACCTTACCGTACTTTCTATATACCGTATAGCTAAATAAACCGTACATTAATTTATAGCCAAACAAAATTAAAAATAACTTTCCAAAAGTCTTTAATTTATTATACACTGTGGCACAAACGTGAGACTTTAAACACGACAGTTGTGGGTTCAGTCTCATTTATTAATATTTTGAAGGCTGTCATGGCGCATGGGCACAAAGTGTGACTGTACACGGTACTGTTTGTAGGTTCTTTCCCAGTTGATAAAGTGAAATATTTATTTAAATTTATATTACATCTATTTTCTTCGTGCTGATGCTGAGGCAAAGCGCGGCGTTAAATTCTGCCACTCAACACGCAATGGTTCCAGAATTCGTTTCGATTCGAAAAATGAGGAACGAAGTGTTTAACACACTCCGTTCCTCATTTTTCGAATCGACAATCACAAGGTTCCCTTTGCCTACATCTGATACAGCGCGAATCTGATTTGATTACTATTGTATTTTCGTTTCTTCGCTTTCGTAACAAGGCAAAAAGTGGCGTTGAGTTGAGGCGCAATGCCTTGAAAGTTGCACGGAAAGTCACTCTGCATTCTCTGCTATATGCGGAATATTAGTCGTTAGTTATTTAGACGACACTAAAACACCAAACAATTTTAACATTTTTATCTGTCTGTCTTTCTGTTTATCCGGGCTAACCTTCGAACCAGCTGAACCGATTATTATATGACTAACACTAAAATATACAGGGGGTTGTGGAGCAACATAAAGGCTAATTTGATACAGTGAAAAATTTATGTCAATTAGTATATTGTGACAAAATTACTACTTTCTAAAAGAGTTATTTTATACAATTGTTACATTGAATTGGCCAAATCTTTATTTTTGAACAGCAGTTACGGTTTACCTAGGCCTAGGCAGATTATGAAATAACTAAAAAAATTTCTATAAAATATGACAATCAAATCGAAAATTCTCAAAACACTTAAATTATGATTTATTTAATGCATAACCAAACTTAAATAATTAATAAATTTTTAAGATTTTGTACCTCAAAAGGAAAGAAAACTAAACCTTTATAGCATCACTTTTTCGGCCGTCTATCCGTTCCTCAAGACCATTTTACTTGAGATTGCGTTGAGGTATCTATCTGAAATTAATATCAGATATTCAAGTTTACAATTCTTTGAAGCACAGAAATTAAACTTCTAAAACAACTGCAGTCAAAAAATGTGAACTTTTAAATATCGTTGTTGCTTCATTTTGTATATAAATTCACAGCGTAATCAATACCTATAGTGTACTACCCGTAGACCTACAGTTACGCAATTTAAGACGAAGTAAGATATTACAATACAAATAAAGGAAAAAATCCAAAAAGTTAAAATTTATTCGTAATTAATTAGCTCATTTCATACTAAATAAGTGATTTTTGTTAACTTACCAATCATGATCCTGAAATTGGTACAGAACTCTCGCGCGTAAAATAGAAGGAGAGATATTCCTTTCTCGCTCTAGTATGTTTTTAAAGAATGAAAAGTGGCAGATCGGCCTACGCTTAACTTAGTATTTTTGTTTACGTTATTGGTATCTATGAGTTACTTCGTCATACGAAATACAGTATTTACAAACATCGTGTAATAATAAATAAATCCTAAGTCTTAACTGTTGTGGTATCTTGCTTAAATTCTTTAGGGCTTAAAATATTGTACCCTATATGCTGCTCCCGTAAAAGGAGCGCTGACGCTTCCACTCTATATATGAAAACTTTTTAGCTAGTTAGCCTAGTTAGTTAGTTCAGAAAGCCTAAGTTCAAGGCAGCCATGAGCTATGACATTACATGACAGATTGTTTTTATATGAGTGCTGCCACTCAACACGCAATGCCTCCAGAATTCGGCAGAAAGTGGGGAATAGAGTGTCTTACCACTAGGTTCCCTCTGGCTACCCTGCAGTGTGCGGGATACAGCGTGAAGCTGATTTAATTTTGATTTTTTTTATTTTATTTTTCATCAAGAACTATTAAAAAGAGTCTTGTGTTGCGTGTGACTTTGCGTTTACTATTTTACGTACAAAAAATATATGAGCTCGAATACAAGTTATAAAATAAAAATGAAAATACTTCTATTGTATTTATTGCCATTTTGTTATTCGGTGTTATATTACAAATTACGTATCACAAGTAAGTTAGAATTATTATTATTTTATTTATTTAAATAAATTATTATAGCCTAGTGAAGAATAAAGTAATTTGATAAGAATATGATGAAGAATAATACTAACACAACGCAATTGTAACACGCTATTATTAGGTTCACTTGTAGCTGTTTAATAAAATCTAAGAAACTCAATTTGACTCTCTTTTAATAACCGTAACTTCATGAAACTTGGCAGTTATAACTTATAGCGTAGGTACATAGCTTAGGTGACAATACAATATATATATATGATATCATCGAGCTAGTCTGAAGATGAGGTCAGGACCTGTATGGAAAATAAGTTCCATAAGGAGCTCTTCATAAGTTTCTAGTAATCCACTCGAGTTTAGGCTCATATAATTTATTTTGAGTTATAATATATAAATACACACATTTATAGAATATAGCACTCGGTATACAAAAGCGTGTTTTTAGTTTTTTGAAACATATATATAATATACTGCACCAATGATCTATATACGGGTACTTTTTTAATTACAGAAAATAAAGATATACATATAAATTTCTTAAATTATCGACACTAACTAAACTAATGCATACTACTACTATACGTTGCTGCTTAGCTGACATTTAGCACAATATAATTTTTCAAAATGGCGGATTGAAACATATGTTTATTAACACATAGCATTTGGAAATTATAAGGACAAGGTATTATATATAAAATATGTATATAAGTTTATATTTATATATAAAATATTACATAAAAAACAAATCAATTATAAATTGTTACCATGACTAGAATGACTTATTAGATTTACTAAATATCTAATAATTTTCATATAGACATTTTCGTATTCAACAACAAGACCACTAATATTAAAAAACTGGCCTGTCCTATTATGATTTTTAAAGCTCAAAGGATTATGACAGAATGTTAAGTTTCTTTTTCTTTTTAATATTGTATATTAATTTGACTTACCTGATATTTAAGTGAAATAGTCACAAATTGATATTATTAACCCACAATGTTTTATAAAATAGCATAAATCTGATATAAAATATTTTTTTTAATTAAATTTTAAACCTAATTTTATCTCGAAAAGAGATATCTTTATATATTTTTTATCCATAAATAATTCATTATATGTGTAGGTATAAAAAAATATAGACATAATAAAATTTACCATTACCCATTAGTATTATAAAGGTTTTGTTTTATTTTTAAAAATTTATGTTGCGTTTGTGAGTTGAGATCCGCTATTCAACACGCAATGCCTCCAATATTTGGACGGAAAATAGTAAACGGAGTGCCTTAACACTAGGTTCTCTCTGCTTTAGTGTAGGCAGAGGGAAACCTGTGTGCAAGATATTTTTGATGTTCTAACGACTTATCCTGGCCTCGCACAGGTTGATGGAATACGTCATTTTTTATATAGACATTTAACGACCTACACGACTGTAGGTAGCTGATTTTAACAATGAAAATTATCCTCATCAAATATAATAATAGTTCAAGTCATATCTCGATATATCAGTTATATAATCGCATAGTCTTTTATAATTATTATGCATAATTTTAATACTTTACACAGCGTCGTCTCTAAATTAACACCTTTGTAATAGAGTGTAATAGAGGACTTATGTAATCATTTTGTGTGAAATTAAGTACAAATATAACTTTGACATATTTTTTTTTCTTTAATCTATATATATATATATATATATATATATATATATATATATATATATATATATATATATATATATATATATATATATATATATATATATATATATATATATATATATGTATATATATATATATATATATATATAATAAAATTGTAACTAATCGCTGTCTTCACATGTCTGATATATGGGAAAATGCAGTATTGGGGAGGAGCTTTAGCTCTAGCAAAAGCTCCTCCTTTTTTTGAAATCAGTTAAAAATTAAAAATATTTACATTAATTTCAATATCTTTGTCGGCGTTCCAAGTAAAAGCTACATAGTTCAGTTTTATTAATGTTTACATAATATGCAAGTTATTATGGGCAAGTACAAAGACAAAATTTCATCAACAACTTAATAGCATACAACTAGCCTTCTGTAAGCCACTATAATATTTAAGAGACTATTCCTTAAACTCATAATCAGTAAGAAGTTGTATAAATGTTGTTATAATGATTACTATAAGAAAATACATGAATACATAGTATGTGTCTATAAAATTCGAGAGTTTCCCTCGAATTCCATTGGATTCCAACATCTTCGATCTTGACTTGGTGGTAATGAGATCATTGGTAAAGTACGCTCTTACAAATAAAATAAGATTTTTTATAATCAAATCAAAAACTACATAAGGACAGCGAAAGATGTGACCAAAAAAGTTATGAAGAATGCTTAGCATTTTTTTTGCAGCGTGATGTGAATATGCAATATAATTCTCTAGCTAATTGTGTTTCAACTTATAGTCAATCCCCTACTTACAATACTGTACTTAGGGCCTCTGTCTAGGGCCCCCGATCTCAAGAGGACCCCGAACGGTAAATATACCACAACGTATAATAATTTGTTACTCATTACTTCCTAGAGGATCCCAATTCCAAGTTTGTCTAAAACCCCAAGTCTTAAAAGAGCACCGATTGTAATCCAAAGAGTTTTGGGTTCGAATCTAGCTAGAGTCATAATTTTCATACGTAATATTATGTAAAGCTATAATTAACAAACATAAACTTAGCAAAAGACGCGGCTATATATAATTGACCTATTACTGTACTCCACGAGTTATAAATATAGATCAGTTGCATCATTAACTTAAAAATTCTTTTTTTTTATGAAAATAAATAAATGCCAAAGCGTGTTGACATTAAAATGCATACATCCTCCCTCATCCGACTTCAGTCTACACGGTATTAATTAACAAATATTGTTTTTTTTAAAGAAAAAAAGTAAAAAAGAACTGCAATTAAGTGAAATAGTAAAAACTGTGTTAAAAATCCTTTTTTTTCATTTTAAGCAGTTTTGCAGCGGCATAATGTAAAAAGCAATATAAACGCAACAGTTGCGTTTATACCGTTTCTTTTTTTCTTGGGTTCGATTTCTATTATGTAACAACAACGCAGCGTTGAATTAAATTTAGCCACTCAATACGCAATGTGTTGAAAGTGGAAAATGAAGTATCTTTACACTAGGTTCTTTCTACGTACCTTGATATATGCCACATACAGTGTAAAACAAAAAATATCGTTTTTTTTACATTCACGCTGTATCCTACACATAACAGGGAACCTGTTCTTTTCCTTTTTAAGGCGGTAAGAGGTTACCGCCGAATTCTGTGATGTGATGTTGAGTGCCGGATCTCAACGCCACGCTTACCAGAGCGTCAAAATAAAATATATTATATGTTTAGCGTGGAAAATCTAATATATCACTCTATTCTCTGGAAGAGGCAGCGCTACTTTTACGAAAAAACATATAGAGTAAAATATTTCAAACCTAAGCCTACCTAAACAAATTAAATAAGATCACTCAACAGTTTAGACGTAGGATTTTTTTAATTTCACGATGTTTATCCATACCTGTATTTCGTGCTTCGCATAGATACCAATAACGTAAACATATACTTCTACAAAAATACTATTAAAAATCAAGCAACTTCGAACTTTGCCACCAATACCCACGATTCGATTTCGGAATGACGCGTATGCGGCGGTTTCCCTTTGATAGGTTTATGTGTGCGTGCATCGTTCTTGACAAGTGACGTTTCATATAAAATAACAATTTTATTATTTATTTTATTTTGTTTGAAAAAATAACTTTTTCTTTTTTTGGAAAAAAAATAATTGTATAAGGCTTTTATGGAGTAGGTAAAACTATGGTTTCATTTAAAGTGGTGCTGACACTTCCACCCTGTATGTTAAGTGACAATACAAAAAACTGCACAACACACACAAAGTAATATACTTACATAATAATTTTAAAAATATGTACACTCCTCGTTGACCTATATTTTAACGAACCTCCTTCCGTTTTCCGCAAAGCCAGCAACTAGCCAGAGAGAACCTAATATCAAAGCACTCCGTTACCCACTTCCATGATTTACCTACGACACTATCATTGCTTCTTATGGATACAAGGTATGTTTGTATATCCTTTATCTGGAAAATTGGTAAAAATAAAAACAGTAGGAATGTAGTTTTTTCTTAGTAGTAGTAGAGCGACGTTGAGAAAGAACAATATGTACACATATTATTATTGATTAACAGTAACTACAAACCTAATTTTATTCGATATTGGTATTTCGACTTTTTAATAAAATAAATCCGCTTCACGCTGTATCCCGCACACTGCAGAGTAGGCAGAGGGAAAGTCATACTTGAGATACGATTTTTAATACTTGATATAAGTTTCTCATAATTTATAGAACTTGTCAAAAAAGAGAAAATTTTTAAAATATGTTTTCATTAGTGCCTACGGTATTAGTAATCAACTCATCACACAACAATTGTGTCACGCGGTCGTAAACCTTATCGTCTACTGCAAACAGCGCTATAGATAAAGGTATGCTATTTAAAAAAATTGTACTAATGTTAGTAAATAATAATTATTTCTTGTACTTTAGCTATTCTATTGACACTTTAGAGAGAATAGAGATTATCACTGTCCGCTGGTAATAAAAATATACTTTTAAACATTTTATACTTTTTGAGCATTGAAGGTACCTATTACTATTGGTATTTATAAGATAGCATGAAGCCAATGATATTACTGGGTTCATATAAATTACAGGTTTTTTTACATTGCCTTAGATATATTTTCAAGCATATTAATCAGCTTCACGCTGTATCCCGCACACAGCAGGGTAGGCAGAGGGAACCTTGTGTTAAGACACTCCGTTCCCCACTTTCTGCCGGATTCTGGAGGCATTGCGTGTTGAGTGGCAGAACTCAACGCCGCGCTTAGCCTCGACACCAGAGCGAAGAAATGGAAATATAAATTTAAGTAAATATTTCATCTCCTCGAGTGGGGATCGAACCCACAACCAGTCGGTTTTACAGTCACACTTCGTGCCGCTGCGCCACGACGGGTCTCAAGCATATTATTAATTTATATTTTGTTGTTACATACACTTCGCATCTTTTCAACCAGAAAGTAAGCATACCCGTATAATTACAGTCACAATGATGAAATAGGTATATTATATGCATCAACGCAAAAAAAAATCACATCAAAAATACAAACATTACCATCACATTATAGTCAGAAGTTGAATTAACCATAGTCATTTTAACACGCTCTAAGACTAAAATTAAATCAGCTTCACGCTGTATCCTGCACACCGCAGCGTAGGCAGAGGGAACCTAGTGTTAAGACACTCCTTTCCCCACTTTCCGCTGAGTTCTGAAGACATTACGTGCTGAGTTGCGGAACTCAAGGCCGTGCTATGCCTCGACACCAGAGCGAAGAAATGAAAATATAAATGTAAATAAATATTTCATTTCCTCGAATGGGGATCGAACCCACAACCAGTCGATTTTACAGTCACATTTTGTGCCGCTACGCTACGACTGGCCTCAGAGTTAAATTAACCACAGACATTTCAACAAGACTACTTTCTACATATCTACAAGAATTTACATAGCGCATGATTAGCTATCAATCACCAGTGCTAAACAACCTTTACAGTGATAATGGAAATGGGTATATGCCTATGGGCCGTGCCGTCGGTGGTGGTCGCTGGCGGCAAGTCAGTTACGCGCGCCGGCGTGGTGCGCACGCCGCCTCCATCCCACTCACGTCTCTACTTCTAATATACATCGTGAATTACATATCGTACTCCATCCGGCTTATTTTGAACCGTAAGTAAATCGATAATATAGTTAATTGTTAAATTTTAATGTATTTATCATTGTATTGTATTTCTAATGTTACCGACCGAACGATCATAATATTTTAAGTTTTTAATGTGTAGAAGTTTTGATATGGCTTTGTTTTGTTTACAAATATTATGTTTTTTTTTTCGTAGTCGTAAAAAAATTTACATTGTCTTAACGAAATTAAAAAAAATATATATAATGCGCATGACTCTCGTAAATAAATAAAATGCTATAAATAAACATAATATAAAACACAAACAAGTTTAAAAATTTGCGAGTGCCGGTCTAATGTGAGTCAGGTTAAAAGAAATAGAAAGCTGTTACTTTCCTCGACACAGTTCAACAGGCGAAGGAATTTTAAAGCGTAAATCTCTGTAGGTATTATAAGAAAGTATAAAAAACGTATGTAAAGAGAATAAATATGTTTTAACAATTAAAAGACGGTTCTAAGAAACTCATTTATAGCGACAATAACGATTACAAACAATAAGCATGATTATATGTGTAGAGATGTTAATTGCAAAAACGCTGAGATTTTTCTAAGATACGTATCAAATATTGTCTCTATTTTATTTTTAAATCAGTATGAGACCAGTCGTGGCACAAAGTGTGTCTGTAAAAGCGACGGATCGTGGATTCAATCCCCACTCGAGGGAATAGAATATTTATTTAAATTTATATTTCTGTTTCTTCGGTCTGGTTTCAAGGCAAAGCGCGACGTTGAGTTCCGCTACTCAACACGCAATGGCTCCAGAATTCGGCGGAAAGTCTGGAACGGAGTGTCTTAACTAGGTTCCCTATGCCTACCCTGCTGTGTGCGGGATACAGCGTGCAGCTGATTTGATGTTTTTGAAAACAGTGAAAGAGGCCTCGTCCTAGCTATTATTGCATTTAAGAGTTGATTTTTAAATGTTAAAGACGTAGGTACTAAGTATATTTAAGAAGGGTTATTGCAAGTTGGCCTCTATAGTCCAAGTATGGTACATCTAGTGGGACTATACGAAATCATAGTTGACAGCTGGAAACGAATGCGTAATGACCCTCTGAAGCATTAAGGAGAATTTCTGAAGTTAATGAACGTCGCTTAACCGAACCAATGTGTGTGACACCTGTGATTAATACTGATAACCACTTAATTAAAATTAGTAAATAACTTGTAATAATTAAGAATTACCTAAAATTTAATTCAATTTAAGCCTAATTACTTCCAACATTCATAAATTACATTATAGGTTTTTTGTGTTTACTTACTTGAAAACAAAAAAGGATATATTAGCTTATAAAAGAAATATTGAGGTAAATTAAATTCATAATAAATTCAATAGATGCCAATAAAATTATATTAATCCATTTTCTGATTTGTAGTTTCTGCACTTAATGTAATTTTATCATATACGATGAGATAGAAATCAATAACTATATTCAAAGATATTTTTAACATTTTTTTAAAAATTATTCCACACTTAGAAAAAGAAAATACTTATTCAGAAAACGTATAAGAAATTTACTTAGCTGAATTTGAACCTGCGCATTTAACCCAAAGCGTTAAAGCGCTCTGCCCACTAAGCCATTCGTTCTCATCGAGCTACCTCGAAATTCTTATAATAAAATAAGCAAAAAATTAAGTAAGCATCTTAAAATTTATTTATCTGTATTCATTTATTTATTTTTTTGGTAAAAATCTCCCTACAGAGATGTTAACATCATAAAAAGATATTTTTTAATTTATCTATCTAGCACGCACTGTCAAGAGGGAAAGTAAAATACAGAGTGTAACAAAATAATTTTATTATATTAAATTATATATATGAGGCCAGTCGTGGCGCCGCGACACGAAGTATGACTGTAACACCGACTGGTTGTGGGTTGGATCCCCAGTCGAGGAGATAAAATATTTACTTAAATTTATATTTCCATTTCTTCGCTCTCGTGTCGAGGCTAAGCGCGGCGTTGAGTTCTACCACTTAACACGCAATGCCTCCAGAATTCGGCAGAAAGTGGGGAACGGAGGTTCCCTCTGCCTACCCTGCTGTGTGCGGGATACAGCGCGAAGCTGATTTTTTTTATATTAAATTATACGTTTATTTACTATTAATAATTTTTAATCCATATATCGCGCATAATTATATTATAAAAACACAATTTCTGTCTGATATAGGTAGGTACTGTATAGCGTTCTACACTTCCGGTACATACAAAAAAAATAGTTTATAACTAAACATACGCAAATTTGCGAGAAAAAATTAAAAAATAAAATATTAAATTATCGATAAATAAAAATAAGAATGTAAATGTCAATTTACATTTTTTTTTTGTTTATGTAAAGTCTTAATTTTAAATGTGAGGCGCAAACACACAAGCCTGCGACTGTAAACGGTAAGTTTATGGGTTCGATTCCTACTCGGTGAAATGAAATATTTAATATTAGATACCATTTCCTCGCTCTTGTTATGAGGCAAAACGCGTCGTAGAGTTTTGCCACTCGATAGGCAATACCTTAAGAATTCAAAGAAAAGTGGGGAAAGAAGTGTTGTAATGGGGTAAACGGTAGACAAATCTTTACACTATGTTCCCATGTTCCCTATGTGCGCGATATATATAATATTATATACAACCCTGTATGTATATTTATATTTATGTATACATATGTCAGACATATATTGTATGTGGGTAATGGTTAGTTCCGTTTGAGTTTAATGAACGTGCACAAACTATCGATAGCAACGCAACAGTAGATACGATAAAGTATAAATAAAAAAGACACTTTCATTTTATTGCGAAATAACTCAATGAGTAAATATTTTTAAATTTGAAAGTGCTTTTTGTGCATCTTTCGCCAAAACATTATATACAAATATTAAAAGGGCAGTTCGTTACATGCTATTTTAGGGATTTTATCAATGAAAAGTTTAGATAGGAGAAAAACTTGTAGTCGTATCTTAATACTTTATTAGGACGGCGTTGAGTTTCGCCATCCAACACATAATGTCACGAAATGTCTCAAAAAATGGATGGAAAGAGTTTTAACACTAAATTTCCAGTGCAGTTGATTTTTTTTTTATGTATAATTAATATGATATATTAGTAACATATGTATATTTTACCTCTTCTTTCTAAAAATCGAACCACACTCACAGTTTTACTAACTTTATCTAACTATCTCTATATCTATATCAGATATAAATACACTTTCGAGTACTGTTTTGATTTCTCTTATTAAAATATATGTCTACTATATATTTATGTTAAGGCCAGGCGTGGCGCAGGGGCACAATCGTCCGGCTATAAATGCAACAGGTCGTGACTTCGATTACAACTAGAGGAAATGAAATATTTAATATTTTCATTTTATCGTTCTGGTAACGAGGAAAAGACTCAACACGCAATGCATCCAACAATTGACAGAGTGGGGAACGGAGTGTCTTAACATTAGGTTCCCAGGTTCCCTTTGCCTGCTATGTGTGAGAGAAAGCGTACAGCTACAAAAAAAAAAAGAAAAAATAATGTTATATTTATATTGTAAGTATCCTATACAAAACGAGAGTTGCATATTGTAAAAACGCCTTAAAGAGGATAGGTAGCGGTTATCGTAAGCAAGGCATGCAACGTGCGTAACGGTTTCGCTTCGCCTGGTTTACATCCATCCTGTTGAGTTGATCGATACAATCACTGTTCCATTGGTATAAATGATTATATTAATAATTGAATTTACTTTTAATATATTTAAAACAAATAAACATAAACACCTGTTGCTCTATATACTATATTTAGGTATCTACTCTTTTTTTTATATTATTTTTTTAGACGAGTCGTGTCTCACTTTTTTATATTTATTTTATTCATTGATTCGAATGGGTATGTAAACAAAATAATGTATCCGTCTTAAAGTATATGCACTTTCAGTATTCACAATGTTTTTTTGTTTAACGTATTTTTTTTGTTTTACAACGATTAAGATTAGCAGTACCTCCCTTTGTGTAGTCAGTTAAAGGTAAACATTTAACTGACTACACAAAAGTAGGTAACATTTGTCATTCTTAATGTGGTCAAGGAGTAAAACTGTTATTACCCGTGTTGAGAGACGGTCATGAACATAATGCCATTAAATAACATATATGTATTTATATATAGCGTCAATACTTAGGTATACTAACATAGGTATGTCATAAAATAAATAAAAAATCAGTAAAATATTACATTTAATATTATATAAATATCAGTTTCTTAGAACGTTGTAGTCAATAAAAGTAAATTATATATATGTGACTGGTTGTGGGTTCGATCTCCACTCGAAGAGTGAATTATTTATATACATTTATATTTTCATTTCTTCCTCTCTGGTGTCGAGGCAAATTGCAGCGCTGAGTTCCGCCACACAACAAGCAATGCCTCTAGAACTCATCGGATCCAGAACAAAGCGGGGAACGGAGTGTCTTAACACTAGATTCCCTCTGCCTACCCTGCTGTGTGCGGACACAGCAGGGTAGGCAAAGGCAACATAGGGTACAGCTTAAAGCAGATTTTTGATTTTTTTTTTCTATTTATGAGGCCAATCGTGGCGCAAGGACACAAAACGTGATAGAGAGAGAACGTAAACGCGACTAGATGTGGGTTCGGTAATTTCTTCGCTCTGGTATCGAGGCAAACCGCTGCGTTTAGTTCCGCGACTCAACACGCAAAGCCTCCATATAATTAAGCGATATCTATTTAGCGATTTATTTAATATTTAACTTTTATATTTCCATAATAAATATCTACTTAGGTAGATATTTATATGTCAACATGTTAGAAAATAGTGATTATTGTAGAAATTCAACCGATATTGATACATCACTAATCTGTAATCAATATATTTGCGCAAATAATTGAAATCCTATTTATAAATAGTGACGGGAAACGAGAAAATTTACCAACTACCTATATACACGTGTAATATAAACGCAAACAGTGGCGCAACACTATTTGACCAACCAATGTAGCTTACCCGATTTCCACATTTTAAACTGCGAAATAAACCTTAGCCTGAGTACTAAAACAACCTTGTCAGAAACCTACTCCGAGATTTAGAAACGTCGTGATAATATCATGTTAACTGTCACAGCCGCGGCCGCGTAGCTCTATTTAATTTAAAACTCGAAAAAATTTAAGGTAAGTTGTGATAATACCGGGTGGACTTTTGATGTAGATCAGTATAACAAAATAAATATTTAGTCTGTTCAATTTACCCTTAATTAATAATACATTAATTATATATGACGTAAAGCTGCATAAATCTAAATTTAGAAAATATAAGTAAGCACAACGGTTTTTAGGGTTCCGTATCTTTTAAGGAAAAAGGAACTCATATAAAATCACTTTGTTGTCTGTCTGTAGAGGAATCAAAATAATAAGGGTACTTCCGCTTGACCTAGAATTTTGAAATTTGGCAGCTAGCATCTACAGGTAGTACTAGATCAAGAAAAATCTGAAAACTATTAACTTGTGGTTAAATCCTAATAAAATAATAGCCTTAAAGGGCGGACAAAATAAGATATTAAAAAGCCGATAGTCCAAGTGACGTATCAGACGAAAGGGCTCGCGCTAAGCTAAGCCTAAATTTCAGAAAAAATCCGAGACCTCCAATCCTCCTCCAAAATTTTTATACGGAAATCCCGTTGGGTAAAATCGGCTCACGCTTGTCTGGTTTTTCCTTTTGACTTTTGTAAAGATATTTTATTTAACACCATTTCATGAAGGAGTAAGTTCGGCCTTAATATAAATTCACTTCTATATCTTCATAAATAGTGTTAATAGAAAGGTTTGTTTGATTTTTCTCCCTTAATTTATGAAATATACCTTTGTTTTGCTTAAGATCACTAGTCTAACTTAGGTCTAACTTGTCAGAACTTGTAGTGACCGCTGATCGCTCGGCGATCGGCATTGAATGTCACTAACATTAAAAATGATGAATAATGAGCCGGCAATTTGGTCAATATGCCTCAACACAAACGTTCTAAAAATGTAAAAATGTAGCTAAGTTAAACGAACAAAGATTTATTAGAAAAAAAATGTTTAAGTCATCCATGGTCCTTTGCAATCTCTCAATGATTGAATAAAACATACAATAAAAAATGCAAACAATGTGCAGATATCAAAGATAGCTAACTATTCTCACTAATTGTAACGTTGACATCTGCTCTTTTTAGGATTCCGTACGGCAAAAAGAAGACGAGACCCTTATAGAATCACTTTGTAGCCAAAATCAAAGTTTTTGAAATTGGCACAGAACCTTCGGTGGGCGAGTCTGAAACGCACTTGGCGGGTTTTTTATTTAGAAATCTGCCATTTCTATTGTGTGTGTACAAAGTGTGCTATTATGCACCGATTTGCGATTAATTTTAACGCCAAATATTTCAAACAAATAATTATTTAAAAAGTAGTTAAACACGGTATATTCAGACAAGGCATTATCCTAATAATGTATATTGATGATTTTGAAATTTACTTTTTATCTTTTAGTGGTGATTATAATATGATAAAACGTTGTAGAATTCTTATTTCTCATATACACTTCTTAAATATATATTCATTATTATATTATAATAGTGAATATATAGTGGGGAACGGAGTGTCTTAACACTAGGTTCAACAACATGACGCTGATATTTTTTTTTATTTAATAGAATATTTATTTACGTACTTGAGAGCTAGACTTTATGAAGTCGTATCGTTTGTTCGATTGAATGTGGTAATCTCAGGAAATACTAATTTGAAAATGTATTTTTGTAGAGGTTTGTTGCTTCTTCAAATCAGCTGAAGAAGGCTATGGGCTATATTACTTCACATTAATCGCTTAGATAGGTATAAGTCGTAACCTTGAGTCCCGCTACTCAAAACGCAATGCCTTCAGAATTCGGCGGAAAGTGGGGAACAGAGTGTCATAACACTAATTTTCTTCTGTCTACCCTATTGTTCGCGGGATACAACGTAGAGCTTATTTAATCTCATTTAATTTTATGTATTATACACAACTCTTAATTTATAACTATTCTACATTTCTCGGTTATCTATACATTTTCAATACAGAATATAGACATTTTAAATGAAAACGTGACGATAAGAAAATATCTTACAATATTCAAAATCATTTGTGATAATAATCTAATGCATTTCCTAAATTTTTAATTTTATCGGCACGTCTTCAGTGTTACAAAAACAAAAAATAAGCCTTATTACATTATCATATCTAAAAATTTACATTTATATATTATAAATATTATATTAATTTAAAATAAAGATAATATTTATAGAATATATAAATAAATAGCTTCACGCTGTATACCTCATTTAACAGAGCAGTCAGAAGGAACCTAGTGTTCTTTATTTCTATCCCCACTTTCTGCTCAATTTTCGAAATGTTGCATGTTGAATGGCAGTACTAAATGCCATGCTTTGTCTGATTACCAGAGCGAGGAAATTAAAAGTGAAAATCGAATCCATAACCGCCGCGCTTATATCTGCGCCACGATGGCCTATAAATATAAATTAAGGGCTATATTATTAAGTTACAGTAAATTAATAATGATCGAAAATTGTAAGAAAACAAACATATTTGTACCTATTTTTCTATTAAAAATACTTACCCTATTCCAAAATATTAAAAATGAAAATTATCTATTTCTAGAGATGAAAAACCGTATTAGTATCCATACTATTATTGATTTTACCATTTTCTAATTTTACATTATTAAAACTAAACGACTGAACTTAACTGAACTAAAAGCCTGTGAGGTAGGTCGCACGCAATGTGACTGTGTCACTTTCTTGTACTCTTTTGAAATAAGATGAAAATGAGAAATCAAAAAAAACTTATTTTATCTGAACTTTTTCTGTTTTATTTAAATTATATAAAGGATTTATTTATAATTTGAAACAGTTATTACTCTTTTTATTTTTACTTTGACTTCAAAACATTATATATTAAGGAATGGAATAAACTAAAAGAATGGAATTGATTTATTTGTTAGAAAAAAGATAATGTTGAAAGTAGTGTATCTATTATAAAACGGTTACAGGTAGTAACCGTTTTATAATAGATATATACTTTTTTTATTCCTTTTTATATTTTATGTATTCGCTCATTGTAACTACTTGTGTATAATAATAAATCAATCACTTTCGACTTGTTTTGTAATAACACTATTAGGTTAGCATTGCAAAAACATAGAACAAAAGTGCAACGCAATAATGGAAAATGGATATCGAAGGGTCTTAATGGGAACGAAGTGTCTCAACACTAGGTTCCCAGGTTCCCGGGATACAGTGCGAAGCTAAAAAAAATACTATATTATGTTGTAATTACCATATTGTGATAACTTATCAATGAGTTGTACGTTGACCTTTTATCTACATTCGATTAATCATGAACAGTTGTTTAGTCACATTAACATCTAATAAGCGTGTGGGTAGTTGTATTTTATCTTTAGTCGTATAAATAATAAACTTACTTAAAAACAATGAAGAATTCTATTATAGATTTGTGGTTTTCTTGTTTTAATGGCAGTTTAAAAGTGGTTACTCGCATAGTACTAATTGTTTTGAGTGCAATTGTTTATAATGCCTTCGTATTGGCAGAAGTTTTATTGAACAATTCTAACGTGTGGTACCCGGAGCGCTTAGCAAAGCTAGTGGAGTCGATCCAACAGCACATTTCTAAGTTAACTTTGACAATACTTAGAATATGCACTACAAAGGTATTTAATTAGTTATTAGACTAGACTATTATTAAATTAGCTTCACGCTGTATCCCGCATATAGCAGGGTAGGCAGACTAGGTAGACACTCTGTTCCCCACTTTTCGCCTAGTTCTGGAGGTATTGCATGTTGAGTGGCAGAACTCAACGCCGCGCCTTGCCTCAACACCAAAGTGAAGAAATGAAAATGTAAATAAATAATTCATTTCCTCGAGTAGAAATCGAACCCACAACCAATCGGTTTTACAGTCACACTTTGTGCCCCTGCGCCAAGACTGGCCTCGAGACTATTATTAAGCAATTTAAAATATTACTTACCATATTTATGTATATTGGTTTTTTTAAAAGGATCAAATGTATCTATCAAAATCCAAGGGATAATTTATATTTAAAAAGTTTTACATTTTAAAATGCAAAATATTTAATTTAAAATATAAAATAAATATTTATTTATATATAAACTTGTTTTTTTTTTTAATTAAATTTTATATTGATTCAAATGATCAAGGAATTGACTCTAGCTAGTCTTTCTATTTTGCAATGAATTTATGATTTGTTTTATCTATCGATTATAAAATTAATTTAATAGTGTAATTGTTCGGTATTTTTTTTATTATTTATGCAGTACGATTTTTAATTTTTTATAATTATTTATCTTAATTAAGATTCATTAGCCCTGTTATTAAGATCATAAGAAGGAAAATTTTGCAATCTTACTCACCTCTGCTTTCTTAGTCCGCGATCATACCACTACGAACAAGCTGTCATTGATTCTATCCGCGTAGTGAGAGGACAATTACAAAATACTATAAAATAAATCAGCTTCACGATCTCAGCAGGGTAGGCAGAGAAGAACCTAGTGTTAAAACACTCCGTTCCCCACTTTCTGCCGAGTTCTGGAGGTATTGCGTATTGAGTGGCGGAGCTCAACGCCGCTCTTTGCCTCAACACCAGAGCCAAGAAATAAATTTAAATAAATATTTAATTTCTTCGTCGACAAATAATTTAAATATAAATAATATATATTATAAAAACTCTTTAAAAAAGAGAATGAATAATAACGAACTGATCTTTCTTAAACAAAGACAAAGCTGGGAAATTGAGGCCAGTTGTGGCGTAGGACACAGGCATGTGACTACAAAATACGACAGGTTGGTGGGTTTGACTCCTACTCGAAGCAATGCAATATATAATATATTCATTTTCTTCGATCTGGTGTCAAGGTAAAGCGCGTCGTTGAGTTCCGCCCCTCAATGCGCAACAAAATGAAAAAAAATCATACCAATGAATTTTATATGGCCTATGGAAATTAAAATAAATCTTATATCATATATGTGTAAGATAATATTTTCTTTACCTTTTTAATTAAGTAAAATAAAAAATATATATGTAAACAAGAAATATATATTTTTATAATCCTTGAGATAAAACGTGAAGTAAATACATATATATCTTTATATTAATGAAAAAAAATATTAAATCTTTCATTTTTTATTTATGTATGCATTATGTACATGTGCTTCTCTTATGCTTCTGTCTTTAGTAATCCCATAATATATAGCTTAAAGTAGATTATAAATGTTTTAATATTTAAAATATACACTGTTAGGTACCTACTTAATAATTATTAAGCAAACATTTTTAATATTTGCTGCATAATTAATGTTGCAAATAATTGAAGAAGTTTATATATACATATATTTAATGACATAATAAGACAGGATTATCTCGTTTGTGTTATTAGATTTTATTTTTGCAAAGAAATATTAATAATATATTTTTTTAATATTATTATGTTTTATTTTTGCAAAGAAATATTAATAATAATCAACAGCATCTACAATTATCAACAACATTTAACATTGTAGGCATATCTACATCATTTTCCTTAGATACTGCAATACCTGTATCTGTTGTGTCAAACCAATTAGCATTCCCTAAATTCCCACAATAATATGAAGGTAATTAACCTGTATGTATGTAATATCGTGGCAATTATTATTATAATAAAAACCGAGAGATTCAGATTCGATGTCTAGTTGTTTAATTAAATATATGTGTATAAAATTTACACGTTTACAGACTCACATTTTTAACCCAGCGTCAATATGATTAGTATATTTTTATATATTTTTTTTACCTTTTGTTCTTGGTATTTAGTAGCCATCTCTTAATGTTATTTCTTCTTGGCTGGCAAGAATTAATTATATATTAATGCAATTATTAATCTTTGCATAATAACAAGTTAATCGAAGCTACGGTCTGTACATATCTCTTTCGCCTCGTCCACCTCTTTATACATGACCTCATGCTTTTTACGTGACCTCCAGTTTCTTTGATACTGTTTTTTCGAAGATCAACTGAGGTGTACCCATACCTCTCTTACTGCTTACTTTTCCATGATAAATCTTTTTTCCTATTCTTTCATCCCTTATTCATTCGATTTGCCCAAACCAGCTCAGCACGTTCTTCTTCATTCTCACCGTAATAGCCATTCTGTGTATCTCTTTATTGCCAATTGGATCAGCTGAACTGACTCCGCATAACACTATCCAGGTCCAGCATACAATTAGCTTACACGAATATTTTGATAGTATACCACTAGCCTTTTATAAATATCTATTATAGTGAAAAGATTATCCCATAACTCCTAATCGTTGGGGACGAGGAGTTGAGTTTCATATCACCATAGTTTAACCATTATAAAAAAATATATGAAACACATAGTATAGACGTACAAATTTCGAAGGATTTCCTCAATTCCCATGGAATCCCATAATCAGAACTAATGGTACGCTCTTTCAAATACATAAATAATTTTTAAAATCGATCTGTAAATGACGGATAAATCAACGGACGACGGTCAAACATAAAAAAAATTGTTTACGAATATAGAACTTCCTCCTTTCCAAGAAAAGACTCGGTTAATAAGAAATTAAGAAATCCATACCTAATAAGCTTTACCTAATAAGTCTGTTATACTATCTCTGTAAATATAAAAAAAAATCGTATTTTATTTCCAGGCAGTCATGTTGAACGGCTTCATGAGATGGTTCCTGCGGTTCTTGGTGTCACTACTGCAGATTGTAGTTCGCCCATTGACGTATTTAATAAATATCAAAAGAAATAGAAAATGTCCGCCTCCCACCAATCCTATATTATTCAAGTCCGCTACTACACTAGCTATGATGATCAGAAACAAACAGGTAAAATTGATTTATTATTGAGATTTTTCTTTATTGTGATACCTAAATCTGAAGTAGGTATATATTATAGTTGTATGAATAATATTATTTTTAAGAATTTGGAATTTGTTGAAATGTTTTTATCAATAGTATCTATGTATATAAATGTAAAATGTATAGTAATAAAATTTTATCGAGGCCTGTCGTGGCGCAGAGAGAGGTACAAGCATATATAAACGTGACAGTAGTATTTTCATTTCTTCGCTTCGACGTCGAAGCAAACCGCGGCTTAAGTCCAGCCACTCAATGCCTCCAGAACTCGGCAAAAATATAGAGCGGAGTGTCTCAAAAGTATAGAGCGGAGTGTGTCGTGGACTAGTGAAGCAGAAAAAAAAACAAAATCTTTAAACTGCTGAAGAAAGTTATGTAATGCAATATTTTTTTTACACTGTAACGTTAGTCATTGACGCGTGATCTTCCGTGCGTACTTTACTATTTAAAAGTTTGATAATAGCTGATGTAACGGTTATCCACCTGGAACTGCCTTATTGAAGAATTTATGTAACCAAATTACTTAGTAAAATTTAATTGCATAAGACAAAGGACTTCCGCTTTGTCAGCGAATTAAATGGTAGATAATGGATAGCCAGGGTATAAAATGCATTACCGACTTATTGAAAAATATATATTTTATTTTATTTTTCTAAAGTTTTAGTCACAAATCACAACTCACAAATTAACTATTCTTTTTTTAATCTGAATAATTTTTATTATTTTTTTTTTAATTTGAAAAAGAAAATAAACCGTGACCGTAACAGAATTTGACAAGAAAAAGTTCAAAGCTTCGTGTGCGTGTGTGTGTTTCAAGTTGAAATATACACCTGGTATTAATTAAATACTTTTAGAAACCAGAACTGGTGAATAACTATTAAAAGTCACGAAATTTACTTTGAGACAAATGTATTGTGTTTTGCAAGCATTTCATTTTTAAATAAAGTAAACCAAATTAACTATTTCTCTTTACAATTAAAACATACTCATGACAATATCATGATAATCATGATAAATTGATAACAATTCGATTTCAAGTCCTCCCTGGTCCTCCCTAAGTTCCCTCCAATTACTCCTTAGCTTTCCTTACTTTGACACCTTAAAACTGACAATTTAACATGAATTATATTCCAGCGTCGATCGACCAAGATGGCCAAATAACTGTCACAAATATCTGGATCTTAACCATACCTACTAATAAAATTTTGTTAACATTGACTGTGAAAGTAGAAAGTAATAAAGAATATTCCGACCGCCATTAACTTTGTAAGGTCGTTTTGTAACAGTCTGGGAGATGAGCAAGATAAAAAAATACGAAACGGAATTAAATTACACATTAAAATTAGTAACTAGTATAATTATAAAGTTTTACATATATAACAGATTTAAATAAAGAAATATACACGTATTTACAATTTTAATTTATTTATGAAAAAATAATATTTTACAATCTTTGTGGTGACTGCTAAAGAAAATAAGTAATGCCAAAAATATGTTATTATTGGGTATGATTATTTAATTTTAATAAGAATAATTTTGCTGAGGCCGTCGTGGCGCAGTGGCACAATTATGTGATTGCAACGGTTGTGGGTTCGATGCCTACTCGGAAAAATGATTTATTATTTATTAATAAATAATAATTCATTCAATTTATTCGCTTTAGTAACATGGCAAAGCGCGGCGTTGAATTCCGCCACTCAACATGTAATGCCTCGACAATTCGGTGGAAAGTGATAAGCGAGTGCCTTGACACTAGGCTCCCTCTGCCTACCCTGCTATAAGAGGGATACAGTGTGAAACTGAATAAAAAAGTACTGAGAATTCTTATCCACTGTTTTGTAGAGTAATTCATTTACGAATGTAATAGAAAACACGTAACAATAACCAAGGTTGGTTAATTAATGATGTATTGAATACAAAATGATTGCGTAATAACTATCTATCAATAATTTATAATCAGAACGTAGAAGTTATAAAAAATTAATATATTTTAAATATTTAAATAATAATTTTGAAAAATATGTTACTAATAAATTATACTTATTTAGTTAAAATTGAATTATATTAAAATATTTAGAGACCAAGGCAAGGTAGGCAAAGGGAACTTCGTGTCAAGACACTCTGTACACTACTTTCCGCCGAATTCTGGAGGTATTGCGTGTTGAGTGGCGGAACTCCATTTGCCATTGCCGTGGCGGAACTCCATTTGGAACTCGATTTGCCTCGACACCAGAGCGAAGAAATGAAAATATAAATGTAAATAAATATTTCGTCTTCTCCAGTGGGGATAGAACACAAAACCAGTAGTTTTTACATTTACACTTTGTGCCCCTGCGCCACGACTGGTCTTATTTCTTTTTTACTTACTATAATATAATTTAGCAAAGGAAAGAAAAAAATAACAAGCGGGCGAAGGCGCAGTAAATTGACATATTACAAATTGTACATAAATATGACACATAAGCCATATAAAAATGTATTTTGTGCTTATAATTAAGAACCATACAAATTTGTCGAAATATTTAGCACGCAACGAATAAACAAATGTGTTCAGGGTTACAATATGTCACATGCATAATACAGTACTAATATTAATTAGTATGTAGATAACATTCACGAATCGACTACAGGCAACGTTAAAATTACTAATAAATTGATATAATTGTGGAAACGTCTGGTGATAAAATTAATATTTATATTAGGTATTTCTTCGATCTAGTTGCCCAAATTAACTTTTAGTTGCATAGGGTGATCTACAGGACATCTACTTTCTAAAAAAATTAAGAAATTGTATTGAATTAAAATATAATAACCACTTAACTTTTTTTTTCAGATAACATCAGAGGAAGTAGTAAAATCTTATATTGATAGATGTAAGGAGGTCAATCCTTATTTGAACGCCATTGTTGAACCGCGATACGATTTGGCGATAAAAGAAGCGAAATGTATAGACAAAATGATAGCATCCAATGAGAGATCTCCTGAGGACTTGGCTAAGGAATATCCCTTACTTGGTATCCCAATGACTGTGAAGGAGAGTATTGCGGTTGAAGGTAATAAAATCATTACAACTATTAAAAATATATCACAATATTGGTTTTTAATAAAGCAAAGTACGTCATGACGGTGATATAACCAGGAAAATACCATAAGATACTGTTAGAAGAATTAGCCTTCAATGGTATCCGTGGAAATCTATGGCGATGGATTAAATCATATCTTTCTTCCCGGTCCCAGAAGATGGTGTTAAAGGGTTTTGAATCATCTTGTGTACCTGTGAGCTCTGGTGTACCACAAGGCTCAATATTGGGTCCGTTACTTTTTTTAATATCCATTACTGTTATTGGTACCTGCTTCAAACATTGCCATTTTCTTATGTATGCTGATGACCTGAAAATATACCGAATAATTGAATACTCGGAAGATCCAGCTAAAAATCCAGGATGATTTGGATAGATTTTCAGTATACTAACTTGTTAATTAAAAGTCTGAGCAAGTATAAGTCTCTGACAATTACTAAGAAGAAAAGTCAAATTGACAGTACGTATTGGCTCAGTGGTGTCTTACTCGAAGAAGTCAAACAATTTAGAGATTTAGGCATTATAGTAGATAGCAAAGTTCATTTAGACCTTCATGTAGAAAACATTGTAAATAAGACGTTTAAAATGTATGGCTCCGTTCTGAGATCATGTTCAAATCACAGTCACTTGACTGCAGATACTCTCAAATCTGAAGCCAAGGAACTAGCTACCGTAGGGCAGTCAGGTGACTCTGTCCCTGTGACTGGTCCTCTTATTCCTTAATTTATCTAAGTAAAAATATTGGTTTTATATTATATACCACCCCTCAACAAGATAATATTTTAACTTTTTTATTTTATTGTATGTGTTATCTACACTGCGTTTCGTTCACGTGATCACTGATGTTGGGTTTACAAGTATTAACATTGTAATTATATCTTAGATTTAAGACTTACTGTAAGCCTGTTTTGAGATCCTCTGATTTCAGTTTAAAAAAATGCATAATCTTTTGACATGCAGGTTTACGACTGTTTATAATAAATGCTATGATATATCTTTGTACATCAGTACAGAGAGAATCTAGAGAACTATGGCTTTACTAAATTCATAAATAGTAGGTAGAAATAGTAGGAAGGAGCTCTAGTAGGAACCGAACCCACAGGCACATTTGTTCATGTTCCATCAAATATTCCTAAACTGTATAACTAAAATTATGTATAATTTTAATAATAATTTGGATATGTTTTTATTTACTTCATTTTAGTGATGCACAGCTTTACAGAAATATATTCATTACTTACTACAATTTATTATTTATTTTACAAATTGTGAAATCTTTCAGGTATGAGCAACGACAGCGGCACCGTTTTCCTATACAGAAACCCGGCTAAGAAGGACGCGGATATCGTTCGTAGGGCGAGAGCAGCTGGAGCAATTCCTATAGCAGTGACTAACACACCGCAATTGTGCATGAATTGGGAGACATATAACAATGTTACTGGTTTAACAATGAACCCTTATGATCAGAAACGAACCACCGGTGGTTCTTCAGGAGGAGAGGTAAAATATATTTCTTTAATATTGCAAAAGAAGTATACAAAACATTAAACTATTAATTCTCATAATGTGTAAAATACTAAATTGCTATGTTCACGTAATTTATTTTTAAAATCACTAATATATATTGTATATTTTAGTCTGCATTAATAGCTTCAGCAGCATCTATAATAGGCTTGGGTTCGGATATTGCTGGCTCGTTGCGTCTACCACCTATGTTTAATGGAATATTTGGACACAAACCTTCGCCTAAATTGCTGTCTATTGAAGGTGCATATGTGTGTATATATTTATAATATGATTATTACTAAAGTAAATTAAGCTGGCTTCTATTCCGTCTTATCAGATTTATTATCCCAAAAACAAGCAATTTTACAATTAAAACTATGTAGTGAATTAAGTTCGTAATACCCTCTATAGGTATATAGATGTTCAAATTTTAGCTTCACACTGTACCCCACATATAGATGCATGGACAGAGGGAACCTCGGAACATAGTGTTAAGACTCTGTTCCCATTAGATACTTCTGTTACCCATTTTCCGCCCAATTCTCGATGCATTACTTGTTGAGTGCTGCAACTCAACACCGCGCTTTGCCTCGTTACTAAAGCGAAGAAATGAAAATATTTAATATTTTATTTAAATTTACGATTGCCTTAAGAGTTCAGGTTAAATTGGGTAATTCGAAAAACAAATAATTGCTTTCTTGTAGATGCGGGTATATGTATGTGGGTAATAAGTTTTTACCTTTTCATCATTGATGACATGATATTTTGGCTAATAAATATTAAGGTATTAAAAAAAATTAAAACTTAAACCGTTTAAGAAATAATTGTAATTGTATTTGATTTCAGGACATGTACCGGATTGCTTGGATCCTGAATTTGAGGAATTTTTTGCACTTGGTCCTATCACTAGATATGCTGAAGATCTGCCCTTGCTCTTAAATGTATTGAGACAACCCTCTGGACCTGATGTGCCTCTTGGTAAACCGGTAAGATTTTACACATAACTATTAGCATTATTAGCCAGTTGTGGCGCAGGAGCACAGGCGTCGAACTGTAAACTCAACATGTTGTGGGTTCGATTTACACTCGAGAAAATTAAATACCTAATATTTTCATTTCCCCGCTATGATAACAAGGCAAAGCATGAGTTCCAAAACTCAACACGCAATGCCTCCAGAATTAGATAGAAAGTGGGAAACGAAAGTCTTAATTGTAACAGACTACAGAGTGTCCTAACACTAGGTTTCCAGGTTCCCTCAGCCTACTCTAAATGTATATAAAGAAAAAAAATGGCATTGCAATTTTTACTAAGACCTATATATAGTTATTGCTCTAGTAAAGGCATTTTTTTTTTTATTCAAAACAAATATTTATTTAAAATAAATATATACTTTGTTATGACATCTTTTAGGTGGATCTAACTCGTCTGAAGTTTTATTATATGAACGGTGATGGCAGCAATGTTACCGATAAAATTGGACCAGATGTAAAAAAAGCTTTGGAAAAAGCTAAACATTATATTAAATCAACGTATAACGTAGAAGTGCAAGAGGTAAGTGTATTTTTAACATTAATTTGTTTCCGTATTTTTTAAGAAGAAGGCCATACGTTGCACAGAGGCACAAGTATGCGACTGTAAATGTAAACGTAACAAGTTGTGGGTTCGATTCCCACTCGAAGAAATTAAATATTTCATATTTTCATTTCCTCGCCCTAGTAACGAAGCAAAGCGCGGTCAGTTTCGACACACGAATATAAAATGATTATTATTATTATTTTTAATAAACATATTAATCTATTTAATTTTTATTCAATATATTGAAATTACAAGATGGTTTAATCAAATATTTTCCATACTTTCTAAACTTCTTATTAACTAACCAACTAATATACCTATTTCAGTTAAAAATAGCGAATATAGAGCACATGTGGGAAATAAGCGTTCGAGTACTCTTCAACATCCAGCACGTACGGAACATTTACACGGACCCTAAGAACCGAGAACGGTGGATTTCAGTATGGCCGGAAGTAGTTAAGAAAATTATGGGTTTATCAGACCATTCGTTCACTGCAGTTGCCTATGGACCGGCGAAGAAGTTTTTCGATGCATTACCAAAGAATTACTATAATAAACTACTTACTGTATTTGAGGGAATAAAGACTGATATTAGTGTGAGTTTAATATATAAAGTTCTGATATATTAATTCTAAATTTTCATACTTTTAGACACTATATTTATTTTAAATTTTATACAATGCTTTCTTGTTATTTAAATATATACCTATATATTTTTTAATTAAAATACATTCAATATTTTCAAATTTCGTTTCACAGGAGGCGTTATCAGATGATGCAGTATTATTGTTTCCAACATTCCCGTACCCTGCACATTTGCATTACAGGATATTTTATAGGTTTTTAAATTTTGGCTACTTAACTATATTTAACGCTTTGGGCTTACCGGCTACTGCCTGTCCTTTAGGACTAACTAATAAAGGTCTACCTGTGGGTATTCAAATAGTATCTAACAAAGGCAACGACCATTTAAGCATAGCCGTCGCCAAGGAATTTGAAAAAGCCTTCGGAGGATGGACGCCGCCTAATAAGGAATTGTTAAACAGTGTTAAAACAGCCTAATGTAAGCAAAAATGTTGGTATTATTATAAGACTAATATTAGTATATTTTTGTAAAAAAAATTGTATGATATCTTTATATTAAAAATTAAAAAAGATAAATTACTGTGATTTTTGTTTATACTCTAACCAAATGTAAATGAAATGTATTTTTGATCAAACCAATAAAACATTGTAAAATACATATCAATTAGAAAATATTTTATTGTAAGTACCTGTTCTGATATAGATATTACACTTTATTTGTAAATATTAAACTTTTTCGTACATAATCCTCTTTTATGTGCTTATATGCAATAAAAGTTTAAATCTCTTCTAAATTATAAGGGATTTTAAATTGAAATTGTAAACTATAATTGTAAGATATATTAACAGGACATAATATACAATTACCAATTTAGAACTATTTCCAAAAATAATCTTAACATTTTTATTGCCATTTTATCACAAAATAATCGAATTAACATTATAATGATCCACTGTGACGTAGTAGCGCAGCTATCATATTAATCAGCGAATAGAAAGTTTGGGACGCCGAAAGTATAAATACTTACTTATATATATTTAAATTAAAGGAAATGAACACTTCCTTTTTCTTTTTTACAAATCTAAGGTCCGATGTTGCCCTCGTTTGTATAAGGATCATCCTCGCCATCACTATGGCCGTAGAAAGGGGAGGAGTCGGGCGAGTGTAATAGTACGGTGCCCACCCCAAAAATTTTAATTATAACAAAATTTGCCCCGAAAAATTAAGAACAATATTTAGACGAACGTATCTGTCCATAGCTAAAATCCAAGCCCCAAAATATAACTCTAGATACGGCCATTAGCGCATCTAGAGATATTTTCTGGGGCCTGTAATACAATTGTGGGGCATCATCAAAAGACTGCTTTCGTGCTTATAACGAAACCGACACTTTCACAAGTAGTTTTGGACCACGTAGATCATCTTAACAAAAAATTCTTTCTCTTTTAGACTAAGCATACGATACTAAACGCATAGGAGAAAAGTATGACCTTTTTTCGATATTTATTTTTGGCACATTGATAAAGGAAACAGCCATGGGCGTGATATCTTACTGTAAGGGTTTTTTGGCATTTTTCAGAGCAATTTTTTTGTTGCGAAAAATTCTGCGGTGGACACAAGACTCCCCCCTCCCAGTTCCTAAACCCATGACAACAATTGTTTATTACAATATATCTAGATGATGTATTAATAGATACATTAGATTCCTTGCCCACAATACTGATTTATATAACGATTTACCTAATTGGGCAGTCTTTTTACTAGGGAAATGTAAGAGAACAAAAAATAATTTGACATTTTTTTAACTTTTTTTATACATAAATAATTTAAACATGTTATATGTTAACAATTACCTACTCGTAACCGGTAAACATCTGGTGCGACTCTCAACAAATCCATAGCGCAAGTTTAATCTTGGTCTAGGGCGAACATGCGACACATCAGAGTTAGCTGTGACTACCTTGGTCACACTTATATAGCTTCTGCGAAATAGATACTCTATTACTTAAATCCTCTGACGTACTATGTTATATATATAACAGCATTTAGATCACAAGGTTTCCCAGTCAGAAGCATCAAGAATGGTAATATAGATCAGACGTCTATAATGTATCTCATACTTATAATTAGTAGTCGAAAAATAAATTAAATTTGTTTAAAACGCCTAACAAAATATTAAGGCAAAATATTTTAACCATTGGTTCTGGTTAATATATATTTTTACTGTAATAATATTAAATTAAAAAATCGAATTTGTTAAAGAATATACATATTAAATGTATAAAAATATTAAATCCATAGAACTAGTGTTTGTGTGAATTTAAATAGCAGCAAAAGGTAAGTAAAAACAACTATTAAAAGTATTTTCTATAAGTATACTAACTTAACATCACAATACAAATAAAAAGGATTTTTTAAATTATGATAATTTATATTATTACTTTTTGTAATATAAAATATAAAATTCGATTCTTGTAGAAATAATACGGCATTGTTTGAACGAACCATACCATAGTCCATAAGCATTAAAATGTTTTAAATTAACTTATATTATTAACTTTAAATGCAATTAGACATGCCAATGAAATTATTATTATTTATAAAGAAAGTAAAAACAATAAAACTATTAATTTAATTAATTTTACACGAGTTAAAAAATTACAAACCGTAAATAATTATTTAACTTATTCTCGTCTCTTGTTATTGTAATGTTTCATATAATTTTTATAAAGTACTTATTACAGATAATATCCAATTCTGAAATATTTTAACTGTACTTTTTCTTTTCACGGCATCAAAATGGAAAATTGCAATACAAATTATACTGGCTATACTGAACGCCCACAGATAAAAAAGTCTGCATAATATATAATCTATGTAACTCTTCCAAGTAAAATACTATAATTTTAGTTTTTATTTTAAACATTGTGAATAAAATAGATAAGCTAATAATATACTAAGAACTAATTATGTTGTTTTCTCAATATTACTACATATGTATATGATATAATAGCTTAAGCCACTATAAAACACCTAATCGACCAATCAATTACATGGTCCCATGATTTATGAATGAAATCGAGTAAAACTAAAAGCTAAGTTGATCGAGATTGAATGACAATTGGGCGCATTGACAGATGACTGTCATAGAATTTGATGAGCATGAAAATTAAAAATCCTATTAATATATACGATTAGAGAATCACACCCGAAACAATAAAAAAAATCTTTTCCTAACTTTTCTACAGCTTGATCGAATTACGGTTCACTATTTTTTATTTGCTAATACTGGCACGACGCACGCGCAGTAGATACTTCGCCTAAAATCTCCCAGCGCCATATTGAGAGAGGCGGACGTTGTATGACTCGAGTGAATAAAGTCGTGGTTAGTGCAATAATTTGAAGTGAAAGACTTGATCTTGCCCTATGGATATATACTCGGGTACGTAACGCGAAAATAAATACCTTTAAAAAGTGTCTTAAATGAAACAGTGAGCCACGGTAAATCGTATCGTAACCTAGACATAGGCCGTTCTAGTTATCAGTAGATCGCCTAGGTATCATCAATCCGCTGTTTGCTCACAGTATTAATTATATTATTACACACGTGCGGGAAGTAGCCAGAGGTTTCTTGAATCTAGTTACATTAATGGGATTATACGAACGCTTCACAAGGTTCGACGCTCGTATATAAACGGATTTCGAAGTGTTTATGTCGGCAGTTGACAGAAGCGTATATGTATATGACTGATCATAAGTCACCACACCCAGTGACCGGATTGTCGGTTTTAGGATTTATTAAATTTTAGATCGGATGATTGTTCACGTGCCGTCCAGTCGGTGTGTGGTTTTGTGATCGTTGTGGCGGACAATATTTGTGATGAAGTGAGTGTAACGATATATCATTTCTAGGAGTGGTGTGCCTCGGTTGATAGGCCTGCCGAAAGGATAGGGATCCGCGCGCGAGGACGGTCTGAGGCCCTCCGCCCTGAAGAAACATGGAGTGCTGTATGTCAGAAGAAGCAAAAGAACAAAAAAGAATCAATCAAGAAATAGAGCGGCAACTCCGAAAGGATAAACGCGATGCCAGAAGAGAGCTTAAATTGCTCTTGCTTGGTAAATATAGCTTTTTAAATTTTATCTGAGATTATTATATTGTAACAAATTAGATTTCGTAAAAATATTTCAGTGATTCATTAATCCATTATCATGAAATTATTATTCCATGTTAAGATTGCAATATATTTTACAAAATTAATGAGATAGCATTTGTGTTATAACATAAATAAGATTCATAACCTTAAAATAATTATACAGATATATTTTATACAGGAAATATCATAAAAAAATGGCTCACTCAACATACACAAGAGTTTTTTATATTGTCCATATAAGTGAAATTAAAGAAATAAATTAGTAATCAAATGTTTTATAAAATTTTAAGATGGACTAAACTAATTTTCATATTAATGTAATATTAACAAAAATTTTACATAACAAATCACTTCAGGCAAAATTTAACTATCCAATTGGAAAATGATCTGTATATTAAAAGAAGTTAATATGAATCAATCTAAACCATTTTGTATAATTATACTCTAGAGTGTCCTGCTCACCTCCCAAGACATTTGTCTTAAGAAAGCAAGGAAATTAATATATTTTACTCCCCGAATGGAGATCAAACATATAATCATCATGGTTTACAGTCAGATGTTTTGCCACTGCATCAAAAAAGACTGTTTCACAATGGCTGTGATTGATTTGTTAGATAATTCTGCATATTGTTATTTTATTATACTGTGGCTAACACTTGTTGACAAATTAGTACATAGTAAGATAATAAGTATCTTAATCTCATTAATTATTATTTTCTTTCACTATCTTCACATAATTTTCTATTGTTTTCACAAATACAAAAAAAAAGAACTGAAAAATTGCTTAATAATTTTTTTAACAAAACCCTTTGATTTTTTGGTAAAAAAATATTTTGTCACATATAAAATTAATCTCAGACTGTTGTAGCTTCTCGGCAGTCTGAATGTAAATGTGATGGTACCATTATTTATGCTCTAGTAAGAAGGTAAGACAAAATGTGGAATAGAGAGTTGATGGATAGAGGCAAATGGAGTGTCTTAACACCAAGTTCCCTCTGCCTTCACTGCTATATACAGCATACAACTAAATGTATTTTTTTTTCGTAACTATAACAAATTCACACAGCTCACAATATTTCTTAGCATGTTGTATGCTTCCCATTAATAATATGATTTAATAAAAGAATTTTCAAAATTGATTTTGAAGTTGAAGAGTTTATTCATAGAAATTTATATATAACTTATAAAACTTTATACACTTGATGAATTTTAGGTTAAACTTATTCTTTTACAACAATTCTAAAATACATATAAAATATAAGACAATATTGTTGAATACTATTTTATGACATTAACTTAATGATTGGTTAACTTTAAGGGCTATTTACATTAAATAGTAATAATAGGTGTAGTATTGTAATACTACTTACATTTTAATGACTAAGTAAATAAAATATGACATTAAAAAACATAGTACAAAATATTTAAAATATGCATACATAATATGAATTACCATCCATAGTTAACAAAATTTGTCATAGCAATTGGATTATTTTGTAATTTCAGCCATATTTTATAATAAAATAAACAAAATAGGTTGCCATGGCACCTCGGCACAGTCTCTGTCTGTAAATGTGAAGACATTTAAGATAATACATTATTCATTTCCTTACTCTGGTAATAAGAAAAAACATAAAGTTCAGGCTCTCAACACACAATGTCACTAAAATTGGTGATACTTGGGAAAAAGAACAAACTAAGTTTCATTTGCCTATATTTCTATGGGATATGATAAAAAATATTTATATTTAATAAAGAAAAAAAACATTTTGAGTACATTTCTATTATTGTGATATGTTTGTTTATTGCTGTAATCATGATCGAAAACCATAAATAAACTATGAAATAAACATAAAAGTTAATGATCATTTAAATAAAAGAATATATTTTGCATGTATATATACATCTGTATAATTTATAGTATCTATTTGTATACACAGAAAGAAGTTATATCCATTTCTTATTATTACATGCCTATTGTAATAAAATTTCATAAATTATATTTTTAAAATGATAAACTAAAATTAGTTTTGTTCTAATTAACTAAGAAACAAGGATTTATGTAAAGTATTTTAAATGAAACTATTTCAACACTTTGCAGTAGTCCATGGTCACGGGTAGACTGACCCTACCCATGACCATGGACTACTGCAAAGTGTTTGAAACGTCGGGTTTCTAAAAATGTATAAAAGTACAAAATATACGCGATTAATCCGGTTAAAATAGTTTCATTTAAAATGTGTAATAATCGTGAAAATCAAAGAACTTATTATGTAAAGTAGATTTTTTGTAGTACATACACTACTATTGCTTGTTGCAAGTGACACAAATGCTATCTGAATCAAATTTTATGTATGTATTGATGAATCACACTTTAATTAAACATAACACAATTTAATTAAACATAACATAGTATGTAGAGGCCAGCTATGTAGCAGGGGCACAGCATGTGACTGTAAACGTGACAGGTTGTGGGTTCCACTTGAGGAAATGAAATAATAAATATTGACTATTTTCATTTCTTCTCTCTGGTGTAGAGGTGCAAAGCAAGGTGTTTAGTTCCGCCACTCAACACCCAATGACTCCCAGAGTTTGGCGGAAAATGGGCAGCGAAGTATGTTATACATTAGACACTCTGCCTACCATGCACATGACATCTGCTACATGTGAGCGTAAATAAATAAATAATATGAATTCATAACTTAAGAAAAAATCTCCAGAGAGTAGCAACTCTTGGTCATACATAAAATATATTTCTGTTTAATCTTTAGAATCATATATCAATAATATTTTTTAGTTTCCCATTTATCCCATTATTTCTAAAGTATGTGTGTATTTTATGGTATATGCAACTCATTTTTTTGTTATACATTTATATTTTATTCTTTATATATATATTTTTTAGCTTCATTAAGCGGTCTTTTTTGTGTGTACACCTTATTTTTCGTCAACTCTGGGATTTGTTTTGTTTTAAATAAAACTATTTTAACCGGATTAATCGCGTATATTTTGTATGTTTATACATTTTTGGAAACCCGACGTTTCGAACACTTTGCAGTAGTCCGTGGTCACGGGTAGACTGGTTTATTTAAAATGTGTAATAATCGTGAAAATCAAAGAACTTATTATTTGTTTTGTTACCAAAGCGGGAAAATCACTCCCACGAGTGGGAATCGAACCCAGCACCATCACGTTTACAGCCAGACGCTATGTCGCTGTGACAGTCTTTATATATTTAACATTTTTCTAAGGCTAGACTGTAAATATTTCTCTCAAAATATATAAAAAACGTATAAGAATTTCGTCGTACTTTGATAAGAACGTATGGCATAGTCGTCAGGGCGCTTGGACTATTTTCAAGAGGCGCGTGTTCTAGTCTCGTTACGTTCAAATTTGTGTACATTTTCTAAAATATATAATGTTAATTTTATCCAAAGGCACTGGTGAGTCCGGCAAATCAACATTTATCAAGCAGATGAGAATCATTCACGGGTCGGGTTACAGCGACGAGGACAAACGCGGCTTCATAAAGCTGGTATACCAGAACATCTTCATGGCGATGCAAAGTATGATCCGTGCTATGGATCTACTCAAAATACAATACGGGAATCCGTCCAATGCGGTAAATATATATTTTTTTCTAGATAGAATAAAAAATCTACATACTCTCATCTATCTCCATCTAAGATAGATGGGTACCAGCAGCTCCTCTGGTGTTACGCGGGGTCGTGGGCGGCAGTTATCACTTACTATCAGCTGACCCGTACGCTCGCTATCTTGCTAAATTCGAGAAAAACCGTGGAGCTGTATTTCAGGTGACACGCACGCGAGTTTTCCTTATCTTTTCCAGAGAAAATAAAATAATTCAAGTATAGTCATTCAATCCCCTAGTGGGGACCGTACCCATGACCGTCGCATTGATATTTATTAATATTTTTGCTATGCTCTTTTCTCCCTTCACAAGTATATAACTAAGCAGTAATAGTTTCAATTTCCTGTTAGTTTCATAGTAATGTTTACGATTGTGAGCTTGGATTTTCCAAGTTTCTAAAATTATATAACTTAATTAACATTGCAGCAACAATTTTAATCTTAAAATTTAGACATATAATAAAGAATAACATGTTTAGTTTAAAATTTTTACATTAAGGAATCATCGAAATGCAATATAATTTCCAGACTATATACAAATATTTTTTTGTTATTAGATTTAAAATAGTATTTATTGTAGCATCATTTATATCTAAGCATCATTTAGTTCGTATTAAATTTATTTTGTAAGATGATCATTTCATTTAATTTATTTTAAAAGATCGACATTACTATTTATTTGGTCAATGCGAATATTAAAATAAAAATAAAATTATCTTATAAATTTGCAACGTCAGTCTATGTGTCTTCTATCTTTGCACATAGATGATAACTTACTTTGAAGACACTCTATTTAAATACATAGTAACATTACAAAGAGCTGTCGTGGCTCAGAGGTTAGTTAGTAGTATCTGACTGTAAACGATATGCTTATGGGTTCAACTCTCACTCGGAGAAATTAATTATTTTCAAAAAAAGCGCGGCGTTGAATTGCGTCACTCAAAATCCCCAATATCCTGACGCATTGTCTCAACACTAAGTTACCTCTGCTATATTGCGTGAAGGTAAAAAAATAATTATAAGCAAAAATCTTATAATTTTTCAGGAACAAGCGGAGTTGATATCAGCAATCGACTACGAGAGCGTTACAACGTTTGAAAGTCCGTACGTCGAAGCCATAAAGGGGCTGTGGGACGACTCGGGCATACAGGAGTGTTATGATCGCAGGCGAGAGTACCAGTTGACTGATTCTGCGAAATAGTAAGTTTTTTAAACCATATTATAATATATTTTATAATTTACCTAGTTTAGGTTCCAGGGTATAGGATATAGGGTTTATTTTTTATATATGCTCTTACAAAAGATTTTATTTTTACCTTTGACAAGAGGGAATCGAAAATGATGATTGGTTCAGTTTGACTTTCTCTAATTTTACGAATATTTTAGATGTTAGATTAAACTTTTTTTTTTAATTTTTGTCAGCAATGTTTGGGATGACACATAATTGCATAGTAATATATCAAATTCCAATGAGCAATTGTACTAAATTTAACTTATTGCTCAAGATACTGTTCGTAGAGTACGTATAAACCCGGAAAATACATCGATTCGTCACGTGATATATACAAACATAATATGCCTTTTTAGAATTCCAATATATTTTAAATGTATGAAAATATCCTTGCATATAGGACAGTCGTCGCGCAGGGGCACAAATGTGTGACTGTATACGTGACTTGTTGTGGGTTCGATGTCCACTCGAGGAAATTAAATATTTATTTAAATGTATATTTTTTCATTTCTTCGCTCTGGCGTCGGGGCAAAGCACGGTGTTGAATTTTTTGAACGACACTAAACACGCAATGCCCCCAGAATTCGGCAGTAAATAGAGAACGAAGTGTCTTAACACTAGGTTCCTGCTGACTACCCTACAGCGTGAAGATGATAAAAAAATGAAAATATAAAAACAAAACAAACTAAAGAAACTGTTAGAAAATAACATTAAGCTTCATAATTGGATTAGATCATGATTACAATAGCTGTTTTGTATAAACAAATTGTGTGGGGAAATTAGTGAATCATGATATTGTTTTGTAGTATAATAATAATACTACTCGACTGTAATTTTATTTGTTACTTTTGCTGATATTTTTTATTTTTTAAAAACTTTCTTTTATATTAACTGTAAAATTTACATTTATTTTGGGCTACAAAGCCATGTGGTAAAATGTATGCGAAAAATATAGAATATGCACAGGGTTTTGCTTTTTTGAACTTCGCGGTTCAATAAAATTTGAGACCATATTAATTAAAACATACAATTATATAACTGAAAAAAAATGGTGAACAAATTAAAAAAAAGAAAAATTTCCGATAGCTATTTGCAGGAGATAGACCGCGTCGCGGCACCTAACTATTTACCAACCGAACAAGACATACTACGCGTGAGAGTTCCCACAACGGGTATCATTGAATATCCATTTGACTTGGAAGAAATAAGATTTAGGTAAAAAATATATGGATATGCGTAAGAAAATTGCATGTCTTTTTTATTGCATGTGCCGGTTGCATGTTATGTTTTATGACGAACATGTACATCTTTTGGGATATTACATGTTGATTTGCATTGCAGGGCTTTTTCATATGGAATGTGATCATGCTTATACATCTTCTATTCTAAATACTATTTAATTGTTTATTTGTATTTATTACTATTTGTTTCTATTTTATGTTCTTTTGTGTTTCTCTTAACATAGTTGAATAAGGTGTAAATTATGTTTTTTTTATATATTTATCGTACTGTCATTATATTGTGTAGTGATACGCGCTTACCGCAAATACTGTCGTGGTCAAATTACCTTCGAGCTAAGAGGTCACGTATCTTTTTATATTGTTCTATTTTTTTATATGTGTGATAAAATTTTTAATTTATAGTTTTTCATTAACTATTTACGCCACTCGTCTTCTATTTTTCAAATTCATGTCAATTTTTTAAGACACCTTCTTTAAAAAAAATCGGTTTTATCTTTTACTATTTTCTACATACATACTTCAATAATATTCAACAATTAATTCTCGAATTTATATCCATAGTAATTTACACCTTATAAAAATATCTAATTTTATCAAATCGCATACACATATAAGCATACAGCATGTCTTTCTAGTTATTTAAGTGATTTGCCAAGAATCGAGAGTGCGGACTATCTGCCAACTGAACAAGATATTCTACGAGCTCGACAACCTACTACCGGTATTCTTGAATATCCTTTCGATTTAGACGGAATTATATTTAGGTATGGAATATTTAAAAAAATAAAGTAAGCTAAGGGTTCCCGTTCCACTTCCTTTTTGGAATATAAGTATATGCTATTAGAGGTTTTGCACCGTTTTCCTGTGATTTCATTAATAGTTATTTTGAACCTTTTGCGCCTATTTTAGATATTTTGGAGGCTAGATTCGATCGATATACATACAATAATTATAGTTTTGATATTAAATTTCCCAGACTGTATTTCCCAACATATTTACATATATATATGTATATAATAGATTCCTTCCTACAATTCAATGAAAATGTTTTACACGCTTAGTAATATTAACGTTTTATTGTTTTTGATGACTTAACAAACACTAAGTTTCTATTTGTAATTAATCAGTTCTGTATAGTTAGGTGGGTATTAAGGTTAGTACATAGAGTTCTAACTGTATTATTAACAAAGGATTTTCCATTATGATTGTAATCTAACATGTTTGTCACTATTTATAGCACGAATGCATTTATGATCTAAGTTCACGTTCTTCTATCTATCTTTAATATCGAAAACATGAAAAATACGATATGAAATTACTCAAACATTGTTATCGATGTCATAAAGACGATGTATTTTTAGATATATATATATTTCATACATAAATTGTCCAAATTTTTTTATTTAAATGTTATTTTTATTTAGGTTTAGTATTTTTTTACATATTCTTCTTTATTACGTTTTATAAATTCTTGAATTACTTGCAATGTGACACCTTTGTATGTACAGCTGCCTTCCTTTGTATGAACAGATGAAAATTGTTAATATTTGAATTTTTGAAAATTGGCTTAAAAAAAAAAGTCTTTATCTGTATAATAAGTTAATTTCTTATAAAAAGTAAAGCAAATAATACTCGAATTTTATGCGAATTATTATTAATGTATCGAAACCATGTTATTATTTCAATGTAGGTAATTATATCGCGTAAATTAAAATTTTCCCTATATCTGAAAAATGTAAAGTGCTAGAAACATCGAGTAGGTACAATAAAATATAAAAACTTTATTATATATTATTTTGGTGATTCAAAAGTCAAGTCAAAAGTAAATTATTACTATTTTTAAATTCTTTAAATTCTAAGTCAAAAGGAAATTATTACTATTTTTAAATTCTACAATCAAAAATCTAATCATTCATTATACCATCAAAATAATATCATATTGTATAACTTTTTTAAAAATACATAACGTGGCTTAAGTGACTAACTTAAAAACATTAATTATGACACTTGTCGATGTTTAAATTAAAAATAATCGATATTAGAGTTTATCTTTATATAACAACAATTAAATAATAGTAATCACAATAAAAATTGAGTTAAATTTTTATAAAATATTAAAATAATATACATTTTAATTGAATAATATAATTAAAGTAATGTCATTTATATCATTGATGTATGCACTTTCATGGTTTCATAAGTCCCTGGTCCGCCCATACAAAATCAAGCACCTCGAGCTTTCTACGAAGTCTTCTGTGTTGCAAAACTAAGGATTTATTGAACTTTAGGTAGTTATACATTAATAGAAACGTATAAAAAAGATTCAGTAAAAGTGTGATTTTTATTTAGTTCTTCAAAAATCATGTATGAATGTTTATTAGTAAAAAAAATTTTTTTAACCAAATATCAAGAAAAAAAATTGTTTTATAATTTGAACATATATAGTAAAAGAATATTAGCTTTTATGAATAAATACTGAACATACCAACATCATTTTTAACGAATACATTTTTTATACATTAAAAGATAATTCAGAAAAAGAAAAATTTTAATAAAATTAAAAAGATAATTCACATTCACATTTTTTAACTAAATCTTTGTTATTTTTTTATGTTATTAATGAATATTTCTTTAGATGGAATCACCAAGACATTCAAAGGCCTAAATGGTAACACATAAAAGCTTGGTACACGTGCATGTTTATTGTAGTATAGTATAGAATAGTTGTAATTATTGCTTCTTGGTTGTGGTAGACATATATTTTGTTCTATATATTTTGTGTATGATAAAAAAATATATTTATTTATGTATCCTAGATTAAATTAGGAAATTTTTGTAGACCACTTATTTAAAAAAATCCCGAAAAAGCAGACAGTAGTATATTTTACTGTATTTTTAAAATAATAATCATTTCTTTTTTAATAAATAGTTGCAAAAATTATATAAACTTTGTCTCTTGTAAAATTCATACAGAGGGAGCTAGCTGGCTTGCCAATATGTATATACATATCGATAACTTAATTCAAATGTCAATATGGATATTGGTATATAAATTATATAACATACTTATGTAAACAGAATGGTGGACGTCGGGGGCCAAAGATCCGAGAGAAGGAAGTGGATCCACTGTTTCGAAAACGTCACATCTATCATATTCTTAGTAGCTCTTAGTGAATATGATCAAATTTTATTCGAATCGGAAAATGAGGTGAGTCTCTTTAATCTTGTTTTTTTTTTTAGTTTCACGCCGATTCTTGCGTGTAGACGGACAGAGGGAACCTAATGTTAAGAGACTTTATTCTCCACTTTCAGTCCAATTGTTGCGTGATGAGTGGCAGAACTGAACGGCACGATTTGTCTTGTTATCAGAGAAAAATGAAAATATTTGACCGTCAGAGTGCAGGTGCACAAGCATGCAATGTAAACGCAACGGTTGTGGGTTCAATTCTCATTTGGGAAAATGAAAAAAAATATATATATTTCAATACCTTAACACAAGGTTCCTGGATCTCCTCTGCCTACCTCGCTATGTGCGGAATACAGCGTGACGCTAAGAAATAAATAAAGTATATTCTATTCTCTAATATTTCCAGAATCGAATGGAAGAATCAAAGGCGTTGTTCAAGACGATCATCACGTACCCATGGTTCCAGCATTCGTCGGTCATTTTGTTCTTGAACAAAAAGGATTTGTTGGAAGAGAAGATCATGTACTCCCATCTTGTAGATTACTTCCCTGAGTATGATGGTATGTTGCATTATTTATTTCTAAATATAAATTGGTATTTGGAATATATGTATGTGTGACTGTAAACACGATGGTTGTAGGTTTGATTCCCATTGGGGTAAAAATGTATCATTTAGTCGCTCTGATAAATCGTGAAACTATATAGGAGAAAAAAAATGTCAACATGATATTTAATAAAAACTTTGCTAATATTATTATTTAATTTTGGCTGCGTTAATGAGTAATGTAACATTTTTAATATTAAATTAAAAATGAGAATTATACAAGATAAAATTTTATTCTTTTCAAAATATATAAGGGAATTAATTATTTAATATATTGATTTCCTCGCTCTCTAAAAGGACAGAACTCTCACAGGACAAAGCAAAACGTTGAATTCCACAATTCAAAACGCAGTTTGTCTCGAAAATTTGAAGAAAAGTGGAAACGGAGTATCTTAAAGAAACCAGGTTCTCTCTATTTGCTTATCTCGTCCTGCTTTATGCGGGATACAACGTGAAGCTAACGAATATAAAGAAATTGATAATTGGTTAGGACCTAAATGTGATCCAGTACCGGCTCGAGAGTATATTCTACAGAAATATCTAAGGGAAAACCCCGATCCTGACAGACAATGTTATTCACATTTCACCACGGCCACAGGTTGACATACTAAATAAAGTATTAAGCTCGGATATTTACATAGAAATATGAAATAAAATACATATATAATATAAAAATATTTATTTATATATGTATAGACAATTATTATGATCGTTGAGTAGATTTGAGTACAAGGCTAAAGTTTTGTGTGGTAGTATTAAGCTAATGTGTTTTAATTATTTTATTAAGGTGTGTTTCGCTGTTGAAAGCTAGAATATATATAAAGGGTTCTTTATTGGTTGTTTATTATATTTGAAATATTTCAAATGATGTGAAATGATAAAAAAAATATAAAATTAAATATTTATAACAAGAAAATTAATATATCTTTTTCTTTCGTATTATATACACATTACATATTATTTTAGATATATTTTAGATATACATAGAGGCCAGTCGTGGCGCAGCGGCACGAGGTGTGACTGTAAAACCGACTGGTTGTGGGTTCGATCCCCACTCGAGGAGATGAAATATTTACGTAAATTTATATTTCCATTTCTTCGCTCTGGTGTCGAGGGTAAGCGCGGCGTTGAGTTCTGCCACTCAACACGCAATGCCTCCTGAATTCGGCAGAAAGTGGGGAACGGAGTGTCTTAACACTAGGTTCCCTCTGCCTACCCTGCTGTGTGCGGGATACAGCGTGAAGCTGATATTATTTTAAATATGTATCATAATATGTTACGTTTTATATATATGAAACTGAAGGTTGAATTATTTTCAATTCTGATGACCAGATAAAGAGCGGCGCTAAGTTCCGCCACTCAACACGCAATATCTCAGAAACTTTTAATACATTAATTCCTTTTACTTGCCATACTATTTGAGAAATACACCGTAAAGCTAAAAACAGTTAAGACACCTTCTGAGTGCAATTTTTTTCGTTCATAATATTAATTAAACAACCAATAAGGCCATCCCTTCATGTATATATAGTATTGTATGTGTATGTATATACAAGTAGTACAGCTAGTACCAACTCAGGTCCACAACGCGACGCGAGCACCGCGCGCGAGTTCATACTGCGAATGTTCGTCGACCTCAATCCGGATGCGGAGAAAATTATATATTCCCATTTTACTTGTGCGACCGGTAAGACTATTATATATTTCTTATTTTTTTTAATATACAGTACGGTCGACGAGTCGTGGCCGCTTTTAACTTAAGCTTTCTGGACTTTTGCACATTGTTCACTCGGGATGGACGTCATCAAAGAGTAATAAAGAAACTAAAATCATATTTGTACAGCCATCTATAAGTAACTTCATAGCGGCCACTTCCAAGTACAGGGTAAAGATCCCTGGTAAGAAAGCGTTTAGTCGGATTGTCGATTCCGACTGAATACTTTCTACAATGTCTTGGTTGTGGAAAAATAGCGGAAAGTTTTTTTACTTATAGGTTCAATTGCCAATCGGGGGAATTAATTATTTGATATTTGGGGAAATTTCTTCCCTCAAGACAAATCGCGGCGTTTGAGTTCTGAAAGTGGGGAATGGAGTGTCTTAACACTAGGATCCCTCTGTCTACCCTATTATATGCCAAATATAGCGTGAAGCTAAAAAAAAACAAAACAATATCCTATCTTGATGCATCTTTTGCATTTACTAGAATAGGATGGAAGAATTAGGTGTTAAAACACTTTGTTCTCCACTTTATAAATATTACCCTATTAATGTAAATAAAATATTTTATTTAATTATTATTTTACTTTACATGAAAGTAATAGGTTCATTAACTTAGATGACTTGTGATAAATGTTTACTCTTATAGGATTTTCTTATCTTTTGACTATGTAACCCGTTTTGAGACAAAATATAAACAAATGAATACTAAATGCGTTATAGAATATAGAGGCCAGTCGTGGCGCAGGGGCACAAAGTGTGACTAAAACGGATTGGATTCGATCCCCGCTCGAGGAGATGAAATTTTTATTGAAATTTATATTTCCATTTCTTCGCTCTGGTGTCGAGGCAAAGCGCGGCGTTGAGTTCTGCCACTCAACACGCAATGACTCCAGAATTCGGCAAAAAGTAGGGAACGGAGTGTCTTAACACTCGGTTCGCTCTGCCTACCCTGCTGCGTGCGGGATACAGCTGATTTTTAGAATGCTTATTTAAAAATTATGTGGTTAGTAGACTATAAATAATATATATGATTTTTTTTTACTTTGAACATTGAATAAATCATTAAACCCGAAACGAACTCACAAAAACAATATAAATTAATTTTGTTTTAGTTTTACAATAAATAAAATCGTATACCGACTTGAGTCATTATATAATAAAAAAATATTACATACATTTATCTCTTAGTTACGGTAGAGTATACCGTGACGAGACGAATTCTAAAATATATCAAATAGATTTTATTTTTATAATAACCACTTTTAATTAAATAATTAAAAAAAGTTTTATATCTTTGTAGAAGTTTTTCCCGATCAGTTCAGATAAGTGGGGCTTAATTATTTCTTAAATGACGCAATTTCTTTAAAATTACCTAAAGTAGGGAAGGGAGTAACTTATAACTATTCTTAATACTTATGTATTAACTCCACAAGTTGCAAACACGAGTTGCAAATTTGGTATTTTTTAATATTTTTTTAGTTAAAGTTTTTTTTAAGTTATAAAGTTCCTAACTTATCGTCCTGCACTTAAAAGCTGCCAAATCTGGATGGAGTGGCATTAATACACATGTATCCTCCTCTCTCTCTACATAAAGATATCTGCTAAATCAAAATGATGATAACCTCCTTTTCTTACAGAAGTCGGTTAAAAAGAAATAAGTTTTACTCTAACTGGATTATAGTTTGTTGTCACTTTTAGTTTAAATAATTAACATTGTTTTTATGTAAACTAAAAGTAATCTGTCATGTGCTCCATTTTATCAGACAAGTTAATCTCAACATTTAAAATAAATCGTTTAAATTTAACACACAATTATAGTTATTTACATATGATAAACATTAGATAGTTCAGTCACACACCTTTTTATATTATATCTATAAAGCAACTAGTCGTGGCACAGGGGTACAAAGTGTAACTAAACGCTGTGTGCGGGCTGTGGGTTCGATCCCCATTTGAAAAAATGAAATATTTATTAAAATTTATATTTCGTAGCGTTGAGTTCTGCCACTCGACACGCAATGGTTCTAGAATTTGACAGAAAGTGGGGAACACAGTGCCTTAACACTAAGTTTCCTTTGCCTACCAAAATTCTATAAAAATATTCTTACTATTAATATTATGAATATGAAAATTTGTGAGGATGGAAATTCGTTCCACTTTTACGCAAATACTATTGAACTGGTTTAAATGAAACTTTACAGTAATATAGGTAGGGTTGCAGAGTATATATACAATATACAAAAATAACACATAAGCTACAATTTTTGTTAAAAAAATATATAATTTGGCTATAATATATCAAGAATTTTAAATTACTTCAAAATTACTGCATCACTAAAATATAATAAAATTATTAAGGAAGTTAGAAAGAAGCTTATTTAATTAACTCGACATTTAAGTTTGTTTTCATATTGACTTATTTATTTTTAATCTCACTTGTTTTTTTATTAAACAAGTACCAACATAAATTTTATTTATTAAGTATTTTAACAATTTTATAATACTTAGATAAGATTTTAGAGTATATCTTCTTCAAGGATGCAAGGTGAGCGAAAACATATTTTTTTTTTTTTTGTTGTAGAGCTTTGACTTATTGAATTTGCTATTAGATTTTGTGTAGATATGCTCATTGTAAGTGTTGTTGCTTAGTATATTATATTTTATTATCTATATTATATTAAAAAAATGTATTTTTTTTCATTTGTCTTCCAATAAGTAAATAAAAATAGTTTGTACCTTTAAGGATACTCTCAGCAGGTTCGATTCCTGTTACGCAAATGAACTTAGCAAAAGTTATAAATAGAACATTTTATATGGCAATTTATTTGCGTGTATTCTGTTAATCTTACCATGAGATTTATTGTTTCTAATTGTTAGATATATAAATTTTCAAATCAAATTACATTCAGAACATTATTCATTTTTTTTAAAGCGAAGATGCTTAAAAATAGCTAAAGTCCTCGTCGTTTGTTGTCTTTTATTTATTAAATTTTATTAAGAAAGCCATTATTTATTCTAAAAAGAATACATAATCTATATATACAATTTCTTATTTTGAAATGGAATTATTTTATTATCTGTGTCCAGCTTTTGTTGTCTTTTGTATTGAACTCATTTACTTCTATTTGTTTTTATTTTTGCATGCTGCTTTGGATATTTTTAAAGATACTGAAAACATTAAGTTAGTGTTTTGTGCTGTCAAAGATACCATAATGCAGTCCGCCCTTAAAGAATTTAATTTAGCATAATTATATATTTCTAGTTGTTTAATTGCAATAAATATTTATTTTATTTTTTTAAATGTGTTTCATTTCTACTTGGGCTTGAACATGTATGTGATAAACTTATAAGTGTTATATTTACTTTATATTATTTGCTTAATTTTATGAGCTGATTTCCTAACTATGTAAATTGATTATTTTGTATTAAATGCTCAAAATTGAAATCTAAAACCACACGTAGTACAACAATTAGGTTTATGTTTTTTTATTTAACTAATATTTTTATGAGATTTTCGGTAAACAACACTTTATTGTCCTATAAGTATTATTTAAAGAATTCAGCACATTATTCTATTTGGTCGACGATATGCTGATAATAAAAAAACCTTAATAATAAATTATATCTTAAACTAATCAAAATAACAAACTTTACGTATTTTAATGTTATTTATTCTTGACGTATGTTTTGAACATTTTTTATTTTTAATTATTATGACGAACGTGTCGATGTACAAGTGAATATAAAAGTGTTATGATAATATAAACTCTTTTATCTGAATGGAAGATTAATATATTTGTTAATATTTTATTGTCTCAAACGTGGTACATTTACGTTATTTATATAGATTTAAAAGCTTCATCTTATCGTATACCATAGCAATATGTTGTTACATTTCAATGCAGTAATTTTGAACACCTATAATCTATATACTAATATATTTGTATTAGGTAAGAGTTGTGTTATTATATTTAGTAAGGGGGCTTTGTAGTATTACGTAACTGATTTTTGAGTCTTGTAAAACAAGTCAAGTTACGTAGCATAGTTTTTTTTTATTTAAATAAAAAAGAACTGGAGTCATAAACTATCAAGTTTTGTTTTCAAGCAAAATAAAGCACAACACCACTTAGTTTAAAATTACACTAGGGTGTTATGCATCATTTCGGGAAAAGGATACGAAAATAACGTTACGGCTCCTTATAGGAGGGTGACAGGGGCATCAAAATCATTGTAAACAATGTTACGTAATACTCGAATATCAGAACGTGTATTGTAATATAATATGTTAAATTTATGTTGTTTTTTGTGTTCACAGATACTGAAAACATTCGGTTCGTTTTCGCGGCGGTGAAAGACACAATCCTGCAGTCCAACCTCAAGGAGTACAACCTGGTGTAAGCGCACCGGCACCGGCACAACTACTGTGATTGTGTGTAACACGTAATCGTAACACCTGCGACCGACTGTGTACATTTTACGAACTGAGGACGAACTCGACTCTCAAAACTGATTTTTTAATAAAAAATAAGATTAGATTATAAGTCATTTAATCAATACTAGCACACCAGTTCGACAGCGCCCCCCGCGCCCCATTACGCGTCTGGTTTTTTGACAAGTTTTTTATGATGAAGTTATTCACGACTTATGTATGTGTCTGTATCGGTGAATATTAAATGCATTTTTAAAGTAGCGGCGGGCGTTGAGCGCCGCGGCCGCGCCCGCCGCGCCGCTTTTAGTCATTGTTTTAGATATTTTTTTTTTGTAAAGTTTGTTGCCATTATATCTTTTCTACATAAGTGTACATGTCCAGGCGGATGGACTTGAACAAGCTAGTCCAATGAAGCGAGGCGGGTCCCGTCTCCGTTACTATTAGGTATTTATTTGTATGTTCGGTGACTCCTGCGTCGCGCCCTTCGTTTCGTTCATATAGATTGTGACACACGGACATACGCTACATTTTTGTACATTGTAATTTTGTTGATCGATACATGTTGTGTTATTATTTAAACTGTTTATATATAATTATTACGTTGGTTTGTCCTCCCCGGCGTCAACGGAGCGTTTCTATTTCACTAGGCGTACGTCAAATAGTCGTTACTACGTTAGATGTCTAAGGATATTTTTGAAGCATTTGTATAACTTTTTTTACTAGAACCCAGGTTAAATTGAGAATGTGAATTGTGAAGCCGACGTGGTGGCCGACGGTTTGTTGCACAACTCTTATAACACAAACATAATGTAATATATTGTACATGTTGGTCTAAATGTGCTGTGTGTGAGCTGACAGGGTTCAACGCCGCGTTTTGCTATTGACACCAATTGCAAGCACAAATATTACTATTTTATCATTGTTGTCCATATTTTATAGTATTTTTATTATATGCTTGACGTGTGTGTTGCTTTGTGTTATATATTATTATTATTTTATTTTTTTAGTTGTTTATTTATATTTAGAAACGTGGTTTCTAACGGAGGTGTAACTTATTGAATTAACTTATTCGTCGTTGTAATTCTAGATTTGTTCTATTTAGCTTGTTTTATACTTCGACGCTGTCAATAGCAAAACTGTTCGCTCCATGTTTATATACAGTTAGCTGTCTGTAATGCTCAAGAAATTTGTAAAATTGGAACTATTCGCACAAAACATGAAATATCGTGTAATATTTTTTAATTAATATCCATGCAGTATATGTGTTCGCGTTTGTATATATAATAATATTTTTTGTTTATTGCAATTGTACAGCGATATTTACTTATATCTTTTGAGCCTGACGCTTTTATTATATGTGAAATCGCGCACTTCGGCCGTGTGAATACATCCCGACAGACCGATATATCTACTATTATTATGACTCATATGTATACTTATTTATATACAATCGATATATTAATAAACAGTGGAGCGTCTATTATTCGAACTAATTGGATTTATATAGCCATTTATTCAGACGAAAATGTTAATCTATATTTACATACTTAATTATATATTTAATGATAAACAAGAACTAAACGTAAAATGTAGTTTTGAAACAGAACCTACCATAAGCAGATAACATAAAAAAATCGGGGGTTTTTTTCATCTATTGCTCTATTACATTGGTTCCCAACCAGTGGTCCACAGAAGCCTAAATATGGTCCGCGAACGATTTTAATTTTATGAATGAGGATGGTGAGGGGAAGTTTCTGTTACTATTCCTACATGCATAGTGGTCCCTGCTACCAAGAACAATATAAAAGTGGTCTTTGATCAAGAAAAGGTTGGGAACCCCTGCTCTATTAGAATGCTTGAGTTGGCGATGTAGTTCGTATAAGCGGTCGTTCGGATAATCGACGCTGAACTAAATTTACAAATTAAAATTAGCATCTGAAACAAAGTCGCTTTTTGCATACGTTTTTATATAATTTTTTATTTACAAGTACTATTATTATTATAATACTCGATAGTTATTCATATGTTGTATGTATCTTCCATATTTATATGCGTGATATAAAATGCATTTATGGGCGGTTTAACGACTTTGTTTTATTTTTAACAATTTCCGACATTTACGAATTATATTATATTTACCATTTTATAATATACTTAAGCATTTAATTATATTTTTTTAACTGATTTAAGTGTTCATAGTTTGTACCTGAATTTCGTGTCATGTGTTGAGGGCCAGTATGTCGTTATAATGACATGAATGTTAGAGCAAAGTTGGATTTTGATTTGTTGAATTATTTAGAAAAGAGACATTTGACATTTATTTTATTTGTTAATACGCGGCGTTTAACATCATCTTCAGTCTACAAGCACCATTTAGAACATTGTTTACGAAATATGTATATTTGCAAATATGTTTTCTTTTTTTTTTTATTATTTAGTTTTCTACTGTAAATAGTAAATACAAGAGATTATATTAATTTAATTATTTTCTATGAGCGCGATTTACCGAAAAGAAATTGCCCCAAACTCGGAAGTTTTAGAAATGTTTTTAACGTATTTATATACTATAGAACCTAACTGATATCGAAGTGAGTTATAAATAACGAGACTTAGTAAGTAATAACGTTTAGTTAAAGTTAAAATCGGCTCAGTAAAGTGTATGTTGGAAACTTATATATATTAAAATATTGAATAATGGCAACCCCATATCAACTAGCTTAATATAGAACAAATATCGATACTGGGGTCAAATTCCTTAATTTATTCTTTATTTCTTTAATAATCTCTATTTTAGAATAAACTCTTGTATATTTATCTTCCATTCCTATTCATTGTATTCAAGAAAACATTATATCAATTCGCACAAATATTATAGTTTAATGCTTCAATAAACATTACTTTTACTAGATTTCGCTAAATCTCGAACTTTTTTTTTTACTACTGTTTTTTCTTTTTAAATATAAACCAAGAGATAACTTAAACTTTTGAGTAAAGTTGATGCAAAGTAACAATTAATTATTTAATAAGACGGTTATTGGTTAGTTCTACATGTCGATGACAGCGGCCGCTATAATATAGTGATTATGTTACATGACCACATTATACAGGATGTATCACACGTGCCCAAAGAGAGACGCGGTAAAACTAAATACTAAAATAAAAACAGAAAAAAAAGTGTTCACATTCATATCTTCCTCACAAAAACGGACTGAATACAGCGTGTTGACGTTCTTACCTGTTTATTTTTTTTCGGTTTTTTTTTTACGATTGGAAACTGACCTACAATTGCTAAAACTATATTATAGTCTAACGTTGCTTTACCTTTTGCGTGAGATTGTGAGAATTTTAGCTTAAGTTTCGACTGAAGATGGATGCCTGTATGTAATATTGTAAATTATAATTTCTCATAAAATATAATTTTTTTCAGCTAAACTATTTTGTTTTATTACTAATCTACCATAATACTATTCGGTTGCGTTACAGTTATAAAATCAGCTTCACGCTGTATCCCGCACACAGCAGGGTAGGCAGAGGGATCTTAGTGTTAAGACACTCCGTTCCCCACTTACCGCCGAGTTCTGGAGGCATTGCGTGATGAGTGGCGGAACTCAACGCCCTGCTTTGCCTCGATACCAGAGCGAAAAAATAAAAATGTAAATTAATATTTCATTTCCTCGAGTGGGGATCGAACCCACAACCATACGACTTTACAGTCCCATTTTGTGCCCCTGCGCCACTACTGGCCTCGTCACAAAGTTATAGTTATAAAGGTTACTTAATAATTAGATATGGATTTGGAACTAGGACGCCGGTTCAAATCTTAATATTAAATTTATTTGTAAGCTTTTTTGTGCATTATTGCGCAAGAGTTGGTGGCTTGTGGTTTGTTATTTTCGTGTTTAGTTAAATAATTTAAATATTAGTTAAATAATATAAAATAAATATTTCGGTGAGTAAATTTGGTAAAAATAAACGGAATGTTTGTATTAGAATCACTCCTAACGCTTATGAAAACATCTCTCTCATCAGTCTTTATTAGATAATATAAATTCATGTTTTTTAGCTTCACGCAGCATCTCGCACATAGAAGGGTAGGCATAGGGAACCTGGGAGATAAATGTTAAGACATTCCGTTCTCATTAAGACATTTTCTCGAGTGGAAATCGAATCACAGCTTGTCGTTTTTACAGTCACATATTTGTGCCTCGCGCCACGCTTGGCGTATTTATGTATGTAAAGTGTTATTATGTTTTATTATTTAATACCAAAAATAGGATATATTAAATTCTTTCATTCATTTTACATACTGTTTCGATGTCACTGCAGTTTTCACTTAACATACCTTAGTCAATCAAAAATTTTCATGATTATTTGAATTTTATAGCAATATTGTAAAATATGTATGAAGATATCTGTTTAGATAGAAATGGATCATAGCTTAATTTAATATAATATTAAAAAAAATCGTCGATTTTTCAATACACAGTAGTACAAGAGTTCTAAGCACTATGGGTAAGTAAGTGTTTTAATTTAAAAAAATACATTGTGTCCACACACAATACAATGTTGTTCTTTTATCATAACTGCGAGTGCAAAGAACTTTAGTTTTGAATTTAAATGTAAGTTTTTTTTTAAATAATGTGATTAATATTGCTTGTTATCGCCTTTATGTAAATGCATTTGGAAATAAAACCCACTTCCTTTCAGTTTATAATTTATTTTGAATAGTATATTTTCATAAATACAAATATTCTCTACCCAGTTCTTTTTGCTCTAAACGTATATACTGTGAAACATTTTAAAACTAGTAATACTAGCAGGTTTAATATATTTATTATACTGAAACATAAATATATAAAATTGAGTTGGTGTAGTTAAAGACTAAACGTTATATATTTAACAAATTTATTACAGTAGGTATTTATGATAGGACGTATTGTTTTTTTTTGAATCCTTACTGTAGTTCTGAGTTTTAGTAATATTTTAAATATTTAATAATTATGAACCTCCACAGACCGTGAATTAGATGTGCTCTTAATGGATCGGTTGTCAAGTGTAGTAGCGTAGGCCTTTCACTTTTGAATTTCCATATCGTACATCTCTATCTAATCGAAAATATTGGGATTTTCTATGAGGAGTCTCGCGTCCTCTGGACAATACATAATAATATTTCCAACGGTGCAAGGCCTTTCGCAACACTCGCTCGCGACTTGTCTGCGCACGCGCCGCAATCTCATTTCTGTGATTTGACGTTTCTTGTTCCTGTTCTTGAGTAAATCTTTAGGTGCTAGCTTATCTAAAAAAATTGTTACCAACTAAATATTACCCCATTAGTTAATATTATATAACAAATAATTATTTTATTTTCTAAAAAAATTATCTAGCATATTTCACTTATATAAAAAATTCTATAACATAAACATGAAACACCTACAATACAGTAATACATACCTAACATAATCGAAGTGTCTCTCTTCACAATTTTATATACATTGTTGCAAAAATTATCTATTACAGACGATAGCCACTTGCTGCACATATACACTCGGTCACTCATCTTGAATGTTTCTGTATTTTCCGTGGTCTCTTCTGCTCTGACATTTCTGCATACCAAAAGTACTATACACATCTAGAATAAAATAAATAAAAACGTTTAAAAACTTAGAAATTTTGTTGATTTAAATTAATCAAAGCGTGTTAAATCTTGGAAATTTTGTTTATATTATAATTGGAAAGTACTTCAGAATGTCTTAAGAACCATCACTTGTATTTTATACGCGGCATATTATTCGATATAAGAAAAGAAAACTTACTAAATGTTTTAAATCCATTTGTTTCTATTTATATTTAATATATTTTCCAATAAGAGCACAAATAAATGTTTTGTCTGTTTAAGTTCTGTTTTATGAATGAATAAATTAGACGTCGGTCGTTCTAAAATGAGCTCCCTTTGGTCCATATTACGGAATTACTTAAAACTTGTTTACATCGATAATGGCATTTACAAAACATAGTCAATATGATAAGAGATTTTTCTAATATCGGGAGAACAATATCGTTTTGGACGTAGGACGTCCATGCATATTATAAATAGATATTTAAAAATTATATTACATTATTTATTAGTAAAAATAAATATTTGACATAGAAAAAGACCTCTGATATTATCCGAGCAGCCTACAGTTTTGAATCTCTTCCATAGGTAAACAACACAAACACACGTTGTTTCTTCAGTGAAAAACAGCTTGTGAAAAGTATGGCTTAAAAGAAATACAAATTTTATGTATATATAGGGTGTAAATGCGTATAAGGTAAGTACCATTACATATATATTGTGGGTATGTTTGACTATATAAACTTATCACTTTTAGCGGCAAGGTCGATTAAGAAATCACAAACAATTCCCGATATATTAGGATTTAATAAACTTACAACTATTATATTATGATATGGTGTATCTATTATTATTATTTTGAGTGCACATAGCAACAACGATATCGCAGGCACAGGGCGCTGGACAAAAGGTGGCGAGTGTCAACAGACAAACTAAAAATAAAAGGTCATTGTTTACTCACACGAACTGTCTGCTGATTACCTATAAATATATTTAGTTATAGAAGCATTATATTTGGAGCAAACGGGTCTTGATCTATTTAATTTATTTTTCAGCTTCATGTTGTACCAGAGGGAACCTGGGAACCTAGTGTTAGGACACTCCGTTTCCATTAAGACACTTCTGTTACCCAGTTTCCGCCATATTCTGGATGTAGTGGCGATTTTTTTTGCCAAAGCGAGAAAATGATTATAGATTAGATTATAGATTAAAAATAAACAAAATATTACTTTTTCTTACGTTTAATTTTGGCATCTTTTATTTTTATACGATCGTTCATATGTTTTCTTTTTTCGCCGTTTAATAAGTTGAGTGATAAAGAAAACCGAATCCTCCATACCCTTGGTATTAGTCAAATATTTCTGTACCGGGCTGTTTATGACAGAAAAAGACTAACGAAGAAGATGAAGTTCATACTAAAGAGGCGATTAAAGCAGTAAAGAGTTCGAAGAAATCCTGTCCAAAAACAAAAGATCCTATCTTTGAAGATGAAAATATTACCTAGAACTACCTACTTATGTCACGTATTTTAAAAGATGATTTAGGACTTACAGCCCATAAGAGACGCACTGGTCATTATTTAACTGATAATTAAAATTAAAAGAGAAAAGAATGCTAAAGTCGAAACAACAACTTAGAGGTACGCACAGGTAGGTCACAGGAAAAATGTTTACGAATGAGAAAATTTTTACAATTATGAAATATTTTATAAAACAAAATGACTATGTTTATGCTGAAAGCTCTAAAGGAGTTTCCCAATTAGTCAACAGAGTACAACATACACATTATAAGACTTCGGTGATGGTTTGGTGGAGTGTTAGTGATAGAGCCATATTTTTGTAAAATAAGTACCAAAATATTCGGCACAAGTATATCAAGATATGTACAATTTTTGTGAAAGCAGTTAAGCACCTTAACAGCACTGTGTTCAATAACCACGAATGGTCCTTTCAGCAAGACTCGACTGTGTGCTACTATTGATAACTGGCCTCAACATTTAGTGGACTGTATTGACAGTCAATAGATACTTCCACCACTTCGAAGCTTTATACATTTTGATTTTAATGATTTTATATTAATGAATTAAACTAACCCACTGTAATAATAATAAATATGACGTAAAGCAAAAAATGCTTCTCTTTGTAACAATATCTATGACAAGACTAAGTATTAAATATTTCATTTCGTGTGGAAACGGAACCCACAACCTGTTGTCTTTACAGTCACACACTTGTGCCCCTGCCAACTGGCCTCGATATTACATTATTAAAGTTCGTATATGTATTACAAATAATTAGTGATTTGACCTAACCTTATGTGTTATTTTCATCTGTAATTGATATGAGCATCCCTAGCATGCGCTGCCGATAGGCACTCTAGTCGTAAACAACTGATTGCAAGCGCGTGTGCCCTCAAATATAACGTGATTGCCCTTTAGGACATTTAAAATAGAAAAAAATATATATCTATTTATTATTATATATTTTTTTTATATAAAAATACACATGACGATAACCTAGTTATGGGTCCCACTGTTTCACATCTATTTCTGTCTAACTGCAGAAAGGAACGCTGGTAGACCAGTTATATATGCTTATAATGGTTTTAATATTTCTGCAAAAGTACTTGAACCTTCAAATCATTCGTATATCTTAGACAAAAAATATTTATTTCAATATGATACTTCTTAATAAATAAATATAAAAAGCTAAATTAAAAGCGGGCTATATAACGAATATTGGTCAATATAATGTATGTAAATAAATCATTACAGTCGCGATAAAAATAAGGTTTCAATTATTGTTGTTTTGATTCCATCTCGTAAGGGAGCTTGACCCACATCCCGAATTAGATAAATTTAATAGGAACTAGATAGATGTAACTCAACTTATATTAAGATTTTTTGATGAGCGTGCATTTGGAACAAAAATATATCTACATTTTACTGCATATTTTTGTTTATAAGGTATATTATCATAAATTAAATTAATGATAATTTAATTTATGAGGCCAGTCGTTGCGAAGAGTCACAAACTTATAACTGTAAACTCCACAGGTTGTGGGTTTGATGCTCCCTCGACTAAATGAAATATTTAATATGTTCATTTCTTCACTCTGGTGTCGAGGCCAAGCGCGGCGTTGAGTTCCGCCACTCAAGTCAAAACACATGTCTTCTGAAGGCAGACTGTCTTAACACTAGGCTCCCTCTACCTACCCTGTTAAATGCGGGATACAGCGTGAAGCTGAAAAAAAAAGATTTCATAGAAACAGAAATAAGTGAAATGTTTTCTTTCGCTTAAAAAGGCAAATTTATAAACGTACACAAGTTGATCGATACCCCGATGCTTGAGTAATTACTTTAGTTCATGTGTATAGATATATATTATATGTACTTACATATCTACGGTAAATACTAAAGGTAAGTTCATGAAACTTTACTTGATCATAATGAAGATATCGAAGGTGAAATGATGACGAGAGACTATTATGATTGTAATATGAAAATATTTAGTTACTTGTATAGCTTCTTAAAGGATACTGACGTGCTACGCAGAGATATAAAATAAATATGTAAAATTATAAAAAAGTTATTAGCTTGAACATTTGGAACATTGATAACAACTTATAAAAGTCCGATATTCGATCAGTAATATGTTTTAAATATTAAAAGCTAACAAAGTCGCTTTAATTGTAAATTTAATTGTGGTAACTTTCGGCCATCTTTTTTTTTGTTGGAGACTTTTTGTGTAAACTAAATACTAATTAAATTAATTAAATAAAAACTTATTAATTTCGCGGAAGCACGCTACCCATTATCCGGAACAAATATGTAATATAGCGAATTTGAACGTTTTACAAGGTTGTCATATATTTAGTAGAGAAACACAAAAACAAGGTTGTGACAAATCACCTGGCGAACAGTCATGTAATAAATAGATAGAATAAGTGACGTGAAAATAGCGATAGCAAGTGTCGTATCATAGCGCGACAAATCTTTGATAACATTATCAGTATGCCATTTTATTACAGTGTTTATTACAGGCTCAAAAAACTAATGATCTTTTTAATTTCTGTTGTTGTATGTTCCTGAAATTATGTAGTTGTGTCGAAATATTTGTGAGAAAATGTCATATTGGACTGTTTTTATATTTTTTTGTTTACTCGTGCTGCAGTGTGCGTATGGTAGTAGCAATAATGAAGGTAACGTTGTGTTTATTAAATATTAATGTTTTCATAACTGTTTTTGAGATATCTTTAAACAATGTGGTTGTTTTTGTTTACTACAAGCTTAGATTAGGTATGCTTCATAAAAATAAATAGTTACTATTTCGGTTAAACCCAAGTATTTATTAGGTATCTATCTCAAGTAGATAAAAATTAACAGGTAATAATAACTGCATATATCTATATTATTTTGAGATATATTGTGTTCAATATTTCCACAATACCAATAGCGTCTGTTCAAGAAGTGTTGCACTTATAAGTTGATAAATTGGACACAAAAGTGCGGTAATAACGTAATATTTCACAACTCAATAACTATAGTTGGATAACATTGAAGAAATCACTATGAAAAGAACACTATCTTCATAATTTTATAAGGTGAAGATGAGATTAGTAGAGAAGAAGAGGTGTCTCTTCTTCTCTCATCTCATTTTTTAAGAATTGCTACAACAATGAGAACCCGCACCTGATGATAAGCGTAATAATACATTTCGAAGCTATATACCAAATTTACATTTATCTGAAATATTTTTATATATTAACATACTACTGTAAATATTGATTTGGTTTGTAGATGAGTGTCCGTTTTGCAAAGGTGAGGAATACGAATGCGTAAACGGTGGTTGCTACTGTGCCGCCGGTTTTATTCCAGATTACCAACACACCAGCTGCATAAAATGCCCTGGTAGGTAAATAAAATTTTACATAAGTTTAAGTACTTTTATCGAAGTTTGAATTATTTACGTAATTTATACAACTATTAGTTTTCATTTTCATCTCTAGCTAGGTATGGGCTTACCTATTATTGGGTAACAGTGATATTTTTTAATTTTCGTCCCGTTAGAAACAGCAACGATTAATATATTTTGATAAAACTAACGCATAACATAACATATCAAAGCTGTGTAAAGTAATACACCAAGGACCAAATGATAGACGACATATGTGCCTACTACTTATAAGACGATTTTGTTCTTTCATCATTTTGTTCTTTAAAGCATGGCAGTGAGTAATAAAAATAATTCTATTTATAATAGGGTTAGGAGAAATGTGCTACGGCCCATGTTGCAGCCCAAATATCAATGAAACACTCCAATGCTGGCGAGGAGTTTGCCGAACTTGCTATGGTCCTCGTGGAAATTGGATTTGCAGGTGTGTGTACAACTTACCTACAAATATCATAGGTAGATTTAAAAATACCAAAAGAAATAATAAAAATAATCTTGATCTTATAAAAAGCAGTGTCTTTTCTTATTTTCTTTAATAAAAAAATGCTCTTCTGTATCTACTAGTAAATTATATTTCCCTATATATAAATTATTATTTTTATTTACAGAGATTCCATGGATGAGATGATACTGGTTTCAGGATCTCAAATAATAATGGCAGCTGCTCTAGTTCTTGGGATCATAGCTATTTTCACATTAGTTTATAAACTTTGTGGTGTCAGCAATATAAAGTATAATTTTAAACTTTTATAATTTTTATTTTATTGAACGAAGCCCGTCTCATATAAATTTAAATCTTTAATTTCAGTCCATTGGGAGCACATTCGGGTGAAAGTCGATCATCAGTTGGAAGTTTACAAATATACGTCAATGAAAGATTAAGAGATGCGCCACCTAGGTACGTAAAATCGAGCCAGATTAACTGTAACTAATAATGTTGTATTATTATTTTTAAACATAAATGTGTTTGTTCTTGTCAGGTATTCAAGAGCAGCTCCTTCCGGAACAACGATATGTCCTGCTCCTATATATTTGAACGCTGGTTTCGTAAGTCTTATGTTGTTATGTAGTTAAATTTATTCTATATCAAAGTAAATGGACTAAAATTTTAATGTATTTTTACTTCTAGGTTCACGACAACAGCCTGCCCCCGCCACCTTATACTCCTGATAGCAAAAATGAAACCGACAGAAATACAACAATCCACATTTAATAAGTACCTATGTATGTAATTTCTCCGATTATTCTTTAAGATAAATTGTAGATCTTTTGAATTAGATTTAAGTCGTATACAAATTAGGTATATTATGAATCAATAAAGATAAAGCTTAGGAAGCTTAGGAGATAGATTTTTTCTGTAACACAGCACCTACACTTTACTGTTTGTAAACCTGTAGTTTTATATTTAACTTATCTTGATGTGAAAATTGACTGTCGTGTTAGCTCCATTACTTCAAATTAATCTTTTTTTATGTTATTAGGTCTATCAGTATTATAATAGTTCATATAACTCTTTAAGTTAAAATTTACTATAATAATAGAATTAGACTAGTCAAAAATTCTTGTAAACAGAAAATAAAGATTTTATACTTCCATAATTTTTATTAGTATCTACTTTATTTTAACTGAAGATCCTATTGAGACAGTCGTGGCGCAGGGGCACAAGTGTGTGACTGTAAATGCGACTTATTCGGTTATATATGGTATATAGGGTTCGATCCTAATTCGACGTAATGAAATATTTACTTGAAATGTATATTTTCATTTCTTCACCCTGGTGTCGAGGCAAAGCGCGGTGCTGAGTGCCGCCTCACGCAATGCCTCCTGAATTCGACGGAATGTGGAGAATGGAGTGTCTTAAATCTAGATTCTCTCTTCTTACCCTGCTATGTGCGGGATACAACGTGAAGCTGATTTTATCCTGTTAACGTACAATACACTTTGCCATAGCAACGTGTAGGTACGTCAGTTCGTAAATACAAAAGTGTAAGTTAAAATAATTAAGATAGTATGTTATCTTTACTCATCTTATCTTAGTTATATTAATATTAGTTAGCACAGAAAACTTACTTTATTGTAATTGGCTAAACATATATAAAATAGGAATACCTAAATTAGAAGATGTTTGATTATTTATGTAATGTAATTGGCAGTTCTCCGAAACGCACAAATTTCAATTTCCTTATGCTTACTCATTTATAGTAAACTAGCGGCTCGCCCACGGCTTCGCCCGCTTAAAATACATGATTACTGATTTAATAAGCACAATCGATTGACAACTATAATGACTTCTAATATGATTTTTTTTACGACATTATCGTCAAAGAATTTTTGTTTTAAATAAAAAAATACGACCATTGTTGATATTTGATATTTATATATATAAAGATAAAATATACATAAAGCTAATTATGTATTACACGTATATATTTTTGTAACTTCTTCCGTTCTTTTTACCTATATAATATACGTCTCATCATAATTCTAAATCTCTGTTAAATGTGCTGATGTCAGTGAATAATTTAATTTAGGTTGTAGGATTTATAATATTCTTTGTAAAAATAACTGTAATAATTACATATTAACTCCTGTACAGTTTTTAATTTAGTTATATATATTATATGAACGAACCGACCAAAATATCTTTGTATTTACTTGATATTTCTTTCAAGATCGTTCTTTATTTCTGTGTTGAATTAAAATAAATTAAAATTAGCTTCCCGCACTTAGCAGGGTAGGCAGAGGGAACCTAGTATTAAGACACTCCGTTCCCCACTTTCTGCCGAATTCTGGAGGCATTGCGTGTTGAGTGGCAAAACTCAACGCCGCGCTTAACCTCGACACCAGAGCGAAGAAATGGAAATATAAATTTAAGTAAATATTTCATCTCCTCGAGTGGGGATCGAACCCACAACCAGTCGGTTTTGCAGTCACACCTCGTGCCGCTGCGCCACGACCGGCCGGTTGAATTAATTACGACTTAAACTTAACTGTTATGATTTATGAAGGTAATCTCCACTAACAATTCAACTTTGCTTACTTTATTGTATAAAATATTATATAATAGTGCTTCAAAAATATATATTTTTATCAACAATCATATAAACCAGACGTTTCGAATGTCATTCTTTAGCCAGGGTCATACCAGCACGATTGCTATATAGTATTCGCAGGCAAAGTAATGCCTTGAGTTCATTCAAATGACGATAACTTTTTTTTTAATGAACCGATTTTGATGAACTAAACTTTAGTACTCAAGTTGAGTTAAAACAAAGCAATTGGTGAATTTCAAGTAAATCGGTTCAGTACTTTCAGAGAAAAATGCGGACAGAAATATGTCGACAGACAGACAGACAGACAGACAAGAAATTCAAAAAAAATCTTTTTGCTTTCTATTATTCTTTTTAAGTGTCCCTCTATCCATTTTAGTCAAAATTACTAAATGTACAGACAAAATATTTTTACTGTCTTATTATATATAGAGACTAGCGGCTCACCCACCGCTTCGCCCGCTTAAAATACATGATTATTGATTTAATAAGCAGAATTGATTGTACACAACTATAATTACTTCTATTATGATATTTTTACGACATTATCGTCAAAGAATTTTTAATTTTTTTAAATAAAAAAATACGACCATTGTTGATATTTGATATTTATAAAATATACATAAAGCTAATTATTTATTACACGTATATATTTGTGTAACTTTATGTTCTTTTTACCTATATAATATACTCTGTTAAATGTGCTGACGTCAGTGAATAATTTAATTTACTCATTCAGAAACAGCCTTAAATGTTAAATTATTGATTTGAAGGATCCATAATATTCTTTGTAAAATAACTGTAATAATTGCATATTAACTCCTGTACAGTTTTTAAATTAGTTACATATATTATATGAACGAACCAACCAAAAAATCTTTGTATTTACTTGATATTTCTTTCAAGATCGTTCTTTATCTCTGTGTTGAATTAATTACGACTTCTTTCAAATGACGATAACTTTTTTTTTAATGAACCGATTTTGATGAACTTTAGTAGTTAAGTTGAGTTAAAACAAAAGAATTGGTGAAATTTTCAAGTAAATCGGTTCAGTACTTTCAGAGAAAAATACGGACAAAAATATGCCGACAGACAGACAAGAAATTCAAAAAAAGCTTTTTGCTTTCTATTATTATTTTTAAGTGTCCCTCTATCCATTTCAGTCAAAATTACTAAATGTACAGACAAAATATTTTTACTGTCTTATTATATATATACATTATTTTAAAACAATGAATATTAGGTATATTATGTAGTTAATTAAATAATAAACAAGTAATCTAGAAAAGTTTAATGATTAATAGTGCTTACAAAAATATATTTTAAGAAAAAACTTTCAAAAAAATTAATATGTTGTGTTTTCTTAGCTAATTTGTATTTAAAAATATTCGTGATTAAAGTATTTTTTTTTAACTTTCAATGGAATATTTAATGCTTTTAATAATAAAACGTGCTTATATTTTAGGTGTAGCTACGTGTACATCGATCGCAAAAAAAGTAAAAAAAAATGTTATTGATCAGTCGATTCTTTGTTCTAAATATTGCCACGAAACGACAGTTTCTAACGTACTACTTATTTTGGATTATAATAATGTTAGCATGCAGAGTTTTATTCTCCGATGGTGCATCGGACTCCACGGAGAGATGAGTCTTAAGATGCATTGATGAGCTAAAATTAGAAAATTTTAGCTCATCAATCGTCATTGATATTTTTATTTACTATATATCAAGTGAATATATTGTGGGAGGCCCAAGGAGGCTTTAGACCTGGAAACGGATGTACGGATCAGATCTTTCTCCTCCGCATGGTCAAGGAAAAAGTTTTGGCCGGTAATCAAAAAGTTTTCTGCGCTTTTGTGGACTTGGAAATGGCGTTTGACAGTTGTAAGAGCGAAAATATGGAAGATACTAACCCGATACAATGTGAGTGGACCCTGCTGGGCTGTAAAGTCTCTTTACAGCGATCACTTAGCCTGCATGCGAGTAGGAGCTGGCATGTCGCTTTAAAACAAAGTTGGGCCATGTCAGTCAGGCTATGTTGGTTGTTCAATTTGTATTTGGATAGCTGTCTCCAAGGAGTGAAACAAAGAAATATGGGAGTGAAAGTAGGTGACCTGAATGTGAATTGCCAGCTGTACGCAGATGATGCAATGCTCATTGCATCATCTGAATGCGAGTTGTAGGCAATAGTCACCACACTGAAAGTTGGATATGAAAAAGATATTACAGGCTGAAAGGTATTACAGAAGAATGAAAGAAAGATGATGCCGTGGAGATGCGATCTCTTCTTAGGATATGAGTCTTCTTAGGATATGAGGAGTCCGCTTAGCTGATCGAATCGGCAATGAAGAGATACACAGAATGGCAGCAAGGATGTCACGGTGAGAATGAAGAAGAACGTGCTCAGCTAGTTTGGGCACGTAGAACGAATGAGTAATGAAAGAATGGCAAAAAAGATTTATGATGGAAAAGTATGGAGAAGAAGAGTGGTAAGGTAGGAGGAGACCTCGGTTGATCTTCGAAAATACAGCATCAAAGATACTGGAGGAAGGTCACGTAAAAACCACGAGGACGCCACAGAGGGCATGTATGAAAAATTGATGATAGTGGACGAGGTAAAAGAGGTATGTAGAGATCGTAGCGTTTGGCGTTCCGTTCTTTCTGACTTTCCCACTAATAATACAATATATATATATATATATATATATATATATATATATATATATATATATATATATATATATATATATATATATATATATATATATATATATATATATATATATATATATATATATATATATACGAATTATTTTTTTTTAAATAAATAGGGATAGTTCATATATACCACGTCAATAAACGTGCATTATAATGTCCAAGCTTATATCAAAATATAGCAAAAGGAGACAAACCTATTCCATTCCATACGTTTTTGGGCCCAGAATGTAAAGATATGAAAATGGTATGATTTAATAGATTTAGGTACATCATTCCCTCCCTGAAAACTATATAAATTTTGGCAATCTGAGAGCTGAGTTATTAGAGATTTGATAAAAGTGAGGTTAAGTTCGCAGCACAATTTCTTGAATATCAACTTCTATAAATTATGTGATTACTAAGTTGTTTAAGCATAAATGTTTATTATTTATAAATAAAACACATTTTAATGAATATTTTATTCTTCTTCTATTATCTATTATTAAAATGTCATCTAAGTGTGCAGATGGGAATAAATTATTTTGGTACCTAGCCCAACTAAGGTACCATATAATACTCTTAATATGAGCACAGCAGCCTACAATACACTTGCAGTATTTCATAGCAATAGCTTCCCTTCTCCTACGAAAGCTGTCAACTAAAATGTAACAGAAATATATTGTCCTGCTTAGATTTTGGGATTATATCACACCTCTAAGTAACCAGGTTGTGGTGGTTTTCATCGTCTAAAGGTCGTCGGACTATAATATTGCAGTGTCCATTGGCTATCCCACAATTCACACAGCGATTCATATCCATAGCGTGGCGGTCGTAAGATCCAAAAGATTTCAGAATCCAGTGGGGAAGGGTCGTACAAAGTAGGCAGAGTCAAAATCCGAGAAAAACAAAGCAGTAGTCGTTGAAAATATCAAACAAACGGAAAAACACTCAAAACGTCGATGCGTTGTTTTTTGTTTTTTATTTTATGGCCTGATTTTGCGATGACAAAAAGAAGCAAAAATGCAAAAAAACATTAGACACGCTGACACGGTGTCATTGTAAATCAGCTGTCACATCTCTGACTTAAAATATGATGATTTTAATCGATTAAGGATCTAAATCTTATTTTTTTCATTTTTCTCTACTTCCAGATTGTCAATTATTTTATTATTTGCTATTCTAAAAATAAAAAAAATAGTATTTTTTTAGATTACATCTTCATTCTTTACGTTTAGGCCCAAAAATCTCCTTTCAGCTTTACACAATGGTTTTAAAAATAACAATTTTAAGAGAACTGCCATATAGTATATAAAACTAGCAACTCTAAGGTTTTCTGTCATTTTAATTGTCACTAGTTCATTTGTTAGAAATCATTCATTTTAATACATATTTCTTTTCTTATAAACATTTCTATTTGAAACGTGACTATAAATCCATTTGAATACTTACGTTTAAATAACATACAACAAGGTTGTTTTTTTACTTAATTGAAAATAAACATGGCTGATGAAGAGGTTAATGGTGATACTGACGACATACAGCATGAAAAAGATAAAACTCAAAAAAAAGCAGCTAAACATGATAGTGGAGTGGCTGATTTAGAAAAAGTAACAGATTACGCGGAAGAAACAGAAATATCATCTCAGGACATATCTGGTGTAAGGATCTCATAAATATTTCTTATATTTTTCACATGATAATATTGACTAGCGATTCTTTCATATTATTTTTAAGAAATTTTATTCCTTATATATTATCTTTAACAGCTGTATCTCGCATATAGCAATTCTCTCCGTTCCTACACACCACCATATTTTTGAGACCATGTGAGTGGTGGTATTCAATATTACGCTTTTTCTTGTTACCAGAAATGAAAATAACAGATTCCCTTGAATTAGCTCGTATTTACTGTACTTATATTGCTTTCATTTCATAATTCAATTTATATGTAAGAAAGCTTTAACTCATGAATATTGTAAATAAATTCAAGGCCCTCTCCCTGATTGGTGACCGCAGAAATAAAGAAGCTGCAGAAAAACTTGAGAAAGAAAAAGAACTGCAAATGGTATCTGTAAAAAAGGATGATATAGAATTAATAGTAAGTTAATAAGAACAAATCTATTGCTTTAAAAGAATATAACAATATTAGAGACCATAGTGTAACAATTTAAATGCTTTGCAAAAGAGAAATTTGTGACCAAAATACATTTTGAAAATGGTAGTTTACTTATTTTTTTGCAAAAAATACTTCCAGACACAATATTAGTAGAAATTTAACTATTGTTTAGTCATATTTTTTTTTGTTTGTATTGCTATGTAAAAATATCTGGTACAATAATACAAATATTAAATTAAAATATTTTACATCAAGCCCTCAACTGTTGTTACTGTACAATATTGTAAATAATTTTGTCCTGCTTATTAGTTTAAGTACAGATTTTTTTATACTAATTCTTTACAAGCTAAAGGTGATTTTGTAAACTATTTTCAGGTAAAAGAGATGGAAATATCCAAGACATTAGCAGAAAGAACTTTAAGAGAGCATAGAGGTGACTTGGTGGCAGCACTTATAACTTTAACTAATTGATGACAACATAATGTTATATTTGCAATAGACTATTTTTCAATCACTGAAATTTGTATTATTTGATAGTTAAAATTAACATTTTATAGTAAAATTCACTATACAAAAGATGTAATTTCATGTTCCATTATGACAATATTTTTATTTGAAATAGATGAATATGTTTAAAGTGCAATGTTGAATTATACTATTCAAGTTGCAGTGACTAATTTTATGATATAGACATTAGATTCATTAAAACTATATTTCTCATTAAAACTATAGTAGCCTCAAGGTAAATAAAAGAAAAAAAAATAATAAACTAAGAAAAAAAACCAAAAATAGAATCTGCTTCATCTGTATCCCGCTTACAGCAAGATGGACAGAGGGAACCTAGTGTTAAAACACTTCCACACTTTAAGCTGAAATTTTCGAAGTGTTGAGTAGTGGAACTCATTGCCAGGCTTTTGCCTTGGTGACAAAGCAAAGTAATGAAAATATTAAGAATTAATCATTCTTTCCCTCGAATGGGGATCGAACCCACAACACCCCTGTGCCCCTGGCCCACGACGGCCTTATCATAAACTGACCTGATATCAATATTTAAAATGTACCTTATATGTTTTCTCCTCCTTTTTATAATCTGATATTAGTATGTAGTCTGATATTATTTATTACATCTGATGTTCTTTGGTGTAAATAATCATAAAAATGCTTTATTATACATTTATGATATGTATGTTAATTTTGATATTCCTTTATAAGTATATTTATTTTTAATATTTCTAGTATCTACTATTTACTACTATAGTTTCAGCTAGCGTGTCTCGTCACTACTTACGTAAATGGATTAGTAATTTTCAGAATCCGTAATAATGTTATTGATGTTGGATAGCTTAATGACAATTATTAATATGTTAATTGGTCAAACCAGTGGTTGAGGATAAACGTGGCATGGGCCAAGTCCATCCCAGGTCCCAACAGCTGTAAAGCCAATACGAAAAACAAAAAAGAATCGTTCTTAATGCCTGCCGATTACCATACTAAATGAAAAGCGTTAGGTATTCGGATAAAAAATAATTTGTTTTATGTAGAGTTCTTCTAGATTTAATCAAGAATAAAAATATATAAGGTCGTGGCAAAAGTATTTTCGTATTATTCATACAAAGGAAAATATTTTGTTTAGGTATATTTTTTTACTTATTTATTTATAATATATATGTGCCGTTTTGATCGATGACTTGTTGCCATCTTATGAGTAGTGTCCTGTAGAAATTTTGAGATTTTTGAATATAAAAATCTGACAGGTAGTGTTCAGTGTTCTGTTGAGGTTAGCTTTATGCTTCCTAAAGAGTTCTGCAATGACCGAAACAGGTGGAAATCTGATGGAGCAAGGTCAAATCTATACAGAGGATGCATCACCACATCCCAGTTGTTTGTTGACTTTGTTCCGAGTCAGGCCGGGCTTTGACACGGTCTGTGGGGCTTGTCTATGCTTCGACCATAATCTTTTTCGTACATTCATTACATACATTTATCGTAAGCCACCCATTTTTCATCACATGTAATCAACTGTTTAAGAAATGGTTCGGAATTGTTACGTTTCAACAAAGAATCGCATATGGAAACACGTTGCATTTGGTTTCTCTCAATGAGATCGATCTTGCTCCACTTTCTCAAAGATGGCACTGATTTTATCTGTGATAAGGCGTCCAGATGAGGTTTGCTCATCTTTCACACTAAAATTTCCAGACTTGAAACGCTTGAACTACATTTGTGCTATTGTTATTGATACCGCATTAGGTCCGTAAACCGTACAAATGTTATTCACGGCATTCCTCGCAAGTTAATAATTTTTGTAAAAAAAACTTTAAAATGTACCGAATTTCTCCGTCACATACGTCCATTTTGCTTGCATGGAAAACAATTGAAAAATGGCGGGAACTAGTTTTTTTTTATTTATTGCATCGTCAGAATGTCCATTTAATGGTATTAAAGCTAGCCAGTTACATTCAGTACAGCCAAAGAGGTTTGATTACTAATAATACATTCAAAATATGTTATTTCAATTTTATGTAATACTAGGGCACCTGCACGGCTTCGCCGGCTTCATCTCTTCTATATGAATATTTATCTATACTTAATATAATAAAGCGGAAGAGTTTGTTTGCTTAAACGCTAAGATCTCTGGATCTACTGGTCGGATTTACTTTGTTTTTGTTTTGAATGAAAGCTGGATTCTTCAGAAGTGCTATAGGCTATATAACATTACATTACACATATATTCTAAATATATTAAAATACTTTCTAATTTGACATACAATTTATTCTGCCATGTTAATAACAACCGACCGTTACTAAGCAATCGTTTGCAGTTTGTTGTTTTAAGAAAACGTCACCCACAATGAACTTGCTTGCTTGATATTCATCCTTATGAACATAAATATAATAGTCACTACTAGCATTTTATCTAGATTGAAATTATAGTTTACTGTATAACATTCTAATAAATAATTAAGGAGATGTCACTGATTCGAAATGACCTAGCCTTCGAGCGGCATAGTATGACCGACACGAATGGGCAGAAATTTTCATACATTTACGAAATATTGTTAATTTTTATATAATTATTTGCTGTTTATAGTTAATTTAAATTACACTTTGGTTCTCTTCTTCTTTTCTTGGCGTGGTATAAAGTTTGGTCCTGCGCGACATTGCCCGCTACTTTTTATTTAATGTTTATCTATACTATTGAAAATACATTTATATTGAAAACTTACGATCGAAAGTTATTTCATCATCAAGGAAATTTAATAAAGATAATTATCGGCTTTTATCTATACTAATATAATAAAGTGGAAGAGTTCGTTTGTTTGTTTAAACGCTAAGATCTCTGGATCTACTGGTCCGATTTACTTATTTTTGGTTTTGTTTGAAAGCTACGTTTTTCAGAAGTGCTGTAGGCTATGTAATATTATGGTGTACGTATTAGTTAGCCTTTAATAACGAAATAACTATAATAATGAACGCCATCGAATTGCTTTAAGCGCGTGCGCTGCAAATATAGTCAAATATATGTCAGTACATTGTATGGAAGAAATGTTCTATTTTATTAGTTCTAAAAAAAGACCGTGATACGGTATATCTATCTCTTATAAATAAGTCACAATAAGATATTTTGTGATAAAAAAATAATTTATTATTTGATAAAGAATTTATTATTTGAAAAAAAAACATTTTTTATTTGATAAAGATATTGAAACTTACGAGCGAAAGTTATTCAATGAAATGCTTTGTCTTTTATAGGATGTAATTTGAATGTATACTTTTTGAGAAAATATAAATTTTAAATAATTTTACACTCCGTGTACGGCCGCGAGTATGGGCATGAGTCCAGCGGGGGGCGCCCTTGCCGCCGATTTCGTCTTCGCGAGCAGCCATGTTAGTGCTTGAAGGTTCTCAAAATTATTGAATGTACAAATTATATTAATAATATAATTATAAATATATTAAAATTAATTGAATGTATAAATAATTCATTATGGAAAATGCAGGATAATAAAACAATTATAAGTGGTATGCGAGCGAAACCGCGAATTGGCCGCTAGTTAAATATATTTATGAAATTATTTTCAGTTTTCAATTAGATTATAAGCTCAGAGAACCAAAGAAAAATAAGAAATAATAATAAACAGCAAATAAATTTACCACATAATAAATTAATTTAAAAAAAAAACCGACTTCAAACAATAAAGCATAACAATTTTACATAAAGTCCACCATATTTTGATTTTGTTAAACAAAAATAATTAAAATCGGTGTCAAGCTAATGCTATAACAACCTTACTACAATATCAATTACTAAGCCTGTGTATTTACTTGGCTAGGTCATTTTGAATCGGTGATATCTCCAAAAATATTTATTATAATGATATACACTAAAGTATAATTTCAATCTAGATGAAATGCTAATATTATATTGATTTTAATAAGGATTAATATCAAATTATAGAACATACATTAACAATAATCCGATAAATTTAAATTATATATTAAATGGTTCTTGTGGCTCAACCTTCACAGATAAACGTATAGGCATTGCGGATTTTCTTATGATTTTTTTAAAGGACAATATTTTTGTAACTCATAAGGTTGAGTCAGCGTAATGTAAGTGTTATGACTTATGAAAGCATTTTGGGCAACCTTTTCTTAACACAATGTAATTCCTTGTTGCTTAGCGACGGTTACTAACATACATTACAACCGTTGCTAAGCAAGTGATTGTGATTAATATGTCACATTAAATTGCATATCAAGTAGAAAGATATTTTAATGCATTAGTATATGTATATCAAGAATATTACCGTTACCGTCGTGGCCCAGGAGCGGAAGGGTGTGACTGTAACGCGACGGTTGTGGGTCTGATCCCTACTCGAGGAAATGAAATATTTATTTAAATTTATATTTCCATTTCTTCGCTCTGGTGTCGAGGGAAAGAGCGGCGTTGAGTTCCGCTACTCAACCCGCAATGCCTTCAAAATTCGGCGTGTGTGTTTTAACACTAGGTTTCCTCTGCCTAACCTGCTGTATACGGGATATAACGGGAAGCTAAAGAAAAAGAGAATATTACAAATATGACAAAAAAAAATAGCCTATGTCCATCCCAAGACCATCAAGTACCTCTTTATGAAATTTTATCACAATGGAATCAGCGGTTTGGCGGTGATAGCGTCACGGACAGACAGAGAGAGTTACTTTCGAATTTATAATATAAATATGGATAATTATTTTGAGGCCCTGGCTCATGGGCACAAACGTGTAACCTGTAACTGCGAGGTTGTAGGTTCGATTCTCACTCAAGGAATTGAAATATATAATTTCATTTCTTCGCTCAGGTGTCCGCCACGTAAAACGCAATGTCTTGAAAATTCGGCGAAAAATGGAAAATAAAGGTTTATTCTGCCTATCCTAATGTGTGCGCGATACATCATAAAGCTGAAAAACAAATATATATTAAAAAACTACACTATAAATTCGTCATGGCTCTGACCCAATCATTGTGGGATCAATAGTGATTTATTTTGACAAATTAGGCACCGCTTACCGTTACTTACGTTGCTAACATGCAGTGCCTCACCTCAGTTTCTGTTCTATTTGTTTTTCAGCTTTACTCTATCCCGCACACAGTAGGGTAGGTAAAGGGACCTAGTGTTAAGAGACTCCGTTCCCCACATTCCGCCGAAGTCTGGGTGCATTGCGTGTTGAGTGTCGAAACTCAATACCATTGCTCGCTCAATGCATTCACCACTATTTAAGTATTTTGCCAAAAATACACAGTGTCTCGAATTCGGGCAGAAAATAGGAAAACAGTGTACATATGTATAAATATCTAAAGAAGGAGAATATTGATAAGTCAAACTATACACATTATGAAATGTGTTTATATATTTATATATAAAAAATATATATTATTTATAAAAACATCATTACAAAATGAAATAATTATATAATTTTAAAAATATATACTGTCTGTGCCTTTGCTCTTTTTGATTATCTGTGGTTTTTGTTCCGAGGACGAGGTGTGTGTGCAAAATAGTTTTTCTTTTTTAATTCTTTTGTGGCTGGATTCTTTTTATGGTTTACTTCATTCTTTTATTTAAACTATTATTGTGATCGCTACTCATTGAAGTTGCAAACACAGTTTTTCGAAACGGTAAGTCAAATTTATTATGTCTACAAACGTCAAAATCTACGAAGTAGTCAGTAGATGAGCTTTCATAAAGTATCACTTTATAGCCTTGATTAAAAGTAATTTCTTCCCAACACAAACAAATATAATTTCACTACTTGAGCAAAAAATATAGACAAAATATTGTTAAATTATTAATGTTCTTGGTACTCATATAAAATATGTCAAATTGGTTACAAATGCATTTCAGTTCTGCTAAAAACTATACTGTATATTATTTAACTATATCTACTTATTACCGATAACTACAATTCAGTCCCTGTTAATATGATGTACTTTAGGTGGTGTCTGTGGTTTATATATTGTGTAGTTAAAAAAACTGCAATGTACGATAAAATACAAGCAAATCCATTCATTTTTGATAAGTAACTTAGATGTATTTATAATGTATTAATTGACAGTATGTTTTTTATAACATATGCATGTTTAAATTGTAATAACCAAAAGAGTGAAGCCTAAACAATACACTGAAACTTATATCATAACAAAGCCATATAACATTTACAATTAGCCCATTAAGTTCATTTATTACAATATGTACTTAATTCAAATGTTAAATTTGATATAAATAATAGATATAAATAATAGATATATAGTAATTATGATATATATACTTAAAAATCTATTTTTGAATAACTATTCAATGCTCCATGTAATACAGTTCATCAATTTATTACTTGTTAACATAGGCAATATGGTGCCTGATTGTCACTTTGGTGTAGTTTGATCACCATTTATTAAATAACTCTCACGAGGTTGAGACAAATCAATTGACATAGGAAAATTATAATCAGTCTTGTGTCTGTATGTAATTTGTTCTAAAATGTACTGTTCTTTTATTATGGTGTTCTGAGCGTACCAGTTAAGCACAAAATCACTTTACCAATGTCACATTGTATGGAGAACACACAAAAGAGGTTGTATGGTAAAAAAAAGAGATAATATTACACAACAGAAAATTGCATTCTAAAATGTAAAATATATTCATAGAATATATTTTACATTATATTTACACATTACTCTCCTTTGCATCCATATTGAGTAAAATAGACCCTTTTAAAGTTTTTAAACCTAAAAAAATTGTACTATTATTTAAAAGTGAAAAAAGTTGTAAGAAATATTTTGATAATTCTCATTGATGTCCAAAAGCATTTATTCTACTACAAATATACTAAAGTACTAACTAAGAGTTAAATTAAGGCTTTCATGGTGTAATGGTAGATAGTTTCTGTGAAAGCACTATGGTTGTAGGTTTGATCCCCATTTGGAGAAATGTATTATTTTATTTTCTTTGCTCTGTTAGACAAAGTGTTGCATTCTACTATGCAACACAGTGTTTTTATTTTGGGCCTAATTAGGTTCTCTGTCTAACCATACACCATGTATGAGACAAACTGTGAAGATTAAAAAATCTAAACATATAATATATTGTAGTATAAAGGATCTATTTAACTACTATATCTCAAACCTCCCTTCCTTTTCATTGACTAATACACAATTGACCTAACTTTATGTTTAATAATACAGCAGCACAATGTATAACTGTAAACACGAAAGTTGTGGTTCAAGTCCTTGCTCTGCTATAGGTAACAAATATCATAGAACTAAAAAAATATGCAAAACACTTTTTATTCTTTTCGTAGAGAGCTAAAAAATATAATACTTTGCTGTCCACCATTACTGACCATTTTGATTTATATTGCAAACTAATTGATGAGTTAAACTCAAATTATATATATATTATTTTACGGAGAATAAATATAAAAAAATATATTGTAACTAGGAAAACATTTATATTACTATTACTTAAAACTAAATTTTGTGCTAGCAAATGCAATTATAGGTTATTCAACAATTAACAAATAAATAAAGCAGCTTAATGCTGTATTCCACACACAGTAGGGTAGGCAGAGGGAACCTAGTAGAGGGTACATAATCAGTCGATTTGACAGTAACACTTTGTCCCTGCACCATGACTGGCCTCAACAATTTGTTATACAATAAAGAGTATGCGAAGCAAAATGTAATCTTGACTGCCCAATTTATGTCAGTGTACATAATTTGTTTATTTAAAAGTAAAGGTCTTCTATTAAGATTATATTCTCCTTTATTAATTGTCTGGTGAAATTATACCTTAGAGCACTTGCGATGTTTAGTCAAATATTTACTGATGGATTTATAGAGCAAGCTCTACAAATATGTAAAAAAAAATGCTTTAATTTAATTATTTTACATTTAAACATGATCCCTTGTGATATAGGCAACAAACATTTCTTAAAAAATGCTACCTTTCTGAACATATATTCCTATCAACACATACACTAATGATAATAATATACAATATAATATAATATTATTATTAATATAAAGCGAAAGAATTTGTTTGTATGTTTAAACATTCACTAGACACATCTCTGGAAATACTGGACAGATTTAAATATTAGGCTTGTTAAGATATTTGACAAATATTAATATATTAGTGGTATCAGTATGACATGATTTCCATCAGGTTTTTTTTTTGTAAATTAAAAAAATTAAATTAGCTTCACGCTGTATCCCGCACACAGCAGGGTAGGCAGAGGGAACCTAGTGTTAAGACACTCCGTTCCCCACTTTCTGCCGAATTCTGGAGGCATTGCGTGTTGAGTGGCTGAACTCAACGCCGCGCTTAACCTCGACACCAGAGCGAAGAAATGGAAATATAAATTTAAATAAATATTTCATCTCCTCGAGTGGGGATCGAACCCACAACCAGTCGATTTGCAGTCACACCTCGTGCCGCTGCGCCACGACCGGCCTCAAATCGGCCGGGCTTTTGTAAATCTTGGTATATAAAAGAATACTATTCCATCTTCGAGTCTCTGGTGATAGATTGATGTGCGGTATAACCATTCTATTTCGGCATAGCTTAATAGAAACCGCTGACGGGCAAAAGCGTCGCCAGTGAAAAGCTTAGCCCTACAATCACTAATATGCCAGCCCAGCGTGATGATTACGGGCAGCACCTTTAATGGCCCAGTACAACCACACCACCCCCAGCTCCTGATCGCTTCTTCAGACCAAAGTGCTGGTGCTATGGTAACAGTGGAGTAGGGGGCGCTAGTCTTAAAACTACGGTAGGCAGCACCAACTGACTTTGGCTTCACGGACATCTAGCGCAACTTAAGGGAGAGCTGACCAACATACGATAACACATCTTGAGGCTATGTGGATTCAAAGTGAGAATAATTTTTATTCACGCCATATTATTGAGAGTGTGAGACCAACCGTCCCAAAACGGTGTCGGGGTTTTGTCAAATAGGTCCTGACAAGTTATAGAAATATCAAGTGTGTCGACAAGGGTAGCTTACCTTTAGCGATTGATCTTACCACAAGATATAATGTCAAGGTAATTCAAGGACCTATACAAGGACATGTACTAGTCTAAGTAAACTGTGAAGACAATTCAAAGGCTTGTATACCACTAAATATAAAAGGTCACTTTAACGTTATCATAGGGAACTTCAAAGCCAAATTAAGTGTACAAATTAACAGAGAATCTGTAATAGGTGCAAACGGTTTTGAAAGCAGGGTTCATACGGGACAAATGCTTGTTAACTTCCGAAGACCAGAAAAAGGCTAATCAAATGAAAATATCATTCTTTAAAAAACAACTGAACGGAAGTGGACGTAACAAAGCCTTGACGTTGTGTCACAAAATGAAATAGAGATTATAGCATATAACTAAAGCAGATATTCACACTATATGGCAGATTATACAAAAAACCGAAGAATATAACCTGTCCTTGTGCCTAGCGTTCGTGGACTCTGAGAAAACCCTTGTCTTCATTGAAATCTGGACTATTCGAGAGTACTTGCAATGCCAAGTCGATTTGCTATATATACAAGTAAAGAAGAGAAGCCTTTATGACACAGCGCCTATTACTGTCCAAGTACAGAACCAGCAGTGTAAACTTATACACCTGTATCGAGGAGTGAGACAAAGGGACGTAATTTCTCCCAAATTGTTCACTAATACATTGAAGGATGTGTTTAAGACTGCAATAGAAAGGGTGGCAGGTGTCAACGTAGATAGCACATATCTCTCACATTTAAGATTTGCAGACGACTTTGTTATAGTGAATATAACTAGTTGATGAATACATTAATAAATAGTAAAAATCTTTATTGATTAACGACGACATGTAATGCGTAAATAAGGAAATAGGATAAAATAAGGTATTTGGGAGATTAGGATAAAAACGTGTTTGCGGTGAAACTCAACACCCCATTTTATTGTATTGTTATTTAGTTAATAGATATTCATATTTTTGTAATTAAGTAAGACATCATCATCACACAGATGTCGATATTCATATTTTTGTAATTAATTAAGACATCATCATCAGACATCACCATCTATCGTTCTACATATTGTCACTAAATTACGTAATGGTTAATAATAATCCATATCAGAGTTTGGCATTTAGTCGCTAGATGTCGCTATAATAATTATAAAACATTCGCTCGCTGCTTGAATAAACTTCGTAATTAAGCTCAATTTATATATTGTCCAGATCAAACTTATTTTCTTATATTTATATTTAATTTTTGATTTCGCCATTTAAATATACTTATTCGCATTGGCGTAATTTAAGGGAAAACCAATACCAAATACCGAAGTGTTGCCGGAATACTCATACCAAATGTACCGCGATAAGAAAAAGAATAACTAAAAGTTAAAAAAATTGCACAATATCAATATTTTATGTCAATATTTTTAATGACACACAGATAACGCTAGTCCGACATTATTATTATTATTATTACACTGCTTGTCTAATTGCTTATATTTTTTCGCCAGTTTCATCACTGCTTATATTTTTTCTTTACAAAAGATTTTTTTTTAAATTTATAATGTTATTCCTTTACTCAACGTAACGTAATAAAAGTCCTAAAAAAGTGGTGTAAACTATTTTTTTTAGGATTTTTATTTGAAAACAATTTATTAGAAATCTATTTTAAATTAATCCAACGATGTCTCTATCATTATACCAACATATTGACCTTATATTAGATAAAATGACCTTCTTGTCATAATAAGAACAAGGGCGCTATTCAAGGACGTTTCCGGGTGCCATTGGGCCTTGGATGAGTTCTCAAGGCTCTTAGGGCGTAGTAAATCAAATCTTACCTCCCTTTTGTAGGAAGTTTCAACCTCATCCTCAACCTTTACTTTTTGTGGATTGAAAGTGATTATATTATAGAGGCCAGTCGTGGCGCAGGGGTACAAAGTGTAACTGTAAACGCGACTGGCTGTGGGTTCTATTTCAATTCGAAAAAGAAATATTTATTTATATGTATATTTCCATTTCTTCGCTCTCGAATAGAGAGCCTTAAACCTAGTTTCCCTCTGCCTACCCCGCTGTATGCGGGATACAGCATGAAGTTGAAAGTTATTGTAATATTTTTTACACAATTCTAATGCGGACATGTTTTCGTTTTTGTGTTTCGTGTTTTACTCGCAATAAATGCACCACATGGCTAACCGACGTATCAGTTTCGCGATAATTTTACCCACAAAACACAAAAAGTCAATCTGTTTGTTAACCTGCAAGTTATTAAAAATTAGTTGGTCATCACCTTTTCTTGGTCTTTTTATGATCTACAACTTTGCTAAACTGGTATTATTCATATACGAGTATGTGACAATTTTTATTTAAATAATTTTATCCTTTTATTAAAAATAGCCAAAATCTGTTTCTTTGAAAAGTCAATTTAAATCACTTATCAGTTTTAAAAATATAATTACATTTATACATGTTTTCAATGACTACCGATAAAAAAAATATAATTATAATTATTATTTATTTTATTTATAAATGTAAATTTAGTACTTACATATCCTTAATAAAACAATACATAACTCCTTAAGAATCACCTTTTGTGATACTAAATATTCAATTTAAATTGTATGCAATAAACGATAAACCAACTACATGGAAATTATTTAAATATGAAATGTATCCAAGTTTTTAATATTAGATTTTTTTATAGAAACTGCCAATATCCACATCGATTAATTATTTGCAATTACAATTGGGGCCAGTCGTGGCGCAGTGGCAGAAAGTGAGGAACGGAGTGGCTTAACATTAGGTTCCCTCTGCCTAGTCTGTTGTGTGCGGGATACAGCGTGAAGCTGATTTATTTATTTATAATTTAAATTGTACACAGTACTCTATTAACACTTGGTTATCAAATCGTTCCGTCTCCAGAAAAACCCATTATAATGTATTGTTAAAAATCATAGCTAGTACGTCATGTACCATGTAGTAGGAGCTTTTTAAAGTAGCAGAACTAAAAACTTAAGACATCACAGATATTTCGGAAATATTAAAATCGAAATATAGTAACAAACTTCTAATATTTTTTTAGTTGCATGTGTGTAGCATGTATTCCAGTTTATAAATCAATTTTATAATAAAAAAAAGTCCCTGAAATATTATAGATAAGAAAATTCTCCAGCACAAAAAAGAAAATGTAGGTAGATCAAGTCAAACAATTTGAAAGAGTCGATTATAGTTTAATTTAATGTTCCTTTTTTCTGTAGTATCTACACTGATATTTTTCCTATTCTTTCATCTCATCGCCATTAAATAATTGTTGAAATCTAATTAAAATCTGTACCAAAAAATATAAATTAAATAACAATTATAAGTTAAAAACATGGTCTATTCATAAATTAGTGCCAACCGGGTTGTTTCGGGATGGGTCAGTATCCCTCAGTCAACTCATATACGGCCGTCGACCTCGGACTGCATACGCATGGCCGGTGCATTGTAGTGTCGTCTGTACTCGGTGTGCTTTGCAATTATATTCTGGATCGCTATAGTTATCTGGTGTTTAATTTTACTTGCCAAAAAGTATTTAATTTTTGTATATTCTACGTTGTAAAAGTCGATTATATTTATAAAATTATAAATTATTAAAATGTTAAGGGATTGTTTTGGACATATAGGACATACTTAGGATTTAAACGTTTCCCCTTTGTTGTTAAATTTGTTTTTTTTTATATAACGGTATTGTTAGCGTCTATATAATGTTTATAATCTGTCACGATTAATCATATCGTTCACCGCTAGTACTCGTATACCTACGTTTATGACTTACATCTGTATCACATCGCATTAACAATCTTGTATTGATGTTATCTACGTATAGTCAGTAACTTTACAGATTATATAGACATAGTATATATGTATAGTTGGGCAGATGTATGGTATAAAAGATTTTTTTATTACTTAAATCCATAATTGTGGGTACTTAAATGTAAGTGATACAAACAATATATTTACAGCTTCATGCTGTATCCCGCACACAGCAGGGTAGGCAGAGAGAACCTAGTGTTAAGACACTCCGTTCCCCACTTTCTGCAAAATTCTTGAGGCATTGCGTATTGAGTGGCAGAACTCAACGCCGAGCTTTGCCTCTACACCAGAGTGAAGAAATGGAAATTTAAATTTAAATAAATATTTCACCTCCTCGAGTGGGGATCGAACACACAACCAGTCGGTTTTACAGTCACACTTTGTGTCCCTGCGCCACGACTGGCCTCTGTTCCTCATATATTTACCTAATTGTAAATAATTAAAATGAGGGGCTCTCGCGTTATGTTGAACAAATCGGGTTATTGATTTGTGATAGTGCAGCGTTGCAAAAGGACATCGACCCTAGGGAACACCATTGCACTCTGGCAGGGCTCGGGACGACAGGATACTACCGCTTCACCGGTCACCGTAGTTCGTAGCTTTGTGCGAGAACTTTCAAACCGCGCGGGGCATTGTTGTAAACTTTTACACAACACTTAATGAATTATTTATCAAATATATTATTCTTAACAATATATTACTAGAATATTTAGGTAAATATATAACAAATATGTATTAGTATGGTATTAAAACTCAATGTTTGAATGTAAATCATCTGTTGACTTACTAAACTTAAAAAAATAGAGAATTAGAGAAGACAACTATTGTTTCTTTATATTTTACTAGAGGGCGCGCGCAGCTTCGCCCGCTTATTAGGAGTGAATTCTATAGAAACCACGAAACACGTGTTCAATAAAATATTTTTAACAGTCTGAATTTAATTTTTTATAAAAATCGGTGGCAATTTGAAGATTTTTCCATATAAACTTTCAACCCCTTATTTGAACCCTTAGGGGGTGAATTCTTAAAAACCATGAAACACGTGTTCAATGAAATATTTTTAAGAGTCTGAATTTCAAATTTTATAAAAATCGGTACAGATTTAAAAAAAATCCATACAAACTTTCAACCCCTATTTCATCTCTTTAGGGTTAAAATTTTTCAAATTCCCTTCTTAGTGGATGTCCAGAATATGAAAATAAACATCTGCCCAAATTTCACGTTTCTACCATCAGCGGTTACGGCTCTGCGTGCGTCTTACCTCAGTCAGTCAGCACAAGTCCTTTTATATATATAGATAACGTTCTTTACATATAATTTTCTTTGTGTAGGTGCTATCTGAATCTGCTCTGCTTTAGCGACATTTTATTACATACATATTTAATTTAATTGGGACAGTAGTTATGAGAAAATGCCAAATCTAAATAGTCTTATCTTTGCTGAATGATCTTCTACCTTGCTTTACTGATATTTATTAAAATTAACATTATATAATTCACGTTTAACTCTATAAATATTATTAAATTGTAAATTTAACTAAGCTAAACTTTCAAATAATAACAATCTAAACCAGGATGAATGTGATATGAGAATTGTGCCAAATTGAGTTATTGTGATTCCACTAGAACGAAGGTGGGGCGGAGGCCGGGTCGTGGATTTAACGTACGGCCACGGGTACTCTCGACCCCAACAGCACTATGTGTGCCACGGCTGGATGTAGGTTAACATCGGACGCGCTCGATACGCCACCGCCGTTGCCGATGTCGACCACCTAACCTAGATCAGGGTACAGAGAGATCGCTTATGAAATCTGGCGCGCACTGACTATATTAAATGACACAGAATTTTACACGACCATATTCCATACATTCCTTACGTAAAAGGCTTTAATGTATTCACTAGTACGATTACGCTCTCGTAATACTTGTAATTTTTAAATTTCTATTATAATAATAATTTGACACTTTGTTCCTGATTAGTTTTGATGTAAATCATATATATTATTGCAGACAATATAGAATGGTGAATACGAAATGAATGCTCCAGTAAATTGTGTCACGGTCCGAGCGTGTATAAATTTCGACAGTCACGACCTCGCCTAAACCTTAGATTATTTTTTTTTTAATTTTTACAATTTTGCGTAGGTACCATATACAATGATATATACCGACACGCCATATGACCTAAATATTATATATTTAATCTATGCTATCCATAGCTTATTTCAACGCCGTGTACAAACGTTGAAATTATATAATAGTCAGCTCCACGCTGTATCCCGCACACAGCAGGGTAGGCAGAGGGAACCTAGTGTTAACACACTCCGTTCCCCACTTTCTGCCGAATTCTGGAGGCATTGCGTGTTGAGTGGCAGAACTCAACGCCGCGCTTTGCCTCGACACCAGAGCGAAGAAATGGAAATATAAATTTAAGTAAATTATATAATAGTAAATGTAAAAATTGAGATTTTAAAGATTATTATTTACAGGCATAATTTTTACATTTACTATATAAATCTTATAAAAGTATGCTTGTATTAGCAAATTTAAGTTAACATGCTTTGAAAACAGTTTTTAATGAGTATTTAATGAGTGTTAGTATCGATTTTCATAATGCGTTGCCCATATTAGTTTCACAACAAGAAAATGATATCAATTATTATTTCTTTCTTTTTTATTTTATATCTATATATATAAAAGAACCGCTGATGGTAGAAATGTGAAATTTGGGCAGATTTTTATTTACATATTCTGGACATCCACTAAGAAGGGAATTTGAAAAATTTTAACACTAAAGGGATGAAATAGGGGTTGAAAGTTTGTATGGAAAAAAATTTTAATCTGTACCGATTTTTATAAAATTTGAAATTCAGACTCTTAAAAATATTTCATTGGACACGTGTTTTATGGTTTTTAAGAATTCACCCCCTAAGGGTTCAAATAAGGGATTGAAAGTTTATATGGAAAAATCTTTAAATTGCCACCGATTTTTATAAAAAAATAAATTCAGACTGTTAAAAATATTTTATTGAACACGTGTTTCGTGGTTTTTTTAGAATTCACTCCTAATAAGCGGGCGAAGCCGCGCGCGCCCTCTAGTATTATATATAATGAATTATAAAAAATAATTAGACAAGTGTTCAATAAACTATGACATTTTAAAAAAACCTTAAAAAGATAAAATATTATTAAAGATAAGGAAATAATAAAAATATTACGATCTATTTGCGAAAACTCCTTTTTTTATCTTCGAGGGTTTTATCCACATAGAAGGGCATGAAGTAATGTACAAAAACGTCATTCTATTATTGCAAATACTACATACATAACGTTTTGTATATAATAGTGTTTTTTATTTTTGTTCTTTTTTATATTTGAGACACTTGCGTTCCCCAATTTTACTTTATTTTAATTCTTGAGGCGTTGCGTGTTGAGTGGCGGAACTCAGCGCCGCGCTTTGCCTACTAAAATCTCCAAAATTTAATAAAAAAAATAAAATAGAAAAATTTAATAATTTTACATAATACTTTAATGATTGAAATATGAAGCCAATCGTAGCGCAAGGTCACAAATGCGACACGTGCAACTGTAAACTCGACAGGTTGTAGTTTCAATTCCCACTCGAAGGACTGAAATATTAAATATTATAATTTTTTGCTCTGGTTACAACAAACTTATTTTTAGGGTTCCGTACCTTTTAAGGAAAAAAGGAACTCCCATAAGATCACTGTTGTCCGTCCATCCGTTAAAGAACACAATTATTAATTCATTAATACAAATCTATTTTGTTCTCTAAGAACATTACCATTTTAAAGAAAATATCTATACATTGAAAACTGTAGTTTCAGTCAATTCAATAAGACAGTTATTTTACTGTTATTTATTTGGACAAACTTCATGTTGATATTACTCCTTTTTTAATAACTCATTGAATTAAAACAAACACTGAATGTACAGAAAAAGAGATACAGTAAAAACTACATTTAAATCGCTTTCTCAAAAACTACGTTCAAGCCGTTTTTGAGATAAGCGTCCACAAACTCATAGACAAGCAGACAACACTTTAAAAATCATTGTTCTATTACATTTATAAATGCCCCAATAATAATAGTTTTTCGCATATAATTATAATTGACGTTCATTATACGAATGAATCAGCTTACGCTGAATTCCACATACAGCAGGGTAGGCAGAGGGAACCTAGTACTTACTACTAAGATTCTCAGTTCCCAATTTCCCGCCGAATTCTGGAGGCATTGCGCGATGAGTAGTGGAACTCGTCGCCTCGCTTTACCTGGACACCAGAGCCAAGAAATGAAAAATAAATTTAACTAAATATTTTAAGAAGCCACAACCAGTCGCTTTTACACTAACACACTTGTGCCCCTGCGCCTCTTTTCATTAAATGTATATAGTAGTATTATATTTATATATCTTATCCTTTGTTTAGACTATACAAAATTCTTATATATGGTTATCTCGTGGGGAACCTTGTTTTCTTTAATGTTCTAAGGTCAATTGTTTAGTATTAATAATCATTAGGTATATTAGAAAACATTTTACAAATTCTATTTACGGTAGTTTATTTATGTAAGCGTGACAAAAAAATTAGATTTAACGTAAGCGGAGGTCTACGAAAATTTATCTGCTTTAGATAGTGGAAAACTAAAATGTTGGATTGACTTTACCTCTCAATGTAGGCTTTGATCGCTGGATGGAATCTCTATTTTGATTGGCCAACTTTATCATCTAAGAGCCGAAGAAACTTTCAGGTTTTATAAAATAACGAAGGTCTATCCCTACTTTTCTACTATTGGCTCTCTCTCTCTCTATAACTTTTAAGACATCCACTAACAGCACAATCAATTACTTTACTAATCAATTGTCACTTGATTTTTCGAAAACTATTAATTTGTGGTAGGGACGCAGCTTCAGCGCAAATTTCCATAGTTATATCTAACCTTCACAATTTTTATGGAGTTTTGGAAATATGCTAGAAATGTAGCTGCAGGGGGTCCAACAGAACAAGTTAAATATTGAAAGGTCTCCATGATGAAAAATCATTTGGGAACCTCTGCTCTAGAGTATGGGTAGCATGTGCATATGTTATAGGCATGTAAAACATATCTCACATATTAAAGCTGTCGACGTACAAAATTTCATTATAATCGGTTCAGTGGTTTGTCCTTGAACGCCAGATGGAACACCGGATTTATTTCAGAGCAAGTATATATTTTTACAAATTGCTGTTATCTTATATAAGGCGTTTGTAATATTCTTCTTATAATATTATTTTCTACACCAAATATATGTTGGTTTTTTTTTATTAGTTAATGAAGAATTATAATTCTACGAATTACTTTTTTTTTGTATTTTTTTCTATGTCGTCCTTCAAAATATCCACATGTCGCTATAGCTTGTTGCTATAGTCACCGATTTTTGTATGCGACAAATGTTAATAAGGTATCAATTAACAACTTCAAGGTTTGGAGGTAAAGGATATATTAGAAACGGAATGCGCTCAGCCACCGTTCTCCGTGCAGCTGGTCCGCTTTTATCTCGATACGGCCAATTGTGCGAGCCGATTTCAAAACGAAAGTACCTACCTACCGCGCATCTAGGACGGTGAACGTATTTCTCGTTGAAATCTCTTGCAATTTATCAGCTATCCAATACTTTTGAATACTGAATAGCTGCTATTATTAACTAAAGTTGCTTGTATTAGAATTTCTAACGTTTACTTTGAAATACATTTTATCTTGTAAGTGTAGATCTAGGTATACGTACTTAGCGTAGGTAAAGTTTGTGAGAGCTTTGTTATATCTGCTTTTGTAAATATTAAATACTCTATTTTCTTCTAACTTATCTTTTCCTTTCTTTGTTTTTTTTTTGGTTTCACTCTATATGCTGTATAAAGCAGGGTAGGCAAAGGGAGCCCAGTGTTATGACACTCTTCCCTGAATTCTGGAGTCGTTGCGTGAGTGGCAGAACTTAACATCGCTCTTTTTTACCTTAGCAAGGAAAAAAAATTGTACTCCTTAGCGGACATCGAACCCACAATCATCACGCTTCTAGTCAAACCATGTCGTAAATACGCCGCTTTATAAATACGTTTATTATATATATATTTATATTTTTATCATATGTCAATTTTTTGTCAGATATTTATATACCGTATTCTCTAAATATGATATTTTAATTATTTAAAATACAATATTTCCTGTTCACCTATAGGCTATATATTCAGAAAACGCTACAAGCGTAGGCGTGGTGAACGTAGGCCACGATGCCGTTGCCGAGCTCTTATTATATCACCAGAGATATCGTAACTTTTGCCCACTTTACCACTAGAAAGTACACAAGCCACTCGCTTTTCTGATAGTATTTATTGCCTAGGAAACTTAGTCGAGCATTGCTTTTCAATTTAAATCTATTCGGCATAAAACAACTTTCCCGGTGCTAATTGCTAGATATTTACTTTCTAAAGTAGTTTGATATTTTGATAAAATCTCCCTTTTGGCTTAATACTGTATTTAAATTAATTTAACATACGCTAATACAATATATTTAAGTGGCTGTAAAAGATTATTTTAACAAACGTTTTACGTTCAAATGGTACATCCAGCTATGATTTTTGCATACATTAAATATTTACTTACAATAATGTGACGTAGTGTTAATCAGAATTTGTGATATACAAGTGTAATCTACCTCGCTGTGAGTTGTCTCAACCTACTTCTTGAATGCCGATGTCGTATAAACAAAATCGAACCTTATATAATGGCTTTTAGAGACAAAATCGTTATTTATTTCGTGAGCGTTCTCAATCCGACAATTAGGAACCGCTTTTAATTTGTCAAAGAATAATAAGCCTTATGTTTGCGAATAAAGATGTAAAATAAATTGAAGAGGCTTACTGTAATACTGTACATGTTCCATTCAACCATGAACTGCTTCGAGGAGCGTCCTGTGTAGTTAAGACCTCAATTTTTTAACCTCTCTCACTTATTGGTTAATCAACGTGACATTTATATAATACATTCACGGATGTATGTATTTAGTTGCTAAGGAACCCTGTTCCAAATCCTGCGGATCTTACATTGTTTTGATAAAAAAAAATTTTAAAATATCACAGTCCTGAACATATCAATGGTTATTAAATTATAAATACGTATTTATGAGTAAATTTCCCAAAAATAAAAAAGGAGTAATACCTTTAACAAATACTACCTAATATATTTTTTTTAAATACATTTCAAAATTGAAATACAAGTAAAATAGAATATATTTGACTACAAAAAAAATATAAATCATTTATTTTGTTTCAGGCTTTATAACCAGAGACTGTAAATAGCTACAAAACTGTAAGTAAGTCATAAAAAAATAATCACAACAACATTTTATGTCATACAAATATAATTCCACACCAAATAAACAACACACATCGTCTCTCTAATTGTGTAAACGCACTGTAAAGTGGACCGCGGCGCGACATTGCTCAATCAGATGCATCTCGTTTCGTGAGAGTAGAGTTTCCCAATAGCCTGACTGACAGCGGAGGCGAGAACTTAATGCAGTTTCCCAATAGAAAGTCCTCCAGTGCAGGAAGCGTGGTGTCCAGCGGCACACGTGCAGCAGTGCCCTGTGCGCAGTGGGGCGCCGGCCGATGCACTTTCGTGGCGGTGACGTCACGTCAGTACCTTTCGTCAGCGTCACGCCGCGCTCCGTAAGAGCTGTTACGCAACCAACGCGCACCGCTCAACTTTCCAATTTCGACAACGCGCTATTGTGTGGCGCTTTCAAATTTTACTTCACCTTCTCCAGCGTTTGGGCACTTTCTTAGCGTTTCTCTCCTCGCTGAAAAATGTTCTGAATGCTGCGCGGGAGTGTATGACCGTGGTGAACTTTCACTGCGCTGGTACGGCTCTTTAAAGAGAGACTAGAGAGATTTATCTATAACTATTACTCAACCAGTTAGTTATACTTTTTAGTAATTCTGTCTGATTTACGTAATATTTTATTAATGATATTAGGTATAAATTTTAATGTATTCTGTACTTTGGTGCGGTTTTCGATATCGATAATCAGTTTTTTAATAATATACACATTTATAGGAAATAAAGATGTAGTAAGGATTGATTGAAGTGATGTTAATATTTAATGATAATGAGGTCAGTCGGGGTGTGTGACAGTAAATACGATAGGTTGTGGGTTCAATTCCCACTCGAAGAAATATTAATAGATATTTTTAATGTTTCGTTTCTTTACTCTGATGTCGAGGCAAAGCGCAGCGTTGAGTTCAGCCACTCAACACGAAATACCTCCAGAATTCGGCATAAAGTGAGGAGCAAAGTGTCATAACACTAGGCTTTCTCTACCTACATTATTGTTTTTTTTTACAGCGTGAAACTGAAAAAAAAAACAATATTGTATATGTATACATATATTTAATATGCCGTGCTATGTATACGCCTTTGACTGACATATTCGAAAGCAGCATGAACACAAGAATATTGCAGCGTGCGTGACACCTGGTACGAGGTGAGGTTTTCACCAGCTGCGATCGAAGCTTTCTCAGCTCGTGAACAACGCGACATGTAGAGACTTGAGAGTAGACTGTTGCAACCTGTCCTACTATTTATTACAATTTGTATTGACTGAATTAAGTCCTCTCTGGAATTTCACAAAACAATATTAACGTTACTAACGCCAATAAATAATATAATTTTCAAATATGTACCTATATTGTAAGCGACTACATTAACTATTAACTCATATAAAAATCAGATATAACATCCAAAATAAAACAATGTAATTATTAAGCTATTTATAATCATATAAAATTAAATTTATGATTCTACGTGATACTATAAAAATTTGGAAGTCCGATCTATTAATGGAAAACTTTTACATTTAAACTTATGTCATTATCTAAGGTCGAATTTTTTTCTGATTCAAGTCAAGTAAATATAAGAGAATTACTGTTTTATAGATCTCATCAACATGTTTATGAGAAATCTTAAAAAAATTTGCGTATATTTTTTTTACGAAAAACATTATTTTAATATGAATAAGTAATGTTGCAGCTTAAGTTAAAAATATTACTTTTTATTTATTTAGAAAAATACTTATTTAAAAAACGTATAATTTTTTTTGTGGTATAACACAAAAAAATGTTACAAAATGTTGAAAACACATCTCCGGTCATATCGATGACTTTGAATTTACAATATATGTTAATTCATTTTTATTAATATAATTATTGGGTTAGATATAGATTGGATGTCTTTTATCAAATATGGATGCCTAATTCTATTATAACTAAAAATGACCCGTATTTGAAGTGAATGTTATAGAAAGGAAAGGTCAAGTCGAATAGTAAATAAGAAAGTTATAGTGGAAAGTGCGCGAGAGTGAATCTATGGCAATACTTTTATTTTTTTATAATCAAGCTGAAAATATTAAAGTGAAAATGTTTCAGATTGTAAAATGACCAAAAAAAAAATTTTATGTGTTATAAAATAAGCCATTTTCAAGATATCAAATAATTCATCGACAAACAAAGCCGCTGAAAATGAAAATGAGGCATGATTTTATTAAGTGCCATAATAAACAGCTAACTAAGTAATAGAGTCAATTCATATGCAAATAATATATGCATTTCTAGAGCCACAAGAGATCTTTAGTATTTATAATATTTCATGTTATATTCGCTGGTAAAATAAGCCAAGAGAGCTAGACTAAAATACGTCGTAAGTTTTATAAAAAAAGTCCTTTCAAATATAATAATGTACTTAGAACAGCACAAATTATGTACTTAAAACTTGGTTGCACGTAGTATATTTCTAGGTATACCATGAACTGTGAGACAATATTACGGGAGATGAGTAAAAATATTAGTTAACCAGTGTGCAGCGACCGAACGATGCATGCATATAAGCTTTCACTGAATGACACAATGGATTCAGAGTAGAAAGGGTCCGCGCAGCTGTCCCGCGGGCAGCCAGGCACCGCTCGGCGGCGCTCCGCCCTCGCTGTCCCCGCGACTCCGCGACTCCGCTTTCTTGCGAGAGGAGCGAACCGCGACTCCCCGCGGCGCGCCTCCACTGCCGGCCAGTCGGCAGTCGGCCACCACTCGTGAAGCGCGCTGCACGGCTGTCACGCTCCTCTGCGCAATCGGGCAACCATGTGGTGAAGTGAAACTGTCAAACGTGATACACACACCAACCTCTAGTGGACTTTCCCACTATTGTAATATCTTCCTGGTGTATTTGTGTTGACGAAGTGGTGCCATCAGTTCGAAAAGTTGGATTATACGACAATATAATGGCCTTAGCGAGGTGAGCTATTTTGGTTGCTGTGTCAACGCGGAACTACTATTATTTACTGTCTTAATTTTTTCGAAGGATATATTTTATAATAGTCGTTATTATTGTTACAATTGGTGATATAACGAAATATTTTATAAATCGCCTTTACTAATTTATTCGTGCAGTTTTGTTGTATTCATGAAGTGTCAACTTACCCTAAAATTGCCATTACTTATTTTTGCAATTAAGTAAAGAGCTCCGCTGCAAATAGCGAAAGTTACTTAGCCTCGCACGCATTATAACTTTCTTTGTTGTGTAAGCTGAACGTCAATGACAGGTAGAGAGGGAGCAGCGTAGAAATCGAATAACTTTTACGTCCAGTATTATTATTTAGTCGCACTAATTAAAAAGAACAGCTGTTATTGATTTTTACTAGCAGTTTATGGAGAGCAACGCAGTTATGTCGGTTGTGTTTCCCCTGTGCACCCTCGCAGTTCGTTAATGTGATGCCGATGTTTTCTCCGAACCCTCTTTCGTTACGGTTACCCTAAAAATTGAACCCCACGATCGTCTACCGTTGTATCTATTGTGTCAACTTATTTCAACATACATTTTTAAAATGTTGATGTTACTTTGTATATTTTTTTAAACATATATATTTCTTTGGTGTAGTCACTTATATGTATATTATATAGGATTGTTTATACGTTATACATTTATTATTTTAATAATAACTGGTTATTAACGTTGCTTATGTTTAACAATATTTATAGAATCATATTTCTATGTCTGTAAAACGTTTCACATTCTGTTGGTAAGCAGGTAACAAAACGAGGACGAAAATCGACTCGCAAGCTCCCGAAAGTTTTTTTGGGCTTCTCCTTTTTGTTACAAATCTAAATTTAAAAATCTGGTCCTTTAAATATATCCTGTGGCCTTTGTCTCCCTTGCTGCTCTATAGTCAACTATATTCACAATACTTTTGCTTTTTCTTTATTAATTTTGAATTTAAATCCTTTTATGTAGTTTTAATATGAAAATATTGAATGAATAGTATTCATGTTAACATACAAGATAACCTGATTTTCCATTTACATAGTTACACTATCACTGGTACAAATAGATTACTGTTGAATTTATATATTTATATATACATATATAAATTATATTCTTTGTAATGTCTTTTAACAAATATTTATAAAAAAATCAGTAAGATTTAATCATTTCTATCATCTGAAGAATACTATAATACCATACATTTTTTTCTCCACAAAAGATATCTACCTATAAAAGGTTGCGCGGGATGCGCTTCCAGAAGGTCGATGCACTATTGTCTCAAAGGTTGTGCCAAAGGCAAAGAACGAGTCAGAGTCACTTAACTTTTCGTCGATTTTGGTTTATATAAACTAATATATTCCCCAAAGTTATTATGATGAAATATAAATGTATACTTGAGTCTTGACTTAATAAAAAAAAATCGAAACTAGCCTAAATGTTTTATAACACAAAAAATACTATTTCAAATTAAATATATGAACGAATTTTTTTAAAGAGCTTTCAAAATGCTCTCAAACTTCATTGCTGGGTCACTTGTGAACTCTATTTCGAAATATATACTCTGTGTTAACGTTAAACGATAATTAGTCCATTTTATTTCATATCATGTTATATCGTATTGAGGAACTAAAGTTATTAATTTAAATATTACTCTACCCGAGTCGCCCCTTGGCTAGTTTCAAATACAGGTTTTTATTCAAATAACGTAAAGCTAGGCTAAACTGTGGATATTATATTTAGCTTTCGAGTTGTCTATGTTCTCATACTACTAGAAACCAGGCCGGTGCCGTCTAATTTGATTGTGTAGGAATAAGTTGGGCGAGGTTATTTCGCAAGAACGTATCAATTTAGCTAAGGGGCGCCGGTGCACGTTAACAAAGTAAAATATCTTGGACTAGCGTCTACATTACTTTTGTTAACTTGAATTTTCTTAATATTTATATATGCAAAATTATAGTTATTATAACATAATGGGTTATGAAATATTTTTCGATTCAAAATTTTTGAGTAATTATCTTCTTTTTTTAATAAAATGTTTTGTTGATCTCATATTAATAAATTAATTGCTTAAAAGTATGTGAAATTTTTGCACTCGTTGGAAAGTGCGTCATTGCCTCGTTTCTTCGGCTCGGTGCGTTGCGCCTTCTCTTTGTCTTATAATCGTGTTTGTTATTTTCACTATAGACTCAAAACACTTACCATTAATATTGTCGTTTTAATTTCTTTATATTACCCAAAGCAACATCAAATGCATCTTAAATAAAATTCAAATTATTTTTTTCTCTTTCATAGCGTTTATGTTATTAAATAATAATTAAATTATTATCTGAAAACGTATATTGAAATAATTCATCAATTTAATCACAATTAAGATCGTTAATCGTTCATCAATTTAATGATAATATACAAAGTAATGTAATGTAAATCATTTGTTACATTTAAAGATTTGTTGCTGAAAAATTACTAATAAAACATGCTTTTGTAAAATTATATATCTTAGGCAGAAATGTAAAAACAAACAGTCCAGTTAGGCTCATCCCGTATATAATCACGAATTATCTTAAATTGGATTTAAGTAACCAAGAGTATAATTTACTAAAGGAACAATTTAGGACGGGAACACAGCTACGCGTACTGTGCTTGCAAAGAGACGAACGCGTTGACCCATTTCGAGCACAACACGAAATGGTGCTTCGAGGAATCGATGATATTATAACAGCCGAATCTCGAGGTCTCCACGGCGCTTCACCGACGCGTTGGGATCTGTGTCAGGGTCCTCCCCCGTTGGCCCTACACCCTTCGCTCCGCCTCCCCAAATGAAAGCTCTGTGACGTTTGACCCATAAAATTCCAAGCATTTGTGTTACTCCCTGGTCTTGTTTAGTGATTTGCGGTCACCGTTTTTAAACTAAATTATGTCATTTACTTTATAACAAATATATTCTAAAGATAATTGAAAAATGGTGTCAGAAAATATACATAGCTCTTAACACTTTAAATAAATGGCTCAGTAGGTGACGAAAATTGTTATAATGGTGACCGCATTCTTAACTAAGATTTTTTTACTATCTGTTTTGCTATTTATATATTTTATTTATTATCAACTTGGTATTGATAGCATATTTTTCAACAATAATTATGCTAAATACCTGGAAATATATATTTCAAGTGGTGATCGACCTTTGCAGCTGTCACCTTCGCAACAGTTGGAGGCAGTGCTGGCATTGTCGCCTCCACGCCAATAGGAAGCGACACGGTCGCAGATCGCTATTGGGCTTAAGGCCGCTTTCAATGTACCATCTTTTACCTTGTGCCCCTTGCCGTGTAGTGTGACCCGAAACCGACACTGGCCGCAATAATTAAATTTTGTATTTGTAATTTTTATTTGTTCACATTATACAAATATATCATTTCCAAATATTTTTGTATTCTTAACAACGATATAACACCAACTTACTAATGTAAGTAAAAAAAAATGTTATTATGTACCTATTTGATAAAATTACTCGATCATATCATTAAAATAATGTTTATAATGTAATAAAGAAGAGGTAAAGCTACAAGATACGATATCCACAAAACGGGCGTGATCACTTTACCTAATTTTTTTCAAACATCACTCATTTGTCATGTAGGTCAAATGCATTACGATGTCAAATTTGACCCTGTTTTTCTTGCTGAGTACTATTATTAAACGTTACTAAATTGATCATTGTGAAATTTTGACATATAAACTACAATAGTCAAACACTTATAAGAATATAGAAGTGACTGTATTTTACCGAACTCAATTATTATTTACTTTAAATTTTTGAAGGAAGGCATAGTAAATGAAAAAAAATAAAAATAACGAAATACCTATAATATGAATACTTTTCAGGAACAGACTTAAATTAAACTTTTAGTGATTTAAAATAATATTATAAATCTTAATTTTTTATGGTCTTTTATTATTTATTCAATATTTAAAATATAAATCACAATTTATTATATATTAATAATCTTAAATACTAATGGACTAGGAAGCCACCTTATCAATTAACATAATCAAAAACTCTGATCTTTAGCATATATTAAAAAAGCCGTGTATATATTTATTTCAAGGAGTCGCTAATTTAAGTTCTTTTTACGCACCACACCCGGAAGCGTTATCAAACCTCGATAGATTTCGAGGTTTGCGGCACAAAGTAGTTGTCGGGCGCTCGTATAGCATTGGTTTAATCCTGTAACGGAGGCCACGACGATTATTAAAATATAATGACGTAGAGTAAAAAAAAATATATATTTTTACAGAGATTTATAACTCTTGTATAAGATGACCGTAAACGCGGCCTCAACCGAGTTTTGTTGATGCTTTCTCGATCGCGAACCGGGTCGCGTTCTCGATGCCGCCGCTGGTGAGTCGACTCGCTGGTACCGATAACAGTCTTGACATATACGCACACACATAAAATGTGTGCGCCTTTTGCGTGCTTTGCACACCTACATTCATCAGTATTGTGTCAGGGTTAATAAATATTGTATTAACGAAGTTATATTTAATTTAGGTGGCCACAAACAATGTACAAATTACTATTTACTATAGTTTAGATTTGTAATATTAACATGGAAGTTATAAAAACCACGAGTGCAGAAACACTTGCAACAATGAATTATTTTATAAGCAAAAATGTGTATATCTTAACCCTCGAGATTCTCCTATTTCACCCTTTCATGGCGATTTTTTCCAATACTTATTTTATACTTTAAATCTTTTCGAAGATACCGTTTTTCTTTAATAGTACAAATCGGAAACAAAACGAATTTATTTCAGTTATTTAATATCACCCAGAACTGCTATTAAACGATTTGACAGTTGTGACCCTCGCAGATGTTTGAGGAAGTAGGGTCACATAGTTAATATCGGACCGAAGTCAAGGTCTTGCCAATTCATTTGGTCATCTAGTTATTCATAGGGCAATAAAGCTTAAAGGTCAACATTACCGGCCTCTTTTCATTACCAAATTGACTAACGTTATTCTGCACTTCCGTGTTGTTGTTCACTCGTCTATATGATTATAATCATATATTAACGGTGCCCTTACGCTCTGTTTGCATATTAATGTCATAAGAATGTGAACGTGGAAGTCCCTATTAAGTTGGTATTTTTCGTTGAGTGATATCTCTCTCTCTCTCTCTCTCTTATAACCTTTTTCTTGTTAATGCCTTTATATAGTTTAACATTGCAGTCTGTGTCTTTGCTTTCCAATACTGGCATTGCCAAATATTGTCGGTTTTATTGCGTGCGCTGTTCATGTTGCGGACCGTACGTCGGTTTCAGTTCCCCGCTCGACTCCCACTCACGTATGGCACTTGGAATGTTGCATAATCGTCTCGCGTAAACTCTTGCTCTTTGTATTTAAAACGTGTTAAGTGTCCGCGTAATCATTTCAAAATGATTTTACTGCCAACCACTACACGTCACGTTATAATTTGCACCTAGCGTATCACAAATCTCTTGGATTATGTAATGTCGAAATGTGTGATGTTTTTTTTATTTTTTATTTTCTTAATGTATATTTTTTTGTATATTTAGTTATTAGGCACATTTCGGTTGTTCATAAATCGTAGCAACCGTGGTCATAAGTTCAACCGCTTCAGGTTTGTGCGTTCGATTCGTGTGTCCTCGGCCTCGCTTCGCCACTTCCGCATCGGTGCTTATCCTCGGTCGGTGTTGCCAATGATTATCTTTTTACTTCGAGTCGTGATCCTAAACCTTATTATATTCACAAAAATATATTTACATATTTACTTTCTAGGTATCATCAACAAACGGCACGCGCATCTCGAATGAAGTACGTAATAAGTTTAATTTATATTACTAAACACTATATCAATATAGATAATAAATAAACAGATGACAGAACAGACTTTATTACAAATGAAAGGAGTTTTTGTTCGAATATCGGCACTACGTCGTATTCACCATTTTGTATTAGTTTCCATTCACGCACGTTCAGAAACAAACTAATTCGGTTTGCATACGCGACGTCACTGCAGCCCGCTAAGGTCATGACGTAAGACGACTTCATTAGAACCAATAGTCCGAACCGATACCTCGCGTTCACGAGGTTATAGGGGAGGTTGGACTTTATATTATTTCCTTAACTAAAGCCTAGACACAGATTTACAGAAATTGTCATTTTGCTCAAAATAATATTTAAAAATAAATAACTAATAAAGTATAGGAATAGTCTAAGAATAGTGAAGACTCTTGAAACGTTTAGACCACGTATAATATTAAATTTGTTGTATTTTATGACCGTTATGTATACATACTTATAAATATTTCTATGACATGATGTTTAATCAGCGTTTCCTGGATTTTTATCTTTATCAATGCCATATCATTTTATAATACGCTTATGACTTCGTTTCCTTATTAATTTATAGTACTCACATGAACGTTAAAATATGAACGGTAAAAAGTTATTTTTAGAATGTATAGGTTTACTTTGTACATAGGTATACCCCTACGTTAAATATTTAAAATTAAATTAAATCAGCTTCACGCTGTATCCCTCACACAGTAGGGTAGGCAGAGGGAACCTAGTGTTAAGACACTTCGTTCACCATTTTCCGCCGAGTTCTGGAGGCATTGCGTCTTGAGTGGTGGAACTCAACGCCGCGCTTCGACACCAGAGCGAAGAAATGAAAATATAAATTATTAAATAATAAATATTTCACTTGCTCGAGTGGAGATCGAATCCACAACCAGGCAATTTTACAGTAACACTTTGTGCCCCTGCGCCACGTCTGGCCTCTCAAACGTTAAATATCTACTCTAGTTTAATGAAGCTTGCTTAGAAGTTTTGACGTTAATGAAATTGTTTGGTGATATACCTACAAGCTACAGTTATAAAGTTACATTTCAATATAGCGCCTCATTAGTTTTTTTTTTAAGATTTTAGTGATAAACGATACTATAGATTTTTAAAAATGTATAGATTTAATTTAAATAATATTAATCTTGTATTAGGAAATTTGTGGTATATTCGATGTTTGCATATTATACGTTACATTATCACGTTTGACGTGACATATACTTAAAATATATTATATTGAGTGGTTTCAAATCACGTACAGTTCTATAATTATAAACATTAATTTATTACTAACTACTTACTAAGTGAATGTATAATGTCTTTATACTAAAACATACATTATAAAATGATAAGAACTCAATGATAATTCACTCCGTTCTCCATTTTTTGGAATATCGCCAACAATTGAAATCCAATGGCGTACCTTGGACGGGAAAAATGTTTATTATACTTTTCCCTTTATTTTACTAACTATAGTAGTTACATATTACAAAATTAATTCAAATAATGCATATTAATTTGGGTAATAATTTAAAGCGATAATTTGAAGCGAACAGATCGTCACAACACGTGGCGCGGTCACCTTGTACGTCCTCGCACATCTCGGACAAATAGAGGTGTCATTTATTTCCGCGTACGCTTGTGTTGCCCGTCTGCAAAATGTTTATGTAAAATAACCTTGCAATCATGAATTTGCCTGTTTCGCAAAAATATTTAGATCACGCATAGGTTTTAGGCTAGATTATGTATTTTTACAACATTTTTTGTACGACCAATTTAATAATATTTTATTAATATATTTTTTTACAATAGTACGTACTAATTTTTTAACAATAATCTTTTAACTTATTTTTCTTTAGAATGATGAGTAATCATGAAATACCAATATGTATAGATAATTTCCACATTCCATTAAATTTCCCTATTTTATTGTATTTATAAATAATACTGCATTACTTATTATATTTCCCTCTAAATACATAACTACAGTTTTAAACGTTTACATATAAAATTAACAAATTACTACAGTAAAATGATTTAACGTAGTAACTAACGAGCTTTGACATTGAGAAGTTATTGTTACAAATTGCCACGGACCAAGAGACTATGACGATTGCCGTAACCTTGGCTGTATCGTATGTTTGATTACAATTATAATACACGTTACATCCACGATTTACCTTAAGTGTTTATTTTAATTTAATATATTAACTAGAATATAATATTCTTGAATATTTTAAAGCTGATTTTCAATTAATTATAATAATAAATATAGAATTCTAAAGTATATAAGTGGATAATGTAGCAATGCTTTGTTGTTAAATTCATATTTATTATTCATTGGTTGTAGATTAATTGTTATTAATAACATGTATATAATAATAAGGAATTATATTTAGGTAGGCCAGTCGTGGCGCAGGGTCACAAAGTGTGACTGTAAATTCGACTGGTTGTGGGTTCAATCCCTGAAATTTATTTACATATTAAATGAAATTTATTATATTTCCATTTCTTCGCTGCGTGCTCGTGAAGCTCCAGAATGAAACTGATTTTTTTTATTTGAATTATATTTAAATGCAGCTATAGGTACCTATTCGAATATACGAAATTGCGAACCCAAGATAACATGGGTGTAATAAACAATTATCTTTAAAAATAAATAGAAAAAAGTTATAAGATACCATAACTCAATATTTTTTAAATAAACTTAGTCATACTATGAAAAATAAAGACTGCTTAATTTTATTATATAAGTAGGTACAATTTGTTAAAAGTTAATTAAAAAAAAGGATATCAATAACATATTAATTAATAATACACTCTAAAGTATTTTATTTATGATATGGTTGTTTTGCTCATCGTGCTGTGATACTCAACTATAGTTATATACAAACACGTCAGCCCAATAGGAACATTAACTGTCTAATAATATCAGTAATATATATTTTTTTCTTAAACTTATTTTATTAATCAACTAAAAAAAAACTTAGTTTTTTAGATATTAGTTTTGTAATAAAAAACTACCTATTTTCTAACAATAACAATGGGTTTTATGTAAAATGATCTAAAGCAGGTAAAATTTTACATGGTCAACACATTGCAGCATCATTCTTTTGTGCCATATTCTGACGATGAACGTTGACCTTGTGTCCATTTATGTGGTCTATTATCAATTTTTGCCAGTTGGTTTAAAGCAAACTTAAAATGTATTTTGAAGTCGTTGAAACTAAGATCCAAGGAGAATAAATAATAAATAAAATATTAATATACGACAAAAACTTTATTATTTTCTTTACTAATTATTAAATTATATGGATTTAAATCTAAACTACGTATTTAAATTCGCAATACAAACACTGATATCACATTGGGATGTGCTCAGTAAACATTCCGTCCTTCAAACCAACCCAGTCGAGGACCCTATTGTCAGGTCGTCCTCAGGACGTCTGAGTCACGGCACGGAGTTGTCGTTAAGAGGGCATTGCTCACTTGGTCACTCCCCCCCTGCAGTGGCACGTCCGCTGCATCATTGAGACATCACTTGGAAAAATTGAATCGTATGTGATACCTATTTGTGATCATTGTTCGTCGTCCTAATTCTATTACCATTGTGTTTTGAAGTGCCTTTTATATGTGACTGCCAATTTATATGACAATGTTATATTGTTAACCTTTTTTGTATCTTTTTTGGATGGACGTTTGTATAATTAATAAACCAGAAACTATTTACGATATCTTTAAAGCAATTTAACAAATCAAAACAAAAGCTTTTAATAATTTTGCCACTCAACACGCAATGTCTCCAGAATTCGGCAGAAAGTGGGGAACGGAGTGTCTTAACACTAGGTTCCCTCAGCCTACCCTGCTGTTCGCTGGATACAGCGTGAAGCTGACAAAAGCTTTTTAAATGTCTGAATAAAAGTAACTTTTGTTACATTTACTTTAAATAAATAAAGTAAATTTACATAATTATATTAGAACAACGTGCCGAGGGCTTTAAATATAGAAGAAGATACTAGCAGGTCGAATGACATCTATAATAAGACCCCGGGAGACCGATGAAACGTGCGTCGGAGATTACTCAAGCTTTTACCGGTTGTTGACTTTAAAACGACTATAAGTGTTCATATATAATATTCTAATATATTTTATTTATATTTAATATATACTTTAATTATTTAAATAATTCTTTTGAAAACGTGTTACAATGGTAATAATACGGAATAAAGTAATATATTATATTTCTATTCTCTATAGTATAGTAAGAGTATTAATATGTTCAGCTGCACGCTGTATCCCGCACACAGCAGGGTAGGCAGGGGGAACCTAGTGTTATGACACTCCGTTCCCCACTCTATAAATTTAAGTAAATATTTCATCTCTTCGAGTGGGGATCGAACCAACAACCAGTCGGGTTTTACAGTCACACCTCGTGCCGCTGCGCCACGACTGGCCTCCATAAGAGTATTAAATAATTGTAAAAGAAAATTAAGGTTATATGGTATTTCAGTTATTGTTACCGATAATAGGAGCGGTTAACTGAAACTAGATGTAGGTCGTTCGGGCCGCTCTACTTGCCATAGTGGCAAATTTGTTGATCGACCTCGAACAGATCGCTTATATCGGATATCTTATCAATATTCTTTGCTGTGAAATGTGGCCAACAAAATTGCAAAATAAATGTAGTTATATATAGTAGATAAATAAATCTTCGAGCCAATATAAAGCATATATTTTGTATCAAAATGTTCTGCGTTTAGTATATTATATTAAGATTTTTATTTAGGAATATTAAACATAAAATGGTAATATAAAAATAATAAGAATATGCTTAAATATAAAAAAAAACACATTACTCTTTTATAGTGTTATTAAAACTGAAATTATCTTAGTACGTGTTGACTTGATCCTGTCACTCCGTCGGCTCGTCTTCCATCAACATCTTTAGTTTCTGGGTCGCTCCGATTAATAAAATTAATGTAGCCTACTTTAGTTAGTGACTCGTTGGACACTTTTTGCGTCGATGTCTGTAATGCGTTACACGTTAATCGCGGTTTGTAACAATCACCGTTTCCCTTTGCCCTCGTTTTGCATGAACACGTACAAACACTTTTGAATTTTATATATATATGTACTTACTTACTACAATAACAAATAAATGAAGACATCAACTTCCCATTGAATAAACAATGGAAATACGTAAATTATAAAGTAAAATACGTAAATTTTAACGATATTAGTACACTAGCGGAACACAGCTCATATTTTAGTAACTTAGATACTTAACAATTAAATAAATCAGCTTCACGTTGTATCCCGCACACAGCAGGGTAGGCAGAGGGAACCTAGTGTATGACACTCCGTTCCCCACTTTCTGCCGAATTCTGGAGGCATTACGTGTTAAGTGGCAGAACACAACGCCGCGCTTTGCCTCAACACCAGAGCGAAGAAATGGAAAAATAAATTTAAGTAAATATTTCATCTCCTCATGTGGGGATCGAACCCACAACCAGTCGGTTTTACAGTCACACTTTGCGCCGCTGCGCCACGACTTGCCTCAGATACTTAAGGGATAAAATTCCAGGTATTACAGAGGGCACGGTCCTCATCCTAACACACTACCGGGCCCCACAGCTGCCGAGCACCGAACAAAGCCGCCGCACGCGAGCTGTGAACGGATGCAGTGTAGTGATGAAACTGACACAGATTCTAACATGTATTTGGTAATCGAACTACACTACGTGAAAGTCTCGCAGGACGGCAAAATCTTGCATTGTGCCGCCCTACTTCGGCTCGCTCTCGACGCTTTTGGCGACACCGAAACCTAAAATCGGATAGGCACTTAAAAATGTTAAAAGACTTCTCGAAGCAAGAAGTCATTGTTCACTAACGGACACGCCGGTGTCTACGCACTGGAACGGGCAGAGCTGTTCGCGGCACACATTTGGGATGCGAAATCGCGATTGTTGATTGGTATATGCCGTAGTTGCTACATTTTTGCCTTGCATTCTATTCTATGAGACTTTTCGAGTATCGCCATTAGGCCAGTAGGTCACTAGTTAGCATACTTGCCAATTAAAATGTACAAAAATGGTTCTTTTTTTGTTTTAAAATTTCTTATATTATCTAATTATTTTATAATTTCTAAATATTGTTATGTAAAATTTTATCCTAAATTTTTTTTTAACCAGGTGTGTATAAATGTGATTTTGTTAGGTTATTATTATATAAATATTACGAAACGTGGTTTTGGGTTAGTCGAACTTTGAAGTTATTAAATTTAAAAATATACAATTTAAATTTTATTTATTTAAGAAGACCTTAAGTGAATGAAACGTAAAAATGTACTAATGTACCTACTATGTGCTATTGTTGTTTGAAACTCAGTCTTGGTAAACAATGATATAGAAATCTGGGAGTTTAGCTTTGGCATTTCTTTATGACAAACACATGCTCATTTTTTTTTTGGATATTTATCTGTGCTTCTCCTTTAAAAATCTAATTAAATCACTGCTTCTCCGTTAATGGTGACAATAAAGTTTATTAAATCTTATAATTTATGTAGGTGGGTAGGAACTATTTTTAAAACTAGTAAAACGAATCAGCCTATCGCCCCCTATTTCTACGTTCCTCATCCAAATTGAAACATTTTTTGGAAAAATTATATTTCATAAATAACTGAATGTTTTTTTTTATTTCTTTCAATATTTAACACAATATATAATGATTATATGATTTATAAGGACATGTATAACAGTGAAATACTTAACTTGTTTTGGTTTTTTTTTACCTATGACTTTATTGTTCTATTTATTCTTGTAACGAACCCCTAATACAACACTCTTTAAAATTCTTTTTAAATTAACAAGCAAACAAATTAACGAAACATTATTTTTCTTGTATATTAATTGATTTTTGGAAAAATAAGTAATCGTTACTGTTAAATATAACTTACATTCTAATTATGTTACTATTAATTATTTTAATCATTTTATCAAACCGCATGACGATGTGGACTGCTTACTAAGATATAACATATTATATCTTAGTAGGTTATATACTAAGACATACAACAACATAAGTACAAGGGTTAAAGACTTGTATTTTTGTTTTGTTTTGAGGCCAGTAGTGACGCAGAGGCACAAGTGTGTGACTGTAAATGCAAAAGGTTATGGATTTGATTCTCACTCGAGGAAATGATATTTAATATTTTCACTTCTTTGCGCTGGTGTCGGAGCAAAGCGTGACGTTGAGTCACCGCTCAACACGCAATGCCTTCAGAATTGGCGAAAAATGGGGAACAAAGTGTCATAACATTAGGTTCCCTCTGTGTACCCTGTCGTGTGCATGGGATACAGAGTAAAGCAAAAACAGACATTTGTAACTGTTTTATTAAATATATGTTTGCTGCATAGGAGATCTGTGCTACATTTATGTTTACTTGTTTACTAGTAATCTTCTGAGCTCCAAAGCGTGAAACGTCTATAAAGTATGATATTTAAAGTAAGTCCTGTTGCAGGCTCGGGTCGGCCAGCGAGTGCGGCGGTGGGGGGTCGGGCGGCGGCGCGCCCGCTCCACAGTCGGCGCGCGTGTCCTCCAACGGCGCCGGCGGGATGGCGGTGAGCCGCGTGCCCAGCCCGTTGCACGACGGGAACACGCCCGTCGCGGAAAACTGGTGCTTTACACAGGTATATTCATATGACATGTTTAAACGACAAGTTTTGCAATATAAAACTATTTTATAGGATATATGCCGGTATTGTCTATTCGATATTAAGAGAGCTTGCTCATATCAATAATAAACTATAGGGTTTTCTGTATATTATCTTTGTACTAGAGACTAAACATAAATACCTAATCTAGGATAATTATTATAACATTAAATACCGTAACATATTTTGTAATATTAACAATAATTCGGTAACTACTGCCAAAAACCTAATAGTATCTCAAATATCTCCTTAATTGATATTGGTTAAATGATAGCATTTTAGTAAAAATTATCAATGGAATATTAGTAGTAACCACACTAACTGACTGACTAATATATTGAAATTACGTACTTAAGTACATGGGAATTGCGTTATTAATTACTATGAACATCTATCAGGAAGTCTGATATCCACTTTAGTTTATCATTTACATTCTGACCGTTTTAAGATTGTCATATAGGTATTATCTTATACATTAAATGCCAGCGTAATTATTTTATATTATTTGAATGTATCAAGTATCACACGCTGACTTTTAATATTTTATAAAAGATTTTTGAAAACACAAGTTTTCACCGCCATAGCGCAGCAACGAGAAGGATGGGCGCCGAATTTCTTGTAATACATAATATCTTTCCCAGCCTAGTTGGATAAATTTACGCTACCGACTTCTTTCTCATAGGTGCATCAATGCAGGTATTCATGAGGTATTCAATGGGAGTAGATCCGCCGGAGTGACGTATCACTCAGTAACTCTACCTTCATAAAAATAATAATAAATCAAAGCTCAGTAAATCGGTAAAACGAAACAGAAAAACAAAATACTATCTACTTAAAACGAGTAAAAAAGTATGCATTTTTTTAAAATACATTACTAGTTTTATATTTTTATTCATATATACTTTAGGTATTTTATTAAGAAAATGGAATTCTCGTTATGACAATATCGATACACGCTGCTAACAGAGATTTTCTTATATAATATAATAATTTAAATAGTTTATTTGAAAGCCGATGAGATCAACCGTTGAGCAAGCCATAGATGTCGATCTTGAATTTGTTTTTTTTATATTTTTTGGCAAAATCTATTCAGTTCGTGAAACAACGGTATTTCAAACTCGTTACGAAGAGCGTTATTAAGGTCTCGCTCGATTTCAATAGTAGGTTTAGTAACTGGCCTTAAATTTCATATACTAGCTTGACGTTGCATCCTGCGCTGTGTGCGGGTGGGCAAAGGGAACCCAGTGTTAAGACACTCCACTCTCCATTTTATATATGTTTCACAATTATTTTAAATATTGTTCAAAACCAATAATAAGTTATGATACGTTAGAAAATGTTTAATCATGTAAGCGATTGTTTCCTCATACACTGCTGCAATAGTAGGTACCTACCAAGCTACGCTAGAAGCACGTGCATCATAGCGCATAGCTCTTACAGGCTCACGTGGTCTTTTGTGATGGACACGTTTTTAAGCTATATTTAGTTAATTTGTAATTAATTTCTGTAGACTTATATGGTATTGCTAATTAAGGGGCCAGTTTTACCGGTTACCAATAAAGTTTCAGATAGTAATCCAATAATTAACGCTATCTTACAGATAAAGGATGAAAATACAAAATAGCTGTTTCTTATATTTTCAAGAATAATTTTCTCAGTAATAAACGATAATAGTAGGTAACAATTCATACGATTTGTTAAATAAATCAGCTTCACGCTGTATCCTGTACACAGCAGGGTAGGCAGAGGGAACCTAGTGTTAAGACACTCCGTTCTCCACTTTCCGCCAATTTCTGGAGGCATTGCGTGTTGAGTGGCGGAACTCAACGCCACGCTTTTGCCCTATTTGTTACATTTTTAAATGACAAATAAGTATGTAAATATTAAATGCATGCGTCAACTGCGTATCTACCAGATATTGAATCAAAAATTATAGCTTGTTTGGCAGATAAAGCTGTCAGGGACTTCATCAGACAGTGGTTAAACTGGTCCTTAATATCTTAATATTTATTATACGTATCAGCATGTATAGGAAATTATATCCATAGTCAAATCAAGGTGGAGCAAACATTCTTATTCCTATTATAAACATCAATATGTTATAAAATAAAAAAAACGACTCGTCCGGGTCCGGATTTTCGCGATTGGTAAATATGTCCAAGAAAGCGGGGATGATGCGGGCGGCCTTGAAACGGGTCGGTGACCGGGCGAAGACCTCAACAGCACCGCAAGTCGGCAAGCCAAGCAACGGTCGGGGGCAACGACCAGGTCCCAAGTGTCGAACGCCTAGTCCTGACCTCCGGTTACTCATGTGAACACCTCAACCAAACGTGGCCCCTCAGCGCGTGTTCAAAAACCGTTTAAAAAATGGACAAAATGTTAAATTTATTAGTCTGTCTGTACTCTACATTATTTCACAAGCCTTATTTGTACGTGCATAATGGAGTTTGTTTTCGCATTCATAGTAGTAAATAATAAACGTATTACGCAAATGCTGTAAATATTCCTTAATACCAATAAGTCAATAATATGATTGAACCCACAAATCCTGAAAACAGATTACGCAAACATTACGAAATTGGCAAACACCTTGTCTTTATTTGCGTCTCGTAAATCGATAGTGTTGCCACATTTAAAATTGTACGCTTTCATACACATATGTATTTAGGTGCATAGTAAATGAGTTAATAAACAAAATGAGTTTCACTCTGTATCCCGCACTCAGGGTAGTCAGAGGGAACCTAGTGTTTCCCGCGTCCCGCCGAATTTTTTGAGGCATTGTGTGTTGAGTGGCGTTGCTCAACGCCGGATTTTTTCTTTGTGCCAGAACGAAGTAATGATAATATTAAAAAATAGTAAATGTATAAATGAGTTAATACACTGTTTTATTTGTCATAAAGACGATGAAGGATATACGGCTTCTCGTTCCATAGCCATGAGAGACGATAAAAAAGCCACATCACAAAGGATGTGGTGACAAACACTATTTGCTACAACTGCTAAGACAATATAGATTTTATTAAACATACTCGTATATAATACAAACTTTGCTATGAATATGCTCACCTGTTTTACATACTAACTTAAACGCTAAAATTAATTACCTAGATATATATATATATATATATATATATATATATATATATATATATATATATATATATATTTTAAATAATTACACCTCTGAAAGCCATTTTTAAATATGCTTATTCCATTGTTGCAGGTCAAGGTGGTGAAGTTCAGTTATATGTGGACAATAAATAATTTTAGTTTTTGTAGAGAAGAAATGGGTGAAGTGTTAAAATCATCGACATTCTCAGCCGGTGCTAGTGACAAATTAAAATGGTGTCTTCGCGTAAATCCCAAAGGACTCGATGAAGAGAGCAAAGACTATTTATCGTTATATTTATTATTAGTGTCGTGTAATAAATCAGAAGTTCGGGCAAAGTTCAAGTTTTCAATATTAAACGCGAAAAGAGAAGAAACAAAAGCAATGGAATCACAACGCGCTTACAGATTTGTTCAAGGCAAAGATTGGGGATTCAAAAAGTTTATCAGAAGGTAATATATGATAATATTTATTTCTATAATATAATTATAAAGATTTGTGTAATTTATAATAATATAGGAAACTTTTAAAGATCTTATTTTAACACATTTACATTAATAAGCAAAAAAAATTGATGATATAGTAGGTTTTTATTTCAAGATTTTTATTATGTTGTTATACGTGAGTACGTGTTATTGTGAAAAGTTAGTAGAATTTACGATTTATATGAGGATAAATTATATATATCTATATACAAGTGGATACCGATTATAAGACATACCCAGTACCTACAGAATAGCTGATACTGATAGGCATAGGTATATTTATTACGACGCATATATGACTGATATCATACATTAATAAAACCCGTATTTATAAACAGCTCTCAAATCTAAGATCGATCTTGAGATGCCGTTTTCATGTATATACATATATGTATATAATTTATTGAGAGTGGTTTATAAATACGGGGCTAAGAACTTGTTTATTCTCTTTCTCTTGCTTATTAATTTATCAAAATTTATAACTTATATCAAACAATAATTAATTATTTTATGCTGGTACATAATTTAACTATTGAACGTGAGTTTTCTTAAATAATTAATAATATTCTCATTTATATAGGTATAGTTATATAAAATGTTGGTATTTCTGTTATCTATGATTTGCAACTTTATTGTAAACTGTCTACAGCTCTATACGTTTGATCCTTCTCAGAAAATTGATAGCGCTACTATTCCCCGAATGTATACCTATTTTTTACTTGTAGATAAAAAGCGTTATTACATCGTATATATAAATTTATATGTATGTAGACAGAAACTACCTATCTCATCTTGAAAATGTCTCATTTAATCCTTTAGAAAAAAAATCTATTAAATACAGTAAAATGGATATAATAAAAGTTCTAAAGTAATAAAATTATTTAAAATATTAAAAACTTTGAATGCCATACATACGTAATATAATGTTAATTGAGTGGAAATTATAAAATGACTGCTATAACATGTTCCTATACTTACGTACAAAGGGAACATTATTATATTATTGTAAGAGTTCGTTCGCTGCAAACACGATTGGGTCATAAAATAATAAATTAAATCAGCTTCACGCTGTACCCCCCCACAGCAGGGTAGGCAGATGGAACCTAGTGTTAAGACACTCCGTTTCCCACTTTCTGCTGAATTCTGGAGGCATTGCGTGTTGAGTGGCAGAACTCTACGCCGCGCTTAACCTCGACACCAGAGCGAAGAAATGAAAATATACATTTAAGTAAATATTTCCTCTCCTCGAGTGGGGATCGAACCCACAACCAGTCGGTTTTACAGTCACACCTTGTGCCCCTGCGCCACGACCGGCCTCCGGAATTGATCATATAATTGGTTATTTCTTGATTCCAGGGATTTCCTACTGGACGAAGCGAACGGTCTGTTACCGGAAGACAAACTGACCATATTTTGTGAAGTGTCGGTTGTCGCCGACAGCATAAATATAAGCGGGCAGAGTAACGTGGTACAGTTCAAAGTGCCTGAGTGCCGGTTGTCGGACGACCTGGGCGCGTTGTTCGACAACGAGAGGTTCTCGGACGTCACGTTAGCGGTAGGCGGCAGGGAGTTCCAGGCGCACAAAGCTATATTAGCAGGTACGCTTTTTCTATGGCGCGTTGTTGATTGATTTTCTAAATTTGAGCTTTCTTTACGTTTTCCTTGAAAATAAATTCCAAAATTACATATAGAATATTGCATAAGATAATATATTTCTTTTTTGCGATACTCTAGCATTTGAATCACTGATATCTTATGATATATTGATATATTTAGGTGGTATTATTCTAAATTATTTAACCATGTCTCTTTATATTTTTTTTTATTGAGTTCATAAAAACTGGTTAATTTATTCCACTGTGTATTCAAAAATACGTGCCCAAATTACATAAATTGAACCTTTTTTTATTATAACTAAGCAAGAATTTACTTTGAAATTACCATCGAATAATCAATATATTGTTACAACTTTAGCCCGTCACGTGTATTTAATGTAGTGTAGTGTAGTATGTGACAAATCAAATTATATATTATGTACAACATACTATATACATTCATATATTTATATACAAAATGCTAAAACCACATTAAAATGTTTAATAAAGTATTTATATTACTATAGTAGGCTACAGTGCTGTTTGTTTCACAAAACCAGTGCTGTGCGTATACACTGTAAACCCCGGGACATTTAAGGTCACGCTATCACGTTATATCTAAGTTAATTATCGAGTAATTTAATTATTAACCTATACATTACTATAATAGAATATAAATTAAATCAGCTTCACGTTGTATGTATCCCGCACACAGCAGGGTAGGCAGAGGGAACCTAGTGTCAAGACACTCCGTTCCCCACTTTCTACCGAATTCTAGAGGCATTGCGTGTTTGAGTGGCAGAACTCAACGCCGCGCTTAGCCTCGACACCAGAACGAAGAAATGAAAATATAAATTTAAGTAAATATTTCATCTCCTCGAGTGGGGATCGAACCCACAACCAGTCGGTTTTACAGTGACACTTCGTGTATAAATTAATGCATATAAATTAGTCCATTGCTATGGCTGATGAGGCGGTATTCTTATATGATTAAGTAAACAATTGATTATTGTGAAACAACAATTAATAGCTTTGCGTACAAATGACTCGATAACTGCGTATTAAACATTACAAACATAGCATAAACGTATGGAATTTCCGCTTGGAGACGACTAAAGTACACACAAATATTATTTCTAACCGATTCGTATATTATTATTATCGGCAAAATTGCCAAAACCTAATTTAGCTCTTGAAAAAAATATGTCATGGGAATAATGCAATCGCTTCTGTTATCGTTATATATTGGCCGACTTTTCAGTCTCGGCTAACATTTATTTTTATAAATAATATATGTAGATATAAATAGCGAGCTATATATTTTATTTTTTTTAGCGCGGAGTCCCGTTTTCGCGGCGATGTTCGAACACGAGATGGAGGAGAGGAAAAGAAACCGAGTGGACATCACCGATGTGGATCACGAAGTTTTAAGAGAAATGTTGAGATTCATATACACGGACCGCGCGCCAAATCTCGACAAAATGGCTGACGACTTATTAGCGGCTGCGGATAAGGTATTTATCAGAACTGGTTTATCTTATTCTTTTTTTTATTGATATGGTGAGGTGAGCCATGGCTATATAACAGTCAGTTTTATTATAAAAAATGACGTTTGCAATTTCATTTAAGTGTGATTTTAGATATGAGTGATGAGTAAGATATGAGAGATAAAAGAGGCCGTTATGGAGTTACGGCTAACGTTGGCAGCGTCTGTAAACGCGACGGTTGTGGGTTCGATTCCCTCTCCTTCCGTTTCCTCGTGCTGTAACAAAGTAATGTACGGTATTCAGTTCCGTCACGCTACAGGCAACCGATTTATTAGGCGGTGCGTGAAAAACGGAGTGTTTTAACACAAAGTTGTCTCTGCCCACCCTGCTATTTGCGGGATACAGCGTTAAGTAAACAAAGTATTAGATATTTTTTTTCGTTCTTTTTACATAACAACAAGCGCATTGCATATATCACAAAGTACTCTTCTTTAGCCTTGACTTTGCAATGATATTGAATTATCTCAACTTACCGTACAATTAGATTAATATTTATATTTTTTGTACTTATCATGACTATATTCTTTTGATAACAATTAACTACAACACAGATATTTACAAACTTTGTATAACTTTATATTTTTACAATAATTACTCTGGTGATCTAGGCATAATAAACAATTATTATTCAAAACATATTTTTTTCTTTCTTTTCGGTATATTCAAGTAATTGTGAAGAATTCATATCTTATGAAATATCTATAATTTTGTAACTTAACTTAGCTTCACGCTGTATCCCTAGCGGGGTAGCCAAAGAGAACGGAGCGCCAAACGCTACGGTCTCTACATACCTCATTCGCCTCGTCCACTGTTATCAACACCTCTTCATACATGCGGTTCGGAGATTCCTCATAGTTTTTACGTGACCTTCCCCCAGTAGCTTCGATTCTGTGTTTTAGAAGGTCAACCGAGGTCTCCCCCTACCCCTACTTCTCTTACCGCTTTATAATTATGTCTCCCTATTATATTCTTCTAAATAAGTTTACTTTCTTCACCCATGTTTTCTACGGCACATTTCCAGCCTGAACATAACTATAATTTTGTACTAAATTAATCAATAATATTGGAGATGACTGCAATACCGATTTAGGTTATACTAGGAAATATATTTTTTTATATTTATATGAAATTGTGATTTTGTGGTCGACTTATTAAGGAATTTATATCATAACGTTTATGCTTTGACCACGAGGAAAATGTTGAGGTTAAACTAAATATATATTGAGGACGATGTCCTAATACTATATATTTTGCCTACAACAAAGAAAATGGTTATGTTTAATATTCTTAGTATTGTAATATAAAGAGATGAAACATCTAATCAGTACAAAGTTTCGGCGTTCGGAACAGTGCAGTTCGAAACTGGGGATTCCGATTTTAAAATGCATATTATGGCGATCCGCTAATGTCCTAGGTCCTCTCTCTACCTAAATAAATTTGAAACTGTCCTACTAATGCCGCCTTCTAAATACATCTGCAGTACGATCGTTGAGTTTTGGTCCCCATGAAGATATAAGGCTGCACAATTTTGATGTTAAGATTTTTGTTACTTTTGACTATTTCCTCTTTGATGCTAAGTGAATAATGTTCAAAAGTTCAAAATATCTAGGTTCAGGGTAGCCACGACTCGTTAAATGTAAGTGTATTTATGTATGTATTAATAATATAAATATATTTTTATTTTCAGTATGCCTTGGACAGATTAAAAGTGATGTGTGAAGAGGCGCTATGCCTCAGCCTGTCGGTAGAGACGGCGGCCGACACCCTCATCCTGGCCGACCTGCACTCCGCCGATCAGCTCAAGGCGCAGACGATAGATTTTATTAACACGTCAGTTCATTTTCATTCTTGTTACTTTTTATTTATTATTTATATTTAGTCAAATTGGTTTTGTATTTTTCTTAGTTAATTATGATTAAAGATTTCATTCGAGGCCATCGTGTGCGCCACGACCAGACCAGAGTCTGATCGTAAACGCGACGGATGTCGATTCTATTCCGATTTTTAGTTATTTTATTTTTTCCCTCTGGTAACAAGACTAAAGGCGGTGATGCCACTCAACACAATGTCTCGAAAATGGAGCGGAAACTGGGGAATGGAATATAACACTAGGCTCCCTTTGCCTACCATGCTAAACGCAGTATACAGCGTCAAAGTGAAAAATATAAAACAGAACTATACTAAGATATTATGATTTTAAAAATTACCACATACTAGTCGTAAAAATATTTAGTTACTATTCTTTGTTTTAATATCCATGTTTTGTTATGTGTGTTTGTTTGTTAAATGTTTAATTAACAAAAAAATAAAAGTTGTCGATCAATGAACTTGTTCCAAGCCAAGAAAAGGTTGGGGACCCTTGTTTTAAATTGTTAAACCTTAATCTTGTTATTTGAGCTTGAAGTTAGTGTCAACATTTATTTGAGTGTGATGGTGCATGTTTCAGGAGTCACGCGACGGACGTGATGGACACCGCCGGGTGGAAGAACATGATCTCCTCGCACCCGCACCTCATAGCCGAGGCTTTTCGCGCGCTCGCCACGCAGCAGCAGCAGATACCCCCCATCGGGCCCCCCCGCAAGCGCGTCAAGCAGGCCTAAGGCCTCCTCGCCAGGCCCACAGGCCTCCCGCGCCGGGCCCCCAGGCCCCTAGGCCCCCTACCAAAGACGCGCACCGCCCCGCCACACCCCTACGCCCCGCGCCGTGTAAACAGACTATGTGATAGTACAGATTAAATCCGTAAAACGTAAATTAATTGATAAGTCAACCTGCATGTACTTATATATTTTTTTATCATATTAAGCTTTTTTATAAGAGAATTGTATAAAAATCACAAGTTCGATATGTGTGCTAGAATAGGCCTATCGATATAGTCATTTTAAATATATGACCATGAATTCCTAATTATGATAAAAAAATATTATATAATCAAGTTGACTTTTCAAGTTATTAACGCACGGTACGGAAATATAGTATTAATAAATTTATTTTTTTTTATAACCGAAGCAATCGTATTTAAAAGTAATATCCGAATGTATTTTTGTACTAGCGGAGTGGAATTGAGCGGTGGCCTCGTTCACTATTATTGATCTCAAGACGATTATCGATCCTATACGTTTGTCTCTCGCGGTCGTCTGCCGCTTTTAATGTGTATGTTTACGGTATACTATAATGGACGCTTTTTGCGCGTTTACGTAGTTTTTGATGTAGGCTCGAAGTATATTTTTGTGTATGTCGTTTCTGTGGACGTTCTTTTAATGGTTATGTTTATGTAAATTATTATTGCAATGTATTCTTCGATATAAACCTCATATTTAAACGGACGGTCGGTGTCGTTTATTGAAGAATACGATCGTCGGTCGAAGAGATTGATGGGAAAATGAAGTTGTATCTTCGTCTAGTGAGATAATTATTCGGTATTCGTCGATTCCCAGAATCGTCTGTCGCTTTCAGAATATCCTCGGTAGACGTTTAAAGTAGCACATTTGATCTACTCGAAGTAGCGTGGTAATTGAATGCAATAAGTGTTTGTAAAGTTGTGTACCATAGTTTTGTACGTGCGATGTGTCGCGGGCTCCACTGCGGTCCTCTGTACAAACCTCTGTGACATTAATTTAGCTGTCGTAGGTGACTCGAGTGATTGTAATAAGTCTTATTGAATTGTTGGTGTTGTATATAGATGAACTATGATCCCACCATTACAATATAATATCTAAGTACTAAATTTTAAGAGGTATGTATCACTTTGAGACACCATTCATTTTTTTTTTATTACACATAGGTGATATTCCAATGAAATATTGTGATTTTTTTCTGTATATTTAAAATAATTAATTTTTATTTCAAATGACAAATTGTCCTTATTTAAAAAATAATTTTAGTGAATGGTTTTTTAGTCATTGGTTTGCTTCATTGTATGTATTTCGTGTATTTCGAGTCAATTTATTGTTTTTCATTTTAAGCTCGTTCTGTTGAAATGATTTTTATTCTTGTTTTAAATTTCAAATTCGCTTTATCTGTATCTTGTGTATCTATTCTAGTTATACAATTTGAGTATAGAAATTCTTACACTTATCATTTTCATAATAAAAAAAATGTACCAATTTGAACATGTTACTACAATATAAAAGTAAATAGATATACTGTGGCCAATAAATTAATAATATTTATAAATACCATTTTATACCCACTTCCCCATTTACATACTGGCAGCTGTTGTCGCGTAATATGATAGTTACAAAACAATTGTCAGAAATATTAACTGTGATTTTCGAAATTGTCAATAAGTTGAGCAAATAAATGAAATAATGTAATGTAATTTGTATGTTATTTAACCCAATATACCTTTTAAATTATTATTACTTTGACATATTTTGTTATAGCATCTTTTTATTAATATCTTAATTTTACCGTGTCCCACTCCCAGGTTAGGATAAGCCCAAGGGACTCATGACAATGGAAATATGAACACAAATAATATTCTACTGCATAATATGATACCTGATTCTGATTGTTTGAATGAACAAACCAACATTGAATATTTTTCATGGTCGGGTATTATTGTCCGAAATCCGGCTTGAAATGAACCGCTAAAATATGGTACATATAATTTGTTAGGATTATACGTATGGCTATAATTTATCCTTACTTTTGCTTCTGTGAAAGCTTCGCTGATTGTAACCTCTATAAAAAGTAAAAACTCATGGAAATTCAACTCATCAACGTTTTTGTTTCCAATAATTAAATAGTAACTATTTGCTCATTTATCAATAAATACAAAAGAAGTGTTTTGACATAACAATTGCGGCAAAGAACTAATTAAACCAAATCAAATGACTCATAATGAAGTACACCAAGTAGGAACATATCACTATATTATACATACAATAAGATGCACATTGTATAAACAGGTAGTTTAAGCAAATTGCTGTAAAACTTCCAATATCATGTGGTAAATATTCAAAAGATGTGGAAATTTTATTATTAATAGATTTGAAAGATTTACAAGAATATAGTATTTGGCAGTAGTAGTATTTAAATAAATTATAACGTAAAAAAATTATGGTAGTTTCTTAACTTGACTGAGGTAAGACGCACGCACAGCCGTAACCGCTGATGGTAGAAACGTGAAATTTGGACAGATGTTCATTTTCACAATCTGGACATCCACTAAGAAGGGATTTTGAAAAATTTTAACGCTAAAGGGATAAAATTAGGGGTTGAAAGTTTGTATGGAAAAAAAATTTAATCGGCACCGACTTTTATAAAATTTGAAATTCAGACTCTTAAAAACAATTCATTGAACACGTGTTTCATGGTTTTTTAGAATTCACCCCCTAAGGGTTCAAATAAGAAGTTGAAAGTTTATATGGAAAAATCTTTAAATCGCCACCGATTTTTATAAAAAATTAAGTTCATACTGTTAAAAATATTTTATTGAACACGTGTTTCGTGGTTTTTTTAAAAGTCACCCCTAAGAGTGCAAATACGCGGGCGAAGCTGCGCGTGCCCACTAGTGTTAAATAAAAGAGAAGTAACAAGTATTGAAAAAAATTACTGTAAATTATGAACACAATCAATAAATGTCAAAGTTAAATGTCAATTGTCAAACGTATTTTGTCAAATTACCACAATTTTAGAATCGTGAAATTGAAATGTCAATTGTGTATTGTGGCGGTTATTTGTGGAAAGTAAATATCGGTAATATTTTATAAACAACTAATTTCAAATTATAAAAGCACATTTAATATGAACAGCTCCGTGGACGATAAGTATGACAGTGGTACGTAAACCGGCGAAATATGCCTATAACTTATTAAAAACTGCTCTAATAATACTCTTTATATTAATTTTATATTATATTCTCACTATATTGTTATGTATAGAATTTATGAAAAGGGAATGTACCTAAAACAAAGAAACATTTATATCATAGGAATTTAATAAACATTAATAAAATTCACATATGTTTAACATTTTTAGAGATAGATCACAAACAAAAGAACATAGTGGGGTTAGAAAATTCTTGTTACAAATTGTGTACATTGTTAGCATTTCTATAGGGAGATTTAATATTATTCATAGGATAAACATTTCACAAGAGATAATGCCACTTAATAAAGATTTCAAGTGTTATTCCATACTAAAGTTAAACATAAAAATTTTAATGCATCATGTTCACAAATTTACAGATAAAGACATGGTTAGTCCCGACTTCACCCCAAGAAGAGCTACAAGGAACCGGACCAAACCCAAAAAATATGATGAATACTTAGATATGACACCTGTTAAAAGAAAAACTTATAATTACATTGAAAGCTCTGATGAAGATCTAAGTCAAGAAACAGCATTAAAATCCAAAGGTATATTCACTTTCTTTTTATGCATTTCTTACATCAAATTTGAAAAATAATCATATTGTATATTAAGAAAATATTGTTGTAATTTAAGTAGTAAATTATTCTATAATTACAGCACTTTTTGGGAATGATGATGTAGATGGTACTGATATATTCAAATTTAAATCACGTCATACAAAACATGACCTTCAAAACAAAGTCAAGGCAGCTGTTATAACCTCAATTAATTCTCCAATGAAAACTCCAAAGAAAAATTTACTCCTAAAAGGTGATGAGGCTACACCAAGGCATGTTGTAAATATAATGAAAAAAAGTAAGTATGTTTTTTTAGGTTCACTTTATATTTTTCATATTGTAGGTGACAGTGCAGGACCTTCTAATTGCAAATATATTTTTTTACAGTAGACAGAAAAAACTGTGTTAAAAGCAACATTGATACTTTTAAAAGATACTGATATTGTACTATTTTATTAACCCAGTGTACTTATCAGCTAATTTATTATTGCATTACTATATAGAGGGATTCTTTAAGTAATCATTTTTACTTTAAAAATGTTTCCTTAAAACTTTAAATTAGAAAGTCCTGCAGTGACACTGATGATATAGCTAAGTGAAGCAGTGCTTCGCCTCCACTTTCATAATGCAAACTGCTTAAGAGTGGAACTCCCTGCCTGCTGATCTGTTCCCCGACAAGTATAACTTGGCCCTTTTCAAGGCAAGAGTGAATAGGCATTACCTAGGTAAGCATGCTCCACCATCGTTCGCTTCATCATTTACCACCAGGTGAGATAGCGGACAAATGTTTGCCTATCTACAGTAAAAAAAAAGTGGGCAGGAGGAACCAAGGGATTTTGTTCCCTCCATTCTGTCTAATTTAACATTATATGTGAAGTGAAATGATAATAATTGATTGTCCCTGACATGAATACATCTGTCACATTTACAGTCAGACATTCCATTTCATGGAATATTGCAGGAAAGCTGGTAATTGATAACTAATAATAAAATACTATTCTCTATAACTTTACATCCATTGTTAAAAGATCTATTGATATTCCAGAAATTATTAAAGCAGTCGACAGTGACAGTTCTGAGAGTGACTTCTCTGGTAGCAGTAGTGATTTTGTTCCAGACAAAAGCATTGAAGAGGTATGAAAAATTTAAGAAATGTTATTTTGAGAAGTAATTGAACCTATTACTTTTGAAAATTGGACAAGTAGTGCTGGTCCAAATTCTTATAAAATTTACAACTTAATTTTTTAAATTTGCGGCCATGGCAACCACCTTAATTAGACGAGACTTAATATTTAACTTACTTATTGCTTAATAAATTTACTGTTTATATGCTACAAAATAATAACTGAAAATGATTTCACAACTGCACTCTTAGCTGTTTGATTTAGGACACATAGTGTACTAACAAATGCTTCTTTTAAATAATATTCTTTATTGTGCAATCTCCAATCTCTCATTGTTAATTAAATATTATTACATTTTCTGAAATGTAGTGCACATTTTAAGAAAAAAAAATGTATAAAAGTCCCACTACATTCACATTTTATTCCTTTCTGTTCTTGTATCAACAATACTTAAAAAATGTTAAAACATTGAATTGGTGCTTTATTAATTTAATTTTAGTACATTAAAATATTTTTTATTTGTACATGTATACAATATGCTGTGTATTTTTTAGTTAAGTTTTTTTATTACACGAAATTATTGAAGACTAGTTTAATTGTTATTCCTTAATAAAAACGACAGTCCTTGCTCTGGTAACGAGACAAAGCGCGCCGTTGAGTTCCGCCACTCAATATGCAATTCCTCCAGAATTCGGTGGAAAGTGGGGAACGTGTCTTCTCTTGTGGGGGTATCTGCCTATTATGCTTGTGCGAGCTAAAAAAAAAGGTAAAAAAAGTTGTTGTAAAAAACCTTTAAGAATCCAATTTAGAAACATTTCGAGACATTGCGGAACGCAACACTGCGCTACGTCTTCTTATCAGAGCACATAAGAGCCGCATGAAAAAAAAAATTATAGATTTTGTAAAATTTGCATATAATTTTTTTTTCATGCGGCAATGATATTTATTATTTTATAAAAAAATATGAATTCTTTTGTGTCATTAAAATATTATGAATTGTTTTGTATTTTTTTATAGAGTGAATCATCAGATGAAAGCAGTAACTCTGAAAGTGAAGATGAGATTGAACAAAAAAAACAAACACAAATAACAGCTAGTAAAAATAAAGTGAAACAGAAACACTCTGAATATTTTGTAACACCAGATAATTATTTTATGATGAATTCTAGTAAAAAGGTAAGCAATATTTATAATTTATATATGTATATATAAAAAGAGTAAAACCACAGATATTAGTTATACACGTTTATTATATTACTAATTGAAGTTATATAAAATTATAATTACATATTTTACACACAATTATTAAAGAGTCACACAGCATTCTTAATTTAACATAAAGAATCATCACCATAAATCAATATTACCATTGTAAATGAAAGGCTTAAAGAAGAGTAGCATTATTAGCATTCCATTGACAGGAAAATAAAACGTTTTTTCCATATACATAAAGATAGATTTAGATATATAAAATATCAATAAGATCTATACATTTTAATGAATGGATGATTAAATATAGCGGCATCATGAGCAGACTCTGGCTACTGAGCTGGTATATATATATCAAGTGTTGCATCACAGACATCCTTGGACATTAATTTAGAATATTCTATATTCTTCACCTACATTTGAATCTAAAACAAAATGATTCTTAATTTTATTGGATGTTAGTAAACTCCCGAAAATGATAATATTTTTATTGATAATTCATCAATACTTACTAGTATTTTTTTATCTAAAATTAAAGGTAAATTCAGCTTATACATTTTCATTATGACAATTCATCACTAAATAAATCTATAATTGTTTATAAAAATAAAATTTATCTTTAACAATCGGATATAATCGTCCGAATTCGAGACAAAAAAAATGGCTGATAGTATTTCAAACATACTAAAGTTTATTGAAACGGTCTTTGTTACTTTTTTATGTCCCTATCTGGTAAGCGGTAAATATCCCTCCCGAAGGTAGTTTATACTTAAAAGGCATAAATTCCGATCTGTCATAGTTTATTGGAAGTTATTGAGACCGGTCATTAGTTATGAACGAGGGTAGATAGACAACGTTTTGTCAGTATATGATCATCATTTTGTCAGTATATCATCCTTCTATTTCGCGTCGATATGTACACATATATATATATATATATATATATATATATATATATATATATATATATATATATATATATATATATATATATATATATATATATATATATATATATATATATATATATATATCTATATATATATCTATATATATATATATATATATATATCTTTAAATGTATATTTTTTTGTATCTTTACGCTTCTTATGTAGATAGAGGGAGGTAGTGTGAAGATACTCTGTTCTTCACTATTAACATGATTTATGGTGTTTCTTGATAAAATATAGTTAATTCGATTTGAGGTTAATGATAATGCTATCTGCAATCGCGGTTGCTTGGTTTGATGACTTCTAAAAATATTTGACTACTTTTTTAATTTATACAAAATTGATGTAAATTTATACAATACTACAATAATTAATACAATCAGCAGGATATTACTCTGTATCCTATATCGCACATAGCAGCGTAGACAGAGGGAAACTGGGAGCCTAGTGTAAAGACACTCTGGTTACTATTTTTTAATTTATCAAAACACATTAAAACCATCCACCGCGGGAGTAGGATTGGGATTGCTTTTGGCTGTAATAAACACATCGTGTTGGGCTCAACCTCCACTCGAAGGGATTGTATTTAAACTATTTTTATTTCCTCGCTTTGCTAACTTGACCCGCGGTGAGTTTTGCCAGATAACGTGCGAAAAGTAGAGAACGGGCTGGCTTGACACTAAAGTTCTTACTGTCTACCATTCTATATTTTGAATAATATGTTATGTTAATGCAACCAATGGAGCAATGAGCTTTCTTTAATAAAAATAAAAAATCATTTTCCAGATAACGACATCAGATCATACCCTCGCAAGACTCAAAAACATGAATCTCAACGAAAATATTACTGAAGTAGATGAAATTTCAAGTGAACACAAAAATAAAATTACTGATCTAATACAAACTCACGACCAATTGTTCAACAGGTGGTTGTACGTTTTAAGCGAAAATTTTAATGTAATTTTATATGGAATTGGATCGAAAAAAACAGTTTTACAAAGATTTCAAATGGAAAAAGTCCAGAATATGCCGTGCATTGTTGTTAACGGCTTCTTTCCTAGTTTGACTGTGAAGAACATTCTGGAAACTATTGTCGTGGATTTGTTGGAAAATACTCAGGTCCCATCTAATATAGGGGATGTGGTGAATTTAATAGATTCTCAATTATCAGAATGCGGAATAGATTTATTTTTAATAGTCCATAATATTGATGGAATTATGTTAAGAAGTTCTAAAGCGCAATCAGTTCTGGCAAATTTGGCTCAATTGAAAAATGTTCATCTTATTGCTACTATCGACCATATCAATGCACCATTATGTGAGTATTTATAAGCTTCTTGATTTGTCTTTTATTTATTATCGTATAACGATCTTGTGGGTTAGATTTTCTACTGAAATTAAATCTGTTCATTTCCTTGTTCTGGTAACAAGCAAAGTTACGAACATCGGATGGTGCGTAGAGAACGGGACATCACTAGACTTCCTTTATATATACCTTGCAGTAATAGTAGAAATATGTAAAACATTAAAATGAAACCAACATTTATAACTAGTAATAAAACTTAATCCAACGATGTCACTAACCGTTAAATAGTATTTCCTTTTTGGAATTCGTCACTGTTCCGACTTATAGAGGGTTCATTTTTAACCTTATTTTTATAATTAGATTTAACCTTTTTCAATTTTTATTTTCTTTTCTATGCTAACATATTGATAGAGAAAATGGCATATATAACTGTAAGTATAATTATAGCAATATTTTAGAATTTTAATGTGGCAGTGGCACATCATCTGGGAATCTGGAATTTTCGGGTAAAAAGATAAAGCGCGGCGTTCAGTTCCGCTATTCAACACGCAATGTTGAAAATTGGGCAGAAATTGTTTTAACACTAGTAACTCTTTTTTTTTTCGTCGAAAAATTGTATAAGATAAACTGTTTATTTATTTCTGTATTTAAAGAAAATGTTTTCTATTTACAGTATGGGATCACAATAAACTAAGCAAGTTTAATTTCACATGGTGGGACGTGACGACATTTTTGCCTTATATAGAAGAAACTTCCTTCGAAAACTCACTCATGACGCAGAGAAGTGGGGCACTACAAATTTCTTCATTAAAGAGTGTCTTCCAGTCTCTGACTAGTAATGCCAAAGGAATATTCCAGATTATTATAGAATATCAGTTGGAGAATCATAAACAGACACATTATCAAGGTATATTTTTTTTAGGAGACTTAATTTTTATAAAATTTCTTATGTTTGTGAACTTTATATTCTGTTTGTTTCGCTAATAAAAATAAAGAAAATATTATCTTCGGCTTAAAGTGCTCCTGCTAATAAGATAAAAAGCGAATTCTCAGGAGAGAACAAAAAAGTATGTAAAGAACTATGTTTATACTTTTATTATCAGAAAGTTCTAAAATTCAATTTCAAATGGTGAACAAAGTGCACTTAGTATTAGGTTCCATCGGCCTACCCTGCTGTGTGCGTGATGTATGGTAGAAAAATGTAAGAGTACGTAACGACAACAACACGGATTTACCAGGGTTACACTGCCCACGTTAAGTTTTTCAATGTCTTATGAAAATTGTTTGGGTGACTTTAAAATATTTTTCATCATGTGAATTTCTGCGGTGAGTAGAATATTGACAGTTTAATTTGAGCATAAAAGTTGAGTTTGAGCAAGTGAAAGTTAGAATTAAATAAAATAAAAGAATTTTATCAATAAAGTTAGAATTAAATCAATCAATCAATCATCTTCACGCTGTATCCCGCACGCAGCAGGGTAGGCAGAGGGAACCTAGTGTTAAGACATTCTGTACCCCTCTTATCGCTGAATTCTGGAGGCATTGCGTCGTTTGTCTGTTTGCCTCGACACCAGGGCGAAGAAATGAAAATATACATTTAAATTAATATTTCATTTCCTCGAGTGGGGATCGAACCTATCATCTGTAAACTTTATTCTACTTTTTATTAGACTTATCAATGTATAGATATATATAATAGTTTTATTTAAAAATAATATATTGAAAAAGATACAATATTATTGGAGAACAAATATATATATTTTTAATTAATGATCATTTAAAAACTGTATAGTAACTAACATGTTCATATAACGTTATTTCATTTCAGGTCTACCTTTCAAAGATTTATATTCCAAAGCTCGTGAACAGTTCCTGGTGAGCTCAGATCTTGCACTTCGAGCTCAATTAACCGAATTCTTAGATCATAAGTTAGTGAAAGTTAAAAGGACATATGATGGAAGTGAAAATCTTGTTATACCTATCGATAGTGCCTTGTTACAACAGTTCTTGGAACAACAGACTGCTATGCAATAATGAAAGAATTGCATTTAAATTTTAGACCGTTGTGGTGCAGTGCAGTGCATGTGCCTGTAAACGCGGCGATTGTGGATTCGATTTCCGATCGGGGTAATTTCGAATCCACAATTAAATTATTATATTTATTTCATCGGCTAACAAGACAAATGCGTTCAGTTCCGCCACTCATGCATTGTCTCGAAAGTTAGACGGATCTTGGTGAATGGAGTGCTTTATCACTAAGTTTACTCTGCCTGCCTGTGAGGGATACAGCTAAAATATAATTTTAAATTGTTAAATTATTTCTCAAAACAAGTGTTTGTAAACGGATTGAAATGCAAAAATTGTCGCTTCTTATTTTGAAACAGAGCTTGGCTAATTGAATAAACTATTACTTGTATCATATCGTTCTTAGTTATTGTCATTGTGCAGTAACATTTACATAAAATACAAATGTTGTAATAAATAAAAGTAAATTCACTTTATCTTTGAGGTCAGTCGTGACGCAGGGGCACAAGCGTGCGATATAAGGAACAGAGTGGCTTCCCAGGTTCCCTCTACTTACCTCGCTGTGTGAAATACAGTGTGAAGCAACCTTGTTTTGTCATTCAATGTCAATTCTTATGATCTAAGAGCTCTTTCTTAAATAAATGTGTTTTAGGTTTGCAACAACTTTGTGTAAATATTATTTCAGGTGAGAAAAAATAAAAGCCATATTTTTGTATGTAGTTTTTATTTTACAATCCCAGAAATAAAGTCTTAATAGGATTATAATATATTTCAACAGGCCAAGTTGTAAATTACTTAAACTTAATGACTTACACAATACAATAAAATTATTAACTAAAATTCTCTTCAACATATCTATCTGGCACATTCACCACGATGTATCAACCAACCAAACTTCATAAATTATCATCGATATACATTAGTGCATAAATCGCTCTTTTAAAATTTAAAAAGATTGTAGAAAAATATTCTATGACATCGTCAGATATCAAAGAATTTTATCTAATTTAATGAAATTATTTTTTTTATATAATACGATATTTTATTTAGGGGAACGCTGACGGAATACAGGCGCCATTTTGTACACAAAAACTCCTGGCAGACCGCGGCTTTGTCACTCGGTCCACATTCCTATACCAAAGTGATAATTTAAAAAAAACAAGCTATTTTATATTATATTTTTAACACAAATGGGTAGAAGTCAACTTATTTTATGATTTATTTACGGTTCCAAATTTATAATATTCCGCTAGATCATTCTATTCATATAGTATTTACTATTGGTAATTTGTTGCTGTACTTAAAAATAGTTTTTTTTCTGTAGGTCTGTATTTCTTTTGCCTGTTTAATTAATTATAAGATTCGGTATGATTGATATGGCAAAATGTTTCCCAGTACCCGATCAAGGTTTAACTACCAAATTGATATTTTTCTACATAAATCAACATAGATCAATAACATTTTTATAAAAATTTTAAATATTTCTAAATGTAATATAGAATTAAAATTTTTCGTGTAAAAATTTGTCCAACAACATACTTTACACTGCGAGTCGCATCGCACTTTCTGCCACAAGTTTTTGGAAAGTCAGAAGATACACATCACCTAACCTTTGATTCTCTTTTCTTATAGTTTATTTATTAATATACAGGTTCGATTTTACATGTTCTTTTATTATTTGATAGTAATTTTGGGCAACACGTTCATATTTAGACTTTACATTCCAACAGCCAAAACCGGCCAATCGAGTCTAGTATAGAAATATTTCTTAGAAAATTTTTATTTTCTATAATTTATTACGTACAATAATTTGGGAGTGCTTATTCTTTGTATAATATAAACTACATTATTTATCTTCGTACGTGTGAAGCAATTGACAATATTTATTGTATTCATTGTGTTTTTTACATGTTACATTGTGAGTCAATTATAAAATAAATTTTATAAGTAATATGTTCACTTATAGTTTTATAATTATATCCTGGTTTGTACATGAGCTTGTGTATCATAATGAACGGGGAACATCGTCAGATTTTAAATAATAACAACGAGGTCATAAATATGTTCTCAATTTACCCAAAAACTATCTTAAAGCTAGTCAAAATAGATTGTAATCAAAGGTTTTCCGAGAGCTAATTAAAATCTAAAACTCATGCACTCGCACTCAATGTTTAGACTAAAATAAGCATGTCAATAGAATAAAAAAAATAGTTATTACATAAACAATTTAATTGAAATATCAACTCGTCGGACAACAAACTACATATTCCACACAAAAACACATCAATTTCAATAATCTTGATAACTAGACATCGGATTGAGCTCTCTTTGTAGTAAGTAATATTGACTGGTGAAATTTAATAAAACAATATATTTTTTATGTCGACAAACATGAAACATGTCTATAAGATAAACGTTAAAATAATTATAAAATATCTTATAGAACAGCAGATCCAATATTTAGTTAAACAAAAACAAGAAGCCACGGAGGCTAGTTTCTTTTTTAGCTTCACGCTGTATCCCGCTTATAGCAGGATAGACAGAGGAAACCAAGTGGTTACACCTCTCAATTTCGAAACATCGCTTTTTGAGTGGCGGAACTCAGCGCCGCGGCTTAGCTTCTCATCAGAGTGAAGACTGTTTATATCGAGATAATAACAATAAATTTAAATTTAAAAAAATATAATAAAAAAAATATATAATTCAATATTACAAAAAGAAATTCAATGTGAAATATAATATGTGAAAAAATATAAACGGTTATTTTGTTTACAAGCTTTACTTGTTTTCATTTACATTTATTGTTCATAGAGACAACGCCCTGTGTATTTATATATTTATAATCTATATTACAATATATATAATAAAATCCGATGTCTGTTGAGATTAGGTTTGATTTTCCGCTGGACCCATATTTCGACTCGGGGCTGAGAGCCACACTCCTCTATGTAACACTTGTTTTACTTCAATATTTATATAAATATATAATTTAGAATATTTTTATAACTTTACATACAAATTTAAGGGTAAAATATTATAAGCTGATAAAAATGTTCCTATCAATAACTCTATATAAAATAATTATAACACATTAGTTTCCCCCTGTCTACCCACCTAATTAAAAAGAAATAACTTGACTTGAATATGATATAATTTTGAATAAAAATTAAATTTTTACTAGCTTCACGCCGTACCCCGCATTTAGCAGGATAGGCAGAGGGAACCCAGTGTTCAGACGGTCTGTTAACCTATTAAGATACTTTAGTTCCTCACTGTCTGGTGAAAAGAAAAAAACAATTTATGCGTGATACAACGTGAAGCAAAACAATTTAAAACTTTCTATAGAAGTAAAACACGTGTTACATAATATACATATATCGGGTTTATTGTCCGAAGTATCGGCTGTACATACACTTACGAGCTAGTAAGATACGTAAGGCATTTCATCTCAGTTGTCATCGTCGTCGTGTTTCCGTTTCTTCCCCCGAGTGCTCTCTTCGTGCGTTTCATCGCCGTCTGCAAATAAATTATCTTTGTTAGCTTCTCGCTGTATCCCGCAGCAGGTTAGGCAGTGGGAGCTCTCATATTATAACATAGTTCCCCGTACTGAACCGATCCCCGCACAATGTCCAATTTCCGAGACATTGTCGTGTTGAGTGGAGTTACTTATCTCCGCGCTTTGTCTGATTATCAGACCGAGGAAATAATAACTCATTCCCAGAAGTAGGAGTCAAGCCTACCAAGACTACCGTCGCGTTTGTAAGAAAGGATGTTTATACACTTAGACGCAAAAACGGATACAGATGAAATTTTACAATAAAATACTTTGCACATAAGCTACAATTTATGTCAAGATTTTTTTATAATTTGCCTGTAATATGTGCGCGAGTGTCACTAGTTTACCATATAATTAACATATAATTAAATTACCTTGCGGTTTAAAGTTTTGGTCAGCGTCATCGTTCTCTGCCTCGTCGTCCTCCTCCTCCTCCTCCTCGACGTCACTTCCTACGTACAATGAGCTGGCGGAACTTTCCTCCTCTGTTGGACAAATGTTAAATATTTTACAAAAGAAACAATTAACGTGTAAAGACTGTCTAAGTACGCACACGCACATTCATACAAGCACACAGTTATTGTTTTTTTTTTTTTGCTAAATTACAATACTTTTTACTGAAAAGCCTATAATTAAGAAAAAATAACAGTATTCTAGAAGTAATTTTATTTAGGTTATAATTTATATATTACAGTATAGGGCAGAAGCTTGCGACTGTAACGCAAACGAAGAAATATTTTCATTTCCTGGCTCTGGTAACGAGGGGCGGAGTTCCGCAACACAACAGACAATGTCTCGGTGGTAGAAGTTGGTAGAAGTTGATAGACGGTGAAGAACGGAAGTATTTTTATGGGAACGGAGTGTTTTAACATTACGTTAGCAGGTTCCCTTTGCGTACCCTTCTATGTGCGGGAAAAACAAAAATACTAACCTGCCCTGTACACTGCACTTAAAGAAAGCTGATCATCATCTTCCTCTTCCTCAACATCAGATCCTGTAACAATAAAATATGTTAAAAAATTTTGTATCCAGCAGTCTTCGAAACATTGCGTGTTCAGTGGCGGGACTCAATGTCGCGCTTTGTCTTGGACCAACGCGAGGAAATGAAAATACACCATTTCAGCGGGAATCGAACCCATAATCGTTGCATTTGCAGTTAGACGCTCTGAAGCTACAAAGGCCTATATACTACAAATAAAGTACATAACTCCATCATTCGAAATTAAGTATACTGCATATAATATGAATACTTCCTTAAAAGTAAAAGGAAAAATTAACAAAATGTAATAGCTACAAATTTTGCTACAATATATTAAACTCACTTATTATAAATTCTTTTTTTTTATTTTTTATTTCTTTTACAGTATACAGTGTTTCAAAAATATAGGAAAAGAATCACAATTTTAAACAAAGCCTAAAAGTATACTATCTAACGAATAAAATCAAATATCTTAGAATTACTGAATATAGCAAGACAGAGCGCAGTGTTGAGTTATGGCACTCAACATGCAGTGTCTAGAAAATTGAGAGGTACACGGAGAACTTTTAAGTGTCTTAACACTAGGTTCCCCTGGCTGGGCAGTCAGGGGAACCCAGTGCAATCCCATAGCAAAGCTGCTATGCATGATACATGTGTGTAAAGCAACAAAAATCCTTTTTTATTTTTGAATGATAAAGCCACGTGGGAAATGAGTAAATAAGCATCACAAACAGATAACTTGTACAACAATAAGTTGATAAATCCAATAAATGCAGAAATATTAATAATAAATTTTTTTCGTACTTTCATATATTAGATAAATTAAAAGAAGACGAATTTTGAGATTTTTTTATGACATATGACTATGAACATAAAATAAGCCAATATAATAGAACAAATTTTGCAAATAAATGTAAGAAGATATGCAATAGTTAATTTTTATTGTTCATTTATTACATAAATTCCTCAACATATTTTTATGAGTTTACACTTTTATATGACGATGAAGACTGCCCTATAGATCTAGTTAGAGGTATATGTATATAAAAAAGAAAGTGCTTCAAAACATTTTAAATGGTAATTAAAATGTTTTAAACTGGCGTGTGCGGGATACAGCGTGAAGCTGATTTATTTAAATGGTAATTATTTCAACACTTATAGACAAGTTTAACATTATAAGTTTAAACATAATGTCTTAATTGGAAGCATTTGGAACAAAGAAATTAGGAAAAAGTGAATTATACAGTCTTAACAAATGAGCATTTATAAAATCAGAACATATATTACTTTGAAAGAGTTATCAACTTGTCATTTTAGCTTATGAATTATGATGCTTACTTCTTAAAAGAAAACCCATGTGGAATAGTAGACCGTATACTGTATATAATGAAATAAGAAGGCTGGGGGACTCCTCCGGCAACCTCTCTGACAAACTTTCATCATCAATAACTAAAGGACCCAAATCTATATCCAAATCTGTAAGACAGTGTAATGTCATGAATATGTTTTTTAATTATAAAGTTATTACTAAATATGTGGCACTGGAGGCTGTTGTGGCACAGTGGCACAATGCCTAACTGTAAAATAACTCTAAAATTGACAGTGGTAGATTTGATTTCCACTTGTAGGAAAATAATTATTTTCATTTCCTTGTCATGGTAACAAGACATATCGTGACGTGAAATTACGCCACTCAATACTGTTTCGTAAACTGGGTGGTGCATGGGGAATAAACTATGTAACACTTTGTCCCCTTTGCCTATCCTATATGTGGGACTACAGAGTGAAGCTAAAAGTAAAACAAAAAGCTACTTACTAATTAACAGAAGAGAATTAGTACCATAAAATTGTCAAAATAACTAAACTACTGTAATAAAATATTCCAAAAAGTATATTAGTATTTTTGTCACCTTCATATTTTTTCCACATAAAGCTAAATAGGCAGAAAGATGTGCCAAGATATACCATTCTCTACTTTCTCCTGTTTATGAACTTTATTTTTGGAATGCTTTATATATTAATAACATTGAATTAATAATACAAACCTTCTTCTTCACTGTTATTCCCATTTAATTCTTCACCATCCTCTTCTTCTGCATCACTGTCTTCTCCCTCTCGGTCTTGCTTATCATAGCTGAAATATTACAAACATGTTTTATTATTTTTTTAGCTTCATGCTAGAAAATGAAAATAATAATATATTCTCCTTAGTAGGAGTTGAACCCATAATGGCCTCAATTTATTGACAATGCTTATTATTAAGTAGCAATTGGCATGATCGAAAGCTGATTAGTATTCACTATCACTCTGCATCCCTACGCTATACACACAGCATGGTATGCAGATTGAACATAGTATTAATACATTCCATTCCCTGTTTTCTTGTCAATCTGCAGGCATAATAAATTAAATTTATACATATTATTATATATTACAACTTACCCATCCAAATATTTTAGTGATGGGTGTAAAGCAAATACTTTATTTCTGTAATCTTCAATATTGGTAACATCATTGTTAAAGAGATCCAAGTTTCTCAAGTTTTTAAATTCTTCAAGAGGCTTTAAAGCCTCTAAATCTTGTATTTTATTGCCAGACAAATTCAAGTGAGTTAATTTTTTGCAGCCACTGAGATAGTTGAGCCCATTTGATATTCTGTTGTCAGAAAGCTCCAATTTCCTTAATTTAGGCAGTGTTGGAAACCCTTTAAGGTAAATAAGGCCAGCGTTGTTGAGACTTAAAATTTCTAGATTTGTATAGGCATCTGATAGACCCACAATATGAGGGCTTCTGCAATTATCCAGATTAAGTTCTTTGATCTAAAAATAAAAAAATAAAAGGTAATAAATAAAACAAAACAAAAAAAAACTTTTTTTTTTCTATATAAAACGCTATATTACGAATCTTACAAATATATTGTATAAATAATATTTCTATGTCACAAAATAAATTTAATATGTTGTAGTTTTATAAAGTATATAAATAGTATCTTCAGATCATGCTAGTAATTTAATTCTCTAACGAACTCCTCTATAGGAACCATTATATGTAATAATATTTATAAAATAAATGTATTTTTTTAATGCCCGCTTTAACATTAACTTATAAGTTAAATATTATATCACAAAAATAAGTACTGTAATTGTCTTTTCGTGTTAGATTTCGAAAGTCAAGCTAACCAAACGTCAAAATGGTGCAAGTTGTCAAAGGTTGCGACTTACGTAGTTTAAAAAATCTTCCAAGGGAGTGTTTATAATAAAAATGTCTTCAATCCAACATGAAAGGATGTGCCTAAATGCTATAATTCGTATAATGAATATAGATAAACGTGGTTTGTAGCGGAAAATGGAATGATAGTTTTCATCTTGCAATGGCGGATGACACGAATCATCGCGACGCAATAAAAATGGCCGCTGTATTGGTAAGGCGTGCGTCAATAAAGTACAATTGCAGTATCTTAATATAACATGGCGAAAATATACGTTACAAGAATTAAGTAATAAATTAAAGAATATTTTTCAATGTAATTATCGCTATGTTTATCTAGAAAAAATCGAGGTTGGGTGAAAGGGCGCGAAATTACGTAGAGTAGTATACATTTGATATTTATATGCATTCCTACTTGCTTATTATATATCTCGATTTGTGATTATACTATTAAAAAGATACTATAAACTATATATGACTAACTTAAAATAATATGAATGATTAGTTTAGCTTCGATAGAAATCCTACATTTATGTACAACATAGTTTTTGAGATACATACGGCGATAAGCGGCTTGATACTAAATGCTTAATTATTTTACCAACTTAATAAGAAATATTATTAGTTATGATCTAAATCATTCGTAAATATGTTGCATTATTTTAGAAAGCTGAATTTTTGGTATTCTAATGTAATTCTAACACTTAACCTCAAATATATAATAATGGCACTATTCCCGTTTGCTCTTCAACATAATTTTGTGTTTCAAAGATTCATTAAAGGAAATTAATTGAAAATATCGTTTTGGTTTATTGTAAGTTAAAAACGTGGACCAGAAAGCACGTAACATTTGGTAATTGCGTCTGCTATAAACAATAACGCCACATCTTAAAATGACGATAATGAGAATATCTAGCCGCATTTCATTGATATACTGTAATTTTCATAATTATGTAAAAAGTGTTAAGATTTTAGTTGTATAGAAACAATATGTATCTCAGGAAATACGTATCGACAAAACATTCCAATATAAAGAAGAAACAATTCATTTACCTGTGAGGGATCTCTTCCCAGGGTTTCTAAATTGACTCTCTTTTCCATCTTCTTGTACGGCTGGAATTACACTATAAACACCTTTTAAAACCTTTTTAATTGCTCAAGGAACTAAATCACTTAGCTTGCTTGGGTTTCAAAACAGAAGGAAACTATAGATACACATTACACACGACTGACGTTATACTACAGGCGCCGCCTAGCGACCCATTGCGGCAACCGGATACTACGTTGTCGTTTAACAGTTCATTTTATAATTTCTTTTTAAGGTTTGTGATAAAATATGCTTAATATCATTAGAATATATATAAAAAAGAAGAAATGTATTTATTATATCATTATTTTTGTGTGCTATCAAAGCCATGCTTCGAACTTTGCGACAAAGTAAATAAAAAGGCTTTCTAATGTGTACTACTTAAGACAACTTTGCTGTTCTACTATTAGACCCGGCATTTTTAAATTTAGTCCACATTTTTATTCTAAACTGAGAAAATGTATTAATAATTTAATAAATGTTTTTTTATAAAAACTAAAATCTTTTATTATCCTCTCGTTATATTTATAATCATTGTATATTATGTAAATATTTTTATTTATAAAATTATAATTTTGATTAATTTGTTATATTACGAAATTGTACTCAAATTTGAGTAAAAAAATATTTGAAATTGAATTTTAATATTCTTTGTTCAGTTTATAGTTTAATGAAACTTTAAAATCCAAAAGGCACGCGCGGGCTAAAATGCCTTTTTTTATTTTTACAATGTTTCTTAAAATTTAAATTATTAGGAAACCAATTAAAAATTTCTGAAAAAAATATTAGAAAGAATATAATGAATTTTTATATTATTAAAAATTAATACCCTTTTGCTATAATTGTAAGTTACTGATATTATTATTTAGAGGCCACTCGTGGCGCAGGGGCACAAAGTGTGACTGTAAAATCGACTGGTTGTGGGTTCGATCCCCACTCGAGGAAATAAAATATTTATTTACCTTTATATTTTCATTTCTTTGCTCTGGTGTAGATGAGTTCCGCCACTCAACACGCTATGCCTCCAGAACTCGGCGGAAAGTGGGGGAAGGAGTTTCTTAACACTAGGTTCCCTCTGCCTACCTTGCTGTGTGCGGGATACAGCGTGAAGCTGATTTAATATAATTTAATTTTTAATTCTTTTATAATTAGGGGCTTCATCAATTAAAACAAGTAAATATAATTCTTCGAATGTAAAGATTTTATTTTTTGTATTGCTTCCACATTTTCTTTCACGTTATAATTTTGATTTCAACTTTGAATGCGCTACATAAAAAAAATCGCTTATATTTTTTTATAGGCGGAAGATGTTCAATTCATACGTGTTATCTGGCCCATAAATATAAATTATTAAATATTACTCTTTGTATAATAATTAAATATTACTTATCCTCCAGATTAATAATATTATTATTGATGCCATCACCGACTCAGGGGCACAAGGGTGTAACCGGTTGACGGTTGTGGGTTTCATCCCCAATCGAGGAAATGATTGATTATTTATTAATATTTTAATTTCTTCGCCCTAGCCTGGCCTAGGCCAGACGTTGAGTTTTTTCAACTCGCTATGCCCCAAAAATTCGACGGAAAGTGGGGAACAAAGTGTCTTAACACTTTAACAACACAAATAAAGATAAATCAATCAATACACAATAAAAATATAAGTAATGGATCATTGTTTCTATTCTATATAAGGTATGAGAAAGCATAGGTATGAGAAAAACTAAAAACTATTATGTAATATTTTGACAAGCATTTGATCCGTACCCCGTTTATCTACATAGGAGTAAAATAATAATTATTATTTTACTTTCTAATTAATATTTTTAAATATTAAGTATTTACTCTAAATCTCAGTGTAAATGATACCTAGAAACGAGGTTTATTTACATGTCCTATTTTACATGTTTTATATACTAGCTATTTTTACATATATGTTAATAAATTATAATTATAAGTGGAGCCATCGGTGTCAAAATCGTCAAGACCGCGTGGGAAATATTATCGTGAAATGGTATCTTAACCGAGTTGGTTTTACCACTACGACCGCTGGTCGCGCTGTCAGACCCTGACCCTTGTGTATAGTTAATACCTTGGCACCCGTTTCTCTTCCACCACTATTCAATAAAAAAATTGAGCTGATGGTTTTCTCGGTCTATATAGGATTCATATCTCTCATTAAAAGGATTTCCTTTGCCCGGAAATTCTGCCTGCCGTCACTATCGCTTGAGTGTGGGTATCGAGAGCGGTTCAGTAAGATCGATTCACCGTTTAATACTAAATCAATCATACAGTCATGCCTTATACCAAAATATTTATTCTATATAAAATCAGCTTCACGATGTTTACCGCACAATGCAGGGTAGGCAGAGGGAACCTAGTGTTAGGCCCCTCCGTTCTCCATTTTCTGCCGAGTTCTGGAGGCATTGCGCGTTGAATAGTGAATATATAAATGTAAATGAATATTTTATTTGCTCAAGTGGGAATCGAACTCACAACTAGTCGATTTTACAGTCACACTTTGTGCCTCCGCGCCAAGACTGGCCTTTATTCTATATGCATACCTAAATAACCTATAGCCAGTAGCCACACCACATCTTCAAAGTGATTCATCAGGCACTCGTCTACTATTAGAGGGCACCCTAATCCAATCTGATTCTATTCTAGGCCCGGTTACCAGCATTGAAGCAATAGAGTGGATTTTTTACCAGATTATAGAAATCGAAAACCTCTGTCGAAGTTCACCTTTGCCACCTTCCACACATTCGACGATGTAGGAGGTACCGGTAGAATATCTTCCTAACTTTAATTTTCAACACGTACATTTTTTAACCGACTTGTGTAAAAGGAGTAGGTTATTAATTTGACTGTATAGTTTTATGTTAGTTCCTTTAGAACTTTCGACTGGAAAAAGAATCACGACTGATTCTTTTTTATGTGAACGCTGGTGCTTTCCGTGTAGTCTCATTTTAAATTGGTATCCTGTATACAACAAGGTAAGCAGAGGGCATTTGTAAAACATTGCATATTGATGGAGGCTGAAAAATATTAAGCAATTATTCCTCTATGTAGGAATCGAACTCACAATCGACGCGTTTACAATCACACGCTGTGCCACTGCGCTACATATATATTTTGTCACGAAACACGAAAGCAATTCTGATTAGTAAATAAATATGTGGTTGTGTAGTTCAAAGCCGCGAGCAATTCGCTAGTAGCTAGCACTAGCAGTATATCTGTTTCCAGAACACACACACACACAAACACAGAGAGAGAGAAAGAGAGAGAGAATAAATAACAGTTTTGACATATAGCTATACAAATAAGTAAGTATCAGTGTGTTGTTACGATTAGTAAAAAAATATCCATGCAAGAGATGTTAAATATTGCTTGCCTTGCCTAAGTCTAATAAACTTTATATTCATTTATTTTGATTTACTTGTCACCTAGATATCTACGCTTAAGTACACATTTAAATTGTAATGATACTTGGCAAGTCCCCAGCGAAGCAGTATCTTTTCTAACCTCATATCAGTGGCGTAGCTGGGGGGGTGCGAGCGGTGCGGTCGCACCGGGCAACAAATGGAAAGGGGCAACAAAGTCTACGATCAATTCTTCTAATTTTTTTTCAATCAAGAATCAAGGAATGTACAAGAAAAATAAGAGAATGAAAATGAAAAATACAATCTCGCTATCATGTCAATTGAACATGAACTAGTCGATACTATTGATTTTGAAAATGTGTTTAATGACTTTGCTAGTCAAAAAGCGCGTAATCTCCGTTTTAAATTTTTGCAATATTTTTTACCAAAATCTAATGTTATAACTTATAACTTAACTTAGCTTCACGCTTTATCCCTAGCGAGGTAGTCAGAGAGAACGGAACGCCAAACGCCGTAGCGAGACCGTAGTCTCAACATACCTCTTTCGCCTTGTCCAATGTTATCAACCTCTTCATACATGCCCTCCGGGGAGTCCTCATGCTTTTTATATGACTTTCCTCCAGTATCTTTGATACTGTGTTTTCGAAGGTCAACCGAGGTCTCCCTCTATCTCTCTTACCACTCATGTCATTGTCCATCATAAATCTTTTTTGCCATTATTTCATCACTCATTCGTTCGACGTGGCCAAACCAGCTGAGCGTGTTCTTCTTCATTTTCACCGTGACATCCTCGCTAATACCTGCCATTCTGTGTATCGCTTCATTACGGATTCAATCGGCTAAGCTGACTCCGCATATCCTACGAAGAGATTCTCCACGGCACTCATCTTTCTTTCATGCTTCTTCTGTAATACCCACGTTTTGCTGTCGTTTAAAGCGTCGGTACCAACACTGCATTGTGTATGGCCAAACGCGCAGGTGTCCGTCACATCAATGCAGCTAAGGCTCCATTAACCCTGTTACCGGCAGCAATACGCCTTTCCACATCCATCCCGTATTTTCCATCTCTACTGAATAATCTTCCCAAATATACCACTTCATTCACCTATTCTAATATTTTACCATTTACACTGATTTTGCGTCCGTTCTTCATTTCTTTCAAAAATGACCTTGAGATGAATTTCAGAACCTTTGTCTTATTCGCATGGAGGCTTAGACCATTATTTTCACACCCTTCTTTCAGAGTGGTGACCAATGCCCGCAACTCGCATTCTGATGATGCAATAAGCACTGCATCATCTGCGTACAGCAGGCAATTCACATTCAGGTCACCTTTCACTTCAGGCCAACTTTCACTCCCATATTACTTTGTTTCACTCCATGGAGACAGCTTTTTTTTTTTTTTATGGAAAAGGACAAGGCAAACGAGCGTTCGGGTCACCTGATGGTAAGTGATTACCGCCGCCCACGGCCCCGTGCAACACCAGAGGAGCTACAGGTGCGATGCCGGCCTTTAAGGTGGAGATAGACGCGCTTTTTGAAGGTACTCATGTCATATCGACCTGGAAACACTGCCGCGGGTAGGCCATTCCACAGTTCCGTGGTGCGTGGAAGGAAGTTCCTATGAAACCGCACAGTAGTGGATTGCCACGTATCCAGGAGGTGTGGATGATATTTCAGCTTATATCGTACTGTGCGGTTAGAAAATTCGGCGGCAGGTAATAGGTCAAACAGTTCTTCAGAACACTCCCCTTGATAAATGCGATAGAGAACGCACAGCGAGGAAACGTCTCTACGCAAAGCCAAAGTATCAAGCCTTTCACAGATTATTGGGTCCCCAATGATTCGAATGGCTCTACGTTGTATGCGATCGAATGGTTCAAGCTGATACTGAGGTGAACCAGCCCAGAGATGAGAACAGTACTCCATATGAGGCCGAACCTGCCTGCCTGCCGGCCAAACGGTGTTTTGGCGTGAAGTACCGTCTCGCTCTGTTGATGACCCCCAGTCTCTTCGAGGCCAACTTGGCCTTGCTTTCCAAATGATCGCGATACTGGCAGTCACTCGAAACATTGAGGCCCAATATACTGATACTGGGCGCGGCTGTAAGGGGAATGTTCTGAAATACTGGTGAGACGATAAATGGGATTTTTTATGTGGTTAACGCGCAAACTTGTGTCTTCAGGGGGTTAAACTGAACTAGGTTCCTTTCACCCCATGAGGAGACATTGTTGAGGGATGCCTCAACGGAAGACACAAGTTTATTTCGGCACTGTTCGGCGTTTTCCCGAGAAAGACTTGCTCGGCCGGAGTAAACAGCGTTCACCGTGCTATCATCTGCATAGCAATGAATGCTAGAATCCTCTAACATGTCATTGATATGCAGAAGAAACAGCGTAGGGGACAGCACGCAGCCTTGGGGAACGCCAGCGTTCACGGGTATATGATTAGAGCAAAAACCGTCGACAGCGACCTTGATGCTGCGCCCAGTGAGAAAGCTGGCGATCCACTTGCATAAATTCTCGGGAAGCCCATAGGATGGAAGTTTAGCCAGGAGCGCCTCATGCCACACTCGATCAAAGGCCTTCGCCATGTCCAAACTAACTGCCAGGCCCTCTCCCTTGCTTTCAATAGCCGCAGCCCAGCGATGGGTAAGGTAAACTAGAAGATCACCGGTTGAGCGACCATGAAGAAAGCCATATTGTCGGTCATTAATCAATCGGTGATCCTCTAGATAAACCAAAAGCTGGCTATTGATAATGCTCTCCATGACTTTTGAGAGCAGGAAGGTGATAGCAATAGGCCTGTAGTTAGATGGATCGGAACCATCGCCTTTCTTTGAGATCGGGTGGATAAGAGCGCTCTTCCATGAGTCTGGGACAACGCCGACTGAGTAAGAGTGCCGAAACAAACGCGTTAGCACCGGTGTCAGCTCAGGAGCACAGGAACGGAGCACTAAGGGAGAGATGCCATCTGGCCCGCTCGACTTGTGGATGTCCAAAGAGGACAGAGCTCGCCTAACAGCTGTTTGGTTAAAAACCTCAAGCTATCCAAATACAAATTGAACAACCAAGCTGACATTTTTTTTTTCGTGAGGAAATCCTGTTACGGATACCGGCCCGAGTGGGGACTCGAGCGGGTTATGTGGGACTTGCGGACTGGCAGATGTAGGCCGTCCGAATACCCACTAAAATCTCACGGTGCTCCTCCTCGACCGCCACTGGCCGCGAGACGCGGGGACAATCGTCTTCCGCGAAGCGCGACGGCGGGAGCCTGCAAGGCACGTCGCGGAGTCAAGGGTGTGTGGTCACCCTCGACGGCCTGCTCAGAGTAGCGCGCGGGAGGAACCTGCGCGCGACTACTGGGGCCAGGTTAGTAGGCGGCCAGCTTCCCCAAGCTGGCCGCCCTCTGGCTCATTAGGGCGGAAGGCGGCGATCGTGTGCTGCCCTCCGGAACCAAGCTGACATGGCACAACCTTGTTTAACACCCGATCGGATGTCAAACCAGGGCGACACGCCAGCTCCTACTCGCACGCAGGCTGAGTGATCTCTGTAGTATCTTCCATAATTTCGCTCTTACAACTCTGTCAAACGCCTTTTCCAAGTCTACACAAGCACAGAAAACTTTTTGGTTAACGGCTATAATTTTTTCCGTGATCATGCGGAGGGAAAAGATCTGATCGATACACCCTCTTCCAGGTCTAAAGCCTCCTTGGGCCTCCTACAACGGCCTTTCAGATCTCTCTTGCATTCTTCTCGCTAATATTTTAGCATAAACTTTACTACTTGAGGCCGGTCGTGGCGCAGCGGCACGAGGTGTGACTGCAAAACCGACTGGTTGTGGGTTCGATCCCCACTCGAGGAGATGAAATATTTACTTAAATTTATATTTCCATTTCTTCGCTCTGGTGTCGAGTTTAAGCGCGGCGTTGAGTTCTGCCACTCAACACGCAATGCCTCCAGAATTGGGCAGAAAGTGGGGAACGGAGTGTCTTAACACTAGGTTCCCTCTGCCTACCCTGCTGTGTGCGGGATACAACGTGAAGCTAATTTAATTTAATTTTTTTTTTAACTTTACTACCCAAGCTAATCAAACCGATAGCCCTATGGTTTGCGCAGTCTTTCATCGTGCCTTTATACAAAGGCACGATGAACGCACCTCGCCAATCATCTGGGATCTCCCCTGATTTCCAGCATAAATTGCACAAAAACCAGAACAAGTCCAAAATGCGTGGCCCACCATATTCGATCATCTCGGCAATAACTCCATCTGCTCTCGCTGCCTTACCACATTTCAGACTTCGTATTGTATTCTCAACTTCTTTTATACTGATTTCGCCATCAGCTACGTCAACATTTAACATTTCGCTGTTACTTGAGACTGAGGACTCCATCACATTCATACATCTCCTTGTAAAATTCCGCCCATCGCTGCAAAATGTGTGGTTCTTTCGTGAAAATTTCATCGTCCTTCGAAAGCAACCTCGCAAGCAACCTCGAGAAACACTAACTTCTCGTCAGAAAAGCTACGTGTTTTCTCTGAAGTTGTTCGTTAACCTTTCGTCTCTTTTATTCTCTGCCTTTTCACGCTTCATCTTCATGAGTACTTTCGTTTGGTGATTTTGTAGCTTATACTGTTTCTTGTTAATTTCTCTCTTACTTTTATCCTTAGCTGAGGCTTTATAATCCTGCCATGCTTTCTTTTTTCTTTTTATAGCAGTTTCCACTTCATCATCCCACCATTCGTCGCGGTTTTTGGTAAAGCCTTCCTTCTTTCCCTTTACCACATACCTCTATTGCTGCTTCTTTCATGCAATTGCTAAGGTTCTACCAGCATACTCCAATACTTTCATTTCCAGATTCGCTTCTGTCTAGCTTCTTGGAAACTCTTTCTTGATATTCCTCTCTAATCGGTGGATCTTGAAGCTTCTAGTTTCTTATGCGATAATTCGACTCCAAGTTTGGACACCTTGTGTAGTTGCGCCAACCTGCAAACAGACCCCTTATTCTAGCAACGACTAGATAATGGTCTGTTCCCAGCTCAGAACCACTAAACACTCGCGTGTCTATAACTTTGCTTCGAATACGCTGATCCACTAGGAATAAATCAATCATACTTTTCCCTTCCGCTCGCTCCCATGTATACATGTGAATTTATTTGTGTTCAAACGTCGTGTTTGCCACAAACAAATTCCTTTTCTTGCAAATTTCCAATATAAGCTTTCCAGTCTTATTTATTTTCTTGTCACCATACTGACCACTCCCACCCCCTCCCTCGTAACCGCTTCGCGCATTTCCGATTCAAATCGCCACATATTATTAATTTTTCATTCCCTCTAACGCTACCTAGAACATCCCTGACACTCTCACAAAACTCCTCGAGTTCGCTTAATAGAGCTGTGGATACTGGCGCATACGCCACTAACAAGAATACTCTTGTTAACCCCAGCTTGAAGCGAACCCAAAGCAGTTTCGGGTTGATCGCCTTGTATTCAACTGCTGCACTAACCAATCGAGAGGACAATAACACCTACACCTTGACAGCCCCGCTCGCTCTCTGGTACGCCGGCCCAGAAAGCGACCCGACTGCCCGGCAAATTGGTCGTGTCATTGCCTTTTCGCTTGGTCTCTGTCACACAAACGACATCCAAATCTCTATCATCCATCGCATCTAATAATTCATTCATCTTTTCTTCCATCCCTCCTCTTACATTCCACGTAGCTATTTGTAGCTCCGTCCTCCACCTCGTGACGTGTTGGGTGGCGGTCTCCAACGCCGCATTCGTCGCCACTTGACACACCATTGTACCCCCATTATAACTTATATATAGTTATTATAGTTTTGAAGCAATAAAAAATTATATATCTACTCTACTGTGGTTTGAAATCTGAAATTATTTTGACCATTTTAAAGGGCAACAAGTCCTAAGCCGCACCAGGCAGCAAATACCCTAGCTACGCCACTGCCTCATATGCCTACTAATCGAGGCTGTAAAAAGCCTGAACAACTTTTACGGGTCACAAATTTACACTTAGTTTATATTATATATCTCTATATATATATATATATATATATATATATATATATATATATATATATATATATATATATATATATATATATATATATTATAAAATAAGAACGATTTTTTTCTCTGTCTGGCCTTTCTACGTTATCTTCTTCTAAACCACCCAACGGATTTTGATGCGGTTTTCACCATTATGTAGAGTATTTCTCAGGGAAGGATTATATATGGTTTATTGTATGTATATTTTATTGTAATTTGACATAAATATGATAAATGTGTATAAAGTCCTACCCGTTGAGACACTTTCACGCATACGCTGCTTTAATGGTAAGTCCTACATGAAAACTATGTACTAGAGTATTATTCCTCTTAATAAGATCTACAAAAAAGTCAGCGACAGCATATTCGTATCTTCTAAGGATAACATACAGTGAGCATATTTCTGTCTAAAAATAGTAATTTGAATATATTTTTTATTTTGAGGGATGTTTGTCCATAATGGTATCAATCCTTATCCTTTTAAATACTTTATTAATTTTCTACGTTAAACGAAGATAAAATTTGCTCTTTACACTAATTTGAAATTACGAATAGTATTAGAGAAAAACGCATTTAATTGTTGACACATCACGCCGGCTATAAACCACAGTTTTGGCGCAAGTTTTATTTATTACCTTACTCTCAGCATATAAATAAGTATATTAGTTACGTTGGCCATTTAATGTAGATCAAAACTGTCTTTTACTGTTTTTCATTTTAATAAGTACTTTAGAAGTTTTTACAATATCAAAAAATCCTTGCTTTGAAACGGCTCGCCACACGCCATACGTCCCCCCGCGCCCCGCTACGTTTTGCTTATAGAAGCGCGTCCGCCGCGCCCGCCGCGCCCGCCTGCCTCTGTACTGTAGAAAAGTAGATGTAGATGCGATTGTACGTATTGGATAATTGGAGTTTAATATATTTAGTTTCGTCTATTTTGATTAATAGAATAGTAGGTAGTCTTTTGTTCATAATTTCTTCCGTATAAGTATTTTAGTTTAAGAGAACAGTAGGTAGGCTTTTGTTTATCATTTCTTGCGTTTAAGTATCCTGTTGTTTATTTTGTTTACTCTTCTTCTGTTCTTTTATTATTTTCTTTACCTTTTAAACATAGGAAATGTTTTTAATTTAATTATACCACGACAAAGTCGTTCAAATATAGGTCGTATAACGAGAAATGCAAATAAAAATCGTTTAAATCTTAGTAATGAAAACGTATATGAGACGGAAATTAGATAGTAATTTAAATATATTTACTTATTGAGAGGGATGTGTGTCAATAATGATATCAATCCTTACCCTTTTAAATAAGTTATTAATTTTCTACGTTAAACAAAGATAAATTTTGCTTTTTACAATATTTCGAAATTACAAATAGTTTTAGAAAAGCTATATCGACTCATGTTATCCCTTACTCTCAGTGTATAAATAAGTATATTACTTATCTTGGCCATTTAATGTAGATCAAAATGTTGATTAGTAGCACAGATTTGAAATTACGATACTAAAAAATTCTAGCTGTGTAACGGCTCGCCGACCTCCACGCTTCCCCCCGCGCCGTCGACATTTTGCTTATAAAAATGAATCTGCCGCACCCGCCTAGATTCCCCCGAGCATGGAAGGAGGGCCTGCTCATCATGTTGCCCAAGGCTGGGAAGAGCCCATAGCAGCCTGAGGGGTACCGACCTATAACCCTCCTTTGCGCGGTCTCCAAGCTGTCCGAGAAGTTATTCCTCTCACTTCTCCAGGCGCACATCCACCCATGAAGCGAGCAGTTTGGCGAGCGGGTATACTACTCTGGTTACACTACGCCGTAACAGCGATCAACCGAAAGGAGAGAGCAATAGCAGTCTTCTTCGACGTAGTACGCGTATTCGACCACGTCTGGCACCCGGACCTACTTCATTAAGTGCTCAGAGCCGGCACCCCCCAGCACGTCGCACATGTCTCTGCCTCCCTGCCTCAGTGACAGGACATTTTGCTTGAGAGTTAAGAGTTCGAGGTATAGCAGCGACTCGATCGCTGCCGTTGTTCCCCAGGGCAGCATTTTGTCACCTGCTCTCTACGCACTATACACTGATGACATCACATCGCCCTAGCGAGTATCACTCAAAGAGAAATCCTGCAGGTGGTCCAGAACCTCATCCTCCGTCCACACCACGCATCACCGCAACCTAAAAATAGAAAGCCTGGAGGTACACATTGGTCGTCTCGCGTCCAACACATTCCGCTGCGCCAATGTATCGACCCGATATATACCTGCACCTAAGGAGCAGCACTCCGTGGCATATCCGGCCGCCCGAGGTCAGACGTCAGATGACTTCCGAGGGACTTTCTATCCTCCTCCAAATGCGACTCATGAGCCTTGCATTGATCCTTGGTCGTTTAAGCTGGGCCTCCCTCAGGAAACCGAGGGTCTCACCTGACTGAGTTGACCGCCTAGATGGCATTTGATAATCTTTCCAATCCCGTCCCGCACGCCTCTCTCTGTGTCTGCTCTAGAGCAGGTTATCGCTTGAGACCACGGCCATGGAACCAACGCCCAGATATCGTTCGGAGCTACTACGGAGATGGACGAGAGAATGCTTGAATTCTGCGCCTGGCTCTATAGCAAAGTAAATTTAGAAGCGATTGCACGTATTTTGGAGTTATCCAATAATTATAATGTATTTCGTCGCGGCATTGTTGGTTACATCTTTCGTTTAAGTATTTTTGGGTAAGAGAATAGTAGGTAGTCTGTTGTTTATAATTTCTTTCGTTTAAGTTTTCTGTTGTTTGTGTCATTTGTTCAGGTGTGTGTTTTTTTAAACAATTGGAACATCCTTATTGGAGCTACGAAAATGTGGGTTGCATTAAGGTTTCAATAATTTTCACATTAGTAATCTTAAGTGCTTTGCAAACATAGGTAAATTATATGAATAATTCAGTAGTTAAAGCGGGCGAAGCCGCGAGCGGGTCGCTAGTTATTTATATAAAATCGGAAAAATATTTTAGTATTCAAATTCTATCTAAATATTTTTGTGTAGTTGTGTAGTAGTAATTATAATTCTACATACATACACTTCATAAAGCAGACAAGTATATAAAATTCCTTATCTAACATACTCGTATAATAGAATTGGGACTGATACAGACACATCCCAGTGCATAAATCTGAAGGTATCTGTTTTTTAATTAAACTTATTTATGATAATGATACATGATAGTAGAATAGATTACACCAGGGTTGCCTAGAAGAACCGTGCCGCAATCACCTTTAATTCAATGTATGATAATGCGTTTTTGTTGAAAATTTGCACTCATGTGTTTTTTATGTGAATCCAACATCCTTTTAAAGAAAGTCGCATAAGGAATTGAAAAAACAATGGTTGCCACCTCTCAGTATGCCGCAACTCCAGGGTTGCTAACACTGTAACACATGGTTGCCTGTAAAATAACTGCCCCAAGCAGAGGTTTCCATCAATTGAATTATTTTATTCTAGTTCCAGTTAACTATGAGAATATCTGGTCTGCCTTATGTTTTAAAGAAAAATATCATGTAATAGAAAGATTTCACAATACTAAATTCAATCTTTATTCTAACTGATTATCTATTAAATTATGATTTTAAGCATATTAAATACATACAGAAAAGCATGTAAAGATGAAATCATCAAATAATGAATACTTATTTAGAAAACGTATAAACATTTGAACGTAGAGGGACTCAAACCCGCGCCTCCTGGAAACCGATCAGAATTTTTTTATACGTTTTCTAAATAAGTATTTTTCTTTCCTAAGTGTGGAATAACACTTTAAAAATGTTTAAAAAATAATGAAATAATGAAGTCATGATTTTGAGTTTTAAGAATTAAGCAACTAAATCTCTTTTCTAAATATTATTATTAATTTAAATTATCATTTTAAAACGAATAAACTAATAATTAAATATTTATAAATATCTTCTTCTCTTCTATCTCTCTATCGTCTTCTTAGGTATTAATTACATCATGGCTCCTTAATATACGGAAAAGTGAAAATTATTGCGGGTATCTTTTATTAATTAAAAAAAAAAAATTTTTACTAGTTGTTCTTTGTGTTCGAGTATTTCGAGAATCTGTACTTCATAATTACTTAGCGAAATTATTTTACAGGCAACCATGTGTTATAGTGCTGGCAACCCTAGAGTTGTGCCAGACTGAGAGGTGGCAACGATTATTTTTTAAAATTCCTTATGCGACTTTCTTTGAAATGATGTTGGATTCACATAAAAAACATATGAGTGCAAATTTTCAACAAAAACCTTTAAAAGAATTAAAGGTGATTGCGGCACGTTTCTTCTAGACAACCCTGGTATAATCTATTCTATTATCATGTCATATCATAAATAAGTTTCATTAAAAAACAGATACCTGCAGATTTATGCACTGGGATCCCTTTTCTTTTTTATTATTTTCCTTGCTATTTACTAGCTGGATTATTTTAGTAGGATCAAATATTTAGAATAGCTTATTTTAAAGATACTTTATTCTTAATTTATAATTTTTTGTGATGTGAATAGGTCTGGAACCGTGTAATTTGTTTTTTCACGAATCTTACGATAATTAGTGAAAATAAATTTTACACAGTAATATTTGAGTATTACTTTGATTAAAGGAAATTAAAACGATTAACGTTTTTCATTTTAAAACAACTCTTGGAGTTTGTGGGTTTATTATTAGTATGTGTTGCGATGACCCCATTTAAATGTTATAGCAATTTTTTCTATTAAATAATGTTTTATAAAAAAATATTATGTAGTAACAACACTGCATCTACATATTTGGGGATTTTTTTTGCAATATGTTTTTTATGCAGGCTAGGTTATTACGGTTCGTCCGGAGAGTGCCTATCGTGGCAGTGGTACAAGCGTGTGATTTCGCGCGGCGGAAAATGGGAAACGGAGTATCTCAACACTATGTTCTTTCTGCTTAACCTGCTATATGGGTGATAAAAAAACTTTATTATTAGCTGACAGCGTGAGTGGTTTTAAGCGCTGTCACAAGTAAGACTATCGTGGCAGTGTTACAAGCGTGTGACTTCACGCGGCGGAAAGTGGGAAACGGAGTATCTCAACACTATGTTCTTTCTGCTTAACCTGCTATATGGGTGATAAAAAAAATCTTTATTAGCTGACAGCGTGAGTGGTTTTAAGCGCTGTCACAAGTAAGCGTTTAAAATTCTGATCATTGCCCTTTAAATACATTTCTGGAGTTCCGTACCCCAAAGGTAAAAATGGAATCATAATAGGATCACTTTGTTGATTGTCTTTCTGTCAAGACCATCTATTTCGAGCTTTCGTGGAGCTACCAAGCTGAAATTAATATCAAATATACAAATCTATGGTCCTTAGAAGCACAGAATAAAACAATACACAATTAAGAGATACGTGCATTTGTGCATCAATATTGCTGCACTTTTATGAAATTCGCCTTGTGACCAAAACCTATAGGGTACTTACCGTGTTATGTTAGTTATGGAATTTGGCATAAAATGAGAACCTACAATACACATTAAGAAAAGTATTCCTAGCAGAAAAAATTATAGATATTTCATAGAACAAAAATAATTACAAACTTATATTTGTAGTTCATTTCATACATAATGTGTGCATATGTTCGCAAACTTAAGTTTGCCAACTTTTATTTCTGTACTTCCCATTGAACCACAACAATTTTGAAATTCATACAGAAGCATCGGTGAGCGAGTACGACTCTCACTTAACCGTTTTTTTCATCAAAATGATCGAGGGACGTTGTTGAGTGAAGAGAAAAGGGGGTGAAGTTCTCTATTCTGGAGTCGGTTTAAATCTACAACCATGATGACTGATATTTCCCAACTGCACCTGCTAATGTAGAAAATGTTTTTTTTGTGTATTGAAAACAGATTGTGGTAGCGTTCACTGTCGTACTTATGATTGCATCGGGGAGATAACAAGAGGTTTAAAGTGTTGCGCATTGAGATATCGAGGGCTGTAAAGATACCCTTTTGTTCCCGTACATTTTCACCAATTGCGGTGAAATGAACAAGTTGTAAAACCCATGAAAAAAAATATAAGACTATTTTTTTTTTTAAATTCTTTTACTATTAGTATAAATAAAGTAATTAAATATTATAAAAAATAATATTGGTGTTCCTATCTCATCGTTGTTAAAATATCTGTTAGTATCTATATATATGGACAGAATGGAAAATATAAGTCATTTCAGTTATAAATATTTTTACAGATATACTACAAAATACTACATACTACAAAATACGTTCATATGTATTAACAACGTGTATTGTCTATATTCAAAAGCACAGTATACTATTGTTTTACATATTAACGTTTAAATATTAAAGAAATAAATACGTAAAACTAAATTTTTTATATGTTGTTTTGCATTTACATATATTCTGGCATAAATTTAGGTCAACACGCACTACAACTGCGCTAGATTACAACTTTCTAGGTTAAACGACACTGGATACAAGGATTGTGACAACAACGATAATTATATCATTCGAGTTAGTATTACGCGAACCTACATCGTTATATTGTTAACTACGACATTATAATTTCAATATTAAAGACCAAAAAGATGTTAGAAATGATATGATACTTAATTTAAAGAAGACCTAAAAGTATAAATTATTTAAAAAAAAATGTGTAATAACGCAAGCCAATTGGCTATTACATAGTTGAGATTGATAAGTGAAATCCGTAACAGCTTGATCAGCGGCGGTTATTGTCTCAAGACAAAGAGATACATCGGCTGAAGCGTAAGCTACAGCGTTGGCGGCTTTTGATCTGCGGAGGAGGGCATGGGAGAGGGGTTCGAGCTCGGGTTGCGCACGCAGTCTCGCCCGGACGAGAGCAACAGTCTGCTCGCGTGAGCCACTCGCGACTCGGCCAGAACACGTCGCGTTAACATGACAAATGGTAAGCACTAACTAAACTAAGACCTCGTAATGTCTATACACTCTGTTATTTTCTAAAGCTCTCGTGGAGCAGAGTGATCTCTCCCGCGACCCCCTTTCCAGTGATGATTTGCCTAATCTCTACGCCGCAACTCTATATCACTAAATGATATGCCTTTTTATTTATTTACCGAATAAGCTCGCATTTTAGATTCAAATTTTTCGAAGTTTTGATATCATCCTATCAATATTGTGAGTTTTATTTACCAAATGCCGTTATATATTTGGGAAATGTTGAAGCTGATTTAAAAAAAAGTGTAAAGCATACAAGTGGAAGGCAAGTGAAGAATATTTTGGTTACCATTTTCTAAGAAAGTTTTTTTGGTAAGTTTATTTTTCGTAATATAAAGTAAATTTAAATATTATTTTGGTAGGTTAATTATAACACTGTATGACAACTTTAAACCCACACTGTTCGAGTGTTACATCTTTAAATAACGTATTTTCTTTTTATTTATTCATATATGAAAAATAAATAAAGAGGAAACTTTTCCTCACACTCATGTATTAATTAATAGAATATAGAGAGTTTAATTTTATTTTATATACAAATAATGAGGGAGGCCTACGTCCAGCAGTGGACGGCGATAGGCTGATTACTTACTACATACAAATGAGATACCCAAATGTTGCTCTGAATACATATTATTTATAAATACAATGCATGTCTATTATAGATTAAGCAACTTTTTGATTAACCAGTCTCAGAAAATAAATAATATCGTATTTAAAATTCGCATAATTCATATAATTTTACTTATTCCCTCCAAAGTACCTCGTATTTGATATAGTATAATATAATATTATATATATATATACTATACCAGAAAGGAAGGTTCTCCTATAATAATATCGCCTTATATACTTTGCCTTATAAATATAAACAATACTATATTTCAGGCTATGCTGACAGTTACGTATCAACATCATGTAGGTAAAGTAATGAAATACGAAATATACGTCTCCACTTTAGGTAATAGCTGTTTGCCTTTTGTGTTGTGTATACATTAAAAACGCATAAATTATTCAAAGTATATATTTACGTTGGGAATTTCAACATAATTTACATATCCAACCTAGACCTATCAATGTCGACCTACCTGGTTGCATCGCCGGTAATATTATAGAAGAACTCTGAAAATTTATGTCAAAAATTATCAGCTTCACGCTGTATCCCGGACACAGCAGGGTAGGCAGAGGGAACCTAGTGTTAAGACACTCCGTTCCCCACTTTCTGCCGAATTCTGGAGGCATTGCGTGTTGAGTGGCAGAACTCAACGCCGCGCTTAACCTCGACACCAGAGCGAAGAAATGGAAATATAAATTTAAGTAAATATTTCATCTCCTCGAGTGGGGATCGAACCCGCAACCAGTCGGTTTTACAGTCACACCTCGTGCCGCTGCGCCACGACTGGCCTCATCTAAAATAATATTTTATATTATTGTCGTTTAAATTCTATTCTCTTATTTCTCTTTTTTCCTCTTCAAGCGTTATTAATATTCAATTTTCGACGGCCCTTCGCGCAGTGTCAGGTCCGTAATTTCTAGCAACTGTCACTGTAACCGCATGAAGAACTTATGGAAATATGGTTGTCCCAAGTAGTCTCGATGGGATTAGGAGTGGGCATTGCGATGGCCAAAGAGCCTCTGAAGCCCTCTTTTACTGAGGATTGTTTACCTCTTTTGATTAGGTATATCTGAGCACGCTCAGTTAACCTCGCTTGGTTTTTGAAAATAGCAGTTTATGTGTATCTTATAATGCATTACTACATGATATCTAGCTTAGCAACCTTCCTAAAAATTATATTGTTTATATTTTTGGTTTTATATTTTACTTGAAAATTGCTGAATTATTTTGTTCTAACCAGTACGCTTTATGATATAGTCTATTTATGGTAGTATTTTACAAAATCATAGTGCAATAAATATGTAAACAATATTTATATATTTTATAAAAAAAAATAAAAATATTTATTATTTTTTAAAAATAATTTTCTATCAATGGAGAATAGAAGCAAAACAGTATATTTTATATTTAAATAATTATATATACCTTACATCTATCATTTGCACTCAAGAGACAACCTACTATAGTGCAAATTAGTCCCGTTATCAAGGGCTAAATTACCGCTAAGCTCGGTAATTAGCCACCTCTCAAAACGGAAGGTTGGGGTTTATAATTAAACGGATTCGTTTAAGTTCGCCAACTTAATTACGTGCGAATATCAAACTTCGCGAATCCTCCAGAGAACGGGAGAAGCCCATGAGAAGCACACCTTTCTTAATGAATTGGAAAAGTAGAATATTTTTTTTAATATACCTAATACCTTAGTACTTGAGGCCGGTCGTGGCGCAGCGGCACGAGGTGTGACTGTAAAACCGACTGGTTGTGGGTTCGATCCCCACTCGAGGAGATGAAATATTTACTTAAATTTATATTTCCATTTCTTCGCTCTGGTGTCGAGGTTAAGCGCGGCGTTGAGTTCTGCCAATCAACACGCAATGCCTCCAGAATTCGGCAGAAAGTGGGGAACGGAGTGTCTTAACACTAGGTTCCCTCTGCCTACCCTGCTGTGTGCGGGATACAGCGTGAAGCTGACCTTAGTACTTTCAACAAAGAATACAAAACTTACAACAGTTTGAAAATGTTCATATTTTCCTTGTCTTGTTATTAATGGATGATTAAAAGAATAGGCGTAAAAGAAGAAAATTCTTCATCCATTGTTGTAACAACTCGAAATTAAATATCGCTGTAATAAGAAATAAGCTTTTCATTTTTAATAAAAGAATCGACAAATCAAGTGAAGTTAACAATATCATTTATTACTATTGATTTTTGACGTCTTTATTTGTGTAAATACCTCTCGGGTAGCCAAAGAGAACCTAAAGATTAAACACTCCGTTCCCCATGTGTTCAATTTTAAAGACGTTGCGTGTTGAGTGGCGAAACTCAACGCCCCTCTGAGCTTAAGTTTCATTTAATTTTTATACAAAACTAGAGGGCGCGCGCGGCTTCGCCTGCTTATTAGGAGTGAATTCTAAAAAAACCACGAAACATGTGTTCAATAAAATATTTTTAACAGTCTGAATTCAAATTTTATAAAAATCGGTACAGATTAAAAAAAAAATCCATACAAACTTTCAACCCCTATGTCATCCCTTTAGGGTAAAATTTTTTCAAATTCCCTTCTTAGTGGATGTTCAGAATATGAAAATAAACATCTCCCAAAATTTCACGTTTCTACCATCAGCGGTTACGGCTCTGCGTGCGTCTTACCTCAGTCAGTCAGCACAAGTCCTTTTATATATATAGATTAGTATACAAAATTAGAATCAGTAATAGTAAACAAACAAATTTTATCCATCTAAAATGTTTATAAAATAAATAATTTGTATAATGAACTTCGTTCTTGTTTACATATCTCTATCTATCATGGATCTTCTATTTCGAACTGAATTTATTGAAACCGTAACCGTAAATTTTTTTTTATGCCATTAAATATTTTTTTTACATTTTAAAACAGAATATTTTTTTATTATTATTTATTTTTAGAGTTCCGAACCTCATAAAAGGGGACCTTTATATGGTTATATACGATTACATTGTTGTCCATCTATATGCCTGTCAGGGCCACTGATCTCGAAATCACGTGTAGGTGACAAGTTCAAATTAAAAGAGAGAGAAGAGAAAACAATCAAGCTTTTAAGTCAACGCAATTTTTTACTGCACTTTGAATGAAATAGCGCTGCGCTGCGTAATGGAAACCTACTCGATTAATTAAAGTTTATTAGACTATTATTATACGTGCAACGTTGACAGCTAGTTATGCCAGATTATTATCTTAAAAGTACTTGTATTTATTTTTAAACATTTTTAAAGTGTTATTCCACACTTAGGAAAGAAATATATTTATTTAGAAAACGTATAAAAACTTGAACGCAGCGGGACTCGAACCAGGAGGTGCGGGTTGGATTCCCGCTGCGTTCAAATTTTTATACGTTTTCTAAATAAATATACTTGTATTTTTAAACTTTTATTTATAAACTATTTTTTTATAATTTATAAATATTATTATTTACGTTATAATTAAATGTTTCGGCTAGCTTAAGGTGCGGTTGGTGGTGGCGTTTCAGTTAAGCTTAGGTATTACAGATATAGTACTAGTCATAAGTAGTAGTAATGTTTGATTACAAACAAATTTAATAATGTGTGTCATATCGATCGAATTAACATGTCACTCGACTTAACATGTGTGTGTTGACCACTTCCAAAATTATACACCTACATACATACAGATATATATATAATATTGAATGTAACATAATATAAAAATTAATAATTTAATTAAAATAAACTTAAAATTTAACAAACAGTTATAATACTTATTAGTTAACCTACTAATTATAAAAGAAAAAAAGTAATATTATTGTTTCAAAATATAATAAAGTGTTGGTTACACTACATTTAAGAAAAAAATAAGACGTACCGGAATTCGGAATTTACGCGGGAAAACCCGGGAACGTCGTGCAGGCGTACCTATCGCCTACCTACATATGAAATGACTAAACATTTTTTTATTACGACATTTTTTACAAGAAAAAGAAAGCACAAGCTGGGTATGCTGACTAGTATCTAGTGCAAGGTTCCATTCCACCAGCTATCTTCCAATTCTATTCAGACTCATCATGGCGATACAACTATTAGAAATACACGCAATTTCAGATTCTAAGATTTTATTACGTAGGATTTTAGTTAGGTACAGTTCGGCCAAATAAAAGCGTGTTAAAAAAGAAGCGAAGCCGTGCGCGTTTAATCAAAATGGCTATGTTCTCTGTAATCTGATGCTGTCTTAAGAAAAACAAGTCTTCTGTAAAATATTTTTTCATTATTTTATACATTTATTATTATGGGAATTCAGAGTAGGTACTGTTACTAGTACTATTACATTTCCGAGCATTTTTTTTAAATGACGGTTAGAAATTGGTATAAAATAAATAATATTATAATATCCCAGACTATTCAGAAAACAAAAAATAATATAAAAAATAGCCCTTTTAAATATTAAGAGATGTGACGACTACCTGGGATTAAAATGGTACTCTTTAATAAGCAAAAATACATAAAAAAGAAATGGAAGTTAGATATACATGAAACGGTCGTAATAGAGATTTACAAGCAGAGACCGAGATAAATAGTTTAATAGGATGCCAGTTCCAACTGCTAAGCACCGTCGGCCTTAATGTGGGTAAGTTGTGCCCTTAGAAACTGCAAAGTAAATAATTATAAACTAGAACTATTTAACAATTAATTTACGATTTTAAAATTATGAGCAAGTCGTCATTCTATTTATTTAAGTATATTGACTTATTTAGGTTAATAACATCCTCTTTTTTTAACCGAATTCTGTAAGAGACGGAGGTTGTCAATTCGACTGTATTTTTCTTTTTGAAACAGATTATGACCTTGAAAACAAAGTTATTTTAAATGTTATGTTATTTATGTAATTAATTAATTAATTTAATTATATAACAAGAATTAGCTTCAGGCACAAAGCAGGGTAGGTAGAGGGAACCTAGTGTTAACTTCGTTCCCCACTTTCCGCCAAGTTCTGGAGGCATAGCGTGTTGAGTGGCGGAACTCAACGCCGCAAAAATATGATAAGTTTACTAAATACTTAACAATTTAATATGCAGCTTTCAACAAAGAATACAAAACTTACAACAGTTTGAAAATGTTAATATTTTCCTTGTCTTGTTATTAATGGATGATTAAAAGAATAGGCGTAAAAGAAGAAAATTCTTGTCTAAATTGTTGTAACAACTCGAAATTAAATGTCTCTGTAATAAGAAATAAGCTTTTTTAATAAAAGAATCGACAAATCAAGCCGAGTTAACAATACTATTAATTTACTATTAATTTTTAATAGTAAATTATTTTTGTAAGACTTGATTTGGGTATTTTATGAAACATCCAAAAAACTTACATATCTGCGTTTCCTTATCTATATTTTGTATTTTTTACTTGTTTTTCATGTGTATTTGATAATCCACTGAAAGTCCATATATATTAAACGTTGCAGGACTTAACAGACTTATAGTATTTTTCTAATCCATAGTGCATGAAGCGAAAGCACTTTAAATATTGTTAGCTTTACATTTAGATGTAAACGTAGTATAGTACAGTTTGTACTTTCTTCGTATTTATAAAATAAAACAGTATATTAAATTACTATTCTTTTTTATTTTATGTTTTTTTTAGAGAAATATCGATCAATGAAATATTTACTTAAATTTATATTTCCATTTCCATAGAGGTTAAGCGCGGCGTTGAGTTCTGCCATTCAACACGCAATGCCTCCTGATTTCGGCAGAAAGTGGGGAAGGAAGTGTCTTAACACTAAGTTCCCTCTGCCTACCCTGCTGTGTGCGGGATACAGCGTGAAGCTGATTTAATTTAATTTTTTTTTATTAATAGTTATATTTTCATATCACTTACATATTGTTATGAATATAATATTGTATTTAGTTATATTCGTTTATATTTACTTGTATGAGATCTAAGAAAATGATGAGGCCAGTCGTGGCGCATCGGCACGAGGTGTGACTGTAAAACCGACTGGTTGTGGGTTCGATCCCCACTAGAGGAGATGAAATATTTACTTAAATTTATATTTCCATTTCTTCGCTCTGGTGTCGAGGTTAAGCGCGGCGTTGAGTTCTGCCACCCAACACGCAATACCTCCAGAATCCGGCAGAAAGGGGGGAACGGAGTGTCTTAACACTAGGTTCCTTGCTGTGTGCGGGATACAGCGTGAAGCTGATAAATAAATAAGTAAGATCTAAGGTTTAGATACCAAATTTTTGTAAAATGTTTAAAATTTCCTAGAAAGACGTATGTAAAGTGCACGTAAGTTGCTTTCAAAATAATTAATGCTGTCGCAATGAGAATCTCGCTAGACTTTTAAGCGTTTTATTTTGCGAGCGAGTGAATGTTTCAAAACTTCAATAAATTCTGCCCCCTTTCAAAGTAAACTTGGGTGAAGGGTAACTATAGGGCAGTTAGTAGAGGACACTTCCTATAATGTATCTCCGGGTGGCTATAGCCTTACCTATTTTGAACGAAACCTATTGTTCTCTCTGAAACATTTTTATTTTCGCTAAACGATAAATAAAGTTTTTTAGTATATATATTATATGTTTTTTTATTATGGTGAGCTTTTGGATGTAGCATATATAATTATATATACAGTGTATGATTTATAAATTTCTTGCGCTATACAACCTTTTGCAATTTTATAAAAATATCATTGTTTATTAAATTGCATTTTATATATATATTTTTATTAACTTACCTTTTGAATAAAAACTCGTTTTTTAAAAAGAGTTTTTAATGAAATATTAATTAAAAAAATACTAATATTATTTACTTTTCTATTAATCTTCTCACTTCTATTAATGCATCATTATTGCTTGGTGTTATAATCTCCATCTTCAGATTAGATTAGATTAGATATCATTTAGCACGTGAGTACTCGTCAAATCTAATCAAACGTCCAATCAAGTCTCTAGGTCTAGATTTTTTTAATGGTGTATTGTGTTTTACAAATCACTTTCAATTGATACACATATTAGGTACTTAGGAGTTACTAGGAATTTGTAATCCGCCATTTTGTTATATGTATATGAAATTTTATTGTGATCGGAATTGAAGTCGTAATATAGATTTCAGCTCAATCGGACACTAGGAAGTGGTTCAAATTGTGCTTCACATACTATAACTATAATTTACAAGATAAAACCTTGTTAAATAAATCTTATTTTGTATCTGTTAAATTAAGAGTTTTAGACAATTATTAATAAACAAAAGTTTCCTAGAGAAGTAGAAACAAATGCACGTTTCTTTTGCTATTATGATTCCATCCATCAGCCTTTCGAAGTCCACTGCTGGACATAGGCCTCCCCTAATGCTCGCCACTCCGCCCGGTTCTGCGCCCTCTGAATCCAGCGGATTCCCGCTGTCTTCTTTATGTCGTCGGTCCACCTGGCTGGAGGGCGGCCTGTACTCCTTTTGCCGAGACGTGGTCGCCATTCGAGGACCTTTCTTCCCCATCGGTCGTCAGTCCTCCTGACAATATGGCCTGCCCATTGCCACTTCAGCTTGCAGATTTTGAGAGCTATGTCGGTAACCTGCGTTCGTCTACGGATTTCATCGTTTCGAATTCTGTCGCGTAGAGAAATACCAAGCATAGCTCTCTCCATCGCTCGCTGAGTGACTTTGAGCCTGTGGATAAGGCTTGCGGTGAAGGACCACGTCTCAGCGCCATAAGTCAACACTGGCAACACACACTGGTTGAAAATTTTTGACTTTAAGCACTGAGGGATACTAGACGAGAAGATCTTTTGTAGTTTCCCAAACGCTGCCCAGCCGAGTTGGATTCTACGAGTGACCTCTCCCTGAAAGTTGGACTTACCCATTCGGATCACTTGTCCCAGGTAAATGTACTCGTCAACAACTTCCAGAGGTACGCCTTCAACAACAACCGGCATGGGTGTGACATGGACGTTAGACATGATCTTTGTCTTGTCCATGTTCATCTTAAGACCCACCCGTTGTGAGGCGCTATGGAGGTCCCTTACCATAGCACTGAGCTCCTCCAGGGACTCTGCCAGGATTACTACGTCATCGGCAAATCGAAGGTGTGTTAGGTGTTCGCCGTTGATGTTAATACCACGCCTGTTCCACTCCATCAACTTAAACACGTCTTCCAGTGCAGCATTAAAAAGTTTTGGGGATATTACATCCCCTTGTCGCACTCCGCGCTGCAGTGGAATAGGTGCTGTTCTTCCGTCGTGGACACGGACTGACATGGTCGCGGCTTTGTACACACACTTCAATACCTCGATGTATCGATAGTCAATCTGGCATCGTTGGAGAGACTCTAGCACTGCCCAGGTCTCGATAGAATCGAAGGCTTTCTCATAGTCCACATACGCAACACATAGCGGCAGATTATACTCCTCGGTCTTCTGTATAACCTGTCGCAGCGTATGTATGTGGTCCATGGTACTGTAGCCTTTTCGGAAACCAGCTTGTTCGGGAGGCTGGAAGTCGTCTAGCCTGCGCGCAATACGATTAGTGAGAACCCTTGAAAAAAGCTTATAGATGTGGCTTAAAAGCGCGATAGGTCTGTAGTTCTTCAATAGGGCTCTATCGCGCTTTTTGAAGAACAACACCACCACGCTCCCGCTCCACTCTTCCGGAACAGTTCCGCTACTGATGACGGTATCAAACATTTTTTGCAGCGCCAATAGTAGGGGCTTCCCTCCGGCTTTTAGTAGCTCTGCTGTAATACCGTCATCACCCGGTGCTTTGTTGTTCTTAAGCTGATTAAGGGCTCCTCTAATTTCGTACAGGCTGACGTCCGGAATATCTTCGGTATAGTGTCGGGTCAATTTGGCTCTTTTCTCATTCATCAATTTGGGAACGAGAGGTTTCGAGGATGTATATAAGCGTCCGTAGTACCTCTCAATTTCTCTCTGAATTTCAGGCTTAGACGAAACTATAGCACCGGACTCCGTCTTCAATCTCGTTAGCTGGCTTTGCCCAATACTCAAATTCCTTGTAAACACCTTGGAGCCTTGGTTCCGCTCGACTATGGTCTCGACGCGCCTTGCATTGAGAGCACGCAGATCACGTCGTCTGCTACAAGAGATCTGTTTATTGAGCTGCCTGTATTTAAACATTGAAGACGGGGACCGGATACACAGTTCACGCCTTTCCTTCATAAGGCCAAGGGTATGTTCAGAGAGCTCCTGAGGTTTACCACTGGAGGGAGTCTTAAAGAACTTGGACCCTGACTCGTGGACGATTTGTACCACTCTCTTATTGATGCTGTCCACAGACGTGCATAATTCTAGGTCTGCGAAACGATTTTGCAACTCTAGCTGAAAGTTTTCGGAGCCCTGTATTTGGACAGGTGTCGGTCGGAGTGTAGACTTCATTAAGCGTGACCGTTCCAGCTTAATATTGATATTTAACGTGCCTCTTACCATCCGGTGATCGCTACCGGTTTTAACCCTATTGATCACTGAGACATCGTTAAATATGTGCCGTTTGTCTGTCAGAATGAAGTCTATCTCGCTTTTTGTAGAGCCACTAGGACTTACCCAAGTCCATCTGCGCTGTGGCTTCTTTTTGAAGAAGGAGTTCATCATAAAGAGGTTCTCCTTCTCTAGGAAGTCAGCGAGCATGTGGCCTCGGTGGTTCCGTTGCCCAAACCCAAAGGGCCCCACTTTCTGCTCGTCGCCGTCTCGCTTTCCCAGTCTTGCGTTAAAATCCCCCATCACCACCGTGAAATGAGTCTTTGAGGCGTGTATGGCTCTACTGACGTCCTCATACATAGCCTCAACCTCATCGTCTGGGTGTGTTGACGTCGGAGCATATACCTGTATGACCTTCAGCGAATACCGCTCTGATATTCTGAGTATAAGGTACGCTACCCTTGCTGACACACTTTCGACTTGTGTCACGTTGTTGACGAGGGACCTATGGACAAGAAACCCTATACCACCTTGGGACAGATGTTCGCCCTCCCGGTGATAGAACAAGTTACCGGACTTAAGAATTACCGTATCCTCCCCCTGTCTTCGGACTTCGGATAGTCCTATGATATTCCACTTTAACTTGCCTACCTCTTCTTCCAGCTCTTTTATCTTCTCGTCGGTTCTCAAAGTCCTGGTGTTATATGTTGCCAGGTGCAAAGTTCGTTTTGATCTTTGACAGCCGAATCTCTGCCGGAGATTCTTAGCACCCCCTGCCCCGCCGTGACCAAGGCCGCTGTCGTAGCCAGGAATAGCGGGGCCGCCGGGGACTGGGGGCCGGGGTATTTTTGTGCCTTTCATAAGGGGGTTAATGCCAATAGTCACCGCGCTGGGCACTGCGTGTTGGTGAACGCAGTAGATATTATTAAGTACAGGAAGACGCTGCTGCCCATCTCCTGGTATTTATCCTTCGATCGCCTCCTACGATTTCCACAGGAAGAGTGGGAGTGGTACTATTCTGATGCCGGACACCACACGGCAAATATGATTAAGGCAGGAAAAATAATATATAATTCACTTACTACGTTACGCACCTATATATTATGTACATATAAATACTTATTAACATAAAGGCAGCGATCGAGAAAAAATATTTAGAATTTCAGAACAGCAACCGCTCGTTTCCATTCCTATTCCTATCACTAAAACGAGAAATATTTATATCTACTAACCTTTATATTTAAAGACGCAGCTTTTATTCTCAGTTTGTCCTTAAAAGTACTTAGTTATTAAAATCTATTTTTGATATTGAATATTGATGGAAGTTAAATTTGCTTGTCTGTTTACTTATAACGACTTATATCCACTCTGTACCATCAACAATAAACCTGCCAATCATAAACGTATAGATCATTAGCCCCAGTAATTTCATATCGATTTACGATGGCGTCTGTCGTAATGTAAGTTTTATTTGTAGATAGTATTTTACCTATATTTGCTTAAAGTTACAGATAAGTTAAAACTTTAACCTATAATATTTGAGGTAGCTGATATGTATTATTAGAAAAGAAAACGGACTGAGGCCGGTCGTGGCGCAGCGGCACGAGGTGTGACTGCAAAACCGACTGGTTGTGGGTTCCATCCCTACTCGAGGAGATGAAATATTTACTTAAATATATATTTCCATTTCTCGCTCTGGTGTCGAGGTTAAGCGCGGCGTTGAATTCTGCCACTCAACACGCAATGCCTCCAGAATTCTGCAGAAAGTGGGGAACGGAGTGTCTTAACACTAGGTTCCCTCTGCCTACCCTGCTGTGTGCGGGATATAGCGTGAAGCGAATTTTTTTTTTAATTTAATTTTTTAAAATAGTCTCATCTATCGTGGGTTCCGTACCAATAACATGAAATAGGTTAAAAGGAACGTGACTTATACCAAATGACAAATTTAAGTTTGCGTTTTGAAACGAATGTTTTATATGAAAAAAAACTACAAACAAGTTATAATAGTATACTCGCACTTTACAGATGTTTTTGAATAATATTGCTATCTAAAGACAAAAGTGTATAAACGGAACACGCGATGGTCGTCGACGAATATAATGCCATTTATAAATTTACAATGCAAATGTTTGTATGTCCATTTGTAGCTTACACTGTCCAATGTGTTTTTATATTTGAACTTTTCTTATAGACCTATTATTTTTTTGTGTGTTTTACGGAGTAGGTAGAGATAACACCATAGGTAGAGAACTACTTAGGTCTCTCTACTTCATTAGTGAGAAAGAGAATAGATTTCCAGTAGATGTTATATGTATATCAAAAATATATATAAATCGGTTATATCAGAGCTTATTTTCACTTTTCTAATTTTATGCCTAAATAGTATTGATGAGGCTATGAAAGAGTTGGGGCAAGTTAGATAATATAACATTGCTAAGTTTTTACATTGATTTGATGTAGAAAAAAAATATGAAGAAGTAGAGAATTTATTTAGCTTTAAACATATACTATGTTTGTAAAAAGCAGAGTTAAAAAAATAAATAAACAGAAAATATTTATTTTAATATATAAAAAAAAGTAGGAACAGCGTGTTAGTATTAGACTGGTTCGATAAAACTGCGCCAGTGATAATATTATGAATTTCTTTGAGTAGTTCAACATTAACCACAAAAAATATAGAAAATTTTCGAGAAAATCTTTTCCGATTGAGAATGTTACAATCACAATATGTAAGTATTCGAAAAATATATTACATAAATTTCTATGTCTTCTAAAAACATGCATGATGCAGTGTTATTCAATGGCGACTCGGAGAAAACTGGCCTTGCCAGGCAATGGGTAGCAACGTCGCAGTATGATTTTTTGCAATACATTGAACTCCCATATACTTTAAATGTCAATATTTTTTTCTAAATGTTCTTCAAAATATGTTAAAGGCCGTCGTGGCGCAGAGGTACAAACGTGTCGCTGTAATGCCACGGTTGTAGGTTCGATTCTGATTCAGGAGAGCGTTGATTTCTGTCACTGGAGTTGTGAGTTAATTTATTTCACGTTCCGGCAAAAAATAAGAACATATTCTGCCCGGCTTTTAGTTCCAGCTGTGCCAAATTTACTTTTACTTATTCCCTTGTCATGCAAATATGTTGCATTTTTGTATTCTGTTGCTTTCCTTTTTTTAGCGTCCTTTCCTTTTTTCTGGATATTGTCTTTTTTGTGTCATAAATAGATTCGTACTTATAGATTCGTCAAATGCGTCTGTTTTCCCGTATGCGGTCTTTATAAATAGATCTTTAAAAAATATATTGAGATACCTAAAACTTTGTAAAAATGTATTCTGGTAGTAGTATTAAAGTGGTAAATTATAGTAATCTTGCTCTCGTTAAATTATAAATAAGAGAAATACTTATTTAGAAAACTTAACCCTAAATGTGGTATAACACTTTAAAAATGTTTGAAAATATAAATAAGAGATTAAAAAAAGCTCTTAGTGAAAAGTTAAAACGAAAATTCATTTTACGAAATATAGCCAGCAATTTTCGAAATATAATACGTTTTCGAAAAAAACAATAAAAACTCCTTTGTTCACTATGAAAAATCAATTTATTTTTGGCTGACGAAAAATTATAGCGGTATTTTTTTCAGGTAGTCAACGTATCGAGTTGACTGGCCCTATTTATTGCAAAAGACATAACATTATTTTATTCTGTGTTTTTTTTTATTGTATAACGGTAACGAGGTTAAGTTACATTATAGTCATTATTCTGTTAAATATACCTACAAAAAAACACTATACTTTTAATTTTCACTTTGTACTATGTAGTAATAAAATAAAAAAAAAAATGAAGATATTCTGTTTGAAAATGAAGTTCAAGTGAATATTATTGATAAATAAAATTAATATTAAATCAGCTTCACGCTGTATCTTGCATACATCAGGGTAGGCAGAGGGAACCTAGTGTTAAGACACTACATTCCCCACTTTCTGCCGAATTCTGGAGGCATTGCGTGTTGGGTGGCAGAACTCAACGCCGCGCTTAACCTCAGCACCAGAGCGAAGAAATGGAAATATAAATGTAAGTAAATATTTCATCTCCTCGAGTGGGGATAGAACCCACAACCAGTCGGTTTTACAGTCACACCTCGTGCCGCTGCGTCACAACTGTATATATATATATATATATATATATATATATATATATATATATATATATATATATATATATATATATATATATATATATATGAGGCCGGTCGTGGCGCAGCGGCACGAGGTGTGACTGCAAAACCGACTGGTTGTGGGTTCGATCCCCACTCGAGGAGATGAAATATTTACTTAAATTTATATTTCCATTTCTTCGCTCTGGTGTCGAGGTTAAGCGCGGCGTTGAGTTCTGCCACTCAACACGCAATGCCTCCAGAATTCGGCAGAAAGTGGGGAACGGAGTGTCTTAACACTAGGTTCCCTCTGCCTACCCTGCTGTGTGCGGGATACAGCGTGAAGCTAATTTTTTTAATATATATATATATATATATATATATATATTATACGTTCGTTCAGTTCAACTGCCGCATTATTAACCTAACTCCCAAAAGATACCATGAAATATTGTGGAATAAAACGAAGAAATGAGCACACCTTTTAAAATATAAAGAAATATTAAAACAAAATAAAAAATATAATATTGATTTTGCTAAAAGCGGAAAATTGAAAAACCATTTAGTTTTGTTTAATGCACGTATATGTACACACGCATACATTTATTTATATAGAGTAAACCTGTTTCTTTATTTAACCCCTTTACCTTTAACATTAACATTTTCATATATAATCTTAAAATATTTTAAATTAAATGACAAATTAAATTAAATTGAGGATTATGTATTAAGCATGGTATTAAGACGAAAAAAGACATCTAACAAGATAAATGGTGCTGTAATCCTCATCAATTTTATTTCAAGAGTTCTTATACATTTTATAGAATAGAAAGCGGTGCAGACGCAAAGTGGGATGGATGTGTGAGGGGAGATTAGTATCACAATAGCTTTTGTGAGACACCAGTAACATGTATTAAATGTTACATATATAATATTGCTGATTTTGCTTTGGAATATTATTTATATAGGTACATATTACAATTAATATTCAGTAATTCAGAGGTCAGTCGAAGCGCAGGGGTACAAGTGTGTGACTTTAATTCGACAGGTTGTGGGTTCGATTTGTACTCGAAGAAATAATATGTCTAATACTTCTATTTCCTCGCTCTGGTAACAAGGCAAGCGCGGCGTTAAGTGCCGCCACTCAACACTCAATGCCTCCATAATTCGGCGGAAAGTGAAGAGTGGAGTGTATTAACACTAGGCTCCGTCTGCTTACCCTCTAAAATATGGGAACAGAGTGAAGTGTGAAAAAATAATATATATACCTATGCCTAATAAATATAAACATACCAAAATTGTGAAAGGTTACTTAAGTTCATTATTATTAAAGTTTCAGGTTATTTAATAGATTATTATGTTACAGTAGTTAAACATAATTGACTTATTTTTGTTGATGGCTTCCAAAATTTAGTTATCAAAATAGAAAGATTTATTGATCACATAAATAATTGTTTTTGGTAAAATCACATCTAACCCTTAGCTTGCAATTATTCATATTTATTATATAAATAGTTTGGAAAGTATTATGAATATTAAGTATAAGAATGTAGTCCAAAGCATGAAAATTATATTTAAAGTATTTTATTTAAAACTAGAAGTTAATTTCCGGCGTTGAGTTCTGTCACTCAACACGCAATGCCTCCAGAACTCGGTGGAAAGTGGGGTACAGTGTGTCTTAACTCCAGGTTCCCTCTGTCTACCCTGCTGTGTGCGGAATATAAAATCAGCGTTAAGCTGATTTTATTTTTTCGTCATGAATTTTATTTGAAAACGCTCCTATTATGTTAATTAAATCTAGGTCGCATATAACAGCCATGAATGTATGAGCGTAGTTCATAGTAAACCAGATGAGCCTTGTTTTATAATCCAAATTTATATAATACATACTATGTATACAGATACACGAACTAACTATATTTAAACTGCTTCTAATCAATTGATATTAGTTTATTGATTTTCTAGGGAAACGGACGTAATAAAGGAACTTTTGCTTTAACTATAAAGTTATACCACACGGGAGCCATTGATATAACTTTAATCTAATATATCAAAACAGAATATATCATTTATACATAGACGATTATTAATAATATAATAATAATCCAAAGCAATTAAAATCACAACTTCAATCGATTCTTATCTAAGTGGCAACTAAGTTTAGCCGTTTCTGTTTCGGGCGTAGCAAAAGCTACGTGTGCAGTCGCTACGATACAAGTGTATCAGCGTTCGGCTTCACTTCCGGCCGCGTGGCCGAGTTTCGAGGCGAGCGGAAGATATCTCTGGGGAAGCCAGTGTGTTGTCATATATACAGATATATTAGTCCCATCAATAATCCTGGGCAAATACACATTCAATAAAATTGAATTCTGGAATATCAGAAAGTTCTAATATGAAGTAAATCGTATTAGTTTAAGTTTGTTTTAGGTATTTGTAAGTGTTATTATGTATATTTGTTTTTGTGAATGTTATTGTTATTGGTTAAGTATTAATGTTTGACATTTTAAGAAGTAAATAGTTAAGTTCTTATGCTTTAAATGTATTCTTACTCAAATTTTCATAATGTTTTAGAAAAAAGGAAATATTTAACGCAAAAGAGTTTAAAGTTTTGATCGGTCTATAGCCAGATTTAGATTATTCTTATGTCAATCGATACTTTCTAAGCATGCGATTGACTATATTCACTGACGACATCACAATAATCCAAATTCACCACAGCGACAATCACACGCTATAGTATCAATTTCTACGTTTCATATTCTCTTTTTCATTTCATTTCATAACATAAAGATTTTCACTGATTCTAGCATCGGACTGTTTAAGTTTTTTACTTTATAATCTCTATATCTTGATTAGATAAAGAGAAAAGAATCTAGATGTATCGGTTCTCTACTTTCCGTTACACACTCTGACAAGCAATAGTAAAATAGATGCATTTTATAATAATATTAATTAAATTCAAAAGTATTTGAATTTGAGGTTAAGAAATAATCACGAACTTTTAGATATAAAATGTTCTGGAAACAATTTGAGACTTATATTACATTGATTTAGGTACTTATATAATATTGAAATTTGAAAGCATAACCGAAACCCGGTGAGATTTAATCAAATGTGATAAGAAAATTGGGTGTACCTTTTATTGGGTAAAATTCAATTTTGTTTTTAGGATGGTAATTTGGAGCTTATATTCGCTTTTATTATACTCAAACATATATTCCTGGTGATATTATAAAGTATATGATAATAGTACTATATAGTATAAGCGGCCATCTTGGCGTAGGGGAATAAGGTTCTGGATGTGATCCCTATTCGACAAAATAAATTACCTTCAATTCTCTGCCTTGACAAGATAAAAGACTTATCATTACGTATCGAGTGACTGCCGCCACTCAATGTCAGGAAAACGGAGAGCCTGCTGTATAAGGTATACAGGCAGAATGAAGCTGAAAAAAAAGAATTATAAGATATTGCTGTGTAAGGCAAAAAACACCAATAATACGTTTAGATTTAGTCTGAAGAAGTATTATTGTCGTCTTGACAAATTTGTTTATGACCCTCCTTACAACTTTTATGGCGCTACGTAGTTCACTATAATTCTTGGTAACGACACTGTCATCCGATTCTATTACTTGTTTGCGACATTTAATATATTTGATTTTTACTTATAAAATGTTGTATATTATTTTGATTCTATTTTAATTTATTTGTTATGTATATAAAAATAATAGTATCAATGTAATATTTTAAATATAAGTTATATCACAGTTCCATAAATTAACAAGAAATAAAAAGATAAAACAGCTTGATGTCTGCCTACTCTCCGTACCTGTCTCGCAAAGTGATGGGTGATACGGAGTAACTCTACGTAATCTCGTGAGAAATGGTCTTGACAGATGGACATATAGACAATCAATTGATCTTCTACGGGATTCCCTTTTTCTTTTTAGGTACAGAACCCTAAAAATGAATTCCAGAATATTTAATAATACTGTGTCAATATTTACACAAAATATTTCCCGAGCGTTCAATTTTGACAAACTATACCCTAAATTATAATAACTACATCTAGAACAATTTACTTATTTAAACCCTACATATCCATAAAAAATAGTTATAGAAGGCGATTTTTGACTATTTATTTTTCAATGGCAAAAAATTTTTCAACAGCTTTTAGTTTACTAAAAAAAAGTGCAGTGGCAAATTTTATAGTTCATTTTAAATGTATTGCGGCAATATTTTACTCTCGAAGGTGGACTGTGCCAACATGGTGCCGCACGCTGCGTTATATCTACAATTTCAGATATCAAAATTGGTGCAAGTTTTCATAAAGCTTTCCAAGTGAAGTTTTTGATAATATATAAAATATTACGGTAATATAAATATTTTTATAAGCATATAAAAATTATTTATTGTCTTTTTTAATTACGTTTATTTAATATAAAGTTATTAGAAAAATTAAGCTACAGGCGAAAATAAATTATTTATAAATGTTATAATTAAGATATAAAAATATTATAAAGTGTTATTATGACAGAGGAGATAATTAAATCCTTTTATAAATTCATTTTATCTAAAAAAAATGTACAGCGAGCACCAACCCGGCCGTGTAACATGAAAAATCAATATCAATTAAAGTTTAAGGCGATTTAGTTTCCACTGAGGTAATATTTCTACGACTCTAGTAGTACTCTAGTAGGTATATTTTTGCATTTAGAACTGAATTTAAGTTTATGACAAATGCTTAAATAAACAAATACTTTTTAGTTGTAAGTTTTATATATTTTAAGGATATTATATATTAATATAAATATCATCCACACCACCTGGATACGTGGTACTCCACTACTATGTGGTTTGGCGGCACCTTTCCGCGGCAGTGTTTCCAGGTCTATATGACATGGGTACTTTAAAAAAGCGCGTCTATCTCAACCTAAAAAGCCGGCAACGCAAAATAAAAACCTATCCCATTGATCGTGATTTAGGTAGGCTTATTGTTATATATTGTTTGACAATAAATATTTTAATTCTTAACATTCACAAAAATGTGCACATTGTTGTTTCTGGAGTAGATTTTGCGAGTAAAAGCAAACAAATCACGAAAGATTTAGACTACGATTTTTAAAGTGTATTACAGTATATTGTAATATACTTAATAAATAATAATAATATCTATAGAGTACCAATACTAAAATAACTAACTAAATTTTGTCTAAATACACTTAAATAATATTAAATAAATATTTATAATATAATAATGCCTTTCGGGCAGCTAATACTAATATAAAAATATGTAATTGATATTGACTTTCGTTTGAAGTAAAAAATATTCTGCCGCAGTTTTAAAGCATCAAGCGGTATTTCCCCGGTTCCGAGCTCGACACTTTTACAGAGAATAAAAGAAACAATCAGCATGTGTCACACACAAGCTCCCACACATCGCTTATGAACCTTCAACTTTGCGCTCGTATTTTAATTTCAACAAAAGTGTAAAGCACTTTCTCCTTTATACAAAATGAAGCTTAGATAAAGTGTTGTTTTTAATACATTAGTATAATAACGAAATAATATTCGTACTTCGTAACATTAACAAATTAGAAAAAGAATAGGCTAAGTACGAGTCGGACTCGTCTACCGAAGGTTCCGTATAAGTTACAGAATTGTTCTGCGGAAAGTACAACTTTTAAAAGTATTAGAATTTTAAAATTAGTGTGAATTCATATTTCGATTGTAATAAACTTGAATTATGAGATTGTAATTGTGTTTTTGTGTAATATGTACATTGAAATATCCATTATTTGGATTTTTTTTATTTGTACCGTAAGTTTCCACTTTTTGCCAAATTTCATAATTGTAGGTCAACAGGAAATTCCCTATATTTTTTGATTAAGCGGCAAAGAAAGTGGACAAATTTAAATATACGATTGTATGCAATTAATTACAAACATAAGTTTGTAATGGTTTCCTTATATGAAACTGCTATAAATGTTCACTTTTCTGATTTTTCTCTTTATTTGTATTATGTGTTCTTACTTCGTGCCACGTGTTGTCGTAGAGCCCACGAAAAGTATCCTATAGGTTTTGATTATGCCACGAATTCCATACAAAATTCAGCAAAAACGATGCCTAGATGCTCGTATCTTTTGATTGGGTTTCAGTAGAAACTTGACTTTTTTGACTTTTGAGGTACGGATACTTCAAAGGACCGTACATCTGAATATTTCATATTAATTTTAAGTTGATAACTCTACGTGATCTCGTGAGAAATAAGATCATTTCTTCAGACAGATGGACAGACGCGACGGACAATCACTTGATTTTACACGGGGTTCCGGTTTTTTCTTTTCAGGTACGGAACTCTAAAAATGAAATCCAGAATATTTAGTAATACTGTGTCAATACTTACAGAGAATATTTCACGAGCGTTCATTTTGTCAATAATAAGCCCTAAATTGTAATGAAGTGGTTTTTAAAAGCACATTAAAATGATTTTTTGTTTTTATACTTTACATTCGATTAGTGTACCATTATCAGAAAAATATTAGTAAAACATTCATAGAAGTCAAATCAATCGTAGAAAACAAATCTCATTTAAATTATAATTAAACAGACGCCGAGAACCGTGAGTCGTACTTAATATTTATTATTATTTTTAGAGTAAGCATCAAAGCCGATTTATAAAAAATACGTCAAGACAAAAGATAACCAGTTTTCATTGAATAATTATATTATTAGAATTATTTTATTGTTATCCCAACTCGACTTAAATATTATACTGTACTAAAACACCTTAGGAACAAGAATGATCGACAGCTTATTTAAACGACAATAAATTTTTTATATTTTAAATACACATTTGATTACTTCCGGTTTAATTGATTTTAATTTGACAAGTTAATATTAGTCAAATAAGTGACAATCAAACCAATGCGAAGAAAATCATTTATATTTCAAATAATAATTTATGAGCAATCACTGTATAATTCTGCAGTAAAATAATGAATCACAACAGTACTATAAAAGTTTATGTAGTAAAAGAAAATTTGACATTCTTTTGGGCTTCCGCAAAAATATTCGTCACAAAAAGGAAAATAACAACACATTTACATTTTGAGGTCATAAAAAGTGTACTTTTAATAAAAACAAGTGTTTATTAGAACTGAGACCAAGTTGGTTTGTTTGCCCTATTAATTTTGAATCCCTTTATAGTGTCGAAAAACGTGTTTTTTGCTATATAAACGGCTATATCTTTTTGTAAAGTAAATGTTGAAATAAATTTTTTTAGGAAATCATTGGGCCGTAGATTTATGGTTTAAGGTATGTGGTTTGAATTTCAACTCTATATCTTCAAGCGTTCTTGAGATAAAGGCTCTTGACAGACAGACGGACAATAAAGCGATCTTATAAAGGTTCCTTTTTTCCTTAAAAGTTTTGGGGCTACCCCAAAACTAACCTTAAAAACTACAAATAACCCAATATTGTAATGCAAATATTAAATTATCTGAAACTATAAAACAAAACCTTTTGAAAAGGTTGTATGATGTGTTTCAATTTATACAACCTGAAGAGGTTAATAATTTTCAAAGTTTTAAAATAATTTATTTACGATTAAATTATTAGTTAATACCTAATGACAATACATTATACAAGAATGTATAATTATTAATTCTTATAAAGCTTTAGAAACATGTAGAACTAAATATATAACATAACATTTTAGGCATTACTTATTGGCTCCAATAAATATTTATTTCACGTTCTCACCATTCTTGACTTATACCATTCACACGAACTGTAAGGTTCAAATATTTTATGAATAACCGAACCAACCAATTACGGAATAATTGAAATATTTCGATATATAAAGGCCTAACAGTACTAAGTACTTGTGCTCGTACTAATATCGATCAACATTCTGTACTTAAGCGGGTAAAAATTCTCAAAGGTAATATAAAAATCTTTCAATCGCTTGGACGAAGTTGGCGGAGGTAGGCTTATTTTCGTTTATTATATTAATTTATATTCAAACCACGTTTTGTGAGCCTTTTATATTTTTGTTATGATGTGAATTGTTATGATGTCTTAGCTTAATGTGTGTCCTTCCAGAATTCGGCGGAAAGTGGAGAACGGAAGTGTCTTAACACTAGCTTCCCAGGTTCCCTTTGTCTTATGCATACTTATGTAATATAAAAGTTACTTATAAGCCATTAATGTGAGCTGGACTTTTTATTTTCTTAAAGTGATAAAACTTTTTGTAGTCCGTGCCCACCCCAGAAATGTTACTAGCATAATAAAATATTCTGAAAGATAAAAAAAACCTTTATGAGCCCAGATTTGTCCGAAGCTAAAGTCCTAGGTTCCCTTGGAAAATATTTTCAGATACATCCATGAGTGCGCTACCAAAATATAGTGATATTTTTTCAGTGCAGCTAGTTCTTATTTATATAATAAACACATGAATATTCTTCCATAATGGTTTTTAACTACCTTGATAGAGACCGAAATGACCGTAGAACATTATTACCAAATATGTTAGTAAAAAAAAGTGAATGGAAAGGAAAATTTATCTATTATCTCCGTTCGCATTTCATATAGAATTTTTAAATAAATATTTATAAAATAATTTCATCATCCAAATAGATTAAGTATAGTATTTATAGTATTTTCATTTTCACTGTACACACGACGATTCTACTTTGATTAGAAAAATGGGCATGTTGTTCGATCGTGTCATCCAACACGAAATGATTCTTACATGCGGGTATGTATGTAGAATTATTATTTAAGATATTATAATAACAAACTTCTTTTTTTTAATATTTTCCATAAAAACTACGTAGCAAAGCTTACAAGGCGTTGTTTGTACAGATCCTGTCAAATATCATGTTACTTAGTACTCGCCCACACCCTATTCATGATTATACATACTATAAAAATGTCATTTCATGTAATTGCTTCTATCTGTTTTCGTGCTAAAGCTATATATATGCTAAGGCCCCTGTAATTTCCATTTATAGATAGATTTTAAAAATGTAATATTTATTAATATGTCATAGTAGGCTCAATATTTTTGGCTCGAGTTAAAATATTAACGCGGAACTATGCTAGTCTTCATAAGCGCCACTAATTATCTAAATTTAAATTCGTTATATAAAATGTCATTGCTTTAGCATCACGCTGTATCCCGCATGTAGTCTCTGTTTCTGAATTTCCGCGGAATTCTGGAGGCATTGCGTGTTGAGTGGCGGAACTTCACGCCGCTTTTAGCCTAATATCATCGCGTTAGCAGTAAAATAATTCACTTTGAAATTTACACGCAAACGAACGACAAAAACTAATCTACATAATCCTAATGCTGAGGAGCAGTAAACTGTCCTTGTTCTATTTCTTGCTTTTTTTTATTAAAAATATAAAAAACAAATGCTTAAGCCTAATATTAATAAAATTAAAAATAATTTATGCGGAACATTTGGGCCTTTTACGGCGCGGTTAGCAGTTTATACGGATTTCTATGCAAATGAATCTCTCGCGAGGATTGGTCAGAGAGTAGGCCTCGTGTTTGCATATTGTATAAAACCGCAAAATCATAAAGCAACTGCAATGCGGCGAAAACAAGGTACATTTTAAGTGTTCCAAATTGTTGCTAAACACCGCGTCGCACTGTTTATAATTCAAAGCATATATCTAGATTTATAATTAGGTTCACGCTGTATCCCGCACACAGCGGGGTAGGCAGAGGAAACCTAGAGTTTAGACACTATATTCCACATTTTTCGCGAAATTCTGAAGACATTGCGTGTTGAGTGACGGAACCCAACGCTGCGCTTCGCCTTTACACTAGAAGAAATAAAAATATGAAATATTTCATTTCCTCAAGTGGAAATCGAACTCACAACCAGTCGTGCCCTTGCGCCAGGACCGGCCTCATAATATATTATACCAAGATTTATGTTTAATAAATAGTTTCCGCTCAAATTGGTTCCGCTCAATTTACGTACATATCTATTATGAAAAATGACTTAACTCTACCATACTATTTCACTTAATGACGATAGTATACGCTTTGCCGTGTGACTAATTCAGCTTATTTGAAGGTCCATGGCCTACTTACGTCTATTAACTCCCAACTGTTTAATTGGTAACACGGTCGCCAGGTGTACTTGAAGCGACTTTGCCTTTTGGTATTTTGCAATTGTACGGTCTAATAACATTTTGAGTATCGTCTTTGAAACATTTTGTAATTTATTTGAAGGTTTACTTTAAAAATTAAATTTAATAAAAAATGTAGGTATTTTTTATTAAAATATACAGCAAAAGGGTAATAGAAACGAGATCGCATATAATAGATATCTAAATTTAGTAGCTTCACGCTGCATCCAGCACACAGCACGGTAGGCAGAGGGAACATAGTGCTAACGGAACTTGGGAACCTAGTGTTAAGACACTCCATTCCGCACTTGCCGCCGATTTTTTCGAGGCATTGCGATTGCATTGCGTTGAATAGCGAACTCAACACCGGGCTGTCTCACTTATACTAATAACTTAAGTAACTAAATATAGCTAAAAATAGATAAATCATAAATCAGCTTCACGCTGTATCCCACACACAGTAGGGTAGGCAGAGGGAACCTAGTGTTAACACACTCCGTTCCCCACTTCCTGCCGAATTCTAGAGGCATTGCGTGTTGAGTGGCAAAACTAAACGCCGCGCTTTGCCTCGACACCAGAGCGAAGAAATGGAAATGTAAATTTAAAATATTTCATCTCCTCGAGTGGGTATGGCACCCGTCGGTTTTACAGTCACATTTTGTGCCGCTCACCACGACTGGCCTCTAAATAATGTCTCTATAGCTAAAAATATAGCTTATAATTATTTTTCTTTAAAGTGTGACATTTTCCAGTCAATGGCAAGCACGATATGCTATACGGTGTTGCGTTGATTCTACGTTGTTTGATACATTATTTATAGTTCGTAGCAACACACCGTGAAAAGCTCGTAGTACGTAGCGCATATCGAAAGCACTTTTATATGCACTCCTCTACGTACGTATTGACAAAAACTTTACGGTTTGTATTGGAAATAGCTATTGGAATTAGAATGAATATGTATATTTTTTTATATATTTTGTATATTGTACAAAAATTGATTTTTTTTATAAAAAAATTTGTAAAGTGCGATTTCGACACGCCTATCTAAGCTTTCGTATCAATTTTAGGATTGTATCTTAACGAGAAGTACAATTTATAAAAGTTTACAAATTTAAGTTTTGCGAGCCTTTGTACTTATTTCATATGATATGAACTATAAATATACATTTTTTATATATTTTTTTTCTATTAAATGACAAAAAAAATACTTTTGTTGGATTTATTTGTACTGAAAGATCTCACTTCGTGCCAAATTTCATAACTGTAAGTCCACAGGGAGTATCCTACAGATATTGGTTACGTGGTGAATTACATACAAAATTCAGTAAAAATTATGTATAAATGCTTGTATATTTTGATTGCATTGATTTAGAAGCTTGTTTTTTTATGTGCTTCAAGAGTCTTTAGACCAAAATATTTGTTATTAATTACAGCTTGATACCACCACGCGATCTCAAGATAAATGGTCTTGACAGATGGACAGACGAACAAAAAATTTTATAAAACGGATCCGTTTTCTCCTTTTGAAGTACGAAAAGTAAATTTTACTTTAATACAAATATCACGAACCTTTTTTTATTTTATAAAGTATCTGCCATATTTTTTTTCCTATTTGCGTGCTTGGCAAGGGACTCAATTGAAATATCACTCCACTTTCAAATTGTGCGTGGGTGGCGCATTTCAACGCTATAGTTTAACTAAATAGTAGTTATATACGTATACGTTTTATATATCATCATTCGAAAGTGACCTGGACCTACATTTGAATATATATATATTTTCCGAATTCATAGAAATCTAAAAGCTTGAAATAAAAAAAAATCTAAAATCATCTTCACGCTGTATCCCGCACACAGCAGGGTAGGCAAAGGGAACCTAATGTTAAGAAATTGCGTATTCACTTTCCGCCGAGTTCTGGAGGCATTGCGAGTTGATTGGCCAAATTTAACGCCGCGCTTTACCAAAATTTGTAAATAAATATTTTATCTCTTTGAGTGAGGATCGAACCCACAACCAGTCGATTTTACAGCCACACATTGTGCCCCAACTGTAAGTAATAGTATCAATAAAAAGAAATAAAATTCCCATTAACACCCGATCTGAGATCGGGGTTGAAGGGTCGTTTATCTTATTAATCAGTTTTTCAAGTACGTACTTAGAGAAGTTTTATCGTTCGCAATCCATACCTACATCTCTATTTATATGTTTATTTTAAAAAGTAAAAAATAGTAAAGCCAGTCGTGGGACTGTAAACGCGACAGGATGTGGGTTTGATTTTCACTTGAAGAAAATATTTAATATTCTTATTTCCTTCCTAAAGCGCGGCGCTAAGTTCACTCAGAACATAAGCCTCCAGAATTTGGCGGAAAGAGGGAAACACTAGGTTCCCAGGTTCGCTGTGATTATCCTGCTATCTGCGGAACTTAGTGTAAAGCTTTTTGATTTTTTTTTACAGTTATATTCGCCATTTTTCCTTTTTGAGACATCAAATGCAGAGTCCAACACCACCAATTTTTAAAAAAAATTATTATAATACTAAAAAGGCATTATACTAATAATTAAAAAAAAAATTGTCAAATGTTACTTACTACTTATATATTGTTATAGGTGGTTTCCATTACGCTTAGAATAGATATGAGTTAGTACATTCAAATAGTATGTATTTAATCTGTATTTTACGTAGTAACTATTGTTATTTTACGTATCATATACTTCCAGCTTCACAATCAGCCCCGTTTGCAGTCACACTTTGTGCCACTGCGCCATGACTGGCCTCACTTCTCCTCTGGCCTCACTCAAAAACAAAAGCCACTATATGCAAATATTCATCAGAAGTATATTTTGCACTTTAATTAATGAACAGAATGACAGTATTGGTATGCCATTATAATGTTATAGTGTATGTTATATTTAATATGACCTAATTTTCATATTGTTGAGAAGATCATTTGCATAATCGATATTTCAATTTTCAAATATGAAATATACAATTGAGGCCAGTGGTGGCGCAGGGGCACATAATGTGACTGTAAATCGACTGGTTGTGGGTTCGATCCCCACTCGAGGAGATGAAATATTTGCTTAAATTGATATTTCCATTTCTTAGCTCTGGTGTCGAGGCAAAGCGCGGCGTTGAGTTCTGCCACTCAACACGCAATGCCTCCAGAATTCGGCAGAAAGTGGGGAACGGAGTGTCTTAACACTAGGTTCCCTCTGCCTACCCTGCGGTGTGCGGGATACAGCGTGAAGCTGATTTTATTTAAATATACAATATAAACACTTATGTTTTGCATAGATAGAAATAAGTGGATAAAATAAAATAAATCGATTTCTTTATTTATAATTTTTTTTTTTCTAAAAATAAATAATATTCTATAGTAATAAGCTTATCAATATAATAACTAATAATAAATATAACTAATGAAGCAGTCGTGGCGCAGGAGGAGCATAAGCGTGTGACCGTAAACGCGACTGTTTTACAGTGATGGTGGTTGTGGGTTCGATCCTCATTCGAGGAAATGGAATATTTATTTAAATTTATATTTTCATTTCCTCGCTCTTGTGTAGAAGCAAAGATCAGCGTTGAATTTCATCACTCAACACGCAATGCCTCCAGAATTCGGTGGAAAATATAGAACCGAGTGTTTTAACTCTACGTTCTTACTGCCTATTCTGTCTGTGTGCGGGATACAGCGTGAAGCTGAATTAATAATTTAATAATTAAATATTTTGTTACTATCATTGAGAGTTCATCTCAATGATAATAACATTTCAAATAGCTGTTAGTACAGCTATGTGCTAATATTAGGTTTGTAATATTCAGAGTGCTTGCGGTTAAATCAAGTGAATCCCTTTATTGGTAGGCGATATTAACTAACGTAGTAAACGTTTATCTATGGTAACTTGTACCCAAATAAATAGCTATGTACAAGCTCGTAACTGGCTATTATCATTATTCTATTGACTGATAACAGTATATCATTTTATATAACATATTTTATTAAACACATTTTAGAAAACGTATAAAAACTTTAACGTAATGGGATTTGAACCCGTGGCTCTTAGAAACCGTCCAAAGAGGCACGAAATCCTGCGCTACGTTAAATTTTTTATATTTTTCTTAAAAATATTTCTCTTTCCTAAGTGTGAATTAACACTTTAGAAATTATATTAAATCATTTAAATTATAATATTTATAATTACCTTGCACAGGATAGAACTTACTATACGTATTACCTCATTGCTGAATATCGTGTAAATATAATAAATAGCAGGAATAAATCTTTACATGAATAAAACTAGAGTATATGAGTGAAATTGAGCCGCTTTCATGTAGGAATTTATAAAAATGTTGGCAGAAAATATATTAGAAAAAGGTTTCCACGTGATTACTTAAATTCCATATTGGCTTTGTGCGTTACAGAAAGGAAAAAGCATTCTTTATTATATAAAAGTAAAGTAATATTTTTCATCAAGTTCATAATAACCGCTCCAGGCATCCACTTATAAGTAATTTTATTTTTCATAAAATTCATTCGTTTCTATTTACCAGAACATTTTATTTTTACAATTCTCTTATCTTATGAAGTAATGATGGAAATACTTATGTATTTAATTTTTAGGATAAATTTTATAAAATATGTAGAATACACAAGCCTATATTATATACAATTTAAATAGCGAAATTTACGAATAAAAATGTATTTTTTTATATAATTTGATAAGAGCTTTATTGTGGAATAAAAAATATCATGTGAGTTAAAAAAAAGTACCGTAATTTTATGTTATTTTATTTATTTTGTTAGGCATGACTTGGGCAGACATCGCATCCACGTGTATTGTAATGTACCATAGATAAAAAAAATTAGACATGAAAACTTTAAACCGCTTTTATATTATGTTATAATTTGTAAATAAATTTAAACAATTCGTAAAAATAAAAAATCTAAGTTTTAAAAGATTTTTTTTTATCTCCACGCTGTATTTTGCTCATGGCAGGGTAGGCAGAAGGAACCAGGGAACCTAATGTTAACACTCCATTTCACGTTAACACTTTCCCGTGATCGTTCGCATTCTTGAGGCATTGCGTGTCGAATGGCGGAATTCAACGCCGCGTTTTGCCTCGTTAATAGAGCGAGAAAATGAAAATATTCATTATTTCACTTCCTCGAGTGGGAATCAAACCCACAACCTGTCACACGTCTGACCTCAATATAGATTTTATTTATATACTGAAAGAAAACTTAAGACAATAACTACAGCGTATTATACAAAAGATGTTTTTTACAGGCGGAATGTGGGGCGCGGTAGCGGTAGGCGTGAAGCGATGATCGGCTACATGGGCCGGCCGCGCGCTCACCATGCGCCAGCAGTCGACCGACGTAAGATACCTTTTATCTCTTTTCATTTTAAGTAACAGCTTAGGATTTATAAAGATATCAAAATGTTTATACAAATACTTACAGTAACTAACAAATATCTAATATTATATAATATTCATATTTATAACAGGTATTTCTATATTTGAATTCATTATTGTTCCTTTTTTACATGTACAGTATAGTAGCAGTGATAACTTAATGCTAGTGGTATTACCATGGGTCGCGAAAGTAGAGGTTTTGTTCAAATTTCCACGAAACTAAATGATCTCTCGCAAGTCTCTCTGAAATTGCGAAGATTATAACAAATTTAATAAAACCTAATTTTATAAAAACAAATTTTATAAAATATAAAACACAAAAAATATTATTGCATATATTATATTATAATAGTTTAGATTTTTTACAAAAATGTTACTAAACAATTACTTAAATAATTTTATGATCGATTCACATAAACAAATCATGTTTTTTGGCAAAACATGATATTTTTTTTTTTATTGAACAATGAAACCGAATTGTAAGAAGTGAATTTACGTTCTAACAATACGACACAGAAAATAAGCTTCATGTGTATCCCACACACAGCTGGGTAGGGAGAGAGAACCTAGTGTTAGGACACTGCGTTCCCCACTATTGGCCAGTTTTATCGAGGCATTTGGTGTTAAGTGGCAGAACTCAGCCGGGCTTTATTGCCTTTGTGCCAGAGGATATAAAAGAATTAGCTTCACGCTGTATCCCGCACACAGCAGGGTAGGCAGAGGGAACCTAGTGTTAAGACACTTCCGTTCCCCACTTTCTGCCGAATTCTGGAGGCATTGCGTGTTGAGTGGCAGAACTCAACGCCGCGCTTAACCTCGACACCAGAGCGAAGAAATGGAAATATAAATTTAAGTAAATATTTCATCTCCTCGAGTGGGGATCGAACCCACAACCAGTCGGTTTTGCAGTCACACCTCGTGCCGCTGCGCCACGACCGGCCTCAATAAAAGAAAATTGAAAATATTAAGAAATAATAATTCAATCCCTCGAATGGGGATTGAACCCACAACCTTCGCGTCACAGTCACACTTTTGTATCCCTGCGCCACGACAGAAAATAAAAGAGAACTGGAAAATGTACATTTACATGGCAATAATATTATTTATAAAAAAATATATATAAATAGCTAAATATTTCATTGAGACGTACTGGTAGAAATATCAAAAATAAGTAACTCACTTAAATATTAACAAATCTTGTGAAAGCAATCTCGTAATAAAAGTTTCGGCCATAATCCTTATGTTAACTCCAGTCGAGTTTTATGCAATATGCTTAGTATACTGCATCAAGGCTGATACTTTATTCATTTTCTAATCTTCCACTTCAGTTCGCTCCATTACATTCAGAAAAAAAGATTGCCAGCTCATTTAAAATATAGTGTCGATGACTCTGCGCTTTGATATAAACCAATGAATCTTTTGTTTGTTGAAACACTGTGAAATTAAATTTGTAATAAAAAATTTAAATCAGCTTCACGCTTTATCCCGCACACGGCAGAGTAGGCAGAGGGAAGCTAATGTTAAGACACTCTGTTCCCCACTTTCTGTCAAATTCTGGAGGCATTGCATGTTAAGTGGCAGAACTCAACGCCGCCCTTTGCCTCAAAACCAGACCGAAGAAATGGAAATTTAAAGTCACACATTGTGCCTCTGCGCCATGACTGGCTATAATGAAATTAAATTAAAATTTATTTATATATTCATTTTAATATCTCTCTTTTTTTTAATTATACTACAAAGATGTATAGTTATTTGCTAAAAGTAATTAAGTCATTATTAGAATATAACTTTATTTCATAAGTTAAAATAGAAAATTCCGTTTGCTTTGACCTAATAAAACTGGACCGATGGAATGTCGGTCAGCCACATTGGTTTCTACCTGTCAAAAGAATTTGTTAAGCCAGTATCGATTTCGTTATTTCCGTAAGAAAACAAAAGTAATGATATATTATAGTAATATATTAAAGTAAAATTATATATATATATATATATATATATATATATATATATATATATATATATATATATATATATATATATATATATATATATATATATATATATATATATATATATATATATATATATATATATATATATATATATATATATTTATTTATTTATTTATTTATGGTCGCGAGTTCGATTCACATACGGACGAATGACCGTAAACATTAAGTTTATTAACTTTAGAAGCCAGTCGTGGGGCAGGAGCACAAGGTTTGTGCATACATACACGAAGTCGTGGGCTCGATGCTCACTCGAGTAAATGAAATATTAAACATATTCATTTCATCGCTTTGGTGTCGAGGCAAAGCGCGGCGTTGAGTTCCGCCACTCAACATGTAGTGCTTCCAGAATTCAAGTCTTCTTCCAGAAGGAAGCGGAGTGTCTTAGCACTAGGCTCCCTTTGCCTACCCTGCTACATGCGGGAGACTGCATTTTGAACCTTGTACTAAGATACTCCGTTACCATTAAAACAGCTCCGTTTCCCACATTCCGTCGAATTTTTAAAACATTGCATGTGGAATATCAAATATAATACCCCCAAGTGGAAATCAAACTCTTAACCGTCTTGTCTACAGATTGTGTCCCTGTATTATGACAATGGCCTCAAGTAGTTTACAAATATAAATAAAAACTGAAAAATTCTGCGGATTTATTCTCGCAGACCTAGTAGTTTACAGCAATATAGTTTTAGATATTATATTTTCAATAGCATGAAAAAAGATATAAAACATCAATCATTGTAGTTGTAGTTCTATGCTGTAGTCATTGTGGCCATTGATTTTATGAAGTTCAATACAATATTGTTATAAGATACACTAAGGATGACGTTTGGTATTTTAAACAATTTCAAAAAAAGAAGATTCTCAGTTTGACCTGCGTGTACGTATGTTTGTTCGCGATTATTTGTTATTATTTGTCAGAATTGAGGCCAGTCGTGGCGCAGTGGCACAAAGTGTGACTGTAAAACTGACTGGTTGTGGGTCCGATCCCCACTGGAAGAGATGAAATATTTACTTAAATTTATATTTCCATTCCTTCGCTCCGAATCCGGCAGAAAGTGGGGAACGGAATGTCTTAACACTAGGTTCCCTCTGCCTACCCTGCTGTGTGCGGGATACAGCGTGACTGATTATTATTATTTTGATTATTATTTATCAGAATAATATGTAATTTTTTTTACCGTTCGTGTTTAAAACGCATTTTGGACTAAATAAAATTATTTTAATATTAAATATAAATAATATTATAACATATTTATAAACCGTATTTTTCTTTGTATTCCTACCTTTTTATACCAATACCCTCTGTATTTTGGTTTATACTATAAAAATGAAGGCATTTTTAGCAGAAAAACAACGTGAGCATGAATATTTTATCAGATCAAAGATTGGCGAATTCATCGCTCCCTTTCCTTGAGATTTGGGCGTATCATTAGAATACATTAGTCGTAAACTTGGGATAAATTGAGATCGTAATGTTAAAACAAAATAATTTTGATTTTATCTATTTATTATTGATAGCATTCAAATTCTTTGTATAATTTAATTCTTTCATGGCATCAAGGCAAAAGCCCAGCGTTGAGTTCCGCTACTCAACACACAATGCCTCGAAAAAATCAGCGTAAAGATGACAACAGAGGTTAACATAGGTTCCCTCTGTCTACCCTGCTATGTGCGAGATATAGCGTGAAGCTAAGAAAGAAGAAGAAATAAGTTATTTATAATCTTTTTTGTAACGAACTTACTAACAAATAAAAAATATATGCATTTCAAATTCGTGGTATCTGTTTCGAACTTTTAATTAGATAAGACTTTGGCACTGGTGTTGTATTTCAATAGCTTATTATTTGAAATAATATTATTTTAACGAAATCTCATTTAAAGAAACACCATACAATTAAGTATATAAAGAAAAACTACTGTAAATATGTCGGGAATATAACGGGAAATGAACATGGCAGGAAGTAATTCTATAGATATATACGAGTAGGTAACTAATACAATGGTTTTTTCATCGATGAAATATTTTATATTAATATTATTTTTTGCCTCAACACCAGAGGGAAGAAATGAAAATATAAAAAATATAAATATTTCATTTCCTCGAGTGGGGATCGAACCCACAACCAGTCGCATTTACAGTAACATTTCGTGAGGAGTACCACCACTGGCCTGACTTACCTGTTGCAGGTTAAACAAAATAGCAAAATTAGTCCGTTTTTTTCCATTTTATAAAGAAATTAGTTTAAGTTAAGCATACTCATCTCGCACGATTCTCACTTCAACGTCGCATTCCGCTTAAGATCGTGGAATCGAACCCAAAACTATTTACGTTGTCCCACTACGCCATGACAGCCTTAACATAGTTCAGCTTTATATATATATATACTTAAAAAAACTAATAACAATTTTACAGACGGTCGACAAAGCGGTATGCACCGAGGAGTCGGGGGCAGTACGGCTAGAGGCCGTATTAGTGGCGCTGGTCGAGCGCAAGGCGCGTGCATTGCACGCCGAGCAGGCGAGGCGGCGCGCGCGCACCCACCCACTCCTTTTGTTATTAAGAAGCCACGTTTCCGATGGTAAGATATTTAAAGCTAGATTATAGAAAGAATAAATTATCTTTTGCAACCTTTGCCAGTATATGTAACACTAACTTTTAACTGCGGCTTCGCCTGTATGTTTAAATGACATGTCAATGAATGTCAAAGTGTCATGACATATGTATATTAAATCCTCTACCATAAATCCACATACTAGAGGCGTGGAAAAATAAAAAAAAAAACATATTACGGTTTTATATAAATTTCTGTTTAGTTATTAAAGGGAGTACGAAGCTATAAAATGTTATTGTAAATGGCTTTGTTTCCAAAGCTAAGGCTCGAAACATACGTATTCTGTTATTCTTTTTCTATTATTCTTCAAATAAATCTTTAGATTTGACGATAACACCTGTTCCATTATAAGAAAGCCTATAAAGCTGCTATAACTATTAGTCTTTTTGTGGGCTGGTTCAGCTAGTACTAGTGTTTCTTTTTTAAAAGATTGCCTTCCCATCTGAAATTGATGAATATTCGGTGGACATATGTCGCTAATATAGTCAAAATAAAATTGTAAAGAGCAATTCGAATAAAAAACTACTAATAAAGTTATTAGATGTCTCACATTGCACTACAATGTAAAGATACAATATCGTCGATGAAAACAGTTGATTTATTAAGTATTTTTTTATTCATATATATATAATATATTAAATACGTTAATTTAGTTAATTTATTCTTTTAAAAATTATATTTTGTGGCAGCTATATTACATACGTAGCTTTATTCGCTTATCAAACAAAGGTGGTAAATAAATGAAAACCAATAAGCCTTAAAATCAATACCTCTTCACCTTGAAACTATAAAATTTCAAATAATAGATCAATTTAATACAGAAATAGAATACAAGCTCACTTCGTATCGTACAAGATATGGACTTATGTGGAATGGAGAGAATTTTAAACAAAATCAAAGTCACAAGTTTAATTTTTTTTAAGTTAAACAATTTACCTCTGGCTCACTAAAGTTACTGCCCTCATCAGAGCTGAACCGGCGCAAGAAACTCAGCGGTACTCAAAGTTAAGTACTAACCGAGTGACTGCAAATAAGTAGGTAGCTACATTCATTAACTGAGTAATTGACATTGTTTATTATATTATTTTATTATATTATTATAAAAATTAAATGAATATAGTGTGTATTCCACTCTAATTTTATATTATATGAACAAGTTTTATAATCGGCGGAATGTGGGCAACGGTGTGTCTTAACACTAGGTTCTCTCTGCCTACCCTGCTGTGAGCGGGATACAGCGTGAAGCTGATGTATTATTTTTTTTTCTTTACTTTAATAATATTATTTAAAATTGTTCAAGAATATATTACAAATCGTTTTTTTAGAAATATTCCCCCAATTTTTGCCGAATTCTGGAGGGATTACCTCCTTAGTGGCAGAACGAAACGCCGCGCTTTGGCCTCGACACCAGAGCGAAGTAATGGAAATATAAATTTAAGTAAATATTTCACCTCCTTGAGTGGGGATCGAACCCACAACCAGTCGGTTTTACAGTCACACTTTGTGCCGCTGCGCCACGACTGGTCTCAATTATTAGAAATAGCTGCCACAAAATATAATTGCTTCACGCCTCTTACGAAGCGAAGAGCACGTAGCAACTAACCACTTCGCTCTACACTAATTACAAACATTTTCATTAAAGGCGGCTACGACGATGGCTTAGCTTTGAAATGTTAAATTGATATTACATTTTACGTAAGTTGAATCGTTTGTCTGCTTTTATATAGTAATATTTATTAATAATTCATCATATTTTAATTAATATACTTTAATATTAACAACATTTAAAATTTATTATTTTCATTAAAAAAGATTCCGCTTCATACTTTCCTCCTATTACCCACTCCCCACCAAATTTTAGAGGAACTGGGTGTTGAGAGGCAGAACTTACCGCCGCACTTTGCTCTGGCCCTGGTTTAATTTCGTCGAGTGGGAATCAAACCCACAACTTGTCGCGTTTACAGCCACACGCTTGTGCTTCTGCGCCACGACTGGCCTCGACTAAAACATCTTTATAATATAATTGAAGGTTTCTTATTAGACAGGCCCTGTATAAAAAGCGTATTTGCTTATAAAAAGAAAACACTAGTAAAAGTTATAGTGAGGATCTACTTTATATTACAGTATGAAACTTGCATTCAAAGTTGGAAAATTGTATAACTAAGGAAGAATTCTCATTAGAAATGTTATGTGATTGTTTTCAAAGATAGGGAAGTCCCGTTGTTCTAAGTGCATGGATTAACGGCATCATATTTTCCGTCACATTATCTTATAATTACTGAGAAAGTGACTTTAGTCGCAGTATTTTTTTTGCTTTACGCTGGTTTCTGCACATAGCAAGACAGGAAAGGGAAACCTGGAACGCTGGTGTTAAAACACTCCGTTTTCATTAATTCCGGGTGCATTGCAAGTTGAGTGCTAAAACTCAAAGCCACGGTTTGCATCGTTACCGGAGCAATGAATATGGTATTATAAAATATTTAATTTTCTTGAGTGGGAATCGAACCCACCACCTGTACTCCCTGCAAGATACTTAAGTTGTAACAAGCGTATAAAAAATTCGACGTAGCTCGATGAGAACTATGGCTTAGTGGTCAGAGCGCCTGGTCGGTTTCCAGGAGGCGCGGGTTCGAGTCCCGCTACGCTCAAATTTTTATACGTTTTCTAAATAAGTATTTTTACTTCCTAAGTGTTGAATAACACTTTAAAAACGTTTAAGAATATATAATATTAGATACTATTAAATTCTTAATTTCTTATTATGTGAGTAGTATATCCACTATCCGGGGCCCTGCGTGAGGTACGTCGGACTTCATTCAAATAATATTTACGTATATGTATATATATAATATATATAAATACTAGTGGTCCTAGACGCGGCTTCGCCCGCTTGAACTATACGAAAATATATTAAATATGTTTATATATAAGTCACAATAAGGCATTTTGTGACTAAAACTAAAAATAATTGATAATTGCAAGGTCTCGGTTGCATTGATCGTTTCTATTTATAATAAAAATGAAGTGTCTGTTTGTGATCACAAAATAACTGTTTTTGCCAAGTGTATCTGATTATTCACGTGATACATAAATACAAAACTGTCTGTCTGTCTTTCTATTTCCCCGAGCTAATGTCCTAAACAGCTGAACTCATTTCTTCACTCTTTTACTCTTTCATTGACCGATATATGGTTATGGAGCAATACATACTACTACTACTGGCTACTTTTTATCTTGGAATTTCCACGGCATAAGGATTTACTCAGGAAAAATGTCCTTACACGTTTTCCGTGCGCGCGTACATAGTTACTCTATGATATAACTAAATATTTTTCTATATTAAATAAGATAATTTTGTATCAAATAAAATTCCAAAAGATTAAAATTAAGATTTATTAAGAGTATAACAACGGTATAGATAGCCGAACTAAGATAACTAACCATTGTTTCCTAAATACACTTAAATAACATTAAATAGAAAGAAGCGGCCGCGCAGGGTCAAAACTTACACCACACCAAGAAATTTAAAAAAATCTAACTAATCTACTACTCGAATAAGTTAAGAGAACCGAAGAAAAATATAAATAAATTAATAATTGACAGTTGATCGAAAATGTATGAAATTTTATAAAACCGTCAACGTCGTCTGCCGGTTCGCTTCGGTCATACCGTGCGGCTCGTAGGCTAAGGTAATTTTGAATCAGTGATATATCCCCTTAATTATTTATTAGAATATTATACAGTAAACTATAATTACAATCTAGATGAAATGCTAAAGGATGACTATTATATTTATTTTCATAATGATGAATACCAAATTAGAGAAAATACATTAACTACAAGTCGATAAATTTAAATTAAATATATTAAAATGGTTACTGTAGTTCAACTTTAGAGATAAATATATACCACAGCGGATTTTTTAATATAATTTTTAAGGGGCAATATTTTTGTAAAACATTGTTTTTATGTATCTCATAACAAAACAACAAAATTCCTTGTTGCTTAGCGACGGTTGAAATAACATGGAAGAATAAATCGCATGTCAAATTGTAAAGTATTTTAATATATTATAGTATTTTAATATATTATTATATATCGAGAATATTAAAAACATGTACGAAAAACTGTACGAAATTTTATCACAATCGGATCAGCGGTTTGGCCCTGATTGCTACACAGATAGACAGACAGAGAGTTACTTACGAATTTACATCTTTAAAAAAAATCTTTTAATATTATAAAAAAATATATGTATCTATATAACATTTTTTTATTCTTTTCAGAAGAGGCCTCAATTGTTGGCAACACCGGTGAACGACTTCCGTCATATTGGTGTGAGAATGAAATCCAAAAACAAAATAAGAAGAAAAAGCTCAAATTACACACGCATCGTGGGTGGGTATAATAAAGTATTGGTGTTGTCATTGTCTGATGACGTCACGATCCCCAAATGGAAGATAATGTTCAATTTATTTTCCGTACTCAGCTCTGGTATGAAAAGCTGGCTACGAGCAGCTAATAAACTATACTAAGAATACATATTTTTGTTAACTTTTAATCAGCTTCACGCTGTACCCGCATACCGCAGGGTAGGCAGGGGGCACCTAATGTTAAGACACTCTGTTCCTCACTTTCTGCCGGATTCTGGAGGCACTGCGAATATATATAATCTAAATATTTCATCTCCTCGAGTGGGGATCGAACCGACCCAGTCGGTTTTACACTATGTGCCCCTGCGCCACGACGTGTTAATTGTTATGTGTATTTATTCAGGCTGTTAGTTATACTTTAAGCACATTATATGTTATTGTGCTCAAAGTATAACTAACATATTTAATAATATTTTTTTATAATATATATTAGTAAATCAGTACTTTGAGACCAGTCGTGGCGCAGCGACACGAAGTGTGACTGTAAAACCGGCTGTAAAACTGTCTGGTTGTGGGTTCGATCCCCACTCGAGGAGATGAAATAATTACTTAAATTCTTACTTGAGTTGTTGAGTTCTGCCACTCATCACGCAATGCCTCCAGAATTCGGCAGAAAGTGGGGAACGGAGTGTCTTAACACCAGATTCCCCCTGCCTACCCTGCTGTGTGCGGAATACAGCGTGAAGCTGATTTAATTAAATTTGATTCTTATATATTAGTAGGAACATACTTTGAGCACCATATGAGTAGGGATGCCTTATGCTTTTTAATATAAACTTCCACTGAATATTCTCAAGAGTCAAACGAAGACAAAAGACCGAAGCTAAAAATAAATAGTAGTAAAAGATGCAGGGAGACCTGTGCCTCTTACTACTTATTTTCCCATTTCTTCGTAACTCGTTCTCTCGGTGCGCCCACAACAGCTGATCATGTTCTTTTTATTCTCACTGTGATATCCTCGAATCGTACCTGCCGTTCTATGTATCGCTTCATTACGGATTCGGCCAGCTAAGTTTACATTTCTTACATATCCTATGAAGAGATCGCACCTCCAAAGCATTTAACTTTCTTTCGTTCTTTTTATAAAATTAAAATTTAATTAAATCAACTTCAAGCTGTAACCCGCACACAGCAGGGTAGGCAGAGGTAACCTAGTGTTAAGACACTCCGTTTCCCACTTTCCGCCGAGTTATGGAGGCATTTCGTGTTGAGTGGCGGAAATCAACGCCGCCTCGACACCAGAGCGAAGAAATGAAAATATAAATGTAAATAAATATTTTATTTCCTCGAGTGGGGATCGAACCCACAACCAGTCGATTTTACAGTAACACTTTGTGCTGCTGCGCCACGACTGGTCTCAATTTTTCATTTTTCACTCTTTCTTTTTATTTTTCTGCAATACTCAAGTTTCACTCTATGCTGACGTTTCGCCGTTTCATCAATGCAGCTAAGGAATCGTTAAGTATGTAACATACTTAACGTACTTAATACGGTAGCGTTGCGTCCTTTCGCTCCGTCTCTACTAAAACATATTTCTAAAATATAAAAAAAAAATAATCATTATAGTCTTTTTACAATTAAATTTAAATATTGCTTAATTTTGCTTATATTTCTTAACATTTACTATTTTTTTTTTCAGGGAAGAATTAAATAGTCCAGAGCAGTTAGAAATGGAACGACGACGTCGCAAGCGACGGCGCCATGCTCACACACACGCGCACAAGCCTAGAAAACACCGTACTTTATTGGTTTCGGCTATCGATGAACAAGCTAAAGTTATACACGTGAGTTTTAACTAAAAAAAATAAAAACAGCAACAGCATCTGTTTGTTTTGTGAGGGAAAACAAATTAAGGTTAAGTTACAGATAAGTAGTGAATATATATAGATTAAATTATTATTATTTTTTTTTTTATTTTTTTATTTATTTATTTCTTAACACTACAGACACTTGGTCCGTACCCTTTTTAAATGTATTAATTTCCTTATCATATATATTAATTACATTATCGTTTACATACAATTAATACCTATAATAGGAAAATTATATTTTTAACTTTACAATATTTTACAAAATTTTACTTAGATCTAAGGTTAAGCGAATGTCTATATATGTATATTTAACAATTTTTCACATTACAATATATATTAAATTACATAACTATAAATAATTGCTAAAATTTTACAATAATTGATAATTGATTTGATGTGAGATGTGAGGAATTTTGCACTAGGATAAGGGTGATGGCATGACCGCTATGGTGGAAGAGGTGACCGCTGCGTTCCTATCTTTCAAAGCCATCTTTAGATTATATTCCACAATGCGTTTTGTCGTTACCTCCGTCGCGTTGCGTATTAACATTTTGACCGCGTCATCTTTACCTTCACTATAGTATGTGCAGGTGTCGGTGTGCCGAGATATTGCTACGACGGCGTGCGAAACGCTATCATGCAGCTGTAGCCTAATAGATTTAGTGTTAACCACTATAACGATCGCGCTGGTCAGACCCTGAGACTCATGAATTGTCAGCACCTTCGAGCCTGTTTCTCCTCCCCATCCCTGCGCGATCAGAGATTCTTTCTCCTCCTGCGTAAATGTGAGATACAATGTGTATTTTAGATCTCCCGGTACTGGTGTCATTTTGATATCCTTCATAGAAAGGGACCGTACTACCCTCTTAGACGAGTATATACCAGGATATATCTCTCGCAGGGCGTAGGCGACGTCCATGGGACTTCTGTGAGTACACACTAAGTTTTGGTTCATGGAAAGTTGTGGCGGTTTACGGTAAATCATTTCGAAAAGATTCTCTCGGTCTATATAGGGTAGCTGATTTACATCTCCAATTAAAAGAATTTCCTCGGCTCCGGAGATTCTTCCTGCCATCACTATCGCTCCAAAGTGGTTCATTAAAGCTTCGTCGACTATCAAGCGGTTACACTTGTCTGATTCTCGTCGTGCTCCGTTTACCAGCATTGAAGACATAGTGCGGATTTTATTTTTAACCAAGTTCCCTATACGTTCCGAGAGCCTCTCTCGAAGTTCATTAGCTGCTTCCGTCGTACTTGTTACGACTGTATCCCTAGCAATGTCAAATTGTTTTACTATCCACGTTGTCTTACCACACCCGGGAACACCGTTTACCCATATCATCTTGGGCACCTTCCACGTAGAAAATGCTGTAGATTCCAGAGTGTTATCGAGGCGTAGAGCCATTTCCAGCATTCTTTCCTCCAGCATAATCCTGGTACATTTTGCAGTAACGACCATGGGATCATTGGCAGGCGTGTTGAATTTAAGGTATCCAGTTCTCCTGGTCTCTTCTTCATTCAACTCGACAAATCCAGATGTTGCATTGTATGCTGCCATGTAATTGCCTTTCATGCTTCCCGCGATGGTCTGGCCGCTATCGCTATTATAAATCGCGCCTTCTGCCTCTTTAAGTTTTACTCCCAAAATTGAGTATCCACCTTGAAAAGCAAGTATAATTTCCTTGCACGTTCTTAACTTGACTTGTTTGGTAGCTTTCAGAACTGCAAGGAATTCCAGCATGGCGTTCTTGTAGTGGTCCTTGTGCTCTCGAATTGGTAAGAAGTCTGGTGGTTGTACAATATCCATTGCCGCCTTCGTGGGTTTTGGCCGGGATGTTATCGCTGGAACTTCAGTCGATTTCCTTGTGAACTCCTCCAGTGCTACCGCCTGTCTGTCATCCGCACGAAGTTTCCTTCTGCCAAATACATTTCCTAGAATTGCACTAAAGCCTCTGCATATGGCCTTCGCAGCTGAGTGTTTTGTCTCTGGACTTTTGGTTTTGTCTTCTGCGGTCAATCGTTGAAGGCGTTCTGAGCCACTTTCGGTGGTTAAAAGGGGTGTTTGAGGATGATCTGCTTGGGTGCTAGAGTGTGCAGGCTTAAGGTAACTGAGGTCTTCACCTCTGTCCTCGTACACTATGACCTCATGTTGTTTGGAGGCCATTATGCAACCCAGTCGGTCTGCCACTTCTCCCCTGTTATACTCAACCACCATGGCATCTATGCTTATTATTCGTGGACCTTGTTCTGTTGTCTCACTCAGTTTATGGAGCAACTCACAAGCCCGCGCGAATGGTGTTCTTTCACCCCAGTCGAGCAGTATTATCGATTTGTTTTTCGATTTCACTACTCGACATGTAATGTCACCAACCATCCTCGTGGGTAACGCTTCATAGATTTTGCGTCTTACTGCGATTTTCTTAGTGCTACCATTCAACAGACTAGCCAGACCAGGTGAAATCGCGATGTATTTGTGATTTCTAGGCTTGCAGAAGCTTATGCCCAACCTTTCAGTGTTTTCATCCATGTAGAGAGCCACACTTATTATTCTTAACCCTGGCTTGCTCCTTTGGGCGTGTTGTAGCAGCTGGAGTGCAGTGTCTATATTTGTATGTTGCGGGTGTATGTTTGATATTTGTTGGCCTATGTGTGTGTTTGTGCTTGTTTGTGCTATTGGTGTTGATATACTATGCGAATCTCCTGTGTGTCTGGTGCTGTTTCGGCGACATGCGATACTAAAAGCCTTCACGGCATAGTCGAGGAGAGCCTTCCGAAAGATAGAATTTACCATAATGCTTGGAAGATTGGCTTCAGTCAGGTCTATCTCGATATGCGTTTGGAGATCGAAGCGGTAAGCAGCAAATCTTGGGCATTCGAATAAAATGTGCGTTACGGATTCAGGTGTTTCTAGATCGCATTCACAACTCGGAGAATTTTTCAGCTTAAACCGATACAGATATTCTGCAATGCCACCATGTCCCGTTAGCATCTGGACGTGAAACGGTGCAAACACCGTCGTTCTCGTTATTCTGTATGCTACTTCTACATCTGGGAGGAATTTCTTTGTAACTGCTCCTGTATGGGATGTTTCATATCTGTCCTGTCATATGCGGACAGATTCTTTTCTAATCATTTCTTTAACATATGACAATGGAATTTGTATGTAGGGATTAGTTATTCTAATGAAACTTATATTTAAGAATGATACATGAGAGTAGAATAGATTACACTAGGGTTGCCTAAAATAATCCTGCCGGAAGCACCTTTAATTAATATTTTTCGTAATTTGTTTTTGGAGAAAATTGCACTCATAAGTTTTTTATGTGAATTGCACATAATTTAAAGGAAAATCGTATAAGGAATTGGAAAAACAATGGCAGCCACCTCTCAATCTGCCGCAAGCCCAAGGTTGCCTGGTTTAAACAGGTCACTTAATGTTAATATTCGCACTCTTGTATTTTTTAATGGATTATATATCAAATTAATGCTTATTTTTTTCTCATCACTAAAACACATGGTTGCCTGGAAAATAACTGCCGCAAACAAGGTTGCCTTCATTTGAAATATTTTATTCCGATTCCGTTTGACTGAGAATAGACTATGAAATGCGCGGTTTGCCTTAATTATAGGTTTTTTGAAATTGCGGCAGGATTCTTTTAGGCAATCTAACAAAATGTATTCTACTATCATGTATCATTCTTAAATATAAGTTTCATTAGAATTACTGATCCCTACAGATTTAAGCAATGGGATCTCGACCTATTACACAGACACAATTTACCTGATGTAATTAATATAGTCTAACTATAGGCATATAGAGTGGGGTTAGAATTTACATCGAGAGAACTATCCAACAATTATTCAATTCGAACTTAAATTAGAATTAGAAAGTAATACTTTCTATAATCAGCGCGTTCAACTAAACAATTTTTTTAGAATACTAAAGTGTTTGTTATCCTAATAGGATAGTCGAAAAGAGTTAGCTTAAGTAAAATAATTAAGTTAGTTAAGTTAGCTTAAATAAAAAAATGTAAATAACGTGATTCTTGTATTGTAATGTTAAGTTTATTAAAGTATTTTTTTATAATAAGAGTAAATAGCATGATACCAGTGGCGTAGTGAGGGGGGGGGGCAAGGGGGGGCATCATGCCCCCCCAGACGAACATTTTTGCAGTTTTGCAGACCTTTTGGCGCCCCTTTGTGAGTAGGGGTTCGTCTGGGGGGCGCTGAAAAGGTATTTTGCACCGGGCGCGAGTTACGCCCGCTACGCCACTGCATGATACATGTTTCAATATATTGAAGACATCTTTTGTAGAAAATAGCTTAATGTTTTTTTTTATTTGTAACTATTTACAAGCGAGTAAGTAGGTGCTTCTTTAAATGCTCGTAAAGTATGTACAGACATGTGAATACTGAGTCTATACTTATAATAAAATTAAATAAATATAATAAAATTGTAACGGATCGGTGTCCCTACATGGAAGATATATTTAAAAAAGTTATTGGGGACCTTCGTTAATGTAGTAGAACCCAAAATAATGATTTTTAAAATTTTTGTCTGTTTATCTTTGCGTTTGTTATCGTTGATCTCAGAATCGGCTTAATCGATTTAAATGCGGTTTTCACTATTGGATTTTAGCAAGGTTCCGTGAACATAAAGGGTTTGTTTTATTAGAATTGGGTCGTAAATAAAAAGTTATATCAATTTAAAGTACTTACTTCGGCAAATTGGCTAATTGCTATTACAATAATTTACGCGCAGTTTACGCGGGAAAAACTGCGCTTGCCGTGCACGCGTAGTAACCGTCTACTTAAACACCGATAGCTAAATAAACCGTACAGTAATTTATAGATTAACAAAATTAAAAATAAATTCCCAAACAACTGTAATTACATAATGAAGCCATCGTGACGCACAAGCGTGTGACTTTAAACCCGACAGCTGCGGGTTCAGTTGAGTCAGGTTCGGTATGAAATTTAGAACGAAGATCTTATAATACAAATAATAGAAAAAATCCGAAAAGTAAAAAAAATGTTATTTATTAGTTCATTTCATACCAAATAAGTGTGCGCAAATTTAAGTTTGTTAACTTTATTCGCCGCATCATTATTATCATTGGGAGATATCTATTAGGGTCACAATTCTAAAATTGATATAGAACTCTTAGTGGGCGAGAATGACTCGTGTTTAGTCAGTTTTTTCTTAAATACACTTAAATAAACATTCGTATATTTCAAGCGGGCGTAGCCGCACGGTGGCCGCTAGTCTATATCTATACTTATAATAAATCTGTAGAAAAGTCGTTTCTGTACATTGAAAATATTTAAAAAAAAATTAGCCAGGGTGTTAAAGGGTAATTAACAGAATCCATTTCCAACATTTTTGGAATTTTTGTCTGTTTGTCTGTTGATCTGTTTGTATGTTTGTCTGTTTATGTAAACACGTATCACGTAAAAAGTACACAATAAATTTAAGCAACTTTTATACATACAAATTACAAATAAATCAAGGTAGGTTTTAGTATTTATTTCATTGTAATCGCTTCCCTCTATCAAAAGATATAAGTATTTAAGTTTTCAAGACGTTAATATTTGAGATAGTAAAAAATCGATACAAGTAACGCTATCTATTGACAAAAATAGTAGGTACTAACGAATCTTGATACTCTCTTTCATACACGTAACGCTATCACTAATTGCGATGGGATCTTAAATAGATGGCGCTGTGCGTAAAAAAAATATAATTTGGAAAGGTTACCGCTACACTCTATCAAAGAATAATGTACTTAAAGTTTTAAAGATATTTATATTTGAAAAAAAAGAAACATACGCAATGATATCTATTGACTACACATGATAATGAATGTTGATAACGCATAAAACATATTGTTGAGTTATTATTTGCTAAATGTTAATTACGTCGTGTAAGTGTAATCTATACTTATAATAAATTTCACATAAACATAGTAGTATTTTTCTAACAATGTTCGAATGGTTACAGTTCAATTGTAAGTCCAAAAGAACGACTTTAGAAACGTCTTATTTATTTGACTGTTGATAAATTTACGTATTTTTAAAGTACAATTGTTCATAGTACTAACTACAAAGTAAACTAAATTGAATTGTTGGTGAAGATTACCTTCGTAAGAGTCTAGCTTAATTCGTAATTATTTAACACAGTGATAAAGAATGACTTAATATTCAAAGAAATATTTTGAATAGGTTCTTCAGTCCGTTCGTTCGTTAATGTATTAATATTTTTTTAAGAAACGTATAAAAAAAATAACTTTTGGGAGCAACCTCTAAAAAATTGTGTCTCAAGAAAAAAATGCTCTGATACTGCTTCATAACTTATAAGCGACACATACCGACATTGCACTATTGCACCTATATGTTGCATGTATATATGTGCCAAGGGTATTTTAGGATACATACCTCAAAATTCTTCTAAGATAACTTTGCTGTTTGTCTGTCTATCAAGACTATTTTGTAAAAGATCGGTTAAAGGTTAGATACCTCAATGTTCAAGTCTATATTCTCTTACGCCCAATATTAATAATCTATCTCCTACGTCAATCTTCGATTGCATACATCTATTCAATCTCTAGATTGGATAGATGTATGGAACAATCGAAGATTGACGCAGGAGATAGATTATTAATATTGGGCGTTAGAGCACAAACAATCTATCTTCTAAATCATCGCAATCAAATGACGATGAAATATGAGGGTTTATGCTTTGTTTTTTGTCCCATTTTCTATCATAACTATAGGATACTTCCCGTTGATATACAATTACTAAATTTGTTAAGAAGTTAAAATATACGGCACGTATAAAGGAAAATTCCAAAATTGTTTTTCAAAAATTGAATACTTATTGTATTTATGTCACAGAAAACAACCATTAGGTACAATTTTTTATCGGTACTTAATTTGATACAAAATGACAACTTAATTAGTTATTCTTTTGGTCTATCTCCATTCATGAAACTGGTACGAAACTCTCGGGGCATGAGTACGACTTGAACTTGACCGAAAATGTTGATTATTTTATAGATTATATAAAAATGCCTAAAACGTGCTTTCTATGTATATTGTATATACTAATTATATATTTAACTAATAATATATGTTACTAATTTAAAAACTGTACAGGAGCTAGATAATTTATTTTACAAATAATATCGTGAGTACTTATCCAAATCAATTAATTAATAGTTAAGGCTGTTTGTAATATCTATATTTCTTAAATGAATAATCATGTAATTCAAGCGGGCAAAGCCGTGAGCAGGCCGCTAGTATATAATATAACAGAATTTTAAATGAGGCACTACTGTTTGTTGAAACGTGCATGCTAGCGACATCTATTATAATGAACTAAGAATTCTGTACCGCCATCTCTTGGAGGGTTGTAAATATGTTTACAAGTTAAGTTTCCTGAAAAGTCCGTGGTGTGTCTCTATTTCAATTTCATGTTTTTGTTTGTAAAACCTTTTGTTATTACTTGCTGAAGTGACTATTTTTGTTAATTTATATGTTAGTAGTTCTTATTTAGGATTTCTTATAATGTTTAAAAATGTTACTCTTTTTTAAATGATTTATGTTAGTTTCTTGGGCTTATCATGAAAAATTTAAATATAATAATTCGGTGGAAAGTGGGAAACGGAAGTGTCCCAGATTTTTTCTGTTTTGTGTGTGGGATACAACGTGAAGCTGAAAAAAAATATTATGTTTAATAATTTTATCCAATTTTGTAGACGAAATATGTATCACCTAATTAGATTTTTTTTGGTGTAAATATTAATAATAAAATTAATATATAATATGTATATTAAAATCTCGGACTCTTGCGAAAATTGGAGAATGGAGTGTTTTGACGCAATGTTTGCTCCACCCTAATATATGGGCATAAGCGTGAAGTTGCTTTTTCTATTTTAAGCTAATTATAAATATTTTGTGTGCCAGGTGTTAGATCCCGATGAGCTACCGCGACGCGCGAGGTACACTATCATGGTGACAGCGTGTTTGCTTCTTTTCCTCTGTTTGTTGCTGGTAGGCGTCACGCTGAGAATGGCACCGCTTATAGATGACATGGGTAAGTTTTTTTATTATTTAGTTGCTTACTTTATTCTGTGCATCTTCTGGACTATATGAGGTAAGTGTTGTTGACGTGTTGGCTATCGTCATTATTATGCATTTTTCTAAAATCTTAAATGATATTCATCACAATGTAGTGTGCTATTTAAATACAAGTTCGTACGTTTTTTCATACGAAACAAAACTATTAACAAAAAAATCAAAGATTCGAAAGAATCGCTGGATTCAAATACATTTTTGATTTCTTTAATTCTTATAGAATTATAGAAGATTAGTTTTTTTCTATTCTCTTATTTATAATTTTAAGCTGGTATAACTGTTTTAGGTGATAGGTAACATAAGTCATTTATGATAATTTATATGAAAGTATTGTAAAATTGTATGGTAATTACAAATATCTGCTTAATTATCGCGTGTGATGGTTCTTCGTATCTTGGTTATTTTATATCCTTAACAATTTTTTTAAAGTGTTATTCCACTCTTAGAAAATCAAAATACTTATTTAGAAAACGTAGTAAAATTTTAATGTAGCGGGATTCGGACCCGCGCCTCCTGGAAACCGACCAGGCGCTTTGATCACTAAACCATACGTTCTCATCAAGCTACGTCTAAATTCATATACGCTTTTTACAATTTATTCATGTTGTTAGCATCTCTGAACGGAGATTTTTACAATTTTTTGCTACCCAGAGATATATACTAAGAATTGTCATCTGACAAGAGAGAATGCTATTTATTAAATATTTTTTTATAGTGTTATTATGTGTTATACAGAGATGCTAACATAAATAATTTGTAACAAGCGTATATAAATTTCGACGTAACTTGACACTAGGCGAGTAGTTTTGGCTTAAAATAGGAAAGAGGAAATACTACTGGTGTCGTAAGAGGCGACTAAAGAAAGTGTGGGAGAGTCACATCGCCAGCAATGGCAACATAGGCAGAAGTGTTGCATGGCATGGAGCGTACCTTGGCAAACTTCCATTCTATGGGCTTTCCGAGAATTTATGCAAGATATAATATTTTAGAGAGAATTAATATAAGATAGCATCAAGGTCGCTGTCGACGGTTTTTGTTCCGAACATATGCCCATGACGCCAGCTGGCGTTCCCCAAGGCTGCTGTTCCCTACGCTGTTTCTTCTGTATATCAATGACATGTTAGAAGATTCTAGCATTCATTGCTATGCAAATGATAGTACAGTGGACGCTGTTTACTCCGGCCGCGCAAGTCTTTCTTGGGAAAACGTCGACCAGTGCCGAAATAAACTTGTGTCTTCAGTTAAGGCATCCTTCTCATCATTCATTTTTTAATTATTTATATTATATTAAATATATATATACCGATATTTTCGATATATTTTTTAAAATACTTTTAAGTAATAAGAAAAATTTATTAAAAATAAAAATCACTAAGTAATGTTCTATGTTTTTATCTATATATCGAACAGAAATATAAAAATATATATCCGATAACGCACAATATTAATAACCTATCTCCAACGTCAATCTTAGATTGTTTCATATATCTATCCAATCTAGAGATTGGAGATAGGTTATTAATATTGGGCGTTAGTCGATGATAAGCGAGATCTTTAATTAGTTAGTTTACTGGAAAAACATTAATATGCGTAATTATTTTCCGATATATTCCGGTATTTGAACCTACACACATATGCGAGCAGTTAATCAAATATTATGTTAAAATTAAAAGTATGTTAAATATTATGTTAAATTAACTTAACATGTGATTTTATTAATTTTGAGACTACAAGTGTGTGTGTAAAGCGATCTATCGAGTGGTTGTTTATTGTACCTACGAAAGTACTCATAAAATCATAAAGATTAATAACTTATTTATTAAATTCCTTAAGGCTTTGATTTTTAACATACTTCGCATCTAGGTCGGCCATTTAAGTAGTATATTATGTGTAAGTACTTTTTATTATTGATTGGTATTATTTTATTTTTATATCACTTAGTACATACTTTCCACATATATAGAGTGTTTTTGTCAGCACCACTTTAAATGACGTTATCTACTCCATAAAAGCAAATACAATTATTATTCTTTTTTTCCCAAAAGATGAAAATGTTTAATTTTTACAAACAAAATAAATAATAAAATTATCGTTGTAAAATAAAACGCCATTTGTGGAGAAGGACGCACGCAAACATAAACCTATTAAAGGAAACCGCCACATACGCCTCATTCCAAAATCAAGTCATACGTATTGGCGGCAAAGTTCAAAGTTATTTAGCCTTTGGTAGTACTTCTGTAGTATTGCGTCGCACAAAATACAGACCTGGATAAGTATCGTGACATGAAAAAAAAAATCCTACGTCTAAACTGTTGAGGTATCTTGATGTTCCCGTAAAAGGAGCGCTGACGCTTCCACCCTGTATATTAATAAAAAACATTCTTACAATTAGTTATAGTAAACGGACACAGGATCCTCTTTACTAGGGCCAAGTCTTCAAATTGAATATGGTTCAAATGTTACGAAACCAACTAACTGCACCGCGATCAACATGATCAACGGCCACAAGCTCGGATTTGACAAAAGGAAATGCAGACCATTCAAGATATAATTAACGTCCACTCCACATTTTAAAAAGAAAAAAAAATAACAGTATTAATAATCAATTAAGTACAAAAAAGGCATAAAAAAAAGACAACAACAGTCTGTGGCTCATAACAACTCAATAAAAAAAAACTCCCAATTTCCGCCGAATTCTGGTGTCATTGCGAGTTGAGTAGCGGGACTCAACGCCGCGCTTAGGCTCGACACCCAGAGCGAAGAAATGAAAATATTAAATATTACATTTCCTCGAGTGGGAATCAAACTAACAACCAGTCGCGTCACATATTTATGCCCCTGAGCCACGGCTGGCATCGATTAATAATTTTTAATTAAGAAAAATATTACCGACTCGATATATTTTAATTTTCTTTCATGTGGAATTAGATCAGTGTCGGTTGATGGTATTATCATGCTCTTGACATTTCTTAATTATTGTGTATTGTAGGAGGCGGCGTACAACGCTACACGTGTAATTCAAGCTCTAATTAACCCTCAGGCGTTTTACGGATTGCTCATAAAACCTTATTAATGCGTCTTAATACTGGCGGTTTCCCTTTTATTACGAGGAACATTTTCAGACTGATTAACAAATTTTACAAGACTTGATTCAAAATTAATATCTGTGGCTCTTATCTTTTAAAAAGTTTATTTATTTCTTTTTATTTTAGCGTCACGCTTTATCTGCACACAGCATAGTAGGGAGATTAGTGTTAAGACACTCCGCTCTCCACTTTCCGCCGAATTCTGGAGGCATTGCGTGTTGAGTGGTGGAAATCAACGCCGCGTTTTGCCTCGACCCCAGAGCGACGAAATGGAAATATTTATTTGAATTAATATTTCATTTCTGCGAGTGGGGATCGAACCCACAACCAGTCGCGATTACAATTACACTACGCCCCTGGCCTTAAATTAAAACTAAAAGCTTCTAAATACTAGGGCCATAATCAATAATATTATGATGAATTTAGCCTTTTGGTATAAGTTAGTGTGATATTGATTGAATGGGGAAGGGATGCTTTCATCCAATTATGTTTGACCTCATGAAAGTTGAGAGAGTGCTATTATTACATCATTTCTTCTTGTTCACTTTCAGTGGTCGTTGGGATTGTTTCTTTTTCTTTGAATTTCAGAAAGTTTAAATTTTAAATATCTGAGAATTTTATCTCTGTCCTCCTAGACTGAGATTTCGTGCTTTCACCACTCAACATACCTCAAAAATTTAGCAGGAGGCGGAGAACAAAGTGTCTTAACACTCAGTTTCCTCTGCTTACCCTGCTATATGCGAAATACTGCACAGGATGTACACAGCTAAAAAAGTAAACATCCATGCTGAGCAGTGAGATCAATTTGTTCTTTGACGACAAAACGTCACCTGCCATTGTAGTTAATGGCAGTGACGTCTTGTCGTATTAGTGGTTGAGGAACGTTTCATATAGTTTACGTCGCTGTTCTTGTCGTGCTCCTGCTTAATAGACTTCCTAAGCAGAGTTTGCAACTAATTTGTTATTTCTAACTTAAAATAACTAACTTTTCAATTTGCCTAAATTCTTCCGAATATCCTTGTAGATATTTGTATTTGCATTTTGATGTATGGGCATGTAGGAGTACGTCTTGGGTTTCTAGGGTTGTATTGGTTGTGTGTAGATGCTGCCATATTATTTGGTAGATCAGTTTTATCAATCAGACCTATCTCGAATCTCGTTTGATTTGAAGGTGGCAGCAAACTTTCGTCTCTCTATTGGATGTGCCCATACAATTTTTTCCATTCACATCTCAAAGAAACCTCGTTCAATTTAAAAGCAAAGTTTTCTGCTAGACCGCCAAAGTGTGTCAGTATGTGAATTTGTTGTCTTTACTATTTGGTAAGTTACTTCTACGTCTTTCCAGTCTTGAATACCCCTTCCCCGTAACTACTATGTTGACATACAATGCTTTTGGCAAGGAGATTTTTATCTATAATGAATTTTGTCCTTGAAAACAGCGCCATTTAAGGAAAGTCGTAGCGGCATAAGCATGCGACTATAAATGAGATAGGCTGAGGGTTCGATTCCCAATCGCTTTGGTAACGGGGTAAAGCGCGGCGTTGAGATCCACCACTCATCACGCAATGCCTCCAAAATTCGGAGAAATTGATTCCCAGGAATGAGCAATGGAATTGATTCCTAGGTTTCCTTTGCCTACATAAATTAAAACATTTAACGTAAATTAAAAAAAAGCATTGGTATATTTGATTAATTAATTTTCTTAGAGATCTATTCTTCTCAGACCAAATTCCTCTAGCTCATACCACTGGAGATGGAGATAACGAGTTATCTGCCATGGCTAACTTTTGAGGGTAGTAGTTAATAATGTTAAAATTTACTAAAAACACGTTTGTTAGTTGCGGTTTTGTTCAGACTAATTAAGGTATTGCTTGATGTAAACAATATTAGAGTGCAAGCGCCACTAATGTGTTTGGCGTTGCGGTGCGCCTGGCATGAACTTAATTATCTTGAATGCATTAAGAGCTCGATTGCGAGTATTTCTCGTGTATGGAAAATAAAAAAATAATAATTTGCATAACAGATATACTGAACAGACATTTATCTATTTATAAATAACATATTCGGATTAAAAATCTTTAATAATCGTAACTTACTATTATTTTTTTTTATCAGCTTCACGCTTTATCCCGCACACAGCAGGGTAGGTAGGGGGGACCTAGTGTTAAGACACTCCGTTCCACACTTTCTGCCGAAATCTGGAGGCATTGCGTGTTGAGTGGCAGAACTCAACGCCGCGCTTGTCCTCGACACCAGAGCGAAGAAATGGAAGTATAAGTTTAGGTAAATATTTCGTTCCTCAAGTGGGGATCGAACCCACAACCAGTCGATTTACAGGCACACTTTGTGCCCCTGCACCACGACTGGTCTCACTTATTATTCAAAACGAAATATTGTGATATATTTGCATAAGAACATCATCTGACTAAAGACGCGATGGGTGTAAATTTGATTTATAATTCAAAATAAAAATTGTTTATAAAGGTTAAACCTGAGATAAAAATGCAACGTTGAATCCATCTTCCTTCATCCTTCAGTTTACATGAAATTATTGAAGATTCCTAACACTAAATTCCTTCGTTATTATTTCGCTATGAAATTATAAAACACAGTTGCTTACATAGAAAGTGAAAAAAAATAATTTCATATTTAGTAAAAGTACATACGGTCACAGCATCCGCATTATTTTGCTTGAATAGGCTAAGATCGTAATAAGTTCAAATCATTTCGTTTAATCCTATTATATAATATTTTCAAAAATGGTTAATTACATAACTTTTGCATTAAACGGAATTGAGTTCTAATTAGTTTTACACTAAGACTACACTACAGTAAGTTTGGGCAGCTTCTTAGTAAATTAGATGTATCGTCTTTATTAATATAATGTTTTTTCGTGAAGAAAATTGGCAGTTTGGTATAGATTTATTACAGTTTGACTCGATATGTCAAATTCAGAATGTTAAGACTCTGAATTAATAGACAATTTCTGTCTATGCAGTATATAATATGAAATCTGTTTAATATATATAAAAGGGTACTATTTTTAAATTGTAAACAATGAAGAATTGATATTTCCAATAGCTTCATTGCTATATACCTACCTAAATATAAATTAACATAGGCGCAAAAAATACGGACACAAAACACCTCATAGTCTATTTTCCTATATGTATAACCAAACGCCGCACATTGTTTACGTCAGTTTAATATATTCTCAATATGCGAGCATTCCTTCAGCAAGGAATTTAAATTTGCAACCTGACGTAGTTAACGCTGAAAAATGTATTTTAACATATTTATACAAACCTCAAGTATGAGACAACATCAGTTGCTTAAAATTATGGAAGTAATATCTATGGCTTATTACAAATTATATGTGCACAAAGTGTCACTGTAAACACGAAACGGTTGTGGGTTCGATTCCCTCTCGAAGAAATCAAATATTAAATATTTTCTTTGCTTTGGTGTAGAGCAGTGGTTCCCAACCGGTGGTCCGCCGTAAGCCTAAAAGTGGTCCGCGAACAATTTTAATTTATGACTGGGGATGGTGAGGCGAAGGTTCTGTTTAATTATCACAGTTAATTTTTAATATACCTACATGCATAGTGGTCCCTGCTACCAAGAATGATATAAAAGTGGTCCTTGATCAAGAAAAGGTTGGGAACCCCTGGTGTCGAGGCAAAGCGCGGCGTTAAGTTCCGCTGCTCAACACGCAATTCCTCCGAAATTGGTGGAAAATGGGGAATGGAGTGTCTTAACACTAGGTTTCCTCAGCTTATCCTGCGGATTTACTTTTTTTTTTTATTTTTACTAATAGCCAGTACCTTTGGGACCAGTGTAAGAGATTTTATGTGAGTTTTGTACCTACAACTTATAAAAGTTGATAAACTAAATGTTTAGGCGTATGCAATGAATTACAAATAAATGGTTGTAATGGGTTTTCTTTGTAATATAAATTTCGATCTTTCAGATTTTTTCCTGTAAGCTCCCTCTTTTTGCCAAATTTCGTAGTTATAGGTTCTAGGCCCACGGGAAGTACTCTGTTTTTCCTAGTCTTTCTTTATGCGACCAATTTTATACAAAATACAGTGAAAACGAAAAAAGGCTCATGTTTTTGATTGCGTTAACTTAGTACGTTAGTAGTTCGTTCTTTTTATGTGCCCCAAAAGAACCTACACTTGGACATTTGATACTCATTTCAGCTTATTCTATTATATTATTACGTATTTTATATTATTAAAAAATAAAACATTATACCTACCTACTAGACTTTGCTTACTACAGTGCTTAGTATGGTTTTAATAAATTGATGTAGAAGCAAACACAGAATACCTAATAAAGTACATTTTACAATTTAAACCTGCTTAATCTATCCGAGTATATTTTTCTTAGAATATCATATTTCTAAGCTTATAAAAATCCCTAATAAAGGAGACCGCTATCGGATTGTACAATCATTACTCAATGCCAAGAAGGAACGATTTATAAAATCAGAATAAGCCATCCCATATTTATTTTTCAAGGTAAGTTACCTTTTTATACCATACCAGTGGATTTGAATAGAAAAAGCAGCCTAATATAGAAATCCAAAGTTACTTATAGATTTATTAAATATATGTACAGAATATTTAGGTCAGTCGTGGCGCAGTGGCATAAAGTGTGACTGTAAAACCGACTGGTTGTGGGTTCGATCCCCACTTGAGGAGATGAAATATTTACTTAAATTTATATTTCCATTTCTTCGCTCTGGTGTCGAGGGAAAGCGCGGCGTTGAGTTCTGCCACTCAACACGCAATGCCTCCAGAATCCGGCAGAAAGTGGGGAACAGGGTGTCTTAACACTAAGTTCCTTCTGCCTACCCCGTGTGTGTGTGTGTGTGTGTGTGTGGGATACAGCGTGAAGCTGTTTTTTTTTTTTAAATATTTAGGTTTTAAATTAAGCTTGAAATATCGTTGCCTTTTTCTGAAGAGGAAGTGTCTTAATTTTCTACTTTTCGTTCTTTATAATATGTGTCAAATTTTTAATTTGCGTGACTTGAATATATCCTAAGTTATATCTTCACTTGACACAAAATATTACAATAAATAAATGCTCTACGTTGTTAAATTTCAAGAAGTTGAGAAAACGTCTGCTACATTTGCTACAGATTTCAACACTTTAATATATAATGTCAAGAACGCTCATAATTCTGTTTTCAAATAATCTATTCACACTGTGTTTTGCTCTATAATTACAAGAAACTCAACTACCAGTAATTAAAGAGGATTTCGTAATTGACTTTCGAAAATATCAGATTTATATTTACCAACATAAATTCTACTTACATAATTATCTACTAACAAGAATTCCTTACATATTATGAAAATTCTGTTAATAAAAAATATAACGATAAAACTTAAAAACTCTATGTTGACTCGAGAGATTATTAGGAAGTGGCACATCAAAATCTGAAAGATCTCAAATAAATTCTTAATTCTTTTTCTTTGTCCTTTTCTTAACTTTTGGGTCAAGAACCGGATGCAGAAGCTATATATAAAACGCCCATTGGTAGATCTTTTAATATTAAAAAAAAATTGTTCAATATTTACACTCGCAGCAGAGTGGCAAAGCATATATTTCAATGCAATTATCAAGTGTTTCTGTAGTTGTTTGCTAGATATCTGTTACCTAGGAAAGCACGAATCTTATAAACTAAAAATTATTAATATATGCGGCGTAGAGTTCGGCCACTCAACACGCAATGCCTCCAAAATTTAGAGGTAAGTGGGGAACGGAGTGTTTTAACACTAGATTAGCTAGGTTCCCTGTGCCTACCTTACTGTATGCGTGATACAGCGTGAAGCTGATTTAATTTTTAATTCATTAACATATTATGTACTTTACTCTCATAATAAATATAAGAAGAACAAGCAGAAAATCATAGTTCAACAAAGTAAGCACTTGTAATCTTACCTTATTATTAGTCAGGGCAAACGTAAAATCCGCTAAAGAAAAGGAGGCTCACGTACATTGAATTAATTAAAAAAAAACTGGCAAACAGATTGTCCTGATAATTTATTTGTGGCTTACCTACCCTTAATTCTTGGATCTCAGCTAAGAGCTGCGAGTCACCCGTTTTGATAACGTCATTCACACTTGCCCTTGCTTTACTTGCTTGTAAAATCCAAGTATTTATACGAATTTCCAAATAAAAATGTGGTTTCGTGTCGTCTTTCGCCCTCACATTTTGTGGGACGAATAAAATATGCGCTATATTTTATTATTTATGCTTTGTCATTTGGAGATGTGATGTTGTTGGGTTCATATTGTTGGTATGTTGTGAATGTTTCTTATACGAGTTTACATAAACAAGGACAACAAAATATAGTTTAATAATTATTTAAATAATAATAAATTTAATTATTATTTAGACCCTATAATTAATTTGAAACGTTACCTCCGTAATTGTGGTTACCAGTACGTACTACTTGCGAGATCAATATACGGGTTCACCTATCGTTAAATATTTTCTTTGATATTTAAAGGTTTCTTTGTAACTCTTTGATGGAAAAATACATAACAGAAAGCAAAGTAATTCAGGTAAAGAAAATACAGTATAACTGTTTAGAAAATATTATTTCCAATTAGATTAACTGTATTTATATAAGAAATTTTTATATTTTTGCTGAGGCCATAATTATATAAGAGAAGATCACAGATGAAGACTGGTTTTGTATTAATATTTTGTACGTTTTATTTTATTTTTACTTTCAAAGCTTTGACAAAAGATGACAGATCCTTTAGAAAGTTGGGGAACGACGTTGTCATGCTTGCTACATCTGTGTCAAACATTGCGTAAAATCCCTAGTAAATAAATAAAATCAGCTTCACGTTTTATTCCGCACACGGCAGGTTAGGGAGAGGGAACCTAGTGTTAAGACACTCCGTTCTCCACTTTCCGCCGAATTCTGGAGGAATTGCAACTCAACGACGCGCTTTCCCTCGGCACCAAAGATATGGAATTATAAATTTGAAATAAATATTTTATTTCCTCGAGTACGGATCGAATCCACAGCCAGTCGGTTTATAGTCTCACTTTGTGCCTCTCAAAAATGCCTAGTATTTATGAAAAACCGAATATTTACAAACATATAAATAAAATATATTGATATTTCATAAAAAGACCTACAATACATTTTAAGGCAAGGATTTATACTTCTCAAAGATAAAATACAGGAGGATAAAGTGGTTTAAATTGCTTTTTTATTACAGCTTATATTCCCTCTAGATTCTTATAACCTCTATGTAGAGTATTTACTTAAAAAACCTAGTTTGGGATCTTTTTGCTATTTGAAAGTACCTTTTATATTTTATATATTAAATGTAAATAATATTTCAATTTAATTATAAAAAGAAATGTCTATAGAATAAATCTTTTTACAGAAATTGTTATTTTAGTAAGTTCAGTATATATATTAACGAGATCTAATAAGTAAATGGTCTCCATCGTTCATGTCATTTAAAAGAATAGAAACACTTACGACGTCACTTTAGTCCGTATGAGTGTGATGATAATTAATCGTGATTATATATAACGGGCTTAGTAATTTATTTCCTGGATTAACTAAAAAATCACACACTAAAAATATAAGAGAAGGTAACGCAAAAAGAAAACTTTACTAAGTTATATTTATATTTATTTATGGATATGTGATGTATGCTCTATTATTATTTTTTATTGGATGATATTTCATTACTGTAGTAGCTCTAAGGGAAGTTTGATGACGTGACAGATAAAACTGACAATACAAAATGAGACAATACAATACAAACTTAAGTTGATGGGTAAATGTACATTGTGTATCAAATTAACTTCAAGTATAAGCTTGTATTGATTATTTTAATGAAATTCCTATAAATTTTCAATTTTAGGATGTTTTTTTAAAATTTATGTTGTAAGGTCTCACTTCGTGCCAAAATTCTAAACTGCAGGTCCACGGGATGTACCTACTCTATAAGTTTTGATTACGCGGCGAATTTCATCAAGCATGTTGCACAATGAATGCATAAATCTTTTGACTGTGTTGACTTAGAAGATTGATTTTTTCTATGGTTCAAGGGATTTATATTTGATATTAATTTTAACTTGAGATCTCCATGTGATCACGAGATAAATGTCCTTGACAGACGGACAGACGTCCAACAAAGTGATACTATAGGATTCTGTTTTTCTCTTTTGAAACAAGGAACCCTAAAAAGAACAACCATTAAAGTATTTAATGCACGCTTCGAAGGAGCAAGTAACGATTAAATTGCCTTTCAGGTTGAATATTAATCACTGAAGAATTTGCATCTGAATTCCAACCGTGCAAGCTCATGGAAAACTGTTAATCAACATTGTAAAGGTGTAATAAATAATATTATATATTTTTTTTCTTTTACACTTTATTATGCATAATTATGCGTACTGTTACCTGTAGTTCTGTTAGTAAACAATATCTAGTGACAACACTCCGTTCCACGTTCTGCGATATTTCGAGACATTGCGTTTCGAGTGGCGGAACTTAATTCCGCACTATGCCATACCAGAGCGGGGAAATAAAAATAATTCATTCCACCCAGTGGAGATTTAGTCCAAACCATCGAGTTTAGGTCATATGTACATATTTATGTCAGATTGTGGGACAGGGACACAAGCGTGCAGCTGTAAACGTGATGATTGTGGGTTTGATTCCCAATCCAGAGGATGAAATATTTCCTATTTTTATTTCTTGACTCTGGGTAACGAGACGGAGCGCGATGAGAATACGGCAAAAAGTTGGAAACGGAAGGGTCTTAATGGGAACGTGTGTTACCCTGCTATGTGTGGGAAATAGAGTGAAGCAGCAAAAAAATCATAAACAACATTTTTATAAAATAAAATGTATATATCACACAATTTTTTGTTTATATGTCACACAAATAATATTTAACTTTATTTTTATACACATAAAAAACCAAAACAAGAGAACCGTAAAATGAACCGGCCAGTTTAATTTAAAGAGTAAATTCAAATTCCCTTTAGGTGTCCCTGTCTCTCGTAATTTATATTTAAATAGAATCCAACGTGTGAATGATTAGCGGTATCTAATAAGATGTTTTAAAAACAACTCAGTTTTGATATAATAGACTTTTTTTGTAGGTAACGTTACATGAAATAAAAGTTAAAACGGACGGATAAAGGTATTTTATATCTGATGTGAGGCGGGTAACTGTAAACGTTTTGTTGTGGGTGTTTGGTTGTGGGTTTTATTCCCACTCGTCTAAATATATTTAATATTTATTTATTTCACTCTGGCGTCGAGGCGAAGCGCGGCATTGAGCTCCGCCACTCCATACGCAATGCCTCCATAATTCGGCGGAAAGTGGGGAACGGAGTGTCTTAACATTAGGCTCCTTCTGCCTACTCGGCTACATACTACGGGATATAATGTGAACCTGAAAAAAAATCCGATTTTGAATATTATTCAATTTTATTCTGTCACGTGCTATAAGACTTTTTTGATTTTATTCTTGTTGTTAAATAGAGTTAGTTAACTTTGAAAAGGGAAAACTTCCTCCATTCTATTTAGACATTACAAGTCTCCTACATTTGTATGTATATAAAAGCAACTATAAAAAAATAATTTCAAATTATTATTTATATGTAATTTTTAATATTAGAGTACAAATTTATTTCTTTAAAACTACCCACATTCCTGAAGAATTCCCATTCGAAATAGATTTAGTTATTTTAAAGGCTACCTGAACAAAACTTTAAACAATTTACTCTAAGCTCTTGTAAGTCTAGTATTTCGAACTTATATATTAAATACAAAATAAAATGGACAAATGCCTAAAAGTTTCAAAAAAATCTATAAACATAATTTAATGTATTTTTTCTTATCGAAGCTATAGATTAAAACAGGGCTCTTATTAACATGGCTATTTCGTTCATATCAAGAATATATATGAATAGGTTGAGGCCAGTCGTGGCGCAGTGGCACAAAGTGTGACTGTAAAACTGACTGGTTGTGGGTTCGATCCCCACTCGAGGAGATGAAATATTTACTTAAATTTATATTTCCATTTCTTCACTCTGGAGTCGAGGCAAAGCGTGGCGTTGAGTTCTGCCACTCAACACGCAATGCCTCCAGAATTCGGCAGAAAGTGGGGAACGGAGTGTCTTAACACTAGGCTCCCTCTGCCTACCCTGCTGTGTGCGGGATACAGCGTGAAGCTGATTTTGATTTTATGAATAGGTATAGTATAGTGGTGTATGTAAATGTCGCTCGTCTCTCATTAGCAGTTGTTGTTCAAGTCGCGTCACGTACGTCCATTATTGGGGCGCCGTAGCGTCGCCACGGCTCCACTTTTCCATCAATCCTATAACTTCATACAAAAAAACTTTTTAAAAGGTATGTCTAAATATTAATTTACATCCCATTACGTATTTTTTTTTATATATTCTCTTTAAAGTAAATATTTATTTCCTTTGTGGTTGATTCATTTCTTCATTTGAAATATATAAATTCTATGTAATAGTCGCTTTATTTTTTTTAATTATTGAGAACACGGAAACTATTTTTCAAGCTATTACTTACAATCTATATTATAAAATTTTTAATATTTGAAATATCAATCAACTGTATCTGAGGCATCATAATAAAATATCAATATAAAAATGAATAAAATTGAAAAATAAATAATTATTATATCTAATTGTATCAGTGCAGTGGAAATATTAACAACAGCTTAAAAAGATTGCAATCCTTTTATACTGTCCATAGATGCTTAGCTTAGTCGAGTCCCCTTTAATGTGGTGACAGCGCTTACGGGGTAAGATACGCTTACGTGCTTGAAATGGGTACTTATGAATTAAACATAGTCTCAGACACCGTAAGCTGATTTAAATCGGGGATTCTCTGGCAATGTCATATCTAAATTATCATACACGCTTTATGAAATATAATTAAAAATATAGTGATATTATCGTAATATATATTTTTTAAGTTTTTTATTATTTATTTGACACTGTATCATGCATATAGCAAGGTAGTCAGTGGGAACCTAGTGTTAAAACAAACGTTCACAAATTACAGCACAATTATTTATTTCTTATTATCAATTATGGAAAATTATGTAATTTGAAGTAATTAACAATATTATATATCTATCTTTATAATAAGATATGCTTCAAAATTATAAATTCTATTTCAATATTTTTATATACTTATAAACTATATTTAATGTTTTGTATATTTTCAAATTTATAGCTTTAGCTCTACATTTCGGCATTTAAAGACAATGTGTAGAGAGTATGTGGGGCATCCATAACCACTCGAGTATCCGAAGGAAATTTTGCTCTCATTCCTAAATACATAGGTACTACGTAACTCACGGGTCATAATAATTTAATTATTTTTTATTATTATGTATATATAATTTAAATGTAATAATAATTTAATTAATTTTTTAAACTCGTGGTTTATAGTTTACGGATAAACTTTCTTTTCTAAATGTTTATTGGGTTACCGTTATATTTAAATAAAAATTGTTGTATTTATAGAACTATAAAAGAATAAAAGAATCTCGGAATATATATATTTTTTATTAATCGATCTTAACATCCATTTATAGTTCAAGTGTAAAATTATTTTAACAAAATGTGCAAATGCCCCTTAAATATTTGCAATAATATTATTTTTTTATATTTCCATTTCTTCGCTCTAGTGTTGAGGTTAAGCGCGGCGTTGAGTTCTGCCACTCAACACGCAATGCCTCCAGAATTCGGCAGAAAGTGGGGAACGGAGTGTCTTAACACTAGGTTCCCTGTGCCTACCCTGCTGTTTGCGGGATACAGCGTGAAGCTGATTTAGTTGTGCTAATAAAAATATTTATAGTTTACACGATAGGCAACAACATATAATACGTATTCAGTAAGTGTTAGTATGAGTCATGAGCGTATCTTGAGATAGTCTATAGGGGAGCCTGGACTTTAGTTTTGAAGAGACCTGTTTATGTAAAAACATTTTTTGATAATTTTTCAGGGTTTAATTATTGTTAATAAACGAGTTGACCATCCGTTCCATTCTATTCCTACGCCCTCGGCTAAAGTTAAAATCATTATATTAACCTTAATATCTAAATGATATTACGATCTGACCTCCATGTCAACTACACAAGAAGTGAAATTAGATTTTACCACCCATTAAATGTTATACGTTCTTAAATCATCAGAGAACAGATAACAAAATAGTATTAGCTTTATATTTATGAGTGAAACCATTTCTCTTGTACACGTATAGATATAAATAAGTAAAGAGAAAATTTTCATAAAATGTCGGATAAAAAAACCGTATAACAATATTGCAGATGCAACTTGTTATTTGACTTTTTGATGGACTTAGAGACCGTCGTGGCGCAGGGGCTCAGGGGTGTGACTGTAGGTCGACGGTTTTGGGTTCGATTCCCACTCGAGGGAATGAATTATTATTTATTAGTTTTTTTTTATTTTTGCTGTTTCACCAAGGCATAAGCAATGGCGTTGAGTTCCGCCATTACCATTAAAAATTTGGTGGAAAGTGGAGAACGGAGTGTCTTAACACTAGGTTCCCTCTGCCTACCCTGTTGAGTGCGCGATACAGCGTGAAACTGTTTTTAAACATTTTTTAAGTGTTATTCCACACTTAGGAAATAAAAATACTTATTTACGCCCAGTATTAATAACCTATCTCCAACGTCAATCTTAGATTGTTTCATATATCTATCCTATCTAGAGATTGGATAGATATATGGAACAATCGAAGATTGACGTCGGAGATAGATTATTAATATTGGGCGTTAACGGACTTAGTCGATCTGTTGAATGCAAATATGGCACGGGCTCAATTTGACCTTATGAAGGGTTTTAATGTTTGGTGGTCAGCGGTTTTTAATGGAACTCGAACATTCAATATAGGTACACGTGGAAAGTTTGTGTTGTCGTGATCACAGTTGGTAATGTATTCATAGTAGTTCTCAGAATGTAATAGTTTAATAGCGCTAGAGTTGTTTCAGCACTTACACTGAAAATAACCTGTCTTGATTTGTTTATGTTGTAGTATATATACTTTATAGTATAAGTATTTGTTTTATTTATTATTAGCGAACCGTTTGCGGCCTCGCCCGCTTGAACTACATAATTATTAGTTTACTAATCTGCTTTACTTTCTTTTTCTAATAGTAATAGTAAACTGAGGCCAGACGTGGCGCAGAGGCACAAAGTGTGACTGTAAACGTGACAGGTTCTGGGATCGATTGCCCCTCGAGGAAATATTTTATTATTAAATATTAAATATTATTATTAAATATTTAATATTTCCATTTTACTCGCTCTGGTATAGAGGCAAAGCGCGGTGTTGAGAATCGCCGTTAAAAAACAGTATATATACCTATATTGAAAAGTAAAGTTTCAGCCAAATCTCTAAAACAGTATTTATAACAATTTTGTAAACAACAGTTAAAATTACATTACTATGTACTTATAAACTTAAAGAAATAAAACAAACACTAAATGTTAAGGGAAACTTGCCAAAATACATTAGTGAAAACTACAATTAAATAGGTTAACGTTAACAGACAAGCAGACTAAATTTTATAAATCATTGTTTTTGATTCTTTTACGGTCTTATATGCCATCAAAACAAAATCATTTTATATATCGTTCGATCCGATTTTAATATAAGTATTGTTAGAAATTGGAAGCGGTTAACATTTTTAAAAAAACACTATATAGACAAAAATCGTCTGTATGTTTCTAAACTATTTGGAACGTGATACTATGTAATAGCAATAAGTGATATGTATCGCCTAATCACTTAATAACAATACTTCACACGAGTTCCTTCCAAAAAGGTCCGTTGCCTACAAGCAACTGTCCCCAATTAACACAATTCCACTGCTTTTATCATCTTTTTCACTAACATCTACCCTCTTTTACACGATTTCGATAACAGTATATTTACTTATTTTGAACTGTGTAATTTATAAGTGCTTATGACAGTTTACTCCGTGCTAAACATACAAAATTAACTAAATTACACTGTTTATTGGAAATCTATAATTCTGTTTTAAAATTGTAAACGCATTTTAAATTTAAATTTTAAAATCGTGTATTACATGTTTGTACTTTAATCATTTATTTTTATGTATTATTTTATCCCGCACACAGCGGGGTAGGTAGAGGGAACATAGTGTTAAGACACTCTGTTCCCCACTTTCCGCCGAATTCTGAAGGCATTGTGTGCTTGAGTGGCGGAACTTCACGCCGAACTTTGTCTCGACACCAGAGCGAAGAAAATGGAAATATAAATTTATTTATTTATTTATTAAAATGTAATTTCAGACGCGAGTATTAAACCCCGCGTCGTGCTACACAGACAACCACAAATATTAGTAGCTTGCTTTAAATAGGTAGTCTATGTTAAAAGTGAATTGGTAGAGATCGTGTCAAATCACGTTCAACGTCAATCTTGTCTTCATAGTCGTTACTTTGACCCTTTAACAAATTATGTCATCTTCTTTTTAAGGTTAAGAGTGTTTCATCTTTGAACTAACTTAGAACTATCCTATACCTATATTTTGTAGAATATTATGAACCTATATTTATCCCACCCATACTATAATATGAAGTTCTGATAATATATCCCAGTACATAAATCTACAGGAATCTGTTTCTTTCATAAAACTTATATTTAAGAATGATACACGATAGTAGAATAGATTACGTGAAGTAGAATAGATTACGATAGTAGAATAGATTACACCAGGGTTGCCTAGAAGAATCCTGCCGCAATCACATTTAACTAGATTTATACTATACTTATAGAACCCACAACCAGTCGATTTACCATTACACTTTGTGCCGCTGCGCTACGACTGGCCACAATAAATAATTCTTAAAAATAAATTTCTTTAAAAAAACAGATACCTGCAAATTTATGTAATGGGATCTTAGGCCATAAAAATCATTCCACAGTTATATTACATTTTAACCGATGATTTATGATTGACCGAATATGCAGCCGGTGATCTATAAGACGAGAGCAAGGAAGGGGGACTTGCTTGCATTTCACGCAGATTGGGATTTAAGTCTATTCGTATTTACATATGTACTAACGCCACTGTAGCTACAAATTTAGCGGATTATACGTCCATGTTAGACTACCCATTTTAGGTTAAGTTTCTAGCCTAACCTAACTTGCACTTGAAAACCCCTAAATATAGAAATATAGACCTAGATCTATTAATTATCTTACATATTGTCGGTGAAACAGCAGGAATTTTATTCATTAGCTAGGTAAAGTATGTAATGGATGATAATATTCATAATATTTCCTACATTGTCTGGACGTCTCAGGAATTCTATACATTGCCGATGTATTGTATCGAATGCCTGAATTATACAGATTGCCGATAACATATATTTTTTATTCATTTTGGCTTTGGAAGTTATACTTTAATCAAAAATCAGCTTCACGCTGTATCCCGCACACAGCAGGGTGGGCAGAGGGAACCTAGTGCTAAGACACTCCGTTCCCCACGTACGTTAGTGCTCTACGCCGCGCTTTGCCTCAACACCAGAGTGAAGAAATGGAAATGTAAATTTAAATAAATATTTCATTTCCTCGAGTGAGGATCGAACCCACAACCTGTCGCGTTTACAGTCACAGTTTGTGCCCCTGCGCCACGAATGGCCTTATTATATGGCTGGTTATACTTTAACACGTAAGTACTCGTATTTACGTTTTTTTTGTATTTTTTAGTACAATATTGTTAAAAGTGGTACTAGTAAGTAATGATACAAATTCCAAGTTGCCTAAGAGAACAAAAGCTAGCATTTAAATTAAACCTAACGAAGAGTGCACTCCTATTCATGAAATTTGCACCATTAAGTTCCGCTTCGCCATGCTGCATTTAATAATATTACTAACCTATATTTTTATAGTTTTCCTAAGAGCCTAAAATGTTTACTTTAAAGATATATATGAAATATTGACTTTATTATGAAAATGATAATAGGAAAACATTTAACAAAAATATGCAAAAATAATTAAAGTTAAAATCGTAAATGATAGAGAAAAGATTTGTTATCGATGTAATTGTTATAAGTATGGTACATATGATAACGTGGTACCAACTAAATAATTATTAGATTTTTGCCGACGGTCGTGTTTACTATACCATAAAATTATTGAAAGTAGCCCTTTTCTAATATTTACTTTTACGGTTAAGTTAACATAAATTTGGTGAATTTTTAATTTTGTGGGTTAATAATTCTAAGTATAAGTAAATCGCAATGTGTTTTTAAATTTGCCACTGCTGAAATTTAAAGTAACTGTAAAAACAACAATAAAACTAATATTTTGAAGGATAAAAATGTTTTTAATTATTATCATTTGAATTTAATGTAGGATAGAGAATATTGTATTAATCAATAAAACTATAACCTTAATATTGAAAAGAGCAACTGTTGAGTTTCTTCTCTTCCGGCCCTTCTCAGCATAACTGCCTTCCGAGGCGGTGGTAGCACGTTCATTTGACGATGTTCTAGTGCTTGTAAAAGTCTATTTGAATAAAGAATGTTTTGAATTTGAATTTATTGTTGTATGAAAGTTGTATGTATGTAGAGTAGAGTTGTGGATGTAATGAAATACCTTACCGTAGTGGGAATTTCGATACAGCAATTTTTCATAGCAATAGTACGATTTTATAAAATAAATCATATATGAAATTTTTATTTGTAAAGTTGACATGGATGGTTTTATGTAGATATATTGATTTTGTAAGTTATATTTTTACTTAGTAATTGTTATTTCCTTCTTACCAATATTTAATACCAAAAGATAAAAAATATTTTTAATGCTCTTCAATGAATAATTTTTATATCGATCTGTTTTTAGTATATTTCTGTATTGTCAGGATTATTAGATTAGTAAATATCCATTTATTCTTCCTCAAGTTTTAAAAATAAAGCCAAATAAAAAGAACAAACTCTACTTTATTTGTCTTAAACTTACTCTTAACTTTTGAGAATAGAAAGTTTTGTTATCGTAATCGTGAATTATTATGGCCACAGCTGTAAATAGTTTAGTGGTACAGACTAATGCTACCACTGAATAAAATATTCATATTTTGGTATGCGTGGTCTCAATTTTCTTCAATAAAATTTATTAGCTGACATCTTTTGTTCAAAAAGAAAGAGGCTCTGTATTCGTTAACTATATTTTTTAATCTGTTATCGATTTATAAGGCAGTTTGCTATAAATCGAATTTGATACGTGCCGCAGGGGCACAAAATGTGACTGTAAAATTGGCTGGTTGTGGGTTCGATCCCCATTTGAAGAGCTCAAATATTTATTTAAATTTATATTTCCATTTTTTCACTCTGGTGTCGAGGCAAAGCGCGGCGTTGTGTTCCGCCACTCAACGCGCAATGCCTCCAGAATTCAGCGGAAAGTGGGATACGGAGTTTCTTAACGGAGTTTCTAGGTTCCCTCTGCCTACCTTGCTGTGTGCAGAATACAGCATGAAGCTGATTTGTTTTATTTATTTACTATAAATCGATTTTAGTACCGATGAAGTTCATAAAAATATATTATGAATGATAATAATACCACAATATTTAATTAAAAAAAAATAACATATAGGTTAAGTCCAATTTTATTTTAAAATTGTTGTGATTATAATGATATGCTTAATAATTAAATTTATTTTAATCTACTCATAATAAACAAAGGTTATGAACAATAGTATATTAAAAAGCGCACGCATTTTACTTTTTACTATAAAAATCCCTGAAACTTTTAACTTTCATTACATCGTTTGGCCTGAAACTGTAGGTCTAATGTACTTTATTGTCTTTACTTAAGTCGAGTCTAAATAGATTTTTATGGCGCGGATTTTTTCACATATATCGGGCTTTACGACTTAAGTGGATTATAAATTTCTATGTAACATACCTACTATTGTTAAGAATAAATTTTATATAGGATTTATATAAAACGAGTTCTAAAATTGATTTCCGTATTTCTCTAAATTATTTTTTAGGTTATAAATGATGTTGGAAAAGTAGATTAGTTAATTAAATAATTTTTACTTTAAAAAAAAAAAAAATCAACAATGATTTCATATGAAGTTTTCAAATTTTTCCAAAGATTCTACAGAGTAATCAACGTAAGCTCTTGAGCTTTATTAAGCTGTAATATAGTTAGATATAATATATATATATATATATATATATATATATATATATATATATATATATATATATATATATATATATATATAGATTATAGGTTAACTGAAATTGGATGTAATCATTGATTATTAAAATATGCAAATTTTGATATTTCGAAGTTTCCAATTGACTACGAACACAAGGGCTTATTAAAAATCCTAAGACTATGAATAATTAATATCAGAAAAACATTCGAGTTGTTAATAATCTTAGTTGTTAATAAATCTTTTAATATAGTATGAGATTTTAATAAACAGATGATATATAAATGAATAGTTAATTGTATCAATGCTTACAATATTTCAATTGCTTTGTATTAACATCTAAATTAATTTTATATTCAAATGACAACATTTTGATAAATATAAAAGTAGAAATATTAAACTTATTTTTTTATACCGAAAGGAGACTGAAACGATTCCATACATTTTTGGGCCCAAAATGTATAGAGATTAAAATGGTAGGTATGATTTAATAGATTTAGGTACATCATTCCCTCCCTGAAATCTATATAAATTTTGGCAATCTGAGAGCTGAGTTATTAGAGATTTGATAAAAGTGAGGTTAAGTTCGCAGCACAATTTCTTGAATATCAACTTCTATAAAATATGTGATTACTGAGTTGTTTAATCATTAATTTTTATTATTTATGAATAATAAACATTTTAATGTATATTTTATCTTCTTTTTCTTCTATTAATTAATATTAAAATGTCATCTAAGAAGTGTACAGGTGGAAATTATTTTGGTACCTACCCGACTAAGGTACCAAAAGGTAAATTAATGTAATTTTTTAGACATCTCAACTCTTTACGTTTTGGCCTAAAGTTTCAGTCTCCTTTAAATTATAAAGAAACAAACATACATAGTTGAATTAAATAGAAAAAAAAACAATCAATATTTTATATTACAATATCAATGCTTAATATTAGTATAACAAACATCGGAGTCAATGTTTGTACGATCTTGATTAGGTCTCTCATTCAATAGGGCAAACGACGTCATGGCTTATCAAATTAAGATATCAGATCAACAATAATAACGTAGTCATTATTGAACCCATCACATACTTAGGTACTATTCTACTTTTTTTTCAACTTATTGTTGCATGTAGCGGGGTAGGCTGAGGGAGCTTAGTGTTAAGACACTTTGTCTCTGGAGGACTCTGGAGGCATTGCGTGCTGCGTGGCGGAGCTCAACCCCGCACTTTACCTCGGCATCAGAGCGAAGAAGTGAAAATATTAAAGATTTCCTCGAGTGGGCATCGAACCCACATCTTATCGCGTTTATAGTCACACGTTTGTGCCCCTGCGCCACGAGTGGTCTTAATTTAATACTATGTTAGTTTAAAATTCAATTCATTCGCATTCATCATTGAATATAGTAGTCGTATTGAGGTATCGATATAAATTAATGCAATTAGGTCTACTACTCGGAAACCGCACGAGCCAGAAAGATTTTATGTGAAAATATTTATGCCTTTCCTTGTCGCACTCTGTTTAAAGTAAAAATATGCAGATATGTTTAATATTCGGTAAATCTTTAATATCTGTTATTTCTATAGCGTCAAGAAAAGGATAACATTAAGAGATAATTAAATATATAAAGCTAAAAGAATACATTAAAAGAAATTATGGAAAGAAAGAAAAGAAGACATGATGGCGTCAACTCAAAAATATCAGATTTTAAACGGTAAATATGTATTATAGTATAAGTATTATAATTTTGAAGTCGTTTCAATTTATTTTACTGAAAAAATATTTTCTGAATATTTTTTTATATTCTTTCATGAAAAATTAATAAATTTGCAAACGTGTTACAATGAATAATCTATAAAAATATTTTAAATTAAAGTATATGTTTTGTTGTATAATAATTTTGGATCCTTATTATATTGTCTTGATAAGCTTAAAAAAGGTATTTTTAGTAAGTGAATGCCTATTCCTTATTTCTAAATGTTGAAATAAAACTTCGAAGAACAATAAAAATATGAAGTAGAGATAAAATACTTTCGATTACAAAACACCAGCTCGTTTCTATTTAAACTGCTCTTGATGCTTTAAGTGAACGATTTTCTTATTTGCACGTGGACCGTCTAGTCTCTAGTAGCTCTAAGATTTCTCTCTTCTCTTATATGGATTATTTTATAGTTTTTGCATTTTATACGTCACATGCCTATACAGATGATTTTTTAAAGTCATAAATTTTATTTTTATATTAGCGGCCTCCGTGCGGCTTTTTTAAGCGTATTTAAGAAAAAAAAAAAAAATGATAATTTTAATAATAGGTACGTTTATCTATACTGTTAAGCACTAAACAAAATCTCTAATTTAGGTCTAATGGGAATTTATTTGAGTTTGCACACAAAAAAAAATCTGCTTCACGCTGTATTTCGAACACAGCAGGGTAGGCAGAAGAAACCTAGTGTTAAGACACTCTTTTGTCCATTTTCCGCTAAATTTATCGAGGAATTACGTGTTCAGTTTGCCTTGGTACCAGAGCGAAGAAATTAAAATATTAATAAATAATAATTCATTCCCTCTGGTGGAGATCGAACCCACTACTGTAAGGTTACAGTCACGCCCTTGTGCTTTCGCCACGACGGCCTCAAAAAATAACTTGAAAAAAAAAATATTAGTCGTAAGCATTTTTGTTTTATCATTTTATATAGAAGTGTATACGTATTTGAGGAGTATGAGCTTTTATCTTCAGCTCTGAACATGCTATAGGGTATTTTATACTAGCTCGTTCTTTTTGGAAGATATTCCATTATGCCATTAGTACACGAAGGCCACGAACATCCTGAAGTGATCGCGGTCGTACAGTTTACAAATGTAATTGTGATGGGTTTCATTTCTATGTTCCTTATGAATATTCGACATTTTTTAATATAATGTCATGAATTCTGTTTACATATTAATATATTACAATTAGCTTGTAATTATTATTTTATTGAAAATAAATATTAGATAAAAAATATTTGTAAAAACAAAAACCCCGACTGCATAAAACTAAAAAGAAAATAAACAAGCCCAATAGTTTATTAGGATTAACAGTCAGTTTTACAAATATTTTTTATTTTTCACTTTTTTGTTAGGATTTATTAAAGTAATGATAATCATAATATACCTTTTTGAAATCCTCGTATGAAGCTCTTGAATTTGATACCCATATTGTGGTATTCGAAACGATTTTTTTTTTCACTAAGTCCAATATCCCACAGCTGCCATGGTTGTCTTTTTTTAACGTTACCTATCTAAGAACACTTGGGCTGCTAATACCAATCTAACGATACCTCAATTGTGTAAATCCGTTCAGAGGTTGTGGAGATATGAGGCAATAAAGAATATTACATACATACAAAATACGCGCGAAAAACATAACCTTTCCTTAGCAGTCGGGAATAAATATGATAAAATATTTTTTGCTAACTAATCATTCTGAAATTTATTTTTTATTTTACTTTTCTGTAATAAGCGTGTGCTATAGGAACGGAAGGTTGGAAAGGGAATTATGTATTAGTCACTAAAATGCTCATCATCATCCGGGTGGGAAAAAACATATATTGTTATATATAATTATCACCTCCAATGAACACACAAACATTACAAAAAGATATGCAGGCATAACCAAAAAAATAAATTGGAATTAACCCATAAAAATATAGTTGAAAATATTTTCCCCGAAGTACTGTTTTATTACAACTACAAGGGGACGTTTATTTATCGGTATGAGGTGAGCTTAGCGTAGTTTCCCCCTATACAAGTATCCATTACAAAGGATCGTCTGTAGAATGCATTATTCATGACCTCGATCTCAATAAGTGTCACTGTGTTAACAGTGGTTGTTGAAAATCTTAAGGGCCCTCCCGTCTCGTTGCTTTTGTTTTTTTTTATATATATTGAACGACAAAAGAGAGAGCAATACAGAAAATGTTTGTTATACAAATGAGTCCAAAATCTACGTATCTACGCCGTTTTTTATTGAATTATTACTGTTGAAGTCAAGATATCTTATTTTATAACTAGCGACCCGCTCGCGGCTTCGCCCGCTTAAACCACAAAATTATTTAATTAACACACTGAATTATGTTCGTGTTTTGATATACCTATAATATATGTTTGCAACGCAATGAAGATTTTTAATGAGAAATTTACTAAAACTTTAGGTCGCATTTTCGTACCCATGAGAATCTTCAATTGAATTTTTGAAATAAAAACACAACTTATCGATACTTACAATAAAATCCTAACTCATCGGTGTCTGTACATGGAAGATATTACAATTAGCATTGTAATAGAACTTGGTCAGTTTGTCTGTTTGTCTGTGAATTTGTTCATGATAATCTCAGAAACGGCTTAACCGATTTAAATCCTTTTTTGTTTGCATTTTGGCAATCTGCCCTTAAATATTTAATATTAGCTTTATTTTAATCAGCTTCACGTTGTATCCCTCACACAGCATTTTAGGCAGAGGAACCCTAGTATTAAGACACTCCGTTCCCCACTTTCTGCCGAATTCTGGAGGCATTGCGTGTTCTCGTTCTTTCGTGTTCTCGTTCGCTCGACACCAGGGCGAAGAAATGGAAATATAAATTTAAGTAAATATTTCATCTCCTCGAGTGGGGATCGAACCCACAACCAGTCGGTTTTACAGACACACTTCGTGCCGCTGCGCCACGACTGGCCTCAACTGGACTGGACTTTATTTTAATCGGTTCACACAAAGTTAAAACCAGATCCACGCTTTATCCCGCCTTTAGCAGGGTAAAGATTATGCGTAAGATTATGAGATTATGTTGTAATGTAAGTATTAAGATATTGCGTATAATGTGTGACTGATGTGCGAAATTAATATATTATTAAATTATAATTCAATCCTCCAAGTGGGGATCGGACCCACACCAGTCACGTTACAGCCACAACTTTGGCCTTTAACAAAGAACAAAAGAGAAGCGCGTCAGCGCTCCTTTTACGGAAATAGCATAAAGGTAAAATATTTTAATTCCATACCTAAAGAATTTAAGCAACAGTGTAGACGTAGGTTTTTTTTTTCATTTCACGATGTTTAATCATATCTATATTTCGTGTGAGGCAGTTACGCTTTGATACCAATAACGTAAACACATACTACTACAAAAATACTACTAAAACCTTTAGATTTTAGAACTTTGAACTTTGCCGGGTTTTAGCCGGGTAGGTTTTGGAACCTACGGCTCGATTTCGGAATGAGGCGTATGCGGCGGTTTCCCTTTGATAGGTGTATATGTGCGTGCGTCGTTCTTGACAAATTGTATTTTGTTTTACAACGATAATTTTATTATTTATTCGTGGCTTTGTCCGCTTGAATTACATGATTACTCTTTTAAGAAATATAGATATTACAAACAGCCTAACTAATAATGAACAGCCTTAACTTCTTAACAAATTTTGTAATTGTATATCAACGGGAAGTACCTTATAGTTATGATGGAAATGCGATAAAAAACGAAGCATAAGCCCTCATATTTCATCGTCATTTGATTGCGATGATTTAGAAGATAGATTTTTTTTGCTCTAAGGGAATATAGACTTGAACATTGAGGTATCTAACCTTTAACCGATCTTGTACAAAATAGTCTTGACAGACAAACAACAAAGTTATCTTATAGGAATTTTGAGGTATGTACCCTAAAATACCCTTGGCTCATACATACATGCAACATACAGGTGCAATAGTGCAATGTCGGTACGTGTCGCTTGTAAGTAATGAAATAATACTGCGGGATATTTTTATAAACAGTGTCAGAGCATTTTTTTCTTGAGACAAAATTTTTAGAGGTTGCTCCCAAAAGTTAAAGATTTTATACGTTTTTTAAAAAAATATTAATAACATAAACGAACGAACGGACTGAAGAACCTATTCAAAATATTTCTTTGAATATTAAGTCATTCTTTATCACTGTTATTTAACATAATTACGAATTAAGCTAGACTGTTACGAAGGTAATCTTCACCAACAATTCAATTTAGTTTACTTTGTAGTTAGTACTATGAACAATTGTACTTTAAAAAGACGTAAATTTATCAACAGTCAAATAAATAAAACGTTTCTAAAGTCGTTCTTTTGGACTTACAATTGAAATGTAACCATTCGAACATTGTTAGAAAAATACTGCTATGTTTATGTTAAATTTATTATAAGTATAGATTACACTTACATGACGTAATTAACGTTAAGCAAATAATAACTCAACAATATAATAACATTCATTGTGATATGTAGTCAATAGATATCATTGCGTATGTTTCTTTTTTTTTCAAATATAAATATCTTTAAAACTTTAAGTACATTATTTTTTGATAGAGTGTAGCGGTAACCTTTCCAAACTATATTTTTTTTATGTTTTTTATATTTATAATATATTTTACAGCGCCATCTATTATCTATAGATCCCATCGCAATTAGTGATAGCTTTACGTGTATGAAACATTCGTTAGTACCTATTTTTGTCAATAGATAGCGTTACTTGTGTCGATTTTTTAATATCTCAAATATTAACGTCTTGAAAACTTAAATACTTATATCTTTTGATAGAGTGAAGTAATTACAATGAAATAAACACTAAAACCTACCTTGATTTATTTGTAATTTTTATGTTTAAAAATTGCTTAAATTTATTGTGTACTTTTTACGTGATGCGTGTTCACATAAACAGACAAACAGACAAACAGACAAACAGACAAACAGACAAACAGACAAACAGACAAACAGACAAAAATTCCAAAAATGTTGGAAATGGATTCTGTTAATTATACTTTAACACCCTGGCTAATTTTTTTTTAAATATTTTCAATGTACAGAAACGACTTTTCTACAGATTTATTATAAGTATAGATTTAATCACCTTTTTATAAATGTAATATTCTTTGTATTTCAAATGTTTATTATATTACTTTTAATGTAGAGAGGAGCATGGAATGCATGAAACTCAATAAAATAAATAGAATAAAATCAGATATTCGAAAGAAAATTTTGACATACACTACATGTATATAATACATAGGTATATTATATACAAGAAAAGCTCATATCCAGAGTTTGTATGTAAAAATATGAAATATTATTTTACGCACCAAGAATATGTGTAAATGTTAAATAAAATCAGTTTTACGCTGTATCCCTGCACACAGCAGGGTAGGCAGAGGAAACCTAGTGTTAAGACATTCCATTCTCCGCATTCCGCCGAGTTCTAGAGGCATTGCGTGTTGAGAGGCGGAACTTTGCGCGCTTAACCTCGACACCAGAGCGTAGAATGAAAATATAAATGTAAATAAATATTTCACTTACTCGAGTGGGGATCGAACCCACAACCAGTCGATTTTACAGTCACACTTTGTTCTTTGCGCCACGACCGACCTCTATGTCTAAATGTTGTCCCTACTATATTTGTAAATAACAAAAATACTTTTCGCTACGACTGTTAAAAGGTTGTTTTAATTTCCTTCTTGAAATTTTATTTTTTGTAGTCACCCTCGAAATCTCAACCGACAGAAAATATTTTACTTGAAATTTCGATCTTTATGATGGTTCTCTACCGCAATGGCTAACATTTTAATGTTTTTTCTTCTTCTTTCTTATATTACGGATGAATATTCTAAAAACTTGATGTATTTATAAAATCTTGTATGATGATAATCTAGTTCTTTTGATATGTAAATTAAAAATACATGACTAATCATTAGTGTTGTACGAATTTATTTGTATATATTTGTATATCAATGAAGACTTTAAAATAATATAACCTTTTTTTATTTATTTTAAATTTATTATGAATTAATAACCTATGAAAGTTATAGGATACAAATAAATACTTTTATCGGTTGCGGAGATCTAATATCTTTTGGTAAATTATCAGTAAGTTTACATATTTTGATTTTCATTTGACATATTTTTCGTGAAAAAATAAATGTTGCCTCATTTTATTCCATATTCAAATAAAGCATTGTTGAGTGTTCGACCTTTCATTGTTGTTTGCTTTTTAGTTGTTGTGAACCCTCGTCACTGGTTATTATTGAACGTTTTGTATTTGTTGCCATTTTAAACGGTTTTAGCATAAATGTTTAGTATCAATTGGTAAAATATTTTCAATAATAAAAAAAAATCACAAAACGTAAACACTTTCTATTTTAAATATTTTTATTCTAATAATAAAATCAGCTTCACGCTGTATCCCGCACACAACAGGGTAGGCAGAGGGAACCTAGTGTTAAGACACTCCGTTCCCCACCTTCTGCCGCATTCTGGAGGCATTGCGTGTTGAGTGGCAGAACTCAACGACGCGCTTAGCCTCGACACCAGAGCGAAGAAATGGAAATATAAATTTAAGTAAATATTTCATCTCCTCGAGTGGGAATCGAACCCACAACCAGTCGATTTTACAGTCGCACTTCGTTCCGCTGCGCCACGACTGGCCTCATATTTTTATTCTACTGTGTATATTGAAGTTTTGAGTCCTATATATTTTTTTATTTACATTTGCTAACTAGTGGTGTTTGACTCTTATGAATGGTGTCGACGTGGCCTTGATACAACAGTACAACTTCTACTATCTGTTACGTTTCCCGCCTGAAGACAATTTAGCTTTACAATATCGATATAACAAAAGGAGAACGCAACGGTCAGTCTATCTTACACATTATCATTCAAAGCATATAAACATTTTCTTTGTTGTATAAAGTATTTCTGTCTATTACATTTAAAAAAAATAATAAATTAAAAACATATTATTTTATTATTTCTTTAAATAAAATCTTATAATAATTATCTACTTATGCTGTATATTTTATTGGACTGGTAGTGCTGGTATTGATGAAATTTTGAACAGCATTTACTTTTCAAAATTTCGTTTTCTTGTATGTCTAGAACTTTCTAAAGTAAAGCTTAACGAAAATTTAAATGTAGCTGCTCGACATTTAATGTCAATTTTGAAGTCGTCCACTTCTGTAAATAGCGATTCGAGAACATCAATTCGGAGTTCGTTTCTCCTCGGAAGGAATATATTGAAGGTGAGCGTTCTTTGTGTTATTGAGGACAAGCGTAAATACGTTTGCATCGTACGGAGTCGGAAAACGGACCACGACGCGGCTACGGCACGGCGGCGTCACGGCGGCGGCACGGCGGCACGGCGCCGCGTGACTCGCGGGGAGGGTCCGTCACTCCGTCACTCGGGCGGCCGCCGCCGCGCGCTACGCTCGCAACATGTCGGTGCGCGTGGAACACCGCGATCGCGATCGCTTCTCGAGACATTCTTCCCGCGCTTCCGTGGACCTCGCGTTCCCGAGCGGGTCGGCGCGGGAGCACTCGTTCCGCTCCGTGCACTCGGGCCGCGTGCCGCGCGTGGCCAGCGACGACCTGATGGTGCCCGTGCGCACGCTGCGCTCCTCCTCGTGCCGGGCGGCCGCTGGCGCGCCGCAGCGGCTGCGCCGGCACCACTCGTCGGCGGCGGAGTGCGAGCGCGCGCGGCGCTCGCGGCGCCACACGCTGGAGCTGCCCAGCAGCCGCGGGCCCAGCGTGCGCAGCCGCTCGCCGGAGCCCCCGCCGCCCGCGCCGGAGCCCGAGGCGCCGCCGGAGGACGCGGGCAAGGAGGCGCGCAGGCGGCGCGTGGTGGCCGCCGTCGCCGCGTCGTTCTTCGCGCTGGCGCTGGCGTCGGTGCTCGTGGTGGTGGTCACGCTGACGCACAGCTCGGTGCTCCGCGCACACAACCAAACAGCCAAGTACTACACGTTCTCCGTGCCGCCGCACCATCCTCTCAGTGAGCCCCGTTCATGTTGCCCCACCGTCGCCCTTCCCGCTTCGCATGCGACTGTCTCCGACCCCGAGTTCCAGGGGCTGCGAACGTCATCGTGCTACCGACCCTCAAGGGCTCAAAAGTGTGCCTCCACCGCCGTCTTTAGCGGTACATACACAAATATTACACATTTAGTAAAATATCTGAATCATTCCTTAACATGAGTCTAGTGATCTATTTTTTTCGGTATGTTCTCTTCTCTTAGCATATTGCCAGCTTTAGCTTAACAACTTTATACCAAAAGTGAATTCCGGGACATAGAAGAAATCGCATACCTCCAGGCGATCTCTAAGACTCTGTTAATATTTTCAATTATTGCACTGAAATCTTTCACACTCGCACGTTCGCAACCCCCTCTTCTTCTGCATGATTAGTATGTGATGTGATGTTATTACTAAGTTAGTTTGTCTAATTTAAATTTATTTAAGTATTCTTTTGTGATTATACGACGTCATGTAAATGACATTATAACATAAAACTAGCCAACTTCGAGATAACATGAGCGTCCATCGAGCACTTCGGGCAAAGTGTTCTAAGTTTATAAACTTAATAGTTCATCCATCGAAGGTCATTCGTTATTAAGTCATAGTTACAACTAAATACATGTCTAAGGTTTTCAGGATTTTCTTACTTATATTATGTCTTAGGCGCTATCAAAATTTTATGGTACCTACAATTCAATATATACATTTTAACGTTAAGTTCCCTCTGCCTACCCTGCTGTGTGCGGGATACAGCTTGAAACTTATTTTTTAAGTCAATGAGAAATAGCCTAAAGTTTTTGATTCTCTTCTGATATAACAAAATATGGGACATATTTATCTTTTCGGAAGACACTGTCGATTTCTTTTCCAAATATTTAAAAATTTCTTAATGCAAATGACCCTCATTCTCTCGCATTCGTGAGAAAAGGTGGCTTGACTGTTGACAGACAGACGAACAACGAAGCATGCCTATAAAGCTTCTTCCTTTAAAGGTATCAAATCCTGTAAAAATGTTATTACAAAAGGATTCAATTTATCTAACTAATTCTCTAATTTTCTAAGAAAATCTGAAAATCAATTGAAATATCAATTTTAAATTACTATTTACTAGATAAGGGTATAATTTGTACTGTTCTTTATGTTTATAAGAAGAAATTTTGTACTCTTATTTAGTAAGTACAAATTTATTATTTAAAAGAAAATTTATATAAAATAAATGATAAACATTTATAAGCTCCAAGAACGTCTTAGAACGCCACAAATGGTTGCGGTCGCTTTTCGGGAATTTGAATCGAAGAGATCAAACTTGATCTATAGGAATCTTAGTATAGTACATAGATTTGAAACTATCTATTGATGACGTTCGTCTTTGGACTATTTAAGCACAATGTTTAGAAATTGGTTAAAACTATTCTAATAATAAAACTATATAACACTACATCTGCTATTCTTCCGATACCAGATATATAAATGTATTTTATCGAAAAAAGATACTTTGTGGTACCGTGGTGGTAATAACGTAAAGATGTGACTGTAAAACCGACTGGTTGTGCGAGGTTCGAGCCCCACTCGAGGAGATGAAATATTTACTTAAATTTATATTTCCATTTCTTCGCTCTGGTGTCGAGGTTAAGCGCTGTGTTGAGTTCTGCCACTCAACACGCAGTGCCTCCAGAATTCGGCAGAAAGTGGGAAACGGAGTGTCTTAACACTAGGTTCCTTCTGCCTACCCTGTGCTGTGCAGGATGCAGCGTGAAGCTGATTTTTTTTTTTTTTTTTATCGAAAAAAAAATATATATATATAAAACATTCTGCCAAATTGAAATGCTTGCAAAAACCTATGACAATAGGTAGGCATTATAAAAGCGCTTATTTAGTATATCGCTAGCACACGAGTTTGTTTAATCCTATTCTGTTGTTTAAAACTTTATGGACTATATTATAGGCGTAAACGTCGACAACAATGACTGACACTGGGAAATATAATATTATGCATAGAATAATTTGTACCACCTATTTAAAGCATACACCTTACTAGAGAAAAATGTACACGAATTATTCTTGTATTAGATTATGTTAAGCCAGTTAAAAGTTGGTGGGGTGAAAAGAAATAAATGACATTAAAATACAAAAACTAAACTAATAAACTGCTGCTAAACAGATAAAGAAAATGTGAAAATTATTATATTTATAATATATTAAAATATATATTATTATTTATAATATATTAAAATTATAGTCAGTATAATTTGACTAGATAGCAATTACATTCAACAATGAAGTATGCGTTTATATAGATTACGTACGTACCGTATTGTCAGCAGATATGTCATAAGCTGGTGACGGAGTAAGACGTATCTACAAAACCCATTCGCATGGCGAAACCATTTATTTGGTTAATTAAATTTTACGCGAACGTGCACAGTGTAATTACATATTAATTTAGTAACCATATATAACAGATTAAATATATTTATATACAATATGTGATTGAGAAACTAATTATAATTAAAATGGTTATAAATATTATTTTTATAATTATATAATATACAAAAAGCAATTTAAATGAAAATCTTGCTAATTTAATGAACAGTTTTATTCAGAAAAGTTCAGTTTATACCTCAACATAATCGCGTTTTTCTCTGACATATAATTAATTATATTAATATATAGGTATCGTCGTCTTCAAGGTTTTAGACAATCTCATTAACGTGCATGATCGAGCTTTTACGAAAATTTTGTGAGAGAATATAACTTTAAAAGCTTTATTTTAGTACACATATAAAATATATGGTAGGATGTGGTTTCTTTGTTTACGTATTTTATAAACGTACTGACGTAAGATTCTCTTTTTCATGTATCTTTCGTGTGATGTAGGCTCTTATTAATAAAATTGTATTTTAACATGGCCTCACAAAGTAACAGGTTTGTTTTTACTGGAAAAATTTAAATTATCTTAGATAATTAGGTATAAATGCGTCCCTATAGGTATGTAAGTATACCTAAAGGGAAGTATAATTATAGGTATGTATGTGTCAGTATACCTATAGGTATGTAAGTATACCTAAAGGGAAAGTCATTCTAGAAGCATATTTAAAAATAAGAAAATTAATTAGAAGTTAAATATCAACAAGTGCGATTCTCTAGAACTACTGATCGGATTTACTTTTCGTTTGATTTGTATGAAAGCTACATTCTTCATGAGTGCTATAGGCTATATAACATTACGGTTTAATTCTTAGTTAAATAATGAAATAACAATAATTAGGAACGCCACCGTAATACTTTAGTTGTGCACGCTGCAAAAATAGTTAAATATAAGTACATTTTACTACAAAAACATTCAGTTTCTTAGTTCTATAAAATAAAGTCCGCGATATGCTACGTCTGTCTCTTATAAATATGTCACAATAAGACATTTTGTGACAAAAAATAATTAAAAATGGTATTTCAACGTTTTGACAAAGATATTGAAACTTACGAGCGAAAGTTATTCCATTAAAAATATTTCCATTAAAGGAATTTTAATGAAGATAAGCTTTGGCTTTTAGAGCATGTAAATTGGATGTATGTACCAACAATTAAAATAATCCAACGCTCTGTTTACGGCCGCAAGCATAGTCTCGAGTCCCGCTGGGGGCGCCCTCGGCGCCGATTTCGTCCTCTCAAGCAGCCACGTAGTGCTTGAAAGAAAGTGTTAAGAAAGTGTTCTTAAAATTACGAAAAATGATTGAATGTATAAATCAAATGTAAAATAAAATATAAATCAATCTTATGGGAAATGTAACATAATAAAGTAAATAATTAAGGTCTGCTAGTAAGAAATAATTAGGAAATTCAAGAACACTATTTATTACTAAAGTACAATTTAGTAGCTAAATAGTCTATATTATCATTAACTTTATTTTAACTGAACATATATAGTTTTTATGTAACGGTGTTCCGTGAAGCGTCCTATGAGATGTCTCGAGGTTAGTTGGCCTTGGACTCGATAAAAATAATTATAGGCGAAAAGAAAAATGATAGACGTGTGCATAGGAAAGATATGAGGTCGAAATATTCGTCTCTCTTGGATCATATACGATATTTTAATATATATGCTAATTTAAGTAGGTATTAGATATATTGTTAGAAATATTTTTTTTATAAGAAATAGATATATGAAACTTTTAAAGTTTTATTTTGTACAAAGCTTAAATAGTTTTATTGATAAGACCTACCTAAGGTGGGTAGAGATTTTTTTTTAATTTAATAAATTATTATTATTAGATAAAAAACCAATAGTGGTGTAGCTATAGTTACCTATTATCAGAAGGTTTCTGCTGCGGTGCAGAGATTTATAACCATAAACTTTATATCTACGTTCAATGGGTCCCTAGGCTGTTTTTGTCATACAACATTCTAATTGTCTGTTTTATATGATTAAACCTATGATTTAATTGAGAAACAAATTAAATAATTAAATCAGCTTCACGCTGGCAGCAACAGGGTAGGCAGAGGGAACATAGTGATAAAACACTCCCCACTTTTCACCGAATTTTTCGAGGCATTGCGTGTTGAGTGTCGGAACTCAACGCCGGGCTTTTGTGCCAGAGCGAAAAAATGACAATATTAAAAAATAATAATTCATTCCCTTGAGTAGGGCTCGAACCCACAACCGTAGCATTTTAGTTACACTTTTGTGCCACGACGGCCTAATAGAGAAAGACGTTTATCAATTTGTAATGTTTTTTAACGTGAGAAAAATATTGTATGTACCTATTAATTGAAATTCTTCTTAAAATACCCTTAGAATTACACACGTATACATACCAACGGTACTACCAACAGTAGTCTCTGGAGAAATTTTCGATTGTTTTTACAAAAGTAATTTCCGAGCCCATTAGACGCAACAGTTAGTAATGTTTCAGATTTTTATACTCCTGTAATATTTTAGCGAAATGCTCTTGCAGTTTATCGGTTTTATGAAATATCGTTCTGTTCTATGCCTCGACACTATTAGTCAAGTTAAAAGAAAAAATGTGTTAAAAAAATACTATTTTATTTTTTGGGATTTTTCTTATTCGATATTATTTTAATGTACTCTTTTACACAACTGCGTCTGTATTGAAAGAGTCTTTACAACTGCAAAAATGAATGGAAAGAGGCTAAAGGAGCCCTAGTTAAAAGTTTTGTCATGATTTGATAATAGTAAAGATATATAGACTGAAGGAGTCCATTAATCAATATGCTTATGTTTGTTGTTGTCCATGATCTGTTGTCAAGTCTGGAAATCTAAACTGGGACTGTAAAAAATATTTTGGATGGACTTGATAGTAGAGAGAGAGAGAGAGATGATTATATGAGAATAACGGGCTTGCTCTATCAAGGTGTAGATCGATTTTCACCATCAGCTCGTGAGCTCATTTTGTTGTCGTACAAATTGAGCACAAATGTTAACCTACAAATTGCACTCTTTAGAGCAATATAGCTCCGCTCCACTCTTGTCAATGGAGGTATAGCAGAAGAGGGATATAAACCACAGTTTCCATCTAGAAATCTCAGATCCCTCTACAATCGCTCGCCACAATTATTTTTATTATTATTATTTATTGGTACTTCAAATCCTTTAAATAAAGTTATTTAAATTAATAATAAATCCTTCAAATAAATTTGTAACATGTGTATAATATACGCATTGTTATATTTCTTGTAGGTTATTCTAGAGGAGATCGCTGTGACTAACCGCCTCTTACTCCACTTTCCGGAAAATCTAGGGCAAAGCATTCCTAAGCTATAAAATTTAGCATATTAATGAAACTTCATTAATCACGTCGATGTATTCATTTTCAATTTTTAAAAGATATCCCGGTGATTCATTTTATAGAAACCTGGTTCAGTATGTGTAAAGAAGGTTTTCCGAAGTTTTTATTATCTAGTATTATTTGATTTAATATTAGATAAGCTGGGCAGCCTATATTTACATATACGGTAACAAAATATTTAAACTCTTGAAAATAGAAATTATAAATATTCTGAAAGACCTTAAATTATAAAGTAAAAAATATCTAATCAATCTTACGTTTAATAAAGGTACAAACAACACAACAAAATATATTAATATGTATATCTATACATATGTCTATGACGTTGTGCTATTTGTACCTTTTGTGTGCAATAAAGAATGTTCTATTTTATAAAAATAAATCGCGCTGCATCCCACACACAGCAGGGTAGGCAGAGAGAACCTAGTGTTAAGACACTCTATTTCCCACTTCCTGCCCGATTCTGGAGGCGATTGAGTGGCAGAGCTCAACGCCGCGCTCTGCCTCGACAATTTTCTACTTTATGGATTTCCAAATATGTCCTAGGAGTTGGTTTAGAATGTGTATATTATAAGCGGAGAAGATTTTTTTGGCATCCAACCAATACACTGCTTACTCATTTAAACTGTTGCTTTAGGCGCTTCTGAAAATTTCGTTATAAAATCAAAAGCCATATTTTTAAAATTAACGTATAGGCTACTACTGTATATGATAAATTAAATTTTGATATAATTCCATCTCGAGTTCCCTATTGAAATAAACATTTATTTGTATACTAATAATAATTACTACAAAAATAATTATACTGTATGTAAATATAAATCCAAATTATTAAAAATACGTACGTCCTTTCATGTATTATTAAACCGAAGAAAATTTTATTACTCTATGGACATATAAAGCAAAGTTCTCAACACTTGGTTATCGTTACACACAGTTTAGGCACTCTGCCAAGTTACGTTTTTGCTAGCAACAGGTTGAATTGTTTTGATCAATGACACCATATAAATTTTTATGTGTTTTCGCTACATATTAGCAAGTTTATCCTGTTTTCTTGGCTACTTCACTTAAATATAGTTGAAAAAAGTAATAAATTCTTATACAAAAAAAATAATTTATACAAGATAAATTATAATATGAAAAGGAAATGATTTTTTTAATATCAAATATGAAGTAAGTCAAATACTGTAGTGAGATTTAAAGCTCGAACGATTAAAAAAGCAAAAAAATATTAAAAGAGCTGAATCTTTACTGAACGTACGACGACACGTAAGAAACTTCAAAAAGGTGCATCTCGTGCTTAAATGGGTCAGTGACATAAATAAACGTTATTACTTTAATGATAGTTAAATTATAATAAAAAATAAATAAAAATATAATTTGTTTATAGTAACTATATGCGTTAACTAGTACATATATAATAACATTTGAAAATCAACTTCACGCTGTATCCCGCATAGCAGGCTAGGCAGAGGGAACCTAGTGTTTAGACACTCCTTTCTCCATTTCAACCACATTTTGGAGGTTTCTTCATTTTTAAATATTATATAACACAAACTTATATATAAAAAATTACGTTCACAGAATTTACCAGAACGTGACATCAGTGATTAACCTCTATTGTGTTTTAAATCTTGCTCTTTCTCTATACTTTTATATGCAAGGTATCTAATCTACGGTTGCAATATTTCCATCATATCTCACGTAGTACTATGAATGCCGATATTTACTGACCTATTTCAAACATTGTCTTTAAATTCTCTGTTAAAAATTAAAATGTTCCTATTTTTGAACGTTTTTGCTAGTTTTGAGTTTACGCAGTAAGAAATTTTAGTATTTTATTGTTTTGTTGTGAGTTCATTTCTCTCTTACGTTTTTGTTACAACATATCTGAGAACGAGAGGCCAGTCGTGGCGCAGCGGCACAAAGTGTGACTGTAAAACCGACTGGTTGTGGGTTCCATCCCCACTCGAGGAGATGAAATATTTACTTAAATTTATATTTCCATTTCTTCGCTCTGTTGTCGAGACAAAGCGCGGCGTTGAGTTCTGCCACTTAACACGCAATGCCTCCAGAATTCGGCATAAAGTGGGGAACGGAGTATTTTACACTAGGTTCCCTCTGCCTACCCTGTGTGCGGAATACAGCGTGAAGCTGATTTATGATTTCATATGAGAATGAAATAAAATACACGCCACGCTAAGACGTACAAAATATAAATTGTATTAGCAAAATAAAATGCAAATCAGTATTTTTTTTATTTCTGTTAAAAATGATATACAAAATATTTTTCAGTAAACCGACTAAATATATTGGACACGTAGCAAGATTTAAGCTCATATCGAATGGAATTTGTAATTCAATTTTACAGAGACAAAATTAAAGCTATCAATATATGTTCTTAAATTGTAAAAAAAAAACGGAGTGAGAGTATTATGAAGAGTAACTGTAACTTTTCTCTCCTACTTATTTAGAAATTTTTCCTAAGTGTGGAATAACATTTTAAAAATATGTTAAAAATATTATTACACTTATTAATTAGTAAATATTTTATTATCAAATGTAAATTTTAATATTTGTAAATTAATTGATTTTTAACTTAAAAATATCAAAAATGGTGTGTAAAAAGATGAATTTGACCTATAAATCCTATAAATCTGTATAAAAATATTATATTTAAGGGCGTGGTGCGCCAGCTGGGAAACTTCGTAATATACTAATCACTGAGGCGAGGAGAGCGAGTGCCGCAAACCCATATTTACTCTTATGTCCGCACTTGGAATATGGAACTTTTTTAATTTCACGCTTGATTCGAACCCCTCGACAGTGAGAGCACATCACTTCGACGTCGTGTCACCCGTTATTGCTGTTTCATGATGGTGAACACGGTGATGGATTGCGTGTTGACATAGAATAATTAATAGTTTCTATGCGCCATTCTTTATACAACATCGCCATGATTAATTTTTGTATATTTTTTAAGTTGTACAAAGACAAACGCTACAGAATTTCCTCAAGTACATAAATATACATGTTTAGTATATTTTTTTTAGCGTTACACAGAGGGAACCTAGAGTCCCCATTTTCTGCCGAATATAATTAAATAATTTTCATGTTTCGTTATTCATGATTTTTATTTTTGTATTTGAGATATTATATACTCATACACTGATATAATGATTACCTAGTTCTAGTTGATAAATGTAAGATTTGAACTTGTTAACCTGATTTTTACATTCCAATAGATTTGTTTACCCGTAGAGAAATTCATTTATTAAGCCCTCAATTTTACGAATCTTATATTATAAATCCTACTTACTACTATTTAATATAGTAATTATAGAATATTATAAATGTGGAAGTTTGTGAGGATGAACGTTTGTGTTTCTATCACACGAAAACTACTCAGCGGAAATCCGTTAAGTAGTTTTTGTGTGAAAGTGGAACATCTAAATAGATGAAACTACAGAAATAAACATTATCAAAATAACATATCGGCTTCAATTTACGTAAAGATTTTGTATAATTTAGCTTGATTTGATTCATTTTTTTTGATCCTTAGCTCCCAATTTACTTGTAAATGTACTAATTACACCTGTAAATATAATATATGCATATAAATAAAGCTTATTGTGTGGTTTTTTTTAAAGATATCGAGGCCAGTGGTGGCTCAGGGGCACAAAGTGTAACTGACTGTAAAACCACTGTAAAACCGACCTGTGTACCTACCTGTGTGTAAAAAGACTGTAAAACCGACCGGTTGTGGGTTCGATCACCACTCGAGGAGATGAAATATTTGCGACGTTGAGTTCTGCCGCTCAACACGCAATGCCTCCAGAATTCGGCAGAAAGTAGGGAACGGAGTGTCTTAATTCTTAATTCTTCTAATTTATTTATTTTATTTTATTATATCATAGAAAATTTTAAACATATATTTTAACATTTATTTTATTATTAAGCTTTATGCTACCAAAATAAAAGTTAAAATAATAAATCAACATACTAACCAGACCGATCAGGTCAGTAATTAAAAAAAATCCGAACCCAATTTGATATTATTAATATTGTTACAAAATAATCTCGTTATACTATAAGCTTTGTTGTGGTAGCTTAAGTCACAGACAAAGGGTTACCACGTGTGTATTTATATGACGTCAATGGGTGTGTCCTATTAACTCTGTCGAGCCCTGATACCTATCGCCCTGCATTCCACATCTTCTGGTTACATATATGATATGCCGGCCATGTGGAAAAATGGGCATTAATCATGCATGCCCGATGTAATGGATACTGAACTTGTTTATATTATTATATTAGTGAAATCAAATTAAATTAGGTTTACGTTGTATCCCGTACACAGCAGGGTGGGCAGAGAGAACCTAGTGTTAAGACACTCCGTTCCCCACTTTCCGCCGAATTCTGGAGGCATGACCTTGGCAACGCGGCACTTTGCCTCAACACCAGAGCGAAGAAATGAAAATATAAATGTAAATAAATATTTCACTTCCTCGAGTGTGATCGAACCCACAACCAGTCGATTTTACAGTCACACTTTGGGCCCCTGCGCCACGACTGGCCTCTATTAGTGAAATACACTATACTAGTGAAATAAGATAATATTGTTTTATGAATTTTAATGCTTTTAAGTTTCTATTTGTTTTACATTTATCCTGTTAATCCAATTCTACGATGTTCATTTGATTAGTCATGAAAAGGAGAAAAACACTACAACGGCTCTAATATACCTAAATATAATAAAATAATAATAACATTTTATTATAATTTTACACTAGTTTTTAGGTACAGTTTTATAAACAATAGGCTAAAAATATAGAAAACAAAATATTAAGATAACCTCTTTATCCACCCTAATTGCCTGTATTCTGCTATACAGCTCTATTACTCAATAAAGTTAAAGAATTAGCCTTTCGAGAACAAAAGTACAAAGTAAAAAAATATAAAAACAATTAAGAAACAAAAAAATATTTGGGAAATATGTGAATGTGAACACTTTATTCCACTAAGATTTGGTGAAGATGAAAATTGTTATCAATCAAATATATGAAATTTAATCAACATTTTAAACTATAACCTTTTTAAGAAATAGCATGTAATTAAACTGCAAATTTTTTTTTTTCAAACAGAATAAAGTAATGGCAAATAATATATGGAAATTACTAAATTCAGCAGAACTTTATTATTAGTTTCAAAAGTCTTCACATGGCGTCGTCTTAACAGCTTATATCAATTGATGAAAGATGTTTTAATACTTTGTATGTACCTACGATAAAACAATTTTCATTAGAGAGAGAATATTTAATATTTGGTCCTTTAAAAAAAAGAAGAAAATGTGTAGGAATATCTCAATTTTAATAAGCTTTAATAAGCTTAGGAAAAATTACGTTCTTACGTTTTTACTCCTGAAATATTTTTTTAACGATTCTTTTGTTTTTTACTTTTCTGATCCCAATTATGCCTTTATTGATTTTAGATACGTTGTAAATTGATTCCTTGTTAAATTAAACATATATTATGCGGCTAGTTAGACTTAACATTAATATCTTTTAATATATTGAAGTTGTCTGTTATAATAAATTATAATACACTTATTTAAATTCATATAAATTCAGTGAAATATATATCAGCATTTTTGATAACAGCAGATATGTGAAAAATACATATTTTTTAGCTTCTTGCTTGGTCATAGCTTGGTGTAGTAGAGCAGGCTGAGAGCACCTAGTCACTATATAGTGTTATTATATAGTGGGGTAACTTAACCCAACGTTTTGTCAAAATTATCTAGAAGTGGGAATCGAAACCCACAACCACCGTGTTTACATTCACACACTGTTCCACGGCACCACGATGAGTCCATAATAATATTATGTATATCGAAGTATTTTTACTAAAAAGATGTAGGTACAAGAAGGTATAGATAAAACTACTTTCATCACATTTATCTTTCAGTTTTATTTTTAGGCGAACGGTTTTTCCGAACTCTTTACAATTATCTGAAAATGTTTACAATTTGAAAATAGCTGGTAGTACAAGACATGTACACGACTATGCTTACTCTACGTACTTTTTAAATATGTAAATCTATATATACAAATATCATAAGGTATTTAAAATCAAATCATGCTGTATTCCGCATAGAGCCAAGTAGCAGAGGGAACCTAGTGGCGGATCTCATCACGCAATGTCTCCAGAAATCGGGGAAAAGATACTTAATTAGATATAAGCATCTAGTTAAGAGAGTTTTGAACCTACAATGACTAGTCCAGTCAGTTCTTCCACATATCGACTGAATGACGACAACGACGATGCGACAACAACTCTTGCTTAATTTTTTTATTTCCTATACTAGTATGGAATAAAAAACAGCACCTAATAGTACCTACTACTAAAGAAGAAGTCTAGTAAAACTTTTATTATCAATGTTTGGTAATAATATTGTTTTTTAATAATATCAAAATGTGTAAGTATTTTTTTGTACAGTATTACTAAGAATGAGATTACAAATTTAACATAAAAATTTGTTGATAAAAGCGAAAAAATATCTGATGTTTATCAAAAAAATTGGATTTCATAAAAAAAAAATTAAATTACAGAAAATATATTTTCAACTAAACACCCGACGGGGAGAAACCTTTCGCGTTCAGTTCGATAAATTAAATTACAAAAAAACCTAAAAGTAAAATCGTGTACGAGTACAATATATAATGTTAAAGTTTCTATCCATATACATTATATCCATACATTTCAACGTTAAAATTTATTCTGTTGCGTATGATCCAGTTGCGGCGGGCGTGATTGATGATGTGCTATCTGTTAATACAGCACGAAATGCTTCTGATAACTAATTATTTTTACGACGGTTAATTAGAATATTGAATGTTTATTATTTCTTTTGTTTATTTCCGTTTATAGAAAGTATATGAAATCCTGTTATTCTATTTTTTACTATTATCTATCTATCTACTAATATTATAAATGTGAAAGTTTGTGAGCATGGATGTCTGTTTCACTTTCACGCAAAAATTACTGATTGGATTTAGATAAAAGTTTGTAGTAACATAGTTTATACATCAGAATAATACATAAGCTAAATTTTATGTTAAAATAATGTATAATTTGACTATAATAAAACAATAAATTTAAACATGGGCCGCGTTTGGGTCGCTAAAATATTGTAAAAGGTTATTCTAATTCATTTTATATGAAATTAGGTACAATAATAATAGATTCTTTCTATGTATATGAACAATTACATAATTCCATTTTTCGGATTTTATGCTTTATACAGTAAGTTCTCACTTTTTACCAAATTTCATAATTTTACCCACGAGAAGTACCCTAAGCGTTTTCATTATATGAAAATTTTCATACAACTTAGGTTTACGTTGATTTAGAGACTTAATTTTTTTATACTCCGAGGAACTGTATATATAACATGGATTTTTTATATTAATTTCAGTCTGACCTCCACGCAATTTAGATAAAAAGATAGTCATGATACGGACGTACGTACAGACGGAAAACAAAGTGTTCCTATAAAGGTTCCGTTCTTTTTATATAATATATAATATATTTTTCTCAATACACAATCCATAACAACACGTCAGTCCGATCTGTTGTCCCTTAATCAATCAGGAACAGGTAGCGCTTACTATTGATAAATTATCATTGTTAATACTACTTTTATATTGAATATTTTTCAAATTTGGAATGTCTATAGATAAGTCTTAATATTTTTACTTTTAAGACCTATCTAGAGACACTAAACCTGTAGGTAGGATACTTATATATTTTTTACACTCATTTTTTAAACTCTTAATAATAATTTCTAAGTAGATGCGATATATGTACATATGGACAGATAAACATAGCAAATATATTAAAGCTCCACTTTATACGATTTCCCTATAGAACAACCAAATTAACGTAATGGAAGAAAATAACATTTTAATAAAATATAAGTAATATTCAAAATATAAAAACACTAACATATACACTGACTGACTCCTCCATAAAATGTGTTAAAGATTGAAGTATATTTTAGAGCATCGCATTTGTCAGTTTGAAGTTATTTCAAACAGAAGCATGTGTATAGACTTCTATAAATTACTAAAGAGCTTCGATGAAAGCACCGAAGCACAGAACACTCCATTAGTTCAAAACTTGTAAGTCCACACGGCACATCAAAGATGCCTTTACGATGTTTGCCTCTTATGTACCTACTGTCTTATATATATTTATGTCAGTTTTTTTTAAAATATTTTAGCTTCACGTCGAGCGCTGCACTTAGCGGGGTACGCAGAACCTGGCCACCTAGTGTTAAGACACTCTGTTCCCGTGTTAAGATACTCTGTTCCCCTTCCGTTCCTCACTTTTCGCCGAAAATAAGAAAAATTGTGACATATAAAATTTTAAGTCATTTATACATATTTATATTTTCGGTTTTTATTTTATGAATTGACCTTACAAAAGGGATTGACTCTTTTTTAATTACTCGTTTTAATTAATTGTTGTGTGATTTTCTAAACAATTTGAAATTTTAACCTTTCTCTATCATTTTACGTAGAGTTCGAGAGAGAAATAAAGAAAACATTAATATAACGACTTAAGTTTAACTACGATTTAATTTAGTAAGCAATAAGCGGAAACTCCATGTTAAATGATTCAAAGGCTTTTGTCTAAGATGTTAAAGCCGCCGCCCCAGACGATCAGTACATATTAGTGAATGGCGTAATGTACATACGGTTTTACCACCTACGTACCTACAACATGTAACGCCTACATATTGTCAAGATGATCGGTTTAAATCTGAAACAAAATGGTGTAGCTTACTCTACTTTGTTGTTATCAAATAGATATATCTATAACACAAAGAAAACTCTTCTAATTCTACCAAGACAACATCTTCTTTACACTATTTAAATGGCCAGCAAGCAATGGACAGTCAATGTGCAGAGGAACAAACATGTGACTGTAAATGCGACAGGTTGTAGGTTTGATTTCTACTCGAGGAAATAGAATATTTAATATTTTCATTTCTGGGTCTGGTGGCCTTCAGAAAGTTAGAAGCAGACGCGTCTTAATGGAAACAGAGTGTTTTAACACTAGGTTTCCAGGTTCCCTTTACCTACCCTGCTATATGCGGGATACAGCGTGAAGCTGAACAAAAAAAATTAAGCAGCATACTATGTGAACATTATGGATACGGCTTATATAAGGCTAAACATGTTCACTGGTCTAAAATAACTTTACGCTTTAAAGTGCTACAAAGTGTCAAAGTCCACTTAGCCCGCCCTGACCTCACCCTCTTATAGATAGATAATGAGCAGCTTTCATCTTTAGCGACATGCATTCGGTTGTGGCTGGCGGTCTCTATATACAGTGGCGACTGGGTTATTTTAATTAAGTAACCGTTTTATATATTCTTACTTGAACAGATTAAAAATTAGCTATATATATTAAAACTAAAATAAATTATAAATATATAAATATTGAGGCCAGTCGTGGCGCAGCGGCACAAGGTGTGACTGTAAAACCGACTGGTTGTGGGTTCGATCCCCACTAGAGGAGATGAAATATTTACTTAAATTTATATTTCCATTTCTTCACTCTGGTGTCGAGGTAAAGCGTGGCGTTTAGTTATGCCACTCAACACGCAATGCCTCCAGAATTCAGCAGAAAATGGGGAACAGAGTGTCTTAACACTAGGTTCCCTCTGCCTACCCTGCTGTGTGCGGGATACAGCGTGAAGCTGATTTTTTAGATATATATAAATATTGATGATATTATTATGGATACTATCACTATATTTATATTAATTATATTTACTAATTATAGATATATTGTACGTCAAAAACTTTTGATCTTTGGTAAAGCGAAGCACAATTGTGTATTTACGTTATGTGTTTTATAGCACTTACCGTACCGCGAACTATTTTAGTACAAATAAGAACTTTGCCGTTTATAAGCGCTGGCAGTTCTCTACGCTCGTAATATTTCTATTTTAGAAACTACGCATAGCGAAATTTCAACGTGATAATATATTTATACATGGAATCTTAGCAACGATGACTTTATTATTGTTCAATCCGAATTCAAAGATATGTTTATAATGTTATAAATAGTATGTAAAATACTTAAATAACAAATATATTGTATGATAGAAAATATAGAGACAATCTACTCCAAAGAGTTTTATGGATCTCGTACTAAATATTCATTTAAAAATAAAAAAAAGATGCTTATTTTATTTTGAAAGAACCATGATTGTGAATATAAATGGTATGCAAGAGATTTTTTTAGTATTCTAAGAAAATTTGGAATTTTATTAATTTTAGTCGATTCGTTTCAATAATTATTAAAATATGAAAATACAAATACATCTCTCAAGACATACAATTGTACTATTACTTTATACATTCATATACTTTTATTATTGAAGAGAAATAAATCACATTACTTTTTTATTCTAAAAAAAAATTCTGCCATATAAATAGAAAAATAAATTGTCGTCCATATATTTTTTTTTACCTAACAATAAACTAAAAGATATTTACTTGATTGCAAAATTGTATTGAAAAAAGCAGTTAATTATTAATGAAACTGAAAACAATATGAATTACATGTGCCGATGAGTTTATACATAAATAATAACGTACCGTATTGTAAACTTTTTTAATAAATCTACAAACTGAAAAGTCGTATTTAATTTGTAATGGAAGTTTTTTACTTGTTCAGTAATCATAGAATATACGAAGCAAAATTATGTTCTTATAAAAGATAAAATAAATAAACCTAATATTCAAAATCTCCAAAAAATTTGGAGGTTTTGAACTTGAACAGAGTTCTATGTTTAAATATAGGAGAAATGGCCACAATAAAAAAGTATTACATATATAAGAAATATTATGCGATTTAACTATATATTCTATATTCTTCATATATCAAGTACCAATATAAAAAAAAATCGTGGTAAGTAATATATTCATAGATACACCATAACTGATCATTGGACACAGTAAATTGGTAAATCTACTTCCACCACATTTCGACTTCCGGTACCCTTCAATGTCAGAAAGTTATAAGCGTGCTTAAGCTATTTTTATCTCCAATTGAGATATCTATTTTGTGACTGTTCTTACTACTCGAACAAGTATCGATAGAAAATAAACAAGTTATGTGATATAAATCGAAGATTGCGTTATCCATTCGTAATCTGTCGTTCTGACAAACTCCGCAATATTCCACTGCGATTGACAAATGGATTGAGGAATTGAGAATGTGTAGCCCTTATGATTATTAATTTTTTATGGTGATATTCTATTACTATAAAATTTTAAATATTTTCAATAATTTTGAGTTCTACCACTCAACACGCAATGCCTCCAGAACTCGGCAGAAAGTGGGGAACGGAGTGTCTTAACACTAGGTTCCCTGCTGTATGTGGATTTTTTCCTTGTGATATTAAGGAAATAGAAAAATACATGTGTTACACGTATCGAATATTGAAGGCCGCCGAATTTTATAGGCATTGATTGTGCTTTAAATGGTTTAACTCAACGCCGCGCTTTGCTTCGACACCAGAACCAAGAAATTGAAATTTTAAATATTTCATTTCCTCGATTAAGAATCGAACACACAACCTGTCGCACACAGCCACACGTTAGTGCCGCTGCGCCACGACTGACCTCATTTAAATACGACTAAAATTAAAAAACGATCAATATAAGTAATAAAAAAAATATATCAAATCGTATATCACATGGACGTCTGTATACATATGCGTGGCATGGAGATACGTAAAAAGGTTGAATGAGCCTAAGCTCGTATATTTATCTGGCACCCGACGAGGGCGGCGTTTACGCACCGCACTGCTGAGTGTGAGAGATTGATTTACGGCCTGATGTTAAAATAATTAATTACTTTTTAATTTCGACTGAGACTATAGGCAAATTTGACGCGTTTTATCATTCTGTGATTACAAATTGAAAGTTGATTATTGTATGTCTTTTTTACTTAAATATCACATGATCAATAATAAATGAGGCCAGTCGTGGCGCAGCGGCACGAAGTGTGACTGCAAAACCTACTGGTTGTGGGTTCGATCCCCACTCTAGGAGATGAAATATTTACTTAAATTTATTTCCCTCCGCCTATCCTGCTGTGTGCGGGATACAGCGTGAAGCTGATTTGATTAATTTTTTTATCAATAATAAAACAGAAGTGTTTTGGTATGTTTAAGTTTCACTATGTATCCTACATTCAGCAGTGTTAAGAATCCACTCCCCATTTTGCGCTTAATTTATAGACATTGCGTGTGAGTATCGGAATTTAACGCCGCGCTTTGTCTCAATTTAAAACAACTACACCCGCGTAAAATTAATACAGCTTTTTAAAAAGTACTGAATAGGATATCAATTATTTCGCCACTATAGAGCTAGAGCGGATATATCGTTTAGTAACATATGTTTTAATTATTGCTATTATAATACATAATAAAAAAATTAGCTTAACGCTGTATCCCGCACACAGCAGGTTAAGCAGAGGGGACCTAGTGTTAAAACACTCCGTTCCATATTTTCCTCCGAATTCTGGATGCATTGCGTGTTGCATGGCGGAACTCAACGCGGCGCTTTGCCTGGACACCAGAGCGAAGAAATGAAATTTAAATAAATACTTCATTTCCTCGAGTGCTGATCGAACACACAACCATTCGATTTAACAGTCACACTTTGTGCCCCTACCACGACTGGCCTCAATAAATAAATAATTATTATTATTTATATAACTGCTGTATTATGATTACATATCATTCTATTAACTACATTTCAGAGTTTAATTTTAGTACCTCAGTGTTAGTTAGGTCACAAGATTAAATACCTGTCTGTACCTGTAATATTAGAAACAAGCATATCTCGGTAGGTATTGGCCGGTCGTTAACCCGAGTCAAAGTAAAAGCTTTTTAATTATTCTTATCTGTCTTTCTATTGTTCACCCCGAAAGGGTTGAACAAATTTTAATACGATGCCTATAGATTAAAAAACCACACAATATTTTTCAATGTTTTTTTATTTCGACTTTTAATATAACTTTTTGTTTTACAAAACGATTTCTATTAATATGCTTATGTTTTTTTTTATTTTGTATTTTTTTATTCTTTAAATAATTTGAGGCCAGTCGTAGCGCAGCGGCACGAAGTGTGACTGTAAAACCGACTGGTTGTGCCTCCAGAAATCGGCAGAAAGTGGGGAACGGAGTGTCTTAACACTAGGTTCCCTCTGCCTACCCTGCTGTGTGCAAGGATACAGCGTGAAGCTGATTTGGCTTTAAATAATTAAGAAAAAAAATATGAGTAGATAGATTATACATATACTACACAAAATATTAAAGTACCACTGTATATAAAACGTAATACAAAAATGGACATAAAATTATCTTCAAGTTATGTCAAAAGATGAAATATTACAAATATCATCAGAAAAGGTTTCTTTTTGGGACTGTGTTTGTTTTACATGTGTGTGTGTAAATCGAAAACTAGGCTGGTATAACCTAAGATTGATATGTTTTGATATTTTAGTACGTAAAATCCTATTGGATTAGGTAATACTGGTTTGTCGGTATACACTTATAGTATACTAGGGACCCACTTGTGGCTTCGCCCGCTTGAATTACGTAGTTATTTATATTTATTGATCTAAGTTACTTTCGTGTTCTAATAATATTATCACTTTAAAGACGTCTATACATTGTAAACTAAAATTTTAGCTTACGTTGTTTAGTAAATTGCTATATATTGATATGACTATTTTATCTATGGATCTATTGAAATTAAATTAAAAAAAAAACAAATATAACTTAATTATGTTGTTAGTGAGATGCTAACAAATGTATAAATTTTTATGTTTTCTAAAAAAAATTTGTTTTTCCTGAATGTGGAATAAAATTTTAAAATAGTAAAAAATAAACACTAAATGTTAAGGCATTTTTTTTTAAAATACAATGTTGAGAATTTCATTAAAATCGGCTTACGATACAAATCAGGAATAATTTAATCGTATTCCACCATCAAAATTTTTTAACCCCACGCCACCAAAAATCCTTACCACCTGGTTCCTGGGTCAGTACAACTATACGGTATGCCAGACAGTCTTTTACTGCGGACATGTAAATTATGGAACCAACTACCACCAGGCTTCTTTCCAGGCGGATCAACGAATTTCTTAAAAGCCGACAACGCTTTATAGTTCCTCTGGTACTGCAAAAGTTCATGCATAGCTGTAATCATTTAACATCAGGTGACCGGCTTGCTCGTTTGCCTGATCTTATTGTTACAATTTTTATATGTATTGATAAGAAATTCTGTTTATAGTAGCTAATACAGTCCTGAGTTAAATAATAGTATAGAAGGAGGCTAGTCGTGGCGCAGCGGCACGAGGTGTGACTGTAAAACCGACTGGTTGTGGGTCCGATCCCCACTCGAGGACATGAAATATTTACTTAAATTTATATTTCCATTTCTTCGCTCTGGTGTCAAGGTTAAGCGCGGCGTTGAGTTCTGCCACTCACCACGAAATGTCTCCAGAATTCGGCAGAAATGGGAAACGGAGTGTCTTAACAGTAGGACTGTATTGTCTACCCTGCTGTGTGCGGGATACAGCGTGAAGCTGATTTAATTTTGATTTTAATGTATAGAATAATGCTTTAGTAATTATTATAAATAGTATTGATTAAATGATATAAGAGTGGTTGTAAGTCCATTTTCATCTTTTTAAATATTATAAAAATATGTATAAAAGGCACGTTCTACAATGTAGAGTCGCTAAATTAAAGATATGTACCGTTATGTAAAAAATAAATCGAAATTTTATCTAGAATATGAGAATAAAAATGATGATAAATTCGTTCTTGTCACAAGTTGTATGTTGGGAGCTGAAAAAAGATAGCAAAGTACCATAATAATTTTCCATTTAAGACGTAAAAAGTTTATTCAATTTTTGTTAATAGTATCGGATATTAAAAATATTTACAAATACATTTAATATTTTTAAAAGTTTCTTATTTTCAATAAATATTAAACTAAAAAATAAACAGACTTTATTGATTATATTTAGTACTTATTTGTTCTAAATTGTTTAGTGCAGTTCAGGAGTTGAAATAAAGTAAAATCTAGAACTATTGCGGAAAAAAATCAGTACGATGCTTCAAGCCGATATTAATTATATTTTTGTTCATATGAAGTTGAATGATATGTTTCCTTATGTTGATCTCTTGTTTAAGAGGGGGAGATGTTGCCATTGTCCGACTTCGGTCATGCTTTGCCTTACAGACGTAGCTTTATTGTTCATCTTACATGGTTGTATGACTTAATTAATGAAAAAGTATGCTGTTTCATTATTTTAAAATCCTTCATGCTTCCATAAATTTATACAAATACTGTTTTTTTTATCAGTTTCACGCTGTATCCCGCACACAGCAGGGTAGGCAGAGGGAACCTAGTGGTAATACACTCAGTTCCCCACTTTCCGCATAGTTCTGAAGGCATACGCAATGCCTGGTGACGTTGAGTGGCGGAATTCAATGCCGCGTTTTGCCTCGACACCAGAGCGTAGAAATAAAAATATAAATTTAAATAAATATTTCATTTCCTCTAGTGGGAATCGAACCCACAATCAGTCGATTTTATAGTCTTTTACTTTATGCCCCTGCGCCATGACTGGCCTCGTATTATACTGTTAGGTATTGTATTATAAATATTAATACACAATTCAATAATAATAAAATATAAGTAATTAAAACTATTCCTACCATATAGTGTATATATAATACAGTAAATGAAGCTGAAATTAGAGAATTTAATATAGAGAAAATTAAATAGATTTTTTTAAATACTTTGAATTTTGATACAATTTGGAGGGCCGTTGAAAACAAGTTACGAACTTGTTTGGAAACTTGAGCCCAAACTTTTACACTGAAATTCAAATTAAGAACAGAGTGACAACCATCTTGTATTTATAATTTAAGGGTGACTTAAAATAATATTTTATTAACTAGAATAAACTGTTTTTTTAACTCTACAATGAACTGTTTTTTTTTCTTGAAAAAATAATTGTGTTTGCTAATTTGATGGTAACGTAATTTTATGATAGCACATAGTTTTGAATAAATACTAGGGAGGAGGAGGTCCCAAGAATTAGCACGAGTAAGCACTGGCATAAGAAATATTTTTAATTATTAAAATTATTTTTCGTCAAAAATCAATTCCTATGGAAGTCCTGTTATAGTGCTAAAATCTTCTATTTTATTCGATACTAACTACCCTTAACAACTTGTGATTATTTAAAGTCAGAACTAACTACAATATGTGAAGTATAAGTGACCTCTGTATGATGATGGGGATATAACATAAATACTAAGTAGATATGTATATACGGAATGAATGAATGAATGAATTGGTCCTGTAATATTACCTACACGACTATATGCAATTATACCATACGGATCGCGTGTTGAGTGGCGGAACTCAACGCCGCGCTTTGCCTCGATACCAGAGAGAAGAAATAAAAATATAAATGTAAATAAATATTTTATTTCCTTGAGTGGGGATCAAACCCACAACCAGTCGATTTTGCAGTCACACTTTGTGCCCCTGCGCCACGATTGGTATAATTTATAAGTACTTTTATTGTTTGAATAAAAATATATATCATATACGAGTTAAAAGTGTAGTAACACGAGATATTTCAATAGCACGCTGCACATAAGGTACAAACTTAGTGACGCAACAACTACTTCATGTATTCTACTTTATATTACATTTTCTGAGCTCAACTTTGAATGGAGTGAGAGCTCTCCGATGGTGAGTTATTTATATGATGATAGTTCACATGATGCGTTGAAAATTAGAAATATTTAAATACTTGTTATCACAAGTATTTAAATATTTCTACTATTTTCTTTCTCTGCACAAATGTTGTGAACGTAAAATTGTATCTCACATTGTATATTTAGAAAGTATTTGACCGCTAAATGTGAATTCGATTAAATTATGATGGGATTGAAAGGAAAGGATAAGTAATGTAATATTCGATTTTCTGTCTGTACTGTGTGACGTGGCTTCCCAAAATATATCTAAATTCCTTTTAGGCCAATTTGTTAAATGTGACCGTTATTATATAAATAAAATTACAGTCACAGTTACAGTGTGTAAACTACCTTTAATATGGTTAAGTTAGATATAAAGTGGTCAAATAACAAAGACGCATAGAACTAAAATTTGGCGGAAAATTTAAGTACACTGTTATAAATAAAATATCAAATCGATCCCTTGCTACACATGTTGGCTCGAAGGTTGAAAGTCAAAACTTCTTGGATTTTGAAATTTGGATTTTCGTAAACGATAAGCTTATCAAAAAATAAGCAAGTCAAAGTTATAGATCATAAAAAAGGCTTATAGTATTTTTTTTTCCTGAATCGCCCCATCAAGAGTCTCGTGAGAGGCCCCTTAGAGCTCTCATCTCCATCCACGCTCTCGATTTGTTTAGTTATATTATTAGAGAACTGGATTTATTCAGAGGCGAGGTGGAGCAGACGAGGAGACACAAGCGCACTGTCCTCACTCAAGTACGTTTCATCGCGTAGTCTCATGGAGAATGTGGATGGGACATGAGATGTGATATAGCGATTCTAAAGCTGAAAAGATTTCCATCATTGTATACTAAAAACTAAGGCGATATATGTATAGATCTTACAAACTATCTTACATATTATACATAAGTTCGATTATTATTTTAGTTCGATTTTAAGTAATACACGACGAAAGTTCTATATGTATTTATAACACGTGCATTTTAGATCAATGATAAGAATGATGATAATCTATGGCGACAGACTAAAATAATACACTATGGAATTGTATATCTTAAAAAGATCTATAGAAAAGAACATTTTCGTATATGACTCCAATCTTTATTTTCCACATTTTTTGACCAGTGAATTCAATCTTTCTTTTTTTTTAATAAGTTAAAAAATATTGATATTTTTAAAAGATTAAGGTAAACTTTTTCTAAAATGTGTCTAATGTAATCGTAGTCGGTTATCGTTAGTAAAAATAAAAAAAATATTATAGTATTTTTAAATAACAGGTAAAATTTTTGAACAATAAAAGTAGGTATTCCCCTAGGTTACTGAACATAAAACTAGTTTTAACACAGTAAATATTTTCATGAATTGAAATGAATCTATTAAATAGTCAGTTACTACTAAAACAACATCTTCACAACAATTATATCGCTAGGGATTTAGCTTTTGTTTTCTATATAATTCACTTGTTTCAAATGTTTATTTTGAACGAATTACTTATGAAATTTTATGATTTAATTCCTGACACAAATAGTTCCTCTATTGGATTTTAATTTAAAGACACTTTCAGAACGGAACTAAACTACCGTTCGATTTCCTCTGGCTTTGAAGGTCTGTAAATAATATCATTTCTTTGCTTCTTTAAATATATTTTGCACATTTTTATTAAATTAAAAATATAATAATATTTTAAATCAGAAGTTATGAAATTACTTATAACTTTAATATATGTACATTAAAATGTATAATTTTTTATATCTAACATTACATGTAAAGATATATAGAAATAAAACGGTTTTTTAAAAACAAAAAACTGGACAAACGCGAGTCGGGCTCACCCACCGAGGGTTCCATAAAAAATTGGAGGTCTTGAGCTTTTTCTGAAATTCAGGCCTAATAGCTTAGCCAGAGCCCTTTCATCTGATACCTCACTTGAACTAGCTAGGCTTTAATAATAAATTTTGGTCCCCTTTTAGGGCTATTATTATTTTTATAGATTTAACCAATGTACGGTTTTCAGATTTTTTCTTAAGCTAGTACTGTAGATGCTGGCTGTACGAACCCGTAGATGGTGGCTGCCAATTTTCATAGTTCTATGTTAACCAGAAGTACCCTATTAATTTTGATTCCCTTTATAGTGTCGAAATACGCGTTATTTGCGATATAAATATATATATATATATATATATATATATATATATATATATATATATATATATATATATATATATATATATATATATATATATATATATATATATATATATATATATATATATATATATATATATATATATATATATATATGATGATGATGATGGTAAGTGATCACCGCCGCCCACGACCCCGTGCAGCACCAGAGGAGCTACAGGTGCGTTGCCTGCCTGTAAGGTGGATTGGGCGCCGGAGCCCGGCATTACCTGATGCGAAACGCAGTGGCATAAAGCCACTACTTCACGCCGATTTTAAATGCCGGGGGTGGTAATGATCCGATCGAGTCTGCCCATGCGTGTTGCCATTGCTGGCGACGTGACTCTACCACACGTACTTTAGTCGCCTCTTACGACACCACCAGTACCAGGATGATCCTATTCTAGGCCGGGATCACACAACACAAAGCACACAGCACATATATATTTGCCATATCTTATCTCTCTTGACAGACGGACAACAAAATGATCTTATAATGGTTTCTTTTTTCGTTTAAAGGTACGGAATCCTAAAAATAACTTATGGAGATTTAAAGACTTCATTCTGTATGCTAGACTGAAATCTATTGTCGATTGTTCGAGCTTTCTATACTAATAAATTTATGGTAATCGATAGCTCTATACAAGACAGCTTTTATTGTAATAAGAAAAAATCTTTTTAACATATTTTTGTATATAATCTAAACGGACTGCTTCCTTCCTGTTTGTATCTTATTATAATTTGTGGACTTTCTAATTGGTATCAATTCGGTACATACCGTAAGAAGATTAAATTGATAAAAAATCAGGACCAGTACGCTGGTTTATTCATAATATTATTAAAAAATTGTAAAAAACGGCCTAATTTTCGTCTTAATAATTTGCTGGTGTATATAAAACATTGGAATACTTTTAATAAAGTTACTTTTCTCAATATTAGAAGACCTATTTTCATTTAAGCAAGTCTGCGATGTAATACTAGATAGTACAAAATTAACTTATATTACAAATAACCATCTTAAAACTAATAACGTGAGCAGTAGCCGTAGCCTTAGGAATTCGTAATAATTTCTACTTCATCTCTTGTTACCATCAACTTATATTAAATATTTACCATTAAATGGAAAGAATGTAGAATTTAATTATAAAATAAATTGTATTTAATAATAAATCTTTCTGAATAAATGAATTCATTTACACTTTTTTAGAGTTCCGTAACTCAAAAAATTATAATGAACTCATAGGATAGTCAAAGTCAAATAATTTTATTTTATTCAAAATAAGAAGATTTGAACGTCAAATAATTTACCACCAGTTCGCTAAAGTTAATGCCTCAAACCTGAGAAGAACTGGCGCAAGAAACTCAGCGGGACTTATTTTTTTAAATCAATTATACAAAATCACATTTTAATACAGTTGATTTAAAAAAATAAGTCCCGCTGAGATTTTTTTAGTGAGATATTTTTTTAGTCCGTCTGTTAAAACCGTTTATCAAAAACGGAAAAAACCGTTTATCAAAAACACTAATCAAATATTTAGATAGGTCAAGTTCAGAACTAAATCAATACAAACTATACGATATTTTCTGTGGACATACTAATTATAAAATTTGTCACGAAGTAAGATCTTGCAATGCTTAAAAACTAAACCTTGCAAAAAATAAAATTTATCAATATTTTATAAAAAAAACCATTACTAAATAATTATGTTTGGATTAAATATGAAGAAAAATGAGAACTTCGAGTAAAGGCAAAATTCGAAATATGACAACCTGTATTTATATTACCAAAAAAAGAAAACATTCAAAACTTATATTTACAGTTCATTTCGCGCATATACATGTGTATACAGTGCGCGCGCATACAGTGCGTATGCCTGCAAATATAAGTTTGTCAATTTTTATAAGTTGATTTACAGTCCTGAAATTGATACGGTACGGTGCCCTCCGATTCAGATTTATATTACATTTTACATAAATCTTATAGAAATAACAATTTATTATAGTTTATGTCACCATTGATCATACTCATACATCGGTTTTTATCTATATTACAAGAAACTATGAAAAGACTATATAACCTAAAAAAAATAGTATAGTGCATAGATATTTATTATTTATCTGCAAACAAATTAAATTATTGTTATTGCTAAATATAATACAAATAAAAATCAAATCAGCTTCACGCTGTATCCCGTACACACTGCGGTAGGCAAAGGGAACCCAGTGTCAAAACACTCCGCTCCTCACTTTCCGCCGAATTCTGGAGGCATTGCTTGTTGAGTGACGGAACTCAACACTGGATTTTTGCCTTGGAGCCAGAGTGAAAAAATGAAAATATAAAGGTAAATAAATATATTATTTCCTCGAGTGAGTATCGAACCCACAACCAGTCGATTTTACAGTCGCACTTTGTGCCCCTGCGCCACGACTGGCTTCCTAAATATAACACACCATTAGCATATTAAATTAGGAAATTTGAATAAGCAAAGGACAAATACAAATAAATATTTACAATAAAAATAATTTAAAAAGGATTTAATTTGAGGTCAATTCTACTGAGTAGGTTTTCCAGTGATTGCTTCATAAAGAGTTTCATAAAGGGATATAAAATTGAATTACTGTAATTATTTTACATCCAATTTCCATATTACTACAATATATATTTGAAAGGTTTATTAAAATGATCGTATTTTTTTGGAATATTTTAATATAAAAAATAACAAGCTAGTTAAAATTGTTGGAAACCGTTATTTTAATTTGTACCGTTATTTGTAATGTTAAATTTTAATGTATATAACATACATTAAAATTTACTGAAAATAACGGACTGTCTTATACAAACCTCGTAAAATAACAAGATCAAATCGTTTAATTCAGAGCTTTAAGCTACAAATTGATATAACCAGAAAAGAATTATATTAAAAAACCGGATAAGGGCGAGTCGCGCTCGCCCACCGAGGGTTGAGTAAAAAATTGGAGGTCTTGGGCCTTTTTTGAAGTTCAGGCTTAGCTTAGCCATTTCCTTTCATTTGAAACCTCACTTGAATTAGCGAGCGAATTTTTAAGACTATTATTTTTTATTATTTAATCACATGTACATACATGTACAGTTTTCACATCTTTTTCTGAAATAGTACTACTTTTGCTAGCTAGCTCAAGTAGTACTATTTTCTAGCTGCCAAATTTCATAATTCTAGGCCAACCGGAAGAGCCTATGAATTTTGAATCCCTTGATAATGTCGAAATACTTGTATTTTGCGATATAAACTAACCAAAAATAGAATTATGTTTTTTATCAGGAATTATTCTTAAAAAGGTATGGAACCCTAATTCTTACGAAAATAAGATAACTTCCTCAATAATATTCCTCATGATTAATGCAAATTTTTTATTATAGATTTTCAATTTACGTAATTTTTTTATTTAGTTATTATATATACAAAAAAATGTCAACGATAACGTATTACCGTTTCAATCAAAAATATATATATAAAATATAAAAAAGGGAACGAGAAAATAAATGTCATGGAACATCTAAGAACTATTGAATGACGTGAGCATTTGTTCGAAGTGACACAAACATATAGTGTTCCCGGGAAAAGGGATAAAATTCCTATCATAGTTGTGATATTAAACCACAATTTATAACCAAAACACGACACTTTCCATTAACATCATATGTAAATACAATTTTGTTATAAGTTGTATATCTAATAGAGAAGTTATAACAGATTATAGAAAAAATATATAAAACGACTTATTGAAAAAAATAAAAGATAAGCCATATCATCATATTAATATTAAATATTACAATACAAGCCAGACTGACTTATATTTTGCAATATTTTTGTTTTATTTTAATTCCATGTTTTTTTCTTGTAGCTGGGTAGGTACTTTTCGCTCAATTTACACACATAATATGCTAGGAGGCGGAACTTAACGCTGCGCTTTGTTTATCAGGGCGAATAAATTGAAAAATGTTCTATTGTCTGAATAGAAATTGAACCCACATCTTTCAACCATTACACATAATTTTTGTAAATAAGTTTTAAATTTATTACGATAGGGTTACCACTCACTACATAAATCAAAATAAAAATACACAATAATATTTATACATTCATTTTATTATATTACTAGCGGCCCGCCCACGGCTTCGCCCGCTTAAAATACATGATTATTTAATAAGCAGAATTGATTGACAACTATAATAAAATAAATAAATAAATCAGCTTCACGCTGTATTCCGCACACAGCAGAGTAGGCAGAGGGAACCTAGTGTTAAGACACTCCATTCCCCACTTTCTGCCGAATTCTGGAGGCATTGTGTGTTGAGTGGTAGAACTCAACGCCGCGCTTAACCTTGACACCAGAGCGAAGAAATGGAAATATAAATTTAAGTAAATATTTCATCTCCTCGAGTGGGGATCGAACCCACAACCAGTCGGTTTTGTAGTCACACCTCGTGCCGCTGCGCCACGACCGGCCTCACACCCTATAATAGAATGACAAACAAATATAAGACAACATACAACAATATATAATATAAAGACAACTATAATGACTTCTAATATGATTTTTTGTTACTTTAATCTGTAATATTCTATTATGATTTTTTTACGACATTATCGTAACTTCTGTAAGAATTTTTTGATTGTTTCGAACTAAAAAATATGACCAATGTCGATATTTGATATTCATAAAGTATACATAAAGCTAATTATTTATTATATATATATATATATTTTTGTAACATTACGTTCTTTTTACCTATGTTATGTTTTTTAAAGCTCTGTTAAATGTGCTGACGTCACTTAATAATTTAATGTACTGCTTCAGAAGCAGCCTTAAATGTAAAATTATTGATTTAGTTAAGGATTCATAATATTCTTTGTAAAATAACTGTAATGTTTGCATATTAACTCCTGTACAGTTTTTAAATTAGTTACATATATTATTTGTCGTGGCGCAATGGCACGAGGGTGTGACTGTAAAAACGACTGGTTGTGGGTTCGATCCGCACTCGAGGAGATGAAATATTTATATGTCCATTTCTTCGCTCTGGTATCAAAGGTAAGCGCGGCGATGAGTTCTGCCACTCAACACGTAATGCCTCCAAAATTCGGCAGAAAGTGGGGAACGGAGTGTTTTAACACTAGGTTCCCTCTGCCTACCCTGCTGTGTGCGTGATACAGCGTGAAGTTGATGTATTTAATTGCTAGTTTTTCTAATTATTTCCAAAAATAAATTTTCTTTTCTGTCATTTTTTTCTGTAGTGGGTAAATTACTATAAATCTTATACAGAGATGTAAACTACATAAAAAAACGTTGTTACAAGCTTGTCAGAATTTCGTCGCAGCTCGGATAAGAACGCATGGCTTAATTGGCTCCAGCGGCAAAACTTCATACAAGCGGCGCGGGTTCGAGTCCCGCTATGTGCATATTTTTATACGTTTCTTAATAATTCAAACGCCTATTTCGTTAAAATTACTCCTTTGAACTCTTTGATGTAAACGATATGATAAAAATTACTATAGGCAACTAATATTTGAAGTACAGATTTGATTTAAAAAAGCATAAATTGTATATAGAATAAAACTAGCGGCCCGCCCACGGCTTCGCCCGCTTAAAATACATGATTATTTAATAAGCAGAATTGATTGACAACTATAATAAAATAAATAAATAAATCAGCTTCACGCTGTATTCCGCACACAGCAGAGTAGGCAGAGGGAACCTAGTGTTAAGACACTCCATTCCCCACTTTCTGCCGAATTCTGGAGGCATTGCGTGTTGAGTGGTAGAACTCAACGCCGCGCTTAACCTTGACACCAGAGCGAAGAAATGGAAATATAAATTTAAGTAAATATTTCATCTCCTCGAGTGGGGATCGAACCCACAACCAGTCGGTTTTGTAGTCACACCTCGTGCCGCTGCGCCACGACCGGCCTCACACCCTATAATAGAATGACAAACAAATATAAAGACAACATACAACATATATAATATAAAGACAACTATAATGACTTCTAATATGATTTTTTGTTACTTTAATCTGTAATATTCTATTATGATTTTTTTACGACATTATCGTAACTTCTGTAAGAATTTTTGATTGTTTCGAACTAAAAAATATGACCAATGTCGATATTTGATATTCATAAAGTATACATAAAGCTAATTATTTATTATATATATATATATTTTTGTAACATTACGTTCTTTTTACCTATGTTATGTTTTTTAAAGCTCTGTTAAATGTGCTGACGTCACTTAATAATTTAAATGTACTGCTTCAGAAGCAGCCTTAAATGTAAAATTATTGATTTAGTTAAGGATTCATAATATTCTTTGTAAAATAACTGTAATGTTTGCATATTAACTCCTGTACAGTTTTTAAATTAGTTACATATATTATTTATTAGCTAAATGTACAATTGGTAAATATGTCGTTATTACAGAGTACACGTAGAAAGGATGTTTTTAGGCATTTTTATATAGATTTATTTCAAACGAACGAACGAACCAAAAAATCTATGTATTTACTTGATATTTCTTTGAAGATCAAATCGTTCTTTATCTCTGTGTTGAATTAATTACGATTTAAACTTCACTGTTATGATTTATGAAGGTAATCTCTACTAACAATTCAATTTTGTTTACTTAAAATAAATAAATCAGCTTCACGCTGTATCCCGCACATAGCAGGGTAGGCAGAGGGAACCTAGTGTTAAGACACTCCGTTCCCCACTTTCTGCCGAATTCTGGAGCTTGTTGATGCTTGTTGAGTGGCAGAACTCAACGCCGCGCTTAACCTCGACACCAGAGCGAAGAAATGGAAATATAAATTTAAGTAAATATTTCATCTCCTCGAGTGGGGATCGAACCCACAACCAGTCGGTTTTGCAGTCACACCTCGTGCCGCTGCGCCACGACTGGCCTCACACCCTATAATAGAATGACAAACAAATATAAAGTTTAAATTAACGTTTCGAACGTCATTCTTTAGCCAGGGTCATACCAGCGCGATTTCTATATAACATTCGCTGGCAAGCTAATGCCTTGAGTTCATTCAAATGACGATAACTTTTTTTTTAATGAACCGATTTTGATGAACCAAACTTTAGAACCTAAATTGAGTTAAAACAAAGCAATTGGTGAAATTTTCAAGTAAATCGGTTCAGTAGTTTCAGAGAAAAATGCGGACAACAATATGTCGACAGACAGACAGACAGACAGACAGACAGACAGACAGACAGACAGACAGACAAGAAATTCAAAAAAAATCTTTTTGCTTTCTATTAGTCTTTTTAAGTGTCCCTCTATCCATTTCAGTCAAAATTACTAAATGTACAGACAAAATATTTTTACTGTCTTATTATATATAGAGATGTGTAGGGCAACCATATAAAATATATTTAGCGCTTTAAAAGCCAAAATCGTTTCAATGACACAAAGAATTCGCAATTCCAAGCATTTTCTCAGACAGCGCGCTTAACAAAGTTATCCCTCGCTAATTTTGCGACCCCTGCTTCATCAAAAGCTTGTATAAGTTTAAAGCTTTCGTTGAATACTTCTTTTTTTGTATATTTTTAGTATTAAACACCGAAAAATTTTTTTAAACTTCATTTTATATCCTACAGAGATGCTAACAACATAAATAAGTTGTAACAAGCGTATAAGAATGTCGATGTAGCTCGATGAGAACGTATGGCTTAGTTGGTCAGAGCGCTTGAATGGTTTTCAAAGAGGCGCGGGTTTAAATCTCGCTACTTTCAAATTTTTATACGTTTTCTTAATAAGTATTTTTTTTGTATCCCAAAGTGTGGAAAAACACTTTAAAAATGTTAAAAAATATATGTTTATGTGTGTTTTAACACATACTTATGTATGTGTTAGTAAGAACAATAAAAAATATATACTAACTAGCGGCCCGCCCACGGCTTCGCCCGCTTAAAATACATGATTATTGATTTAAGCAGAATTGATTGACAACTATAATAAAATAAAATAAATAAATAAATCAGCTTCACGCTGTATCCCGCACACAGCAGGGTAGGCAGAGGGAACCTAGTGTTAAGACACTCCGTTCCCCACTTTCTGCCGAATTCTGGAGGCATTGCGTGTTGAGTGGCAGAACTCAACGCCGCGCTTAACCTCGACATCAGAGCGAAGAAATGGAAATATAAATTTAAGTAAATATTTCATCTCCTCGAGTGGGGATCGAACCCACAACCAGTCGGTTTTGCAGTCACACCTCGTGCCGCTGCGCCACGACTGGCCTCACACCCTATAATAGAACTATAATGACTTCTAATATGATTTTTTGTTACTTTAATCTGTAATATTCTATTATGATTTTTTTACGACATTATCGTAACTTCTGTAAGAATTTTTGATTGTTTCGAACTAAAAAATATGACCAATGTCGATATTTGATATTCATAAAATATACATAAAGCTAATTATTTATTATATATATATATATATATATATATATATATATATATATATATATATATATATATATATATATATATATATATATATATATATATATATATATATGTATATTTTTGTAACATTACGTTCTTTTTACCTATGTTATGTTTTTTAAAGCTCTGTTAAATGTGCTGATGTCACTTAATAATTGTACTGCTTCAGAAACAGTCTTAAATGTAAAATTATTAATTTGGTTAAGGATTCATAATATTCTTTGTAAAATAACTGTTATGTTTGCATATTAACTCCTGTTTGCATATTAACTCCTGTTTGCATATTAACTCCTGTTTGCATATTATTAGATAAATGAATAATTGGTAAATATGTAGTTATTACAGAGTACACGTAGAAAGGATGTTTTTAGGCATTTTTATATAGATTTATTTCAAACGAACGAACGAACCAAAAAATCTATGTATTTACTTGATATTTCTTTGAAGATCAAATCGTTCTTTATCTCTGTGTTGAATTAATTACGATTTAAACTTTACTGTTACAATTTATGAAGGTAATCTCTACTAACAATTCAATTTTGTTTACTTAAAATAAATAAATCAGCTTCACGCTGTATCCCGCACATAGCAGGGTAGGCAGAGGGAACCTAGTGTTAAGATACTCCGTTCCCCACTTTCTGCCGAATTCTGGAGGCATTGCTTGTTGAGTGGCAGAACTCAACGCCGCGCTTAACTTCGCCACCAGAACGAAGAAATGGAAATATAAATTTAAGTTCATATTTCATCTCCTCGAGTGGGGATCGAACCCACAACCAGTTGGTTTTACAGTCACACTTCTTGCCGCTGCGCCACGACTGGCATTGTTTACTTTATTGTATAAAATATTGTATAATAGTGCTTCAAAAATATATATTTTTATCAACAGTCATATAATCAAGACGTTTCGAATGTCATTCTTTAGCCAGGGTCATACCAGCGCGATTTCTATATAACATTCGCTGGCAAGCTAATGCCTTGAGTTCATTAAAATGACGATAACTTTTTTTTTAATGAACCGATTTTGATGAACCAAACTTTAGAACCTCAATTGAGTTAAAACAAAGCAATTAGTGAAATTTTCAAGTAAATCGGTTCAGTAGTTTCAGAGAAAAATGCGGACAACAATATGTCGACAGACAGACAGACAGACAGACAGACAGACAGACAGACAGACAGACAAGAAATTCAAAAAAAATCTTTTTGCTTTCTATTAGTCTTTTTAAGTGTCCCTCTATCCATTTCAGTCAAAATTACTAAATGTACAGACAAAATATTTTTACTGTCTTATTATATATAGAGATAAATGCACCCCATATTTTATATTACAAATTTCCTGTTGCAGAGCGGTAAATAAGCAATTAGTTTTAAAGTGAAACGGTATAAGTTTTATTTTATGATTATTTAATAAATAACAAGAAATATGATTATTTTAACTTTATCAAAGTAAGAATGTTCCTAAACTTTACAAATAAATCATCCATTTTAGAAATCAAGAGCCTATAATAGTTTTAAAATACCTTAAAATGGGATAAAGTTTTTAAAGAATTCGAAAAGCTTTAAGAACATTTACTTGTTTTAGTCAATTAATGTTGCCTCGAACAACTTTAAAAACTGTCAGAAGTTACGCTTGGATTGTAAGAATTAATTGTGGATGAAAATGATTTTAAATATATTTCTTTTTTGTCGTGTCGTACCAACACTGATTTATAAAAAAATTGAAATAATAATACGTTGAATCATACTTCAAAGAGTCAAATGTACGGTTTATATACATATATATGTAGTATATAAATGTTTAAAAGTATATTTCTTTTTAAAAACCCTATAAAATTAATATTTTAAACAAATCTTTAAAATTCATGTTTTCCAGGTGCACCATACGAAAGTAGCATAAAGCCGCACTTGTATAAATGAACCTGAATGAAAATCGAACCTATACGCATAACACTTAATATCGCAAAATCAAGCCATTAATTAAAAAAAAAACACTTAATAAGAATTATGAAGAACGATGCCATGCGATGCCATTGGCGCTCCAAGAATCACATTTATTATATGTATTTATATATTAGTCAGCTTCACGCTGTATCCCGCACACAGCAGGGTAGGCAGAGGGAACCTAGTGGTAAGACACTCCGTTCTCCACTTTCCGCCGAATTCTGGAGGCACTGCGTGCTGAGTGGCGGAACTCAGCGCCGCGCTTTGTATCGACACCAGAGCGAAGAAATGAAAATATAAATGTAAATAAATATTTCACTTCCTCGAATCCGCAACCTGTCGGTTTTACAGTCACATTTTGTGCCACTGCGCCACGACTGGCCTCATTTTCAATGATTATATTTCATTTGAAGCGAAATAAAAATATTCCACGAACAAATAGCTTAACTATGGGAAATTTTAAGCCTATTAACGTTTCAGTACTGGGTGAGGAGCTAATTAAAAAAGATTGGTGCGCTACGTTGCGAGTTATGAGGTCGTGACATGTATGAACATGTAGTCGTACGTTTAATACTGTAACGGAAAGCCTTTACTTGGTGCTTTATAATTTAATATTGTTGTTTTTGTTAGGGAAAATATATTTAAAATATGTATAGAAATGATAGTAAAATGTTGAAAAAGTTTATTAAAAGAAAAACTTGTGGAGACTTCTAAAATATATATTTTTTATTAACTGGACATAGACAGGTGATCAAAAGCTATTCTTATATAATTACTAGCGACCCGCTCGCGGCTTCGCCCGCTTTAACTACTGAATTATTCATGTAATGTGCCTATGTTTGAAAAACACTTAAGATTACTAATGTGAAAATTATTTAAACCTTAATGCAACCCGCATTTTCGTAGTTCCAATAAGGATGTTCCAATTGTTTAAAAAAACACACTTAAACAAATGACACAAACAACAGAAAACTTTAACGAAAGAAATTATAAACAACAGACTACCTACTATTCTCTTACCCAAAAATACTTAAACGAAAGATGTAACCAACTATGTCGCGTTGAAATACATTATAATTATTGGATAACTCCAAAATACGTGCAATCGCTTCTAAATTAACTTTGCTATAGACCCAGGCGCAGAATTGACGCATTCTCTCGTCCATCTCCGTAGTAGCTCCGAACGACATCTGGGCGTTGACACAGTATGAAATTGGAAGGATTATCAAATGCCATCTAGGCGGTCAACTCAGTCAGGAGAGACCCTCGGTTTCCTGAGGGAGGCCCATCTTAAACGACCAAGGTTCAATGCAAGGCTCAAGGCAATGCAAATGCAAGGAGTTGGATTTGGAGGAGAATAGAAAGTCCCTCGGAAGTAGTCTTACGTCTGACCTCGGGCGGCCGGGTATGCCACGGAGTGCTGCTCCTTAGGTGCAGGTGATACATTGGCGCAGCGGTATGCGTTGGACGCAAGATGACCAATGAGTACCTCCAGGCTTTCTATTTTTATGTTGCGATGATGCGTGGTGTTCCTCACTTAGTATGGCGCCTGCGTCACTCGACGGAGGATGAGGTTCTGGACCACCTGCAGGATTTCTCGTTGAGTGATACTCGCTAGGGCGTTGTGATGTCATCGGTGTATAGTGCGTAGAGAGCAGGTGATTAAATGCTGCCCTGGGGAACAACGGCAGCGATCGAGTCGCTGCTAGACCTCGAACTCTCAACTCTCACGCAAAATGTCCTGTCACTGAGGCAGGGAGGCAAAGACATGCGCGTCGTGCTGGGGGGTGCCGGCTCTGAGCACTTAATGAAGTAGGCCCGGGTGCCAACGGGGTCGAATACGCGCGCTCGTCGAAGAAGACTACTATTGCACTCTCCTTTCGGTTGATCGCTGTTGCGGCGTTGTATAACCAGAGTGGTATACCCGCTTGCCAAACTGTTCGCTTCGTGGGTGGATGTGCGACTGGAGAAGTGAGAGGAATAACTTCTCGAACAGCTTGGCGACCGCGCTAAGGAGGGTTATAGATCGGTACCCCTCAGGCTGCTATGGGCTCTTCCCAGCCTTGGGCAACATTATGAGCAGGCCCTCCTTCCATGCCCGCAGGAAAGAAGCTAGGCGAGTGCGGCGGTGTGCGGTTTTTATAAGCAAAATGTCGTGGGCGCGGGGGGACGCGTGGTTGTCGGCGAGCCGTTACACAGCAAGAATTTTTTAGTATCGTAATTTCAAATCTGTGCTACTAATCTTCTAAAGTACTTATTAAAATGAAAATCAGTAAAGAACATTTTGATCTATATTAAATGGCCAAGGTAACTAATATACGTATTTATACACTGAGAGTAAGGGATAACATGAGTCGATATAGCTTTTCTCTAAAACTATTTGTAATTTCGAAATATTGTAAAGAGCAAAATTTATCTTTGTTTAACGTAGAAAATTAAGAACTTATATAAAAGGATAAGGATTAATATTTTAATGGACACACATCCCTTACAATATGAAAATATATTTATTTAATTATATAAATTTAATTTCCGTCTCCTCTACGCTTTCGTTAGTAAGACTTAAACGATTTTTATTTGCATTTCTTGTTCTACGACCTATGAACGACTTTTTCGTGGCATAATTAAATTAAAAAGGAAATGTTTAAAAAGGTAAAAAAATAATAATAAAAGAACAGAAGAAGAGTAAACAAAATAAACAACAGGATACTTAAACGAAAGAAATGATAAACAAAAGACTACCTACTAATCAAAAAAGATGAAACTAAATATATCGCGCTGAAATAATACATTAAACTCTAATTATCTAATACGCACAATCGCATCTAAATCTACTTCGCTACAGAGGTAGACGGGGAGACGGGCGCGGCGGACGCGTCGCGGGGCGCGGGGGGACGCATGGCGTGTGGCGAGCCGTTTCGCAGCAAGGATTTTTTGATATTGTTACAACTTCTAAAGTACTTATTAAAATGAAAAACAGTAAAAGACAGTTATGATCTACATTAAATGGCCAACGTAACTAATATACTTATTTATATGCTGAGAGTAAGGTAATAAATGAAACTTGCGCCAAAACTGCGGTTTATAGCTGGCGTGATGTGTCAATAATTAAATGCGTTTTTCTCTAAAACTATTCGTAATTTCAAATTAGTGTAAAGAGCAAATTTTATCTTCGTTTAACGTAGAAAATTAATAAACTATTTAAAAGGATAAGGATTGATACTATTATCGACAAACATCCCTCACAATAAAAAATATATTCAAATTACTATTTTTTGACAGAAATATGTTCACTGTATGTTATCCTTAGAAGATACGAATATGCTGTCGCTGACTTTTTTGTAGATCTTATTAAGAGGAATAATACTCTAGTACATTATTTTCATGTATGACTTACCATTAAAGCAGCGCATGCGTGAAAGTGTCTCAACGGATAGGACTTTATGCACATTTATCATATTTATGTCTAATTACAATAAAATATACATATAATAAACTATATATAAACCTTCCCTGAGAAATACTCTACCTAATGGTGAAAACCGCATCAAAATCCGTTGGGTGGTTTAGAAGAAGATCGCTTAGAAAGGCCAGACAGAGACGAAATGCGTTCTTATTTTATAAGATATAGAGATATATTAGATGCCGTCACGAGGCTGATTTAATTACAATATTTGCAAAATATAATAAAAGTATTTAATTTAGTGCTATAGAGTTTGTTATTATATTATGTTATGATAATTTGATTAACTCATTTCAAGTTTTTTTGATTCGATAACTTCAAAATTTAATTTGATCAGCTTCACATAGCCCGTTCCACATTTTGCGCGGAATTCTGAAGGCATTGCGTATTAAGGACGGATCTCAACGCCGCATTTTGCCTCGACACCAGAGCATGGAAATGAAAATATAAATTTAAATATATTATTTCCTCGTGTGGAGATCGAACCCACAACCAGTCGTATTTACAGTCACACTCCGCTGCCCCTGTGCCACGGCTGGTCTCATGTTATGTAATCATAAGTAAAAATAGCAATGGCATAAAAATAATAACCAACTCATCGAACATCGATCATGAATCATGATTAACATGTACCTATGCATGACGTGTTTGGTCAAATAATAAAAACTTACTGCTATCGTCGCTCAGTGGTTTTTGGTCTGATTAGACAGTAAGTTGTTGCATTCTACTCAAAATATTCTTCCATCTCTATTAAGTAGAGAAAGGAATAGTCAACAGCGTAGTGTTCTATCTAGAGGCCTAGCTCGCAAATTTTAGGTATTAATATGTAAATTGATATATTATCTATGGTAAGTTAGTCCAAAACCAGGTATAAATCTTCAGAAGTCCTCCCTTAATAGTTTCATTGGAATCTGCTTTAATTTAAGTAGGAAAATAAAAATATCGTTTTATGATTTTTTTGTTTTTTTTATATTTTCCATGGGCAACATGCTCTTATGGTAGTACTAGATTCATCTCGAGATATTTAAAATATGACATTTAACATTTAATTAAATTAGTATCTAATTGTAGTTAAACAAATGTTTATCTTTATTGTTTAGAGTTACGTACCTTTTAAGAACATTTTGTTGGTCTGTCTGTGAAGAGCCTTTATCTCATGAACACTTGGAGATATAGAGTTTATATACTCAGATCTACGCCCCCTTGATATGACTTGATGAAAAAATCATATTTCTATATTTACTTAAAAAAGAGATATGGCTATAGATATGGTATTTCGATATTATAAAGGTAATCAAAATTAATAGAATACTTCCGGTTGACCTAGAATCGTGAAACTTGGCAGCTACCATCTATAAGTAGTTCAGGAAAAAATCTGAAAACTATACATTTGTGGTTAAATTTTAAAAAATAATAGACTTAAAAGGGGGTTAAGATTTGGTATCAAAGTCGCTAGTTCAAGTAAGGTATCACATGAAAGGGCTCTGGCTAAGCTAAGCTTAGAATTTGAGAAACATTTTGAAACTCAAAACCTCAATCTTTTTTACGGAACCCTTGGTGAGTGAACCAAATTCGCTTGTCTGGTTTTTTTTTCTTCATCAATTGTATCTAAGGGTATAAAATGGGGTAGTATTTTACAAAAATATAACTTTTTATAATAATACAGAAAATAAGCGAAGTTTCTAGATAGAGGTTAGGGCTGCGTAGGTTAAAATATATATATATATATTTTTATTTTTAAGAAATAACATAATCTCAAAGTCTCAGCCATTGATTATGAAATAAAGTAAAGATAAATAAAAATATATAAAAAAGAATAAGGTTATAATTATTTGTATATGTAATAATTATTTTTTAAAACGTAGCTTACGTTTTAAAAAAAATGTTTTATTATATGTTGTACTTTTTGCCTATTCTACCTCACTTTACCATATAGCAGCTTGTTGTGCATAACAAATAAAAATATTTTATACATAATAAATAAATAAAAAATATATATAATTCGACAAAAAGTGGGCAACGAAAATGTCTTTATGAGAACGTTGTGTCTTAACACTAGGTTCCCAGGTTCCCTCTGGCTACTGTGCTATGTGGGGGATACAGCGTGAAACTAAAACACGTATATACACGTACATATATAAATATATACAAGAGATTTATTTAGTGATGGTACAAAATTGCATATAACTTTATATATTACGTCGTATGATGATCCGGCAAAGTTGCTGTCGAAGTGGAAACTTTAATGACATGTTTGATGTTCATGAGCTTGTCGGGTGACAGTAACGACTTCGTTGTATCGTCTCCTCTTTATATCTCCTCCCTGGGAGGTATTTGTGACTCTGATTACAAGTGTTTATAAGTTTTGTTCGTGTAATACTAATACAAAAAAAGAGAATATTAACTAAATAATTTTCTGGCTGCTTATTAACGTGTTGATTAATTCACTTAACAATATATAGATTTATATTTAATAAGTTATAAATTCCAATTTTTTTTTTATCAGCTTCATGCTGTATCTTGCGTGTAGCAAAATAGGCAAAAGGAGCCTAGTGCTGAAACACTCCGCGTGTTGAGTGGCGGAACTCTACGTACGGAAATGATCATCATTGAATCATCATATTAGCCTCAAAAAATATAAGATCTTTACCCTAAACTATTATTACACACACCTGACCCTACAATCACTTGATTGCAACACACCAGTTTAACCCAAAACGATCCATGAAGTAAATTAGATATTATATCCAGAAAAAAGTGATAAATGTTAACTGAGATTGAGCTGTCTCTTTGTTCGCAGTCCGGCAAGAGAACGAGCGGCTGATGCACGACGTACTTCAAGCGGGAATCGCCAATCGCACCCAGTCGTTGGGGGCATTGCGCTGACGCCGCGCTACTCGCCGCGCCCGCGGCTGGACAACATCCGGCCCGCCGCCGCGCCCCCCGAGGAGCCCCTGGAGGAGCCCCCGGAGCTCGCACCAGGCACGGACGTGGACGTACAGTACCCTCACCCTGATGTACAGTCTATGCCCGCTGACAATTCAAAGGCACAGATGAGCCAAACCACCGCGGGCTCCGCGTGATTCCTTCACATACCGAACTCTACTTCATACCGAGACGGTATACAAACTGTGGCGCTCGAGGTTTCAATGGTGTATTGAGTGCTTAAGTGTAGTTAGATATTGTGAAATTGTGAATGAATTAAATACGAAATGTTAATTGTTATAATACATATATAATGAGATTGTATTTGTATGGAGATAGGTACTCCTGTTTAGATAAGAATAATATACTTAAATTATATATTATAATTAATTAGTATGTGGTTAAAATATGAATATAATCTTTTAAATGTGCGACGAAAGAATCGAAATTAAATAAGGTTAACTACGTAATAGTGTGCACTCTATGCTGCTAATATGATTGATTTTATCACAGGTTTTATTATACATACATACATATATGTACATTTGTACTAGGGGATCAACTAACTTAACACGATAGCCAATATATTGTAGTCAATTTTACTATTGCTTTTATCTTTTGCCTTTGTTGCTTTTAATGAGCTGAATAAAAATTAATTGAGTATTGAATAAAAAATAAAATTACTGATTAAATATTTTAAATTATGGTAGAGATATATTATATATAACAATTTTGACGTTTGAAAAACATAATTGCAAAGATAAAGAAAGGTATATGCATTTTAATAGTATCAAAAGCAGCGTAGATTGAAAAAGTTTTCACCTGTGAATTCAATCAATCATCGAGAAGAGCTCAAAAAGCTTATAGCTTATTCGATACGTATTAACTGATACTCTACATACACGTAATATAATATATGTCCATTGAAATATTGAACTTATAGAGGAGTGAAATAATTTTGGCAAACTCTATCATACATTATGTTGTAAAGCATTTTTTATGTTGCAACATTTTTTAGTTAGGAATATTAAAAAAATAGATATATCTCTAAAACGCTGGTTCTCATATTTCATGTTTTTGGAATAACTATGTTGCTTTTGTAATCTAAAAACTGGAAAACATATTTATTTATTTCTCCATTAAAATGATGTAAACTGTCTAAGATTATTTTTTATGAAATATATATAATATGTTTACTGAGAACATTAGGAGAGAGCTTCTAGTCAATTTCACGTATTTCTAATTACTAAAACTGTTGAGTTGAGTGTATGGAGGAACTGTAGTATATATTAACAATGAGTCTGTCTGTCAAGTCTAGTCAATGAGCTTCTAACCTGTGCTTTTATCTGATAAGAATAAGAGCTTTTGTATCGTAGTTATTGTAGAAACTATCAATATTGTTACACAGAACAATGAAAATTGAATACTACCTATTCTTGTTATTGTAAAGCGTAAAATCAATGCATGCTTCAGTAGCTTTGTCGTATTCAACCACTAACTTGAATGCACCGGCTCTCAATAAAGTATGTTAAACATAGTTTTGAGTCACACAGCCATATTCCATATTACAACTTCAGAACTTCAAACCTACAATGGAACCATTTCTAATATCTATTTGGAATACATTTTGTGAAACATCTTTGTTAATTAAATTAAAAGTTATTTAAAATATCTTCAGGTTAATGTGGTTCACCTGTCAGTACGTATATACACATAAACAAACAAACAAACTTAAAAATATATATTAGCAAGAAAATAATAACATAAATGGAAAAAATAATATTATAATTTACTGACAGGCCTAATGTATTCCTTTTTTATGTAATTTTTAATAATATAATGAGTTTTTTTTTATTTATTTTACTATCAGCCAATGATAATAAAATAATTACACATAAGAGATTGTTAAATATTCCATAATATTAGATTGCTAAGATTTCGTCGCCTGATATGATATGTTATAAAATATTTATATATATATATATATCGATTTTGTAGATTTTTTTACTCAACTGAAGATTATTTGTACATCAGGCATGTCTCAGTTTTCGTTTTTTTTTTTCATATATATAATTTGTATAGAAAAGTATTATATTGTTGCTATTGTTAATTGAAAATCATGAAAAGAATTTTATTAATGTATAAGTTTTAGACATACGAGAGGCCCTGTAATAAAAACTGTTCCTAGAAAGGAAATTAAGTGTATTTTCGAAATAACCTAAATGTCTACATATTTATTTATATCTATACTATATTTAATTAACGTATAGATAGGTCTAATAATAAATGTTTGTATGGAAATGTTTGTTTAACCTGATAGAAATTACATCCGTCTATATACACTGTCTGTAGAAAACATAATATTGATGTGCATACTATACTTATTAAATGTTTGATGTAAAAATGCTCTTTTGGTTTCGTGTTCACTGCAAATATGAGGAATATACTTTTAAATAAATATCTTTTCATTAATAATAAACATACAAAGTATTTCTTTGAGTGTTTGTCTGGTTATTAAGGGAAAAAGTGCAGCGTTGAGTTCCGCCACTCAATAGACTCAATGCTTCGAATTCGGCGGTAAGTAACAAACGTTCTAACACTAGGCCCTTATCCTGCTATATGCGGGATACAGCGTGAAGCTGAAAAAAAGATGAATTTTGATTAATTTAAAAAGTGAACACGAAACTTAAAGCTAAATGTAGATAGTTATAAAAATATGGATGTATGTATCGAAATTTAATGTACGTATTAGTGTTAACCTCAATTTACACCCCCACCCGTCTTCAAGTGATACGTTAAACTTCGTGTTCAAAGTCTTATTCAATCTCGTGTATTTTAGACTCTCGCGGATGGCGATCTCTCTCTAATCGAATATACTACTACTATTCCAAACGCAGGACCTATTTAAGTATACTAGCATTAGAAGAACAAAGAATTTTATAGTTGTTTGTTGTAAATGTCAGTTTTAATTAATCTATTTTACAAAAAAAATGTTTAATAAAATACTTTATAAATATAACGTTGTATCATTTTGTATATTATAAATACGTCAAGTTAGGGTTATTACGTGGGCGATTTCACAAAGGGGTTAAGTTGTTAGAAAGGCTTTGAAAAGGTGGGCCGGAGCGGGCGCATTCCTCCCAGGGCGCCATCTCAACTATGCGCCCGGATGCTGCGATGCGTTGCCGCGCTTGCCCCACCCAGGTACTTCATACAACGATACAATACACATTTTAACATACCTCCATCCTTGTTAATTACCTTTAATATATTTACTTGTATATGGTATATAAACAACTGGCAAATGTTATATTTATGAGGCTATGCCGTGGGGTAGGGGCACAAGCGTGTGACTAAACTGGAGAGATTGTGGATTCGATTCCCACTCGAGGAAATGAAATGTTTAATATATTCATTTCTTCGCGTTTGTGTGGAGGCGAAGATCAGTGATGGGTGTCGCTACTGAACGCGCATTGTCTTTAGAATTTGGTGGAAAGTGTGGAGGAGAGAATGATTTTGCACTAGGGTCTCTCTGCGTACCCTGCTACATGACGAATACAGCATGAAGAAAAAAAACCAAACAAAAATATATTTTATTTATTTTAATAATAGTTACCTACTAGAATTATCAAATTAAATTTATCGCAATTACAATACTTTTATCTCAATTAAAAATATATTATTGTTTATAAAATGGTTCTTTATAAACTAAATACTCATCCAGATTCGAAATAACATTATCCAAATTGATTGATTACTGGTAAAGCCTCTTAACAAGCTTCAATTCGATTATTCGATCTAAAGTCTTTTGTAATAAAGTTAATCGAGGTTTTCAGACATAAATTCCAAATAAATAGACAATTGTTTAACAAAAATTTTATATAAAGGTAAGAGAGGTTTAGTTTATTTATTCAACATTCTTTTGGGAAATTCACAAAATAGTTATCTTTTTAAAAGAATCGAGATTCAAAATACTTTCTAGGTATTCATCAAGAATGCTCGGCATAGTTAAATATAAATGTACATACCGGTAGGTATTATTCACAATCGTTTTAAGTCTCTTAGGTATTTAGCGAGAATGTCAGTAGTGTCAGTCCTACTGGTGGTAGCTTTAAGTTAATGACTCAAAAGTGCTTGTAATGTCCTAATTGAATAAGAAATATTTTTATTTTGATCTATATTAGGAAAAAAAGTTATATAATCTATTAAGTCAAATTTGATTCTAGTCTATTGTGTGTTTAAATAAGTAAGTTAACAATATTTTTTCCATATGGAATTGCATATAAGTCAGCTTCACGCTGTATCCCGCACACAGCAGGGTAGATAGAGGGAACCTAGTGTTACGACACTCCGTTCCCCACTTTCTGCCAAATTCTGGAGGCATTGCGTGTTAAGTGGCAGAACTCAACGCCGCGCTTAACCTCGACACCAGAGCGAAGAAATGGAAATATAAATTTAAGTAAATATTTCATCTCCTCGAGTGGGGATCGAACCCATAGCCAGTCGGTTTTACAGTCACACCTCGTGCCGCTGCGTCACGACTGGCCTCTATACAGCAAAAAATTATAAAAAGTCAAATGACAAAATTAATTGCTTGCTTGAAAATCTCGTAACAATCTCTTTTAATTTAATCTTAAATTTTCCAATAAAATAAAAGAAGCTTAACTCAAAGGCTAGTTACATAAATACAATAAAACCAATTTTGTAAACGAATCGGCGCCACTACGATAACAACAAGCCTAAACAAAAACATTCAGTAGCTTTTTTAAAGTAGCCTTTGAATATACAGCGACTTCGGGTTCTAAAATTCGAAAGCTCGAATAAAGCACAAGTACGTCACTTATTTAAAAACTTACGAAAAGGAAAATTTACATTTTTTTATTTTACTTTCACTTTTTTCGATGTAATAGAATCCAAAACATTTTTTTTTTATTTTGTCTGGTTGTCTGTGCGTTGATACACACTAATCTTAGAAACGTTATATTTTGTTTGACTAAATTGCTACAGTTTTCAATGTATAAAATGTTTGAAACTAGTTTTTAGTGCATAAAATGTCATGAAAACAAAAGCAAATATTTATTTTCTAATTTAAATTACTAAATAAATAATCGTGTGGTTCAAGCGAGCGACGCCGCGAGCGAGTTGCTAGTGTAAAGTGAAATATAAGTCATAAAGCTATAAAAAACATGTTTCGTTTGATGAATGGACAAGGGTTTTGTATAATATGCAGAATTTCGTACAAATATTTACATATGAATGTCTTTAAAAAGGTTAACAATTTTAACTAAAAATGTGAGGTATTCTATCGGATGGTGAAAATTTTGTGTTTAGATTTATAAACATGACTCGATTTTGCTCACAAAACTACGTACTTAATTATCTTACACATTTAGTACATAGATTTCGAGTAGTCAACACTTAAAGGAACTCACAGATATTAAAATATTATACATTTAAAATAAAAAAATATGAGATAAAAGATTTAAATACATTTTAAGTTATAATATAAAAATTTAAATTCTCTAACTACCCCGCTAGGTATAAAGCGTGAAGCTAGGTTAAGTTTAAGTTATTTAAAAATTAATCAATCAGCAATCGACGATGTAAAGCCGTTACATATAAATTATCTTGTAATAAAATAAATATGAATTTAACTTAATTGTACTTATTGTGTAGAATGACTTAATCGTGTTTTGTCGTGTAAAGGAATATTTCAGAATATCTTTTTTTCCTATTATATATTGAGGGCAGTCGTGGCGCCGGGGCACAAAGTGTGACTGTAAAACCAACTGTTTGTGTGTTCGATCCCCACTAGAGGAGATGAAATATTAACTTAAATTTATATTTCCATTTCCTCGCTCTGGTGTCTAGGCAAAGCGCGGCGTTGAGTTCTGCCACTCAACACGCAATGCCTCTAGAATTCGGCAGAAAGTGGGGAACGGAGAGTCTTAACACACAGACAGGTTCCCTCTGCCTACCCTGCTGTGTGCGGGATACAGAGGGAACCTAGTGTCAAGACACTCCGTTCTCCGCCCCTCTTCGAATTTAGAAGGCAAGAAGGACATCAGGAGACATTATATTTGTATCTTAATTTCTGTTTAAATTTAAAAAAGCATCTATTGTTGGTGCTGGTCGTTTACAGGCGAGATCGTGAAGGGATATTTAGCTTCGCTTTTACGAGCTGTGAAGAGACCGCTCGTACAGAACACCTTAATATGCAAATTGTAAAAATGGAACCATTAGACGTATTGTCCGTAAGTATGCAGCGTTATTCATTTAGGTATTAGGTATATAAATTAAGTTAACATTTCATTATTAAGTCCAGTTGTGGCGTGACGCAGTGATGCAAGCATGTGATTATAAACAGGACAAGCCGTGGGTTTGATTTCCACACAAGTAAATGAAATATTTATTTCCTTTTCTTAGCTCTGGTATCAAAGCAAAGGCGCAGATTGAATTTCGAAATCGTCACGTAACACGCAATGCCTCCAGAATTCTGTGGAAAATATTGAGTGTCTTAACACTAGATTCTCTTTGCCTACCCTGCTGTATACGGGATACAGCGTGAAGCTCTTAAGATTTTATTATTAATTCAACAGAAGCTAAGCGAAGTATAAAAAACATCATTAATGGTTAAAAATAACTATTATTGATATATGTATAATAAGTGAAAATTTGATAATTGTTTTTTTTTTCACATAGATAAAATTGTTAAGCGTTTATCTAAAATGTTATGTTTTATCACCAGAAATAGCAAAATTTGAACGTTTAAATTTGAAGACAATTGTGTACCCATATAGATTTACCATTAGATATTATGAAATCGTGAACGACGCATTACTGAACATTTAACTTGGCTCTCATTGCATATTTATATTTTTTAAGGGATATATGACACAAGAGTCATTACTAAGTTATTGGGACAGCAACAATTGTTTTCTTTACTAATGAAGGTTCGAGGAGAAAGTTCTCACACTGTTCTAAAGATTTATGGCCATAGTTACGGAATTCTTTAGAGACCATCGAATTCTATAACGATGTTTGGATCTTGCATAATTAAAAAAAAATTGAATGAAGAAATTCATAATATTTTTTTATCAGCTTCACGCTGTATCCCGCATACAGCAGGGTAGGCAGAGGGAACCTAGTGTTACGACACTCCGTTCCCCACTTTCCGTCGAGTTCTGGAGACATTGCGTGTTGACTGGCGGAACTCAACGCCGTGCTTTGCTTCGACACCAGAGCGAAGAAATTAAAATATAAATGTAAATAAATATTTCATTTCCTTGAGTGGGGATCGAACCCACAACCAGTCGATTTTACAGTGACACTTTGTGCCCCTGCGCCACGACTGGCCTCAATAAATTTAGTTTAATAAATTACAATTATAAATAATTTCTTACTAAAATTATCTTATTAAAAAAAATACATATTTTATTGGTTATTTCTTTTATCACTTTAAATAATTTTTAACCTCACAACCGTTTACAATTTACTAAAAGATTAAATTAAAACTGTAATTTTATTTTTGACTGTAAAAAGTGGTTTTTGATTTTTTTATTTGATAAATTGGAAATATGGCTGGAGGGATTGATGCTCAAATAAAATTTGACTATGGGCACTCCTCAATGATCAATTTTCCACGCGACGTATATTTTATAGCAGTGTGTGGCAATAAATATTTTTTTTTATTTTTAACAGACTTTATACTGCAGAAATCAATAAAAAACAAACAAATATCATATTTATACATTAATTCATATTTGAGAAGAGGCTCAGGATTTTTTCGCTTTGATCACTAATCAGTGTAGAGGTCCCACTCGAGGGGATGAAATATTTACTTAAATTTATGTTTCCATTTCTTCGCTCGGGTGTGGAGGCAAAGCGCGGCGTTGAGTTCTGCCACTCAACACGCAATGCCTCCAGTATTCGGCAGAAAATGGGGAACGAAGTGCAGAGGCACACAGCAGAGGCTGTGGGCGGGACACAGCGTGAAGCTAGTCGTAGCGCAGCGGCGCGAAGTGTGACGCGGCGTTGAGTTCTGCCACTCAACACGCAATGCCTCCAAAATTCGGCAGAAAGTGGGGAACGGAGTGTCTTAACACTAGGTTCCTTCTGCCTACCCTGCTGTGTGTGGGATACAGCATGAAGCTGATTTTATTTTATTTATATAAATGACTCTTTTTAATAGTATTGTTTGCTGACGCAATTTTATTTTTTAAAATGAAAAGACGACCAAATATATATGACGATGAAAATAATAGTCACTGCTGGTTTAGCGTTAATAACCTACTAGTTAGTTAGTAGTTAATACTATTAAGTATTAAAAAATGGAAATGTATAACTTTTAGATCACCAAATAAGTAAACTATTAAAGTCTATGCAATCTTAAATGGGGAAGTACTGGATCCTGTTGATTCAACAACCTCGATATCACCACCATCACCTGACCCTAAATTACAGTGGGTCCTCATATTTATAGATTGACAGAGAGTTCAGCAGCTTTCGTATATAAAAAAAAAATTAATAACTGACGTGGAAACAGTCAAACAGTATTTTCGAAGCTATTTTCATACCAAAATTTATAAACTTATATTCAGTTGTTTTTTGCGATTCGTGAACAACAGACATACGGACAGACAAACAATGTGCTTATTATTATTTTTTTGTCATCGATATATTAAATAACTTAATTAATAACACTTATATTTTTTAAATATTTAATGTAGGTACTGAATTGACCTTTGTGTCCTTTCATTATAAATACCTATTATAATGCTTGTTTATATATATTTTAAATCGTTTGAAATTTACAAAATTGTGTTTGTGTAAAATTTTCATTTAAAATTTTGTTTAGTTTTAGTTTAGAAAGTTAAAATTTTCAAACTCACGAAGTCCCTGTCACACTGTCACACGATTAGTTAAATTTAAATAGATTAACAACCCAAAATGCAAAACAGAATAAACATATATTATATGTACCACAAGCCTGTGGCTGTAAACTTGATAAGTAGTGAGTTCGATTCTCATTTAAGGAAATGAAGTAATTATTCACTTTTATATTTTCATTTCTTCGCTCTGGTGTCAAGGCAAGGCACGACGATGAGTTCCGGCAGTCAACACGCAATACCTCGAGATTTCGGCGGAAAATAAGGAACAGAGTAACACTAGATTCCCCTAACACCCTGCTAAGTGCGGGATACGACGTGAAACTACAGAAATATAGAAATACAACTGAACTGAAGGCTTCTAAGATTAAGAAATGATCGAAGGTGAAAGTGAATGAAATCGAAGTTCACGACTTTATAAAAACTGTTACAAATACAATAAAATAAAATTATGTTTCAAATGTAAATGTGAAAGAAAGCATTCGTTTTGAAAGTAATATATATCAAAAATAATTTCAAACATGAGCTACAAAAATGATTTTTTGACATGAAAACTTTTAACAAAGATGTTATCGCTTAATAAAATTACACGTCTCGTATTAACGTCAGTTTTCATTAAATTCGAAACAGTAGCTAATTTTCGTAAAAGCAATTTCATATGTAAGCCGCCTTTATGTACCTATAACGAATGTGTCTAAATTATAGTTTAACAATTAGAATTAGCTACACTTTTCAATATAACTGTATAAAGAAATGGCTACATTAAGAATATATAGAGGCCAGTCGTGGAGCAGTGGCACAAAAGGTGACTGTAAAATGGACTGTTTGTGGGTTCGATCCACACTCGAGGAAATGAAATATTTATTTACATTTATATTTTCATTTCAATGGTCTGGCTCCAAGGCAAAAATCCGGCGTTGAGTTCTGCCACTCAACTCGCAATGCCTTCAGAATTCGACGGAAAGTGGGGAACGGAATGTCTTAACACTAGATTCGCTCTGCCTACCCTGCTGAATCATAATAATAACAACAGTTTTAAGTTAAAATGCACATGATTTGAGCTCGTAATCTTTAGATTGTTATCGGTCCAGTCGGCAATTTATAAACAATTTATTGAATAAACCATACATATTATCCTCTTTTACGTAGTAGGATCGCTTTTTTACCCGTTTCCTATATTTTTACTACTAAAACATACATATATATAGTGCATATAAATTACATTAGTATTGAACGAAGATAATATTTTTTCAAATTATAGATGATATTTTACTTCATTTGTGCTACCATATTATGAAATTACTGTACGACTAATTAATATATTTTATTAGAGTTATTATTAACAACAACGAGCTCATTGTTGTATAAGCTTTTAAAATAAGCAGTAATATTATGTAATTTTTTTAAAAGTTAATATTACCATTAAAAAAAAGAAGTCACATTTCGTACGCTTTATAAAATATGTATATAAGAATCTAGTTTTTTAAAACCTTTAATTTTTTTACAAAAATTTAAATAATGCTTCATATTTTGTATTAAAATTACCTATGATGTTTCATTTTGTATACACAGATTACAAAGAAACTTTGACAATAGAGTACGACGCTGACGAGTTCAAGCCTTGTTAATTCCACCGTTAAATAAGCGTTTTCGAACTGAAAAACCGGATTAACAAATTCACAGAAAGTAATAGTTAGATTGAAATATAAACTTTGGCCTCATTACAAGATGGAGACCATTTTAATTGTAATTATATCTTTACGTTGACTTTGTTATAGTTTACTATCTCATATTACCTTATTTCAAACAAATCTTCCATTATCATTCATTAAAAAATTTTAAAATTTAAATTAAAAAATTAAATCAGCTTCACGCTGTATCCCGCACACAGAGTAGGCAGAGAGAACCTAGTGTTAAGACACTCCGTTCCCCACTTTCTGCCGAATTCTGGAGGCATTGCGTGTTAAGTGGCAGAACTCAACGCCGCGCTTTGCCTCGCCACCAGAGCGAAGAAATGAAAATATAAATTTAGGTAAATATTTCATCTCCTCGAGTGGGGATTGAACCCTCAATCAATCGGTTTTACAGTCACACTTTGTGACGCTGCGCCACGACTGGCCTCAAAAAAATTAAAGTACTAAATTTATTTTATTATTTTTTTCCAAATTTACTATAAAGAATAAAAGTGGACCGTGTATAGTTTTCTCGTGTTTTCTTGATGTTAACCTTCACCCATCATACAGTTACGTATCGATTCTGTTGATATTGCGGGTAGTTCACAGTCGAGTGAGGGATAAGTTCCACTCCGTCGGTCACCCCGTTGTACTTAACTAATGAGCCTCACAGGACAATGTGCTTTATTAACACGTTATAGACTCTGGAATAATATATGATTACATTTATGTTAACGTTACAGGCAAAATTGTAATTTATTAACTCGATTCGATCGAGCTGTACAATAGAAAATATAGTAAGCTTTTGAAATTAAATTAGTCTTTAATTATGACAGACTTTTCATCTATTTGCTTTTATAATGTTAATATAAAACGAAGGCCAACAAATATATGAGCAAAATTATTTATATATATATATATATATATATATATATATATATATATATATATATATATATATATATATATATATACTTTAAATATTACAATACCAGTAATATGGATAGTAATAGAATGAAGTAAGCTAAGAAAGTAAACGAAGTCAAATAGTAGAAGAAAGGTTTTTTCTTTATATTTTACCAAAATGTATAATTTATAAGACTTTTCTGCCCACTTAAATAAGACAGCTCAGCTCTTTACAGCGGCATTTGTAAACGGTCTATGTTTTAATGTTAATCTACAAATCAAAAAGGTAAATGTTTGTCTTTGTCAGTTTTGCGAAAAGTGCTTAAGATCAACGAATTCTTTGGTCATTTAAAAGTTATTATGAAGATTTACACTTCGAATTTCACAATATTTTTCGACATTTCCATTAGTACTTCCGGTGGACCTACATATTTTATATTACATTTATAAAATTTGGTAAAAGTGGGCACAGTATAAATAAAAAAAAATCTAATTTATACATATTTCATAAGAAAAACTAATATAAATTTAAAATTTCGCAAATTTTAGTTTATAATAACACAACACATATAACACTTTTTTAAATTGTATGTCAACGCATACAATCCTGAAACTGGTACGGAATTCTCGGTATGCGAGTCTGACTCGCATTTGATCAGGTTTGTTTTCTATATAAATTCAATCTACACACTATTTTTTACTGTTTCAATCAGCTTCACGCTGTATCCCACACACAGCAGGGTAGGCATAGGGAACCTAGAGCTAAGATACTCCGTTCCCGACTTTCCGCCAATTTCTGTAGGCATTGCGTGTTGAGTGGCGGAACTCAACGCCGCGCTTTCGCCTCTACACCAGAGCGAAGAAATGAAAATATAAGTGTAAATAAATATTTCATCTTCTCGAGTGGGGATCGAACCCACAACCAGTCGATTTACAGGCGCACTTGTGCCTGGCTGGCTGGCAGGCTGACTGGCCTGTTTTAGTATAGAATATATTATAAAAAAAACTTTGATGGAATAACTGATACTGAATAAGACTTAATTCTTAGACTACAATAAAGTTTATTTACTAGGGACTTGTCCTTTTCCGTTTAGATTGCTGCCATCATATTTTAATCTTCTCAGAAGTTCCCAGAAGTTGTATAATCCACTGAAGCACTAACGCTGTCCGTTGATAGCTTGATATTAAATGCTACTGAAAAGAGCATTACGCATCATTGGAGTCGTATTTAATAATGTGGAAGTAAACTTCAATATGTGTATATGAAATGAAAGATGCAATTCCGTAACTTTCGATATAAGGATAAAATATTGCTATACGAGATAAAGTTTGTTTTTAAACAATAAATATTTAATATTTTGCGGATAATAGAGGCCGTCGTGGCGCAGAGGCACGAAGGTGTGACTGTTATGCGACGGTTGTAGGTTTGATATCCACTCGGGGGAATGAATTACTATTTATTATTATTTTCATTTCTTCGCTGTGGCTCCAAGCCCTGCGCTCTGCCTCCAAAAATTCGGCGGAAAATGGGAAACAGAGCGTTTTAGCACTAGGTTTTCTATGCCTGCTCTGCTATATGCCGGATACAGCGTAAAGCTGATAAGAAAAATCGATTAAAATAATAAATTTCACATTTCGCAAATAAATAAATGTACAATGTCCTTAATAAACAGAGCAACGATGTTTGAATAAGATGAATGAAGGTAAAACGTCTATATAAAATAAATCTTCACCATTTTTTTATGATTAAGTAAAAAGCAAAAAAACATATAATAGAAAAATATCTTTTTCAAAAAATAAACCATTAAATATTTTTTACCTATTTTTCTTATTTTGATGAAGACATTAAAAAGAAAGCTCTCCCCAAACATTGAACTGAACTGGATTTATTATTTTTCAAATATGTGGTAGGTATATACGAAACGATCAAAAAGGATGTAATGCCACTGTGGCTCAGAGGCATAAACGTTCGACTGAAAACGCGCCGGTTGTGGATTCGATTCCCACTCGGGCAAAAGAAATATTTCTTATTTTCGTTGCCATGCTATGTGCGGGATACAGCGTGAATCTAAAAAAATATGAAGTCTTGTTTTCTAAAGATATCTATACAAAATAAAGAATATTTGTTTAAAACATATATTTATTGTGGGTACTTATAATATTTATGCCTATAAGTCTTTAGATAAAGCATTTAAATAATGATCATTAGGTATATAATAAAAATCATACTTCAAATATATTTGAAATCACAATAAATATATATATTCCTACTATGGCAAATAAACTAGTAGTAAAATTCGACAACTATTATAACTAATTTTTGCTCCAATTTTTTATATTACATTTTCAGTGATTTATTTATGATTTCCAAGACAGTTGTGTGTTTTGTTAGTGGCTGGCGACCGAGAAAAGTAGTTTTAAAACTGGGACAGTGATAGAATTACCGTCGTAAAGGCGGAGATTTATTATTCTTGTAAATGCGTGATGTTTCTAAACTTTAGTTGAGATGACGTAAGCGTTACCGAGTGCGTAGTGCGAACACACAACGGCTAAAAACAAAATATCTTGTAATTTCTTGCTTTTATTTGCTTGTGGATATAACTCACAATCGATTAGATACTCTTCATAAGATAAACAAAGATCAAGTTTAAATAGAAACAAAAAACTTATGGGGTTCCCCATTATATTAAATTAAAACATTAAGTAAGTGGTACTTGCTTATCTTTAAGATAAACGATACACATATTTTGACACTTATCACTATATACATACTGTATACTAGATACAGCGATAGACAAAAAGAATGTGAGTCCACTCACCATTTTTGAGTTTTGGCCCGAAGTTAAGACATTGCATTTTTTATGACAAAACTCAGCCTTTTCCTTTATTGTAAGAATAAAAAATATAAATAATTAATTACCCTCAAGTGAGGATCGAACCCACAACCATCGCTCTTACAATCACCGACTTGTGACCGCTGCGCTACGACTGGCCTCTACTAAAATATTTTTTTTGTATTTTTCCTAAGTCTCACGCTGTATCCCAAATATAGCAGGGTAGGTAGAGAAGAACTTGTGCCAATACACCTCATTTTTCACTTTGTGCTCGATTTCGATTTCGAGTCTTGAATGGCAGATCTCAACGTAGCTGCTGCTCTAAGTTTACCATTTTAATTTACTTACGCGGCTTAATTTACTTAACAAGACCATATTTCAAGTTTCGTAGAGTAAATTTACACAGAATTGGTTTGATTATGTGTTTTCCCCTCAATATTATGTATTCTACACAATACATTACATTTCACATCCGGGGAAGCCAAAACGGTCCACAATTGCCATATTTAGACCGTTGATATTTGTAGAGGTATCCAATCTCACCGGAAATATGTATATGTTACGAGCTACGTGATAGCCGGATGTGTACCAACCAACCAGTATCTACTTGATATTCCCAATCAGAAAACTAATATGATTTGTATATATTACTTTTTTGGACGGTTTCCCAAGAGAGGCGGGTTTAAATCTCACTACTTTCAAAATTTTATACGTTTTCCACAAAAGTATTTTTGTTTCATAATATAAATAAACAATATTTCCACTTTTTTTTTCTACCTGTGAGTCTGTGACACAGATAATAGTCACTTATACATATAACTAATAAATAGAGTATAGTTTTTTTTTTACATTAACTTTATTTCTCTGAAATATTTCCACAAAATAAAATTAATTTCTATGAAAAAATATTACAAAATTAAAACCAAAAAATTCTAAGAATACAGATATCATTTAAAAAAAATTAACATTTTAAATTTAGTTGATTTAAAGAAATTACAAAAGCCACTTCTATATTAATATGTATTACTTGTGTAAAACTCTTTCGAATCATTTGACAAGTATACCTAGGGACGCCATTTCGATATTTCAAAGTGCTTCACGTAGAAAGCTTGTGACAGTAATATTTACGTCGTTACCTTTACACTCAGGGGATACTTGAAACGTTAGTAAATATTTTCTAGTTGGAATGGACGGCGGCGTTTCTATCAAATTTTTGTCAGCGAAATAGTATACGTATATATTTTTTAAACAAAATCAGCTTCACGCTGTGTCCCGCACACAGTAGTCTAGGTAGAGGGAACCTAATTACATATTTTCTGCCAATTTTGAGAACGCAAGCACTACATGACTGCTTGCAAGGACGAAATCACTCAAATCCATGCTTGCGGCCGTAAACAGAGGTTGAATTATTTTATTTTTACATTTTTTCGAAAAATAAATGTCTAATTTACATACAATAAAAGCCATTTAAAATTGTGATAGAATAAGTTTTACTCGTAAGTTTTAATATCTCCGTCAAATAAAAAACTTTGAAATCTGACTCTGATGAAATCTACTTGCAATTTTCAATTATTTTTTGTTACAAAATGCCTTATTGTGACTTATTTATAATAGATTTTAAAAACTAATAAATAAAATAGAACATTTCTTCCATACAATGTACGGACATATATTTTACTATTTATGCAGCGCACGCGCTTAAACCAATCGATGGCGTTCATTATTATTGTTATTTCGTTATTTAAGACTAACTAAGACTTACACCATATTGTTTATATAACTTATAGCACTCCTGAAGAACGAAAATAAGTAAATCAGAACAGTAGATCCTGAGATCTTAGCGCTTAAACAAACAAACAAATTCTTCCGCTCTATTATATTAAGTATAGTTTGATAACAACAAAATGAAAATATTGAAGTTAAAAACGCTAAAGCTTATAGTTTGTTCTTTTCCTACATATCAGCCTGAGAGTAATATTAGAATGTTGAAGTAAATTTTGTGTAAAATATATAAATACGAACGACGGCTAGATGCAATATACTTAAAATGATTGTACATGGTCTCGTATGCGCTATTTAAAAATATGAGTTATAACTTACCTATCCATGATCTGATAAAGATAATAAATTGATCTGTTAATATTAAAAAGTAAGAGTAAAAAGCCCATTATGGCGCAGCGGGACGACGTCTAAATAAATCATTTTCATTTTCCCGTTCTGGCAAGACAAATCACGGCGCCTATAATATGTAATTGCTCAAATTCTAGCAGAAAGTGGAGGACGAGGTGCTTTGACACTATTTTTTCTTAGCCTACTATAAATGCTATAAATGTGCAAATAAAGAAAATTAATTTTTAATTTTTTATAACTATTTTAATTAATAATAGCTATGTATTACTAGATATAAATACAACAAATTTAAATTACATTCTTGTTTACGTATTTAATTTTAAATAATGATAATGTACAATTTAGTACGTAAATAAGATTTATTTACAACAAATCTATATCAAATTAAAAACGAATTATACGCATGTTTACTTACTATCGTCAACACTATACCATCATTACGATAAAAAAACATATTAATTTATTACAATAATCATAACTAAATAATATTAGAAACACAAAATAAGTTTAAAATGAAGTGGAAGTATTTATCTCGTGCTCTGTATATGGTAAGATAATGCCCCAAATATACACAGTACAAGGGTTAATTCTTCAGTGCTAATTACGTAAACAGGGGTACAGAAGCTTTACTCCGCTTGCGGTTTATTTAATTTTGCGTGGTACTGTTGCCAAAGTACCGACTTGTTTAATTTTTTATTTGTAATAATACTACTTTTTTTTAGATTATCATTCTTTTACCTGGTATGTGGTGTTTTATGCTATATAAAGTATCTTAAAATTATTGTGTATATAGGTACCTATTTGTATTTTATTTGAGGCCAGTCGTAGCGCAGCGGCACGAGGTGTCACTGTAAAACCGACTGTTTGTGGGTTCGATCCCCACTCGAGGAGATGAAATATTTACTTCAATTTATATTTCCATTTCTTCGCTCTGGTGTAGAGGACAAGCGCGGCGTTGAGTTCTGCCACTCAACACGCAATGCCTCCAGAATTCGGCAGAAAGTGGGGAACGGAGTGTCTTAACGCTAGGTTCCCTCTGCCTACCCTGCTGTGTGCGTGATACAACGTGAAGCTGATTTTATTTATATTTTATTCTTGGTAACTATAAACAAATTCAGATCGAACTTGTTACTTTCGATACAGAATAGTACCACTGGAGCGAAATTTATAAGTAAATGGAAATTATTGTAATTTTTAACGTTGAATACCCATAATGAATGTTCAATTTGTTTTAGCAGATTACGGACGCGCCGAATACTCTCTCAACTTACTTAAAGCCTCACATTTTTCCGTGCCCATTGAAAAGATAAACATTCACTCTCGGCGAGAAAATTCAAAATTAAACGAGGCACATTATTGTTTAGGGTTCATTCGCCATAAAAATATATTCATAATTTAAAGTTAACAAAAAAAAAATTATATTAAATTAGGTATCTAATTAATTATAAAATATTTTTTATGTTATGGAATATATATAATTTATTGTTTTTATATTTTTTGTTATAAAAATGTTCATATAATTTTAATACAAATGAAGAAAAATGAATCTGAATTTTAGCTTACAAAACATAAGCAAAGCAAAGTGCCTACTAAAGATAAAGATAAGGAAGCATTATTCAAAGTATAACAATTGGAATTTTTAATTAATAACTTATATGAATAAGAATACAATTACTGAAAATCTGTACAAATTAACATAAATTTATAAACATACTAAGGAGATCCGCCCTCATCTTGCTTGCTCGCAAGCTAAGAGACAACCAACACTTGCAGTGAACTAATAAAAAACTTAAAAATGATTTATTTTTTACCATTTTACTATAGTCCATCGTCATCTCATATAACAGTTATATTATATCTACATAAAAAAAATGAATTAAGACCTTTATTAATTTCTACCGTTGCACGCGCCACTGAGCTTCACTCCATCTTCGCGCAAGAATGAAGGCATTGCTAGAATCCATTTCAAAGACGAAATACTCACTTGCGGAATGCCGACGTTTGTCAACGAGAATTATGACGTTTTACCACAAATTGTAACTTAACATTCTAAATATTTGAAATATTTGGTCTCATGTGTGGAGTTTGAAGCTATTGAAAGACCGTTTCAGTTTTTGCCATAAGATAGATTTGTCTGGAGTCTTGCTTAATCAGACTAAAGCAGGGGTTCCCAATCTTTTATTGATCAGGGACCACTTTTATACAATTCTTGTTAGCAAGGACCACTTTGTAGGTATATTAAAAATAAATTAATAATTAAACAAAAATTTAATTTAAAAGTTTTAAAAAAATCAGATATTTTGTATGATGGGGTGTGTGAATTTTTAAGTAAATTTTAAAATCAATGAATTTCAAAGTATATTAAATTTAAATGTCAAAATATTTTATGTTTTACTGAGGAAGCAACTTAACTGTAGGCAGACTTTGCTCAAACATCAAAATTTTAAATCATTCGCCGACCATATATTAGCTGCTGCGGACCACTACTGGTCCACGGACCACTGGTTGGGAACCGATGGCCTAAAAGAATGGAAATAACATAAATATTTACATATTCAGTACATGTTAAGGATTCAAATTACATATTATGGAATTCAAAATGGAGTCATTGACTCGACAATATATAATTTTTGTCATTTATCTAAAAAAAATACTTTTCTTTTGTAACATTAATATAAATGTTAAAACTAAATAAAAATGTAACAATAGAAATGGCGGTGGGAAGCGTACGAACAAAACAGCAACCAAAGCTGCCGTTGAAAATACTCGTACGAGAAAAAGAAGTATAACTAGTATGTAAAATATCATATCATAGCTTACGTGTTGATAGTACTTTTTAAGCAAAGCCATTGTGTGAAATTGGATTTTATAGAGAGTTACCAATGATTGACAAAAATAACGTGTTATGTTAAATGAATAACTTCTAGATTTCCAATAGAAATTCCAAGAACCCAAGGGTTTTGCGTTCAAATTTTAGTACGAATTTTATTTTTTTCTTATTTTAAGTATAGAATAACACTAAAATATCTCCATAATATTTTGTTATTTTTGGCTTCTGTGAAACGAAAAAGTATTAAACTGGGCGTAAAAAAAATGGAATTTCAATCCACAAGTATTAAGTCTAGTCCAGGTTAATTTAAAGAAGTAATTTATCGAACATTGTTCAAAATCTCTATTCTTATTCAAGTAAATATTGAAATAAAAACGACGCCCTACTATAAAAAAAAATCAACTACAATTGCTTTCCACAGAAATTCCAAAGATCACATTTTATCTATATTGCAAAAATTCTTCACTCTCAAATATTGTGTGCGTAGAATTCGTTTTGACGTAAATATCAGGTAGCAAGAGCCGATTTTATACGAACATTTCCATTTCATCATTTTTACTATAAATTTATGGAAATATTATAAAATTATAGCGACACGAAATATGACTGTAAAACCGACTGGTTGTGGGTTCGATCCCCACTCGAGGAGATGAAATATTTACTTAAATTTATATTTCCATTTCTTTGCTCTGGTGTCGAGGTTCAGTTCTGCCACTCAACACGCAATGCCTTCACGGAGCGTCTTAACACTAGGTTCCCTCTGCCTGCCCTGCTGTGTGCGGGATACAGCGTGAAGCTGATTTAATTTAATTTTTAATTTATAAAATTATAAATATTTTTAATATATACTTCATATAAGCATAATAAAATTAGGTAAAACGTAATACGTTCAGTTCAATTCAATTCAAATCATAATAAATTTTAGTTCAAGTGGAGAAGGAGGGCCAAATTTATTGCATATACATATATTAATCCATTTGCGCTCAATTGCAATGGTAGCCATATTTAACATGTTTACAAGAATAAAAAAATGTATATAATTTTTTTTTATTTCACGCTGTAACAGGGGAGGTAGAGGGAGTTTAGTGTTAAAACACTCCGCTCCCCACTTTCCACTGAATTCTGGAGGCATTGTGTGTTGATTTTCGGAACAAACAAAGCTCAACGAAGCGAAGAATTGAAAATATTAAATATTTAATTTCCTCGAATGGCAATTGAACCCATAACCTGTCGCATTTACAGTCGCACGCTTATGTCCCTGCGCCACGACTGAACTCGTATATCATATTATTTTTTTAAATTATTTTTAAATATTTTAAACACTAACGTCACATAATTGCTATTTTAGGATTTTTTTTATTTAATCGTCAAATGTTTAACACTATATTTGATATAGGTGTTTACATATGTGGTATATTTGATTAATATAAATTTAACGACCGTCATAATTTTACGAAATTTTATTACTTTTTTATTTTTCTCGTTTTTTTAATAAATAATCTTTAGGAATAAAATTATAATTTTCAATTAAATAAATATTTTTAGATACAAACTTTTTGATTTTCCTTTATTCCTCATTTAAATTCCTTTTTAATTCAGTACTTATATTTAAAAATAGCATTTAAAACCGCCTAACTACAAATTCGTCTAAATAGCAACAGTAGAGTCATCTAAATATTTTAATTGAAAACATGGCAATATAATATTGCCATCTGTAAAAATATTTAGCAGTAATATAAGCGTGGTAAAGTTTTACGTAGATACTTCATAAAGCGACATCTGTCTATTGTAGAACGGATCATTGCTTCACGAGCTTTATTGATGAAATCTAAGTTCTGAAAAGTTCACTTACAAGGATCTAGAGGCTGTTGCTTGTTAATAAAAAGAAAGATATTTTAGATATGTAAGTATTCGTATAAAAAATATGATTTTTGTTTATAAAAATAATAACAACTTTCTTTAGTTTTTTATTTTGACCTTTTTGTTTTTTTTTCTAATGATCGACAAGTCATGTTATAAGAGAAATGGAGTATACAGAGTAATCTAAAATGTACTAAGTAATCTTAAAACAGTTACAAATAACCCGTATACTCTCCTACCAGCGTTTGAGGGTGATAGGCGCTGGTATCGTACATAAGTTAGATACAAAAAAATACACATACATTTAGACAGAGGCTATGAGTTTTTCATATTCATGTATTTTTGTTCATTATGTATTCTACCTAAAATAATGCCCAGAACAAAGGAGAGAGAACTTATATTTTTTTTGTCCCTATTAGGATCTAACTCAAAACATCAGTAGTTGCTTAAATATTTAAGGAAACTTTATGCAAAATAATAATATATGCAAGGTATTTTAAAAGTTATTTTATTATCTGTCTTTTTTTAGTTTTACCGACTTGATATGATGTCCTGAAACAGATGTATTTATAGAATTTAAAAGAATTTCAGTACATAACTAAGCTGAGAATTGAAGGGTTTTTAAATCAGCGTTGCCAGACACTCCGATTTTGGCGGGATGTCCTGATATTTAGACCAATGGTTTATTTAGGCCACAAATTAAATGACCCAATCGGGACAGGCATTGTCCCGCTTTTCGCGGATTGTTCCACGTAACTATGAAAAATATTGTTTTATTACTTTAAAGTTTTAATTAGTTACTAATAATTTCATAAAAATACAAATAAGTATATTCGCAAGTTATGTATAGTTATTCTGAAGAATTAACTAATTAATTAATTAATTAATTTGAGAGAGGCTATAAGTTTTTCATATCCATGTATTTGTAGTTGCTTAAATATATAAGGAAACTTTATATAAAATAATAATATATGCAAGATATTTTAAAAGTTATTTTATTATCTTTCTTTTTTCTAGTTTTACTGACTAAACTACACACCACATCTAACCAAAATAATATCATTTTTACATTATTCCATTAAAAACACTTTTTTATTGATATCTGTCACCATTGGAAGCTTTATTTAAATAAATAGATTAATAATAAATTAAATTCTTATTTTTTTTGTCCCGCTTTTGGGGGATGGCTTTTTTATCTCAAATCTTAAAAAATCCCGCCTTTTTTACTTAAAATCTTAAAAAAATCCTTTTTCAACTAGAAAAAATCTGGCAACGCTGTTTTAAATATACTGAAGCGTATTTTAAAAGCAAGTAAATATCTGTATATAATTATTATCTGCCTATTAGATTGAGATGCTTCTCAATCTATTGAGCAGGATATCTAAAAATGAAGGTCTTTTAGCCAAATGTTTTCTATTTTGCGAATAGATTAACATACTTCGCAACTTACATTGGTATTTGGAATATTTTCTTATAATTAATTTAAATTTAATTAAATTATTCATGATTTGATTTTACGATAGAAAAATTTAATATTTTCTGTTTTCATATTCTATCTGTTCATAAATACATAATTTTCTTTATTAAAAAAAAATATTTTTCAATTTCACGTTATATTCCACATTCAGCTATCCCGGCTCGAATTCGGACCAGTGTCTCAAAACTAACAGTCTAATTGAGTGGATAATCTCGAGCTATTGGCATCAAAGTAATCGAGACGCAGCAATCGACATTCACCAATAGGCGCCGAATACAAGTTATGTTTTAATAAAATAAAAAGAAAAATATTTTAATTTACTTATTACTGATTAGAATTAAAAAATATTAACGTTTTAATTGGTGTTATATTAGAAGTCCTTATATTTATTCCGGTGCTTTTTTTTTATCATATAGTATAGATAAAAATTGTTATCGACTTTTGTCGACAAATGAAGAAAAGCAGTATGGACAAAACAATTATTGAAATTTAGATCGATTTGAGAATCGAACTCACAACCTGTCACCACGAGTGGCCTCTCGTTTAACTATTTAGTATTCTTAATTAAATTATTTTAGATATTAAATAATTTATTTCCTTGAGTGAGCTCAAGGAAATGAAATATTTAATATTTTCATTTCTTCGCTCTGGTTGTGGCCACTAGAATTCGGCGTAAAATTTGGAACGAGGTCTCAACAGTAGGTTCAATGTACCTACCCTGCTGTGTGTATTATGCAGCGTGAAACTGAAAAATTCTAAACAAACTCTATAGCAATTCATAAAATAATCTTAAATTTAAAATCTTCTATAGTAAAATAAATATTGAACAACACCTTAATCTCTCAAAATTATATGAAGAAATGCAAATATTTTCATAAAAGCAGTCGCTCTATATAATTTCCAATTCTCTATCTACAAAAAAATGAGGATGACAGTGACATTATGAGAGAACTAGAGTTAGTAGGAAGTACCAATATAAGCGTATAGTATAGAGTCGATAACTTGAGCACATATTTTCAACAAAAAAAAAAGTTTAAAAATGAAAAAAAAAATGTTGATCATTGGATTTTGGTGGTTACTTGTGCCAGTACGATAATGACTAAAAATGAATGAATAAGTGAGTAACCTACATAATAAGCGATGTCACACAGGAAAAGCACGTAACATCAAAAAAAGGAGCTAATATATGAATTTTAAAGATTTCGATAGCACCAACAAAACAAATAATTTACTATGGGTATTTTTAAACGAACAACATTTATAAATTATTATTTATATTTTTTAATTCTATAAGCCTATAGTATCTCAGTCCTTCTGTATCTTAGTCTTCGTAAATTTTATGACCATTCTTACCATTCCATTTACCACAATTGTTGCAATAGACCCAAAGAAACGCTACTAGTTAAATATCGTTTAGGTCCCGGGATCTGACATCAAGTATCATAGACCTTTTCTAAAGATTTTATATTGATATCTTTTAAGGTTTAATGGTTTAAACGTATCAAATGTACCCTAACATATTTTTTTAAAATTATAATAATTGGGACCAACTTTTGTGAAGGAGCCATATTAATAACTGCTAGACTTTTCAAATAAATTATGGACTGTATTTTGAAAATAGTCCATTCAGTAGTTTTCCGTGAACAGGCAACAGCTAGCAGACGAAAAAAATTGTATAAGAATTAATTTATTGTGTTCTATTTCTTATATAGAAAACATCAAGAAATATAAATTTTTTTATTAAAGTGTATAATATAGATAAATATAATTGTTACCTATATTATTTGATAAATGGAGAAACTCGGCTTACAGGAACCAGTAATTGACATGTTGTTTCGAAAAAAAAGAAAATTTCAGCATTTTTGAAAAAGCAGTTCATAAAATTAACCGAAAAAGCTAGCTGGCACGATAAAAAATAATGAATGAAAAATGCAGATATTTTATTAAAGCACTTGCTCCATACAGGGTGGAAGTGTAAGCAACACTTTAAATGAAACTACAGTTTTAACTACTCTATAAAAGCTTTTTTTTTTTTTTCAAAAATGAAAATGATATTTTTTTAAATAAAATAAATAATAAAATTATTGTTGTAATATAAAACGCCATTTGTCAAGAACAACGCACGCACACTTACCACGCAAACTTATCAAAGGAAAACCGCCGCATACGCCTCTATGTATTTACGTTATTGCTATCTATACGTAACTCCATCATATGAAATACAGTATGGATAAACATCGTGAAATGAAAAAAAAATCCTACGTGTAAACTGTTGAGGTATCTTGATAATTTTTTTTAAGTATGGGGTTAAAATATTTTACCCTATATGCTGTTCCTGTAAAAGGAGGGCTGACACTTTCAATTTGAAACGTATACATACGTATCCTACGTTTCAAATTTTCAATTCACTGTCTTTAAAAAAAATAGTGGAAAAAATGTTTTGTGTTAAATATCAGTGAGAAGTAACATATAAATAATATCGTTTAGTGTTGACAAATTATAAATAAATAAATATATATATATATATATATATATATATATATATATATATATATATATATATATATATATATATATATATATATATATATATATATATATATATATATATATATATATATATATATATATATATATATATTCTTAATTTAAAGAAAAGTCAATCATTGGTGCTTGTCGGTTACTGGTTCCCTATATATATATAGTTCCCTATATATGTAATATACATACCATATGACTGATGAAGCCATGTTGCCAAGTTGGTGGCTAACTTATGACTTAAATTAAAACTTGAAGACAATCGTGGCGCGGGGGCATAAGCGTGCAAATGTAAAGATGATAGGTTGAGGGTTCGATTTCTGCTAAAGAAAATGAAATATTTAATATTTTCAATTTCTAAGCTCTGGCAACGAGTGAACGAGCGGTGTTCAGTTTCACCACTTAGCATGTAATGCCTCCAGAATTCGGTGGAAAATAGAGAAGGGAAGTAGAGAATGGAATGTCTTAAGTTTCCAGGTTCCCTCTGCCTACCCTACTATGAGTGTGACACGGCGTAAAAATAAACTAAACATAATATTATTTTTCACGATTATTTTACTTGTATATATTGTATTTTCTTCAATGAAGATGAGTTCAACAGAGTATTTTTTTTAGCTTTTTTAATAATTAGAATACCCAAATAATATTCTGAACTCTTATAAAATCACTTTGTTGTCCGTCTGTTCGTCTGTAAAGAACAAACCTCGAGATTGCGTGGAGTTATCGATCTGAATTATAATATCTTATATTTAAGCCTATGGTCCCTTAAGGATTCCACAGATAAAATCAATTGTGTTAAACACGAACATTTACGCATCGATATTGCTGCATTTTGTATGAGGTTCGCAGCGTAATCAAAACCTATAGGGTACTTCCCGTGTATCCCGGTACGTTCAAATTTTTATACGTTTTCTTAATAAGTATTTTTCTTTCCTAAGTGTGGAATAACACTATAAAATGTTTAAAAATACTTCCCGTGCTACTACACTTATGAAATTTGGCACAAAATAAAAACTTACAATAGAAATAAAGGAAAAAATCTGATAAGATAAAATTTATAGATATTTCACAGAAAAAAAAAGTATTACAAACTTATATTTGTGATTCATTTCATGCAAAATGAGAGAACGAAGTTTGTTAACTTTTATAAGTTGTACTTTTCGATGATCTACAATCCTGAACTGAATCCTCCTAGAATCTACTTTCGGTAAAATTTAAAAAAAGGCAGTAAAATTGTTTTAATTATATTATTATTTAATTATATTACAATAACGAAGAAGCTTCTATTTTGTCATACATACAGCCACGTACAACGGCTCTTACTTAATAATCTATTAAGTAGGTAAGCAATATCTTTACACAATTTGACTTACAATATTAATAGCTGTACTGTAATAAAGTGTAGGTATATTTCAATTACAGATCGTAATTTAGTTACCTTATTTTAAATTGACCATACAAAAAAGGAATATCAATCTGTTTGATTGTATGAATAAATCTAATTGTAACAAATCTTATTTTCAAATAAAATATATTTATTATGAAAGTATGAATATACGCGTAAGCAATAAAAATGATTTTTATTTTACCCACCGCCGAAACATTCATCAAAACAACTTATAAAATTGATGACACACAAATAATGGCCAGCCAATATTCCCTAAGCAGATCTCATCATAAGCTTTTAGGGATCCATTGTGCGGTAAAAAGCTCTCATATAACTTGTTATCAAATAAAAGAAAGGTGTGAATTTTCACAGGCGGTGCTGTAGGCCCCACCTCCTTAAGATGGCGTAATCCCCTCCATCAGATTATCAGCCAGTAGCATAACAGAATCTCAATGCAGTGATACCTACAGCTTCCGCATCAGTTTGCTCGGCGCCACCTATTTTCGAAACCAATTACTACCATTTCACGACTTAGAACTGACTATAATAGTCCATTTTTAACTTTCGCGAACGTAACGTGTTTTTGAAATGGCATCTATTTTTTCATATATAAATAAAAACGATAATTATTTATATAAATAATGAATTCGATTAACGATATCTCAAGCACTTGTGAAAACGACTCTGGACCGTCATTACATGATAAACTCTTACAGTGTGCTAATCTGGTTTATAATTCAGACGGTGAATCCGATTTTGATAGTGAAAATGAATCGATTGATGTGATTTGTGAAAATAGTGATCAAAGAGAGCTTAATACTACAATAAATTCAAATGTGTATAGCGTGGACTCTATTTATTCTATAAGTAAAAATTTTTGTACCAGCAGAATGACAGTTAAAACAAAACCTTGTTTCGATAATACCCCATTTATTATAAATAATGTAACGAATAGTTCTTTAAACGGTAGAGGCAAAAATTTTCTTATTGATAATATTCTTGGTACCAATGTAAGCAATGCGAATGAAAAACCTCAAATAGAAGACACTGAAGATATAGAAGAAACGGGAGATGAACATAATGGTATTTTATATGTTAAAAAATATATATTATACATAATTTACCTACTTTTTCTTTCTACTTGAGGCCAGTCGTGGCGCAGGGGTATAGTGTGACTGTAAAATCGACTGGTTGTGGCTTCGATCCCCACTCGATGAGATAAAATATTTACTTACATTTATATTTTTATTTCTTCGCTCTGGAGTCGAGGCAAAATGCGGCGTTGAGTTCAGCCACTCAACATGCAAAGCCACCAGAACTCGTCGGAAAGTGGAGAACGGTGTGTCTTAACACTAGGTTCCCAGAGGGAACCTAGTGTTAAGACACACCATAATAACCTATCCTGCTATGTGCGGGATTCAGCGTGAAACTGATAAAAAAAATTACCTACTTCAAAAGTAAAATGAAAAGTTATATTACTAAATGCGGCCAAAATAATATTATCATATCATACATATTTTTTTGAATAAATTATAATAATAGTTCATGCTTTCAGTGTCATCAACATCGACTTGTTCGGAATTAAACGCATTAAACGGCGCAGAGCTGCTGGCGGGACACGCGTACGCACATTGGCTTGCTACACAACATCCCACCTCTACATATTACGGTATACTTTTGATATTTGTCATTTATTGTATGCAATTTATTTAGGTTAATTGTAATATCAATATCAATATTAAATATATATAACTAAACAAAAAAATCTTGTGTAAAAAAGTGCGAAAAGGAAAAAACTGACCACCGAGGCTTTCGTAATAATTTCAAGACTGTAGGTCAACGGGAAGTAACTTGTAAAAGTAGACAAACTTAAGTTTGCAAGTATGCACTTAATAACTATAGGTTACTGTTTGTAGTCCATTTCATGTAAAATGAGTGCAAACTTAAGTTTGTTAACTATTTTGAGTTGTACTTCCTATTTACCTACAATTTTGAAATTGGTACGTAACCCTCAGCGGAAGAGTCTGATTCGCACTTGATTGGTTTTTTATATATTTACTTTGAAAGAGGCAAAGGGAACCTATTGTTAAGACACTCCATTTCCCACGTACCGCCTAATTCGAGAGTCATCGCATGTGGAATGGCGGAACACAACGCTGCTCTTTAGCTTGTTAAGTTGTAACCAAAACCATGAACGCGACTCTTCCGAGTGGAATTCGAACCCACAACCATCCCTTTTACATCTACACACTTGATTTAATTAATTATTTTAACAATTACAAGAAATGATCTAACTAAAAAGGAAGCACTTTCAAACCGTCTATGATAACTCAAGACACAGCTTTTAAGCAATTGTTGCGATAGATGTTAGACATAAATGTTGCACATAAATATGAATATAGGGGAAGTTTTTAATATTAGCAAAAAAGTAAAATTTAAAGCGAAATTGGATATTAATGCTAATAATAATAATCTGCTCAGAACGGATTACTATGAGCAATTGGACGGTTTCAAAAGATACTGGTTTAAATCCCGCTATGTTAAATTTTTTACATTATTTTTGTAAGTGAGTTGCAACTAATACTTTTAAAAACAACAAAGTTAAAAAGTTGTTTCATTGGTTATTCAGAGCACAAGCACTTTCGGTCTTAGCTTAGCTTTGAAAAGCTAGCAAATTACCTAATTATAAAAAAAGCGGTTATGTTGAAACGTAACTTAACCGTCGCGTTTGTGTTTAGAACTTCTTTTTAATTAATCTTGTTATTGCATTATTTTTATTTACAGATTGTAGTCGTAGTCTATATGAATTTAAGAAAATATCCATACCTATATTATAAATTCGAAAGTAACTCTGTCTGTCTGTCTGTCTGTCTGTCTGTGCCGCAATCAGGGCCAAACCGCTAATTCAATTGTGATAAAATACTCATAAAGAGATACTTGAGGGTCTTCGGATGAACATAGGTTACTTTTTTTTCTCATATTTGTAATATTGTCGATATATACTAATATATTAAAATATTTTTCAATTTGGCAATTTATTCCGCCATGTTAATAACAACCGACCGTTGCTAAGCAACGGATTGCAAAGTTTATTTGTTGTTATAAGCAAACGTCACCCAAAATGAGCTTGTTTAACACATACATGGCGTGCGCCGACTCAACCTTATGAGATACATAAAAATAATGTTTTACAAAAATATTGTCCTTTAAATAATGTTTAAAAAAGTCCGCGATACACATATTTATCTCTGAAGCTTGAGCAAAGTAACACAGTAACAAGTAACCATTTTAATTAATTTACTTTATATTTATCGGGTTTTTGTTGTATGTATTTTCTATAATTTGATATTGATCCTTATGAAAGTTAATATAATAGTCACTTTTAGCATTTCATCTAGATTGAAATTATAGTTCACTGTATAACATTCTAATAAATAATTAAGGAGATGTCACTGATTCGAAATAACCTAGCATACGACCGGCATAGTATGACCGACGCGAACGGGCAGATAACTTTGACGGTTTTGTAAATTTTCATACATTTTCGAACTACTGTTAATTTTTATGTAATTATTTGCTGTTTATAATTAATTTATACTTTTCTTTGGTTCTTCGCTTATTCGAGGAGCAGATTAGTTAGATTTTCATAAATTTCTTGATGTGGTGTAAGTTGCGGCCCTGCGCGGCATCGGTGTAATATTATTTAAGTATTAAGGAGAGAATTGTTGGTTATTTCATCTTGGTTGGATGGTTATCTATACCGTTGTTATACACTTAATAAATTGTGGTTTTAGTTTTCTGGTATTTTATTTGATATTGCTCGCAAAACTTATCATATTTAATGTAGAAAGGACTTTAGTTATTTTATATAGTATCTATGTACGCGCGCAAGGAAAACGAGTAAAAAGATTTTTCCCAGGTAAATCAGTAAAATCGATCACTGAAAGTCCAATAAAAATTAGTTCAGTTATTCTGGATATTAGCTTGGGGAAATAGAAAGACAGAAAGAGATAAAATTATTAATAATGTAGGTTTTGTTTAGTTTTTTTATTAATATTTTACTATGGTTACGTTTACTTATATTTTTTTTTATTTAAATTAGTTACATATTTTCACAAACAATTTCCTAAATATATCTATAAGCATTCGTAAAGTTTAAGCGGGCGAAGCCGCGTCCGGGTCCGCTAGTGTAATTATAAATCATGAGCACTATTTTCGATTTGTATTCGATATTCAAAGTATGTAAATAGGAAGTAGCTACAGTATTTTATCAGAGTGATAGAGATTTGTATGAAATACTGATATACCAATAAATATTGAGATGAAATACGAATAGGTATTTTTTTATATATTAAAAAAACTCAGCTTCACGCTATATCCCGCACACTGCAGGGTAGGCAGAGGGAACCTACTGTTAAGACACTCTGTTCCTCACTTTCTGCCGAATTCTCACACTCTCTCACCCTCCCTCTCTCCCTTCACTTCCTCCGCCTTCCGAAGTAAATATTTCATCTCCTCGCGTGGGGATCGAACCCACAATCAGTCGGTTTTACAGTCACACTTTGTGCCCCTGCGCCACGACTGGCCTCAATATTATATATTTATTTATATATATAAAAATCATACGAATTTAAAATAGGTAAGTGTTTAAGAAGAAGTATAACATTTATATGATTATTCATATAACAAGTCATCATTAATATTTTTTAGAAAACTAAAAAAGAAAAAAATATAATTAATTGTAAATAGCTCTCTATAGATTTATGAGGCCATTATGATGCTCTGGGACAGCAAAGTGTCTCGAAAATTCGGCGGAAACTAAGAAACGGAGTGTCTTAACAGTAAGTTTTCTCTATAAGATAATCACCCAGTTATGTAGGAAAAAGCGTGAAGATTTATCGTAGTAAAATAAGATGATGATTTCTTCATATAACATAAGTTCCATATATTCGAGAGATATTGCAAATATCAATTATATACGACAGGGGGATGATTGCGTGTGATGGTACTATACAGATCAGGATAAAATGCGTGTGAACATTCGCACCCGAGCGCGGTCACGCGATGGGCCACATGCTATCTTGTTACGTATTTCATATTACTGTATTATTAAATTTTCGTATTTTAATTTTTATTTTTAATTCGTTGTTTTGTATTATTATCAAATCAAAAAAAATCAAGTCAGCTTCACGCTGTATCCCGCACACAGCAGGGTAGGCAGAGGGAACCTAGTGCTAACACACTCAATTCCCCACTTTCCGCCGCAAGTTCTGGAGGCAATGCGAGTTGAGTGGCGGAACTCAACGCCGCGCTTTGCCTCGACAGAGCGAAGAAATGAAAATATAAATATAAATAAATATTTCATTTGTCCTAGAGTGGGGATCGAACCCCTAACCAGTCGATTTTACAGTCACACTAACCCCCTGCGCCACGACTAGCCTCACGGATTCTATTATTACTGTTTTTTAAATATATGTTAATTTAAAAAATAAAAAATAATAGATTGACATGTAATAATATTCTGTTGTAAGTAAATTCAATTTCGGTTACCAACCAAATTCATACATTCATAGATTTATCAATTTCATAGTACCTAAATAATTATTTAGATTTGTAATGGAAATTTTATTTTTATATCACTTAGATGAAATATTAAATGTATGAATACGAATTTGAAGTTAAAAATTAATTGAATTTTAGGCTTAAAGTTGCAAATTTGATGTGATAAATGATAAATTTGTATTAAATGTAATTGTGTAATAACTAAAAGTATGGTATTAGAGTAATAAACTTATAAATATATCTAAATAGTAAGTAATTATATAATTTTAACTTTAAAATCGTAGCAACTAAAATATTATCGCTATACTAAAACATTTTCTTATTGTTTGTTAACTACATACTTTGTCACATTAGTCGCGATGGGCACTCGGAATTTCGGTGGCTATAAAATTAGTGTGTCATGTGTCATATCCGAGAAAAAACACGGAGACCGGCCGTGATTCAAACTTTCTGTTTAAACTTACAACTGTTAAACTCATAGTCATGATCTCTCGTGTTTAGATTTACCAATGTATGTATGTAATCGAATAAAATTTGTTAAAAATAAATCAGCCTCACGCTGTATCCCGCACACAGCAGAGTAGGCAGAGGGAAACTAGTGTTGAGACACTCCGTTCCACACTTTGCGCCGAGTTCTGCAGGCATTGCGTGTAGAGTGGCGGAACTCTACGCCGCACTTTGCCTCGACACCAGAGCGAAGAAATGAAAATATGAATGTAAATAAATATAAAATTTTAGTTGTTCAAAATTATTTTTTAATAATTGTCCGTCATTAAGAACAGTCGTGGTGTAGAGCTACAAGCGTGTGACTGTAAATGAGACTGTTTGTGGGTTCGATTTCCACTCGAGGAATGATATATTATATATATTTATTTCTTCACATTGCACACAAAAGCTACGAGTAAGTCACCACTATAAATATGTATTTTTCATCATATAGCTATGATTTTTATTTACAAATACATTTAACAAACATTAAAAACGCGACTTCTTCAATACTATAAACCTTGCTAATATATTCAGCACCTATTATCGTACGCACGAAACATATAACACTACGTTTTACGTCATAAATTTATCTACATTTAATTATTATTTTTTTAGATTCACGCTGTATCCCGCACACAGCAGTGTAGGCAGAGGGAACCTAGTGTTAAGACACTCCGTTCCCCACTTTCTGCCGACATTGCGTGTTGAGTGGCAGAACTCAACGCCGCGCTTTACCTCGACACAGAGCGAAGAAATGGAAATATAAATTTAAGTAAATATTTCATCTCCTCGAGTGGGGATCGAACCCACAACCAGTCGGTTTTACAGTGACACTTCGTGCCGCTGCGCCACGACTGGCCTCAATCTACATTATCTACATTTAATACTTTAATAATAATCAATAAACATATTCAATGATAATAAAAAACGACATGTGTTAAATATGAAAAATATTTGTCAATTTTGGTAACGAGATAAGCTAACACTGTATATATACATGGTGTTCCATTTAGTAGGATATATCCGAAGACACATTCGTCGAATTGTCGCCAACCGACGGACGGACGGTGGTCGCGACTTCACACAGAAGTGTTGGTAAACAGCTGCTGCCACGTTAATTACTGACAAAGCTGATCTATTTGCCTTGGTTCTTAGCGCGTTGTGCTGTTAGAAGTGTAACGAGAAAAGATGATACACGAATTTATTATAATTTGTGCTAATGTCACGTTCACAATGTTTTTAACTAAATTTTATATATATATATATATATATATATATATATATATATATATATATGTGAAACAGTTTTATAAACAAATTAAACTTTTATAAAATTTTCGTTGGCAACATATTTTTTCTACTCAATAGTTATTGTACAATATTTTTGAAGTTTTGATTTTAGATGTTAGATGGTAAATCTTAACTTTTTATTTGACTGATTTTTCTTCAAGCAGTATCCAATTTAGCAGAGTGGGCAGAGAGAGTCTAGTGCCAAAATATTCTACCTCCCTTTCGATTACCATTGAATGGCGAAACTCAACCTCCCTTTTATCTTATTAGAACAGGGAACTTAATTCTCAATTCTAATCACTGACTTTTAAAATTTACCACCGCCTACTTAGGCATAGTAACATAAATAAAGCTCTTTTTGTAGCAAACTAATTTAAAATTAGTTACAACAAATATAATAATAAGTTAAACTGCACAGACACAAGCGTCCCTACACTGGTTACGCAAATCGTTAACATTCATTTAGCGACACCATCACACACCACACACCCGCCACAATGTTATATTGACATATGAGATTTCAAACTGCGCAGGCGCAGTCCAAACACCCTGATTGTGTTTATAGCCACTTAACAATACTCTGTGACAATTCTGATTAATACTCGAGAAAAAAAATTCTTTGTTTATTTTAAGCGAGAGCAGCTACTTTGTGTGTTGAGGTGTGTTCTGTTTCGTTTACGGTTTTCTTCGTAAGAGCTTTAGTGTGGTAGCTGTTATATAAATTAGCTACTAAGTATATTATTATATTTCATATTATATTCTTCGCTATTAACTTCGTAGTATTTATTTAAATTTATATTTCCATTTCTTGGCTCTGGTGTCGAGCTAAAGCGCGGTGTTGAGTTCCGTCACGTAGCACGCAATGCCTTTAAAATTCGGCGAAAAGTGGAGAACGGAGTGTGTTAACATTAGTTCCCTCTGCCTACCCTGCTGTGTGCAGGATACAGCGTGAAGCTGATTTTTTATATTGATAATAAAGAGTTGTAAATCTTCTCCGTCGCCTGGTTATGACGGTTTTGATCACAAATTCAAGTTTGTATCATATTGTATTTATTAATTGTATTATATATTGATTATTGATATATATATACTGTAAATATTAATTTTGATCCAAATAATTAAATTAAACACTGTTAAGTTTCGCCGCCAAAAATGAATAAATATGACGGAAAAAAAAACGAAATGTAGAAATTTACTGCCAGGTTATTCCTCCTAGTGTAGAGCCCTTTGTAGTATGAGAATTCTATAAATATATGTATGCTTAATTAACTTACTTATTTTTATATTTCACCAACAGATGATAAAAACAACAGACGACCAAGACGAGCGGGGCCTGAGCGGAAACCTCGCCAAGCGTACAGCGCAAAGCAGTTGGAGAGGCTAGAAACTGAATTCAAACTTGATAAATATCTCAGTGTATCAAAAAGAATGGAACTTTCAAAAGCATTGGGGCTCACTGAGGTTCAAATTAAAACTTGGTTTCAAAATCGAAGAACAAAATGGAAAAAGCAATTAACGTCTCGTTTAAAAATCGCTCAACGTCAAGGGTTATTTTCAGGGCATATCTTCGGACCTGCCCCTCAAACGTATTCGCTGTTAAATCCTTACACGTACACACCTCTTAGCTGCGTATTTTCTCCAGTAGCGTTGCCTACTTCACAACCCTAGATTGAACTTTTGTAATTGTTGGTTTTTGGGTAGAGTAAAGTAGTTCGACGCTGACTCTTTTTCTATTAATATAATATTGAAATCGTATGTGGTTTAGGTGTAATCACACCTATCATCAGTAGCGTCTGCTCTGGAGTTACCTGGTTGCATAAATTTTAAAAAAGTTAAAAATACCCTTACACGAATATATTTCCAGAAACGTATGCTTCTCAGTGCAAAGTTTTACCAAAATTGCTTCGTCATTGCAATAGTAAAATAGAAAAAAAATACATTATTATATATAGTCGATACGAGTACGTACCACTACAAGAGCCACTGCCTTTCAACAGTGTTATTTAATTCATTCACTTATTCTACAGCACAGGCACGCATGCCTATAGACGTATAAATATGAATCGTGTTCACCTTATTTGTAATATTTGTATAGTATTTACTGTTTTAATTACAGTGCTAAATGTACACAAGTATACTGTAACTCGCTACATTTCTCACTTCGACTTTGGACTGACTCGAACGTTGCAGGTGTCAAGTTATAAGAAAAAAAAATTGAAAATCTCCTTATGCTATAGTATAGTGTAGTGATTAATCACTAAGTACTTCGTTTTCTATTTTGAAGATCATGGGATCTCCTTCTTTATTAATAATACGCGTCTATAACCCACTGAGTGCAATCCTAAGTGTTATCTCCCATGTCAACGCCATTATAACATCACATTTAATAAGGAAAGTTCGAGTTATATAAAGATTTTTCTTCGTATATCTCTAGCTTTTTAAACTTTTGTTCCAATAATAAAACGAAATATAAATGATTACTCTCATCAATTATTCACATATTTTAGGGTTCCGTACCGTTTAAAGAAAAAGAAAGCCTTATAAGATCACTTTGTTGTCCGTCTGTCTGTCTGTCTGTCCGTCAAGAGCGATACCGAGAAGAGATACCGAGTTGAAATTTAAACCATATACTCAGATCTGCGGCCCAATGATTTCCTGAAAAAGAAACTATTTCTACATTTACTTTAAAAAAAGATATGGCCGTTTATATCACAAAAAAAACAACAATCGACACTGTCAAGAGAATCAAAATTTATAGGGTACTTCGGTTGACCTAGAATTATGAAATTTGGCAGTTAGCATCTACAGGTAGTACTAGCTTAGGAAAAAATCTGAAAACTATGCTGTCGAGTCGCTTATGAGGATTAATATAAAAAATGTATAAGTTTAGCTTAATTTTACTATTTAAATATTCCACTAAGTATGTAAATAGAGTGATATAAAGGGAAATATACGCTAATATTTAAGTTTCAATTATCTATTAAGTAATTAATATATTTGGTAATAAAATAAAAATTTTAATTTGCAATTATATTATTTTTATGATGTATTACTAAAAAATAACATTACTTTATGGATGAAATAAGTAAAATTATATCATATAGACACTATACATATAATTAACATGGATTGTACCTACTATTCAGCTAAATGTATATAATTTAAAAATGTACATAGATAATACCTAATAGCAACAAATAAATCACATAATATAAAATCTTTGTTTTGTTTTATTTCTTTTTACTCTCCAATAATATTCCTATAGGGTAAATGATTGAAACATGCGTAACGACTTTTTTATTTAATTACATTAATACACTAAAAATACAATTGAACAAAAATTTATGAAATTATAATTATAACATACAATACATACGGCTGTTTCTTTAATAATTTTGATTCAAAACGAAACTTTATAAAAAAAAATGCAGAACATTCCGATTTAAAGAATGGATATTGAAACAAATGAATTTCGCTACCACCGCCGGCTCGGAAGGCAGTTCCGCAAAGAAAAACCGGCAAGACGCACAACAGTTGCTCTTTTTAATTCACAAAAATTACATTCTTATTGCTCTATACAATCAATAATACAATCGATATTCTGCATAAAATTAAAAATGTTATTTATTAAGATTTTTATACCATTTCTGAATCTAGAAGCAAATTCAAATAGGTATATTTTAATGTTTTATAGATACGTAAGATTGCAAAAAACACTATTTATTTACTTATATAAAAAAAAATCATCCAAATTATATGTGTAAATGTTCAAATTAACCTAAATTTAATAAACTAATCACAATTTTTTTTAGGATAAAAATCTTCACAATTAGCACCGCCAAGACCCAGCGCCGCCGCACGCAACGCTCCCAGAGACCCGCCACGTGTCCACGCTACTCCTGCGCTGTTGAATAAATAAATATATGTATTAAATTATGATTAACAGAAATAAAAAATATTTTATAGTTACACAATATTTTTCACTACTGTATATATTTTTTCTATATTCGCAAGAACTGTATGCAATTACATATATGTAATTATTTCAATTCATTAAATATTCGTTATTTTAATCCCTATAGTGCCTCGATATGGATAAATCAGTATTTCATTAATTAAAGTATGTAAATGTATATTTTTAAAAAATATTTGTTTCTCTTACTTTTAAAATGCCTCTTGGAATCATTTATTACAAATTAATACAATATACAGGGTGGAAGTGTAAGCACCACTTTAAACGAAACCACAGTTTTAACTACTCTATAAAAGCCTAATATAAATCAGAAAAAAAATAATTCCCAAAAATGAAAAAGTATTTTTTTCAAACAAAATAAATAACAAAATTGTAGTTTTAAAATAAAACGTCATTTGTAAGGACGACGCACCCACACATAAACCTATCAAAGGAACACCACCGCACACGCGTTATTCCGAAATCGAGTCGTAGGTATTGGCGATAAAGGTTAAAGTTGTTTAACCTTTAGTAGTATTTTTGTAGTAGTAAGTGTTTATGTTATTGAGATCTATACGTAATCGCGTTACACGAAGTACAGGTATGGATAAAAATTGTGAAATGAAAAAAATCCCACGTCCAAACTGTTGAGGCGTCTTGATTAATTTCTTTAGATATAGGTTCGAAATATTTTACCCTATATGCTGTTTCCGTAAAAGGAGCGCTGCCTCTTCCACCCTGTATACTTTTATTATATAAGAGAATTAAATTTTACATTTTTAAATATAAATTTATAAAAAATACATTTTAAAATATTAAGGCCAGTCGTGGCGCAGCGGCACGAAGTGTGACTGTAAAATCGACTGGTTGTGGGTTCGACCCCCAGTCGAGGAGATGAAATATTTATTTAAATTTGAAATATCTACACACTTTTTTAGTACAATATAAATAAGAAACGCAAGCATATTCACAATTTACTTACTGCCAAAGCGGTAGCCAATATTTGTTACTGTTTCTAATTTTTCTCGCTTGTCTATTTCCTAAGCATAGTGCCCGATAAACACACAAAGTAGATTGGGGCTTAATCGCCATCAGCGCGTGTCGAGCTAAGTTGTTGAGAATAGATATAGACTGTCTAGAAGTATCCGCTTCTCTTTTCGTTCGAAATACGTCATCCACGTTGACAGTGTCCACGTTGTCAACGACTTGCATTAATTGTGGTTGAGGATGATTCTAAAAACACGAAATGAAAGTTATACTATTAATATACATACTTAACTTTACATATAATTAATTACATCTATTAATTATTTATATTGAATACTGACACAGACTTTGTAAATAAAAATGTTATCTGTTTTCTATTTTACCCCCATAGCGCTCTCTTTATGATACAAAATAAAGCCCGGTCAAGTTGGGCTCGCTCACCGAGGGCCCACTCTAAGAAAAATAGAAATTCTTATATTTTACTGAATATTACAACGGTTGTCTATAAAACTTAATACCTTGTTTATTTTCACATATCTCTTATGCGAATGACAGGCAGAGGTATTCTACGGAACCATTATATTAATGTTAGGTGGCAACAATTAACGTCACATTGTGTCAATCCAAGAGAATTTTTTTTTTCTGATTGGAAATTACATACAATTGCAGCTTACTGTTATATACTTTCCAAATACGCGACCGATACGGTGACTTCACCTGATTACTAATAATGAAAACTAACCGAAAACCTGATAAAAAAAATATAGTAAATCTATATTTACCATTGTAATACACATAAGTACTTGCAGCACAAACATTCCAAACGACAGGAAAGCGATGCCAGTAAGAGATATTTCAAAGAGATCAGCCAGCCCCAGTCCATGAGAATGTTCAACGCCGTATTCTTCGTGGACATCATGCACTTGTGGTGATGAATGTTGGTACAATGGTGGAGGAGGTGGAGGCATTGAGTACTCGTAACCACCATCTGCATGTCGCGAAAAGCATCAGGTTATGTAATTATCTTCAATAGTATTTCCAAAATTAACGAAAAGTAAAGTAATAACAGCCCCACCAGAATCAAGACGTCCCGAATTTTAGCATAAAATTAAATATCTGAACGGAACTGCCATAGTCTCGCTTTTCTTAGAATATTAAAAAACTTGTTTTAATCTTGGTTAATAATAGATACAGGCCTTCATGGTGCAGAGACACAAACACTCAATTCCCACTCGGGGGAATATAATATTTCATATTTTTATTTCCTCGATATGGTAACACAGCAAAAGCGTGGCGTTGTGTTCCGAAACTCAACGGATTCAGCGGAAAGTGGATGTATGGAGTATCTTAACATTAGCTTCCCTCTGCCTATGTGTATAATAAAAAAAATATGGATAAATACTAAAAATTACTGACTATTTATATTTATCCATGTCCTGCTTTTATCGAAAGAATACTGCTCTTCCTAATTTTGTACTTAAAGCGTTCAAAAAAAATCACATACCATGCTTTGCAACGTCGTAAACTAATCCCGTATTGTCTCCGATGGCTAGATCAGCACCTTCAACTTCATAACCTTCTCTTGCTTCAGGGCGGAGTAGAGAAGAATCCACTTGATGTGACACATTAAAAACTGGGGATACATTATAATGTCTATAAACATCATTTAGAGCCATGACCCTGAAATGTCAAAATCGATATTTATTTATATATTTAATAAAAGTAGAGACTGTCGGGGAATTGATTACACGTGATTGTGGATTCGATTCCCACTCGAGGAGACTGTTATTTCTTAATTTACTCGCTCTTATAACTAGACAAAAAAAGAGAAACGGTAACAATTTACTTAAAAATCTCCAAAGGGCTTACTTGGCTAGCCACTCCTGGTAATTAACGGATCCAGCATCATAGAGAACATTGTTCCTCACGTCTTGTGAACGTGTAGAGAACACACTACCTCCTAACTCTACATTCTCAAATGGTTTCCCAATTCGACTTTGCAACACGTTTTTGCCCATTTCTTCTAATATTTGTTCCGCCACGTAGTTTCTACACTGATATTCATTCATCATTTTCCTAAAAACATAGAAAAAATAAAACATTAAATGTAAAATGTATTATCTAAATTTAAAATAAGTAAAGAAGATAAATAAGTAAAGAGTAAGAGAGAATCTAGTGTCTTAACACTAGATTCCCTCTGTCTACCCTGCTGTGTGTGATATACAGCGTGAAGTGAAAAAAATAAATAAAAAAACAGTACCTGTGAAAATCCAACGTTAGCAATGCCGCGTCTATTGAACCGTTCACCGAAGGAATATACTCAGTTTTCACAACTTCCTTCACATTATTACTTTTTGTATCCTCTATAAAATAAGTCGGCATCAAATCTGTTCGCAATATGTCGTTCACGTTTAAATCATCCTCAATAGCTATCATTGGAACAGCTATTCTTAAATATAAAACTACAAGTAAAATTCTAGCTAACGACATTTTATATCAAAATATTATTGGTTTTATGAGTGACATGTGACTGTATAAGTTTTCTATGCACTGAGAGGTTTGAACCGACCCCTGGAAGATTACACGGGTTATAGAGCAGAAAATTCTTCAACATTAAGATTGTATCATAGCTTCTAACTGTTAACGTGTGTTGTTAACGTGAATAACAGATTTTACTTGACATATTGTAGATATATTGTGTTTTACTCAAAAATATTTATATATTAATATTTATAGTTTAACGTTTCCAATTGGATTCGATCACCGACTCGAGGAAATGAATTAGGTATTATTTCTTAATATTTTAATTTTCTTAGCTCTGATACTAAAGCCAAAGCCCAGCGTTGAGTTCCGCCACTCAACACGTAACACCTCGAAAACTTCGGCGGAGAGTGGGGAACGGAGTGTCTTAACACTAAGCTCCCTCTACCTACCCTACTGTAGCATTGCTTTATAGATGATAATACAACGCCTAGATTAGTTACCAGCAGAAATACTTTGAACGTGTCCATTAATTGGATTTGACCTTATTATTATAGTATTATGTATAATTATCTTAGTTATAATTATGTACGTATCGTTAGGCTTCCGTACCTCAAATGGGAAAACGAAACCCTTTATTGTCCGTCCGTCTGTACATTCGTCAAGACCATTAAACTCGAGATCCAGTGGAGATATCAAGCTGAAAGAAATTGATATCAAATATTTAAGTCTACGGTCTTAGGATCTTAGAAAAAATCAAGCTTCACGCAAGTAAAAGATACTAGCATTTATATGCATTGCTTTTTATGCATTTTGTACTATCCGTGGACCTACAGTTATGAAATTTGACACGAAATGAGAACTTCCTATACATATAAAGGGATAATTCTAAAAGTCATAGAAAAAAATATTAAAAACTTTAAATGTAGTTCTTTTCATACAAAATATGTGCATACACCGGCATTTATTAGTTGTACTCAAATTTAACGTCATGTTAATATATTTTTTTTATTTGTTTTTATGCACTAAACTATTTTTTAAAACTAAAACTTGTGGAGGGTAAATATAGAGCCTTATAATTAAGAGTAAACATAAAATCAAAATTAAAAATTAAATCAGCTTCACGCTGTATCCCGCACACAGCAGGGTAGGCAGAGGGAACCTAGTGTTAAGACACTCCGTTCCCCACTTTCTGCCGATTTCTGGAGACATTGCGTGTTGAGTGGCAGAACTCAACGCCGCGCTTAACCTCGACACCAGAGCGAAGAAATGGAAATATAAATTTAAGTAAATATTTCATCTCCTCGAGTGGGGATCGAACCCACAACCAGTCGGTTTTACAGTCACACCTCGTGCCACTGCGCCACCACTGGCCTCAACGGTAAACGAAGAGTAAACATTATTTCATATTTTTTCACAATATTGGAAATTACATGTGCAAAATTTTATGAGTTAATTATTTGTTGTTCATATATCCATTAATTATAATTAGGAAAAAAAACATATACCTAAGAACATTTTCTGTGAAATGTGGTATACCTACTATATTAGCTGTGAGTATAGAAAACAACCGCTAAATGTGATTTCATTAAATTAAAAAAACAGTAGAAGTATAAGTATATTGAAATTATATTTGTAAGCGTTACTATCCATCTCCCCCAGCTCTTAAGTAACCCGACGGGGAGGATGGCGGATCCATTATATGCCTAATATTACAAATGCTTAAATGTCAAAGAAGCGACGTTTGACGTGAGAACAAACCCAGGTTGCGGCGCCGTTAAAATCGTTTTTGTATTAAATTATCCAAGTTCTGATGAGATTTGGTTACGGTATTATATTTCTTTATTGTGAAAGTGTACACAAAATATAAGATTGCACGTAATCTGTACATATAATAAAATTGTTACTATCTGTATATGGAAGATATAGAAGATTTTCAGCTGTGCGCCATATCCTGCATATAACGCGGTCGGCTGAGGGAACCTACCGCGTTCCCCATCTTCTGTTTTTTTTATAATTTCAATATACTTAACCGCCACTGCACATGCTAATTTAAGTACCTACATATGTACTTACATAAGTACCTACATGTCCCTTTCTCTTATGTAAATTGTGTATTTTTTTCATGTGCAATAAAGTATTATTATTATTATGTTTCTCGTTTATAATTCACGGGTTCAAAAGAACCCGGTCCTTTGGAACACAGGTCCAACACGTAGAGGCCCCTTAGAGAATATAAAAATGTTTTACTGTGACGCAATAGCCGGGATCCATCTCTGGGTAACCACAGGTAATTGCCCAGAGATGGTCGCCGGTTAATGCGTAGGAACTATGGAAAATGTGGAAATCTAAACTAGGACTATGGAATGGAATTTGGATGGACTGCTACTGGGCTATTGAGTGAGACTAACGGACGTCCGCCTTTACAATAGTCTCAAATTGAATGGTTGGCGGACGGTGACTCGCCTCCCACTAGATGGGCCCCCACAAAGCGGCGTAGTGCCTTGGGCGCAACATCGGCGTGGTCGGCTAAGTGTGTAGAGAGGTGTGCACCGGTTTCACCATCACGAGGAGCTCGTGAGCGGGTTTCCCCGCTATTACGCAGATTGAGCACTTCCACCCTTTCGAGCATATAGCTCTTGCGCTCCACTCTGCCGGCCAATAAAGGCAAGCCAGAGGCGGGGGATAGATTACAATTCCCCTCCGGAAGACTCAGGTCCGTGGGGTCGCCACTCCCCAACAGCTCGCCACAAGCTGCCCTGCGGGTTTATTATTATTATTATTATTATACTTATAACGAGGCATTGCGTGTTGAGTGCTTTGATAAATAATAATTCATTCCCCCGAGTGGGGATCGAACCCACAACAGTCGTGTTACAGTCAGTCAGTCGTTTTCAGTCACACGCGTATGCTCCCGCGCCACGGTACCCTTTAGAAAATCTATTATTGGGGACATTTATGAATGTAATAGAAGTTAGAGCCCAAAACAACGTTTTTAACTTTTTTGTCTGCGCATTTATGCATACTCATCTCAGAAACGACTTATATGATTTAAACACAGTTTTCATTATTGCCCTGAACGTAGGAATAGGTGGGCCGGGTGGTTTGTACCCGCCACGGAATTGCCTTGTAATTGTAATTGCACCCAACAAATATCGAATTATCAAATATCGAATTCCGATCGATAGTGGACTATCGATCGGAATTCGATATTCTATCGATAGTAGTCCGATAGAAGGACTATCGATATTAAAATCGATAGTATCGATTAAAGAGATAGTATCGAAACTATCGATAGTTCAAAAGGGTACAATACTATCGGACAAATGCAATGCTATCGATATTATCGATAGTATCGTATCTCCAAATCAGAAAAACATCGATACTATCGATAGTATCGATACTATTGAATTTCTAGGAAACGATAATATCGACAGTATCGATAGTATCGATACTATCGATTATTGTGAACTATCGATTGCTTGCTAATTTGCGATAGTATTGCTTATTATTTTCATGTGTAGTAACCAATCATTATGATATTAGAAACATCTTAGTTGAAGTACGTAACTAATTGCTTATTCATATGTAATTATAAATATAATAAAAACGTATTTTGTTCTTTTCATTTCATCTTGTAATTAAGCTTAAGAATCATACTCAATACTATCGTAAATTAGTATATAATCGATAGTGCAAAATAATCGATGGTATCGATACTATAGATTTTATCGATACTATTGTATCCTAGACATTTAATAGTATCGATACTATCGATTGTATTGATTAATTTCCGATTAGGACATACGATACTACAGATAGTATCGATAGTATTGCACTTAGCCGATTGTATTGTATTCTTCTAAACTATCGATAGAATCGATAGTATCGATAAGATCGATACTATCGATTGTTGTATCGATCGTATAGGCTTTTTTAGATTAAAACTATCGATCGCGAAACTATCGATAATTTGGCAACACTACTTCAAACGTAAAGTCCAACCCACCGAAAATATCTCTAGATACCCGACTATTGCATTTTGGCAAACTTTCCTTAATATTTAGTATTTATATTATTGCTGTGGATCAATTTTCTTCGACTACACTACTACAATATTCTTAACATTTTTAAAGTGTTATACCACACTTAGGAAAGAAAAATACTTATTTAGAAAACGTATAAAAAATTGAACGTAGCGGGACTCGAACCCGCGCCTCCTCCTCCTGATCAGTTTCCAGGAGGCGCAGGTTCGAGTCCCGCTACGTTCAAATTTTTATATTTTTTTAAATAAGTATTAAACTGCTAAGTTTTATTTATTCCGTGTGTAGGTTCCCTGCCTCACCCTGCTATGTGCAGGATACAGCGTTAAGCTGATTTGATTTATACAAAATCTAAAAATGAACTAGGTTTCTACGCTTAATTATGGCGAAACCTTTGCTGCGAACTTGAGCTTGCTTATATAAATAAACACAAAGAGATTTAAATATTATTAGGTTAAATAAAACAACTACTGATACCATATACAATTCTTTTATTTAATTTACACATCATGTACGAAATAATACAAAAAAGTAATACGTTTTTATTAACACTAAAAGTATAGAATCAGCAACATTTGATGAAGACTTACATTTTAATTTGTGTATTAATTTACCAATATGCTAAAATTTTTTAAAAAATTATAAATTGCAGTTCCATAGTTTTTTAAATGCTACACTCTTATATCTTCCACTTTTAATAGTTTACATGCTTGAAAAAACATTACAAGATTAAATATATATTTTTTTAGAAGTAAACAATTTCATTGCAATGTAGTCAATTGATGAGAATTTAAAACTATTAACATATTATATCATGTACAAGATATATTGAAATCTTTATTTCGATTTTATAAGTAACAAATTTTGTCGAAATTTTTCAATCAAGAATTTTGTTTAAATTTTATTTATGATGAGCTACATTAAAATTAAAGAATGTTGATTATAATATAAAAAAGTTGTTACGAAATTACCGTCGCAACAAACATGTCTGAATAAAATTCCATATTTTTTTTCAACTAAATTCACTACACATCCATGATTTTTACAGAAACAGCTATAAGATATATTTACAATTGTCAATAGTATTTCTATTAAACACTTAAGACAAAAAAATACATACATATAATATTTATAAAAATGCTTACAATTTGATTATATAGTTTAAGTAAAGAAACCAATAAATATGTTGCCTACATTTCAACAAGAATTTTAAATCTCATGCAGATAAAAGCACATCCCAATTAATTTCATTATTATACACTTCTTGCTCCAGCCACATTTCATAATTAAGCATGAACTCTTCCTCAAGTTCTACATTTATATCCAAAACACTGTTAATATCTGTATCAACAGGCATTAATTCACTTTCCAGATCATCACCAGATCCATATCGTCTTCTATTAAACCTCTCTACGCAGACTCTTAGAGCGCACTCCTCATCTTGAAAATCCCACGGCCGTGCATCAACCTCATTTCCAAAGGCCCAGTCATCATTAAGCCTGTGTCTTACTTTTGAATATATAGCACTTATTATCTTCATGTTTATTTTTCTCCACTGTCTTCCTAAGTATTTAGTTTGCATTTTCAACAGTTTCAACACATAAAATTGCATCAATGCATGTCGCACTTTCAATATACGTTTAAGAATCGGTGCACTTTTGAAGACAACAAGCATCATTATTCTTGCATTTTTCCATTTTGTTAATTTATTTAATATTCTTAACAAGTTTATACTAGAAAATACATTTCTCCACGAATAAGGGACTGTTGAATCACCTATATCTAAGCATTCCTTGGTGAGTTCAGGTTGTTCTCCTATAACACATGCAGGAAAATCAAATATTGGAATTGAATTTTTAGCTCCTATATGAGCTAGTATGTTCTGATTGAAAAATTTCAATACCAGTGGCATACAATTGGCTATTACCAAATGATTTGACATATATTCAAATTGGTAAACATGATTAAGTTTGAAATGTTTCAATAGTAATAATAAGATAGCCGTTACTGCCTTCACTATGATTTCTTTATGTCTATTAACATCAATTCCAAGTTTCAATGATTGCAGTACAGTCATTGGCATTTCTTCTGGTAATACATCAGCCATAATATTCATAGAATATGTTTTTGCTGTGGAAGTTGGTGTTGCTGCGAGGAGTATTTTAAGGAGAGCAATTGTGTATTGCGAAAGATCTTGTTGCATAGCTTTGTATAAAATTTCAGCTTCCGTTTCCTCTACTTCCTTTTCACCTTTTGTTAATGGACTTCTAGCTATTTCGAGTTCTCTTTCTATTTGAATTTCTGCAATACTTGTGTACATGTGCTTTTTTAGTATTTCAATACCCTCATGTATGGGTTGTGGTAAACCTGCTATAGTTTGCCTATCACCAGGAAGAGAATATCCAACAAATTTAATTCTTACATTATCTAGAAACATATCAATATCTTTTTGTCTTACTTTTGATTTCCAAGGCAAGCTTCTTGGTAAGGGAGGAGGTGGCGGAGGACTGTCAAATCGTTTTATGTACATGTAATATGGACAATTTTGATTTGCATTGGCATTTTGAATGCTATCTGCAGACATTGATTGAAATTCCATAGAGTAATCTTCAGATCCATTTCCAGTTTCTTCTTTATCTACAAACATTTGCTCATCTGATTCATCCAAGGAAGTTTGTTTCATAAATGTTTGTCTGCGGAGAGCTCTTTCATTCTCCTTTAACTTCCTTTGTCCAGGATTTTGATTTTCTAACATATCTGTTGCATTAGGTGGGGGAGAGCTGGATCTCATACCTTTAATTATTTCAAGAGTGTCTTCCATCACTGGTGGCAACCCATATTTCTCACGAAGTCTAGCTTTCCTTTCTTTTAATTCTTTAGAACCACCTAGGTAGACAAGTAATATTTTCCATAAAAGTAAAAGTACTTTTTTAGTTGGGAAATGAGGAGTTGTGCCTGCACACAATTGTGTTACCATACCAAGAAGTTTAACTGGCAACAATTCTTCTCCAAAAGGTGTTCCTATTTCTTCTTTGAACATTTTTACTAAATGTTTATATTCTGAATCTGGGTTTTCTTTTTCAGTTCTCATATGCTCCGTAATGAGATATAATACCGATAATATGACTCTCAAATTAGTTGAATCAGCTAATGATTCGGCAAGCTTCCTAGATGCTACAGCAGCATTGCTTCTTACAATTTCTAAGTTCAACAATTCAACGAAGGCTGCGAAAGTTCCCATTTCATACAAAACCATAATATTAAGACGAGCCCAATGAGCTTGTTCCGCATCAGATTGCATTTCGGCCCAACATCCTTGGGCAAGGTATAAAATACAACGTGTGGCCCTCATTCGTATTTCTGTTACAGCAACATCCAAATGTTCCAGCAGCTTCATTACAACAGTACGTTGTTGTTTATTAGAAAGCCTCTGCCAACTAGGAGGAAAATTGAATTCTTCCATTATATCTTCGAAAGCCTTTACATTGAGTTGAAATTCAGGATGCTCTGTATAGCTATAAAGTTCGGCTATTTCATTTGCTTGAGTGTCACAGTCATCATAAACGAAGTCTAATTCAGGGCTTTCATCGTTTAGACTCACACATTCGCCTTCTTCCATAGGACGGCGTACATCAGGTAATTTAGCGCCGCCCCGGCGACCATTACCGTTTGTACCCATTTTGATTTTCACTTATTAAACTTGGCTTTTTACATCTTTTATAAAAATTATGAATATTTAACAATACAATAGCAATAAAATAGATATATAATGTCGATTGGCAGATATTCTTCGATTGACCGAATCAACAGAATAATAAATAAAAATATGGATGAAATGTTGACAGATAACGATTAACGTAAACTAACACTGGAGTTTGGACTAATAATTTAAATAAAATACAACAAATATTATATAATTAATATTTCTATACCTATTTATAATAGAATTGAAAATTACTATTTTATAAAAAGACTAAAAAACTGAAGCCTTTTTTAAAGTATTATATGTGATTCTGTGATGGTGAATCGATTCAGAACATTTTTGACAGTTGTCGTGGGTGGGGTGTTTATTTTATTAAAAGTAATGTATTTCTTTTGAAATTTGTACTAAAAAGTAATACACAGTTACGTTCATTAGTAAAAAAAGGTAATTCTATTAGCCTATTATTTAAAATATGAAAAGCTTGTCAAATAATATTCATTACAAATGATTTAATGTAGTCTATAAAATCACCAAAAGGATTTATGCTGAATTACTACTTGTAACTAATAATCAAACTCTGGTCTTGTTTAAAACGAGTAATATTATAAAAAATAATGCGATTTATTACTATTTAGGCTTCAAAATGGCAGAACTGGCAGCGTTGCTACAAACCGACATTCCTGAAGGACGAAACCATCTCACCGATAGTCATACCAATCTTGAAAGAGTGGCAGAGTATTGTGAAGCTAATTACTTTCAATCTGAAAATAAAAGATTAGCTCTTGAGAGTACTAAAAATTACACGACACAGTCATTGGCCAGCGTCGCCTATCAAATAAATACTCTTGCATATAACTTCCTTCAACTATTAGAATTACAAACTATGCAACTCGCAGAAATGGAAGGTCAAATGAATCATATTGCACAAACAGTTGCTATTCATAAGGAAAAGGTAGCAAGAAGAGAGATTGGAGTTTTAACTGCAAACAAAGTTACTAATCGCCAATATAAAATTATAGCTCCTGCTAATCCTGAGAAACCTATAAAATATGTCAGAAAAGGAATTGATTATTCTGGTAATTTGTTTTATCATTTACAATTTAAAAAAATCATCCCCCAAGTGAAGATTGACCCTACAACAGATATTGTCCTAAAGCATCCCAATGACCGCAATATAGTATTTTTTTTTCATTCATGCATACTGAACTAATGACATGACTACCTTTAACAACATTTTTTTTAACTCTTGGCTTTATATGTACCTAAAATGCAAAGAAATGATCTTTAGGTTTGCATATTTTGATAACTTTATAATTAATGTCAGTACACAAGATTCTATATAATAGATGTATAAGAAAATATACACATTGTACTATTAATGTTTAAAATTTGAAAAATTTTAACTTGATAGATGATAATATTAATAAGTATACAGATATTACATGTGTATCTGTTGTGATGCAATGACACAAGTATATTTAATGTGATTATAAATATGGCAGTTGTTAGTTTGAAAAGAAAAGATATCACTTTTTTCATCATAAGTCCATCCACATTTCTAGCTCTTGATGATATCGGCCACGGTGCACGTTGGAACGGCAGCAATGGCACCCCACGAGGTCGTCGTTCAGGTTCAGCAGGTGCAGCTCCTCTGCCAGCTCCCACCACTAAACCTCCTACTCCTCCTGCAGTAGTGAGATCCGCTTCTGCTGCTAATACAGGGACACTGGGTAGAGGGACTCTTGGTATGTTGTTTTATTTCTTGAAATAAACATTTTAACACTATGCCTACTAAGCTTATGAAATTCTTATCAAAATGTTTAATCTTGTTACATACAAGTATAGCATGACAATTAAACGAAATTATAGGAGTTGTTGATGCATATTCATTTATTTTTAACTAAGCTAATATATTGATTTATTTTTAACTAAGCACAATCTTAGTTAGTTTGGTAGCAATATAACAAAAACTTAAACTTCCAAATGCTACGCACCACCCAATTTTCTAGATATTGCATGGTCAGTGGCAGGAGTCATTCCTTAATCCCTTCTAGTGGGAATCAAAATATGTTTGATGCTGCATTTAGATTCAATTCTGCCTAGTGCACCACGACAGCAAAAATTATGTTTAATAAATAATAATTTTTATTTTAGGTAAATCTTCCCGCGAATACCGCACCCCGCCCGCGGTGGCGCCCCCGCAAGTGCCGTCGCACTACGCGCCCAACTACCCGCGCCGCCCGCCCGGGTACTCCACGCTGCCTGTCACACAGCCGCAGGTATTTTATGCCATATATCTTTAAAATTTCTTTTCTATTTTTAACTGACTTTCGTAAGGAGGAAGTTATCACTTGGACTTTTTTTTTCATTTTTATGTTTGTAACTCAGGACTTTTGACTGTTTGATAGTTATCCATGAGAAAATTCCAAAAGTCTGAAATTTGAATGAAATATGTGCACGACAAATGAACTAAACTCAATATTATTGTATGTTACCATTAACATAAAGTTTGGCTAAGTTCTGATTATGGGATTATGGTTGAAAGGAGGATGTCACGATGGGTTTGCCTCGTTATCAGAGCGAGAAAATATATTTTAATTTTTTTTTACTACTAATAAAAATATATCTAATATATACATTTCTAAGTATACACATATATACCTATTTTGATGCATTACAGGTTGGCATGGTGCACCCCAACCAGCATCAATCACCATCCAATTACTCTCAACAAGACCTTCACTCGAGTATGCCGCGTATGTTTTATTAAATCTTTTATTTAATCATAGAGGCCTTTGTTGAGCAGTAGAATGACTATTTTAATTATGACTAAGTTATCTCTGCCTACCCTGCTATGTGAGGGATAAAGCGCCTAAAAAATATCATATTTAATTAAGTACATTAGATATTTAATAGAAAAATCATAAACTACTATTTATTTACTTTACAGTCGGAAGTTAGTTGTAGGCTGCGCAGATTTGATCTTAACATTTTTCTTAGCTTTGATTATTTAATTCCTGATTAAATAATACGCAAAAGTTAAGAAAACCTAATTTCATGTTAGCCGCCACTTTTACCGACCGTACAGTACTTTAAAATAATTTTAACATAAATAAAGTATTTTTACATTTTGTTCATTTAATTTTGTATGTTTGTAGCTCCGCCGTCACCACTTATCGGATCAGATGGTGAGCATAGTCAGCATTCTATGAGTTTGCCTGGACATGTGAGTATTGCGATTTTTTTTTATTAATTTATATATACAATTAAATATAAGTATATAAATTTATTTATTAACTGTCAAAACTAGTCACAAAGCGTTACTTTTTTCGATATTAAAATATGGACGAGCAATTGAAAATCCTGTTATCCCAAAACTACGAAAAGAAGTTGAGATATTACGGTCTGAAGTCAAGTCATTAAACCTGGAGGCAAGAAAGAATAATGCAATTTTACATGGCGTGGAAGAGGGGGAACTTAACAACACAGATCTAATGAACAAGGTTCTGAAAATATTAAATGAAGCCAGTGTTGGCGGTCAGAAAGAAACCCACGAGTGGGACAAATGGGAAATAGGAAATATGTACCGAATTGGACACAAAACCGAAAAGAAAAACCGACCCATCAAAATTACCTTCTCTCTCACTTGGCGCAGAAATGAAATTCTAAGAAATAGTAAAAATTTTCCCAAGGGGATCTATGTCACAGACGACCTGACGAAAGAAGAGCTACAGAAAAGGAAAGCACTAATACCCGAACTCAAAGAAGCAAGAGCCAGCGGAAAGTATGCGATTATAAAAAGTGGAAAATTAATAATTCGTGATAGAAGTGAGGCGGAGAAACGAAAGAGAGTGCCATCCTCTCCACCATCTTCTCCCACCCCAAACACATTCAATAACAAAAACGTATTACAGCCAGCAAAACTAACAAAAAAAAATCCATTCCAAAACATGAAAAGTAAGAGTGGCCCACAAACTATTAGGGAGTCACCAAAAAACTAAATTTGCCCAACCGGACTAAAAACAAAAAGTTAGATAAAAACCATATAGATAATAAATTAACACTCCCCAATACGCCTAGTCAGCGCGGGGCAGTAGACTACCACCCTCCAACGATAATAAAAAATAGTAGCTGTCATAACAAGCATGACCTGCCAATCCAGAACCAAAAACAAATATTATATATTGCTTCACTGAATGTGCTTACACTAAAAAACGAAGAAAATCTAGCAGAATTAATCTATGCTCTACAAAAGTTGAACTGGGACATTCTCGGTATGTGTGAAGTTAGAAGATTAGGAGAACAAATTAAGGAATACCCGGACTATTTATTCTACCACATGGAAGAGACTGCAGGCAGCCATGGTGTAGGCTTTATCATCAAACGGCATCTAATCAAATGGATAGATGGTATCATGGGTATTTCAGAGCGCATTGCAATTTTGAACATGAAGCTGCCAGGCTATAAACATCCATGGTCCATTATCCAGGTCTACTCGCCTACTGAACAAGCTGAAGCAGACGAAATAGATATGTTCTACCGCACCTTATCAGAAACCATTCTACAGCATTGCTTTAAAAACATAATTGTAATGGGAGACTTTAATGGTCAAATTGGTACCTATACCCCAGAAGAAAAAGCAACTCTAGGCCCATACTCATATAATGACAAACCACGAAGCAAAAATGGTAACAAAATAGTAAATTTTGCACAAGCAAATAACTTAACCATACTTAATACTAAATATAAGAAAAATAAAAAGAATATGTGGACATGGTTATCCCCAGATGGGAAGTCAAAAAATCAAATAGACTTTATAATGAGTAATAAAACCTACTACTTCTCAAACTTCAGTGTCATCAACAACCTCAACTTTAATACCAATCACAGACTGGTAAGAGCGGAACTAAAAACAAATCAATCTAAGAATCCAAGACCACGACCTAACCTAAGATCATTAAATTGCTGTGATCATCAACTAGCAGAAATAACTCAAAATTTAAAAGATAAGTTTAGAAACTACAAACACTACAACAAACATGGGAACACAAGATAAATATAACTACATAGAGAAATTAATCCTAGATGTTGTATCAAATTACAGCAAACATATGGATAAAACTAAAAGCTGGCTGTCAGCAAAAACTATAAATTTACTGACAGAAAGGGAGAAAACTATTTCCGCAAATTAGACTGAAAAAAGAAGGACAGAAATAGCAAATATCAGTAAGGAAATAAAGTTAAGCATGAAGAAAGATAGAAAACAAAAGAGAATGGATACTATTGAAAAACATGTAATAAAATCAGGAGGCATAAAGAAAGCATACAAAGAATTAACAAATACTAAAGACTGGATAGTTAAAATCAAAAACAGAAAAGGGGAATCAGACTGTAGAAGAGAGAACATCCTAGAAGTGGCCACAGCATACTACAAAGAACTATTTGAAATTAACACAGCTGAAGCTGAAGTGGAATTAACAGACAATGCTGATATACCCACCATACTGCTAACTGAAGTTGAGCTTGCTATAGATATGCTAAGGAAAGAAAAAGCACTAGGGCCAGACGGCATTAGTAACGATGTAATTAAGGGAACAAAGTCAGTCTTAGCACCTGTCTTCACTGATTTATTTAACTATATAATAAGGACTGAAATTATCCCACAACAATGGACTAAATCCAACATAGTTTTATTATACAAGAAGGGAGACCAATTCAATATCGGCAACTATCGCCCAATCAGTTTAGTGTCCAACATCTATAAACTCTTTGCAAAAATAATATTAAAACGTATTGAACAAACAGAAGAGAACAACAACCAATTGAACAAGCGGGTTTTCGCAAAAACTTTTCTGTGATAGACCACATTCACGTCGTTCGCCAAATCCTAGAGAAATGTACTGAATATAAACTGACATATTACCTTGCATTCGTGGATTATAGCAAAGCATTCGACTCACTACTCCACAAAAACATCTGGGAATCTCTCAAAGCTCAAGGTGTCGAACAGAAGTATATAAGACTAATCCGTAACGTGTATGAACACACTGCTTGCATCCAGCTAGAAAGGAAAGGGGCTCACTTTAGGATCCAGAGAGGCGTCAGACAAGGGGACCCTCTGTCTCCAATATTATTCTCAGCCGTACTGGAAACCATCTTTAGAGGCTTTGATTGGAAAGACCAGGGTATCAACATTGATGGTCGTAAACTAACTCACCTGAGATTCGCGGACGATATCGTGCTAATATCTAAAACACCCCAAGATCTACAGGGCATGTTGAATGATATTGCAAGAGAAAGCAGGAAAGTGGGACTCAAACTTAACCCAGAGAAAACAAAATTAATAACAAACGGAGTGAAGGATCCAATAAAAGTGGGAGACACTGATATCACTTATTCGAACGAGTATGTGTATCTGGGGCAATTGATATCACCAGATGATAATATAATCAAAGAAATAGAAAGAAGAATCGCAAGCGGTTGGAGAAGATATTGGAACATGAAGGAGATTATGAAGGACAAAACCTTGCCACTGTCAATCAAAGGGAAACTGTTCAATACTTCCATATTGCCTATTTTAACATATGGGTGCCAAACATGGCCCTCTACAGAGTTAATCAAAAATAAATTAAAATCCTGTCAACTGGCAATGGAAAGGAGTATGCATGGAGTGAGGAAATCAGATAAGATAAGAAGCCACACCATCAGATGCAGAACAAAGGCAAATGATGTAGTCCTATGCATCAAGAGACTTAAATGGAGATGGGCGGGACACACAATCAGAGGCAAGGATAAATGGAGCAAATTGGTTACACAATGGTACCCTAGAGAAGGAAAAAGAAAAAAGGGCAGACCACCAAGACGATGGGAAGATGACATAAGACAAGTGGCAGGAAAAACATGGCACAGAGTTGCAAGCAATAGACGGGAGTGGAAAAGGTTGGAGGAGGCCTTTGCCAATTGGCAAACAGATTTACAGACCTTAAGCAAATCACAAATCGTATAAACTAAGTGAAATATACAATTAAAAAAGGTTGTAATTACTGAATAAAGGCTTATAAATAAATAAATAAATAAATATAAATTTATATTTTGATCAAAAGTTCACGTGTGGGCCACGACTCTATACGGCACACTCTTGCAACCTCGCGAGGGTTTCAGTCACGTATCACGAATTCCTTTGTCTCTCTCTCTTTGGCCGAATAAAATCGACACCGGCCCGAGCCGAGCCGAGGTTGCACGAAGCGAACTAAATGTGTGTGTGTGTCGCAGCGCGCGTCGTCGTCGTCGGCGTCGGGCGCGGGCTCGGCGCGCGGCGGGTCGGTGTCGCCGCCGCTGCCGCCGCCGCCGCTCGACGACGAGCTGGTCGGGGACGCCTTCGGGAGGCCGCACCTCATGCAGGTACCCTTTCATCTTCATTATACACCCTTTGCAACCAATTCCGTTGTTATGAACAAACCAACACTTAATATGTGTATTAGTAACATTATATTATGTTTTAAACTATGCAAAATAACAAAATTGTACTTGAAGATTAAGATCTTATTACAGATAATTAGAACCATAAAAGAATGTTCAAATTTTCAGGTGTTAACAATGTCCCAATCATGAAAAAATCAGCAAACATATAGATATAAATATTAACTCACTAGACAATTAAAAAAATATATAATTTGAATACTATTTGATGATATTTTAACAAAATTTCAGAATAAGATGGGCACTCAGTACACCAACGCAGTGCCAGCCATTGTGCCCGATGAAGAAGATTTGCCAGGATGGGTGCCGAAGAATTATATTGAGAAAGGTAAATTGATACATATATAGCGGTAATCCCTATAATTGTCGATAGTCAATCCCTACTCGACAAATAATTATATATTTTTTTCATGTACCCTCGTTTTGTTGCTTAGCTATTCAAAGTACAGCTTCTAGTTTCGCAATATAACATGCATTAAATACCTCAAAAATAGGGCAGTGCGTAGGGAACAAAGTGTGTGTATTTATATTTTATATACTAGGTCCCCTCTATACACGAGATATATTGTGAAAAGAAAGAAAAATTACCTATATTAACTCTAGTACAACACAAAACAATTCAAACAGACTTTTCTTCCAAATGCTATACATATTCATCTTAACATGAACTTTAAACTCAAATAGTCTACCATTCATTTCAGGATCGTATTATCCTATATAAAACTGTACATAATTTCCAGTTGTAGCCATATACGACTACTACGCGGACAAGGAGGACGAGCTCTCGTTCCAAGAGAGTGCTGTCATCTACGTGCTGAAAAAGAACGACGACGGCTGGTGGGAGGGCGTCATGGACGGCGTCACGGGACTCTTCCCCGGGAACTATGTCGAACCCTGTGTCTAGATTTCGATTTGTTTTGTTTTTGGGGTAATGCATGTTCTGTCTGATTTATGTTAACGAAACGTTAAATACTTTTTTTTTTATTTTTCGACTATAGAATCCTATTCCTAAGTGGTTTTATCATTATTACTTATTGGAGACAAGAAACGTACGATATTTACGTAATGATTTTTTTGAAGATTTTCTACCCTGCCACACCTCACAAGATTAAGGTATCAAAAATAATTTATATAAATATTTGCTTTTGTTGGTATTGAACCCACGATCATTATAATATGTTAGATCTAGTTTTGTAATACCAATGCTATATATTAAATCTTCATAGATGGCGTCGTCGTTATAGTAATTCATTTAATTTCATGCTATATATAATTTAATTTAATAAAATAAAAGTCTACAAAATGACTTTTCCTTTTGATAATTTAAGAAATATAGTTATATACATATACTTGTCTCCAGATTTTCTGGGAATAAAGCTCACATAAATGATATAAAAAACTTTACACTTTTAAACTGTAAATCCATAATAAAGATTTAAAAAAGTATATATTAAAAAAGTCTCTTTCCTGATGTACTAAGACTGTATTTATTATAATAAGATCATGAACATAGTGAATAAAAATAATATTATTGTTAAAGTTTTTTTTTGTTTTCAAAATTAATCACTGTATTCAAAGTATTGTATAAATTCCTTCACTGTCAATAAGGTTTCTTTGTAATATGAGTAATTTATTTAAATTATAAGCTTGATTAACTATGCGGCCAGTCGTGGCGCAGCGGCACGAGGTGTGACTGTAAAACCGACTGGTTGTGGGTTCGATCCCCACTCGAAGAGATGAAATATTTACTTAAATTTATATTTCCATTTCTTCGCTCTGGTGTCGAGGTTAAGCGCGGCGTTGAGTTCTGCCGCTCAACACGCAATGCCTCCAGAATTCGGCAGAAAGTGGGGAACGGAGTGTCTTAACACTAGGTTCCCTCTGCCTACCCTGCTGTGTGCGGGATACAGAGTGAAGCTGATTAAACATTTAAAAATTGTTTTAGTATATTCTCATAAAAACATTTATAGGATAGTCAAATCATAGTAAAATAGGTAATTATAATAATAACTTAGTGTATAATCCATACTATTATGTTTTCATTTATAAGGCTGTAATGTTCTTTAAATATTTTATCCGCATTCCTATTTAGTGTAAGTCTTTGCTTATATTTTTTTCTGCTCAAAACTTTACCAAGTTTTATACTTTGCAACATCTTTTAGGACAATAAAGCTAAGTTTTTATGCATGTTATAATAAAATTATTTAAATGAGCCCATGTGTTTCATTTGAACCTTCTAAATATTATTATAGCTTGAAAAATATTTTATGAAGTTTGTAATGTAAAGTGCCTGTAAAGTCGTGTGCATGGTACTCGATATGCGGTGATAGTCCCCGATAATTTGTAAAGTGACTACCGGACTATAGCTATAATCACAATCATTTAATCACACTAGAGTAGGTGTTCCCAGGGTGTCGTAGAGATGCCAAGGGGAGAAATTGAAATCACGTTTGCATTTTAGAAAGAAAACAAATTATACGCGTCTAAATTAATTTAATTAGATTTTTTTTTTACTTTAAAGTATGTATTGGTTAAAAGGCGATGAATGAAAATATTATTTATAGTTCATGGTGTCTCAACAAATTAAAGTTGGGAAACGCTGCATTTGAGTAGTGATTATTCGTAAACAAGTTTTTATATATACTTTTACTCTTGAATAAAATCATTTCTACTCTCTTACACTCTCATACGGTCAACCATTCGTGGCTGCCTGAAGTTAGCTGTTAGATTTGATCTACGGTTTTTTTCTTAATCTAACCTAGCTAGTCTTCACGCTGTATCCATAGCGAAGTAGTCAGAGAGAACGGAGCGCCACACACTACGGTCTCTGCGAGAAGCGAGGCATCTCTTTCGCCACTGTCATGAATCTCTTCATACATGCCCTTCGGAGGGTCCTCATGCTTTTTACGTGACCTTCCTCTAGTATCTTTGATGCTGTTTTCGAAAGTCAATCGAGGTCTCCCCTTATCTCTCTTGCTGCTAATTTTTCCTTTATAATTTTTTTGTGCCACTCTTCCATTATTCATTCTTCCGATGTACCCAAACCAACTGAGCACGTTCTTCTTCATTCTCACCGAGACATCTTCACTTGTACCTGCCATTCTGTATATCTCTGCATTGCGCATTCGATCAGTTAAGCTGACTCCGCACATCCTACGAAGAGATTCTTCTACAAAATCTAGAATACCCATGTTACCAACACTGCATTATTTACGGCCAAACGTGCAGCAGTACTGACGCTTCGCCGTTTCATCAATACAGCTAAAGCACCATTAACCCTGTTACCGGCAGCAATACGCCTTTTCGCATCCATCTCCATATCTTGTTTACGTATTTTCCATATCTACTAAACATACTTCCCAAATATACCATTTCATTCATTTTTTCTAATATTGCATACTCGCATTCAGATTTCGACCATTATTTTCACAGTCCTTTCAGAGTAGCTCACATTGTACCGGGGTAGTATTTCTTATAATTTCGTTCATACAACTCTGCCAAACGCCGTTTCCAAGTCGACAAAAGCACGAAAATCTTTTTAGTTAATGGCCAAGACTTTTCTGTGATCATGTGGAGGGAAATGATGTGATCCATACACCCCCTTCTAGGTCTTAAACTATACTGGCGCAAACGCCACTAAAAAGAATACTCTTGTTAACCCCGGCTTGAAGCGAACCCAAAGCAGTCTTGGATTGATCGCCTTGTATTGAACCGCTGCACTAACCACCTACACCTTGTCAGCCCCGCTCGCTCTCTGGTACGCCGTTTCAGAAAGCGACCCGACTGCCTGGCAAGTCGATCGTGTCATTGCCCTTTCACTTGGTCTCAGTTACACAAACATCCAAATCTCTGTCATCACATCTAATAATTCATTCATCTTCTCTTCCATTTACATTCTACGTAGCTAGCTGTAGCTCCGTACTCCACTCCGTTCCGGGCATGGCGTGTTAGGTGGCGATCCTCAGCGGGGATGCACTGGTGCGCGTCGTCTTGGAAGTGTTCTCTCGAAGTGCACGATGGTGGATGGAACGTTGCGACCGTAGCGACCCCTGCCTTCCATAGTCGACCCCTATTTTTTTGCTTACTTTTGATTATTTTCTTACCGAATAAACAATGCGTAAAAGTGTAGAAAACGTAATTTAAGGGCGGCCAGGCCTTGTTGACCGTACAGTACTTAGCCTCTTTGACAGACTTTTGGAAACTTATTGTTTCAGTAGTTATTTATATGATTGTACCAAAAGGAAACTAAAATAATTTAACGCCTTGGAATAAATATTTCCATTTGTCCTATAGAGTATGTTTTTTATGCTTCGCATAGTCTCAACATTTTCTAGACATTCTATATTATACATAATTAATTGAAATAAAATAAATAAAAATAAATCAGCTTCACGTTGTATCCCGCACACAGCACGGTAAGCAGAGGGAACCTAATGTTAAGACACTCTGTTCCCCACTTTCTGCCGAATTCTGGAGGCATTGCGTGTTAAGTGGCAGAACTCAACACCGCGCTTAACCTCAACACCAGAGCGAAAAAATGAAAATATAAATTTAAGTAAATATTTCATCTCCTCGAGGTGGGATCGAACCCACAACCAGTCGGTTTTACAGTCACACCTCGTGCCGCTGCGCCACGACTGGCCTCATAATTAATTGAAGCAAATATTAATTAATATAAAACGTTGTCCATGAAAGTGTTTTTTTTAATATTAAAATTATTATTTGAAGTAAATCTTAAATCAGATATTCTTTTACACAAATAAGACATTTTATTTAGAGTAACATAGAACTTAAAAAGGTTAGTTAGATCAGTTACTTATTTGCAATACGTTCATGCAATAGAATACAAAATGAACGAATTTTAAAGAAAATCTTTTGAGGTCCAAATAGAAAAAAGGTTGCTTTATACTATTTTTCTATAAGAATGGAATTAATCGAGATATGACAAAAATTCTTTATACCTACTTTGCTTTCATGAGTGGTTGTACTTTACCTTTAAAAGAACAACACATTCAGAAACATAACTACATGTTGTGAAATAATATTTAACGTTAATATAGAAAAGTATTACTTTTGAATAGTGTCACTATAACATTTAACTTTGGGAAAGGAGAAAAAAAAAGAAAATAATATGTTTTTGTGATGACTTTATTGCCACCATTTTGCATACTTATTGATTAAATTCACTCACACATCACCAAATATAATATATATCAACCTACATATACCGAAACGCTATATGCCGATATAAATGTAAATATTAAGATAACTTACAACCTTGCATACATTTCCAAATATTGCTATAATAACCTTATATATTTTTTTCTGCTTCTTGTTGTACCCCGCATATAGCAGGGTAGGCAGAGGGAACCTAGTGTTAGAAAATATAGTCAAGTAACTTAAATACAATCATTTCCTCAAGTGAGGATCGAACCCACATCCATTGCGTTTACAGTCAGACACTAACTCACTGCGTCGATTATTTAACAAAAAATGATACAAAATTATTAAATTGTTTTCGTCAATCTAGTTATTATTTTTTGATATTCACATTCTACAATTGGGAAGACAATGACATATTTTTAAATTACATAGCTATTTCTTAGACTATGTAAATGAGTCATTTTTTGTGACAATATATAAACATTGAAAATTTATTTGTACAATTCTTGGATAAAAATTTATAATCAGGCTAGACAGTGAATTAAACACTGCTTTCCCCACTTTTCGAGACATTTGAGTATTGAGTGAAGGGAACTCAACGCCGCACTTTGTCTATCAGAGCCCAATGAAATATAAGCTATATGTGTGATAGAACATAAGAGAAATTGATATAATTATTTGATTGAAATATAACTTTTAAAATAAGAACATTTAGATGACATAAGAAATTAAATTTTACTTATATTAGCATATTTAGTAATTTTAATATTCTTATCTCTTATTTTAACTACTTTTATTATTTTAAAAGAAAATTAACTGGTAATTTAAATGAAATTTTGGCAACATCAATAAAAAATATGAGGCACATTACAAAGAATTTTGATATAAAAGTGGATGCAAGTCATTGTTAGATGCATTTGATAAGTATTCTTTGTACAGTAATAGCGAAAGGTACGAAGTGAATGAGTAAATACTTTACACAGTAATGGTTTACATTAGCACTTATATACTATTTATTCTTTATCATCAAGGTCCATATTTTCTGTGGCATTATTGTCAGTCTCTTTAATTTCTTTAATATTTTCTTCTTTTGTGATGTTATTACTTTCGTCTTCTGTTTCTTTCTTGTCTGTGTCAATATTTTCATCTTTAGAATCCTTATCTTTAACGTCTTTTTCAGTCCTATAAAAAAACAGTACAGTTTATTGACGATTATTAAATTGGTAACTTAGTAAATTATGCTATGATAAATTTGTCATAGACATTGCGCGAAACTCAACGCCGCACTTTGTCTTAAAACTAGAACCCAAAGACCAAATGAGAATAATTCATTCACCCAACTATAAATCAAACCCACGACCATCGCGTTTACAGTCAGACTCGCCACGATGTCTTCGAAGTTAATAGAATATTACTATGTTTAAATATTTAAATTGTAACTTACTTGGAAGGTCCATTTACAACTTCAACAACATCATCATCTTCATATTTTATATTGACAACGGCTTCAACTTTTGCTTGAATACTTTTTAAAGCAGAATGGAATATTTTGGAGCTTGCCTGTATCAACAAAAATGAAACTATTATACAATTGTTAAATAGAATATTGTAGAGTACTCATACTTTTTTAAATTACATTACTAAGTAAAATATATTTAAAATAAGCAAGATATCACCGTTAAGTTAAGAAACTTGTTGTATATTTATTGCAAATTAAAATATATACTATGTATAAAATACAATTATAATATAATATGTATAAAATGCAATTCTGATCATAAACTAAATAAAATAACAAAAAACTCACAGTAAGCGAGCCAATCCTAGCCTTAGCGGCGTTTAGCGCTGCGCATACATCATTCAGTTGCACTTGGGCGCCGCGCTCTGCACGCTGCGTGTTGGCTGCGGCGGCACGCGCGGCCCGCAACGCCGCCGCCTGTTCAGCTAACGCCGTTTCGAGCTTCGCACGTTGACCGGCCCAGCGCGCGGACACCGCCAGCAGCGCGCCTATGTCCACCACACGGGACTTGTATGTCACAATACCTGTTGAAAAGTTAATTAATAGGTAAATATTATATTTCCTGAATACAGCAAGGCAGAGTTGACCCAGTACTAAGACACTCTGGGCCACATTTTTCGCACACTTTTGGAAACATTGCGTGTTGATTGGTGGAACTCAGCGTCGCGTTTTGCCTTGTTACGAGGAAATAAGAGTATTTCATTTCTCCGAGTGAAAATCCCACCCACAAACGTCGTCTTTATAGTTTGCACCACGGTGGCCTCGATGATATTGAAGAGCAAAGAGTGACTTCGTGTTGTCTATCAAAACCTAAATATTATATAAAACTAACCACTGTCGCTGACATCTTTTGTACCGGTAGCATCTGAGCTGGCACTATCTGTATTTCTATTGAACACTGGCAGGAGTTCCCGATTGCCTGACGCTATTGTTGCTTCCAGTTCCGCAATCTGTGAATGTGAATTACCAATATAATTAGTGTAATTGAATTTAATTTGATACATGTTCGTTTTGATAAAACGTTAATAAAATATATTGCAAGAAAAAATAAATAACTAAAGAAATGCATGCATACGTAATGCATAGTTAAATTCTTGCTTAAAAAAATTTAAAACAGTACTATATTACATTGATACAAAAAAACGTGCTCTACTTTTATACAATAAGTTAAATTACAAGTGAATAAATGCAAACAATATGACATGAGGCAGTGGCTTACGGACTATTGTTAGATTGTGAATTTGAACCCCACTAGAAGGAATTCGTTTCTTTTCCTCGGTTGGTCGGAGACAATGTGCTGCATTGAGTTAAATCAATCAATGTTTTAATACTAGCTTCCTTTTTCCTTCCTCATGCCTTTCCGGCTATATGTGAGATAAAGAGTAAAGTTAAAAAAATATGGTGTGGTAGTATAACTAACCTGAGGAGGTACTTCATTGTTAGTGACAGTGCTGTCGAGTGGTAGGTCCTGAATAGCTTCAGGTGCGCCCGCTGCCACATCCTTGATAGCTTGTACTAATGACCTGAATATATAATAATAAAACATGTTATTAAAACAAATAAAAAGGTACAATTGGTTTATAATAATATTCATTTAAAAGCTTCGCACTGTGTGCCACATGTCAAGCCAAGTCTCCACTCCCTACTTTTCTGTGAATTCTGAAGGCATTGTGTATTGAGTGACAATAATATTCAAGTAATATATATTCACACACTGCATCACATATATGGCAATGTGGGCAGAGAGAATGGCAGAATTCAAGACCGCGCTTTATCTTTTTACCAGATCAAGGAAATGAAAATAATAGACTTCCTCGAGTGCGAACCCACACCCACGTCGCGTCTCACTCCACGACGACATTTAATTCTACTTTTTTAGAAATCGGAACAATAACATACAATATACTCACTTATAACTAAACGTATCCCGCACACACACTTTATCCATAATATTCTTTATTTGCGACCTCGACAGCTGTAAGCCCAGGCTCAGGAACAAATTTTGCAGGTCCTTACGCGTGACGGTACCACCGCGCGCCGTGTCGAAGTACACTAGAGACAACAGCAGGTAAGGATCCGGGGGGAGTTCAACGCCGCGGCTACGACGCTTCGGTGAACTGCTCCGCTCGTCATCGCTACGTGAATCCTGGATATTTTCGTTGAGATGTTATTTACAATCTAGTCAAGATTTTTGTGTTTAAAAAATAATTTAATTTAATTTTGTATATAACAAATTAAAAATATTAGCAGCGGAATTGGATGCCGAATTGGTAATTTAATTTTTAACCCCCGACGCAAAAAGGGAGTTTGTAAATTATAAGTTTGACGTGTCTGTGTACCATAACTCCTGAATTAATGAACCTGAATGAACGGAATTGAATGTGGTTTCTTTTAATCAAAAACTTTATTTATCGCAATAGTTCTAAACGATGTTTTATAAAAATTGGATTAGCACTTTTTGTGACACAAGCACGTTGCGACAATGAGGTAGTAGTGATATTTTTAGTTGAGTGTTTTAAAATTCAAAAAATTGACTAGTAGAATAATACATTTTTGTTTGAAATCTTTGATGGATTGTCAATATTATTAATAGCTCAGAAGAAATTATTTTTAAAGAGTGAAAGAGAGAGAGAGAAAACCAAAAAGTAGAAGAGTAGCCATACTCATCTAATTTGTAATTTTATAAAGCCTGAAAGTTATCGTGAAATGACGTTGTCCATTTCCCGACCCTCAGCAGGGTCCGCCCCGCCAAACACCCTCATAACCTATAAGCCTACAAACTTATTATTTCGTATGTCATTTCTGATATTATTTCCAAGAAAATATAAAAAAAATAACCTTTATACTTTAACGAAAGTTAAAATCGAATAATCCATATTCCCTGATAGTACTTACCAGTGTTGGGTGTACGCGCACAGAAACTTTCAGGTATTATAAAATAAAGAAAGTCTGCTCTACTTTTGGATCTTAGGTAATTATTACTTGCGTAAAAAGGAAGTACTGTGCAAGATAACTATATTAGTATTATAAAACACAAACCTTTCTTTCCCTTTTGCGTGAATCCCGCTTATCATCTTTTTTATCTTTATCATCTTTTTTCTCTTCTTTTTTGTCACTTTCAGGTTTCTTCTCATCCTTCTTTTCATCTTTCTTATCGCTTTTTTCTACACTCTTATCCTTTTCTTTGACCTCCTCTGCTTTTTCGGGTAAAGTGTATAAAGTTTTATAAACATAAAAGCCGAAATCACGCATCAACATTTCATTAAACAATTCAGCAAACACAAATATCTAAAACAAAAAATAATACATTGATAAACATTCATACGATTGAACACAACATCATAATGGCCTTTCCCATGAGAATAACTTGTTTCACCAATTTATTTTTAAATATTATTTTTATTTTTAAATTAATTAATTATTTTATTTTTAAATAGTCCATGCCACTCTCCAGCCTTGTTATCTCCACACACAAAAATTATACTAAAATGTTAGGATAAGAAAAAATATAAACATTTTTTTTTCTTTCCACAAAGTAATACAATGAGACTGATGTTATGCAGTAGCATAGCAACCGACTGAATACACAATGGTTGTAGATTCGATTATCACTTGAAGGAAATAATTCATTCTCTTCCTTATTGCTCTGGTAACAAGACAAATGCTACCCTACCCACCACCCTTTTTTATGGAGGAAAAAAAATCAAACCAGAACTTACCTCAAAACTATGTTCCTTATTATCAGTAATCCGATAGTCTAGCAACAATGATAATGTGGCAACACTACAAGTGAACTTGCCACCTTTAGCTGCACCGTTAGGATGCACAATTATATGAGGAGAGCTTGGCAGTTCATATTTTGATTTTAATATTTGCTTCTCTTTCTCTATCTGTAACACAATCAATATGTTAGTTAAGTTACTTTTTTAGGTAATAAATAGAGAATAGAGGAAATGAAAATAAATTATTCCCACTATTAGGTATTGAAGTAGTTGTATATACAGACTGGTACTAGTCAAATTCACTAAAATATTATTACTAATTAAACAAAAAGTAAAGGTTTCAGACAAACTCAGTTTTCAAAAATAAAGTAGATACTTTATTTTTGATATAAGCTACTAAATTTAAGTATTTATAAAAAAATACCCTTTTCTTTTCTGCTTCACTATCAATTTTTGGTTTAGTGTTTCTCTCTTGACTCTTTTCTTTTTCCTCTTTTTTTTCTTCCTTGTCTTTTTTCTTATCTGCATCATCTGTACTGCTGTCTTTTTTGTCACTTTTATCTTTTTTATCATCAGATATTACAACTGTCGAATCTTCGGCTATATTTAAAAAAACATAATATATTTATTTTTTAAGTTTCAAAAAGTGTAATATATTTTCGGCGACTAGGCCCTTACTTATTATGTAATTAAGAAATGAATTACCAAAAAGCTATAACTGCTAAAAACACCGAGAGAAAAAAAAAATTTACTTTACATTTTAGTAAAAAATAAAATAAATCAGCTTCACGCTGTATCCCGCGTAGATATACCTTTTAGTATTGAATAAATAAACTTAAATTTTAGTTACGATAATTTGGATGGTTGTTTTTTTTAAATATTGAACACAACAGTGATAGAGAGTGTCGTGTCGTAGTGATACAAGCGTAAACGAGCTGTGGCTTCGATTCTCTCTAGGGGGAATGAATTGTTTAATATTTTAATTTCCTCACTATGGCAACAAGGCAAATCGCCGTTTTGATTCTGACATTCAAGAAATACTTCGAGAAAGTGGGAAACACTGGGTTCCCTCTGCCTACCCTGCCAAATGCAGAATACAGTGAATGTGAAGCTAAAAATTGTGTTTGGTGCAATATATACATTTTCCCGTTTTTTCTTTATTTTCTGTATCTTTATCTTCCGTCTTTTCACCCGTTTCCAGCGTACTATCTTTTTTTTCTTCCTGCTCGTCATCCTCGACTTCCATAACCTCGTCACTTTTTGTTTCTTTTGCTTCTTCACTTTTTATAAGTTTCGATAAACGAGACACTAACTGTGCACGCAAGCCTGTACACAAAAGAAAATAAGATTTTTATTAAGTACAAATATAAAACAATGGTTGACCATTGTTGTTGTTGTTTATTCATTCATATTTGTGTTAAATGAAAATTGGTTTGAATAAAATTGATTTTGGTTTGTCTTGTGAAATAAAAATAATTCTCATTTTTCTTCCGAGTAGAAATAGAAACTGCAACTGTTTCGCTAACAGTTAGCCACTGGCCACTGCGCTACGTCGGCCTCGTAGTATGTTCATGGCAAATAATAAAAATAATAGATAACTTAATTTCTCATATAAATTATATTGGAGTTACCTGTGATAGAAAAGGTTTATTTTCTCACACAATGTAAATATACAGAAGTTATGTCTACTTTAGAACAAGTTACAATTTTCTTGTTTAGTACAAGTGCTCTAGTTTAGGTCTGTGTTGCTTTATTACTAGTCGCCAGGTTTTCACTCGCGATAGGGGGTTAAAATATGGGCACCCATAAACAGAATGTTACAGTATGGCAACTGTAATCATAGGAGAAAATAGAGAAATAAGAATTTCAGCTTCACGCTGCATCACGTCCACAATAAGGTTGGCAAAGGGAACCTAGTGTTAAGGTACTCCATTTCCTATTTTCCTCCGAATGAGGTATTATTTGTTGAGTGCAGAAACTTAACGCCGCGTTTTGTCTTGTTACCGATTGAGCGAGTAAATGAAAATATTAATAAATAATAATTCATTCAATGGAAATCGAATCCACAACTGTCGTGTTTATACTTTACAGTCACACCCTTGTGCTACTTAGTCAAGACAATTACAATGTACAATAAGTAGTATTTACTTAAAAGTTATTGATAGTGTTTTCAAATACATATAATATATATATATAGTGTGTGACAATGTATACTTTTTAGATGCAGTAGTAACAGATATTGCTAATTTTATTAATGGTAATTTTACCTTTGCAGCTAACATTGCGAGCTCTCAATTCCTCTCTAAGCTGGTCCACTTTAATCGTCCTCAAATCTATTTTGGAATAATGCGTCGGTTCTGGTTTACAGTCATCATCATCATCATTCTCGTCTATTGTAATCGTACTATCGTTTGCGTCAGCAGCTTTCTCCTGAAATGTACCCGTAAGCTTTATTTACAATCACAACAACAACTCGATCAAGGCAATACAAAAACTTGACTTAATAGTTAATATCTAATACTTTAATGCAATATGCACTATATGTAAAAAAAATACAAAAGTTGCCATTGATGCGTAGAAAGATTGAGAAAAAAAAATCAGCATCAGCGTATATCGTAGCAGCCGGGTTGTCAGTCAGGAGGTATAGTCGCGCGCAGCCGGATTCATAACCAAACAAAAACTGGGAACAAACAATTTTGGATTTGTCCTTGAGGTCTTCGTGTGCGGGCGCGGGGGGCTCCCCGGAGCCGTCGAGCGCCGCCAGCGCCGCGTCGCACGCCGCTCTATAGCCGCCGTGCACCGTGGACCATTCGACCCGCGACGCCTGAGCCGACCACACGTCCGGCAGGAACAACACCACACACTCGAGCCGAGACTTGCCGCCGCCCTCGCGCCAGTAGTAAAACTCCACCATTCGGTACCTGTCACGGGTAACTCCATTATTACATACTCACTGCAAGCGAGCTGCTCCCCCACGGTCTGTGTGCCGTACCATCATCATTTTATGCCAACTTGTGAACCGACAGTTTCTTCTTAAACTTTCAGACGTATCGATAAAAAGGCATGTCTGTTTTGTAGAAGATACTGTCAGTTCATTTGGGATGGAAGCACAAATAACATGGATTCTCTGGATACTGACTATACATCGGGGAGAGCAAATCAAAAGTAACTTACCACTGGGTACAATTGGACAGATCGATTCCAGTTAAAGCTTTACAAGTCCGTATCGCTGTTTTCACCAGTACTCCAGGGTCGCTTTCGGGATTTTCACCATCAAGAGAAGGACTCCAAGGTCCACCTATAGCAAAATTTTCACCTCCTTTACCCTTTTGGCCAACGAGGAATTTTATTAAGCGTGTTGGATGTAATGGTGTTTTATTGGAACGTTTGTCCTTTTCATCGACTTTCGTAAGGCCACACTTTTGATATAATGATTCTAATGATGGCATACTTATTAACATTACCTGAAATAAAATGAGAATCATTAGCAAAGTCTTGATAATCTAGTTGGCGTCTATTATTTCTTTTGTATCAATATATTTAATGTCTTAGACATTAAATTTATTGATTTATATTATTTTAAGAAACATTAAATTGAATTATATAATAAAAAATAATAATAACACAACTTTTCAATTTAACACTTACCTTAGCTGAAAATCTGTAATCAGCATCTGGTGGTTCCAAGGCTGCATCATTAGGGTTTGGGTTAGGTATATCTTTGTTCATAATGTGGTATGCACAAGGATTGTTTAAAGAGAATGGAGCCTGAGGTGGAAATGTTTCTCCCCATTTCACATAAGCATTAAAGAAATCTGATGGTATGTATAAATTTGTATAGCGTTGTGATAGAGTTGGAACATCTATTTTAGGTCTGTAACAATATATATTAATGTTATACAAAAATTAAATAAATCAATAGCTGTATCTCAAATAGAGAATGGAAGGCGGAGGGAACCTAGTGTTAAGAAAGTTTCGGCCCAATTTCGGGATATTGCATTTCAAGGGGCACAACTCCATGCAGCGCTTTCATATATACAAATAATTCATTTCCCAAGTGGAGCTTGAACCTAGTAATCAAATGTAACATTTATCATGATTATTTTAAAAATAAAAATCATTCAGTAAACTCTAAGGTATATTATATATAAGTACAAAACATTTTTTGAACAAGATGTTTTAAAATTAAAAGTTTTAAAACTTTGTAAAGAAGGCTAAAAAAGCTTAGATGTAAGTTTACGTTAGAGTAAATAAAAAATATTATAAAGTAATCTAAGTATTGGTTTCATGTAAACCAGATACTTTTTCTTGAAAAATATATATAAGTACAGGTAGAAACCAGATAATCAGCGCTCTATAATAATGATAATGTCTGTATAGTCTCGTCACATTTAATGACTTACTTGTTAAAATTCATTAAAATCCCTTTATAATATAATATCTTAACTTTACATAGTTTATGATATTATAATATTTTAAACTATGCATAGTTTAAGATATTATAATATCTTAAACTATGCAAGGGATACATAATAGACTTTGTTTCATATAATGCAAAGATATCTTAGATAAATCACATCTTTTTATTTTATTTATTATTTCTTACACTTTGTTACGTAATACAGCTCTTTTCATTATCAAAACAATATAATATGCTTAAGGCAAAACTTAAAACTAGAATTTTGTAATTAAATATACATAATTTCCATATTTATATAATTATATTAAGGATATAATTATTTAAATACAGTCTAGTTGTTCCTTTGAATTGCCAACTATGCTACACTGATAAAATCTAATACCACATTAATAATTAAAGCTAACTTACATATCAAGAGGTATTCTCGGAACCCGGACAACATATTTAGCAGGTGAAGGTTGATGTATGACTGGACGTTTTCTAGGTGGAGAGTCTCGGCGGCTACGGTTGTCTCGACGGTCACGTGATCGCGATCTGCTTCTTGTTCGTGATCGTTTCTGAAATTGTGGCTTTACAATAAGCATAGAAAGACATGTCCAAAACAAAAAGGATAATTTTATTAATAATGAATATTTTTTTAGCTCCATGCTCTATACCACATGTAGCAGGGTAAGAAAAGAGAAACTATTGTTAAAATACTCCATTTCCCACTTTCACTCCATTGCATGTTGTGTGGCAGAACTGTATGCTGCAGTTTTGTTTTAATTTATTTTATTATACAGCTTTAAAGTCTTATGACTAGTCCCTCTGACATAATGAGAGACTTTTCACTAATTTAAAAATTGTTTAGGGAAATGGAGTTAGGCCAATGATGAAATCTTGAAAATAATATTAATTTTTGTCTAAATTTGCAGACTTCTTTTAAAACTCAACATTTTTTTGGAAAAATTCAACTTTTTTTTTTATTTTAAATAATTTAAACCACTTACACATTATTACATCAATGGAACATGGAATAAAATATGCTAACTATTAAGTTAAAATCTATGGAAGATTTCAAGAATAAGAAAAAGATCTATCTATTGTGACTAATTTCACACAAATAATCTGTAAATGGCAATAGATTAGATACATTATGGAAAAGGGGCAGAAAAAGTAGATGAAATAAGTAATATCGTACTAGGAATAGAAAGTGACAAAAATACTTCACCAACAAAATGGGGATGGCTAACTAGGAATAGTATAAGCATATTCAAGCAGGCTGCTGGTTATTACTGGCTGGTATATTACTTACTTTTAGTAACATTTTTAATTTTATAGGGATATTTATTTATGCCACAGAAGATTTTATAAGATAAAAATTACAACAAAAATCTAAATTATGTAATATCAGGAGACAAATATAGAAAAAGATTAAGATAAAAGATTGATAAATAGAATAAAACAACAACAGAATGGTCCCAACCAATGAGATGGGTACAATTAAAAGAAGATTTTTTCAAGGTGGCAGGGAAGCATTGGATGAGTGGCTAGAGATGGAAAAGACGATGACGAAGATGTTTTGGAAAATGCCTATGTTGAATAACAAACTACACCACATATATGAATTCATACAAAAATGTTTTGTATAATGTCAGTTGGGCCTTAAATTATGATTTATACTTATCTAACTCTGTTGACCTTTGGGTCAGAGGATTAAGAGGAAAAAGCAATGTTTGCACTATAATTTCCTATTTCATTTATATTTTTGTTTATAAGTAGTAAATAAAGGCTTATGTTATGTTTAGATTTTATTTGTTTTTGTTATTACGCGTCACGCAAAGTTGTATTACAGACACCAGAGCTATAGATTTTGCAGTGTCTAAGAGAAACTTTAAAACATAAAACTAACTAATCTAGTCTGCATTTAGCTGTCAAATCGCTAGCTGTGGTCATGTGAATACAAATATATTTCATTTTTAATTTGTAATTTATTTTATTTAAATGTATTGTTGAAAAAGTACATTATAATTTAAAACTAAGCCTCATTACTATGGTCATTGGATAAATGCTTTATTCATTACTTCACTACTTCCTGTGTGTGACTATTATTCATTTTTAAATTACTTACTCGGTCATCTCTTCTTGATGGTCTATCATCTCGTCGATCGTCACGCCGAGACATCATAGATTTTTTATTTGAGGGGGGTGGTACTGCATTATAGGTATTTGACTTCTGAGGATTGACTTTTTGGTTGGGTCCACCTTTTGGTAATAGTTGAACACGTGTTGCATTCCATTTAAAGGGCATATTGGGATTGTATGTAGCTTCAACTAATACTCTATCATTAACCTTGGGAATAGCGCCCTTAGGACAGACAGATGTCTGATAGAAAACATCATGATCAACGAAACCAAAATCATTATGAGTCTTTGTTACGGTTCCAGTAAAGACACGCTGCTCACTCGCCTGTGGAGTTTGATTTGGTGCATTATTTTGATACATATTTGGATTCATTGCGCGTGGGGTTGGATATGCAACAACATTTCCGGGATACATTTGGCCTTGCCCCATTTGGTTCATTGGCATTTGTCCTGCCATTGGCATTGCCATTCCGCCTTGTGCTTGCATCATGCTAGGATTAAATACAGCTTGAGTCTGCTGAAAAGGCATCATGCCTTGCTGGGACATCATTGCGGCGTTCGGGTCCATGATCTGCGGATTCATGCCGGTCATGTTAGTATTCACATTTGAACGTGCCCATGGTGGGTTTTTTGCTCCACTTCCTGTTTGCATGTTTTAAATATTTCTAAATGCACTCAGTATACACATTTAACTTGAAACTGATCAAAACTATAACAATAATACGCAGGCGTAACAACCTACAACAAACATAGGTAAAATGGCCGATTCCCGCGAGTTGCCCTTGCCAGTCGAGCCGGTGAAGACAGATAAATAAATATAATCGATTATAACTAATCGATTTATATTTTTTTTACAAAAATAAAAAAGAAACTCTATTTTTAAAAATGTATATATAAATAGAAAGTATATATCAAATTTATATACAGAATCAAATTTGTAACTCAAAATTAATGTAGAATACGAAACCCTTATAGGATCACTTTGTTGTCTGTCCGTCCGTCTGTCTGTCAAGACCCTTTAGAAATGTATATTAAATATTCGCGTCTTAGAGCTATAAAAAAATCAAACATTTACGCCAACGCAATCGAAAGCTACAGCGGTTTATGCCACAAACTTTTCATAAATTTTTGAAACTCGCAAGAAATTAAAACCTACAGAGTACTCCCTGTGAACTCAAAGTCTTCAAATTTGGTACAAAGCAACTATTAATAGCACAGATAAAGGAAACATAGAGGAATATAAAAATTTATAGAAATTTCATAGAAAAAAAATAAACTTAATTTATATTTATAGATCATTGCATACAAAATGAGTGCATATGCTCGCATACTTAAATTTGTCTATTTAACTATGTTGTACTTTCTTTTCCCAGTGGACCTACAATCCTGAAATTGGTACGAAAGCTTCGGTGCCCGAGTCCGACTCGCACTTGATCAGTTTTTAATTAAATAATTATAGTTTTAGTAGGTTTTAAGCAAGCACAAAATCAAATACATTTTAAATAAAATATTATATCAATAACAACAATAGAAGGAAATATATAGTAATAGTAATTTATGATTTTTATAATATCACACGATACCAAAGTTTTACTTAAACAAAAGTGATGGCTTTTTATGTTTTAAAAATTTGAAGAAGATAAATAGTAATTACATATTTTTTCCTCCTGGCATTAATCCTGACGCCTACCAAGATCAGCCTTCCTGCTCAATCTTCGGTTGCCTTGTGACCAGAACGAAGATGTGAAATTGTTATGAATAATTCATTCTCCCGAGTAGGAATCGAACCCACAACCATCGCATCTACAGTCACACGTGAGCACACCAAGACCTCCCAACCATTTCCACGCTTCAATCAAAATATCGTCAGGTTCCTCCACTTTTCGGTTCTGCATGCGTCAAAGGCAATTACAAGTTTCATCAAGAGTTATTGACAAAATTCAATATCAGGCAATAATTCTAAGGTTAAGCGGTGGTTCATAAGGAAGACTGCTTGGATGCTGAGTGTTGGGCAGCTCCTGTAAATAACTTCCACCCCTCTTCTTCACAACGTAATGACTACAAAGCAGCTTGCCCTGATCATCATCTAGATCAGAAATCTCTTATTCAAAGACATTTTCCAATATCTTGCGTCGCTTTATCCCAGGCACGTGTCAGTTTGTATATGACCTTCCACAGTATTAAGATACCGTCTCGTCAGTAATTTGAGTTGAGTGGGACCCATTCATATACGTGATAACGTGCTCAGGATTATTTGGGAATTAGATAGGTTCGGCTAGAACAGCCGTTGTGTACCCCCCAGTATTCAGGTTCTTAGAATATTTTTTTCCTCTGTATTGCAAAGGTCGTTTTCAAAATCCACGTTAACATACAACTTTGCAAATTTACTAACGTAGAATCTCTTCATACTGCTCTCAGATATGCTCCTGCAAAGATTCTGATTGATAAGGTAATATAATAGTACTAGTCTTTAGATTGTAGGGCCTACATGTCATTTTAAGATGACGCCCTTGACGTACCTGTTCTCGCCAAGCGCCAAACGCTACGGTCTCTACAAATCTCTTTCGCCTCGTCCACTGTCATCAACCTCTTCATACATGCCCTCCGGGGGATCCTCATGCATTTTCTCTTCTTTGCAACCTCTCTTACCAGTTACTTTTCCATCACAAATCTTTTTGCCATTCTTTCATCACTCATTCCTTCGTCGTGCGCAAACCAGCTGAGCACGTTTTTCTTCATGCTCACCGTGACATCTAGTACCTGCCATTCTGTGTACCTCTTCATTGCGGATTCGATCAGCTAAGCTGACTCCGCATATCCTACGAAGAGATCGCATCTCCACGTCATTAATTTTTCCTTCATTCTTCTTCTGTAATACCCACGATTCGCTGCCGTATAACAGTGTCGGTACCAAAACTGCATTGTGTACGGCCAAACGCGCAGTGTTAAAACACTCCGATATATTATATAGTTTTTTTTATCGACATCGTGTTTTTTTATATATTATACTATCTGGAGGCTCTGCGATCTCAACCTATATGTTTATATTGGCGTTTTTTACCTGTAAATGCTAGCTGCCAAATTTCATAATTCTAGGTCTACCGGAACCGAAACATTTTATTGCCATTATAATACAGGATGGAATTGCCAGCACCACTTTAAATGAAACCACAGTTTTAACCACTCTATAAAAGCCTAATACAATTTAAAGAAATCCCAAAAATGAAAAAGTGATTTTTTCATACAAAATAAATAATGAAATTATTGTTGTAATATAAAACACCATTCGTTAAAACTGACGCACGCAGCATAAACCTATCGAAGGGAAACCGCCGCATACGCCTCATTCTGAAATCGAGTCGTAGGTATTGGCGGCAAAGTTCAAAGTTGCTTAACCTTTAGTAGTATTTTTGTAGTAGTATGTGTTGACGTTATTGGCATTTATGCGTAACTGCGTCACAAATAATACAGGTATGGATAATCATCGTGAAATGAAAAAAAAATCCTACGTCTAAACTGTTGAGGTGTCTTGATTGATTTCTTTATGTATGAATTTAAAATATTTTACCCTATATGCTGTGCCCGTAAAAGGGGCGCTGATACTTCCATCCTGTATAATATAAAGAATCATTATTTTGTAAGTTCAGAAATCATTGTCCCGATTTTATAATGAATGGCTTTATTATTTTTCTAGCAACACGTTGCACTTAACAGAATAGACAGAGAGAAATCAGAGAACTTTTAAGACTCTTCGTCCCCTACATTCCGCTCAATTTTCGAAACATTGCTTGGAGACTGACGGTACTAACGCCGCAGTTTGGCTTGTTACCAGGGCGAGGAAATAAAAAGAATTAATTCTCACGAGTGTGAGTCGAGCTTTATAATAGCGATTTGAGTTAAGTTTCTCAATTCACTGTTAATAAATGGAATTACATTGAATAATAGCCCTAACCGTATGATTAGTTTAATAGGATCGCAGGAACATTTTTTTTATCAAAGCTACACTAATTTCCATTTTAATAGGTCTAAAGCTTCCCCCTAAGTTCCTCCAAATACTAAAAGGAACCCAATATCCAGGTGTGTAGTCGCACATTTACGAGTATAATGTATTTTTTCTGCTTTGTTGGTATCTATTTAAGTAAATAGAATTTGAATTATCTTAAAAAAGGGTTCTGAAACAGCGATAAATAGTTGTATGGCAATTTGTTTACTATTGAGTTTCCTTTAGATAAATTAAATCAGCCCAAAGCCCCGGACGAGGGACAACTTTATCAGCTTCCTAAAAATTACATAATGTTTACCTTGTGTGTTGTGTAGTTTTATTTGGAATTTAAACATATAGATTACCTAACAAGTGTTAGTCGCATAGTCAGTATCTTAATTGACTGTGAGTTAAAAGGTAACTATTTCGATTTTTTTTTTGGTTGACCAGTCGTATTGCGACAGATTGTGGGTTCGGGTTCGGGTTAGTGATTCTCACTAAAGTGAAATGAAAATATTAAATATTTCATTTCCTCGCTCTGGCAATGAGGCAAAGCGTAGCGTTGAATTTCGTCACTCAACAACTGTCTAAAAAATTGGGCCCCTGCCTAATATTTTATTGGTGTCCTATAGACATACAGCAATCAACAGGTTGAAAAATTATTAGAAAAAAATATTTGAAGGAGGAGGAGGAGCCTGATTGTAAATAAGATGGTTTTGAGTTCCATCCTTCCTTTTTCTAGAAATTATTTTGTTTCATTTCCAGATTTAGTAAGATAAAAAGTATCGTTTAGATTCGCCATTGAGTACGCAGAGTTCTCGTCTTGAATTCTGACGGTTCCGCCGGACTGAGTACTACCTTTTTTTTGTTTCTTTGCCTACCCTACTACTTAAGATAAAACGTGAATTTGATTTTTTTTTCTTTTAAGATACAATTACATATTAATGTATAATAAGGACTTTTAGCTCCTCTCGATTTGTTTCCTTTGCAATGTGTCTACGATTATCTGTTGGACAACGTAGCTTTTAGCACTTACGACAGTGCTTCCATTTACACGACATTCTTGACTTCATACCCCTATGTAAATTATAATAATCACCCACGAGTCACGCAAAATTTTAATACGAAAAAGATAAAATATCTATATTGATGTACTAAAATAATAGTAAATTCAATTTTTAAAAAATCTACATATATTTCTGTAAAGTATTGACATTAGTAAATAACATGTCATTGAATAGAAATGATGGTCTTTATAATTAAATGTTGTATGTTATGTTATCTGTTTCACTAAAACATTATTTTTATTCTTTAATATCTTATTTTGAAAAAAAATACAAACGCTCTACATTTGAACAATCTGAAATCAGCTTCACGCTGTATCTCGCACACAGCAAGGAAATAGAGGGAACCTAGAGTAAAGACACTCCGTTCCCCACCTTCCGTTAAATTCTCGAGGCATTGCGCGTTGAGTGGCGGAACTCAACGCCGCGCTTTGCATTTTCCTTGTGTGGGGTCGAACCCACAACCAGTCACGTTCATAGTAACATTTTGATTGGCCTCTTTAATCTTTTAATGTCTTATAATAATACATTTTTAAATTTATTATTATTACATAGTTATATATTATTGAGGCAGGTCGTGGCGCAGCGGCACGAGGTGTGACTGCAAAGCCGACTGGTTGTGGGTTCGATCCCCACTCGAGGAGATGAAATATTTACTTAAATTTATATTTCTATTTCTTCGCTCTGGTGTCGAGGTTAAGCGCGGCGTTGAGTTCTGCCACTCAACACGCAATGCCTCCAGAATTCGGCAGAAAGTGGGGAACGGAGTGTCTTAACACTAGGTTCCCTCTGCCTACTCTGCTGTGTGCGGGATACAGCGTGAAGCAAATTTTTTTTTTAATATATTATGCTTAAAAGCAGTTGTCGCTATTGTGGCTTAAAGTCTTATATATAACTACAAATACAATTATACTTTTAACATCTCTAATAAACAAATATTTAGACGTAAATTCAGATTTATTTTATAAGTATTTCCGCCTAAAAAAATATTTTAGTCATTTCATTATGTTTTGAGTCAGATGCTTGTGGACCACGGAGAGCGGTTCATCTGTAATTTTCAGTAGAGTGAGGCTGCGCGCGAGACCGAGCAGACGTGATCTAGTGTAATCGCGAGTTTTTTCATACAGTATATAACTAAGGACGCCTCAACGTAACTTCTAATATTTATTATTTGATCTTATGTTGTTCTCAACATGTTTACAAATAACATTCAAGGTGCTATATTTGTGGGACCTGGCACTCCGCCAGTTTAAATAAACCGATGCGCTTTTGATATCTTTTGATATCTTATCTATTAGTTTATAATTAAGGATATTATAATTCACTTCATAAGTTTCTTGTTAAAGAAAAAAAGATATTTAATTTGTTTGTTGTGTGTGTGACATATCATTTTTTTTTCTCATATAAGAACTGTGTGAGAAAATTCGTATCAATGTGATATAAATATATTGTATGTAAATTATTCGAAACGAAAGAAACCTTGGAACTTACTCAATTTGTGTTGTTCTTGTAAAGGCTCATTCAATTAGCAGAAATGAAGTGAAGTGTTGAAAATGAGTGTGGAAATAAACCAAGCTGTCCAGGAGAGTGGTCTGTGTCCGCCTCAGACGGTTCATAAACAAGGGACAGTAAACAGATGTACGCCCAAAAAGTCATTAGAGTCAAAGTTATGGGACTTGTTACAGCCTATAGCTAGACTATGGGGTCTTATAACTGCTATAGGTAGGTATTATATTAATTATTATTTTTTTTTAAAACAAGGTGTAAAATTATTTATGTTGGGTATGTTTCTTCGTATTTTATTATTGTGAATTTCTTGTATTTAGTTGAGTAGAAAATAGGACTTTAGAACACATCTCATATTACATTTTTTTATTTACGCATGAATGTAATTTAAAAGTTTGTTTATATGAAGGACCTTATGTTATTCGTACAACATTTTTTTTATGTCAAGTAGGCCAAGAATATAAATATTTAAACTATAAGTATTGGCAGTTATAAGTAATAACAAAATAGTTTTAAAAAAAATAAAAATTTAAGAGATTGTAAGTCAATCTATCTTATTAATGAATTTTTTTGAGTCTCTATATAGGATATTTTATATTTTCATATCAAGTTTTTTTATTCTATTATAGTTTCAATTCAACATGCAAGTGTTTACTTTTGTGTGTATGTAGTAGTATGTAGTTACCTACAGGTATTCTCAAACAACCGATCAAATGGGAATCGGACTTGGCCACCGAGGGTTCCGTACCAATTTCAAGATTGAAGGTCAACTTATAAAAGTTGACAAACTTAACTTAACCCATTTTGTTTGAAATAAACTAAAAATATAAGTTTTTGCTCCAAGTTTTTATTAATTTTCTAATAGATATCTATAAATTATCACTCTTCGGATTTTTTCCTTTATTTGCATAGTAAGTTCTCACTTCGTGCCAAATTTCATAACTGTAGATCACTGGGAGGCCTAGGTTTATAAATGCTCGTATCTTTTGATTGCGTTGACTTAGAAGCTTGATATGCATTGAAATGATTTTGAAACAATTGTTCGTAACAGACGGACAAAAATGTAATCCTATAAGAATTCAGTTTTTTTTTGGTTTAAGGTACGGAACCCTAAAAAAGTACGGAATCCTATTCGAAAGTCATAAAACAATTTAATAAACATAATAAAAAGTAAGAAAATTTTAAGTTATTTATTAAATAATTATAGTAATGATTACATAAGTTATATACATCAATGATTATATTACTATGTAGGTCTAGAATCTAGAAGATATACTTAACTTTTTATAAATCTGTACTACTTTGCTTTTGCTAATATACTTTTGTAGGTTTATTTATATATGTAAAAAAATATAATTGACATTATTCAGATAAAAAAAAACTAAATAGAAATATACTAGATTTTTTTTTTCATATAAGTAATTCATTAATGAATTGTAATTTTTATAGTTTGTTATTTTAATATAGTTATAGTAGAAGCCAGTCGTGGCGCAGGGGCACAAAGTGTGACTGTAAAACCGACCGTGGTAGTGGGTTCGATCCCCACTCGAGGAGATGAAATATTTACTTAAATTTATATTTCCATTTTTTCGCTCTGGTGTCGAGGACAAGCACGGCGTTGAGTTCTGCCACTCAACACGCAATGCCTCCAGAATTTGACAGAAATTGGGGAACAGTGTCTTAACACTAGGTTCCTTCTGCCTACCTGTAGTGTGCGGGATACAGCGTGAAGCTGATTTGATTTATTTATTATTCAACTTACACGTATACAATGTAAATTCCTATATTACGATTTTGTAGCAAAGTATAAAATAGTAGATGTATCCATGTAGATTTGTGTCATGTCCCACTCATGCCACGACGACTTCTATTGTTCGCAGTAATGAGTGGCGCAGGCGCTGAGCTGACTGTCCTAGGGTATGAAGTGGCACCTGGGTTAATGTGAGTAATTGTAACTATAGTGTGAATGTAAAATCGATTGGTTGTGGGTTCGATTCCCACTCGAGGAAATGAAATATTTATTTACATTTATAGGTATTTTCATTTCTTCGCTCTGGTGTCGAGGCAAAGCGCTGCGTTAAGTTCCACCACTTAATACGCAATGCCTCCAGAACTCCGTGGTAAGTGAGAAACAGAGTGTCTTAACACCAGGTTTCCCGTGCCTAACCTTCTGTGTGCGGGATATAGCGCGAAGTTGTTAATGGGATATGATACTTAAAGCATTACATTTATAACTAAATTCTGATTTAAAAACTATTTAAAGCAAAATACAGATAAACATTCATTATATGATAAAAAAAATATCCTTTGACAACCCAAGATAAGCATTTCCCTATTATAATGAGGGCAACACAAGCGTTCTAAATTTAATTTTAAAATCGGTTAGTTCAATTGGTTTTTGTCCAATCAAAATATAGCATATTCTTGTTTTAAGAATGTTGTAGATTTTCTGAATAAGAAACGCACTAAACTAAAACGCGTCTCTGTAGAAACATAATAAGCATAAAGAACTTCAAAATAAGCCATAAACCTGAGAGGATGAAAACCGGGATAATAAATGCGTAACACTTACACCCGGCGAAAACTCTAACAAAAGAGGCCGATACGAGTTTTACGTCTTTCTCATTTCTTTTTCTTAAAAAAGAAAGGCTTTTTTATTTTGGCCTTAGAATATGTATATAGTAGTTATATCTACACGCGATAGGTATTTTTGATTGAAAATTTAAGAAGTAAATAATATGGTAAATAAGCAGTAATTTCTTATAATTATGTGTCGAATGTACCGTCTGGTGTCCAGGCGCGGAGTTGAGTTCCGCCACTCAAAACGCAATGGCTCCAGAATTCGAAAATCTAGACAGGTTCCTTCTGCCTATCCTTAAGTGTGCGCGAGATACAGCGTAAAATAAAAAAAAATCGAATATAATTCATTTAACACTAGGTAATGGAATATTTAAAGCATTAATATCTAACAATTTAAAAACTTGTTGCAGAGTGGGGGCGGCCCTGGTGTTCATATTAGAGACAATGTGGGTGATAGCTTTGTTCGTGGATTTACTGTGCCGTCGAGGGGAATATTCTATGAAGCTCAGATGCTGGGACTTCATGCGGTGGTCGTGCGGACGAGCGAGGGCGCCCTTCTACGCGTGTGCAGCGACTGCAATACTCTTCGCTAATCTTACAATTTTAGCTACTGTCTCGGGTACTATTTTTTAGTATTGATTCAGATATGGGAACAGATAACCTACGGTCAGAACACCTCATTCATCGCTTTCTTCTCAAATTTGGAAGGTACTTACAGTTTTGAGAGTGGCTGAACTTAACGCCGTGCTTTCTCTTACCGGAAATCATTTTTTCGAGTGGAGAAACAACCCGTTACCAACGCGCTTACTGTCAGATGCTCAGTCAGTCCCACTGCGTCACTACGGTGTCGTATGGTTATATTATATTTTATAATTGAACTTCAGATGTTACTAAAAAGTTATTTTAAATTTTATTCTAAAGACCGCAACTTGTTATTCTTCTCACGTCTGTCATCTTGTCACGTATGTGTATGTGATGTTCTACAGATCCATATATACCCCAATGTATGTGTATGTAAGCTTTAAGTAGGGTTAGTCTGTATTTCCTAGCCGAAGATTTTTATTATCATTAACAATGCAGATATTTCCAAAGTTTATCAATATTAAAGTTTTGAATTGTGAGGAAAATTCGGGTTTAGAGGAAAAGTTATTTTTTTTTTATTTTAGATAGACAAAGGGAGCCTCATATTAAGACAAACCGCTCCTCATTTGCCGCTGAATTCTGGGGTCAATGCGTGTTGAGTGGCGGTATTTAACGCCACACGACACCAGAGCGTACAAATGAAAAAATGAAATTTCTCGAGTATGAATTGAACCCACAACTTGTCGCGTTTAAGTCATTGTAAACTTTCTTTTATACATACGCTTGTATAAAAGAAAGTTTGTAATTATTTATGTATGTATGCAGAACAGCTGAATATAAATTTCGTTTGTTTTATTTAAGAAAACAATGTATCCAAAGCTTGTAAATAAAACTAGAACCAGCGACAATTACACAGAAAGCTGTATAAGCTATGTTTGCAACAGTAATTACTAAACAGTAGTTAGGTACTTTAATGTTATAATTAAGACTATAACGCCACCGCGAACGGGCAACATGTTTCTAGGTTAAAATTGGTCTCTTAACCGGTTAAAAGGCTTTCCTAGTGTCCACATTGCGAGAAAACAGACACTTATGTCTAGAAGTTGCTTCTCTCTTATTTATATGTTTAATATAATTAAAGTAATAATATTATTATGTGAGAAAATTGTACTACCGTGTGAGTATTTGACTGAATATTATAATTAGGAGTTCAAATTCCACCTACAGAGCATGCTTTATATGTATGTTTAAAAAGCAAATTTCTATTAGGCTGGAAAAACTATTCTATGTTATATATTCTATATTATATATTCTACATTATATATGTAGTAAGTGAGTATAGTTGACGGTAGTACATTTACACATGACAAGGGTAGGTTAATGAATAATGTGTAAGCAACTATCTATATACATCATTCATTAATGGAAGTAAACATTTGTAAAAATAGTTTGTTTCGAATACTAAATTGTTACATCAGCAGTAGAAATGGGTTTGACGTCTCCCAACGTGTTAAACGTGACCCGTGATCCTTGGGGAATGACTATGTCAATTTTAATTTACATTATTATATGCAATATTATTGACACGAATATTATGTATTTCTTCTAAATGAGGGATTTACCTAAAAAGAATATTATTTTTAATTTTAATCATTAGATGCGCGATGTTCTTAAAATTTAAGATATTCAGTGGTAGGTGGCGAAATTTAAATTAATAGTTAAATAAAAATACTAATTGTAAAATAGATATCAAATGATTTCTATTTTCATATTTATGAGAAAAGAGGCCAGTCGGCACAGGGGCACAAATATGTAACTGTAAACGCGACTGGTTGTGGGTTCAATCCTCATTCGAGGATTAGAAATATTTTTTAAATTTATATTTTCATTTCTTCGCTCTGGTGAAGAGACAAAACGCGGCATTAAGATGAATTGAGAATGGAAAAAGGAGTGTCTTCTTCTGTTGGATAGGAGGTTCCCTCTGTCTACTCTGCTGTGTGCATATGCGTATGCGGGGAAATCAAAAATGAAAAGGAATAAGTCCTAAATGAAATCCATGTTACATGTTCCATTCAAAATAGATCTACCGTGATCATAAAAAATAAAAAAATGATAAACACAATTACACAAACATTGACACATACACAAATATTAATAGCCTACAGCGTAATAGAAACAATGTTAAATAATACCTATAAAGCATCGATAAGTTTTAATTGACTATGCTGTTTAATTTTATCTACCATAATAAAAAAAAAGCTAATTAAAACGAATGTATAAAGAAATTTGTTTTCACACAGTGAAAGAAAGAAATAAAACATTCAATATTTAATCTCCATTTAAGGTGGCATGTTACTGGTGCTGGCAGCACTACGAGCAGCGGTGCCCTTCTCCCCGTACGCGAGCCACGGGCCGCACTCGCCCCGCGCCGGCAGCACCCTGCTCAGTCAGCACGACTCCAACTTGCCCGACGTGTACTACAACGCGGCGCAATCTGCTGACGACAGGTTTGCACAATGGATGTACTTTCGATTGTAACTTCTATTTATTTTGATATGAGTGGATTGTGGATTTTATCTTATTTTTTTATGGTTTGTTTGTTTGGTTTCGTGCTATTGATTGTTATGTCTATTTCTTTTCATATGTTTTCATATTGGACGGTAGACAGAATTTAGTATATTTTTTTTTCATTCTCCATTATAATGTATTCTAATTTCGGCACTTAGACAAATAGACTTTATTACATGGAGAAAATATACATACATATAAATATTCCCCGCGTGATTTTTGAACTCAAATACAATATACAACTTGTTTGGTTAGCAAAGTCACAATGGCGTCGTTTCTGTAATTATTTGTAATTGAAAAAAAAAACTTAATAAAAGAGCAAATTTATTTCTTACGAGATTATACAATTTTTTATAAAAATCTTATTTGCATAAGTAATCAATATAAAAATAATTACGTCATTAAAAATAATTGTATATAACCTTATATTAATTTATAATAATTAAATATTATTATTCATGTTTAGGTGCGAAGAAATGACAGTGTTGAACGCAAAGACACCGGAGAGATCTCGCAGTGAGACGCCCAAGCCTCGTCTACTAGAACTATGACCTTCTTTACAAAATTAATTTATGCTCCCATAAAGAGATGATATAAATTAAAATGTACATAGTCATTATTAAAGTTAATAGTTTTACTTCACATGTACATCCATAGAAATATCGGCAGAGAAAAGTTTCTGTGAGAAAACAAGTAGAGTAGACTCTACTTTTTTTACGTATTGTCACTTGAATGCGGTAAGAATTATAGTTTCATTTAAATTTATGGCCGTTGGCGAAATATCTATTATAATTCTTCTCTTGATATTTGTTTTGTAAATTATTAAATATTTATGTTCTTATAATTATGTTACATTATTGTAATACAATCGTGTATTATTCACTGTGAAATTAAAAGATTGGATTTTGAAATAAATTATTTTCAGTTTATTATATACCAAATGAACGTAATTAAAATTTAAAATTATATAAAATATTAAAAAAATATATTTAAATTCAAAATCAAATGTATAAGTGAATTAGAGATAAGTTGGCGACGACATTAAAACATTCGAATATTTATTTTCTACTTTTATATGTGCTTACAAACTGTGATAGCTATTAGCATAGACTAGTTACTTATATTTATATTGTCATATGCGCTGAGACTAGGTAAATATAATTGTGTAATGTGTGTAATAAATAAACTTATAATAATGCGTCGTTTTAATAAAATACCTTAACAGTTAAACCTGTTTTTGACTTAACACTGCGTAGTATGAATATGCTGCTTTCAGTATCTGAAAAAAAAATTGGAAATAAGTATATATATAAATTGGTTGTGAAAAAGTGTCACTCTTCGCGTATTTGAAGTAATATAGTACAATTTAGTATAGAATTATGTACGGGAAACATAAAAAAGCAAGAAAATAAAAAATATTTGTGTATAATATTTTTAAATATTCACATTATATTTAAGTTCAACTCTTATAAGGAAAAATATGATATGACCTCAAAAGTATATTTATGCTTAAGTTTTTACAAAAGTCATTACTTTTGTTTAGATTTCTTATAGAATAATACAAAATAAAAGTCTTAAGTTAATTTAGCATCTATTCTTAAGACACTCCTCTTTCATATAAATAATATTAATTTAATTAAAATTATAATATATTCAGATATTAGTGGTTTTTCTACCACTGTGTTCTACGTCTTATAGTCGTTTCTCATAATATAAATAATTTACTTTGTAATATTTTTTTATTATTATTATTTAGCACTTATCCTTTTTTACTTTATTCTTATATTAATTACATTATTGTTAACATACAACAACACTATGAAAATGTTATTTTTAAATTTACATTATTTTACAAAATTTTACTTAGATCTAAGGTGTTAAGCGAGTCTTTATATATGTAAATTTATTATAACTTAGAAAAATGCTGATATGGATATATGTAAGTACAGTTACGTTATAACGTTAGTCTTGAAATGGCTGTAACTGTTGATTGGAAGACAATTGTAGCAATTAACGTCATCAAGAAAGCGATGTATTGTATGCATATACATAATATAGCTATACGTTAATATGTTAGGAAGAGCTCAATATTTTTTGTTTATATTTCTAAATGTTTTTTTTTTATTTATCACTGGCACCAGCAACCTACAACATGTTAATATTAGAATAATTGACTTATTGAATCTTCATATTTTTTTTCTTATTATTTCAACGCCGTATATAAGTTAAGATTAGGAGTGCATTATAAAAATAATAACTAAAATATGATCTCAAATTTCTATTTTAATAAATATTTTAATATCTAAGTTGTTTATATTCTATACATCATAGATTTGTGAGCATAGAAACTATTTTGCTTACATTAAAAATCGCTATATTTTTTCGATTTTGTAAAAACTCACTGATAGAAAGCAGCTGTTGTCCATATAAGCAAAACCTGCTGCTCTTAAATGTAGAGGCTTCTGGGCTCTTATCATGGTTAGAAGCAGCATACGTCGAAGGCGTGGCGGCATACGTTCCCATTTACACTGCATTACTGCATCTGATACTAGACTGGCCTGGCAAAAGATTTTTTTTTATGGTAAAGTTGTTAAACTTTCTTCTCCTTACTTATTTAAATAAGTATTTTTCTGTGTGAAAAAAAAGTGTGGAATAACACTTTAAAAAAATGGCTAAAAATACTTTTTTATTCGGTTATATTAAAAAAAGATTTGCAATGATTAATGCTTTATAAATATTTAAAAAACTAATTTAGTTAGTATAGGCAAGTCGTAGCGTAGAGGCACAACTGTTTGACTGTAAACGTGACTGGTTGTGGATTCAATTCCCACTAAAGGAAATGGAATATTTAATATTTTCATTTCTTCACTCTGGTGTTGAGGCAAAGCGCGCTTGAGTTCCGCCACTCAACACGCAATACCTACAGAATTCGGCGGAAAATAGGGAGCCAAGTGCCCAAACACTAGGTTCCCTCTGCTTATCCTGCTGTGTGCGTGATGTGTGAAGCTAAAATAAAAATATTAAGTGTTTACTTGATGCGTTAATTCACTTCCAGTAAAACATTGTATAGCGAGCTGTATGATCATGGCCACAAAGAAGGCCAAGGATGTCGCTAAGCGGATTGATTTGAAACTGGACGCATCTTGCTGTAATCGTGCAAATATTTGTGAATTAAGATATTAAAGCAAATAAATGTATGGGGCCAGTCGTGGCGCAGTGGCACAAAGTGTGAATGTAAAACCGACTGGTTGTGGGTTCGATCCCCACTCGAGGAGATGAAATATTTACTTAAATTTATATTTCCTTCGCTCTGGTGTCGAGGCAAAGCGCGACGTTGAGTTCCGCCACTCAACATGCAACGCCCCGAGAATTCGGCAAAAATCAGGAGTGGTGTGTCTGAGACAACTCCCTCTGCGTACCCTGCAATATGTGGGATACATAAAGTCTGAAGCTGGATTTTTTTTTTTAGTCAAACATTTTATGCAATAAAGGTGAAATGCAATCGTATCACACTCTTTAAGTATTTCTCTGAGCTGGCTAGCAAGTAGGAATTCTCGAATTCTGTTCAAATATTTTAACAAATTAGCACAAGTGAGACGTCGCAGTTACAATTTTAGATCGTAAAATTATTTAATATATAATAACAACCATCTCGAGCACAATCTACATTTAAATTGGAGTAATTTTAAAGAACAATTTGCCTCTGAACTGATATTTCTGTGATATATATGTAAATAATAAATAAAAAAGTACTTGTCGTGTTTTATCTTACCGAAACTTGCACCATTACGACGCAAATCGCAGCCATACTCGAGAGGAGTTGAGTCATAAAGCCATAGGAATAAGTCGACGCGAATTTCTCCACACAACTGGAAGTAAAAGGCTGACTGAATACTGGGGACTTATCGAGAAATATGAAGGAACTCTTTCATTTTGAACGAAGGTGAATATGAAACGTAGATTATGTTGATTTAGACGTGAAAAATGTAACAGAGTGACAACATTGAGCCGGTAATCCTTTGATATTGGGCATGCTATAGCCCACTAAATATTATGTTTGCCAATATAAGCTAAATTATTGTTATATACGTTTATACACTGATTTTATTTCTTATTTTACTGTAATTTATTAAAAAAATATAAATATTTTTGTTCTGGCACCAAACGCAAAAGCCCAGAGTAGAGTTCCGCCACTCAACACGCAATGACTCGAAAAATTCAGCGGAAAGTGGGGAGCAGAGTGTCTTAACGCTAGGTTCCCTCTGCCTAGCCTTCCGTATGCGAGATATAGCGTGAAGCTGATTTAATTTTTATTGATATTGTCACAAGGAAAATATATCGCTAATACTAACACAAATAAAATGTTTATATCGTCTTAAAGTTTCACTATTAATATTTTTCCGTCCACTATATTTTAGAGAAAGAAAGTTTGTCGTTAGCTGGCACGAGCTAAGTTTCAAGCTAATTTATGTCGCACTTTATTGCAATTTAAGGGTCGTTGCCTTCATACTGTTTGGTGCCAGAAGTTTAATTCAACTTATGTTTCGTGTCTTTTTGTGGTAAGCAATAAAGCGACTTACATAGATACATCGTCTTCGTTATAATCTAGTTACGTTTAAATAATAAATTATTTAAAGTAGTTATTTAGAAAACGTATAAAAATTTTAACGTAGCGGGACTCGAACTCGCGCCTCCTGGAAACCGACCAGGCGCTCTGACCACTGAGCCGTTTACTGAGCCGACCGCCCGCTACGTTCAAATTTTAATACGTTTTCTAAACAAGTATTTTTCTTTCCTAAGTGTGGAATAACACTTTAAAAAATGTTTAAAAATTATTTAAAGTATCTTTTTCGTACTGTGTATTTTTTTTAATATTGCAATTCATAATTTTACTCATCAAATTAGCATTATTTCGTTATAATTAATAACTTACTTAAAAAAATAAATATTTTATACGTTTTCTAAATAAGTATTTTTCTTTCCTAAGTGATGAATAACACTTTAAAAACAATGTTAGAAAAATTAATAACTTTATGTACACCTCTAATTACTATTTTAAAACTTAAAATTCATTCTGCTTGAAAAAAAGTCAGCCATGTGCGAGTCTGACTCGTCCACTGACGGTTCCGTACCAATTCCCAGATTGCAGGTCAACGGGAAATTCTACTTATAAAAGTTAACAAACTTAAGTTTTCATAAAATTAACCAGCAATTTAGGCTTGTAATTTATTTTCTATGAAATACCTATAAATTATTCCCTTTTCAGATTCTTTTCTTTATTTGTATTGCGAGTTCTCACTTCGTGCCAAATCTCATAACTGTAGCTTCTAGGGTACTCCTATAGGCTTTGATTACACAGCAAAAATCGATCTACTCGTATTTTTTTATTACGTTGACTTAGAACTTACATTTTTTCTGTGCTCTAAAACACTTTAGACTTGAATATTTCATATTAATTTCAGCTTAATACGGTGCAATTTCGTGCAATCTCGAGATGCTCTTAAAGAGAAGAGAAATTAAAAGCATTTAATAATATTTGCCTTAAATATTTTATGCATAGCACTCCTTTTGAGAATGCAAACTAAAGTAAAATAAACTAAATTTCTAGTAGAGCAAAGCGAACTTAGGCCAATGTACAATGTAACTATATATCTATATATACATACTTAATTAGCACTTGGTGTTGGTGAATACAACTTTTCAGTGCATTTTCTAGCGCAGCTTCAATATTTTTATCTGTATAGAATGCTTTTGCAAGTCTTTCGTTGCGACGACTTGGATCTGAGTTGAAAATATCGTCAATCACAAGAGTGTTGACACGACTAAGATCTATATTTGCAGCTAAATGACCAAGTGCACGATCATAAGCAGTCATTAAGGCTTCCTGTAGTGTGACGAACTGCGAACTCATATGCAATATTACAGAGCCAATAAATGTATCAATTGTCATAACAATGTGGCCTGTCCACAGCAGTCCCACCGTTTCGAGCAAAAAAGTCAAGATGTAAGATTCTTCGCTCTCATATTTCCATGGAATGAATATGGGTTGAGGAAGCGTCCTCGGCGGCTTCGGCACAGATTCGTTAAGTTTGGCCACTTTAGCTTTCCAACGAAGGTCTTGAATTATTCCGTAAACGTTTGTGTTTCCTATTGTTATCCAACCAAAAAAGACAAACGTTGCGGTTAATATTTTCGTTATTCTTGTAGTTTTACGGTTTTTCTCATAATTTTGATAATAATCTTGTATTCTTATATTTAAAGTTTGCACTATATCTTGAATGTTGTCGTTTTTAAAGAAAAATATGTAGAGTTTGATTAGAGTTAGGTCATGAGTAATGACAAAAGACAAACTAAACATGAATCGGTCGAGATCTTTTTCGCCGATAAAAGGATCGATTGATTCTAGCCCCACAAAACCAGCGACCCAAACGAGCTGTGTTATTATTGCGTAATATAAGTACCATCCAGGGAAATTTCTAGTTTCATTTTCATCGGGATGGTGCCACCAACCCAATCCCAAAAAACGCAGCAAATAGTAGTGCGTGGCAAAATATCTCGTTGGCGCACCACGGCTCTGTGCGTTTGACATTTTAAATGTTTCCTATTCTATTTAATTGATTATTTATAGTCACTAGTGGACACATTCGTATTAGACTGCTTAGATTGAGAGATTATTGCGCAATCAATGTCGCGTATACATTTAAATATAAAATATAAGCGTTAGCGATAAAATGAATTATTTTATTTTTTTTGTCGCAATTTCAATACATTTAAAGCAGTTTCAGCAAAGTGCCGCATTCATTTGTGTAGTAATGTAAACTATACCATTCCACACAACTGACATTAAAAAAAGAAATGCACCCTTCCAGTAATAGCTGCCGCCATCAAAATTGTTAAACATTGAAAAAACTATATTTGTAATAATAATAAGGGCTTATTCTATAGAATATTTAAGTGTATGCTAAAAGATACACATCAGGTAGATAAAATTAGAATAAATGTTGACTAACGCAGATCGTACATGGAGGTGACGCCGCTCCAATATTGAAGTTTACTATCAATAATAATAATGTATACAATGTATTTTATGATACCTATCCATTTATTAAATAAATATGATTTTTACTGAATGCTTAAATATACACCAGTCGCGTAATATAATAATAGGCTTTTGCGATCAACGTGAAAGGTGCAATTCACATTGAATATTTAATTGTGGGTATTTAAATTATTCATAGAATTATTAAGGAATACAGTTTATTTCTGTTATTCAAAATAACAAGGTTTACGAGAAAAAGTATTTTAAAATATTGATGACGCTCATTAATAACTGATTTTTTTAAAACGTCAGTCAATCTCACCGTGCTTTAATTAGAATTTAACTGACATTACTGACATTATGCAATCGCTAAATTTTAAACGAGCTTCTCATCTGCAATTCGAGACTGCGTGACGAGTGGTCGCCAGGGTCAGGAAATAAAATAATTCACTTCTACGAGTGAATATCTAATCTATAACCATCGCGTTTATAGACAGATGCTGTCCAAATGTGCCATGATTGCAATTATTTTTCTCCTGGCCTCGGGCAGCTCTCATACATACCGCTTCCAGCCACATTTAAGTTAAATTCTAAAAAATAATAGCCTTAGATTTTTTCTTTCCTAAGTGTGGAATATAATAACACTTTAAAAATGTTAAAAATATTACAAAAGTTAGTTAGTTCAAGTGACGATCAGATGAAAGAGCTGTGGCTAAACTAAGCCTGAATTACAGAAAAACCTCCAATTTTTGTACGGAACACCTTGATGGGCGAGCCAGACACGCGTTTGTCGCAGTTTTTACTTTTATAATGATTATCACTGTTGTTTATATACAAAGTATTAAAATTAAATTAAATCAGCTTCACGCTGTATCCCGCACACAGCAGGATAGGCAGAGGGAACCTAGTGTTACACAGATAGTCCGTTCCACACTTTTCGCTGAGTTCTGGAGGCATTGCGTGTTGAGTAGCGGAACTCAACGCCGGGCTTTTGCGTCGACTCCAGACTGAAGAAATTAAAATATAAATGCTAGTAAATATTTCATTTCCTCGAGTGGGGATCGAACCCACAACCAGTCGGTTTTACAGTCACACTTTGTGCCCCTACGCCACGACTGGCTTCATGTATAATTTAAAATAAATATATATATTTTTTTCCATTCATGTTACTATTCCATCCTTCCCTAGAACCTATCCGTAGCATTAATAATTGAATTCTTATTCTAAATAAATCTTCTGCATCTGCATTCATTACAAAATATGCAACGTACTTCACATTTTTTTCGTAAAAAATATCTTACAAACATTTAGTATAATAAAACTTATGGCCAAGAACAACATAATAAATTTCATGGTATTCCATATGCAAGCTTAATACTAAAAACAACAAGGATTAAATTACTTTTATTTGTAAACAAACTACATAAGAGTTATTTTAAAAATGATTAATTATATGATATTATATTAAATAGATTTTTTGCTAATTATATTATAGTATATACGATATAATCTCGTATTTATCCCTATAACAGCTTTGCTTAATATCGTTAAATTATAAAGGTATCGCCAAGTCCACAAATAAAAATCCATTTCTACAAACTACGAGTAGAATCAGCATTATTTAAGTAACAGTAATATAGAGACGTCATAAGTGCAGATTGTAGAGCAATGATCTTGTTGTGAGCGCTTTATTTGCAAAGTGCTGCCAGTAACAAAAATGTTATGTCATCGCAGTATTAAAAACTAAAGAAAAATAAAGTACTTGGTTAAATATGTAAAATAATAATAATATATCTTTAAGCAATATAGTTCAAAACGTTGCTTAATTATATATTTTTTTATGTAATTTGAAATTAGAGCACAGATTGTCATGTTTTAGCGATTGGTATGGAATGTTATAATCTATAAGATATGTCAGAACTAAAAAAAAGTATATTTTTAATACAACATTTAGTAATTAGTTATTAATTTTATTTGAAAAAACTAAAAAATAATAATAAACCATAAATGAGGGTGACTGTTTTGTAGAAAATCGATTTAAATTAGGCAAGCTTCCTATTCGTCGAAACATTCTCGTATGATCAAGAAATGTTAACATAACCTCAAATTGCGTGCCGCCGCCTAAACTAAACCATAATACTTACTAGGAAAAGTGTAAAGTACGATTCTGATTTCTCACTGCAAACTTCATTTCAGTGGAGGGAGTAGTTGCGTTAAGACGTTACTTAATGTGTTTTAATATTATGAAATAATTTAAGAGACGTTTCCAACAAGTTTTATTAATTTTAGCACATAAAATATAATTTTAAATACAATGGTGTGGTAACTTTAATATTAATCATGCAGCAGTGATAAATATATACACATTTATAGAATTAAAATAAAACTAAGGCAAAAACTCTACATTCTTGCATAAGTCCTATAAGGCGCGAAAATCAGTAAGTTTTGATTTTTTTCTTTTTGAATAAATATTTAAATTTAGACCAATGAATTGGTTATCGTTATTGATTTGTAAGTTTATTTTATTCAAGGATTTTTTTAGGTTTTAAATCGCGATACGATATAAATGTTGAACTCTTTGACCCCAAAACAGTATTTAGGTATAACTGGCGTATCGTCAGATATTAGACGGATAATTGAAAAATCCGTCCAAAAGAAAATGTACTCTATTATGTTACAGTACAACAATCTTTCATAAAACAAATTTGATTTTAAAGCCAATATAAATTTTAATAAATATACTAGAATGTTCCCGCGGCATCGTCTGCATATCCGTTATTTCCTGTGTTATCTGATTTTCAGTTAACGCCAATTGTTATCGAAAATTGGTTCAAATTATTCCAATTATCATTTAAATATTTTCAAGGTTCAGGTTCAATTCCAGGTAGAAAAAAAACTCGTGAAATATTCTTTTCACAGCGAGTGAAAGTTTATATTAACCGCCTCCCAAGTGTATTAGCCAATTTACGGTCTGTGCTAGGATAGCTTTGTAATATCAAAATATTTGTACTTATACTTATTTAGAAAGTAGTCTTTCCTAAGTGTGGAATAACACTTTAAAAATGTTTAAAAAATATTTGTACTTAATAAACATTGTCTGATTATAGAAGACTGGTAAAAAATGTTAAATCGATTTAATTATAGTCAATTCTCGTAATGAGAAATAGATTTTTTTACAGTTTCTATCATATATTTTTTTAAACTTTCATTGATTATTCTACAGTAGTACTAGTAGTTTTTAAAATTACTTCTGAAAAAAAAACATGTGTTCATGTTATTTCCAAGATTTATAAGTCGTTATTTTTTGAAATACTACATTATACTAAAGACCTCATAATGAGCTGTATTGAGAAAAGTATATCTGTAATAAGAGTGTATCTGTAAATTTTTTTCAAGCAACCGATTTTATTCAAAGATATCTGCCGAACTACTAAAAATCGCATAACATATATGTATGTATGTAGTTAAAATGGAGGTCTTCTACCCATAGACAGCCGTTACACTTACCTGTATATGTATGTTATAGAACAGCTGATCCCTGAAGTTCCATATAACGTGATCTTGATGTTTTTTTTCATGTATCTCAAATATTACGCTAATTAACTTTTACAATGGCATAATTTCCATTTATGTACGTAGTTGATCTCGTAGTGATCTACATAAAATTTGCCAGTTGTTTATTTTTTTCATGTTTTCATCTAGCTTTGTGTACTGTTTTTGTTGCACTTTCAGGCAAACACTACTCAACGGATTTAGATGAAACTTTATAATAATATATCTTATAAATGAGAATAGCATATAGACTACAATTTATGTAGAGATTTGTTCTCGAAAACTATTGACTCGAGAAATAGTATTTTCTTAGTGGTTAAGGCGCCAACTTGTGTCTTCTGGGGGCTGACTTGAACCAGATTTGTTACACTCCATAAGAAAAAAGTCCTGAAGAATGCTATAACAGAAAATACTAATTTGGTTTGTCACTTGTCAACGTCTTTACAAAATAATTGCGCGACTGCGAGCATACAGCCTTCATCTATAATATCATCTGCATATCAACTTGTCATTGATATGCAGAAGAAGCGGCATGATATGCAAAAGAACGGACGCCAGGATTTACGGACAAGTGTTCAATGCAGAAAACGTCAACAACCACCTTGATTGTCCCGACCTTCAAAATCGGTAAGACGACGGAAACTCATATCCCTTACGTACACAGCGACCCTGACACGAGCCATAAAATTATGTTCTGTTTTATAGCCAGGCTTTTTTTTAACTTAGGCTGTGTCGCTCGGTCGTCCAAACTGAGTCTCTGTCAGAAACAACAAGAGGCAGAGAGGCAGTGCTGACTCAGAATTGTGTAGAACGGTATTCAGGTTGGAGTGTAGGTCCCTGATGCTAATCCTTAATGTCGGCTTTAAACGCCGTGGGCGATAGATAATAATACACACGTACTTTATTCGACACCATCAGTACCAGTGTGATCCTTTTCTGAGCCTGAGACGAATATGTAGTTATATATATTTACATATTTATAAAATATATTGTTGAAATTAATTTACAGCGTTATTTTGCAGATGTACCTACACATAAATAGTATTCATGCCTTATTAACGGTATGAGCAAGAGTACGTTTGACTATTGAAATCAAATCAAAGATGTAGGGTCATTTGGAATAAGTTAGCACTGTGGGTAAGAGAGTGCACCACCTGTATAGCCCGACACGGGGCTAGAGTGTCTGTTTGACAAAAAGCGCCAATGTGATAACGTTTGTTAAAACTACTTAAAAGTTTTAGTTTTAGTTTCTTTCTTTTGTTAGAATTGGATATAGTTACTAATAAGTTTGATCTCAATCCAAAATACGTAACTATGGTTTTATTTTAATTCATTGGTATTTGAATGTTTATAAATAAAACCTAAGAGATTTTCTTTTTATTTTGATTAATAGCATATTAAGTCCTTATTTCAAAATTATATATTTTTAGTTCTCTAATTTCATTATTATATTGCACAGTGAGACTCCAAAGGTAAAAGTCCATCCACTTGTCCCAACGACTCTACATTCATAGTTCAATGACTAGATACACATATCCTATACATGTATAAACATCTATACTTTTTCAATTATGTATTATATTGTTTCTTTTTAAATAAAATAAATCAGCTTCACGCTGTATCCCGCACACAGCAAGGTAGGCAGAGGAAACCTAGTGTGAAGACACTCCGTTCCCCACTTTCTGCCGAATTCTGGAGGCATTGCGTGTTGAGTATATTTTTTTATATTGTCTTAATTACCATAACACTATCATGTACGGCACGATATTGAATTTATTTGACCAATCTTGTGAATCAGATCTTTTTTTTTTAAATAGCATTTAAGAGTTGGTTTTTGTTGATATTTTTGAAGACAACATATATACTATGCTTACGTTATATGATAACATAACTAAACCCATAGTGGTGAAGATTGTTATGTTATAGTATTAGGCGTCTTTTTTATAAATCATTCTTATAATATATGTTGGTCAGTCCGTTTTTGAGAGCAATCGACATAAACATTACTTTATTCGAAAATTAAGTTTATTTATATATTTTTAGAGTTTATTTTTGGGTTTTCAAAAAATATTTATTTTTAAAATAATCACACTATTTCATCTTAACCTTATAAAATAAATAATAGTAATAAATATTTTTTACTTGCTATATATTTTATACTATGCTAGACATATTTATCCTTGTTTGCAGGCAAATACGCTTTCCTTATTTGTTTTAAGTTATAAAGATATAAGGAGTATATTATGTTTTATATCATATTTACAGAAATACGTATGTACATAATGTGCTTATCAACCGTATTAGTTAAGTACCACTAAATTCTTATAAATATATATATTTTTAGAGTATTATAGAGTCAGACTCGCCTCTCGATGGTTCTGTGCCAATTGCCAGTGCGAGAATGGTGGGTAAACGGGAAGTACAATTTATAAAATATGACAAACTTAAGTTTGCGGACGTATGCACTCATTTTGTATGAATTGAACTACAATCATAAGTTTGTAATATTACTTTTTTCGTTTAATGTGAACAAATTTTCACTTTTTGGATATTTTTCTTTATCTGTACTGCAAATTTTTAATTTTTGCCAAATGTCATATTTGCCAAATGCTCGTTTTTTGACTGCGCTGTATTAGAAGCTTAATTTTTTCTGTGGTCCTACTAAAATCAACTTTATAAGCGATCTCGAGATAAATGCTCTTGGAAGACGGACCATAGAGTGATGCTATAAGGTTCCATTTTATCCTTTTGAGGTATGGACATGGCTGTAGAATGAGGGGGGAGGGATCGGGTAGTCTGTGGCCTCCCCAGAGTAGCCTAGTCCACCCCATTTAATTGGAAATGGCCAATTTCATTATTTACTGATTTGCCTCGAAGAAAAAAACCACAACAATTACCTGAACATAAACTCCAGGCCACCGCCACAAAATATCTCTAGATACGCCCATGCTTACCAAACCCTAAAAACGATTGTAATATGGTAAAATACGATTGTAGTATGGTTTTTATTACGAAATATATAATATCATTTGATTTTGTTTTGAAAGAAACGTCTCAGATACCAGTAATAAGAGATACCAGTAATAATTGGTTCAATCAAACCGTTCATTAGTAGTGGATCGCGCGACATTGCCTTAATAGTAATATTGTGCTGGACGATTGCACATAAGTATTCAACTATTTAATTTATTGATGTGCTATCTTTATATGCAAACAGATATTTTAGATTTATTGTTTTAGGTAAATCCATTGAAATGATTTTGCTTGGCATTCTTATTCACACTGTATCCCGCATGTAGCAGGGTAGGTGGAGGTGGCATAGTGTTAAGACACTCCGCTCTTTCACTTTCCACTGAATTCTGGAGGCATTGCGATGACATCAGAGCGAGCACTCTCGTTCATATTTAAATTTAGTTAATAACTTATAAAGCGATAAATATGAGTAATAAGAATGTATGTAAAAATCAAAATGCAACAACAGCTAAAAAAGTACTTAATTTTGCTTCTACAGAATGGTTTTTACTGACAGCGTGCGTATAATGTTGAGGCACGTGCATGTGGCTGGCATACAATATTTCCATGTTTTCTTACGTGGCTTGGTTGTGTTAATTATTTTTCAATTACAAAAGGGCCACGCTTTTTGTAGTACATTCTTTCCTTTTATATAATAATAATAAAACAACATATTTAAATTTAATATATTTGTGAATGTTATTATATTTCACATATATATGTAAATGAGTATTTTTAAGAATATTATTAATTGGTTATTAAGGGTCGGTTTCACTACTGGCTGATTGGTTTAACAGGTCTCGTATAGTGATGTCTAGTAAATAAAGTGCCTGTTAAAGTACCAGCCTAATAAAGTGGCGAGAACGAAAATAATTGTAGTTTTATGGCATTATAACAAACACAAAATTATAACATGATTTAAAACATTTCAATTTTTTCATTTTTGATTGATTTCGACGAATATTTTGACCACAATACACGATGTTATAAAATCGAACAGTTAACCCAAGACTTAATTATTTTGACTCACTTTATTATACATTGAGGTCAGTTGTGGTGCACAAGCGTGTGATTGTAAAGGCGACAGGTTGTGGGTTCGATTCCTACTAGAGGAAATTAAATATTTTATATTTTATTTTTTCCTACCTACGGCCTACAAAATTCAGTGGAAAATGGAGTGTGGGTTGCCGAAAACCAGGCTCCACTTGTGACGTCTCCCCTGATACATGCGGAATACAGCGTGAAACCGAAAAAAAAAGAAAAAGTATACTTTCATTATTTTTATTCGGATTGTTTTAAATAAAAAAAATCTATTAATATTTGTGTAATTAATGTTATAAGAAAATGTATAAAAACATAAACGTACCGGGATTTGAATCTCCGCCTATTTGGATTCAAATCCCGGTACGTTCAAATTTTTGTAAGTTTTCTTAATAAATATTTTTCTTTCTTCGTATGGAACAACACTTAAAAAATGTAAAAAAAATGTTTAATAAACAGTAGGTATTCTCTCTTGCCAAACGACAATGCAATTTTTCTTTGGATCTCGGAAATTTTTAAAATCTCCCTACTAGATACTAACAAAATAAATAAGTTGTAATAAGCGTAAAAGAATTTCGAGTTTCGACATAGCTCGATGAGAACGTATTGCTTTGTTGGTCAGAGCGCTTGAACGATTTCTAAAGAGGCGCAGGTTCAATTGCCACTACGTTCAAATTTTATACTAAATTTTACTTAATAAGTATTTTTCTTTCCTAAGTTAATAACACTTTAGAAATATTTATATTTTTAAATAAAAGACAAGTTTAAAAAAATAAAAAAAAAAAATTGAACGATAATTCACATTGAAGTAACGTAACACAAAAAAAATTGATAAATATCTAACTGAAACTTTAGTCGACGGAAGCGGACCCTAAGTTTAGTAAGCTTCGTTGCGGTACAGGCATCTGAGTTCTCCGTATTCATAACCAGGTACCATCGCATATGTCAAAATGTTTGTCAAAAACTCACATCGCTATCTTTTCAAGATGTTAAAAAAGACGTTTCCAATTAAAAGTTTTGTCGGTTTATTTTTACATTCATGGAATTATGTATTAGCAAAACGTAATCAATGAAGGAACTTTAATCTTGATTAGTAATTGCAAATGGATACCATTGTACGAGTATATAGCCGGTCGTGGCGCAGAGGAACAAACTGTGAAATCAGCTGATTGTGGGTTCGATCCCCACTCGAGGAAGTGTCATTTCTTCGTTCAGGTGTCGAGGCAAAGCGCGGCGTTGAGTTCCGCCACTCAGCATGCAAAGCCTTCAGAATTCGACGGAAAGTGGGGAATAGAGTGTCTTAACACTAGGTGAGAGAACCTAGTGTTAAGACACTCCATTCCCAACTTCGAATTCCTGCTGTGTGCGGGATACAGCGTGAAGCTGATTTGATTGAATTTTTTACTAATGTATCAATGTTATTCTCCATGGCTTTCATGTAAATTACGATAAGAGACACACAGATAGAGCTTTGTGAAGCATTAATCAGGATTAAATTTTCGTTTCAGTCTGATAGCATTAGTAAGTTGTTGAAATTTGTGTTGTCTATAGACCCCATATATTTCATATATTCCAGCATATATTATATAAGTAAATATTGCCCTACATCTTATACGAATCGGGCCACAGAATATATTTAAAATATATGAAGAAATGGCTCTGTTGATATATGAATTAAATAAAATGTATATTTATTTATTTAAAATGTATATCTATCATTGCAGCTGACCAACATGGACCAACCAATTTTTGGGGCCTGGGACTATGCCATTATGGCGGCCACTATGATCGCTTCTATCGGAATCGGTTTATATTTTAGATTTAGCGGTGGAAAACAAAAAACAAATGAGGTGAGATGCAAATTACTAAATATGCTAAAAATATTTTTCACACTAATTAAAAACAATTTTAATAGAACATATTTTTTTTTAGGAATACCTGATGGCAGATCGGAACCTCTCTATATTTCCGGTGGCTGTATCACTAATGGCCTCTTTCATGTCAGCTATTACACTCTTAGGTGTTTCAGCCGAGAACTACTACTACGGCATGCATTTTGTTGTGATCAATATCTCCTACGGCATCGCCACGCCTATAGCCTCCCGATATTATTTACCAGTATTCTTTGGTCTACAGAAAACCAGTACTTATGAGTATTTAGAGTTAAGATTTGGACCACACATAAGAATGTTGGCATCTTTAACATATACATTACAAATGATTTTATACAACGGAATAGTGTTGTACGCTCCCGCAATTGTTCTGGAGTCAGTGACGGGTTTGGACCGACTCGTTTCGATTCTGGTGGTGGGACTCGCGTGTACATTTTATTCGTCTTTGGGAGGAATGAAGGCTGTCGTTTTCACAGATTTATTACAGTCTTTACTAATGTTCGGTGCTGTTTTTAGTATAGTGGTATTCGCGTCAATACAACTCGGTGGCTTTAACCAAATTTTCATAAAAGCAAATGAAGGTGGACGTTTATATTTTTCTAAGTAAGTATTTTACCATACCCATAATTTATATTATATACCTAGATTTCAAGTACTTATTTATATTTGTTTATTTTTTTCAGTTTTAGTATTGATCCAACTGAGAGAAATACATGGTGGTCCTTGACATTGGGTGGCTGTGTTACTTATCTTTCTTTATATGCAGTAAATCATACGCAGGTTATTTACTATATTTCAATTGAATTTGCACGTATAGAAAAAATATGACAATCAATTTGAAAACATGCTGTCACTTAGTACGCTAAGTCATAATAATAATAATAATAAGCTAAGTCATTAAATTAATAATAATTAAATTAGATAAATTAAATCAGCTTCACGCTGTATCCCGCATACAGCAAGGTAGGCAGAGGGAACCTAGAGTTAAGACACTCCGTTCCACACTTTCCGGAGAGTTCTGAAGGCATTGCGTGTTGAGTGGCGAAACTAATATTAATAAGCAATTTAAGTAGGTATTTAAACAGCACAGCACATTGCACAATATACCTACACTACAACAACTACTGTAGAAAATAAATTAAATGAATTATTATTTATTAATATTTTCGAGGAAAATCGCAGGGTATAGTTTCTTCAGTGAAATTGATATAAGAAAACGTTTTTATTAAATCTAAAATCCAATTTTTGTACAGGTACAGCGACTATTAACAGTGAGTACACTGGAAAGATCACAAAAATGCCTTTGGTGGAGCTGGCCCGTGCTCAGCGTGTTGAGTGTCGTCACTTGCATCAGCGGTATCAGCATATACGCCGTATATAAGGACTGCGATCCTTATACTAGTAAAAAAATTGCAGCGGTAAGTTATTTTAAATTTCACCTTTGCGACTTAGTTAACCTGGGCCTGATTGAATTGTAATAAGTTCCAGTATTGTAATAAGTTGAATCCATCCAGGGGAAAATTAACTTAATTTGAAATAAAAAATAAATAAATCATCTTCACGCTGTATCCCGCACACAGCAGGGTAGGCAGAAGGAACCTAGTGTGTTAAGACAATCCGTTCCCCACTTTCTGCCGAATTCTGGAGGCATTGCGTGTTGAGTGGCAGAACTCAACGCCGCGCTTGTCCTCGACACCAGAGCGAAGGAATGGAAATATAAATTTAAGTAAATATTTCATCTCCTCGAGTGGGGCTTGAACCCACAACCAGTCGGTTTTACAGTCACACCTTGTGCCCCTACGCCACGACTGGCCTCAACTTAATTTGGTTAACCATAAATATAGATAATGTTGTATTAATTGATTTATTACAAGGTTCCCTATATTCTGCAAAATGAGGAATTAAGATAAATAAGTTACAGCTACTAAGTAATTCAATATTTTATACTGGATACAGATATTGCATCTCAATAATTAAATCGTCTTATCACATCTCGTTATCGTTGACAAGGACATTTGTGCGAGATTATAGTGACATATACATAAGTAGTGTATTTGTTTATACAATTATAATATTTTTTTAGCTTCAGAGGGAACCTGCGAACTTAGACACTTCCGTTTCCCACTTTTCGCCGAACTACATTGCGTGTTGAGACGTCAGAGTGAAGAAATGAAAATATAAAATATTTCATTTCCTCGAGTAAAAATCGAATCCACAACCTGTCCAAGCTAATAGAAAATATAATTACTGCAGGTGTACCTTATATTAGGAATTCAAAAACATTTTATTTCAACAGATAGACCAAATAATGCCATATTACGTGGTGGACAAAATGAAGTCGGTGCCGGGACTCGCGGGATTGTTTATAGCTGGCATATTCAGCGCGTCGCTGTCGACTATATCTGCGGCGTGCAACGCTTTAGCTGCTGTCACGCTGACAGACTATGTTAGTAGGTATGTCGGTTTTTAAAAAGATGTTTTTTTTTGTTTTGTTTAGCATCACGCTCTATCCCGCATATAGCAAGATAGGTAAAGGGAACGTGGGAACGTAGTTTTAGGACACTCTCTTCGCATTAAAATACGTCTATTCCCCATTTTCCGCTGGTTCTTGGAGTCATTGCGTGCGTATTGAGTGGGCGGAAATCAACGCCGCACCTTGTCTCGTTACTCTGGTAAGAAGAAATAAAATATTAAATGTTGCTGTTAGCGGCCCCATACTTCATGATTATGGCTATGATAATATTAATATGCATTAAATTTCTAAATGTTATCAATAACACGAGAAAATTGAAAAACGGTATTTATTGAAAAGGCAACGAGGAAACGATACGTTTAGTTAATTTAGTTTGACATTAACGTGATACGGATATTTCAATTCTGGAGGCATTGGTTCGAACCCGCAACCAGTCGATTTTACACAGTACAGTTTTGTTAAAATGTCTGTACTAAGCAGATCACCCGGCCCTCCCCTCTTCCTACGCCCGTGCTACTAACTATTAATGTACTGACCGCGAAATAAAATTCTAAACAATAATTTAATATAATTTTGTTATGATAAATTAATTTGTCAATTAGTATCCATATATACGAGGAAACGATACGTTTAGTTAATTTAGTTTGACATTAACGTGATACGGATATTTCAATTCTGGAGGCATTGGTTCGAACCCGCAACCAGTCGATTTTACAATCACACTTTGTGCTCCTGCGCCACAACTGGACAGGTAATTAGCAATTATTGCTAAACGAAGAAAGACTTTAATTTTGATATATGTATATAAATTAATAATAAACTTATTTTTATTTTAAAGGTGGTGTAAAATAAACAACAACTATGTTCCGTGGTTGACAAAGCTAGCCGCTTGTGGGTATGGGCTTCTGTTCTTAGCTCTGGCATTTCTAGCGGAACATTTGGGCGGAGTATTGCAAGCTGCCTTGACTATATTTGGGGCCCTTGGAGGGCCTTTGCTGGGGCTTTTCACTTTAGGGATGTTTACTACGTTTGCGAATGAGAGGGTAAGATACTTTTATACTAAATCAAGTTATTTTTTTTTTTTTTTTAATAACAACAAAAAAAAAATCTGCTCAAATAAATTATTACGAATTAAATAAAAAAAAAATTGACCTAAAATATTTATGGGCAAAAACTTTGCACGATGAATCCTCTCCAAAAAAAAATTACAGGATTCAACCACACATTATACAAAATTTGATCAAGTATAATTTATTACTTATACAATTTAGAACCTTTTATATGGTTGAGATAACTATTAATTATAAAATACTTACTCATAATTGGAATTGTTTGAATAAAATGTATGAATAGTATATGAGCTTTCTTAATTTACATTATATTTGCACATTTTGGTTAGGATAGTTTTATAAATATTATAATACATTTATAAAAAAGATAATGATAATTTTTACTGGATGACACATTTTTAACTTACAATAAAATGTAATAAAAAGAAGCGTTACTTTTGTTCATTCGTTTTCACCAGGTTTCGTGGTGGAACACTCAACGCCGCACTTTGTGAGGGATGAAAATAATTAAATTTCAATGACAGACCAGAGTTATTGAACCCATAATCATGGTGCTTACAGTCAGATGCTGTATCATTGCACCACTATGAGCTCATTTTAAAATGTTATAAAATATCATTTAAACAAATTTCAGGGTGTATCAATAGCTTTAGTAACTGGGATGGCGACCACCCTATGGATTCAGCTTCGGTGGACCTCGTCCCGCCGCAGTGAAACTACCCGTCAGTGTCGAAGGTTGTTTATACAACGTGACGGTGAACCCACTACCACCTCCGTCAACTGATTACTTCTATCCGTACAGAATATCTTATTTATGGACAAGCCCTGTAAGTGTTTTGTACTAATTATAATATTTTTTCTTTAATCGAAATAATTTTCAAAATTTGTTATTTACAAATAATGTCTGTCCGTCGTGGCGCAGGGCACGACCGTTAACTCGACAAGTGTGGGTTCGATTCTCACTCTGGGGAATGAATGTTTAATTCAACACACAATATCTTGAGAATTCGCCGGAAAAGAGGAAACTGGGATACGGGTTCAAATTCTGTCAATACATACATACATACATACACAAGAATATGTTTCTTTCCCAACTGGAATATATACTTGTTTCTTATAAAAACTATTTTCAGATTGGTCTAGTGTGGGTATTAGTAGTGGGGTCAGTAATATCGTTAGTATGGAAACAAAAGCAACCATGGGAAAAAGCGGGTCAAAAGCACCCTGACCCCGCACTTTTCACACCTCCTTTAGCGAAAATACTCAGAGCCAAGTACGAAAAGAAAACACCAGTACAAGTATGTATATCTTCTAATTATATCGCTTGCATGCCTTTTAAATGGGGACATTCTTCATAAGAAAAACATAATATAGTAAAACCAGGATGGATGACTTTCCCCACTTTCTAAAAAATCTAATTATAAACATAAAAATTGGGAATACATTTTGTACATATGTTCTACATGCACAGTCTTTTAAAACAGTATATGTTATGCCAAAGTACATCTATTGATAAGTTTTAGAAAAGAATTTATAAATATGCTAAACCAGGGGCGAGCAACATACTTTTGGTGTATGTACCTACAACCATTTTATTAGAATAAATTTTATAACAATATATTAATGGAAAGCGTTGATAAAATAATTTCAATTTAAGAAATGCTTGGTGATCCACATAAACATGTTTAACGAGCCACGAGTTGTTCATCTTTGCGCCATAGAAATGCTCAACCTGGCTTTCAAATAAACATTTATGTTATCAGTATAACAAATCATTTTTTGTCTTTAAATTTCTTACTGTATCTACGCTTAAAAAAGAATAAATAATATATTATACATATACTAGATATTTTCAGGGTGGGGAGAGGGGAAGGTGGATGTGAGGTGGGCTCAATCAAAATGTCTGTGGTCGTAAAGCATGGACCACCTGCCCCCTTCTCCTCTTCGTAAGCCCTAACTATTAATGTACTGATCGCGGAATAAAATTCTAAACAAAAAATTAATATGATTTCGTTATGATAAATTAGTTTGTCAATTGGGTATCATCACGCTTTTATCATTTCATCACATTAAGCATCGTAGTAGAGTTCACTAGTTAGTTTGTTTCTAGATGGACACACGCTTAGCACAATGATTCTGGCTTCTATGGACTTTTTTGCTTCCTGCGTCAAGGTAATAAGCTTAAAATCTATGTTTTTTGTGTATGTAAATCGATTCCAGGCTAAATATTAGTTTTATTTACCAAGGTATATAAATCAATATTTTGTGTTTAATTTTCCAAAATGCCTTACACTTCTATTATCTTTTGTTCTTCTTTGCTATATTCGTATCAGTGATATGAGAGAGTGTGAAGTGATCTTTTTCTTATTCTTTAATCAATTTTAGGGTTCCGTCCATCTAAAGGTAAAAACGGAACCCTTAGGGGCCGTTCAAGTATTACGTAAGCACTGTAAGGGGGGGGGGGGGGGGTCTTGGGTTTGCTTATGTTCGACGTTTTCAATGAAATATTTTTAAGAGGATTGCCTATTTTTGATGACATAGGGGAGGGAGGGGTCAATAATTGCAAAAAACTGCTTACGTAATACTTGAACGGCTCCTTATAGGTTTATTTTGTTGTCCATCTGTCGAGAACATTTATTTCGAGATAACATAGAGGTATCAAGCTGAAATTAATTATTGAAAATATCAAGCTTCTAAGTCAAATCGATTCAAAGATTCATTAATGAGCAATTATGTATCGATTTTGCTGCATTTTGTATATAATCAAAACCTATAGGTTACCTCCCGTGGACATACATATTATTGTAATATGGCACGAAGTGAGAACTTATATTCAGAAAGCTATAATTTGTTAAAGTATGTCGATTAAAAAGTCATTATATACTAATATTTGTAGTTATACTTCCCGTTTACCAACAATCCTGAAACGTAAGCCTTCTTGCTAGGCGTGTGCGACGTGTCGCATTGAACCGGTTTTTTTCTTTAACCCGAGTTTTATATTTTTATAGTATTATATATTTTGCAGATGTCTATAAATTCTTCAAAACGAATTAGCTATTTTTTATTGAATTACTTTTTTAATTTAATTTACTTTATGTAAATTTTATGTGTGTGTGTGTGTTTCAGTGTGAGCTTCTAACCCCAGATAATGAAAATTGAAGTACCTTCTAATATAGACATAAATTAATTTAAAATATATACTTAATAATTTAATTTTTAAGTTAATAAAACTATACACACGATAGTAAAACAAATTGTAATTATATTTTAATATTACAACATTCCTCACTTCAAAGTTAACTCAAAAATATTTTCAAAAATGTAATTAAATTAAAATGAACATATTTCTTATTTATATAGGAACATATAATTAAGTAATTTAAGAAAAACGAATCATGGTATTATGTTGACAATAGAATATATTTAGAGCTGTTAAATAGTAAATAATTTTTAAATATAAAAAAGTATACCTATTTATATACAAAAAATACAATTTATTTATATGATGAATGATCTACTTATTGTACTTAAGCAAGAAAAAAGACTAAGTACTTATAAATACTTAAATAATAGTCTTTATTTTTCCACCACTGCCATTTGTATTACAGCAAAAAAGCAAAGCAGCAGCATGTTATTGTATAATAATAAAAAATGTTTTTTTTATTATTTTTTACTTAAAGTGTAATTTTGTTGCAACGGTTGTGGGTTAAAATCTCTTAGGTAATATTTAGCAATATAAGTTTGTCAATTTTGTTAGATTAAACACTATGTTAAATTCCGTCGTCTGACGTCACTAGGTATTTTTGTTGAGCGAATAAAGGGAGATATGTTCAAATATTTTTAACATTTGTAAAGTGTTCCACACTTAGGAAAGAAAAATCATTATATGGAAAACGTATTAAAATTTGAACGTAGCGGAACTCGAACCCGTGCCTCTTAGAAACCGACTAAGCGCTCTGACCACTAAGCTATACGTTCTCATCAAGCTACGTCGAAATTTTTATACGCTTGTTACACTATTATTATACATATACTTATTTATGTTTGCTAACAACATAAGTAAGGTGTAACATGCGTATAAAAAAATCAACGTGGCTTGATGAGAACTATGGCTTAGTGGTTACAGCGCCTGGTCCGCTTCCAGGAGGCGCGGGTTCGAGTCCCGTACGTTCAATTCTTTATACGTTTTCTAAATAAGTATGTTCAAGTATGTTGTGTAAATGAAAAATTGAGAACATCTTATGTTGTGCCTACTTTAGTTTTTAATAGTTACTGTCTTAATAATAAGTATACTCTTTTAAAGGTAATATATAAAGTATATATTTAATATTTTGCAGATGTCTATAAATTCTTTAAAACGAATTAGCCATTTATTGCATTGAATACAAAATTTGTTAGTTTTTTGAAGAAACGTTTATTTTTTAAAATGTTTTAATTTATATATTCTATTTCCGTACATTACTTTTATTTATGTTTAATAGTATGATAAGGAAAGAAATATTTAAGAAATAAATTATAATTAAATATTAAACAAACATTAAATCAAAAAAAAAAACATTTAAAATATCCATTTGGTAAGCCAAATGGATATTTTAAATGTTTTTTTTTATATGCAGTGATATTTAAATAAGTATAATGAAATTGATATTTACATAGATATTATGTATGTAATATAATATTATAAATGACGATAATACATTATACATATCGTTAGGCTGTCGTGGTGCAGTGGGACATCGTCTGACTGACTGTAAACGGAATGGTTCCTGAGGGGAAATGATAATATTTTATTATCTCAATCGTTCGATAATATTCGATTATCTCGATTATATCGTCGAGTTCCGCCACTCAATACATTTTTAAGAGTCTGAATTACAAATTAAAAAAAAATAGGTACAGATTAAAAAAAAATTCCATACAAACTTTTAACCCCTTTTTTTTTTTTTTTTTTTTTTTTTTTTTTTTTTTTTTTTTTTTTTTTTTTTTTTTTTTTTTTTTTTTTTTTTTTTTTTTTGTCGCTGGGAAATGCATTTACGCAGACCGCCCACACGCAAGACAAATGCCTTACGGATGAGCGGTACTGTGGGACTCACCGGTGAAACCGATCCTACCCACTAAAACCCAGCGGAAACCCTCTCCACCAAAATGAGACGCCGCAGGATCGTTCATACATACTACTACGACGCCTCAGTGGAAGGCCTCCCTAATGCAGGCCACCATCGCCTTTAGGGTTCCCCGGGGTTTCTCCTAGGGTACCCGCAGCCTCGATGACTTGCGGGAGCATCACCATGATCCTCCCGCAGTAGCTCCTCTAGGGTAGGAAACTTTTAACCCCTATTTCATCCCTTTAGGGTTAAAATTTTTCAAATTCCCTTAGTGGATGTCCAGAATATGAAAATAAACATCTGCCCAAAATTTCATGTTTCTACCATCAGCGGTTACGGCTCTGCGTGCGTCTTACCTCAGTCAGTCAGCACATGTCCTTTTATATATATAGATAAACAATTAGTAAACATTGATTGACAATAAATTATTGTATATAAATTATATATTATTGTCAATAATATAATATTGATATATTTAATACACTTCCATATATATATAGGTACCTACGAGTATTTAAGATCGAATAAAAATAGATATATTTTATTTAATTTAAGAAATCACCAGTTTGTGATATATAGCTGAATTATATTTTGGGAAATAATTTTGTGTTTTATTTTTTCCCAGCTACTGATTTGTCCGTTCGCTACGCCTGTACCCCTTTTTCTATATACATTTATATACTTATAAAATCATTGAGGCCTACGAATACATGCAATAATTGCAATAAAAGTACATACTTATATATAGGTACCTACGATACGCTCAGGTGTTTTTTTTAAATATTTTACGAAAGAAAGTAGGAAAGACGGAGATAGCTATAAAGTATATCATTTTAAAAACAAGTTTTTGCTCAAAAAGCGAGGAATGGACAATTTATTTCTATTACTTAAATAATAAATTTAAGTTTTAATACGTTTTTTGTCAAACTTACAAGACTGTGATATTGTCGTCGTCGGTATAGTTTACCTCGTTTCAATTGCCGATTGATCTATTGTAATATTTTCTATTTCATTGTCTATATCAGGGGTTCCCAACTGTTTTTTTGATCAAGGACCACTTTTACATCAATCTTGGTAGCAGGGACCACTAGGCATGTAGGTATAATAAAATTTAACTGTGATAATTAAACAGAAACTTCGCTTCACCATCCCATCATAAAATTAAAATCGCTCGCGGACCACATTTAGGCTTCGGCGGACCACTGGTTGGGAGCCACTGGTCTATATGAATATACGAACACTAGTTTATGAAGAGACTAGCGGACCCGGACGCGGCTTCGCCCGCTTAAACTTTACGAATGCTTATAGATATATTTAGGAAATTGTTTGTGAAAATATGTAACTAATTTAAATAAAAAAAATATAAGTAAACGTAACCATAGTAAAATATTAATAAAAAACTAAACAAAACCAGCTACATTATTAATAATTTTATCTCTTTCTGTCTTTCTATTTCCCCAAGCTAATATCCAGAATAACTGAACTAATTTTTATTGGACTTTCAGTGATCGATTTTACTGATTTACCCGGGAAAAATCTTTCTACTCGTTTTCCTTGCGCGCGTACATAGATACTATATGAAATAACTAAAGTCCTTTCTACATTAAATATGATAAGTTTTGCGAGCAATATCAAATAAAATCCCAGAAAACTAAAACCACAATTTATTAAGTGTATAACAACGGTATAGATAACCATCCAACCAAGATGAAATAAACAACAATTCTCTCCTTAATACTTAAATAATATTACACCGATACCGCGCAGGGCCGCAACTTACACCACACCAAGAAATTTATGAAAATCTAACTAATCTGCTCCTCGAATAAGCGAAGAACCAAAGAAAAGTATAAATTAATTATAAACAGCAAATAATTACATAAAAATTTACAGTAGTTCGAAAATGTATGAAAATTTACAAAACCGTCAAAGTCATCTGTCCGTTCGCGTCGGTCATACTATGCTGGTCGTATGCTAGGTTATTTCGAATCAGTGACATCTCCTTAATTATTTATTAGAATGTTAAACTGTGAACTATAATTTCAATCTAGATGAAATGCTAAAAGTGACTATTATATTCATTTTTTCATTTCATAAGGATCAATATCAAATTATAGAAAATACATACAACAAAAACCCGATAAATATAAAGTAAATTAATTAAAATGGTTACTTGTTGTTACTGTGTTACTTTGCTCAAGCTTCAGAGATAAATATGGTATGTGTATCGCGGACTTTTTTAAACATTATTTAAAGGACAATATTTTTGTAAAACATTATTTTTATGTATCTCATAAGGTGGAGTCAGCGCAAGCCATGTATGCGTTAAGCAAGCTCATTTTGGGTGACGTTTGCTTATAACAACAAATAAACTTTGCAAACCGTTGCTTAGCAACGGTCGGTTGTTATTAACATGGATACGGACGGAATAAATTGCCTGTCAAATTGAAAAATATTTTAATATATTAGTATATATCGACAATATTACAAATATGAGAAAAAAAAGTAACCTATGTTCATCCGAAGACCCTCAAGTATCTCTGTATGAGTATTTTATTACAATTGAATTAGCGGTTTGGCCCTGATTGCGGCACAGACAGACAGACAGACAGACAGACAGACAGAGTTACTTTCGAATTTATAATATAGGTATGGATAGTTTCTTTAGCTAAACCAGTAAACTTACGTATATGAAGGACAACTAAAAATAGCTTATAAATGTTATTTATGTATATCTAAAACATTCTTATGAACATACTATATTATAATAATAGAGAAATTATTTAAACTTATTCTTCTTATTATATTATATTTTTTCTTAAATGAGTGTTGTATGTTATTCGGTCAGCTCCTCCAACCGTTCCCGTAAAAACATATTCTGAAAATAAAAATAAAATATATATAGTTTTAGTCATTGCGTATTGAGAGGTGAAGCAAGATGCTGCGCTTTCTTGTTACCAGAGCGATAATTATTCTATATACTATTAAATAAAAATTATACTTTGTTACGAACAGTAATCGAATGCGCAACCGTTTTGATTACAGTCAGACGATTACAGATAGATGTGTGTAAGTATAAAATTATAGAGGCCATCGTAGCAACGCGTCGGTTATGGGCTCGATTCTTACTCGGGGGAATGAATTATTTATTTATATAATATTATTTATCTTTTTCTTGTAACGAAGCCGAGCATGGCGTTAAGTTCTCGAGGCATTGCTGTTGAGTGACTCAACACGCAATGCCTCGAGAACTCCATGGGCAGTAAGGAACGGAATGTCTTAATGAGAACGGAGTGTCTTAATACTAATTCCCGTGACCTCTCTACTCGCTACGTGCAGGATACAGCTTGAAAAAAGTTATTCAGTATAAATCTATTACCTCCATAGACAGTCGATCGTTTTTCTCCATCGCCATGTTCAACATTTCTTTACATTTTTGTAGAAGCTCATCTTTTTCCATTATACTCTTCTTGAGATTGGTTATTTCAGTACGGTACGATTCTTCATTACTTCTTATCTAAATATTAAAAAAAACTGTAGTGATAAATTAGTAGTTAGAAAGCGGAATATAACGCCATGCCTTATAAATATTTTTTACATTACGACAACATTACGGTATTTATAATTTAAAAAAAAATCAGCAATTCACAATTATACCTTATCAGCTCCACTTTTAGCGCTGCCAGGTCTCGAGTCACCACGTCTATTAGAATTCAAAGATTTTTGTTCAGCTTGTAGTTTGCTTACGAGACCTATAAGAAATAATAATAACATAAGTATGTTCTCTTTATATTGTAAACGCAGTGGTTGTGGATACGATTCCTACATAGGGAATGGATTATTTTCATTTTCTAGCTCTGATAACAAGACAAAGCATTGTGAATTAGTTCCACCAGTCAACACACAACGTCTCAAAAATTGGACGGAGATTATACGGAACGAAGTGTCTTAACACTACATGTTCTCTACTTATCCAAGTATGTAAGCGTAAAACTGTTTACAAGAAAGTAATTCTCGAAAATAACCTCGTAACGTCAGAACAGTGCGCTGTAGTTGCGCGACGCGCTGCGGCGGCTCAGCGGCCGCGCTCTCCAGCGCACTGACTCGTACTGTCAACTGAGTGTTTTCTTCTTTCAGCATATCACAGTAGCTGTGAAGAGAACAAAAATAAAATAAATAAATCAGCTTCACGCTGTATCCCGCACACAGTAGAGTAGGCAGAGGGAACCTAGTAATAACATAAAAATGATAATTAAAAAAATCCAGCTTCTCGCTTTACCAGCCTACCAGGGCAGAAGAAACGCCCTTTTCTTCCCGCACTGTCCAATTTTCGAGGTCCATTTTCAATAGTTTTCAATGCACGTTAGTGGGAGTTTAACGCCATGTTTTTTTTCTTGTTACCAGAGTCACACGAGTGGAAATCAAACTCACAAAAGTCGCGTGTACAGACAGACGTCTTACTCCACCGACGGTTTTAAAATGATAATTATTATAAGTTATATTTTATTTTTCTTAACTTCGGTTACTAAAATTCAGTGACAAGTAATGAGAAAATTAATAACCAAATCTGAAATGTTTGCCTGAAATATAATATCAAAGTTTGTGCAGGTCTAATCCTCAACCACCTTTATGACTAAGATTTTAGAAGTAAATAAAAATATAGCTATAAATTATAAGGCACTATAATTTGTTGTAGAACAAATAGGGGATATTATCACTAATATATAAAACATACAATAAAAATAGCTTGTATCCGTCATTGAGCAACAATAGTGTCAGACTGTAAATGCGATGGTTGTGGATTCAATTCTCATTAGGGAGAATTACGTAGTATTATTTACGTAGAGTTTCGCATCTCTACGTTTATTTACCGGAGAGATATAGATCTCAATATACAGTATTTCAAAATTCGTCGGAAAGTGGCGAATAGAATGTTTTAACATTGGATTCCCTCTGCCTATCCTGCTATATGCGGGATACAGCGTGAAGTTAAAAAACATAACAACTCACTTCTTCCAGTACTCTAGTTCTGGCGCCATATCGTTTTTCATCGGTGATTTTATTTGTGCTTCGAGCAGAGTAGATTCCAGTTTTAATATTTGCCCCTTAAGCGCAGTGATCTCCGCTAGGGATTTTTCATATTCATTTACTAATGTTTCATTACCCTGAAAACGACCAAATACCTCAAATAAATGAAAGTGTTTTAACATTTTTTATATAATTTTTGATTGATATAATTTAACTTTGATTTTAGCTGTTTATAAAGTGGAATATGAATGCACAAACATCAGATGCAACCAAATAAAGCTCAAAGCTTAATAAATACAGCAGAATTTTTACAATTTGCGCCGAATCATGAAGGCATTGGCGATACTCAACGCAGCGTTTTGCCTCGATGTCAGTTCAAAGAAATGAAAATATTAATTTAATTTTTTCGAAGGAGAATCGAACCAACAACCTGTTTCGTTTACAGTCATATGCTCGTGCTCCTGCGCCACGAATGGTCTCAAATATACAATTAAATGTATTATCTACGATCAGCAAAAAATTACATAACGTTTTCGGCGTCTGTCGTAAATTTTAAGCATAGAAAACTAGCTAAGCTTACGAATTAAAGTATATATAATTATTATTAGATCGGGACACCTTTCCCCATTTTCTTTTGAAAGTATCAATGATACAGGAGGAAGGTCACGTACAAAACATAGTGACCTCCGCCATGAGGAGGGCAAGTCTGTGCGGGTTAGGTATATACGCAGAGAGTCGGTAGCATAAATCGGGAAACTGACAATACTTTATGTTATATCTTTGTGGCGTAGTGGCACAAACATGAGACTGTAAATACGATGGTTGTGGGTTCGAACTTCGTGGAAAAAGTGGGAAACGGAGTGTCTCATCATTAGGCTCCCTCTGCCTACCTTGTTACATGCAAGATACAGCATAGAGCTAAAAAAAAATAATATATTTAAAAATAGTGTACTCGTTCAGCGAGTTCAAGAGCTGCGATCCTGCGTTGCTGCGCCTCCACGCGCGCGCACAGCGCGGCGTCGGACGGCGCCGCGGACTCACTTCGACGGCTCTCTTTCTCTGATGTCTCCGCGTCTTGCTTTTCTAGTGCTAGACGTTTCTCTTCGGTATCTTTTAATATATTTAACACATTTTAAAATATTTTTCACACTAAGAGGAAATAAAATCTTTATAAAACGTCCTACTTTGACCATTTTCAAAAAGGTTTCGAATTCCACTACTTTTAAATACGTTTGCTAAAAGTATTTAAAACATGGCATATTATTAGACTTACGTTTGTCATCATTAAGTTTTGTAAGTAAAATACGTTTTTCCTTTTCAAGTCTGGTTACAGCTGACTTGGCCAGGTTCAGGCTTGACTCTAATTTGTTAACTTCTTGGCATTTCTCTTCATAACGTGTTTGCCATCTTTCAGAGGCTTGCTGTGCTCTAAACAACGTTATGAAAATAATTTAAAATATATTAGTAGCCGTCGTGGTGACGCGTAGTATGCGTGCAACTTTAAACGCAATGGTCGTGGATTTGATTGGCATTTTGAGAAGTTTTAATATTTAAAAATGAAAATATCATAACTTTAATATTTTCATTTTTTCGCTCTGTTAACAAGACAAAACGTGGCGTTGACTTCCGTCACTTAACATGCAATGTCGTGAAATTAAAAAGATGTACATATTTATATGTACAGTAATGTTTTGTAAATCGGCAGATTGTTAGTGGGTATGTTTTTAAAGTGTTATACCACACTAAAAGAAGAAAAACATATTTCAGAAAAAGTATAAAAATAATTAATATATTGGGATTTGAACCTTCGAAATCGTTCCCAAATGTTCTGACCGACTAAGCCATATGTTCTCATTAAGCTACGTCGAAATTTTTATACGTTTGTTGAATGTTGTAACATTGAGATTATGTTGCTAGGTTTTTATACACTTATAACATATATTTATTACCCTTTTAGCGAAATATGACAACGTCGGACTGTAAATGAGATGGTTATGATTTCGATCCTGACAAGAGGAATAAGTAATTATCATTTACCCATTCAGGTAAAAGGAAGCGTTGAGTTCCGCTGATTCTAGATTTTCTGCCCACCCTAAAACTAAAGAATTACTGACAGAAAAGAACAGTACGGTCGATGAATCGTGGTAATCCTTAAGTTAGCTTTACATAGATGGCTGTGCAGACTTGATATTAGGATTTTTCTTACTACTGATCATTTACTTCCCGAGTGATTTGCTCAAAAGTTGAAGGCCGACTCGTCTCGCGTACCGTTACCTTTTGCACTTGTCCCACAGCGCGAGGGAGGAGGCAGCGTCGCGGCGCGCGGCCGCCAGCTGCGCTTGGAGCGACGCTAGTTTGCTTTGCAACGCCGTTGTTTCCGCCGACGGCAGCTTGTTGCCGCTTGTGCTTCTGTACAGCAATAAATAGGAATTATTGAGAATAATATTATGATATTTTTTATATTTTATATTTTATATATATATATATATATATATATATATATATATATATATATATATATATATATATATATATATAATAAGCTGGCGGACACGCGAGGCTTCGCCCGCTTCTATATAAATATTTATTAAATATATTTATGATTTCTTTTTCAGTTTTCAATAGGATTAGTAAGATAATATAAGCCTAAATAAACAAAATAAGCCGAAAAAGAATAAAAAGTACAGTGTAAGTCCACGACACCGTATCTCTTATAAATAAATCACAATAAGGCAGGCATTTTGTGATAAAAAATTATTGATAATGGCAAGGTTTTCGTTGCATTGATCGTTTCTTATAAATAAAATGAAAGTGTCTGTTTGAGATGTCTAAAAATTGTGTTTTTTCAAATGCGCGTGGGTTATTTACATGATACACAAATAAAAAAAGAATTTTATAATTTTTGTCTTTCTATTTCCCCGAGCTAATGCCCAGAACAGCTGAACTCATTTTTATGGGACTTTCGATACCCGATAGTTGGGGTTATGGATTAGGCTACTTTTTATCCCGGAATTTCCACGGGACAGGGATTTACCTGGGAAAAACATTTTTAAATGTTTTTCCCAGGTAAATACTCCGTTACGTTACTCCGTTTCTATACTAATATGATTATTTTTGCAAGCAATATCAAATAAAATCCTAAAAGATTAAAATTAAGATTTGTTAAACTACAAATACTAATTAAGAAGCATTTCGAAATCTCTCTCTCTCTCGGATCCAAAACTCGGGATACAAGAGCAAACTTACATACGAAACACTTGATTCTTCAGATTCTGTGCATCTAAACGTGAGCGTCTCTCGCGCGCCGCTACCGCCTTGATCTGTCGACGCAGTATGGCATTCTGCTTACTCATTAGTTGTTTCTCTCTGCGAAGTCGTTCTATTACTGGTTCTTGCCTGAAAATATTTTATAGTGTTCTATAATATATTAAATTATTTTTGTTTTTACAAATAATTTTAGAGGCCGTTGTGGCGCAGTAGCCCAATCGTTTAACTGTAAACGTGACGATTGTGTGTCAATTCCCACTCACAGAAATTTAATATTTCCATTTCTCTTTCTGGCAACGAGGCAAAGCGCGGCATTGAGTTCCACCACTTAACCCGCAATGACTCAAGAATGTGGCAGAAAATGGGAACCGGAAGTGTCTAAACACTAGGTTCCCAGGTTCCGTCTGCCTACTCTGCTATGTGCGAGGTACAACGTGAATTAAAAAATAAAACATATTAAAATTAATAAGGACGTGTTATTTAATGTATATCACATACCATATAGCAGTAGAAGTGCACGGCATCCTCAGGTCTTCCTGGCTATCATTGAAATCAACGGACGACTCGCACTTCAGCTCCAACCTATCCGATTGCTGGTCACTCAGCTCCTCCACCTCGACGATGGCGGACAGGTCGAAGCTTGGATCGTTTATTGTGAGCATTGTTTGCATGTTTAACATTTGCGACTGGAATTATAAGTTGTGAATTAAATAGATAATGTTTCAGTTTCACGCAGTATCCCTCATGTAGCGGGGTTAGCAGAAGGAATCTAGTGTTAAGACACTCCATTTCCTTCCGACGAATTTTCGAAACTTTGCGTGTTGAGTCGCAAAATTCACCGCTGCCCTCTATCTTCTTAAGACAGCGAGGAAATTCGATTATCTGCACAAATTTTTAGTGATTCGAATAATAAAAAATTCGAATAATCGAAAGTAAGAAAAAGCTGTTATAGTACATTATGTACTATACAAAATGTCATGTGTTTATTAAAAACAACAAATAGAATAAATTATTAAGAGAGTCCCTTTGGACAAACCTCCCCATTCGAGGGGATCGCACCTACAACCAGTCGATTTTACAGTCACACTTTGTCCCCATTATTTACATTTACATTTTCATTTCATCGTTCTGGTGTCGAGGCAAAGCGCGGCGTTGAGTTCCGCCACTCAACACGCAATGCCTCCAGAACTCGGCGGAAAGTGTTGATTTAATTTAATTAAGAGGTAAATTTTCCAACATACAATGTATATGTATTTATTTACGTGTATATTTAATATAATAAGTTGGCGTTGGTAGTCCAGATAACCGCGAATCCATATATCTGAGGATTGGATAATAGAGCCCCTACTGTATGTTCATTCGTTACCTTAAGATTATTAATAATAGACCTCAGTTGTTCTATATGACCATCTTTCTCGGTCATTTGCTTCATATGTAAGGTCTTTTGTTCAGTGAGTCGTGCTCTCAGCTCCATGTGCTCACGTTGAGTTTCGTTTAACTGTGACAACCAATGCTGATTTTCCGCCTTATATGATTCCATCTGTAGGCAAGTAATAAAATGTAATAGATGCATTTTTATAGAGTAAAAATCAGTATGAGGCCGTCGTAGCCCACGTTCCACTCGGAGACGTTGTCATCCATTTCTTCGCTCTGGTAACAAGACAAAGGGCGGCGTTGAGTTTCACCACTTAGCACGCAATGTCTCGAAAAGTAGGCGGTGCGTGCGGAATAAATAAAAAATCAATATACCTAAATTTGAATTGCTAAATATTTCTTTGAAAGAATTGCCTTTCAATTATCATATTAAGTTTCAAATTTATATAATAAATTACACAGTTTGAATTTGTTAAGTAATTTCTGTGACTCAGTATGCCAGTATGTATGCAAAATGTGTATTATATAACAGCAACTGTTTATGATACTATTATTTCATCTATACTAATATTATAAAACTGATGTTTGGTAGGTCGATCGCGCTAACCCGAGGTTCAAATTGAAAAAAATACTTTAAATGTAATTTTTTCTTTAACTTGCTAACAGTTACAGTGTCATGTGTCATACACAACTCATAGATATTTATTTCCATTTCACCACCAAAAAGCTAATAATTTTATTTTTTTATTTTACCTCATGATTGTGTCTTTCCTTTATTTGTGCACTCAATTGTTCCATTTTGACCAATCTCTCAGTAGCCAAGTTCTTCCAACGTTCCATCTCGCTTTGTTGACTTTTACTAAAAATATTTACATTTTAATTAAAATACATTTTGAAAACGTATATTTTATGTATGTAGCGGGGTCCCAGCCCGCGTCTCATTGTAACCGTCCAAGGCACGATTCGCAAACTTAAGTCTTTTCAAGTTCCTCAAACTTAATAATTCTATACATTTTCCAAAAATAATTTTCTATTCTCAGCATAGGCAATATAAAACTTAAAAATAATTAAAAAAAAAACTTTAAAACATATAATATTTTTTTAAACTTATTCACTAACAATTCCGCTTCACACGAATCCAAATCACTTTTCAGTTTAAAATATTCATCTTCTAATTCACAAATTTTCAATGTGTACTTATTGCTTGTTTCTTTGACATCATCGCCGGAGGTAATCACTTCGTGTCCTTCACTATAGTAAAAAAAAACATAAAATTATAAGGCTATGTATGTATAAAACATTATTTTTATCTTAGATCTGCATGGATGATTGATTACTTACGATATAAAATGCTAATTCTTAGAACACTCGCACCTAAAATTTATAGATATTCTGTAGTATAATATTTGAAGCCGACTTCACGCTGTATTCCCACACACCATCTAATTCATGTTCAAGATTTTCTGAGTGACGGAACTTAACGCCGAGCTTTGTCTTATTTCCAGGGCAAGAAAATGAAAATAATTCATTCCCCCCGAGTAAGAAACGAACCCAACTGTAAAATCGACTGGTTGTGGGTTCGATCCCCACTCGAGGAGATGAAATATTTACTAAAATTTATATTTCTATTTCTTCGCTCTGGTGTCGAGGCAAAGCGCGGCGTTGAGTACGCGCGGCAACACACTATGCCTCCAGAATTCGGCAAAAAAAGGGGAACGTACTGTCTTAACACTAGGTTCCTTCTGCCTACCCTGCTGTGTGCGGGATACAGCATAAAGCTGAAAAACAACATTTTGATTGAAATGAACACAGATTACTTACTTATCTAATTTGGCTTGCATTTCTTTTAGTTTCGTTTGCATTTCCTTTAGTGATTTAGAATAATCGTTACGTTCCTTTAACAATAACTGTTTATATTCTGCTATTATTACATTTTTTTCTTTTTCTATTCTTTTTAAATCTTCTACAAGTGATTGATTTTCTTCGTTTACCGTATCATTTATTTTATTAATTTCGGTTTGCTGATTTAATTTTAAGCTTTGTGCTTCTTTTTTTAGTAAGCTATTTAAATCTTCTAATTTTTTGAGACCTTCCTCTTTTTGGTTATTAGAATATTTTAACTTTTCAATAATTACATTTGTTTTTTCTTTATCTTTAGTCATATTTTCTGTAATTTGTTTGTATTGTTCGGATATTGATGATATATCTATTATTATTTTATCTTTTTGTTTTATGTCGCTTAATAATTTCTCTATGTGGTTTTTTAGTTCTTTCAAATTAAAGTCAGTGTCGGTTTGTGTATATTTTATGTCAGTGTTTATAAAGTTTAACGTTTGTGTTTGGCGATTTTCTATTTTCTCTTTATTTGTTGTTTGAGGTTTATTATTAACGTCATCATTACAATCATCTTGATGGTCTTTTTCCATATTTTTCTTTAATAATTTCACATCTGTTTTCGGATGAGATAATGTAAGCGTCAAATTTCCTTAAAATAAAAAAAAATGCTAGTATAATATTAAAAATATAAATTAAGAACAATAGCTAAATATCAATGTTAATATTTGTTAATATATATGTACATTAATAAAGTTTACCTTTGCTACTAGAATCATCATCTGAAATAACATCTTCTATTTGTATATCATTATTTTGGTTATTTTGTTTTTGATAACTATGTGCTGGAGAATTATTTATTTTAAAACCTTGATTTAGTAATAATAAAGTTTTTTCTAGAAAACTGCAACGTTCCAGTAGCTTTTTATGGGTTTGATCAAATGATAACAGATTTTTTTTATAATGCTCTATTTCAAGTTTTTGAGTTTCTTCCTAAAATGTAATGTATTCTAATTATTACATATATATTTTTGCATCGATCTGCTCCCGCATGTAGCAGGATGGGCAGAGAGAACCTGAGAACATAATTTTAAGACACTCCGTTCCTCATGAAGACGCTTCTGTTCTTCACTTTCCATTGGGCCAATATTGGGTGACGGAACTCAAAGCCGCGCTTTGTCTCGTTACCAGAGCAAGAAAATGAATATATTAAATATTTAATTATCCGGAGTCGGAATCGAACGGATAACCATCGCGTTAACAAGCATACGCTTATTATGGACCCGCGTCACGACAACATATTAGATATATTCAAAATATTAGATGTATTTAATAATTAAGTAACACAAGAAAATATATTACAGTTATTATATTCTTCATTTTGTGACGACAAACATCGTCATCTTCAAAACATTTTCCTGAAGAGAGATCGAGTAGTTGATTATAAATAGTATGTTTAGTCATCAGATCTGATCGTAAATTCTCAATTTCAGCTAGTTTTTCTTCAACTTCACTAGATTTTCTATGATAGTCTTCTATTTTTTCAAGTAGGGTTTCAATTGATATTATTGGCAAGCTTCCCTGATACTGTTGCCTTAGAACGTCTAAAATTTCTGTTAATTTCCTATAGAAAAACAATACATTATATAAAGCTATATTAAGAAAATAGTTTTAATGTAATAACATGTTAGACACATTGCGAGACATTTCGAATGGTTCAACTTAACACCGCGTTTTGTCTTCTTACCAGGGTGAAAAAAATATATAATTTATGTTCTCGTGTGGAAGTGGAACCCACAATAACCAGACACTACGAGCAACTGCAGTACGAGTTTTAACATAAAAAAACATTTGTACGGGAGTAACGTTAATCTCTATAGATATAGACTTATGTACGTACATATATTAACTACATATTTTTGTTGAATATTGTACCTGATTTTTGTTTCATATCTGTTCGCGTAAATATCAAATACATTTTGTCGGTTCATCAGTACCTCTTCCGTCTCGGCTCTTAGATGTTTTTCTTTACTTAATGCAATTTTAAGTTCCTCTAGTCTCTCTTGACTCTCTGAAGCTTGCATTTGTGAAAGAAGAACTTCACTACTCAGCCTTAACAAAGTTTTTATGCAAAAAAAAAACGATTTAATACTGTTCTACATTTTTTTTTATTCTAACTAGGTATATTTCTAATTTAAAGTATGTATACAAATATAAATCTTCGTTGGAAAGGGGAGCCGTGGTGTTGATATCCACTACAAAATAATCTGATAGCCCACTCCAAATTTTTTTACCACCTTCACTCTGTGTGTGTAAGGTAGGTAGAAGGAATGGTGTAATAGACTTTGTTTCCCACTTTCTGCCGAAATCTCGAGGCATGGCGCGTTGAATGGCGGAATTCAGCGAGGAAATTAAAATATTAAATACATCATTCCCCAGAACGGAAATCGAACTCGTAACCTGCGTGCCCCTGCGAGACGACAGCCTAGAATTCTTAGTAATAACAATCTAAAATACTTAGTTATAATATAAATATAATAGAATTTATAAAATTAATTACTTATTTATACCTGGCAACAACTGCTTTATTATCACCCACTGATTGCAAATCGAGTATTTGATGTCTTAACATATTGACTTCCATTTCATTATTTAATTCTTTGTGCTGGTATGACTGTAACTAAAACTGATAATACTTAGTCTTGTTGGAATACAAGCGAACCACAGCAACTCGCTGTTTTGAAAAGAAAAAGCGCAGCACATCTCGGTCTCGGGAATAAAGTGAAAGGAAAAAGTGAAAGGAAAAAGTGTTCTAGTAAGTTACAGAGGGAGCCTAGTGTTAAGACACTCTGTTCTTCACTTTCCGCCAATTTTTTCGAGGCATTGCATATTGAGTGGCGGAACTCAATGCCAGGCTTTTGCCTTGGTACCAGAGTGGAGAAATTAAAATATTGATAAATAATAATTAATTTCCTCGAATGGGGATCGAATCCATAACTGCCGCGTTACAGTGTATCACTGCGCACTTATTTATTAATTCAAACGCTATTTAAGTACATATCAATATGTGTAAGTAATAAAAATGATAAAAAATTACCTGTAAACGAACTGTATCTAGTTGATTTTGCATATCTTCATATTGTTCTTTAAGTATGTTATTGCTTTCATTAATTTTTTTAATTTGTTCTTTCATACTATGAATATCTTCATTTGATTCTGAATAAATGATCTTATTCCTAAAATATTTGAAATTATATATTTTTTTACTTCACGATATATAGGACCGTATAAGTCCGTCGTAGCGCAGGGGCACAAGTGTGTGATGTAATATTTTCATTTCCTCGTTTTGGTAAGGAGGCAAAGCGTGGCGTTAAGTTTCGTCACTTACAAATACCTGGAGATTTAGGCGAAAAGTAAGAAACTGAAGTGTAATTGTCTTAATGATAATGGAGAGTCTTCAGACTAGGTTCTCAGGTTCTCTCTACCTACCCTGATATATGCGGGATACAGCGAGAAGTTAATAAAATGTATAAACTAGAGATCAAAGATTCCATCCCGCACTTCTTCCTTTGCATCCGATTTTCGGGACACTGCCGGTTGAGTGGCGGTTTACGCCACGACTTGTCTTCTTACCAGAACAAGGAAATGAAAATGGTTCACTGCAACAAATGGGAATCGAGATCACAATCGCCGCATTTGAGATCGGATTTTATTCCAATGCGCAAAGACAGCCCCAATAAAAGAATGTACTGAATATTTAATAAATAATTATATATATATATATATCTATATAATAAAAAAACATAAAATGTTACGTTATTTCTGCTTGTAAAATTTGAAGTTGCTCAATTTGTTTTTGTAATTTTTCTATCTCGATATTTTTATTTTCCAGTTCAACGCATATTTGTTGTAATTGTTTTTGAAGTACAGATTGCTCGATTTCAATTAAAATCTTATCTGCACCAACGCTTTGAGATTTTGCTGTAACAAATATATATATTGTCATTAATTAGTTAGCTACACGCTGCATCCCGCATATAGCATTATTATTAAGACACGCACTGCAAAATTTTCGATAGATTGCGTGCTAAGTAGCGGAGTTCGACTCCATGGGCGTAGGAAGGGTTTGAGTGGCGGCGAAGCCGGGTAGGCCGTACCCACCCTAGAAAATTCTGGTGCCCAACCCAGAAGTTTTACTTAAGTACATTTACACGAAAATATCTATTGGTCAGTGTCAGTAAGTCCAGGTCTCCACAAAAAAGTACAGCTCCAAAGCCCACCTCCTAAAAAATTACGCCACCCAAATATCTCTAGATACGATAATATTCGACGATACCTGGTCAAATTGAAAACACAATTTCTCAGGTTGACTATTGAATGTATAACAGTCGAGTTTTACCTCATTAAAAACATCACATATTTACAGGATATATAAAATAAATAGAGAAAAACTTACATATATTTTGTACATTATCATGGAAACGACGGATCAAATCCATTTTATCTTCTTCTAAGCGCTTATTTAAATCTACTGAATTTATTAATTTATTAGTGTTTACTTCCGCCATATTTTTATATTTAACACCAAGTTCGTTTAAAGCATCATTTTGTTTTAAAAATAAGTCCATTGGTATAGAATTACGTAGTTTATCCGTTAAATTAATTATAGATAGGATAAGTTTTTGAATTTTTCTTTCATATGCTGACATTTTAATCATTTTTTCCTTTTTACATTCTAATAGTTCATTTTTTATATTTTCATTTATCGTTCTTATTTGTTTATATGAATCTTCTAGATAATTATACTTTCGACTTGAAAAGCTCAATTTGGGCACGTTTAATAGCCCCGGTGATTGATTACTAGTATCATCTTCATTTTCTTCTAATTGTGATCGAAGATTTTCTATTTCTGCTTTATAATGTTCTTCTTTTATTGAATAATTATTAGTTTCATTTGAACTTGTGATTACTAACGATGTAAACTTTTCGAAAAGTAATGAAAATTTATTTTCAAAGTACTGTAGGGCTTGTTTGTATTGGCTTTCAAATAAAATGTTTCCCTTTGTGATAATATTTTGTATTTCGTTGTGATTATTGATATCGATTTTTTCATCTACATTCAACATCCAAGATCCAAATTCACCGATACTTATATCAGTGGTGCTTGAAATTTTATCTTCTGTAGGTATTTTAATTGTTGCTTTTGTTTTTATTTCTTGTAATTTATTTTCTAATTCTAAAGATTTTTGCTCTTGTTTGGAGAGTTTGTCCAAAATTTGATATGTTTCTTTCCTATAAATGTTTTAATTTTAGTTACATAACTAATCAATTTAAAAAAAATGGTTAGTTAAAAAAAATAAGTACAATCGATGATATATCTTAAGCGGCAATAAGCAATCAGAAAATGTTAGCTTCAGTTTTAAAATTATTTATAACATTCAATGCATTTTTTGGCCCATGCATTTCCGTCAAAATCGTACAAAATAAAATTTAAATGCATTTTCAATCGATTGAATATTTTAATGTTTATTAATTAATTTATTTATTAGGACCATAGGATTTTTATAAATGGGTATAATATTCCATTAGCTTACCTAGATTCATGCAAAGCATTCATCAAAGCGTCTTTACCGCCTAATGCAGCTTTTAATTCCATAACAGTTTTCATATGCGGTGAATACCAACCCGCGGCTTTACGCACTTCCATTGAGTTAAGTAGCGCTTCTAAAGTTGGACACTCTATTAAAAGAACGCCAGAACTTGATGTACCTATAAGAGAATAAAGTTTTTAGCCAAATAAGAAATAGAAGAGCAAAAAATAATACATTAATTTTAATAATTAAGTTTATAAGCTAATGTAATATACAGTACCAAAGCAGTTTTGTTTAATTTATCGCCTATTTTAAAAAATATATACTTACTGTCTTTCAATAAATTTAAGATATCAGTAAGACCATTTCTAAGACCCTCATTTTCCTCAATGATTGCTTGAATTTGTTTTGTATTGAAATTATTGTTAATTTCAATATTGTTTTGATCAACTCTGAAAAGGTTAGGTTAACAGGTTAAAAGCAGCATTAGGTTTAAAAGTTAAAAACAAAAAGTTTTATAATTTAAAATTCATAATGAAATAGGATGACTAACTTATCTTCAATTTCAACGTTATTAATTTTATCTACATCAATTTTTGCCTCTCTAGTTATACTTTTTAATTTCAAAATTTTTTCGTCCTTATCACGGTTTTCTAATTCCACTGAAATTAATTTATTTTCATATTCTAATATTTTCCTAGCTATTTGATTATTTTCTTTTTCCAGAGTCATAATTTTCTTCAGAATTCCATAGGTTTCAATTTTTTCATCTACAGGTATTTGAAGTTGTTCTCTAAAATAATAAATAATCTCTATATACATATAATAAAAGATAAAAATATCAAGTGTGTACATGAAAGATAAAAATTAGGTCGGTTAATATATGAATTGTACAAGCTAAAAAACTACTCAGCAGAATTCTTGTCTGTCTGTCTGTTTGTTTGTTCGACAATTACGTAAAAACTACCGGACAGAAATTAATATTTTTTGTATGGTGATAGCCTAGGGTCTGAAGGTACATATTTTTAGGTTTCATCTCGGTTTTTATTATAGTATTTATAAAAAATTCAAAACTGATAAACAAACATTTTGCTAAAATACAAAAGTGCATAAATTAGTTAAGCCGTTTCTGAGATTAGCGTGAACACCGCACAGACAAACAGACAAGAAGCTGATTTTATTTTTCCCCCTACTTTCGAGACACTAGGTTCTGACTGCTTACCTAGCTGTATGTGAGATACAGCGCTAAGCTAAAAAAATCAAAGTACCTTTATCTCTATACCTTACCTCATTGTTTCATTTTCTAATTCCAAGTAATTTATTTTTTCGTTTAATTGATTCACTTCCTGTACTAGACTCTTAATTCCCTCGTCTTTTAATTTCAAATTTCTCTTTTTATTCTTTATACTCTCTATTAAGGCGTTTATACCTTCGTCTGACTTTATTAGTTGTAATTGTGAATTTATTTCTGCAATCTATAATGTATGTATTTTTAAAATTTTATACTTAACTATAATTGGATTGATATCAGAAATTAAAACCAAGAAAAACGCGTAAAAATGTGTTACTCCTATTTGAATTTTTCATAATTTATAAACGCTATTGTAGATATTTCATTAGTAGAGGAATTTTGTTGATGGAATTTCATTTTGGACCACCAAGTCGGTGGTCAGAGCGCTTGAACCACTTCCAAGAAACGTGGTTCGAATACATTCATAGCAAAAAAATAAAAACAATCATAACCTCTTCTTCTCTAGCTGCTATCATTTCTTCAGATTTTTGAAGATCTTCATTTAAGCTTTGCACTTTATTCTTAAGTTTAATTATCATTTGTTTTTCTTTCCCATCATCACTAATATTCTTTTGTTCGGACACTGGATCAGGTATATCTTCAATAACTGCCTTTAGTTGTTTATTTTCATTTTTTAATACTTGTATTAAATTTGCAGATTGTAACATTTGCTCAGATGCTTCAGTTAATTTTTCTTGTAATTCTTTTATTTTTTGTTCCTCTTGATATGATTTCTTCTTTCATAAGAGAATAAATAAGAGAGATTTTATAAAATACTAGCAACTCGCTAGGATATGCATAAGATATATAGATTTAGAAAACGTAATATCTCGTGTATTATATGTAAAAAAATAATTTACATTATACTGAAGATTAATATTTAATATACAAAGTTAGTGTTAAAAATTAATGAAAAAATATATTATATTATTCATAACTATTTTAAATATTTCACTTTGTATATCAATATAACATAATTTATTTATTATTTAATTAATTTAAATTGCTGACTATAACAACATTAATATAAGTTTCTTACTTTTGGTGATGTAACAGATTTCGGAAGATTCGTCAAATGTTCTTTTAACTCAGAATTTTCTTGTGACAAATGTTCAATTTCAACTTTATGAGATTTTAGTGAACTCTGTAATTTATTAAAGCAAATAATTAATGAAATTTAATGTAAAATGAATCGTTTTTTGTATATTTCAAAAAAAAAACAGAAACAATTCAGATTGAAGCTATACATTGCTAGATTCTTTCTGTCTCTGTACCAGCCTTTGAGACCGTCGTGGAGTGGCACACGCAACAGTAAACGCGACACGCGGTTGTGGCCACAATTCTCCATAAGGAAAATTTATTATTTAATATGTTCGTCTTCCTCGCTCTGGTAAAAAGATAAGCGCGGCGTTGAGTCCCGTCACTCAACACGAACTGTTTCAAAATTTAGACGGAAATTATTTACTAAGTTTTTTAATATAAGGTTTATGATGGAAAAGTGAGCAGTAACAGAGACAGGGAAAGATCTAGGTTGACTTTCGAAAATACAGTATTAAAGATACTGGAAGAAGGTCACGTAAAAAGCATAAAGATTACCCGGAGGGCATGTATTAAGAGGTTGAAGACAGCGGAAGAGGCGAAAGAGCCGTAAGCGTAATGTTTGGCGCTCCTTTCTCTCTGACTACGTTACGTTAGGGATACAGCGTGAAGCTAAGTTAAGTTTCTCTCTGCCAACCCTTCTATGTGTAGGATGTAGTGTGAAGTTAAAAGAAATGAAAAGAAAATGTAAAAACCCTTAGTTGCTGCAGTTTAGTTCTTATATCTTCTTCTATTTTTTCATATTTCATATCTTTATTGTTAACCTCCCCTCTTAAATTTTCTACTTCTACTATCAAATTCGCTTTCTCTTGTTCCATAGCACCAAGAGCTTCTGTAAAGTAGAGTCGTCAAGTCAAATTTATAGAAAAAATATATTAATTATTAATATACTACATCATTTAATGAATACAAAATGTTATAAATATGGTATTGTTAGTTAAAAGCGTATAAAACGCTAAAAGTAGTGTAAAAGCATTCACCGCCCATTTTTGGATATTGAGTGTTGGGTGGCGATACTGAAATCGGCGAAGCGGAGATACGAAAATAATTTGAACATGATCATCCCGATTGAGGATCAAACCCACAATCGTCGGATATTTATGTTATATATTAGACAAAAAAAATAATTAGTCAATTTATTATTATGTCTATTTCGTAATGTTAAATGCTGAAATTATTTGTTAAATGTTATAGGAACAAAAGATATTGGGCGGTGTTGGGAAAAGGAGTACCTTAACTAAGGCATCCTATACCTGCTGCAAGATATAGTGCCATACTAAAAAATGTAGTGAATATTATATTACTATTTTATGTAACCTTTTAATTTAAAGTTGTCCTTGTTTAAAGCAAACAATTGTTCAGTCAAATTTTCGATCAAAATAGTCGATTCTTTTAGTTTTTCCTTAAAAATAGTCAATTTTTCCCTCAAAGTTGTATTTTCCTCTTCCAAGATCTAAAATATTTTTATATAATTTTAATTAGTATTAGTCAATGACCCATTGATACACTTACTACAACAGAATACAATTTAAATATGTAGTTTTTCTTTTTTTTATATAGTAGTTTGAGGAGATCGTAAATGCAAAGGTTGTGGGTGAGAACTCTATAGGAGGAACAAATTATTTATTGTCCCCACTCTGATAGACAAAGTGCGATATTGAATTCCGTTATTTAACATGCAATGTCTCAAATTCCGGATGTGCAGCAAAGACTTTTTTTAATTAATTTTTTTTTTAATGCAGGATAACTTTTATGTATTAATGATAAAAATCAACTTTACATTGTGTTACAGAATGGAATATTAGATATAAAACACCATAAAATTAAGAGTATAAGTAAATACAATTATAATATAATTATATGGTAAACATTCAGAAAAAGGATGGCATTTTATAACATGTGATGAAATATGAAATATACTATATAATATGTGTAATATATAGGGTAGAAACTTAAAGTATAAATTTATAGTTAACTAAGGTGGTCTAGTTATACATCTCAGATTATTTATTGTTTTAAAAATATATTGGCTGTTGTGTGCAGCAAAGATTGTGGGTTCTATTCATGAAGTATTTTCATTTCCTTGCTCTGGTAACAAGACAAACCACATCATTTGAGTTCAATCACTCTATATAGAATGCTTTGAAAACACCGCCCAACGGTGTACGGTATGAAGTTTAACACCAGGTTTCCTCTGCATATTCTGCTTAAGTGTAAAATAAAATAAAATATTACTTTGACATCATGTAAAAGTTTCCTTATATGCTTATTTTTCTTAGCTATCTCGCCTTCTAATTGTGCTATAGCATTTATTTCAGATAGAGTATTACGACTTGATTCACTGCTTTGATCTTCGAAATTAATCTTTTCATATTTTATTTTACGCCCCTCCAGTTCAGCAATATCAGTGTATAGCTGTTCTAAGATATCTTTGTTAGCTTTTATAACTTCTTCTTGGTGTGTGATTGCTTCAAAAACACTTTCAGAGTTCATGGTGGGAGAATCTTAACATAAAGTTAAATTATATTTAAAACTTTCATGGTTGTCACAGCACAATAAGATAGCATCTGATTTTAAATGATTTGATTCCTACATGCGAGCATGATTATATGTAATTAATTTCATTTTTCTGGTAGAGTTCCACCACTGATATCTCATAAATTGGATGTCAAGTGGTGAGTCTTAACCGTAGGATCACTTAACTTTCTATATGAAAAAAAAAATGAATTTAATTTTAAATAATATTTGCCAGATAACACTTTTAATACACATATTAAATCTTTTTTATACAAAGAATTATTTTAACTTATATATTATATTATTCTTATCTTTTTATATGTTATATGTTTTGTGTAATTAACTTCATGAAATAAGTTACCTGTTATAGTACTTCTGTCTTTTGTTTTAATTTTTCTTTTCGATTTTCCAATTAAGCCATTTACCTATTGTTAAAGAAAAAAATGTTTTATTCATAAATTATGACGAGAAATAAAAATATAATTGCAAATTATACTTGTTCTGTTTTGTATTTTAAAACATCTTGAGCCAGCTTAAATAGAATTTTCAAATCGGTAAAATTAAGTTCAATATCATCAGTGTCCATCCAAGATAAGCTTTCGCATAACTTTTCTTTTTCTACTTGCTTTAAGTCTTTTTGTGAAAATTTTAATATCTCTCTCCAATCAGTCTCCATTTTAGGTATTGCTTAATAAAACAACTAAAACAAAATATATCAAAGATTTTAACAATGCCTATCCTATAGTGAACTGTAGTGACTAAGTTAGTTTGTAGTTTTATGTTGCTAAGCAGCAAAGTTTTACCTTTAAACACGTAATATTACGAATTCTCTTAAAAAACTCTTCTATAGAGTGTAATTTTTATAATTTTACGAAAGGACAGCAATTTATAACATTAATCTAGTAGATTAATGTTATAAATTGCTAAATTAAACCTACGTAATTTTAAAACAATATATAAATTAAAAGTCCCGCTCAATATATTGCTATGCCTAATGTCACTTGAACGTCATGTACACAGAACACATATACACAAAGTGTGCATGTAACTGTCAAAAAATGAGTGATAAAGCGTAAACAAGATGTTTGTTCTGTTATGTTTGCTATTTTATGACTTTTAGGCGTACCAGATGAGTCCAGCTTACTTCGCTGTTGCCACGTAGAACGGAGAAAAAACGATAAAAAATGGTCAATTAAATATAGAGGAAGTAATTATTAAAAATTTGGATATAAAAATTGGATTAATTAGATAAACAAAAAGTGTATCAATAACACTTTTTGCTTATCTAATGATATCAATTTTTATGTATGTCTTTTTTGTCACTATAAAATAAAAAGAAACCAAAAATTTTCTTAATAACATGTAAAATGTATTTTTCATGATTGTATTTTATTTATTCATAGATTGAAATAAAAAAAAAATAATAAATAAACCAATTTCTGACTGTATTCCGCATATAGAAGGGTTAGCAGAGGGAAACTAGTGTTAAGACAATCCATTCCCCACTTAAGCCGAATTTTTCGAGTCATAGCGTCTTGAGTAGCGGATCTCAACGCCGGGCTTTTGCTTTCATGCTAGAGCGAAGAAATAAAAATCGTTCCCATTCGGGGGAATGAATTATTATTATATCGAACCCACAACCGTCGCGTTATAGGCCTAACCTTGTGCCGACGGCCTCAAATTGATTGAACTAATTAAATTAAATTAGCTTTATAATAGAAATATCCATCAGTATAAAATAAAATTGGAATGTACTATAAAATTATTTTTATTTTTTTAAAGCTTTAATTTACACATAAAAGTAATTAAAATTGTAAAAGTAATATTTGTTTTATATATGAGGGTAATGAGTAAGGTAATAAAAACACAATATTAATAGAAAGTTTATATTATTAGATGTGATGACATTGAACAATAGCAGTAAATGTTACATTGCACGTCGGTGTCAACAAATAAACGTTTGTGCTCTAAAAATAAATTAACAAAATTAAAACAATATAATTGTTAAAAATAAAATATTTATTTTAAATAAAGCAATACATAGGGCGAGAGGACTTTACTTTGGTAAATAATAATAGAATAAAAGGCAACATTAGAAAAATCTTTAACGAGCCAAGCTAAACATTTACGTCTATCATTACACAATTCTCATAAGTATATATTCGAATTCCTTTATATTAGATATATCTTATTTTAAATTAAGCATACAAAATAGTATTGTCAACGTTGTCAATATATTACTCGCCCTATATACATCAATCTTTGAATAGTTATGAGTATTTACTTGTACGTTACATCTAAGTTAATGCGGTAACTAATAAAACACGGTGGCTAATGAATAGTGTATATAAATGTTATTGTTAGCTATATGTATACATATATATATATATTTATTAATCAATAAAAGTCAATTGAAGATAACGCTTTCTGCCAATACGTACAAAATATAATTATTTTGTATGTAACTGTAAGACAAAATTAAAAAAAATCGAACTACAAGATCAAAGTTTCACTTTTGTCTATGCCATTTTCGGAATACAATTTATGTTACTCATTTCATTATAAATATTTGGGAAAATATAAGAACTATCAGGTTTAGTAGTTACGCCTGGCTACATTCTTTTAAAAAGTTACTTTTAAAAGAAGAGCTCCGAGCTCCATCTCCCGTACCTAAATAAATAACTATAACTAATAAATGACTTTACATTTTTATTTTATACAATTATACAACACCATAAATACTCTTTGGGCGTTAAAAAAACTTTGGATTGGTTTTTGTATACAAGGTACCTACTTTCCATTTCTGAACGTTAAAGCAAATAAATCAAGTACCCTTCTTACTTATAGTATTTGTAAAAAGTATGTACTGAAGCTCAAAATTAATTAATATACAACATGTATGCTATAAAAGGATACAAAAGTCATGGTTTACAATTTGGTAACATTTAGACATCTATTAATTGTTAGTACACAATCAAAATTTCAAGACATTTAAGTCTACTATTTATTATACGTGACCTTATAGATCTATTGGGGAACAGCGATCTCCAATTTTAAATATTAAGCCGGTAAAAAAGAATACATCAATTCCCGATTTATGTGGCGTTTAAATCTTGACCGGAGTTCAAGCCCTGTATTTGATATCTGTCCTGCTCTAACGTGTCATATAAGAAAGAGATAGTATTATTTTAAATAATTTATATAAGCCGTAATAACAAATTTATTTCCACTTTGTATTAATAAATGAGTAAGAAAGTTACTAAGTAGGATTTGATATTTATTACTTCCATAATATAGGTCTCTTTTCCACATACGCGATGGCACGCTTGTAAAAGCGGGACAGACATCTACCGCGTGCGTCGTGCGCACAGCGCGGCGCTGCGGAGGCGCCGCAGCAGCGTATGGCGCTATCAAATACGCTCCACGTAGTTACCTGGAATATACAAATATATTTTTAAATCGAATTTCAATTGTATTGAATGTTAATAAAATTAAACAAGACGAGGAAAAAACAAAGTAAGTAAGTAGCAAAAAAATAATACTAGAATTATTTGTTACCAATAGCTTTTCATGTATGTAAGTATATAATATATATTTTTGAATGTATCTTTTGTTGGATAATAATATATATGTATGATTATAATAATAAGTAGTAATTTAACAAAATCGTACTAATTAAATATTGAAAATGTATACCGGGGAAAGTTCCGAATCGCCCGGTCCTTTGGCTCGAACCCACGTACCAGCCGTCGTCGCACTTTTCTAACACGTACACTGTATCGCCTTCATTTAATTCTAATTCATCAGGATTTTGCGGTCGATATTTATACATCGCGCGATACCTGTAAATATTTAAAATTAATCATTCATTAAAAGTATTATTCAGTACAACATGCACCCAAAATAAGTAGATACTAATAATAAGTAGATACTAATAAGAATAACCTAAATAACAGATTTTTATCAACTCAATCCGGAAAGATAGAAGACTTTTTTAACATTTTTAAACACTTAGGAAAGAAAAATACTTTTTTAGAAAAAGTATAAAAATTTGACCACTAAGTATTTATTATTTTATTATGCTAACAACGTAAATAAATTGTAACAAGTGTATAAAATTTCGACGTAGCTTGATGAGAACGTATGGCTTAGTGGTCAGAGCGCCTGGTCGGTTTTCTGGAGGCGCGGGTCCGAATCCGCTACTTACAATTTTTTATACGTTTTCTAAATAAGTAAAAGAAAACTTGTTCAGTAAAAAATAAATAAAAATAAAGTTTTAAAATACGGATGCGCTATTATATGCTATTTGGAATTTGAGTATTTGCTAGAATGTGTTGTCAATTTATTAACTTTACAATCTTGTCCAATTTTCATATAGATAGGTTGCTCTTGGAACACGACGGCCTCCACAATTATTATAAAATTTTAAATTTTAGATACAAAACAATAATAATATAAGTTTAAAATGTACTCACGGCACCGCTTCCGCATTGGTGTCGACGTAGAGCGGCTCGGAGTTGTTGAGGTCGACGCCGGCGCCCGTCGGCGGCCCGTAGCCGCGCGCCGCCGACACAGACGACGCCGACTTCGTTATGTAACCTTCGCGAGTGGAAACTTACTTTAATTTAACGTTATAGTGAATAGTAAAAAAAAACTATGTATTAAATTGATTAACATTATTTATTAAATCGTTCTTTCCGATAGACAGCGAGACTCAAATGTAACTAACTAATAATATATAACATGCTTAATATATTGTGCACAATTTGTAAAATATAATGAGCAGCTTCATATTTTTCGCGTAGGTAAAGAGAATCTAGTCCTACCCTCCGATTGCCGCTTTTTATGCGATCCACATATTGTGTCCTAAACAGTAGAAGTCAACTTTGTCTTATTATCCATTTGACCGACTAAATGATAAATATTTTTATGTGCGTGATAGTACCGGAACTTGATCAGAAAAATAGTATAAACGTTTTCATTGTTTTTTATATCATAATAATCTCAATCGTACTGTTACGTACTATTTGCAATTTTTTTAGGGACAGAGTACAAAAGCCAATAGCGTTAACTTTATGTTTAAATTATTATATATAAAAGGAGATGTACCTGACTGATTGAGATAAAACACACGTACAACCGTAAACGCTGTGCGTAGAAACATGAAATTTGGACAGATGTCTATTTTCATAATCTGGACATCCACTAACATGGGATTTTGAAAAATTTTTACTCTAAAGTGATGAAATAGGCGTTGAAAGTTTGTATGGAAAAAAAATAAATCGGCACCGATTTTTATAAAAAAATTAAATTCAGACTTTTAAAAATATTTCATTGGACACGTATTTCGTGGTTTTTTTTAGAATTCACCCATAAGGGTGCAAATAAGCGGGCGCCCACTAGTAGGTAATAAGATGTTAACAGACTGAGACCGGACCGTGTATAGGTATATGCGCTCACCCTGCAGCGGTAGGTCGGCGGGCGGCGCGTTGGCCAGCGCGGGGCTGTTGAGCTGCGGCGTGTAGCGGTGCGCGCCCATGCTGCGCGCCTCCGCGCCGTTGAGCAGCCCGTGCGCCGCGGGCGACGCCGCCGGCTTCGGCGTCAGAGCTAGTGCCGGGGGTTCTGGATTTGTAAAGTTAAGGAAATTCAAATATACTTCATTGTATATCTAATTGGTTGTCTAAAATAGAGATTGATCTTGTTTAATATAGTACGGGTAAAGGGATGTATATTAAATAATATATAGATAATATTACCAAGTTATTAGTAATAGGAAAATTTAAATGCTTATGCGATTGTACCTTTCGATTGCAATGTCGAATTTATTTTGTTTTTTAATTAAGTTTTTTTGTATACAATAGGCTTGCGTTTGACATTATCGAGCTTGATATACTTCCTATTGATCCTCTTTTAGTTAGATGCAATAATATTTTAAGTATTTTATTAGATATTTACCTACTAAACTCTAATATCTGAACTTCCAAATCCATGACATCATATAAAATATTTTTTTTTAGCTAAATAAATAGTGCTTAAGTATTCTTTTTTTTTCAAATTTTACCTAATAAAATAACTATAACGTTTAATTTTAAATCTTACCGGGTTTATTCTGACTAGGTTCCTGCAGTATCGTTACATAACTATCGGGGAAAATGCCAGTTTTGTTTCCATTTCTGCCCTCCCACCAATTGTGATCAATGCGCCTCGTCAAGACTACTACTTCACCCTTCTTTAGCGGAAGTTCAAGATTCGTTTGTGCGATAAAGTCGAACTTGGCTCGAGCTTTCCCTTCAACAACTGCTGGCTTTTTCAAAGTTTGAACATCGTCGCTTTTAAGTAGCTGAAATTGACAAAATTAAAGTTTTTAAAAAAAGTAGTTTGAATAGTGTATTTCTAATATTTAAAATGTATAAAATAAAAAAAATCTTGATGAGTTTATACTATACTATGGCAAAACATTTATAATTAATTCATAAGATATATGTATGAGGCCAGTGGTGGCGCAGCGGCACGAGGTGTGACTGTAAAACCGACTGGTTGTGGGTTCGATCCCCACTCGAGGAGATGAAATATTTACTTACATTTATATTTCCATTTCTTCGCTCTGGTGTCGAGGTTAAGCGCGGCGTTGAGTTCTGCCACTCAACACGGAATGCCTCCAGAAATCGGCAGAAAGTGGAGAACGGAGTGTCTTAACACTAGGTTCCCTCTGCCTACCCTGCTGTATGCGGGATACAGCGTGAAGCTGATTTAATTTTTGATTTTTATATATGTATGAATAGCTATAGGTATACGAAAACATTTTTTTTTACAATCTGATACGTACCTCAACATAATTATATGGGAATAAACCAATTTTCCCATGTACTTCCCCTTCATACCAGTTAGAATCTATTTGCCTTCTGACATTTATAATATCTCCTTTTCTAAAGCTAAGTTCTCTTGCAGTTTGTCCATTAAACGTGTATAAGGCTTTAGCTATAATTTTCTCAGCTTCGTCGTATCTATTTAGAGGCACTATCGTCTTTTGTGATGGCATGAAGTTGTCTTGGTGACGTCTATTCTGCATATCCTGCAGTTCCTGTAATTTTAACAAAAATAAAACTTTATTCATTTATTTAATCTGTATCTAGCTATATATTATTATACTGTACTGAAAAAGAAATAATATTATTCAAAAATATATATTGAAGCTTGTAAGATTTTCTTCATTAATATGCGACATCTCATCCACAAGGAACATATTTTTTTTTTAAATATAAAACCAAATAGAATTTCAAAGAGTGTTTTAAACAATGAGAAAATTTTGATGAATTCAGCCAATTATGATACAGCATGTTCCTGGTTAACTTAAATGCGGAAATGTTAATTAAAACCACACGTTCACATATCTTTTACTTGTCACCTTGATTGAGGCATCAAAAGCTTCGATTTCAGCGGGACGGATATCATTTTCCTGTAAGTGACAATGTGTTTAGGCTTCGGTATTTACTACGTTTTTTTTTATTATTTCCATACGTTTCCTATACAATATATTATACATTTTAAATAGATAAGGACAACTAGTTTGATCGTTTCTATAACCATTAAATCAAAACATTTTAAGATATTTATATTCAAATAACGTATTTAACATATAAAGGTTATATACTATTTTTCACAAAAAAAATCTAAATCAAATACGGACCAAATAAATGGAATGTTCCTATTGTACTATAAGTTACGATGGAATGCGAAGTTCAAGGACAACTCTTTAATATATACAATACTGTCAGGTATGTAGGGACCCACCCATATATTATTGGGTATTTATTCATATTTCTAGGTGGTCTTGTTTATCATAGAATGTAAAACCAATTGGAATGTTAGATATGTTATAAGGTTATCAATATACGATACTTAGGTTACATTAAGGTTAAACTATGTTGTATTCACTGTTCATAATTAATTGCATTTCCGAGTCGTATAATTGATGTTCGTTCGTTACTTTATTATGAACTGCCATGAACAACAACTTAGAAAACAACAGTTTTTGTATTTTAGGATTTGTAAATACTCACTACATTCTTATAACACTTATAATAAATATTGTGGACATATTGGCGACCCTTGGGCGACCCTTCGGACATAAGAAATCCTGAGCAGAATTATAATCTATGCCAAAGGGATTCATTGGCTTGGCTTCATTGGTCGATAGAATGGAGCGTAAGACCTATAACGTGCTCGAAAGGGTGGAAGTTCTCAATCTGCATCATAACGAAGAAACCCGTTCACAAGATTACGTGATAAAGAAACCGGTGCACATCTCTCGACATCCCTAGCTGATGCGGCGGATGTTGCGCTAGGGGGATTTTTGATTTATTGAAAGTGAAAGACAAATTTTTGCACGATCACGTACAAGATTAAAAAAAAGTAGGTGACCAAGAAGTAAAAGAAGAAAATAAAAATCATAGTCACGCGCTGTTCTTGATGATATAACGGGACCATTAATTAACACAATAGACGAGAGTGAAAATGATGAGGATGGAAGTCAAAAAAATTAAACATAACTTTTTGATGTTTAATTTTTTTAGCTTCCTGTTGTATCCTGCACATAGTGGGGTAGAGAGAGGAAATCTGAGATTGGGGATGTTAAGATACTTCCGTTCTCTACTTTCCTCCGTATTTCTGAAGAGTTGCGTTTTGAGTTGCGTAACTCAACGCCGCACCGCTTGGCCTCTATTTATTATTATATAATGTATAAATGTATAAACCAAAAAAACTTTCTATTGTATGCAGTTTACAATATTTTATTGTTTACCTAGCTATTACTTGTTTAAAAATGTAACCTATTCTGAGGGGCTGGTACTGTATGCCGTAATACAGGTCTCCTAGTACGGCAACAGTGGCATCCACTAAAATTGCACTAACTGTTTAGCTAAACTATCTTAAGATACTGTGTATTCAATAATCTGTAAATGGTGATAAATAAAGTTATTATTATTATTATTATTATTATTATTAAGTGTAGCTTTTTTATTGATGCCTAATAATAAATTTTATTTTGAAATATTGTTTTCTGGCTCTACTTTTAGGCCTCACGGACTGAACATATGTACCTATACATAAATGTTTTTAATTTTAAAAGATTCTTTTGGCTTTAAGTATAAGTTTCGATAAAATGTTACATTTATTACAACAATATCTTCCTCCGGCGAGAAACATACCCGCTATCTTCCGGGTGACGATTCGGTGTATTAACCAACAAATCTATTACAAAACGGTTACTTACCTATACTAATACTTGTATAAAGAAAATCTTACTTAATCGACTTTAAAAAGATTAGATATTCAGATAATTGCGAAGAAAAGTGAACTACCATTACATAAAGATTGCCAAGCCCTTGAGTGAAAGTAGTCTTTGCGCTCGATTTCGCGCCAAACCATAAAAAAAAAAATTTGTAACACTTTTTGATCTCAGTTAGTCAATTGCAGAATATAAATCTATAGATAGTTACAAAGTAAGGTTTGTACGTTTGTGTACAGGGGCGGGTACTGTTTAATTAAGTTAAGGATAACTGTAGCTGTTTGTTTACTATCTGTTTTTCTTTTTATTCACTTCATATAATAACGTGAGCATATTTACATCACTATTAAAAAAACATTTTTGACAACTAACATAAAAAAGAAGAATTCAGTTCTATAAGATAAATAAACATAAGATAAACCCAAAAATTAGAACTTTAATCACCTTTCACCATACATACCTAATTAACACTACACTGACAGACACACAGACTCTATAATAACAGATATAATCTCACCTTAATCACTAAATCCGGTGTTGTATGCATCTTTCATATGTAAAAACACCCGTGTACATAATATACATGTAACAAAGTCCACTGTCCACAATACAATAACGTAACGGTCTGGTGTGCGTACGCGAACTGACGCTCTATAGAGATGACCACACTTTTAATGGTCATTAAAACCACCAGCGTCAACCAAGTGTTAAGAAACTGCTTTCCATATGCATAGAGCCTTACTATCTTGTTATGTGATACCTACAGTTATGTTTTAACTAGGTGTATTTAAATAGTGTCTATTATTTCAACTCGTTTTCATTCATTTCAAAAGTGTACCTAATACAGAAATATTACACATTTTACCTAATTTACAATAGTTATTATTTCACGCACATGGCAGGGAACTACAGGGAACCTGAGAACCTAGTGTTAAGACACTCCGTTTCCATTAAGACACTTCCTTTCATCACTTCCCATATAATTCTGAAGGGATCGCATGTTGAGTGACGAAACTCAACGCCGCCCTTTGCCTTGTTACCAGAGTGAGAAAATGAAAATATAAAATATTTCATTTTCCCCAAGTGAGAATCGAACACACAACCTATAGCGTTTACAGTCACATGCTAGTACCCCTGCGCCACGACTGGCCTCATGTATAAACGCATAATTTGGATCTAATATTATATTTATATATTTTTTATATTGTAGATATAATATCAAAATAACGTATAAGGAGATATATTATAATACTCTTATCATTTGTTGTCCTCAATACCGTAAATGACATAACCAATAATATTTTTTTAAAATATAAAGCCGAGAAGTAAGCTATCGACCAAACTGCACTCGCGTGTATATCAGTAATGAATCAGTAATTTATGCTATTAAGGATCAATGTTTCTGACACGCTAAACGGTTTTCGTTTTTGTGGAGGAATTGTGTGTTGAGTGGCAGAACTTAACGCCGCGCTTAACCTCGACACCAGAGCGAAGAAATGGAAATATAAATTTAAGTAAATATTTCATCTCCTCGAGTGGGGATCGAACCCACAACCAGTCGGTTTTACAGTCACACCTCGTGCCGCTGCGCCACGACTGGCTTCTACAAGTTTTTTTTTCAAATATTTCAAATTTATAATTAAAAGAGCAAGTACGTGGGAACGTAAGTATTTTTAATACCTTTGCATTAGCGCAGAGGCAAAGTATTGATTAAATCGCGTGTAGTCTGCGGCGAAGTGATTAGCATTCCGTAGATCAATGTTGACTGACAAGCTAATTCTATACCAGCATTTAACTCGTGTTAAAATCTAGAAACTTAGTACTTAGTCAGTGTCTAACATTGTATATTTTACATTATATATCTTTATAATGTTTGTATGTCTTTTTTTTATAACACTTATTAAATAAATGTAAATTAATTTGAACATTAAGATAATAATTTTATTACATAAAGACTGTGTCTAAATACATTCTTGAATCGAGGATAAAACATAAATATTTTTCAACAACTTTAAACATAAAAAAATCTATATTCCCAGTTTTAAAATAAAAATTTGGAATTGATTATATAAATAAAAAAATGTAGATCCCGTAACTATTTTTTAAACACAAAATATTAAACAGAACTCAGAACAGAGTGTTACGCTAGTTTAATAAAGTATTTCGTATTTTTGCGCAAGCGTCAGAATATTAAGCAAGATTACGAAACACCTCGATATAAAATTGTATGACTTTGTTAACGCAAGTCTATTATGGGAAAAGTAGAATTTCATTAGTCAATATAACAATTAAGAAAAAAGAGTCAATGAACTAAAAATATTGTTTCATCATTTACTTAAAAATACGCATTTTTGTGAATTCTACCACAATATAGAGAATAAAAGTATATTTACAATTAATATATTTTATTAGCTTCACGCTGTATCTCGCACACAGCAGGGTAGGCATAGGGAACCTAACCTCGACACCAGAGCGAAAGAAATGGAAATATAAATGTTAATAAATATTTCATTTCCTCGAGTGGGGATCGAACCCACAACCAGTCGATTTAACAGTCACACTTTGCGTCCCTGCGCCACGACTGGTCTGAATATTTACTTTCAAAATATAAAATAGGAAATAAATTGAACCTTTATTTGTTAACTTTACCTGTAAATATTTGTTCCTTCGCTGTTCCCTGTAGAGTCGTTTCATGTGCTCCGCCTGCTGCCGCGCCAGTTCCCTTTCGGGAACAAGCGGTAAGGGGTCGTGTCGCACCGGACACCGGTAGTGGATGTTCACGTCGCTCTCCACGTAGCGTCGGCTTGGCGATTCTATTTGAAAATAAATAATATTAATAAATGTACTACTTTTCTTTTAAAAAATATAATTACCCTCAATAACGCATTCATCACATACAGTTATATATTAATTTAAATTCTTTTAACACAATTACACAAGAAAACATATTAAAGCTAATTTAAAATGTAATATTAAAGCACATTTAAAATATGTTAATTAATATTAACAATTTTTCACAAGTTTTAAATAAAAATATTTTTTTATTTGATAATATTCACACGTGGTGTTAATACGTAATATTAAATATAATATAATTTTTATCAGCTTACATACAGCAGGGTAGGCAGAGGGAACGTAATGTTAAGACACTGCGTTTCCTACCTATATTCCGCCAAAATCTGTAGGATGAGATTCTCAAAACCAGAGCGAAGAAATGGAAATATGATTTTAAGTAAATACTGTCGAGGTTGTCCTCGACAGTACTGTGTCGCGGCGTTGAGTTTTGCTACTCGACACGCAATGCCTCCAGAATTCGGCAGGAAGTGGGGAAAGGAGTGTCTTAACACTAGGTTCCCTCTACCTACCCTGCTGTGTGCAGGATACAGCGTGAAGCTGATTATTTATGAAGTAAATATTTCATTTCCTCGAGTGGGGATCGAACCCACAACAAGTCGCGTTTACAGTCATACTTTGTGCCTCTGCGCCACGACCAAAATATTATTTGATAATATTATATTTAATGTTATCACCAATGAATCATATATTAAACATAGAAATGTAAGTGAAAGTGCCGGTAGTACCTATCATAACAGGTTATGTTGTAAGATCTTATGATAGCTAATATTTTGGCGTTTGTTATATGATGATACGTAACGTCAAACAGAAACCGGTTGGAGTTATTCAATTTATATGGTTTGATACATCAAATTATTTTTTTTATTTTATGGACACTAACTAGTCTATGGTTTATTTATAACTTTTTTTTTCAATTTAGTTACATGTACTATTTAATATTGGTTGGATGTTTACAACACTATTAATGCACTAACAAATCAAAACGGAATTATATTGTCTGTTTTTACTCTATGGAAGAGTATAATATAAACATAAGTTTATATTATAAGATAAAAAGCAGCAGGTACCGCCAGGTTCCTTATTAAATAAATATCAATTTGTATTTTTCTAGTCAAGTTACATTTCTTTAGGTCCGTAGTGGTTAGCAAAGCGGATTCACCAGCAGGCTGAGTAGGCTGTGCCTAGAACAGCAAATGCTAAGGTGGCATATTTACGGGCCGATTTTTATGGTACCGCATTGAAATGTAAAAAAAAATTGTTTTATTAATTAAACTTTCATATTTCACAATAAATCAGCCAGTTTGCCAGCCTCCAACTACTGGGGATAGTTTTGATTAATATATTAGAGAAATATGCCAACAACGTAATGCGTAAACCCAATTTCAACGAAGTTGTTAGATTGTAATAATAATCTAGGAACCGACAATTGTTGAGGTAAGGGCGGGAAATATTTAAATTTTTATTTAGGTGGTGGTGGTTGCCACCACCTAATATCTCAGATTTATATCTTAAAATTGTGTAAATCAGCCATCGAATCAGCATCTAACTGGAAGCGTTCCTTTCGTACGATTATTAAAAACAAAGAAAAATAGAAAATAGGAAAATGTAGGTACTACTATTAATAGAAATTCCAAATATTATTCACATAGTGGAAAACTCGTTAAAAACGAAAGCCCTTTGTGGTCGCAAATCGCTCGTTAACTTTCACTTAATAGGCATTCGCGGCACGCGCCTTGCCTCCGTGTAAACACGCGTGTACCTCCGTGTTCTACCATCGAAACAAGCTTCTGTAAAAGGCATTATTGTGATCATACCTACTCTACGTATATACATACAGGTATGATAATAGAATGAGAACTACGTTTTGATTCTTTAAATAGCGCGATATAATTATAAGATAAATTGTTTTAAAATGAGTCAAAAATGATAAGCATTTTTAAGTTTTATATACACATCATTTACTATAAATAACATGTTATATAGCAGTAGATACCCGCTTATTAAATGATAAGCCCAATAGTAATAATATGTTAACTGAATAGAATCATACAAAGCTGTAATTAATAAATGGTATAAAAAACTCAGTCATTTTACCGTATGTATATATTACTTAGAAAAATATTTATATTTGTTAATATAAAAAATAAATGTATTTGTAAATATTTCTATTTTATTTACTTAAAATTTATATTTCCATTTCTTCGCTCTGGTGTCGAGGTTAAGCGCGGCGTTGAGTTCCGCCACTCAACACGCAATGCCTCCAGAATTCGGCAGAAAGTGGGGAACGGAGTGTCTTAACACTAGGTTCCCTCTGCCTACCCTGCTGTGTGCGGGATACAGCGTGAAGCTAATTTAATTAAAAATTTTAAAATATTTCTAACATTTGATTTTCCCTTATAATTATTCATTTACAAAAAACAGAATGGACTATCTCCATAGTCTCATAGTAACGTGGTAATTAAGTTCTGAAGATGGGTACGACACCCGCACGTAGAATGCATGGAGTACTAATTAGTTTCTTCTCCAACAAGTTATGTTTTTATACTTAGATATAATGTGAAGAAAAGCAATCTTAAGATTGTGCCTTAATGCTTAAGCTTATTCGATAGGTTGAGCTGTGGGAAAGTTTTCTATTACATTATTAGGTACGTGACTGGAACCGTTGTAATAAATTTTCCAAAAAAAAAAATGGAAACGTGAGATATATAATTTCAATTTCCACCACAATGCAATTTTGTACCTTTTCGTATATAAATAAAATGAATTATATGATTAATTTCTACGAGTTATTTTGATCAATCATATAGACTTTAATTTTGCAACTTTATCGGTATTTCGTTACGACACGACATCTTTTACCATTTTGTAATCAGTCACTTAATAACGCAACTACCGGTTACTTATATATAGGTTCATTTTTAATATTAACACGTATTAAAAATTTACTTCAAGGAAATTGCTAAAAAATAAAAAAAATAAAAATATTCAAAAATTATAAAAACTCTTAATATATAAAGATAACATAGAAAATATCTTTAATAGAAATTATTATTAAATCATACCCGAATTTGCAATTTTCTTTATTTGTTTTAATATGCCCATTTCGAAGTCACCATTCAACAGACACTCACAAAAACTATTTTACTATACGATTAAAGCAAGGCAGATCAGCCGGTCCGTTTGTCAACGACGCGACGACGACGACTGTCGTCGGGCCACCAGCCGCACTTTCATTGCCGTCTCCCGCCAAAAAGAACCCGCCAAAACGAATTTATTGACACTTTTTTTTTTAATATAAAATAAGAAACAGAAGCGGACATTATTTATTAAATTATTTTTTATATATTATTAATAGGAAATATTTTTTGTTACTTTTACTAGAGTATAAGTACTATTACTATTTTGTATTTTTATAACTTATTATATATGTAATACTTACTATACGGTAAAGGCGCATAAACATCGGGATAAATATCGGTTCTGTTTCCCCAGTTCGTAAAGTCATGGATAGTATGCCGATTTTTATTATGTGAATTCAAGCTGTTGGTTCTAAGGGTAACGTCAGGATAAAAATCTTCCTTAATCTGTTTGTTTTTACTTAGGTTTAATGAAGAATATTTATCTGGTTTAATGTCCTCATTTATGGGTCCTTTATTGTTTTTCATGTTTTGCGATATTCTCATTTCATATTTTTCTAGATGTTGTTTAGAATTTTTTTCTGTCAAATTATCATTAATATTTGGGAAGATTAATTTTTTCTTTACATTGCTATGATTTTCTTTTGTAGTTACATTTATGTCGCGATAATCAGCCTGGCTTTTTGAGGTGGTACGTTTGGGCACAACAGGTGGTGTTGCTCTATTAATTTTATTTTTATTTGACACTTGTATTTCAGTAATAGTAGGTTTTGAAATGTTAGTCTCATCTTGTGTATGTTTAAGCGTCTCGATTGGTTTGATATCCACATATTCAGTATTTTCTGTCAACATTTTTTGTTCTTCAATATTCTTAACTAAATTTACATCAATAAAATTGAGATTTACATTATCATTTTGATTTGTCAGCATTAAAATGTCAGTAGTATCTTTTATATTATAGTTTTCTAGTAATTTATTAAATTTATAGTCGTCAGTTAATGTAGCTGGATCATTTGTTATGTTCAGAGATTTATCACTGTTTAATGATAGTTGAAGTTTCTCATTTATATTTTGCTCAGAGATATTGCTGTTTAAACTATCTGGGTCACTTTTAGATAAAGACTTGTTAGGACTCGTTTCCTTAGAAAAAAAGGCACTATCATTTCGATTTTCTTCTATATCTTCACTTTCGTCGTAAAAAATATTTTTCTTTACATACGTGTTTAATGCCCTAAGTGATTTCGACATACTTCCTGATATAGGAATATTAGAGTAATGCAAGTTTTCATCGTTTAATAATATTTCTGAATTTCTACTACTCCAGCCACTTTCACTTAAAATCGTTTCACTTGAATGGTATTTTTTCATTTTTTTATAAAAAAAAAATCTAATAAAACCTCTTAGTAAATGTTCGACTTATGTTCATGACACTTTGCACAAAACTAAACTAACGATAAGATTGTTTATCAGTCAGTACGATGATAAACTTGTTGATTAATAGAGGCGCATCGATTTCACGCAATAACACTTTTTGCACTTATAATATATACTAAACTAACAAACAACACAAACAAAGAAGGCAGCGTTTCGAAGCAAGGAGAGTAAGATACTATTTACAATGAAATAAAAACTGTTCGAACTGGTTTTGGCTCAATCAAATTAAGTGACGTAAATATCTTGCCGACCTTTAAAATCGCATATAGTCTACCAATACGACGGTTCAACTTCAAGATCATTTATGTTTTACCAAAAATATACCTTTAAAATATATTTTTAAATTGTTTTCTATTAGTAACTATATTCCCGTCTCTTTAAATTGTTCACTTTATACCTTATATTACACAACATTAAAAACAATTATAGTGTAATTAGACTTGTAGTACATAACAATTGTATTTGTTATCGTTATATATTCTCCGTCGTGGCGCAGAAGCACAGTGGATCACTGTAAGCGCGGCAGTTGTAAGTTCAATTTCCACTCGAGCGAATTAATTATTTAATTTCCTCGCTCAAGTGAGAAGACAAAGTGCGGCGTATAGTTTCGTAACTCATCAAGTAATATCTCGAAAATTAAGCGGAAAGTGAGGAATGGAATATCTTAAAACCAGGTTCTCTCTGCCTACCCTGCTATTTAGGATATTCATCGTGAAGCTTAAAGACATGTATATTATATTAGATTTCTTACTTTCAGTCTTAGAAAACAATTAATGAAATATAATTAAAAGTTTAATCGTTGGTACAAATACATACATATTTATAAAGTTAAATAATTTTAGCGTATTTACATAATATAAATACATTGTTTGAGTGGAATTCTTATTTCCATACAGTTACTTGCCTGAATCGGAAAAACTGCCGTGTGAGGTTCGACGCGGAGGCTCTGGAGCTGAGTCGGACTCTATCAGGATATAATAAAACATAAAAATCAAGAACTAATAACTAAATAAGTCTAAAGTTTAAAACAGATAAATTGATATTCGTATTCACTTTTTCATGACCTGGTATATTTAAAAAATTATTAATTTATATGTCATTCAATTTAATATTTATATTATATGTAATGTTTAATTGGTGTATTTTTTACGAAAATCAATAAATCTTAATTTTTTTTTCGAGTAACTCCAAGAATAAACGTATAATAAATCTGGCATAATAGAATAAAAATATTAACCTTGAAAGGTAACCGTGTGTCGCGATGTCGTGACATAGGGCGCCAGTCGGTGAGGCCACGAAGCCAGCGGAGGCCGGGGTGGCGTGCGAGGAGGTTCATATCGGCTGGCCGGCCTATGGGCCGACGGATCGAATGTTTGTTTTGCTAACGATTCGTTTTTAAGTATGGAGTTTAATTTTACTGTATCTTGATTACTTTGTGTTTTATTTTTCTTGACTGGACTGATACGACCTCTAACTGAGCCAGTAAAATCTACTATTGGTTTATTATTATCTTCAGGTTTTGGGTATCGATGAGCGACCCACGGTCCCTTTAAATATGATGCAATATTTTGAAGTTCACTGACATCAGGGGCTGAAGTGTATATTTGGCCTAGAAGTGACATAGCTTCGAAACGACGACGAATGCGTTCTACTTCGCCAGGTCGACATTCTAAAGCCTCTTCTGCGGATCGAGATCGTGTTGTATTACGCTTGTGAAGTGCAGCTAGCTTTGATATGACATCGATATGCGGCATGTATCGATTATTAGGACGGAGTGGCATGCGAGCCACTGGTAATAAAGCTCTACATTTTTCTTTTCGTGAGGCCCTTTCAGTAGAGGGCCAGTTTTTTCTAATATCGTTTCGTATTATTTCTGGATCACTACGAAAACGCCGGAGTACTGCGCCCGCTGCAGAGGGTGAATCGAAGCGCCGTGCAAGGCGGCGAACTTCCCCCTCGCGTGCCAGTTTAAGGTAAGCCCGCCAGTAACGCTCCGGATCGGGGGACGGGCTTCGACTACGCCAGATCGTCTCGTCACTGGAAAACCTTAGCGTGTCAGGCGTTCTTCGATCGTTTACGTACACTTCCGATATTGGCGAAGGTGATCTCGAATATAGGTCAGACTTGTAGGGTAACGATAAAAATTTATTCTTTTCAGTTTCACCAAATAATTCTTTAATATTTGCACACGACTGGGACTGAAATAATTTATTTTTATCTATTTTGCATTCATTTAAAGTAGAAACTTTATTTATTTCTTTTGATGTACATTTCTCATCTGACTTATCCCTATTAAAATTATTAGGTTGTTTTTTTTCTTCTTTTACAGATTCAAAATATTCAACTTTTTTTTGTACTTCTTTTTTGGGACCTATATAAACTACAGTTTTTCCGGATATATCGGAACTTCCAGTTTCTGTTTCACTAGCAGATGATTGATTTGATGTAAGATTTTTTTGTGGTGGATATACGATATGTCGACTCTTTTCATCCTGTAATTGTTTATCTGCCTCAACTGTCTTCATATTATTATTATTATCTTCATACTTTGCATTATTTAATTGAGACTCCGCTGTATTCTGATTTTTAACTTCAGGTGATGCATCAAATTTGTTTATTTTATTTAAAATCTCTTTGCTAAGAGATTGAGATATCTTCTTTTTTTCATTTTCACTTAGGGACATTTGTAGTTTATTGACATTGTTTTTTAGTTCTTTTTCTGAACCTAAAGGTATATTTATTGCTGCTATCGATTCAGATTTACTTAGGTCTGACTCATGTTTTATTGATTTGGGTGTAATAAGAGAACTACATCTTACATGAAGTGTAGGATTAATATCATTTTTAGAATTCTTTACTTCGATTGTATATTTTTCTTGTTCCTTTTCTAATTTATATTCAGATTCCTTGCTATATATTGCATTAAGTTGGCTTTTCAATGCATTTACCTGATCCATTGACAAACTGCTCCATAAACGATTACCAATCCCAATTTTTTTTCTTAATTCAGATAAAGAATCTGGTTGCACCAGTGTTTTAACTGTAGGCCTATAAGAACCTTTAGGAATATGTTTATCTGTCTCATTCTTCTTATTTATATTAGTAGCTGTTTCTGCAACACTCATTCCTCTCCACAAAGGCTTGTAAATATCCTTACATGGATATTGATCGATTTCATTTATGTCATGCGAGTTTTTTTGCTGCCATTCTTCTTTTAAGTCCTCTACTGACTTTTCTTTTGTTATTAAGCCTCTTTCTCTGTTGAAATTCCATCTAATATCGTTGACGTCTTTGGGATAAAAAAGGATATCATCTTCATCCTGAGCTCGTTTAAGTTTTGTATATAAATTATTAAGTTCTTCTTCTGCCCTTTCTATTGTACGGATTTTCTTCCAACGATCGAAATCAATTATTTCTTCATCTTTTTTTCTACAACATAGATTTCTACTTGATGTTGCCTTTTCTAATTCAGCAACTCGCTCTAAATATGCGTAATATCGATTAAGCTCTCGAAATCTTTCCGATCTACCTTTCACATTTTGAATATCACGAATATATTCATCATATTCCGGGTCCTTTGCGTATATGTTTGAATCACTTTTAGTTCTAGTAGGAATATTTTTTTGTAGTAAATCATGTTCAACATTATCTGCGCTACGTGTTCTCAGTCCTTTCTTCATAGTTTCCAATTTTGAATGCGTTCTTGCATTATGGATACGTCGATATGATGGAGATCTAATTGATAACGGAGATGAACTTCTACTGATTGATCTTTTTTCAATTACTTTAGGTGAAACAGGACGTGAAGTTTGAGAAAAGTATAGAATATCTGGATTTTTTTCAATAGTATTAGGTAAAGTCTCAAATATTATTTTTGGTGGTGAAGCATATCTTGTTTCTTTCGCTTGATTAAATTTATTCAATTTTGGTGATATACTTTTAGATTGCAAAACAGGCAATTTATTAGGATATTCTGGGCTTTTTTCTAAAATCTGTTCCCGTTTCTTATGAAATATTACTGTGGGAGACACAGGTCGTGATGTTTGAGAAAAATACAATCTATTACAAGGAGGTTCACTCTTACTTCTTGACGTTGCCAATGAAGATGTTGACCCGAATTCACTATCACCCTTAAGCAAACTATCAAAGCGTCGAATTTTACCATCCATCTTTCCTGGCCATGAAATAGATCTTGAGCTTTGTATATATACAGGACTTAGTTGCCTGTCCCACATTTTAAAACGGGACAATGAGACAGGCTTACGGTGAATTAAATACGTATTTACTGAGGCAGTAGTATTTAAATTACTTTCGGGAAAAGATTGAAAGAATTTAGCTTTCTGTTGAACAGTATTTAATGAACTTTTATCTATAATCTCATCAATCAGTTTTGTACAAGGTTTTTTTAAAAACAGATTTTGAAAAAAAGAGTCTGACATAATAGCACTTCGTGCTTTTTTTATTTCTTTATCATATTTTTCTAGATATTCATCTGAACCAAAGTTAGATAATTCGTCTATACCTTCTCCAAATTGCTTTCTGCTTTCTACGTCTTGGAGTGATCTTTTATGTTGGTTTTTATCAGAGCTTTTTTTACACTGTAATTTCACAGTGGTATGTTTGTGTAAATTTTTTATTCTTTTACTATTTTGCTCACTTTTAAATTCTGTAGGAGGCTTTATCAAAATATTGTCTGAAGATTTTTTTGCCTTTAAATTTGATATGGTTGCTGTTTTTATTTGATCTTGATTTTTCGGTTTTGATGATAAATGCAGAGAGGATTTTGACATGTTTGATACTGAATGTAAAGATTTTGCTGGTTTATTTGCTGATTTCAATAAACATGGTGTAGACTTAGCTGATTGGTTACATAATTTCATTTTTTGCATTTTATCTGATGTACGCATCATATCCCTACTTTTATGCAATATACTACTTGATCTTGTATTCTGTATAATCGGTTCCTTTGTAGTTATATTTTTAGAAAGTACATTGGTACTTTTCAAAACATTTTTAGGTTTTATTTTAGAAGGATCAATACGTTCATTTCGTTTTTGTGAACCCCAGAGTCTATCTAAGGGAGTCACTTTATCTAATATACTTGTTATAGGTGTTTTTCTACCCGCGCCACCAGGGATCAAAATAGATGAAGACGAGGTTTCATTCCAATTTCGTTCTGAATGAGGATAATTTATAGGTAACATTGTTCTTCTAGGTGAACTAAAACTACTAGTTCCACTGGTTTTAGAAGTATTTATAGTGGTTTGTTTTATATTCTTTGCCAATATACCAATATTTTTGTTCCTGTTTAAAGGTGGAGGTGCAGAGGTAGATATTGCTCGAGTAGTGTTGTTGGTTGATTTTTTTTTTATTATAACATGAGTGTTTTGGCGTTTTAATTTGTGACTTATTTTATCTTTTAGAAATTCCACATTAGATTTTTCAAATATTTGCCTTTGCGGAGAGACCGATGCGTGCCTTTTAGATGTAACTAGTTGAAGTGTGCGACTGTTCTTAGATGATATTCTTCTTGGCGGTATTGGTGCATGTTCATTCATTATATTCATTGATTTATCTATACTAGCGATAGGATAACAAATCACTTCATGTAGTTGAGGTGTTTTTTTATGTACTCGTATCTTTGTTAAGGTAGACGATATAGGAATATATTCAATTTCTGACTCATCTGTGGAATTTCAATCTTTGCTAAATGATGAGAAGATCTTCTCAATTTTCGTTAGACGTGAATAAAACGTGTAGTTTGTGCTCCTGTTATAAATGAAACTGTGTAAAGCATTTTTTACTAAATACTAATCGTGGTAAAAAACGTGCCAGATTTAAATACGTGGACAATACCTAAGTGTATTTTTAATTTTGGAGTCTACCTTCATCATGCATAATTATTTTACCTTTAAATGCAGTCATCGACGCACCAGCACCACTGTTATTGATTTTAATTTGGAGCCATGCGAAATAAATAAAACTTACCTGCAGTGATTGACGATAATAACTAATGTGATCACGGTTAGAGCATCCCACATTGTCATTACACTATGGCCTTGTTTAACAATAGTAGCTCAGTAGTAAATAATGTGAGTTATACGTAGGCTTTTACAGTGACCTTGGCTTAGATTTCATATAATACGATGCAGATCGGTTTAAAATATCTATAATAATAGAAATTTCTACAAGAAAAGGCAAATAACTTTCACTATGTAAAATTGTCTTAGTATTCATTTAATATTCCCACTTTAGCTAATAGTACGCCCACAACCAATAATCATGCCTTAATAGTACTTAAGTTACGCAATTAGGCTATAATAAGTTATTCTTAATTAGTGTAATATAATATAAAAAATAAAATATAAATAATCTTTATTAAAATTTTAAAAAAAAACTAATGAAATAAGTAAATTAGAATTAACTATCGTTCATGGCAATATTTTTTTTAAAATAAAATAATGTTTGAAACTAATTAAAAGTTAACTTTATGAAAATATTTCCTTTTATATTCCATTTAAATATTAAGGTTATAAATAAAACAGATTTTTTATGTCATTTTAAAATTTAAAATTAATATTTCAAGCATTTTGACATAGAATTTCACTCACCCGTTCTAGGTGGCGCTGGTGACCTAAATCCGCGTATCGGAGGTTCCCCCCCAGCCTGCAGGTCGCGGTAAGCTGCTCGACGCTCAGCGGGCGAGAGTGGCGCTTCAGTGTCTTCCCGTCGCCGGAATATTAACGTCGAGTCGGATTCGTAGCCTGATTCTTTTAACGCTCTGTTGGGTTTATAATTTAATACAATAAGTAACAGCCTTCTTCATAAGTCAAAGAATTAAGAAAAGTATTTTTAGTTAGTTTCTACTAAATATTACTTAGTAAACGTGATGATTGTGACTTCAGTTCCCTCAATCAACCGGCTTGGGTGGTTTGAGTTCCACCATTTGATACACAATGTCTCGAATTTAGGTAGAAATCTACTTAGATTTCTTATTCATAATATGTACTTACATATTCACATATGTGGCAAAAACGAAAAGCAGAAAAAATTGTAAAATACCTTGCCATGTTAGATTTTGATAGAATTGCTGATGTGAGGTCCTTCTTTTCCTTCGGTGATGCTTGAGATTGTGATTGAGTACCCGATTCATTTTGCTGCAAAAGAAAATACAAATTATATTTATTAAATTAAAAGGTTTTTCGGTCACTCTAAAAATGCGTAGTGAAAGATAGAAATATAAATTGAAAATTATAATTTTCTAACAAGTAAACACAGTAAATGCAACATATTGTGTTTCAGTTGAGCGCATAACATTTATTCATGCTTTCGTAGTGTTAAAAGAAAATATACTTCAGATAGCTAAACAAATTGAGACTCTGTTTACCGCTTTCTAATAAGTTTCTATTGATTCATATTGGAGATATTTGTGACGGCCTTAATTTACCCGTTCTTATTGTTAAAACACGTACAGTACAGAGTAACTCCTATATATTAAAACAATCAAAACTTATTAGGCGGCACTCAAACACTAACAAGAGATTCTTATAAAAATGTATCTTTGTAGCAGATTTAACAAGACAACTAAATAAATTCGTTTACACTCAACATACCGTAAAATTACTTTCGTGCCACTTTTTGCTTTTAAAGAAATCGACATTAGAAATTAAAGGTTAGGTAACAGAACGTTACTAGGCATATTTGAGACAAGATTTTACTGATTCTTATGCTTTGAAATACTGTAAAATTTGTATATATTCTTATAATTCCTACGAGAAAATCGTAATAAAAAGTTTATATGTAAAAACTGTATTTGCTCGATAAAAAGCAGAACAGAATAGCTTCCATAGTATTGTTGTAACAATATGCTTATAACAAACAGCCCAAACGTGCAATGCAAGGTAAGTTATACAATTTCTTTTTATAATTACATCGAATTAGCTTAAAAGATAAATAGCTTTGAAGCGAAATAACAATGGCAAATAAGGGATATTTTTAAATATATTTTCGATAAAATAAAATTTAAATACATATTATATCTATTGACGTTACACCGCATACTAGATGCCTTATTTAGAAAAGCTTCATACTTATAAAACAATATATAATCAAACACCAAAACGTGCAAAGCTTAAAATTTCGATCAATATTACAGGTACCATATGAGTCAATTACTATTCAATATTTGTTATCTACCTTTTTTAAAAAATCATTAAAAGCATATAATATGGAATTGGATTAATATTATGAGAAAATTCTTTTATGCAGGCAAAGGGAACGCTTCGCTCAGGTACCGCGCTTTTGCATTGGTACCAAGTAGTAAATAATAATTTATTCTTTCGAGTGGTAATCGAACCCACAACCAATAATTCTTATTTACTTTTAAATAATAAATAATTAACGTCTAGATGATACTTTGTGACATTTATATGGTAACTATAACAATGAACACGTAACAATGAACACATGGAAGGCACCACAACATGCAGACATGTTAAGGAACCTTACACTCTTCTGTATAGCGCGAGCGAGCAATGTGGAGTAAGGAGGCAGGGGGGAGTTCTCATCTAGCCACTGTTAGTGTCCGCCCAAGCAGCGATGTGAACATAGCATTGTATGTGTCAGTGATAAAACCAGGTACCGATAGAATGCTAATATTTTATAGAAAAAATGGCTTACTTGATGTAAAAATCCCGAGAAAAATTCTAGTATTTTAGGTTAAAGAAAAGATGATTATGATTTTTTATTATATAATAGATATATTTTTTTATACCTCTTCTATAAATAACAAATTTTAATCATCTTAATAATAAAAATAAAGCGAGCCATTCTTCTATAAATATTAATATTTTACAACAGAAGGAACTTTAAGTGTTAAAAATTTTGCAAGTACCAATATAATTATATAAGTTTCTTTAAATTTAATCTAGCTTTTGGTATTTTATTTAATATAAATCTTTTATTGCAAAAATAGTGACTCTACTAGTGGCAAATCTTATTTATTAACTGTTAAATTAATATCCAAACAGACAATTTCTTAGTTTTCAGTTATGTTATAAAGAGACAAACATGTATATATATGTAAGATTAGCTGAGCCGCTTAATCAGATGTTAATATATGAGTATCCATTAATCCTTAACAAACTGAAAGATAAAGCCAAATTTAGGGTACAGAACACATTAGAATACAAATTAAATAGTTATGTCACAGGTACACAGATAAAAAATTGAAAAAAGTTCGTACCCCATCAAAAATGTCCATGACCTCGTCCCACCACTAGAAAAAAAACAAATTAATTTTGTTTCTGTTGAAAATTTTTAATTTTCATACAGGCTTTTAGTTTTTAAATAAGAACTAATGGTTATATGAATTAATGAAGAATGAATTTTAACCAGTCACGTGAAATAAATTGTATAAAACATCAGTAGATAGTAAATTTAAAAAATCTTATTATTATAACAATAATAATAATAATAACAGAAAGTTTGAAATAAAATTATTCGTATAATATATATTTTTTATATTTTATATTTACTAAGTACTGACATTTTTATGACACCTGAGTCCCCGGTATATGTATAATAAATATAAATAATAAATAAATATTTCTGCCACGTTATAACAAAAATATAGGTACCTAGTACAATATATACCTGTTTCGCTTCTTTGTCAATTACGGAAGATTTTCCCGGTACATAGTTTTCTATCCTGCCTGGTTGGTTTTTATACACTTCTTGACGTGCTCTCGCTGAGGCCAATGTACTGTACCTTTATAAATAAATAAAAATTAAAACAATCATATCAGTACTCCAGGTATTACTTTGTCCTCGTGGTCCAATGGAAATAATTAAGAGTTGTTACGATACACCGGCATTCTACGAACCCAAGGTACCTCAGTTACGTCGAAACGATTAATATGATGTAATATAGCTTATAGTTTTTCTCAACAAATGGACAGTCCAACACATAAAATAAACCTAATTTGAACCCTAATATTTTTTTTAGTTTAATATGATTTATTCATTAATAAAGACATGAGCCTTAATTAATTATACACCTACCACTAAAGAAGCTCTCAGTAGCACAATTGCATCTAAAAATATGCTTAAAATATATAAAAAAGTAGAAATACACAAACACTAAAAATATCTCACTTATTATTTGGCAAGTACGGCGACCCATCGTCGTATCGTCTCTCCTCCTGTACAGATGCAGTGCGTCGCCTCGGACCGGACGTGACGTCACTGTCGTAGGCGTCGCTCCATGTGCTCGTAGTCAACCGTAGGCCGCCTTCTGGTTCACTGAGGTACCCGGACCGGGGATCGAAGTAGGCATATTGTGATCTGTTACTACTAGGCCTTTGAGGCTCACCTAGAATATGTTTTTTATATGTAGAATATGTATTAAAAAAATATTAAAAATGATATATTTAAAGAAAAAACTTGTCATATTTTAGATTTTTTTATATAAAATATTAATTATAAAAATTTTATTATTTTAGATAATCATTATAGTTTTATATGCGTTAGTTTGTTTTATTTAATTTTTTAGTGCGTGTGTATATTTCAGATAAAGTCAAAAACAGTCACAGTAGAGACAAAAAGCGTACTATAAATTATGATATAAATTTTATAATATATTTCTGCATATAGACTGGTATTGAATAGGAGAAAGAAATGATTACGGTATTAAGGTATGATTATTATTATTACTTTACGCATATAATTAAAATTGTGACATAAGCTTATTTTGATGAGTTTAGTTAGTAAATTCATTGACAATTTTAAATTTGCATTTTTGATAAATTTATATTGCTTAATGTTTTTATTATTTAATATATTTATATAAAAACGCAGGCTGGCTTGTGTTTTTAAAATACATGAGAGGCATTCGTACAGGTTGTAGATAGTACATAAATAAATAGTTTTTTTTTTTTTCAAATTATATTGTCAGATAAGCTACATTTTTACATATTTCATACAATGTATGTATACCTCCTTAATAAATAAATATTTCACTTTAAATTTATGTGATAATTATTATATTTATAGTATTACCTAAAGAATATATTTCTATATAAAGTGTAAAATAAACAAACTATTACAGTTCATGAAGTAGTAGAGGGTTTAAACTCTAATATTAACATTTTTGAAGTAAATTTTTTTAAACATTTATTTATAACATTATAATGTAAAACCTTGTGAACAGTTAAACTTAAAAAAGATAAAATATTTTGTATAGTAACTTATCTAACAATATTCATTATACAAGTTAATTCGAAAAGCAAATGTTATGTGGCGACAGCCACCGATGCATGGTTTAATTTTGATAATATGAAATAATCACCTCGACGGTTTTTGTATCGTATCGTCACATAATCCTCTGAAAAAAAATGTTAAATTATTGTGTAAATTTTAAAATAAAAAAATTAAATAAACATAAATAATAAAAACAAAATAAAAACTATTTTATTATAAACGATTCGGTTATCTCACCATCGAATTTGTTTTTGTGTATAGTGTCGTACATCTTTTTGTACCATCTTGAAGGGTCTTTAACTTCCTGAAAGTACCATAAGAAAATATGGTAAGATTATTTCGGATTAGGTAAAGTATTCACTACTACTTATAAAATAAATATACTAATAATACTTATAAATTTATACGAAGCAAAGCGTGGCGTTGAGTTCCGCCACTCAACACAATACCTACAGAATTCGGCGGAAAATGCGGAATGAAGTATCTTAACACTAGGTTGCCTCTGCCTAACCTGTTGTGATTGGGTTCCCCCGATAATACAATTGTGTTGGCACAATTTTTATAGCTAGAGAACCGTGAAACAATTGTTCAAATAACCTTTATAGGTACGATATAGTTAGATTTTTACGTTATTTACAAGAAAAGAAATGTAAATAATATACATAGAAAGTTTTAGTTACGGATGGCGGTAACACAAGTTCTGTGGCTTTTTATATATTGTCGGCTTAGAATGTAAAACTGTAAACAGCCTAATTAGCAAAATCTCATGGGAGACAACGGTTATAAAACTATTATTATATATTATGTTATTTCAAAAGTCTTTTACTGAAAATTAATTTATATTCTTTACTATACTAAATAAATAAAAGTCTATAAATAAAGGTCTAGTAAAAAATAAAGGTCTATTTTGTTTTTTTTTTATACTTTCGAATGTCTAAAAAACGAAAAAAAACGAAAAAACGAAAAAATAATAATTTGCAAATTTAGACTCTAAGCCGACGATTTATGTTGAGAAAAATATTATAGTTTTCATAAAAAAAATATCGTTGTAGAATTGAATATAAAAAAATGCATATCCTATATTTATGCAAAATCATACTTCTAGTACTTACAGATCTAAGTGCAACAGGCATGCCGTCCTTGGTTATTGGTCCGATTCCTTCAATCTTCTTCTTGGCGTCAGTCATTTTCTGACTCCTCTCGTAATCACTCCGGTCACCTTCACCTTCGCTAGCGTATTCCTTTCGTAGCGCATGCACTGAAAATGTAACGTAATTTCGTGTAAGTCAATAACTCGTTTTGCTATGTTGCTTTGTGTGATAAAAGTTAACTTATACTTTATTAAAAATTACAATATAGTCAGTATATATATAGTTATAAAAGGAGATTTTTCTGAAATTTGGCTTTGAATAACTAATAAATGTGCTTGCAGGCTAATTTTTTTTAGATTTAACCACAAATGTATAGTTTCAGATTTTTTCCTGAACTAGCACTACCTGTAGATGCTATCTGCCAAATTTCGTAATTCAAAGTCGGTTGACTTAGAATTACTCTATTAATATTAATTAACTAATATAGCTTTTAGGTACACTTTTAATAGAACAAATTAAAGTAATTTAAAATCATGAAATTTATAAAAGAAAGTCGTACTTATAGTTCAAAATGGCTAAAGCCCACTGAGTATACAATATATATAAATATTTACCTGGGTCACCTTTGGGCGGCGAAGGGCGGTCACGTGGAAGACGTGGATCTCTCTCTAAAGGAATATTAGACGGCCCGCGCGGAATTTGACCTTCTGAAATATAAAAAGAACAACATGGTCATTTATATTTTTTGATGAAGTTTATTTAATAAATAACCCTTTAGCAGTGCACGGTTCAAGTGTAACCATAATAAACCGAATAATATATTTATTTTGTAAAAGATAAGCAATAATATTTACCATAAACAACAACTTTGAAACTTCAATGGGTACTTTAATTTAAAATTTTGAAATACATTCAGCGAATAGAAAAATATTTTCTTTACCCATTTATATATTTATCTTTAATCTAAATATATTTGCTTATTTTTAGAATATTGAATTGTCTACCTCTCCGAATATTAAAAAGTTACATCGATAACTTACGGTATGACTATTTAAAAATAGTATAATATAAACAAAATGTAAACGGCCTAAATCTTTTTTTTGATTTTGAAGTAACTCAGAAAAAAAATAGTAATACTTAACAAGTTTATACGATTTCTAATAAAGAATATTTTTAATTTAAATTAACAGTTATTTTTAATATACATATCTACTATATAATATAAAGCATTTTTTATAGTTCAACAAGCTGTAAATAGATTTCAATGAAGACGGGAAAACGCGCGTAATTTTTCAGAAAAAAAAACATTTCAATATGCGGTAACTCAATAAACTTCAACATTGCAAAATGATGTTTGATATATTTTCAATTTGTTATTTATTGAAATAATTCTATAGGGCCAATAAAATTTATCTACATACATTTATAAGTATTATAAAATACTTTTATAATAGCAAACGAGATTAGAGAAGGGTGTTTGAACATAAATTTGAAATGTGAAATTCATCTGTCGGGTATTTATTTATGAGTTATCTCGGAATAATCTAGCAACTGTCTCTCTAATAGAAAATCCAATTAGATAATAGTTATGTCAGGCGATCCGTAGCGCCTCCGCAACGATATTGTGCCGTTCTATTAAACTTTAATAATAGTGGCGGACCCTCGTCAGCCATCTTTTCACTCGTAATAAAACGTTGGATTCTCAATATTCTTCCATTTTCCAGGCTATATTGAATACGTCATCCATTAAATTGACGAATACCTTGTAACCTTCGAACGTGTTGCAATATTTTAAGAAAACATCTTACATTATGTACTAGCGATTTTTTAATAATTGTGTATTAAAATTATTTGCTGTGTCGATATTCAATTATGATAGAAAGTAGAGATAGTAGTAATCAGAAAAACTAAACTTAAAAGAGAGAGAGAGATTTAGTAGAGAGAAAGTAGTAATCAGAAAAACTAAACTTAAAAGGTACATCGTTTTCATAAAAAGTTTACCATAAAAATGCATATTTATACTATTCAATGCGACGTAATATTTATGTAACCCTTATACTATAATAATAATATTATTTCAATTATTAACATTCATAAATATTTTGATATACAAGTAAACAACAAATAAACAAGCAAACAATTATTTTGTAATTTAGTTAACCTATCCAATTCAAAATGAATATCTACAAACTGGGGCAGTGAAATCAACGTGTTATTAATCAACATTGTTAAGTATATTCAAAGACTTGAGATGGGATGGAATGGGATGGGATAAGGGTCCCCGATTCAAAGCAATTAAGGGATAAACAAATTATTGCTTCCGTAAAACATTTTTCATTGTACGGATGAGCTTACAACGTGTCTGTAATTTGTAACTGAGGAAACAGTCAACATCTCTGAAATTTATAATAAAAGGGGAGCTCTATAGAGTATTTATAAAAGTTTGACGGCAATTAACCCTTGTTTCAACAGTATGAACGTGAATAAATTATAAAGTTCTTGTTAGAAAAGTTATGGAAGCCCGGTGCAAGCTGGATTTCATCTTATTTTTTAATATTTGCCTAATTACATTCCTCTGCAATTTTGTAATTTTCTTTTAATAAATTCATATTACAGTTTTCCTCTTGGAGTTTAGTAATTAACGCACTTGTAAAATTACTCTTCTGTGTGTCGATTATAGATGAAATACAGAAAACATTTTATTTACTAAATTTGCAAAGTCAAATTTCATTTCACTAAATGATTTAAAATAAATATGTATTAATGAAGTTGCTGATTATTTTAGTCATGGGTAACGAGTTTACTATATTAATTTACATACTAATCATGATTAACTAATTTCATAGTAATTTTATTATGAATTATTTTAAACGATGGTTTATGGTGTTACATTTAAATAAGTAGGCAGCCTAAATTTACACTTAATTTTGCCAACTTTTATAAGCTGTAGAACCCTTGGTGCACGATTCTGAGACGCACGACCATTTTTTAAATTCAAAATTCAAAAGAATTTTAATGTCAATTCAATGTCAAATGTTCAATGAGGCCGGTCGTGGTGCAGCGGCACGAGGTGTGACTGCAAAACCGACTGGTTGTGGGTTCGATCCCCACTCGAGGAGATGAAATATTTACTTAAATTTATATTTCCATTTCTTCGCTCTGGTGTCGAGGCTAAGCGCGGCGTTAAGTTCTGCCACTCAACACCCAATGCCTCCAGAACTCGGCAGAAAGTGGGGAACTGAGTGTCTTAACACTAGGTTCCCTCTGCCTACCCTGCTGTGTGCGGGATACAGCGTGAAGCTGATTTAAAGAACTTCAATTTAAAAGTTTTTTAAATATTTTTTAAACCAATACAATTTATACATACCGCGAGCTTTTTGCAATAGTGTCACAGTGGGATTCTGTGCTCTTGGCAAGCGACTAGCAGAGCCCAATGTATTAAGTCCCGTGGCTGGAGCGCTCTGCGACGTTCTGAGCCTTCCTTCGCTCTCCGAGCCACTCGTACATCCGTTTTGATCAGAATTCTGAAAAATATTACAATCTTACCTAATTTAAATTGTTTTGAAAGCGTCAAATTCCGGGTCTATTGTTAGAGTAATGAAATTCACAGAGGAAGTCGGGCAATGGGACCTACATAATTAGAAGTTGTGTGAATAAAATGTAAATTAAGAACCTTGAGTCCCCGACCTGTGTGGGGATGTAGGGCAAGTTAGCATTCAGTATTGTTTAATCGCTTAATTAAATGTGTTTTTGGGGGCCAGTCGTGGCGCAGGGGCACATCGTGTGACTGTAAAGTCGACTGGTTGTGGGTTCAGTCCCCACTCGAGGAAGTGAAATTTACATTAATTTATTTACATTCATATTTTCATATCTTCGTTCTTCTGTCGAGGCAAACCACGGCGTTGGGTTCCGCCACTCAACACGCAATGCCTCCAGAACTCGGCGGAAAGTGTGGAACGGAGTGTCTTACACTTCCCACCGAATTTTGGAAGCATTGCGTGTTGAGTGGCGGAACCCAACGCCGTCCTTTGCCTCGAAACCAGAGCGAAGAAATAGAAATATAAATAAATATTTCGCTTCCTCGAGTGGAGATGCAATCTACAATCATCGCGTTACAGTCACACCCTTGTGCCCCTGGGCCACGACGGTCTTGTGCATATATCCATGTAAACAAAATATATTAACTTCTACACTTTTTTTAGTTTCAGGTATACCTACATATATAATTATAAGCGCGCCAAGATCATGAGCAGGTATCAATTAGCGTAATACGTATTATGTATGTGGAGGGTAAACATCGTTTCAAATATTTAAATCAAATATTGTGCCAAGTAGCTTTAGTAGTAATTCCTATTTTTAGCGGTTGCTTAAAGTGCTCTATAACGTTGTACTTAAAGATGGAAAAACTAAAATTAAAAAAATGGCTGACTTTGAATTGTATTTTTTAGTATACTATTTGTTTTTGTCAGCTTTTCCACGTTACCAGAGGAAATGAAAATAATAAATAGTTAATTCCTCTGAATGGGAATCGAACTCACAATCGTCGCGCTTACTGTCCCAGTTTCTAGCTTACCCCAAATTTTCGTCGCGGTGGGGGTGTGTCCTCAAAATGAACAGGACGGTAAGTTTTTCTTGGTATTTGCGGGGACGTGGTGTTGCTGCCGGGGGTCCACACTGGTGGTGGGGGCGGCGGCGGCGGAGCGCTAGGGCTTGGAGCACTTGGCGCTTCGCCCCCTGGAGACGCCCCTGGCCGCCAAATCGCTGGAAGAAACATGTATATTTTATTATCGGCTCTAAGTCAATTGATATATTAATTAACTAATAGAGTTTATAAATGAGGTATATTCATTACTAAAAGTAATGTTTGATATAAGAATATAAGCTGTGCTAACAATTGGGACATTTTATTATTTTATAATTCTCTCTTTACATAAACAATGTAGGAAATTATAGAATTTTACTTTTTTTTTTTACCGTCTTTCATAAAATGTTATATTCTTATTAAGAACACACTTCAAAAGAACGCGGTCGATATATCCTATACTTAACACCTTTATGGCGCTGTTGTGAGCCATTCTAACGCAAAACCGAAAGAATATATTTTCCGATAATGTTACATTTTATAGCGCCCACGGAGCTTTGTTCCCGCAAAATATAATTGAAATATATTTTAATATAAGAAATTCTGTTTAAATATGATTAACAGAAAATATTATTTTCTTAAGCTAAATCTAGCTAGCAAAGGTATGTTATCTTAGATATATATAAAAAGGAAATTAAATATGACATTTCGCCCGTAACTTTTATTACTGTCCCCAGTGTAAAAACATTGCTCTTTATTACTCAACGGTTTGGAAATAATATGTGAACAAATAAAACTGTAAGTAAATTCGAAGGTTGAGTTACCTACCTACCTACCTACTTCATTCAATTTGGGCGTTTTCACACAGAGTACTGCATTTTACGATCTCCCTATAAATCTCCCTAAAGCGGACAATCGACGTGTGTTTATACGGTCGTTTTGAGTAAATTGGGTTAACAGACACACCCTGTATACATAATAATACAGACTATTAGGGTGATCGCTGTAAATCCCCATTATCTATCAATAAATGTTTACTTTTGCAAATGTACTTTACATATTTGATTAATTTTCAATATATAATCGAACATAAAATTGTTGTCAGCGTCACGCTGTATCCCGCACACAGTAGGGTAGGCAGAGGGAACCTAGTGTAAGACACTCCGTTTCCCACTTTCTGCCGAATTCTGGAGGACATAACTCAACGCCGCGCTTTGCCTCGACACCAGAGCGAAGAAATGGAAATATAAATTAAATATTTCATTTCCTCGGGTGGGGATCGAACCCACAACCAGTCGGTTTTACAGTCAGACTTTGTGCCGCTGCGCTACGACTGGCCTCCACGACTAAAAATGTTGTAACAAGTGGTGTTATTATTATTCGTAATTTGATGAGAACGTATGGCTGAGTGGCCAGAGTACTGGATTGGTTTGCAAGAGGTGCTGTCTCGAATCCCGCTACGTTCAAATTTCAGTTTTACTTTACCTTTTCTATAAATGTTTTTCTTTACTTAGTAATATGAAAAATGTATAAAGTTAAAAAACAAAACAATACAAAAAACTCCAAAAACAAATCAGGCGTTATCGTTAAAAAAATATCTGCAGCAAAAGGTTTTGTAGAGTCCATCCAATTAAATAAATAAGAGAAATATTGAATCGAATATTTAATAAATTGCTAAATCCTTATTACTTAATAGGGATTTAAATGTCACGAACGTCCTATCAAGGGGAGGAAACAATACAATTTTTATCTGGTAAAATACACCATGGCCACTCCCGTATATATAGATGAGGATTAAATCTGAACGAGATAGTTGATTACTTATTAAATTCAGGCGGCAGCATCAAAGAGAACGTAAATTAAAAATGAGCTTAAGCGATTTCAATTAAGGTTAAATTGAGAAAGCTTTACACACGCTCTACTGCTTACTTCGAGTATATTACTACTTTGCGATGTGTGCTAATGATGAACCATTATGGGATTTGTGAACACTAAAAACATGAAATATGCAAAAACATGATATTCATTATTTTCTTCGATAAATGGCTAGTTTTCACTAATTATGTATATTAGATATATATGTTTATCTATGTTTATATACTAGAGTGAGTCTCTAGTCTAGTATGTATAAAAATATTAACATAGGTAGATAACAAGGCATCTTCGCTCACTTATACTTATTTTTATATTGTAAGGGATTTATTTTTAAATATATTTTTTTTTAATAAAAACTAACATAGAATACTTTTTTTTAAATAAAGTACGTGTATAAAGTTTCATAATCGGTTGAAGTTTTGTGGTGAAAGTATAACAAGCAAACTTACATTCAGATTTGTAATCTCTATCAGCTTCACGCTGTATCCCGCACACAGCAGGGTAGGCAGAGGGAACCTAGTGTTAAGACACTCCGTTCCCCACTTTCTGCCGAATTCTGGAGGCATTGCGTGTTGAGTGGCAGAACTCAACGCCGCGCTTAACCTCGACACCAGAGCGAAGAAATGGAAATATAAATTTAAGTAAATATTTCATCTCCTCGAGTGGGGATCGAACCCACAACCAGTCGTTTTACAGTCACACCTCGTGCCGCTGCGCCACGACCGGCCTAAATGTAATATAATCTCTATCTCTATATATAATAAGACAGTAAAAATATTATGTCTGTACTTTTACTAATTTTGACTGAAATGGATAGAGGGACACTTTAAAATAATAATAGAAAGCAAAAAGATTTTTTTTAATTTCTTGTCTGTCTGTCTGTCTGTCTGTCTGTCGACATATTTTTGTCCACATTTTTCTCTGAAAGTACTGAACCGATTTACTTGAAAATTTCACCAATTGCTTTGTTTTAACTCAACTTAAATACTAAAGTTTAGTTCCTCAAAATCGGTCCCTTAAAAAAAAGTTATCGTCATTTGAAAGAAGTCCTAATTAATTCAACACGATCTTGAAAGAAATATCAAGTAAATACAAAGATTTTTTGGTTGGTTCGTTCATTTAATATATGTAACTAATTTAAAAACTGTACATTAATTAATATGCAATTATTACAGTTATTTCACAAAGAATATTATAAATCCTTCAAATCAATAATTTAACATTTAAGGCTGTTTCTGAATGAGTAAATTAAATTATTCACTGACATCAGCACTTTTAACAGAGTATATTATATAGGTAAAAAGAACACAAGGTTACAAAAATATATACGTGTAATAAATAATTAGCTTTATGTATATTTTATAAATATCAAATATCAACAATGGTCCTATTTTTTTATTTAAAACAATCAAAAATTCTTTGACGATAATATCGTAAAAAAATCATATTAGAAGTCATTATAGTTGTCAATCAATTCTGCTTATTAAATCAATAATCATGTATTTTAAGCGGGCGAAGCCGTGGGCGAGCCGCTAGTATTAGTATAAAGTATATTTTTAAATTTTTCCATAATTTTTTATAAACATATTGTAACTAAAATTTATTTTTAATTATTTAAAATTTATTCAATTTAACTCTTTTATGACCGTCATTGTTACTATAGCATATATAATTTGTATAAACAATTGGTATTTTGTTCAAGGTTTATTATTCATAGAGCACCTGTACTACTATATAATTTATTTGTAATATATTTACAAAAGTACATAGCTTGTAATTTTAATTTTAAATGCCAAAAAGAGTTCATTTTAGAGGAAAAAAGTTAATGAGTTGAGGCCATTCGTGGCGCAGGGTTACAGAATGTGACTGTAAAACCGACTGGTTGTGGGTTCGATCCCCACTCGAGGAGATGAATTATTTACTTTAACGTATATTTCCATTTTCTTCGCTCTGGTCTCGAGGCAGAGCGCGGCGTTATGTTCTGCCACTGTGGAGTGGCAATGCTTCCAGAATTCGGCAGAAAGTGGAGAACAGAGTGTCTTAACACTAGGTTAACTTCTTCATTCTCATCGCAACATCCTCGCTAGTACCTGCCATTCTGTGTACCTCTTCATTGCGGATTCGATCAGCTAAACTGACTCCGCATATCCTACGAAGGGATCGCATCTCCACAGCATTCATCTTTTTTTCATTCATCTACTTCCTTCTTTATTTTTTTTCTTTATATATTTTCTTCATAGTTGCAAATAACATTAAATGCTAATTTCCCGAAGCATCTGGTGAATACTAGTTATTTAACTTTCTTTTTGAGTTACATTAAGGATTCTCGTCACAAAAACGGCATGCGCGGCTTACTAACTTGTCGTACGAATAAACTTTTCTAGTCGACTTTTTGCTCTAAGTTGTCGAAACAGCTACAAAAAAGTTATTTTTGAAGGCTATGTAGCGCCACGTGTAATTACATGGAGGATTTGAGACTTTTTAATGCAAAAAATAAATAAATGTGAGAGTAGAATCTTGTGAAAAGTTTACGTTTCGGTTTTGATTCATAAAGTTTTTCTTTATTTACATGATCATTTAGGAATATATGTATGTATGTAGATTAATAGATATAGAAAAAATCTATAAATTACAACATATTTAAGTTTATCTTTTGTATATTTCCTAGTAGTTGCAAAATATATAAAAAGAATATGAACAACATACATACATACCAATATTAATTTAAATTAATATATGAAGAATTCTGGAGGCATTGCATGTTTAGTTGCGGAACTCAACGCCGTAATTTAAATAAATATTTAATTTTCTTGAATGGGAATCGACCCCACCATCAGTCACGTTTACAGCCACACGCTTGTGCACCACGACTGGCCTCATATCTTCATGTAAGAATATGAATTATATTATAATGTATATTATAAAATGTTTATAATATTGGCCATATTGCAAATTTTCTTATTTGATTCAATAATCAATATGTGAATTTATTATAATAATTTGTGATTACCGCAAATGCGGTTATAAACCGCTGACATATGGGTCGACTCATCTATGGAAAAGCGTTGCACCAGTACCAATAAGTATAGAAACTATAGTCAGCTATATACATAGTTAATAGTGATGTACCTATACAAGTTTACAATTTTAGGTTGCATTATTCACATTATTCTAATGCAATGTTTGTTCGTGCATCATTACATATTATGATGAATGGCTGTTGTATTGTGTATTGAATATTAATTTCATTTTGTTATTGGAAATTATTTGTGTACATCTATACATTTTGCTAAATAAATATTTGAATTTTAAAATAGACTAAATAGTTCGAGTTTAGTAATGATCTGATTTAAGCATAACACCGAGATCAGTCGTGGCGCAGGGACTCAATGACTGTAAACGAGATAGTTTGCAGGTTCGATTCCCATTCGAGGACATGAAATATTTAATATTTTCATTTCAACCACTCAACATGTAATGTCTCGAGAATTCGGCGGAGAATGGGGAACAAAGTATGTTAACATTCTGCCTACTCTGCTGTGTGTGGTATCGAAATCTTACGATATACATTGTTTAGTAGAATTAAGGAAAACGAATACTTCTAAATTTAATCCAAATAATACGATAACCTATTACACCACTATATTTCTACTGAGCAATGATGGTGTTTTGGAACATTAATATTTCTTTTGAGTACAGAATGCGAGCAATCTACTTTCCCTTTTTACGGAGACGGATTTTTCATTCTTTTACAATGTGACGATAATCTCGTTTGAGCTACCATGACTATACTATTATATTTACTAGAAATCCTTGAAAAGTCTCCAAAATATAAGTACGTAACGTGGCACTTACGACCACATTATCTTTATCTCGTCGACAGAAATTTTTACAAACACTTTTGCCATCTTTTCATTCATTAAAACTTGGCTATTCGCTATTTAAAGTTATTAAGCGAAGAAAATTTTCTAAAGACATATTTTTCATTGAATTAACTACGGCCATTTAACAGAATATAATCTGTGGGTTTTTTTTTAGAAATTTATTTTATTGTTCACAAAGTGTTAGGCGTAAGTTTGACAAGTATAATCTCGTTATTTCAAAGATATAGATAAAAGCTTTTAACTATAAATTGTTCTTGGATAACCAAAAGTAGTACCTACTTAGATTTTAGTTCTTTTAAAATACTTAAGATGAGGATAATGAAAAACGTATGAATATTTTAAATCTTTTTTGAAATGTTATTTACATGCTTAGAAAAGGAAAAAATCGTTTTTAGAAAACGTATAGAACGTTGCGAGATTTGAAGCCGCACCACTTTGAAACCGTCGAAGCGTGGTTCCAAATACCGACAACTTTTAATGTTTATACGTTTTCTAAAAAGCTTACGAATATTTTTAAACACGAAGCCATCATATACTACTTATTTAGAAAACGTATAAAATTTTTAACGTAGCGGAACCCGAACCCGCGCCTCCTGGAAACCGACCAGGCCGACCATCATATACTGCTTGAATATGATTATTTTTATTACCTCACTTCGACTACTAATTTGTAGCATATCATTTATTACTTACGTATTTTGTGTGCATACTAAAAAAATATTATAAATGTTATTGGCATACTATACCGGGCTCGCTTGATTACTTACCTGCAACAAAACAAAAAAAAAACGTATTAGCATTACATAAGGGAGTGTAGAGCTATAGTTTTTAATGTTGTTTATTTATATGCCTTTGTATTTTAGTAATGGTTACTCAAATAGAGTCGTTTCCTGTTTTCGCTTACGCCTTCTGCCAATATTATACAATTTGTCAAAGTGCCAGAGCATTGAGGTGTTGTGACCTGTGTTACCGTGTTGACACATTTTGTGATTCATTCGTAATTATATTTTCCTTTCTTTATTGATAACTTGAACTACCTAACTAATTTTTGGGTATATCTATCTTTAATAAAAAATAAAAATATATCACAGCAGGGTAGGCAGAGGGAACCTAGTGTTAAGAAACTCCGTTTCCCACTTTCTAGATTCGATTCGATTCGATTTCTGGAGGCATTGCGTGTTAAGTGGCAGAACTCAAGGCCGCGCTTGTCCTCGACACCAGAGCGAAGAAATGGAAATAAAAATTTAAGTAAATATTTCATCTCCTCGAGTGGGGATCGAACCCACAACCAGTCGATTTACAGTCATACTTGTGCCCCTGCGCCACGACCGGCCTCAATTATACATTATAATCTTATTAGAGAGAACATAATGTTTTAAAAGAGAATATAGTAAAACACAGTAATTTAGATCTACTGTGACAACTACTACCGCCGTTACCGTTATTACGTCGAAGCTAAATATGCAAAATTTGAGAGCTAAACCTATCTTCTCAATATTTATTTGCCAAAATATTAATCAAAGACATATGGATCTTATACGAAATAATAATTTAAATCAACTTCCCCGCTGACACACATCTCTAAAATAGCTTATCTATTTTTATCACCGTTCTCTTAATGACTAGGAGCCACACATCAAATTTGGTTCATTGCGTAACAGTCGGCCGGATGAGTAACGTGCGCGTAGTTTTATAGCGTTAATAGGAGAGATAGCGTTTGAAAATATTCCGGCGGTTTATTTTCAGCGATAGCTTTGGAACGCGAAAATATTTAATTATTTAACAAAAAAGAGACCGTCGTCGTGCAGCGGTATAAGGGCGAGACTGTAACGCAACGGTTGTAGGTTCGATCCCCAAGCGTGAAATGTGTTATTATTTGTTAACATTATCATTTCTTCGCTCTGGCACTGAGTTCCGCTATTCAACAAGAAATGCCTTAAATTATTTCGGAGGATAGTGGTGAACGGAGTGTCTTAACACTAAATTCCTTCTGCCTACTCTTATATACACGCTTCATATTATATACGCGGAATACAGCCTGAACCTGATTAATATTTTTAATTTAACACAAAATAGCTTGCATTATAATCGTTTTTTGACATTGAATGTATTAAGCCTTTATTTACAGACAGTATAAATATATTATTTATATATATTTAATAAACAAAATAAACCTGGTTTCGAACGAGACCAACTCAAAATGTACCATCAACATCAAGTTTAATTACCGATATGAATACGCTAGGGTAAACACTGCCTGCATATTGGCTACAATGAGCGGTCTCGAATTTAACAGGGATAAATTATGAACTAGCCGTCAGCGTCCACTGATATCGAGTTGAGATAATTAAATAATTATTCAATACGACCTCGGCCACTACGGCCGCCTGCTCTGAAATATCAGATATTTTCTATATCTACGTATATTTTAGGTTGATCCTGGCGCAGGGGCACAAAGTGTGACTGTAAAATCGACTGGTTGTGGGTTCGATCCCCACTTGAGGAAATGAAATATTTATTTATATTTTTGTTTTCATTTCTTCGCTCTGGTATCGAGGTGAGGCGCGGCGTTGAGTTTCGCCACTCAACACGCAATGCCTCCAAAACTCGGTGGAAAGTGGGGAACGGATTGTCTTAACACTAGGTTCCCTCTGCCTACCCTGCTATTTGCGGGATACAGCGTGAAGATAAAAAAAAATGTATATTTATCGTCATCCAAAAATGTTTTTTTTTCTTTCACATAAAAAATATCAATGATGTTGATTTTATGCAGGTAGGTATATTTTAACAATCGTCCTTAGTCGAAAAGAAAGGACAGATTACTATCTTCTTCCGAGGCTTTTAATAAATTACGACTTACAAGTTATACTATAAATTTAACGGTGTAGAGTCGATTTTAAGATTTGTGATATGATATCATATTTTTTAAAAATAAATTTGGATGTATTTTTTATAAAAAAAAATGGCTTATGCTTATATAGGAGGAAGTTTTTTTAAATTTTTTAATTCCTTTAGACCTTTCCACTATTATAAATAAGAAATATAAAACATATATTTTAAATATACCTACTTGTTTTACAACAATAATAGATTTAATGATATAAAACAGAATAAAATGTGAGGTCACAGGGCATCTGGCGGTAACCGAGCATATACTCGCTATTTTTATCGCCGCCATTAACTGATATCGTCATTTGAATTTTAAGCTTGTGGAAATAACAAAAAAAAAATGCTTACAATGACTAATTTAAAATTTAAAATATTATTAAAATATGACACATAAAGTATATATCTTATGAAAAATATTTTTAATGTACGTCTGTTGTTGTATGGAGTAGAGTTTTGTAACTCTACATGCTCTACACGTCTCTAAAGACAGAAAGAGCGGAAAGTTGAAAACAGAGTGACTATCTCTATATTGGACACTGCCCTCTGATCCTCCTATAGGTGACCTTTTTTTTTCTTTTTATCAGCTTTACGCTGTATCCCGCACACAGCAGAGTAGGCAGATGGAACCTAGTGTTAATACGTGTTACGTGTGGACTAAACGCCGTGGTTTTGCCTAACTTTGACGTAAAAAATAACTAAGCTTACAATGTCGCATATTTGGCCGTGTTTTATAACTATGGAAGTAAAAATATATTAACGCGTACCAATGTCACGGTGTCATAACAGTTACTGTGTTGTAACTGTTCTAATTACTATCTTAAAAATAGTCACTCGTAATATATATTTACAATATAAATATTTTTCTTTCGGATTTTTCTGGCAAATAAACGTTCAGTAAATATACTAAAAATTTATTTGCCAAAAAAAATCGAAAGAAAAATGTTTATATTGTAAAAGTATATTACGAGTGACTTTTTTTACGTTTTCAATTTTAATAATCAATAATCAGCTTCACGCTGTATCCCTCACACAGCAGGTCTCCAGAATTCGACGGAAAATGGGGAACGAGTATCTTAACAATAGGTTCCCTCTGCCTACCCTAGTGTTAGCTGGATTTTTTTAAATAAAATATTAAAATAGTGAATGATTTATGTCGATATACACAACATGAACGTAGTGTTCACGTTAATTTGAACGAATGTACGTTACTACAAACAAAAGGGGCGTTATTGATAACATCGCTTTTGGCAAACAGAACGAACAATAACGACACAATAGAGCTTTTACTAAGATAGACCTTTTGTGCTCTGTTAAGGGGACACTTCTTCTTAGCATAATCAGATATATATTTTTTACATAATAAGATAATTAATTATTTATTTATTGCTTCGGTATTGATGAAATGAGCGAGTGGTTAGGAATATCGAATGTTAAACTGAAGGTTTTTAATAAATTTTACTCATGGCTAGAATTTTAGTATATTTTTTTTCCTGTAGCAGGGTATACAGAGAGAACCTAGTATTAAAACACTCCGTTCTCGACTTTCCGCAGAATTTTTCGAGGCATTCGCGTGTTGAGTGGTGGAACAACGATGGGCTTTTGCCTTTGTGCCAGAGCAAGAAAATGAAAATATTAATAAATAATAATTGATTCTCTCGAGTAAAAATCAAGCGTACAACCGTCACGTTACAGTCACTCCCTTATACCCGTACGCCACGACGGCCTCAATTATAGATAATATAATCAGCTTCACGCTGTATCCCGCACACAGCAGGGTAGACAGAGGGAATCTAGTGTTAGACACTCCGTTCCCCACTTTCTGCAGGATTCTGGAGGCTTTGCGTGTTGAGTGGCAGAAGTCAACGCCGCGCTTTGCCTCGACACCAGAGCGAAGAAATGAAAATATCAATTTAAGTAAATATTTCATCTCCTCGAGTGGGGATCGAACCCACAACCGGTCGGTTTTACAGTCACACTGTGCCACTACGCCACGGCTGGCCTCTATAGATGTAGATAATATTTATAATATAAATTATCGTTATAATATGGAATCTATGTGCTGATGAATCTAACATGCTAATAAGGAGTAAATATTTTTAAAGTACATCATAAAAGTACTGATTGGCGATTTTTTTTACATTACGTTATACTAAATTTATAGTAATATCATTTCTTACTTTTCCATATCTACCGACTACTATACGTTTTGCTGACGTGTAACAACTGACAAGGCCACCACCCTCACTGACGTAAAGAAAATGCTATTAATTCTATTATGCTTTTCCACATCAATTCTATATCTGTGTATATACTTTACATTTGTTTTTTTACAAAAGAAATGAAAAGAAATTTTCAATATTTTTAAGCTATCGGTGTAAATATATAAAAGCAAATGCAACTTGCAATAATAACTCAAAACAAAATTTCACAAAGTTAGCAGTCGGTTCTCTTTTATTCAGATATTTTATATAATATAGGTGTAAATCTGTGCAACATAATGGAAAAAGTTGTAACAAGTATTTCGAACGCATTATGTGCTATTAATATTCTAACGAGTTGCCGACAAAAGTCAACTTTGTACTTTACAGACGCAGCTACTCTTGAGTTCGATAGCAAATTTAACGTTAATACTTTTAAGTCAATTTTAAGTAAAGGCGCTGAAACGCATGACTGCAAATAATTCGTATTGTTATATTTTTTTATTTTTTTTAGTTATTATTTTTTTTAGTTTCACGTTTTATCCCGCAGTCAAAAGGGTAGGCAGAGAGAACCTAGTGTTAAGACACTCCGTTCCCCATTTTTCGCCGAATTCTGGAGGCCTTGCGTTTTGAGTGGCGGAACTCAAAAAACGAAAATATTAAATATTTCATTACCTCGAGTGGGAATCGAACTCACAACCAGTTGCGTTTGCAGTCCACACTATGTACCCCTGCACCACAACGGCCCTCAAATTCTTATTACATTAAGAAAGAATCTTGTATATTCCATTATTGTGGTCTCTATTATAAGATTCTTTTGTGAATCAAATAGCTGTATTGTTAACAAATAATTACACGCACGCACTAAGACTATATAGGTAGTAGGTATACACGTAGGTGTGGGTTCCCGTAGGTTGGGGGTGTACCCCCCTTCATTGTGACATCTCTACACCCCGATAATAACGAGGCCGTGTTGATGAACTCCATTTTCAACTAGGAATGCGCTACGTATTCGAATCGAAGTACTTACTTATACTTCTCTAATGGATGCTTCCCTATTTACTATTCATAGTATCACATTGAAGAATTAAACTTTTATTAAATGTGTTTAATTTAATACGAACGTAACTAGCACTTGTAGTAATAAACTAATAAAAATAGATGAATTCTACTATATTATATTTTTCTATAGAGATGAATATATTATAAATATTTTTTATCGTAGAGCTATTATATTATCTATTTAAATTATTTATAATTAATATTGTAAAAATAAAAAATCAGCTTCACGCTGTATCCAGCACACAGCAGGGTAGGCAGGCAGAGGGAACCTAGTGTTAAGACACTTCGTTCCCCACTTTCTGCCGAATTCTGGAGGCATTGCGTGTTGAATGGCAGAACTCAACGCCGCGCTTAACCTCGCCACCAGAGCGAAGAAATGGAAATATAAATTTAAATAAATATTTCATCTCCTCGAGTGGGGATCGAACCCACAACCAGTAGGTTTTACAGTCACACTTCGTGCCGCTGCGCTACGACTGGCCTCTAATTAATATCGTTATTGATTGAAATTGCTAATGAAAAAAAATTACATTGTGGCCAGTCGTGGCGCAGGGGTACAAATGTATGACTGTAAACGCGACTGGTTGTCGGTCCGATCCCCACTTGAGGAAATGAAATATTTATTTTAATTTGTATGTTCATTTGTTCGCTCTGATGTCGAGGCAAAGCGCGGCGTTGAATTCCGTCATTCAACAAGCAATGCTACCAGAATTTGGGTAAAAATGGGGATCGAAGTGGCTGTATCTATGAAGAAATGGAAATATAAATTTATGTAAATATTTCATCTCCTCGAGTGGGGATCGAACCCACAACTAGTCAGTTTTACAGTCATACTTTGTGCCGCTACGCCACGACTGGCCTCAATTTCAAACAATGTCGTTCTATTATTTGTTGAACCAATACAAGCAAAAATAGGAAAACATTTTAAGCAGAATTAAATATTGGGAACGTTATTTACTCTCAGAAATTTTATTGGACTGAATGAAAAACGTGTATTCCTATTTCCAAAATAAAACAAATATATGAAACACGAAATGCTACCAATTCTTGTAAGCGAATGCTATATGAGTAAATGTTTTCAGCAATATTCATTGTAAATAAACCATATTGTGCGAGTCAGGGATCAGAGTATGTTACATATTAAGTGTTTAAGTTTTTTAGCTTCACGCTGTATCCCGCACACGGTAGGGTCGATAAAGGGAACCTAGTGTTATGATTCTCCGTTCTCCATTGTCCGCTGAATTCTGGAGATATTGCTTATGGAGTGGCAGAAGTCAACGCCACGCTTTGCTTCGAATAAATTAAACATTTTATTTCCTCGAGACGGAATCGAAATCACACCCTGTCACGTTTACAGTCACACTTTGTGTCCCTGCGCCACATCTGGCCTTATAATAGCAGCTTCATTTTCATGCCTACAGCATGAACTGGCAAGGTTTCAACGAATCAAGAGTTTAATATTTTCTAATTGTGTATACGTACGTTTATGTATATATGAGATTGTTTCCCCTTCAGATTTCATATTAAGCGGCAATTTTTACTTTCGTCTAGATACGTTACTAACAACTTAAGTACATCTTATTCAATTTCATTTCCCTGAGACGCGATAGTACCTGCTACCTTTCTTGTCTACAGTGAGAAGCAGTACCACTGTGCTACAATGGCCTTAAAAATGGTATACTTATATTATTTATAATTTGATCTCAATAACAATTACTAAATATTTTAACATAGTTAAGACGTCCACCTCGCATCCTTGAAATGACCATTTATTTACGACCTCACACGAACTTTACGACTCGTATGATATTGAACGTTGTAGAATAGGAACTATAAAACACGAACCTGTGTCAACTTCTATATGTACATACATATATATATTTACATTTGTATGTTAATTAATTAATTTAAATTGCAGAGTAATAGTCAAGAATTCATATAACGAATTGACATTTTAAATTTTAATGTCTTATGTCATTAAAACTTTAAAATGTCTTATTCAGAAAAGGGATACCGACCAGGCGCTCTGACTACTGAGTCATACTGTCAGGTGTCAGCAGTTGTTAGAACGTATGGCTCAGTCGTCAGAGCGCCTGGTCGGTATCCAGGAGGCGCTGGTTCGAGTCCCGCCACGTTCAAATTTTTATACGTTTTCTAAATAAGTGTTTTTCTTTCTTAAGTGTGGAATAACACTTAAAAAATGTTAAAAATATTTAAAATGTATTGAAAAAAAATAATTGTTACCATAATATTATTATTATTTGTATTTTCCTTTTATTATAACAGTAATATTGATGATTCGTCCGTTAGAAAAAACATAACATGTAGTACTTACATATGTCGTCTCTTATTTTATTCTAATTAATTGAAGAAAAAAGTGTGTGCTGGAAGACTTTTCAATAATTTTCTTTTAATAATGAAGGATTGGTAATAAAAACTTTAATGTAATATTTTACTTACTCTACATAAAAAAATGAGTACTAATACCACTTACATAATTTTATAACAATCCTTCGAGTTAAATAGCAATTAGTAATAGAAAATTATACGGTTGAGCAAGCAGCTTAAAAATTAAAATCTAGGATAAATGTTATTGCTTTATATTAATGAATTAAAATTGTAAACTATAGTAAATATTTACAAATCTCTTGTATTATATGAAACACACTTAGCATTTTATATTAAGAAAAATTCTACCAATTTTAGCCCGACACCGAAATGCCTAATCACTCTGTTCTGTTCTGTTTTGGATTTTTGATATTTTTATTTTGTATGAAAAAATACAAAAAGCCATATTTTTCGTATTGCAATTAAATCAGCAGGCAGAGGGATCTAATGTTAAGACAATTCCGTTCCCTACTTTCATCACATTTCAGCATCGAAGGTGGCGGAACTCAACATGCACTTTGCGTCGTTACCAGAGCGAAGAAACTAATATATTAAATATTTCTTTCTCCAGAGTAGGAATCGAACTCAAAACCGTCGTGATTACAGTCGCACTCTTGTGTCCCTGCACCTCGGCGAGTAATATATATATTTTTTTCATATTTACGTTAAAAATAATTTAAATTATATTTTATTTCGACAAATAAGGCTTTTTGTGTTTTTTTTATATTTTCATATAGAACAAAATTACCTAGAGTCCTAGACATGTGAATAGAAAATGAAGAACAGAGTGATTAAGCATCTCAGCCTTATGAACCCATAAGGATAAGACTCCGTGATACATTACGTAACTTTAGATTACAGCCCATAATTTATAGTCCAATAAAGGTTAGTTATAGTTTACATAATATTTCGTTTAAGATAATGTAATATACAGTCCAAAACAAATGGTAGTTTAAAATATTCTTTTTTTTTTTAGTTTTTACCATGTCTGCGTACTTTGGTTACGACAGATATGTTGGGATGAAATCTCTCTATCTCTATATCTCCAATCTCTATCTTTACAATTTATTTAACGCGCGTACGATAATAAATTTAGATTTAACTTGGAGGAATGTTTATATAAAATATACAAATGTAAGGAATATTCTCAAGCATTAAAAGAAAATATAAACGCTCGAAATGCGTCAAGACAAAGAAAATCACATTATTGAAATATAATAATATTTCATCTCCAAACCTACAAATTTAATATTATATACCTTGGCTACTTTTTAAATTTTTAATAAAGTTCTTTTTTAGCTTAACTCTGTATTCCCCACGTAAAAGGGTAGATAAAGGGAATTCAAGGAACCTGGAATTAAGACACTCCGTTCCCATTAGAACTGTTGGTTGTGGGATATTAACTATTAAGCGCATATAAAACAAAGTCTATTTGGTATATCCTTTTATTTAACTTTAGCGAACACAAAACATTACATTGTAAGCGCATGGCGTTCCGAGAGAAGGAAAAAAGGAAGCGACGCGCGGGAAGTAACCACAGATAATAAAAATAACTTAAAATAGTGTTGCATGTTGCAATTTATATAAAAATATATTATATTTCCAACACTCCCTCTAAATTGCATCATGCAAAAACAAAAAAAAAAAAAACTTAATTAAAATTATTTGAGACCAAGAAATTTAACATAATCTCTGTGTTTATCTTTAGTTAAAGGTTTTGTGAATACATCGGCTGGCATTTTTTCTGTACATGTATATTCCAAAACAACTTTCTTATTTAATACATGATCCCTTAAAAAATGATGCCTTATGTCAATATGTTTGGATCTCTGACTTGTTATATTATTTTTAGCTATATCAATGGCGCCTTTGTTGTCACAATGAACCTTTATTACAACCTTTTCCATTGAAATTTCAAAAATTAATTGCTTTAACCATAAAGCCTCTGGTACAGCAGATGACAATGCCATATACTCAGCCTCCGTTGTAGATAAGGCCACTGTCTTCTGTCGTTTACTGTGCCAATGTACAATACCTCCATTTACCATTACACATACACCAGTTACAGAATATCTATCATTTAACTTATTACCCCAATCTGAGTCACAGTAAATATCACAAAATGAATTATTTTTATATTCTAATTTTAAATCTATAGTTCCTTTTAAATATCTAAATACTCACTCTTTACTGCATTCCAGTGACTCAAATTGTGATTCTTGTTAAATCTACTTAACAAACTTGTAGCATAAGATATATCTGGCCTACTTATTTGAGATAAGTACAATAAACTACCTACTGCCTCTTGATATGGAACATCACACTGATCTTCCTTACATTCAAAATTATCAAAATCTAAACCCTTTTCCATTGGTGTATTTACTGGCTTACAATCTATCATATTAAATTTTTTTAAAATTTTTATAATATATTCTTTTTGATCTATATAAATACTATTGCTATTTGAGTCTACTGTAATGTGCATTCCTAAACAATTTTTAGCTACTCCTAAATCTTTCATATCAAAGTTAGACATTAAATTCTGTTTCAAATTCACTCTTAAATTTTTATCATTAGAAAAAATCAACAAGTCATCAACATAAATTGCTACAATAAGAATTTGAGCTGAATTGTTATTTAAAGTATAAATGCAAGGGTCACTTTTACATTGGGTAAGTCCTATATTAATTAACACTTCATTCAACTTAATATTCCAACATCTACCACTTTGTTTCAAGCCATAAACAGCTTTCTTTAATTTCCAAACTTTATTTTCTTCGTTAGTTTCAAACCCTTCTGGTGGTACAACATAAATATCCTCTTCCACTTCTCCATTCAAATAAGCAGTCATTACATCCATGTGATCAATTCTTAAATTTTTTACTGCTGCTAATGAAAAAAGGTAACGGAGTGAAGAATATTTCACAACAGGAGAAAATGTTTCTTGGTAGTCAATACCTTCTTTTTGATTACATCCTTTAATAACCAATCGTGCCTTATATCTTTTTATACCTTCTTTATCTTGTTTTTCTTTAAAAACCCATTTAGTTTTCAATGGTTTTTTCTCTGCGGGTAATTTTACTAGCTCATATACTTCATTTTTTATCATAGCATTTAATTCAGTCTTCATTGCTTGTTTCCAGTTATTAGAATTGGGTCCTGACAATGCATTTTCCACCGAGTTTGGTTCTGCAATAATTTTTTGGTCTTTCATTATTAGATATGTAACATAATCTTTATATTTTGCAGGTTTTTCAATTTTTCTTAATGGCCTTTTCTTGAACTCTAAAGTTTCTCCCTCTTCAGTGTGTCCTTTAACTCCATCTTCATTCATATTTCTTTCTTTTACTACAGGTATATTTATGTCTTCTTCCTTTATTTTGGAAGACTCTTCATTATCTGAGCAAGATTCATAATCTTCTTGAATGTGTTCATCGTCAGATATGTTAGTAAGTGTATCTTCTAACACATACATTTGATTTTCATTATAATTTTTTTCATTTCTTTTCATTTTTGTTGTTTCTAGGAACTTAACATCTCTACTGAATATTATATTTTTAGTTTTTGGATCTATTAGTCTATAAGCCTTTTTTGTTTCAGAATAACCCATCATTAACAATTTTTGTGATTTCGGATCCCACTTTTTTCTAAGTTCTTTGGGTATTTGAGCCATTGCTTCACATCCAAAAATACGTAAATGCGACATTTCAGGTTTATGACCATAGAACGCTTCATATGGTGTTTTATTCCAAAGGCGTTTTGTAGGTGATCTATTTAGCAAATATGCGGCAGTGCCTACCGCTTCTGCCCAATATTCCTTTCTTAATCCTGAATCTGACAATAGTGTTCGTGCTTTTTCAACAATACTTCTGTTCATTCTTTCTGCAGTACCATTTTGTTGTGGAGTGTAGCGTACAGTTAACTGATGTTCAATACCTTCATGTTTCAAAAAATTTTTCATATTATGATTAACATATTCTTTACCATTATCACTACGTAATTTTTTTATTTTCTTTCCTGTCTGTTTTTCAAGTAATCTTTTAAAATCTTTAAATGTATCCAATGCTTGACTTTTATTATGTAAAATGTATATAAATAAATATCTGCTGAAATCATCTATAAAAGTCATAAAGTACTTTGCTCCTCCTAAGGATTCTTTTTCCATTGGACCGCATAGATCTGTGTGAATTAATTCTAATATATCTGAAGATTGTTTTTTGCTGACCTTAAATGGTGTCCTCTCTTGTTTTCCATAAACACAATCTTCACATGTTTCTCTCATATCTAAATTATCATCAATGCCTGTACTCATTTTCTTTAATAAGCTCATTGATTTTCTATTTAAGTGTCCTAGACGACGATGCCAAATTTCTGCATTTAATATTTCCTTCGATAAATATACTTGTGCCGATGGCTGATCTAATTTATAAATGCCATTTACTTCAGAAGCTGTTGCGATAAGAGTCTCCTCATCATCTAAGATTTTTGCTCCACCTGAGTCAAAATGTATACTATGCCCATTTTTTACAATTTTACTGACAGATAATAAATTTGCCGCTGCGTCTGGTACATACAATGTCTCCTGAACATTTATAGTGGATGTTTCCTCCCCTGAAATTTGTAGTTCCACAGTACCACTTAACTTTGCTTTAAAATCTTCTTTGTTTGCTGCTATTATAGTGGTGTCACTATCTACAGGATTTTTAATCAAATTTTGATCATTGGTAATGTGTGTAGATGCACCTGAGTCCAAATACCATCCTTTATTTATATTTCTTGATGTAATTAAAAATGCTCTATTTTTTACATTTTTACACAACTTGTTTTTCTTTGAATTATGAAAATTCCCTTTGTTTTTGCATTGTGATGCAAAATGACCCATTTTATTACAAGAAAAACATTTAAAAGATGTTTTCTTTTTATTAGAATACATTGCTGTTTCACTCAAATGTTCAAAGTCAATGTTTTTTGCTTCTTCTACCACTTTCACATCTTGTAATAACTTTACTTTAATAGCATCTCCTGTGATTTTTGTTCCAGAGCTTTCTAAGCCCATAATCATTGGTCTATAGTGTTCGGGCAGGCCTGTTAAGAGTAAAGAACCAACCCATTCATCATTGACGTTAAAACCAATTTCTGATAGTTTATGTGCTGTTGTAGTAATCGAATTTACATACTCCTCCACATTTTTGCAGTTCTCTAACCTCGTTGTTGTTAGCTGTCTCAATAGGCCAACGCGTCTAGTCAAGCCTGAGTCCTCGAAAGCATTTGTTAATGCATTCCATGCGTCTTTCGCATTTTTAGCACTTTGCACGTGGCTGTAGTTTATAGGTTCCAGGCACAAAATTATTTTTGATAGTGCTTTTCTATCCTTTATAGGATCAACTTTTTCCGCTGTTATAATGTCCCATAAATCGTCTAACTGAAGCCATGCTTGCATTGCAAACTTCCATGAGGCAAAATTCTCGCGTCCCTTTAATTTCTCGACAGGTATGTTGACGTTCATTTTTTTTCGACGAAAGTTCTTTAATTCGTGAAAAATATACTGCGATACACTAATGTTCTGGCACTCAAGTCTTAACAGTGATATTATGCTGTAAGTTACGAGAAAACACAATAAAATGTTCACTGAGTCTTGGCGTCACTTTTATGACACTAAAGTTCACTTTGTTTTACTTTTAAACTGAGTCTATCTGGGCCCATAACCTGTTGGTTGTGGGATATTAACTATTAAGCGCATATAAAACAAAGTCTATTTGGTATATCCTTTTATTTAACTTTAGCGAACACAAAACATTACATTGTAAGCGCATGGCGTTCCGAGAGAAGGAAAAAAGGAAGCGACGCGCGGGAAGTAACCACAGATAATAAAAATAACTTAAAATAGTGTTGCATGTTGCAATTTATATAAAAATATATTATATTTCCAACAAGAACATTTCCATTCTCCACTTTCCGCCGAAATCTGCGTGTTGACAGAACTCCACCACTCGTTATCATAGCGAGAAAATGAAAATATTATTATTTTTTTATATATTTTCTTCGAATCGGAATTGAACCCACATCCGTCGCGTTTACAATCGTTCGCGCGCTACGACTGGCCTTTAATATAATAAAGATTGTAGTAATCATTATTGTGATTTTTATTACATCTGAGACCGTCGTAGCGCAGGGGCACAAAGTGTGACTGTAAGCGCGGCTGATTGTGGGTTCGATCCTCACTCGAAGAAATGAAATATTTATTTAATTTTGACTTCCGTCACTCAGCACGCAATACCTTCAGAATTCGGCGGAAAGTGGGGAACGGAGTGTCTTAACATTAGGTTCCCTCTGCCTACCCTGCTGTGTACGGGATTACAGCGTGAAACTGAAAAAAATCGTTTTAAAATATTATCATATATCTACCTGTATTTGTTTTTAATATCACGAGAAGGAAGTGCACGCGTTATCAGAATGACGCAATATTAGCTCGTAGTATAGTATAGCCCACCCGTGGTCTTTAATACGCAGACTTTAACTCGATCGTTACTTTTAATATGGTAATATACGTGACTTGCATTATTAAACTACATAGCAGCTATTTTAACTTTGTTTCACTGCGCTAACGGAGATTTTCCAAATTGTAATTTTTTAGTACCTTTTTACCGGGTATACTTAATTTTAAAAAGAGTGCTTTACAAGTTTCCGCTTTGAATGTTATTTTTTTCTATTTTCTAGCAGGTATTTTAAAATAATTCGAAATTAAATTCCTTTCTGTTTTTAAAAGTATAGTGGATTAGTTACATATTTTTAAGTTTTAATATTCTCGTACTTTGAACGCGCGTCAATGCCAAGCAGCAATGTCAATACTATAATACTTTGATATAAGGAAGTTTTTTTATGTGTTGCACATAAACAACTTATCAGGCCTTTTTATATTTTTCCTAAAAGTTTATCGGGACCACATCAACTGTTTAAAAACTAAATTAAGTTACTTAAAAATTTCATTAAAATTTAATAATTTAATTAAATAATACTTTTTTTTTGTATCTTAAACACAGTAAAACATAGGCAAGGCCAACCTACCCTACTTTATAAGTAAGGGTTAATAAAATTATTTGGTCAGAAGAAATAAAATCTTATTATTTGACTGAAATGTTCCTGATAAATTCTTTTCCTTTCGTTTCACCCAGCTACCCAGCCTGGCCGTATCGTAAAAGTCCCGTCGGTAATAACATGAAGAAATGCTAATGCTCGCTTTATGGGCCTCATTTTATGACCTTTTAAGTTATGATTGCTAAAATGTAGCCATGTAAGTCAATTTTGCCTAAACAACATTAAAAAAAATATCAGCTTCATGCTGTATCCCGCACACAGCAGGGTAGGCAGAGGGAACCTAGTGTTAAGACATTCCGTTCCCCACTTTCTGCCGAATTCTGGAGGCATTGCGTGTTGAGTGGCAGAACTCAACGCCGCGCTTTGCCTCGACACCAGAGCGAAGAAATGGAAATATAAATTTAAGTAAACATTTCATCTTCCCGAGTGGGGAACGAATCCACAACCAGTCGGTTTTACAGTCACACTTTGTGCCCCTGCGCCATGACTGGCTTCAAAAAAAAAATATTTTCATTAAAAAAATACAATTTCTTTAATAAAAGGCAATCATATATTCGACAATGTCTAATCTAATTATTCAATATTAGTTGAAAGTCCAAACAACACTCATATATTGTGTTAAGAGGTTAAATCACTGAAAACACAAACTTTCCAACACATTCCAATATAATTAGTCAGAGTTAGTTAATTTTCGTATATTAGATAGCAAACAAACTATAGGTAGAACTTCCAAATTAAGCAAATAATTTTAATTCATTTAAGAAATTTGGTTCATTTGTTGGTTTCACTTTGAAATAAAATTATATTTGAAAAAAATCCATTTTTAAAATAATTATGATTTATATGTTTTAACGTATTCATTCCACACTGAGGAAAAAAAATAGTTTTATAGAAAATATATAAAAATTTTGAAACCACACCTCTTGAATAGGGCAGTCTGTCCAAGAAGTATGGGTTCAAATCCGCTACGCCCAAAATTTTCATACGTTTTCTAAAACCGTATTTTATATATTTTTCCAACAATTATAGCGAACAATGTACTAATACATTTGAAGGCTAAAACTATTCTTATGTTAATGTATTTTATCATTCTTTGTCATTTACACATGGCTTGACATTTCCATGTCCTTCTGAATACTTTATACATGTTATGTCACATATTTATGATAGTAAAGTTATTTCCTGGTGTTTTTTTAATTATTAATATTTTAGATATATCGTTATCATTATAAAAGCAATGTTTAAAATTCATACATATATATATATGTATTTTATCCGAAAAATATTTTTGAATATACATATACAGTATATTAATAATAATATATATATACATTATTATTTATATTAGTTATTTAGGGGCCACTCGGAGGAAAACACAACATTCTGTCAAAGCTAGTAAGTACCTGGCGAGGACGAGCGCGCTTTGAATGTCGGCGCGATCATCACGGTCTCTGCAAATCACAATCAAATCTATGAAATTTCTCGTCACACATAAAGATCCATTACTAAATTATTAAACCAAGGTTTCTAGAAATATTGCTTAACTAATATTTAAATTTAAAAAATCAAAATGAAATGATATAAGATCAACTAATTTATTTTTATAAAAAAATTCTATTGAATGCTCATATAAATCTACTAAAATATGTTATCATTTATTAGCTATTTCTATCTACATCGTAAGGTGCGAAAAATGTGTTTACAAAAGCAAATAAACGCATAAACCAATCTTAAACTTTCTTTCATTAAAGATAAGAGTATTACAATCATATAAGTATATTTAGTCTATCCTATCTAATATCAAACAAACACAGTAGTGTTAATGATAAGGAAACACCGTTTTCGTCGAAGGTGAAGGATTCGGGTCACTCGGCCCGTGCGTCACTCCGGACGGTGCTGAGCAAATATTGAATTAACGTGTACCGAATAATTGTAGAGAAAGCCCGTTGCCCGGTCAGAGTAAAGAAACAACGTTGTGATAACAAAGCAGGCTCTATCATCCAAATACGTTTGAGAACTTTAATTAATTATATGAGTATTTTTTGTTTCAATGATAATGATAATGTTGAGGCCAGTGGTGGCGTAGGCCATAGGCGTGTCACTTTAAACGTAATAAAATTGTGGGTTCCATTCCCACTTGTAATTTTTCGGACGGGAACGGAGGGTCACTAGGTTCCCTCTGTCTACTCTACTATGTGCGAAATATAGAGTGACGCTAAAAAATGTTTCCATAGTTTAGCTATTGAGGGCTTCTTATAAAGGTGATATTTTTTATTATTAAAGTAATTATATATGATTAGCAAATTGTTCATTCTCGGTCTTATCGTTAATACGTTACTAGTATTATTTTGGTTTGTTGCTTTTGTAATGTCGATTGAACTAAAATGATTTAATATACAATTTTTTCCTTTTTAAATTAAGCCATTCAACATAAAATGTCACTAAACCAGAATTTTTAAACAAGGTAAATGTATAGTTTTAAATGTATGTCTTAATAAGTATCAGCTTCACGCTCTATCCCGCAAACTGCAGGGTATGCAGAGGGAACCTAGTGTTAAGACACTACGTTCCCCACTTTCTGCCGAATTCTGGAGGTATTGCGTGTTAAGTGGCAGAACTCAACGCCGCGCTTGTCCTCGACACCAGAGCGAAGACATGGAAATTAAATTTAAGTAAATATTTAATCTCCTCGAGTGGGGATCGAACCCACAAGCAGTCGGTTTTACAGTCACATTTTGTGCCCCTGCGCCACGACTGGCCTCAATAAGTATCAACTAATAATTTATTAGTAATTATAAAAGTATTTGTTTATTTTCCAAGTATTTAAAAGTAAGTAACGGTAGAGCCATTAAACCTGACATGACATGTTCAGTGAAGGTTTTAACGTAAATAATAATTTATAATTATCGCGATTGAACGTGGTAGAATCGATTATGTTATGAATAATTTATAAATTCCATGGGTCTTAATCGAGGTAACCGGCAAACGTTTGTTGTCTTTACTTGGATTTATAAATAAAATAAGTAATTCTCAAATAATATTATATTTTTTATATGAATATTTTTGGTTATTATTTTAATTTTTACGTATCTTCTCACCATATTTAGGGATAAAATTATTGATAATTTGCTTCGTTAAACGCTTTATTTCCATATCTTTCCATGACTGGAAAGATGTTTTAGTATTAAACATTATTATATAAATGTAAATCTATTTCAAGTTGCTAAAGGGTTAAATTAGGACACCAATGAGTCGAACAGGTAGAGTCTTTGGCAACGATCTTTGGCACCGATTTTAACTTACTAATTTAGTTGAATGTCAAATACGTAAGAGCATTATTTGTATTTCAGTATTAACTAAAAACGTGATCGAAAGCTAATCAATGCTCAGTTTCAAAGCTATGAATAGAGTTCACTACAAACAGGAAATAAGACGTTTATCAGGAAAGGTTTGGAATTCACGTGAATTTTGTGCTTTAAAGTAAATCAAACAGTACAATAGAAGTACCTGATGCTTATTCGAACTCTAGAGGCATTGCGTGTTAAATGGCGGAATACAACGCCGCGCTTTGCCTCGACACCTAGCCATAGCGAAGACATAAAAATAAGAAATTCAATTCTTCGAGTGGGAATCGAACCCATAACTTGACATGATTGCCCTCCTTAATAATCACATTAGAACATTTTAGCCAAAAATATAAGGAAACAATTTACAATTGTTAATATATACTATAACATGCTGAAAATTTCAATAATAATAAGGCCATAAAAAGGAGGCCAGTCGTGGCGCACCGGCACAAAATGTGACTGTAAAAACCTGGTTGTGGATTCGATCCCCACTAGAGGAGATGAAATATTTACTTAAATTTATATTTCCATTTCTTCGCTCTGGTGTCGAGGCAAAGCGCGGCGTTGAGTTCTGCCACTCAACACGCAATGCCTCCAGAATTCGGCAGAAAGTGGGGAATGGAGTGTCTTAACACTAGGTTCCTCTGCCTACCCTGCTCTGTGCGGGATACAACGTGAAGCTGATTTATTCATTTATTTATTTATTTCAATACTAATTAACACAATTTATAGATTTTGATTAAAAATTCATTAAAATTTCGTGATATTCATTTAACAGATAGTAAACGTTAATACCCGCTTCACAGTACCCATTGATAGACTTTACAATCCTCATTTACATATCAAACATTCGAACATCAATATGGGACTAATAAAGGGTGCGTCGGAACGCTCGAGTGCGCATACGCAGCAAATAGAGCCCAGATCCTGTACTCGACTATAGTGTGTGAAATGACTGCACCCAATTTGGGTATGGGATTTATGTCTCTCTTTTTATAGAGTATCTGTGTTCACATTTTATGTGATTGTATTTTTTGTAAAAATTGTAATGTTCACAGTTTTTGTTAAAAATCTGCGAATAGTGCTGTTTCCCAATGAAAGAAAATTAAAATATATGATTTCTTTTTGTTGGCTAAGGTATTTGTATACACAGATAAATTATATTAAATTATATTTGGTTATGTTAAATTTGATTGTGGTTTGGCTTATGTACCTATATTATTAGTCAATTTTTTTAATGGTTACCTACTATTAAAGAATATAAAAGAATTTAGAACAATAGAAAAGAAATAATTTACCAGCATATTTAATTAAAAATTAATATAAAATTAAAACTAAAACATTTAAGTTCAAGTGCTCTAATCGATATTGAATGAGATCCCGTAATCTCTAAAAGCAATTCAACGTAATCCATAGACGACAAGTCAGGCACCTAAATCTTGCAAAGATATATTACCACTCTGCGGGAAATATTTAAATGTTATTCACATTAAGAGAAAAGCTCACATTAAGAGATAACTGCAATATTTAAAAAAAACACTATAATAGAATATCTTATCTCTTAATTTTTTAAAAATATATCATTACAAATGTGTGAGGTTATGGTGCAGGGGCACAAACGTGACTGTAAACGTGATAGGTTATGGATCGATTTCCACTCGAGGAAATGAAATATTTAATATTCTTATTTCTTAGCTCTAGTGTCGAGGTAAAGCACAGAGTCGAGTTCCGCCACTTAACTCACAATGCCTCCAGAATTCGACGGAAAGTTAGGAGCGGAGTGTCTTAACACTAGGTTCCTCTACCTATCCTACTACATGTAGAATACAGCGTGAAACAGAACAGTTTTATGATATTTATCAGAGAACAAACAGCCAAAATTTAAGATCTAATGGATGCGTTTTGTAAAGTACGTAATGCATCATTCTATTTCAACTCGGTTTCCTAGAATAATGTTACTAAATATCATATAACAGACACCGACGCAATGTACGCATGCAAAGGTCTAAACTATAATGAATGAATGATTCATGCTAGTTAGTTACTATCAAACGATTAGCCGACTTTTCGGTTGTGAGTTGCTGGTAATTTCCGTTGGGAATTTGATCTTGTATATATAATTTTTCGGGTGGTTAATTTTCTAAAGAAAATGAGATCAGCTTCACGCTGTATCCCGCACACAACAGGGTAGGCAGAGGGAACCTAGTGTAAGACACTCCGTTCCCCACTTTCTGCCGAATTATGGAGGCATTGCGTGTTAAGTGGCAGAACTCAACGCCGCGCTTTGCCTCGACACCAGAGGGAAGAAATGGAAATATAAATTTAAGTAAATATTTCATCTCCTCGAGTGAGGATCGAACCCACAACCAGTCGGTATTACAGTCACGCTTTGTGCCGCTGCGCCACGACTGGCTTCAAGAAAATGAGATGAAAATCCTCATTAAAAATGCTAAATAATTAATTTATATAAGTATATAAAACTCTTTCGTTACAGATTGATGGAATCAGAAAGTTGAAACTGAGCATGTAGATTTTAGACAAGTTAAGGAAAGTTAAGACTAGTCATTTTTATAGACGAGAAAACTAATCGAATTTATTTTTACTTAATGTATTTCTTGCATATTGCGATACAGACGGAAAGTAAAACCGTCTATAACAAACCTAGAATACGTAAATATTGTAATACCCGGTTTTCAACTGATTTTGCTTGTTTGCTTAAATATAAATCAAAATGAATATAATTTATAGGATTTATGTCATTAATAATAGTTAGTATATAAAACATTATTATATCAAAACATCTTTAATTAATCGTTCCATAAACTTGGATGGTTTATTAATGGATTCCTCCGACAAATTGTCAGGTGACAGTCATTTTACATTTTAGCTGACACCGTCTCAAAGAATATGAATTAAGGTGATATAATATCAAGATTGAAGGGTTCTCTTAAATTGCATTATATAAATAATTAATTATATTTTCATTTCTTAACTCAGGTGTCGAGGCAAAGCGCGGCGTTGAGTACCGCCACACAACACGCAATGCCTCCAAAATTCGGAAGAAAGTAGAGGGCGGAGTATCATAACACTAGGCTCCCTCTGCCTTCTCTGCTATATGCGGGACACAGCGTCAAGCTGAACATAAAAATAATTAAAAACCTTTCCAGTAGCTGAACATCAAATAGTCTATAGAAACAAGCAAAAAACGAATTATTTTCATTGTTTGTATAATGTCGTTTTTCATAATAGCTATTCATTAATTCTTATATAAATATAAATAAATTGTGCAATTAAATTAATAAATACCTATAATTAATAAAGCAATTTATTCACCAAATTGCTTTATAAAAACACGAGCCTATATAAAAATTTTATTATTACAAAATGAAAAAATATCACGATGGAGTGTAACAAATTATGGGGGCTCAGAATTCACCTTTGACACGAGACGCTCACATTTCTTAATCAAGACGTGGAAAGGAGAGACGAAGATTGGAAAATCGCTCCGGTCTCATCTAGCGGCAAAGGAACTTGCAAAGTGAGGTGTTAGAATCAACAACTGATATAAGAGAAGATACGTGATACTTATACTTCTGAAATGTTTGTAAGTTAATGAAAGTTTAAATTACTTTTTGTTTGTTTTTTTTTGTTGGCAATTTTTTTTAGTATATTGTATGCTTTTTTTTTAAATTATATCACTTAAAACTTTGAAAAAATATATTTTGCTATACCTACTTCTTTTTAATTGATATTGAATTGACGAAACTTCGTACAAATTCAAATGTTACATACATAAAAAATGAACTTTTTTTAATTTCATGACTAATAAATGTAATTCAAAAGGTACAATGAAACTTTACTACCTATTAAAGAAGAACATTAAATGCACAATAGAAATTCAATTATTCACTTTATCTCTAAACGATATACGAGTATTCTTTGATTAAATTTCTTTAAAAGGCAAAGGTAATCAGCTTTTGTAGAATGCTAATAGCAACTGGGTAGATTCTTAGCCGTTTATCTCTAATTAGGTATGAAGGAGGATTACCGATAGCGACGATTTAATAGTTGGGTTCTGGGCGTGGTCATAGACCGTGACCTACATGTCTTGTCTTGACCACACTGCACTGTGGGTGTAAACACTTTTTATCTATTATGAAACAGTTGACAGCAACGTTATTATGACACAATTTGTCAATGTCGTGAAGAATTAGATGAAAATAAATAAATCAGCTTCACGCTGTATCCCGCATACAGCAGAGTAGACAAAGGAACACTCCGTTCCTCACATTCCACAGAATTTTTTGGGGCATTGCGATTAGAATGGCGGAACTTAACGCCGTGCTTTTTGTTATGGTGTCAGGGCGAAGATGAAAATATTAAACAATAATGATTTATTGCCTCGAGTGGGGATCGAATCTACTAACGTCGCGTTACTGTCACACTTTTGTGCCCCTGCGCCAGTACGGCCACATAAGATCCTGTTACAGTTCCGAAATAATATTAGCCTTCCGAACTAAAAATACAGAGAATTAACAATTAAAACACTCATTTCGAACTATTAAACAAATAACTAACACCGAGTGGCGTCTCTAATACGATTTACTAAAAGGTCGCGTTATTTGACCTAACTAAACGCAGTTGAACGCTAAATTGAGTTACAAAGGCTAGTAATAACCATGTAGCTGGAATTTAATAGTTTTTAGATGATTTATATATTGGATTCATGACTGAGTGGAATAATGTTTGGCTGCATACGATTAGTTGTAGATTCGATTCACATTCTACGTACTTGACAAAAAATATCTCAAATTCTTTGCGTGCATGACTAGACTAGGTTCCCTCTGTCTAACCAGCTTTGCAGGATAAAGAGTAATGCTAAAAAAATATAAATAAATCAGCTTCACGCTGTATCCCCCACTGCAGGGTAGGCAGAGGGAACCTAGTGTTAAGACACTCCGTTCCCCTCTTTCTGCCGAATTCTGGAGGTATTGCGTGTTGAGTGGCAGAACTCAACGCCGCGCTTAACCTCAACACCAGAGCGAAGAAATGGAAATATAAATTTAAGTAAATATTTCATCTCCTCGAGTGGGGATCGAACCTGGCCTCTAAAAATATATATATATGTTAATTATTATTCTCATTTCCTTGGTTTAAAACAAGTCGCACCTTTGAGCTCAGCAAGTCATCAGTTTGAGTGTTGAAAGAAAATTAGTAGCAAGTTTTCACCAACTACCTTGTTATATGTGAGTTGCAATAAACAAACAAAATAAAAGAAAGGCATGTATTAGAACAGTGAAAGTAATTGTTTCTAAAAATATATATTAGGTTAATGATAATTAAAATAATTCAGTTTCCGTTGCTTGAATATTTATATTCTAATTATACATCGTTATTATCACAGTAAAATATAATATTATTTATTAATATATTACATTATCACGCCAGTTATTTTTTTTTATTGGACCAACCGATCTAAAGAAGGTGAAGTTGAAAATATTTATTTCCGTTTTTGAATAGTTATCTGTGGCAAGCATATAAAAAGACAAAATAAATCTTGGTTTTTTATTTCATCATATGTTAAGTTACGAGTATGTGGCCGTGATTAACTTAATTTCTACTATTAAACTAATTCCGTATTTATATATTTACTGTACCTTTTGTTCTGAATTATTTATAATATAATTTATCGAAACATTTAATATTGAAGGAGACCTAGAACAAATAAGTCATGAAATAAATTGTAAATAATTTTAAAAAAAATATTGGTATCGTTAAATAATTATATTATCGAATAACATGTTAATATTTCTTAAAAACACAAAATTACTTACAAAAATTCTTAAATAAGATTTTTTATTGAAACTTACAAAACTCAAGTAGGTATATAATGTATTTACAAGTATGGTTGCCGACACAGTAATATTGGATAAAACAGTACAGATGGATTAAATTCTAGATCAAAGTATCTATTCAAACTCTTCATCCTACAAAGCTGTGCTAAAATCGATAGTTTGGTTCTGTGACCACAAATCCGCTTCGAATTTAAATGTAAACGCAACACCACCCTTGCGTCCACTAGACCGAACAACAATAAAAACAATGTAAATATCAATCAAATTATATTACTTTGACATTATAGTATCGCTAGTAATAATAATAAATAATAATAATATTATTAAATAAATAAAATACATCAGCTTCACGCTGTAAATTTTTAATACCAGCAATGACCGGTGACGTATAATCTAGAATGTATAATTTATATAGGACGTATAATTAAATATATTTAATTCCCTTCAACAAATGATATACGTACTGTTATTCTAAGCAATAAGCAATGAAAATTATTGATGAAAGGTATTTAGGTTAAAAGTTTATATTTTTTTTATATCACATGCATTGCTTGTAGTAGGTGCAATCGTAGAAAGGAGACATTTAAAAGACCTTTTCCGTAACTTGTTAAGCATACTAGGAAAACATAATGTTTCTTATTTTTCAAATTTTCCGTAACTATGAATCAAAACCACAACTATGCTATTATTTAATGATTTACAACTGCGGCGTCAATATATTGTTATAGTTTTACACTTACGTAAAACACCAGTGAGGCCAGTCGTGGCGCAGGGCCACAAAGTGTGACTGTAAAATCGACTGGTTGTGGGTTCGATCCCCACTCGAGGAAATGAAATATTTTTTTATTTTCATTTCTTCGCTCTGATGTCGAGGCAAAGCGCGGCGTTGAGTTCCGCCACTTAACACGCAATGTCTCCAGAACACGGCGTAAACGTGGGGAATGGAGTGTCTTAGGTTCCCTCTGCCCACCCTGCTGTGCGCGGGATACAGCGTGAAGCTGATTTAATTTTGATTTGATTTTGTAAAACAAACTGATTATCTATATAAGCCACAGAGTACAAAAGGTATCTACTACGTTATAAGATCACCTGTCACGACGTAAGAATATAAATAATGTTTATACATGTGTTCCGAATAATATTTCTTCGAGGTGTATCGCGAAATTAGAATGTCAAACCTTACGCTTCATCTCGCGATATGATATTCCCAGACACAATATTATATATTACACTATGTAAGTACCCTGACACTGTCTAAGTGAACGTAACATAAAATTTAATTTATTTAGTTTTCTTATTTTTTATAGATAGGAATGTAAAGTGTCGTTTCTCTATTTTCTTTATATTTTAGTGATGTTTCGTGCTAGGTATTCAACAAGATCCTATATATAAACAGAACTCAGTAATGGTAAATATAAATATTTCTTTGACTGCAATTTGAACCTGCAATTTTATTTTTTCAGTTAGTCACATATTTAAAGTAAACTAGAACGTTTAAAATAACTATCAATTTCAAATTGCCTATTGAAATTAACCAAAGAAAACGGGAAACGCTTATACTTAATGCACGAAAACTAAAGAAAATGTAATTGACATGGTTCCAGTTGATAAAACGTCCAAGAAATAAAACAAGAAATAGAAATAATACAATCAAAAAATAAATTAAATAAATCAGCTTCACGCTGTATCCCACACACAGCAGGGTAGGCAGAGGGAACCTAGTGTTAAGACACTCCGTTCCCCACTTTCTGCCGAATTCTGGAAGCTATGCGTGTTGAGTGGCAGAACTCAACGCCGCGCTTAGCCTCGACACCAGAGCGAACAAATGGAAATATAATTTTAAGTAAATATTTCATCTCCTCGAGTGGGGATCGAACCCACAACCAGTGGGTTTTACAGTCACACTTCGTGCCGCTGCGCCACGACTGGCCTCAAAAAATAAATTAAATTTCCTTATTTCCTAACAAATATTTGTTTGTAAACATATTACATTACATAGCAAGCGCACGGGCGATATGGAGGATAGTGGCTCTTCAATATTGCGGTGATGACACTCTAAGGCATTTAGGTATGATGTTGCGAGATGTAATCTTATTTTAGAATGCAATAACAGTTGAATTACATTATGTCTGGTTTACCTTATACGTTTATGTTGTATAAAATGTATTATTTTAATAGTTCTTTGTAAAGTAGGTAACGTTTAAAAGTGTAATAGATATTTTCTATTTGATATAATTAATATTTTAATCTTCAAAAAGTGGAGCAAAAAGAGTTTATTTAAACATAGTTTACCAATTATAGATAAATTACTTTAACAATAAAAACAAACTAAAATATAATCTTATTATGTAAAATATTCAATTACTAATAGCGATAACGTCTTAAAATACAATACCTAAAGCAAAATCAAGGTTAAATATCTTAATTATTTAAGAATTTATTGTATCTTAAAATTTACTGTATTAAGTTTTCTTTTTAATAAAACACCATTTAATGGCACAATAAAAGGTAAAGGTAAGAGTAAGAACCGGTAAAGAATGAAATAAAACGCAAAGACTTATTTTACGTAACAGAAATATATATTTTTAATTTTTTTTTTCGTATTGCGTTGCGTCTATGTAAAACAATAAGAATAAAAGAGTTAAAACAAATACATATACCAGATATACCTTCATATATGTAATTATATACATACATATATACATATGTGATTTAAAAATCACAATAGAATGATAAGAGATAAACGAATTACGACCTTCGACATACTCATACGTAGATAAGTTAACCGAATATCTTTAACATTTGCTTTAATAGTTACATTAAAATATTACAGGTATCAATACTTACTCAATTAAAACAATATCCTATTCTGTAATCCGTTCACGTGTACACACACGGGGTTGATCCAGCACTTCTCAACTAAACATAAATATTATAAAACCCATACATTCACTATAATCTTAATTTTATTATTATAGAGTAAAAAATAACGTCAGATCGACATTGTAGAGTGGAGATACGAAGAAAATTCGCGGAAAAATAGAGTCGGCGACGTGCGTGCTCCGTATATGACGATCGCGGGGCTACTGATGAGTCTACCATTGATAACGTCGAACGACGCGATACGGTTACCCCAAGGAAAATGGAAAACAATGGAAACTGTAGCGCGGCTCTATTATATTGTATTGTATAATAAAAAATTCTACCCGCTCTACTATTATCCTTTTCATAACATTTTGATTGTGAGGAATTAATCGTGGTTATTTATTTTGAATGATTAATGAGTTATTTGTAGAGATATTGATAAGATAGTAATTTTTTTAAGTATTTGTGTTTTATATATGACATTTTTACTATAATATATAACTATAATAGGATATTCTATAAAAAAAACAGGTACGAAATATAAATAGTGGGTCGCCGAATAATATTACACGTATTTCTATTTTTATTTCCGTTCATTCTCGTTGCCCTTAAATTTGCACGTCGTCCGTTGAAACAGGAAACGTCGAAAATAAATAGTTAGAAAATATCTCGATATAAACTATAATCCGGTTGTTTATACGTTTCTAGAAATTCTAAGTGAGAAATAATAAAATTGGGATGCGTTTAGAACTCGTCTCGGTAAGCATGATTATTGCGAATTCAAATCCCATTTGGGTTTTTTAAAATATTTTATATAAAATGTATTTTGAATCAGTAATATATAAATATATAAAATAATTAAAATGAAACAATTTTAGTTGCTTAAATAGTAAGAAAAACGATACAATAATCTTTTATTTTTTACTTCAAAAATCATTCCATTTGCTTTAATGATTATATTTCAATGATAAACAATTAGGACAACTTTTTTTTATAGAGCCATATTTTAATATCTACTCTTGTAGAAGAATATTTTAATAAAAACTATTACAATATTAAAGAGATAGGAAGCTTCTAAATTAATTGTTATGGTATTAATTCGTTTATAATAAAAAATATAAAAATTATATATGTTATTTTCCTTGCTTGCTTAGACGAAGCTCAACGTAGAGTTTTATAATTTTTTACGCAATTTCTATATAATGGACATAGAGTGAAGAGTTTAAAGCAACTTAAATTATTCCTAGCTTTTAACGACAAAAATATATAAAACAGTTGTTGAGGCCAGTCGTTGCGCGACGGTACGAAGTGTGACTATAAAACCGACTGGTTGTGGGTTCGATCCCCACTCGAGGAGATGAAATATTTACTTAAATTTATATTTCCATTTCTTTGCTCTGGTGTCGAGCTTAAGCGCGGCGTTGAGTTCTGCCACTCAACAAGCAATGCTTCCAGAATTCGGTAGAAAGTGGGGAACGGAGTGTCTTAACACTAGGTTCCCTCTGCCTACCCTGCTGTGTGCGGGATACAGCGTGAAGCTGATTTTATTTTAATATATAAAACACAAATTGTTTCAAGGACTATTATACATTTACGTATGACAAATCCTTAACATCTGACCCATTACAAGTAATATAAATTATGAAGTGTCAAGCCGACCTCTTGACCTCAATTCACACTCCTATCCACAGAGTAAAATAATAATAATAAAACAAGCAACGCTCAACCCACAGCTATTCATCCTTGAGCTAACAGGTTGTGTTACAGATTATCTTTACACTTGGCTCTACGAGATCATATTATTATGAAGAGAAATATAAAGATCCTATTGAAGTACTTAAAGTGTGGATTATGAGAAAAAATATATGTTTATGATTAAATAGTAAATTATTATATAGTTTGTATCATAAATCAAAATGTACATGTTAGTCGTGGGTTCTATGTTTATTGTGAATATTTTTTTTTTCCCTCCTTTGTTAATAGAAATGCATCAAGATATAACAAATAATTTATTCTATTATACTCATACAACTAAGGTGACGTGGTGGCACAGGAACAAGCGTGCGAGTACGGTGGTGGGTTCGATTTCCACTCGAAGAAATGAAATATTCAATATTATCATTTCCTCGCTCTGGTAACGAGACAAAATGTGACGTTGAGTTCCATCACTCAACACTCAAAACTTGAACAACTCGACGAAAAGTGAAGAACAGAGTGTTTTAATGGGAACGATGTTCCCTCTGCCTACCCTGCGAAGTGCGGGATACAGCGTGGGGCTAAAAAAAACCAACACGCTATATATCTGCTAACGTGTAGAAAATAGAATCACTCCATCTACTCTATATTAGTCTCTCACAGTGACAGAAATTAACACCATATTGATGTTTACCAGGTTGGAATAATGCCTTAATTTACTGACAATGCATATATATATATATATATATATATATATATATATATATATATTGCATATAGGATTTGGAGCTATAATCTCTACGTGACAAAAGGCTATGACCACGTGGTATTATAGTTATTTTGTGTCTTATTGTGCAATATAGAAAATGGTTATGGTGTTGATATTTTAAATTATATTTTAGTGTTTTAACTTTATAACTTAGAATTATAATATAGTTATTTCCAGAGTTCTACATACCGTCGTATAAAATGTCAAATTAATAGAAAATAAAAAATGTAAATGACATTAGGGAATTGGGCTCTATCTCATAAGCTCCCTTGCAAAAGATGTAAAGATAAAAAAATATATATATTATTCATATGATCGAATCTTTGCACAGTATATAAAATAAGAATATTGAAAAATACGATTAATTAAATCCTAAAGCAATTATTCATTTGCATTTTCCTTCTTTTAACTCTAGGATCAACTAATTTTTCTGGAGCTCTAAATTAGTTTTTCAAGTGCCACTACTACAAATCTTGCTGAGTGCGACTACTTAGTTTAACCTTAGTGAAAATTAATTTATTTTATAATATGCATATTTTTTTTTTAAGGTTATTTTAACATTTAAATCGTTACTGTATTTGTGATCGATATTCCACAGTGTATTTACTGAGGAACACATACGTATGTATATTTGACATTCAAATCTAAATTATTCAAAGATTTATGCAAAGTAATTGTATTTAGATCAAACAACGTCTTTGTATTCATGTTTAAACTTGCTTTTAATTTTGTATTAAGATTTATGAACAGTAATAAAATAGTATTAGTAGTAATAACCACAACACTGAACTTAAAAAAACTAAAACAACAATCTCCTTTTCAGCTAAAATGCAGTAGAAAACATTTCGTTTCCATTGTGTTAGAACAAATTGCTTCACTTTGACTGACCAGAATTTAAACAAAAATATATGAAAATTAATATATGACAAAAAGTGTAATAATATTTATTTTAATATACAGGAAGTTATAACAGAACATTTTATTGAATGTATGCATAAATATATTATACATGTGATTTGTATTATTTTAATATTCATAAGTAAAAAAAACTTTAAATAAAATGTAAAGCTTAAAATTAATAATAATAATTTCTTTAAAACATTCACAGCGCGTTATATTATCGTACAACACCATTTATCATTATGTTTTTAATGCTAAAGGGGTCGCTTTAAAATATATGAGCGTGACATGAGAAGCGTGGAGGGCATCTAATGTAATTATGATTGCAGAAAGGTTTTGGAAAAAAAAGTTTATGTTTATATAAATTATTAAGTTAATATATAAACATATAAATAAATTTACAAAACTCAAATTTATGATTAACTAATGCTTAGATACTCCTTAAAGTTTATCAAGCCAAATTAATTAAATTCTTTTTTTATCTATATCATTGCTTCTTTTATTCAGACTGCATTATCAATATAGATTTATTTTAGTTAGTTTAGTTTACTCTATACCTGAAGGAACCTTATTCAACTAAATCTGGGCAACGGGCAACGGACAAGCTCAGCCGCTATTAATTTAGCCGCAACTTTAATTAATCTTACCCATTGCAGATTCCCACGGCCCTACATCCAGCTATGAATTGCGACTGACATGACTTATCACTAAGACCAAGTTTCCGTGTAGTTCTCAATCAAAATATTAATTTTCTGTAAATGTTGCTAAAATGTTGTATTTATCTGAATCACGTTGTATCCCGCACACAGCAGGGTAGGCAGAGGGAACCTAGTGTAAGACACTCCGTTCCCTACTTTCTCCCGAATTCTGGAGGCATTGCGTGTTAAGTGGCAGAACTCAACGCCGCGTTTTGCCTCGACACCAGAGCGAAGAAATGGAAATATACATTTAAGTAAATATTTCATCTTCTCGAGAGGGGGTCGAACCCACAGCCAGTCGGTTTTACACTTTGTGCCGCTGCGCCCCGACTGGCCTCAAACTCTTGTTCTCAAAATTACTAAATTGAAAATATATATTTTTTAAAATTTTAAAAGTGGTTTCAATTGGCGAAAAATATTGTTGTTTTTTATATAAGTATTTAAGTACAAATTGCTTGTTGGCGAAGTTTACTTTCATGCAGACACAACAACTACCCTCCGATGGTGTCTATACGAGACGAAGAATTCATTATATTGAAACAAATGTCATTTAACTTTACCCACCCAGCCAAGTGCTTACTTTTAGAAAGCGAGTGCAATAAGAACACTTAGGTATATACAACTTGAAAACAAAAGAAATTTGAATAGAAGAAATATATTTTTACAACAGTTTAATATCTCTTTATATAATACCAGCGCCCTGAAATTACTTTCCCTAAATTTATAACGTAAAAATGATTTTTATTTTCTGTTTTTACAGCTTCTAAGAAAGTTTTTTTTATCCGAATTAAGCCTTCCTATATTACAGCAGCATCCATTTTTATGCTGTATTTTGCAATAATAAGTATACATAGAGTTCTGATATAGACGTACATATTTTGCATATAAATACTTATAAAGGTTATTATATTTTTAATGTATACAGGGTGGAAGCGTCAGCACCACCTTAAATGAAATCACAGTTGTAACTACTCTATAAAAGACTAATACAATTTTAAAAAATCCCAAAAATAAAAAAGTGATTTTTTCAAACAAAATAAATAATAAAATTATTGTTGTAATATAAAACGCCATTTGTCAAGAACGACGCACGCACATATAAACCTATCAAAGGGAAACCGCCGCGTACGCCTCATTCCGAAATCGAGTCGTAGGTATTGGCGGCAAAATTCAAAGTTGCTTAACCTGTAGTAGTATTTTTGTAGTAGTATGTGTTTACGTTATTCGTATCTAATCTAATTCGTAACTACGTCACACGAAATACAGATATGGATAATCATCGTGAAATGAAAAAAAAATCCAACGTCTAAACTGTTCAGGTATCTTGATTAATTTCTTTAGGTATGGGTTTAAAATATTTTACCCTATATGTTGTTCCCGTAAAAGTAGCGCTGACACATCCACCCTGTATATTTTTTCAGCTTCACGTTGTATCCCGCATGTAGCAAAAAGGCAGAGGCTACCTTTGTGTTAAGACACTACACTCGCCACTTCCGGTTGAATTCTGGAGGATTGCTTGTGACGGAACTCAACACCTCGTTTCGGGAATCGACGTTTGGACCCACAACCGGCCGCGCTTACGGTTACACTTCTGTATCTTTGCGCCACGACTTGCCTGAATTGAATGTTTATGCAATAAAAAATATCATATTTTTTAACATCACTATGTTTTATAATTTTTATTCTGTATGAATTTATTTTTTTGACATACGCAATACCGTATCAACTGATACATATCCATATTGGGTAGTTTTTGTAAACTATTATAACTCATAATACGACCTACAGAAAGGACTACAATCCTATTTAATGTTACGCATTGCTGTATTCTTTTTTCGTTGAAAATATTTTTAGATACTATAGAGGATGATCGATTTACAATATTTGTAATGGAACGATCATTCACGATGGCTTATCAATTTAATATAAAAGGCTATAAAGCTATACCAGTTGGTCCTATTAATTTTCTAATCATAAATTGATTAACTTTGCATAACGTGACTTAAATTTTCAGATTTTTTTTATTTTCTGAAAATGTGATAAAAAGGAAAATATAAGACTATGAGCTCTGATTCTGATTCTATAATTATTGTCCTTTTTAGGGTTCCCTGCCTCAAAAGGAAAAACCTTTATAGGATCACTTTGATATCCGTCTGTCAAGATCATTTGTCTCGAGATCGCGATCGCGATTGATACATCTAGAATCAAACTAAATGTTATATCACATATTCAGGTCTGCGGTCTCTACACAGTAAAAAATCAAAATAGTAAAAACGACGCATATATACTCGTACCTTTTGATTGCGTACAAGTATCTTATTATTTTTTTATCATATATTCTCGTAGACCTACTAATTATGAAATTTGGCACAATTTGAAAACTTACAATTTAAGTAAAGAAAAAAATCCAAAGTGAAAGTATAATTGAAGTTGATTTCTTAGAAAATGAGTGCATACACCTGCGAACTCTTTCTCTTTTTCTTTCTTTGTCAACTTGTATAAATTGTACTTCCCGTTGATATGCCATCCTAAAGTTCATACGGAACCCTCGGTGGGCGAGGCTTACTAGCATTTAATAGCATTTTAGTTATTATTTTTCAAGATAATATAATATAATAATATATTCTTAATAATAAATATCACTAGTTATCTTATAATACTACCAATGCCAGACACGCTAAAATTATATTTATCTGTATCTTGCGCCAAACGGATATTGTGCAATGGCTTCTAAACTTACAAAGAAGAGACACCTCGTGACGATCTACTGCATAAATATTTTATTTTATCCATTATACCGATAGATGGCACTAAAATATAGAAGTTAATATTTACATCAGAATCAATATTTATGTATTCTTTTAATACGGAAGAAAGTGAAGCCGACGTGGCGCAGTGGCACAATCGTGTGATTGTAAGCGCGACGTTTAGAGTCACACGTAGTCACAGTTGTGGGTTCGATTCCCATTCGGGGGAATTCATTATTATTTATTTATCTTTGCTGTACTTTGTTATGAGCGGGATCTATATTTAAAAACAGTAATCATTAATCTTTTAAAAGGAATAATAATGTAGATAGATACAGTTTATATCTTACGCCTTTCTATTTATATAGATAGCAGTCGTCTTCGTGATATTTAAATAGTATATAACAACATTTAGATTTTCGACAATATGCTGAACATAACGTATTGTTATAATTGAAAATATTTTTCTTTTGTAAAACAATAGTAGGCATTCTGGCAAAGATGCGTCATGATCATACAAACATACTTACACCACATTTTCATGACAATATTATGTCGCGAAAAGAAGATAAATACGTTTCTCTAGACAATATGACAAGAATGATACACCGAATGATATATTTACGTGAATATGAACCTAAATTAACAAAGATAAATAAATCAGCTTCACGTTATATCCCGCATATAGCAGGGTGGGCAGAGGGAACCAAGTATTAAAACACTCCCTTCCCCACTTTCTGCTGAATTCTGGAGGCATTGCGTGTAGAGTGGCAGAACTTAACGCCGCGCTTAACCTCGACACCAGAGCGAAGAAAATGGAAATATAAATTTAAGTAAATATTTCATCTCCTCGAGTAGGTATCGAACCCACAACCAGTCGGTTTTACTCACTGGCCTCAAATTAAAATGATTATTGAACAAATTAGTTGACTAATATTTCTTTATCATACGAAATTTGTTGCGTAACTAGTCTTAAACTTATCAGAAAGGAGTTAAAATTATTTTGTTACAACGAGAAAATATCTCCTATTCTTAATCTTCATAAAAGTAAACTTTTAAATAAATCAACCAACATTAAAAAAACACGAAAAATGTCTTAGAAATATCAAAAACAAGAGATGATTACAGCTATATATAAATAAATGATCATACATATAAAGTAATTGTTGTATATAAAGTTGTTTCATACATACTAAGCATTTAAAATGTACTTGAATAACTTATAGAATTTTTATCGCCTGTTTATAGGTACTATAACACTGTTCGCACCATTAAAATAAAACGGAGAAGTGAGACTATGGTTCGTGCAATTAAAAATAATTGTTCAGGTAGAGCCCATTTGCACGAAAGCAATGGCTACGTTGTACATATTTCTATAAGAAGTGCGTTAATTTAGTATGTAAGAATGAACATACTTTATCTTATTAAATTAATACATTATTTAATGTATTTATTATATTAGTGGCCAGTTGTGGCGCAGTGGCACAAAGTGTGACTGTAAAACCGACTGGTTGTGGGTTCGATCCCCACTCGAGGAGATGAAATATTTACTTAAATTTATATTTCCATTTCATCGCTCTGGTGTCGAGGACAAGCGTGGCGTTGAGTTCTGCCACTCAACACGCAATGCCTCCAGAATTCGGTAGAAAGTGGGGAATGGAGTATCTTAACACTAGGTTCCCTATGCCTACCCTGAAGTGTGCGGGATACAGCGTGAAGCTGATTTATTTCAAGATAATCGCAGAACCTACGTTCTAAAACTTACTGCTCCATGGGCATTGAACCTGTTACTGTCAAATGTTTTGTTGCGGCATATTGACACATAAAATATTCATTAATAATATTATATCCTCTACCAAAAATACTTAAGTAAGTTCACAGAAGAATTATAATATAAAACTGACTATAAGAAAAAATAAACAGAATAAACGATGTTTTAGTTATTATTATGTGTATCAGTGAAACAGCCATCATTTAGAGTTTAGACATTGTCCCGCTAGTGTCTGCTTTTAGTGTGAGTGGCCCCGACCCCACGTGACGTCACTTCCGCAGTCAAATCAGTTCCGGCGCGCCTGCGGGCTCTTTAACATTCACTCTTTTGTAGACCCCGATACGGTGGATTGTATACAGAGCCGCTTATATGATTAGCCTCGTGGAAAGTTTATTAATATAATACTCCTAAGTAAACGGCATTGTATTTGCCACAAAGCTATATATATCCCGTACTCAACGGGGTAGGCAAAGGGGGGAGTAGAGTAACTTAGTGTTAAGACATTCCGTACCCCACTTTTCGAATTCTGGAGGAAAAGTTAAGTGGCGGAATTGAACGCTATGTTCTAGCCTTGCCATGATAATAATGAAAAAAATAAGAAACAATAATTCATATTTTTAACATTTTTAAAATGTTATTCCACACTCAGGAAAGAAAATTACTGTCTTAGAAACTTATAAAAATAATCTCGCTGTATAACTAATACATATATTAATTTCCTTGAATGGGGATCGAATCCACTACTTTCGTTAACACACACACACTTGTGCCCCTGCACGACGATTGACCTCTACATCAAATAAATATTTATTGGATAAACAAATATTTAAAGTAATAAGTAATTTATTGCAAATTTTGAACTTGTAAACACTTGATTGTACGTATCCTTAACTACTTGCCACTATATAATTTTGGCTGCAGCAAAATGACTAATACAACCTTTTTACAATTCCTCTCGGTAGATATTCTTTTTATTTGGTAGTTTATAGCATAGCATATGACTATATGTTATGCATTCTGTACATATATCTTATTTGAAATGTTGCTGCAATAAAAATAAATTAACAATTAAAACTTAATCTAAATTTATAAATATTCTTCCTACATACATTGTTATATTTAAGACTTGTTTTTAAGAAGTGCAATTTCGTCATTGTTGCATCAAATGAGTGATATTATAAAAATAATATTATTACAAGTGTTGCTTAAAAGGCAAAATGAATGAATTCTCTTTTCGCCTAGTCAATTAGATAAGGATAAGAAATATTTACAAAATAAGGTTTATATATAATAAGTTATATATATTTATTATTATAGTTTATACAGGGTGGAAGTGTAAGCACCACTTTAAGCGAAACCACAGTTTTAACTATAAAAGCCTAATATAAATCAGAAAAAAATAAATTTCCAAAAAATGAAAAAGTTATTTTTTCAAACAAATTAAATAATAAAATTGTCATTTTAAAATAAAACGCCATTTGTAAGGACGACGCACACACACATAAACCTATCAAAAGAACACCGCCGCACACGGCTCATTTCGAAATCGAGTCGTAGGTATTGGTGATAAAGTTCAAAGTTGTTTAACCTTTAGTAGTATTTTTGTAGTAGTAAGTGTTTATGTTATTGGGATCTATACGTAATCGCGTCACACGAAATACAGGTATGGATAAAAATCTTGTAATGAAAAAAAAATCCTACGTCCAAACTGTTAAGGCATCTTGATTAATTTCTTTAGGTATAGGTTTGAAGTATTTTACCCTATATGCTGTTTCCGTAAATGGAGCGCTGCCTCTTCCACCCTGTATATAATAATAAATATATATTATTATTTTGTTGATGTAATGTACATGATGTTAGTCGAGGGACTCGACTATTAATATTTAAAAAGCCACATTTTTAAATGTGTTTAAGATCACTTATGTATATTACATTCCATTTTTCTTTGTTAATATTTAAACATATTTATGTTTATCTATGCTGGCATTTAAATTGTCTATTGATAGAGGGCTTTCTATTTTTTCAAAGGTCATTTATTATATGCATATATTAATAGCATGTGAGTGTAATATGGTATAATATAGTCAGATATGTCGTATGTCGTTGACAATGTTAGATACTAAATGTCAAGGCAAATGTGAAATACTTATATTTGTACTTTAAATACATTAACGTTATTTGAAAGCTATAGTAGGAATGTTAGTCCTTGTGTTAATATGGACAAATAGTCAAAAAGTTTAAAAGAAATGCGGTTCTATTACAGTGATTACTGTCCCCAGTTTTTTATTTTCTCACATATCTTCCATGTACAGATCAGTCACAATTTTGTTATATGTATATATATAAATATATATATATGACAGAAATAGATTTTGAATTAATTTCTGATAATAAATAAATGATATATTTACTTATTCTTTTAATGAATAATATATTTACTTATTTTTATACTTACGTTTACTAAACGTTTAAAAATTTGAAGGTATGGACAGATTACCTGATCGGTTTCCAGGTGGCGCGGGTTCGAGTCCCGCTACGTTCATTTTTTTATACATTTTCTAAATAAATATTTTTCTTTCCTAAGTGTGGAATAACACTTTAAAAAAATGTTTAAAAATTAATTAAACATACTTTTGTTGTTGGTTAAGTAAATAAATTATCTTTTAAGGTTAATTTATTCACGATAAATTAATAATTTATAAGAACTGTACGTATGTTATAGTCAAACCTCAATGCTCAGGCGTTTCTAGGTTTGACTAGTGAAACTTTTGGTCTGAGTCGGTCTCAAAGTCCAAAAAAATTACCAGTCAAAGTCTAACTAAGTATTAAAATGTTATGTTTTCGATTGTTCGATTAAGTATATAAGTATATGTACATATTATGTACAATAAGGAACAGTATGAAGTAAAGTGACACCTTTATTTCAACTTCAGTTTTATTATTTAATGCCCCTTCTGCCACGGCTAATAAAGTTTGCCATAAAAAGACATCCCCCAATTAGAATTCAGAAGGAAATAAACCTGATACTTACTTTCAGTAAAATATCATGCTACAGTATATATTTATGTAGTTCGTTCTTATCAAAAGTTCAGTTATATTCGAAGTCAGCTTCACGCTGTATCCCGCACATAGCAGGGTAGGCAGAGGAAACCTAGTGTTAAAACATTTCGTTCCCCACTTTCTGTCGAATCCTGGAGGCATTGCGTGTTGAATGGCAGAGCTTAACGCCGGGCATGTTGTCGAGAACCGAGCGAAGAAATGGAAATATAAATTTATATTCGAAGTAGTGTGTTTGAATAAAAGTTTAAAGTGAGATGGTGGAAATTAACCCCAGATTTTGTATTAAAAGATCAAAGAACATATTTAAAACATATCGCCCAATGGTAATCGAATATAAAGCAAGCGCTTACAGTGCAGTTTTATAGTATTTCCAAGCCCAACTGTGCCAAGATAAATGTTGACCGCATTTAATTATTATAGTTAATAATTAATAACATATATATTTTACTTTAAAATATTTCTGTTTCAGATACTTTTTAGCAGTGCTGCAATGGCTAGAATCACAATATACATATTAACCCTTCTTTTCATCATCGTAGCAGCAAATACTCGTATACATTAATATTCTAAATATAAATTACTAAGTGGAATTTGAACCAATACCAGCATGTCTGCAGATTTAGACACGTCACATATAAATTGCTACAATATATTTTTATATCTAAAACTTATTACATTGCTATATTAATAACACTGCGACATTAAATTGAGTATCTAGCATCTCTTTTTCAGCTTTACGCTGTCACACACAAAAATAAAGGTAGGAAGAGAGAACCTAGTGTTGAGACACTCCGTTCCTTACATTCCGCCGAATTTTTCGAGGCATTACGTGTTGATTGGCGGAACTCAACGCCGAAGTCTTGCATTGGTGCCAGAACGAAGAAATGAAAATATTAATGAATAATAATAGTTGTGTATACAATAAACATTTAAAATTGCCAGTCGTAGTGCAGGGGCACAAAGTGTGACTGTAAAACCGACTGGTTATGGGTTCGACACCCACCCGAGGAGATTATATAATTAATAATTATACTATTTACTTAAACTTATATTTCCATTTCTTCGCTCTAGTGTCAAGGGCAAGCGCGGCGTTGAGTTCTGCTACTCAACATGCAATGCCTCCAGAAGTCGGCAGAAAGTGGGGAACGGAGTGTCTTAACACTAGGTTCCCTCTGCCTACCCTGCAGTGTGCGGGATACAGCGTAAAGCTGAAGATTTAAAAGTGTAATTGAGGTTGTCTGCATTGTTGACGTTAAAGGAAGTATATCTATGAAGCTATCTTCTAATTTAGCAAGACCTATTTATCCGTTGCAAACGCGATCTTTACGAGTGAATGAAGCGCCAGGAAAGTAACACCTACTTGCCAACAAGTATGCAACAATCTTTATTTATAGCTGGTCACTGCTCAATTGCGATTCAAAATCTTACAAACAAAATATTCCTTTACTGATATAGGACATTAGACAATAGATATTTTAGTTCAATTACAAATATATTTTCTAGAACTAGTATAGAATATTAGGACAGTGACATTTGGAAACCGAAACTATGGCCGAAACTAAGGTTTTTGGCCGAAATTGGCCGAAGTCAAAACTGAACCTTGACTGATATAGGATAGATATCAGATAAAAGATATATTAGTGTCTTTAACTAGTATAGAATATTAGTTCAGTGGTTTGACCACTACTGCATAGGATGTTTATACTCTGAGGGACTTCACTTGGTAAGATTAAACAACATTTCCCATTGGGTTATTCATAATCCTACTAATATCATAGATGTGAATGCTTGTGAGCATGGATATTTCTTCCACTTCCAAGCAAACACTACTGAACGGATTAAGATGAAACTTAACAGTAATATAGCTTATATATTATAACAATAAGTTCAAGCGGCCGAAGCCATGTGGGTCGCTTGTATAATATAGATCAAATAATCAACAAATCATTAAATATAAATTATTAAACATAGTTTTGTGTTTGCACATTTAAAGCTGAATCAAACAGAAACAACAAGTCTATGAACCTTCATTTTGCTGGTCTTTGCTTTATTTTGCTGATAAAATTGCATCATGTGTTTATCACGTAAAGCAGATATTATTCGCGCGTTAATTGAAATTCCATCACATTCCCTGCGTAATTGATACAACGATCCGCATCATATACAGCGTGAGTAGGTACATGTCCATATTATAAAATTTCATTAAGAAGGACAATAACCAAGTTCTAATTAATTAATCCTTTAATGGAATAATTTCTTTATACCAAAAAGTTAATTAAATATGAACAACAATATACAAGAAATGTTTTTAAAATTGATTTATTTATAGTTTTAATAAAATAAAAGATATATAATAGATTATATACGTGATAATCATACATTTCCAAAGAACAAAGCTACGTAAGGGCGTGCGAAACAAATCACAGGAATGAGTTCGCGGGTTTGAGTCATCAAAGGCCATTTAGTACCGATTTAGACGATCCAAATATTTTCACGGACGACGCACTTGGTTCTTAGTTTCTCTTACTATAAAATCTGGTAAACGAACGTCAAACAAAATTACAAAGTAAAATTTTATTATAAAGTCGAAAAATCTATATATCTCACATCCACATTATGGAAATATTTATTGGCAAATATACAAAATTGCCATATTGCATATGGCAATTTTGCAGTTTTATATCAGAATATATATTTTTACAAATGAGTCATAAGTGATTACTTTGTTCATAATGCTAAAAGATATAAGATAGTTGCAGTAATTATTATTAAAATCAACAATAAGTATTCTAAAATATATTGTTTTCTGTACTTCTTTCCTCTTTATTGTTGTTGTAGAGAATGATAAAGCAATAAGTATATAATTAATTTAAAAACTTAACGGTATGTTAAGAATAATTAACTTTTCTCGGTATTATAAATTTTCGTTCTCTAACATCAAATAGATATTATATAAATAGACGTGATGATAAAGTTAAGCGTCACGTACTTATTTAAAAACATAAAATATTCGAGGTTGACGACTTACCTTTCAGCATTGTTCACTTGTATTGATAATAATTATTTAGTATAATTTTTTGAGTATTTAAAAAAAACATGCAGTCCACATACAACAATAACAAAACAACAAAAGCTTAGTTTTTATAAATTAGTAAACATCACTTATTTCGTAAGAGTCGTAAAATAATTTTTCCAACACTTATTACTAAGATAAACACTGCACAAAATACCACAACATGCGAAGATGGCTGTCTAGTATCCGACTCACCAGTGTCACCTTTATCGTTGTCTTTATCACTAACAGTAAATTTCACAAACTCCTGTATATGGCTTGGCAATTTCTTAACATCTTTTTCTTCTCCTGCTTCAATCACTTTTATTTTGTGCTCTATTATCTTTGGTTCCCTATACACATTTTTACCGTTTTCTCTTTCGTCTTCACTCTCAGGATCTCTTATTCCTAATTTATACCATCGTTCTCTAGCTTTTGTTATAAATTCTTCCTCTATACGATTATTCACTTTAGAATCAAAATTTTCTAAAACTGGCATGCTCTTCGATATGTTATTGTCACTAGTCTTAGTGACTTTAATAACTTTATGTTGTTTTCTTTGTTCTCTTTCAGCCATTTGATTCACATATTCTGAATACATTTTTTCCCTAAGTAACTCTTCTTGGCTGCTACTAAATAAAGAAGAGATTCTATTTTTTTCTGTGTTTCCATAATTGTGCGAAGAAGGAAAAATATTACCTTTATTTACGAAGATATTGCTTTTATAGTTAGACGCATCACTATAGTTACCATCTTTATCTGTTATCATAGGAGCTCGTGGCCCTTTATTACGAGAACTTCTAATTTTTTCTTGTTCTAGTCGACGAATCTCTTCATCTATTTCTTTTTCTTTTCGACATATATATTCCATTTGTTGTTCACATAAATCTTTGGGTAAAGATGGTCTACGTGGAGCAGCTTCCGTTTTATTTATATCCCGCAAATCACTACAATATCGATGCATATTTTGAATTGAGGATATATCACTTTCTATTTCTTTATTTAAGTTGCCCGTAGAAAAATGAAAATATTTTTTTCCTTTTCGCATAGTCTGAAAATTTTCCCTTATATCAGAACTCTCGTCACTTTCATAAAAATATGTAGAAAGTTTTCTTGGTTTTGGAGGTGGTATTGGCTTAAAATGATTTGATGAATAAAATGAATGGGTTTTTGCAGTGGTGGATCCATCGGAAAAATTCGCCGAATCAATATCTTCCAATGCACGTTTCGAAAATAATTCTCTTTGATTATATTTTGCGTTTGTTACTTTTTTAAAATGTTGATCATTTAATGAAGTTGAAGTTGATTTGTTAGGATGCGAGGAATCTAATAATAAAGCAAGCAAACGGCTACCTGTCTGTGATTTCAGTGTCAAATCGCCTATTGATTGATTTTTAGACATGTTATGTTGCTTGGAACCGGTAAGAGATGACGATTTCTCCAGATCCTTATTATTTTTCTGTATCATATCATCTGGTTCTATGATAGTATTAGTTTTTTCCATTAACATTTTTTGTGATGGTGACAAACATTCGTATAATACTTCTTTTGGGGGTTGCTCAGATTGCTTACTCTGTTCATCTTGACCTTTTTTTAAAGACGATTTTCTTGGTAGTATTGGAGGGGCATTGTTTTTATCAGTCATAAAAATTGAGATAGAATCTTTGTTTTGCAAACTGTGATTAGATTTCTTATTTGGATTATTTAATTCTTTATTTTGTAATATGTCTTTATCTAGAATATATAGTGTTTTTTCTTGCTTACTTGATGAGGTTAATACGCTACTTTGTAATTTTTCGGATACATTGGCTAATTCTTCTAATATCTTATGACCAAATGGAAAAGAAGAAATTTTTTTCAAACATATGTCTTTTAATGAGATAGGATTTGTTTTAATATTGGACGCCAATTTCATGGCTTGTGTTACTGAAACGGACTGAAGTACATCTTTGACATGACTGAGACTAGAGTCTTTATGAACATTTTCACTAATATCATCATGTAAAATATTTGATATATCATTTAGGGAAGAATAAGTTGGATTGTACTTAGCTGTACATTGTGACGAATCTAAACTACTAGATGAATCTTGACGAGTAATCATGTCTTTTGGAGAGTCATTGTTTTCCGAATCAGAAGTTACTTCTTTGATTAAATTATTTATTGCATCGTTTAGTTCACATTTTAAAACCTTTATTTCAAGATCATATTGATCTACATTTTCTTTAGATTTCTGAGTGCTCTTAAGTATGTTTTCATTTCTTTCATGAAACTCTTCACTTTGAGGAGCTTCTTTAAGAGGCCTAGAATCTATTATGTCTTTTACAAATAAATCAGTTTCAATATCGTCTGTATTGAGGATTATAATCTCATGGGAAATTGCAGACTCTTTTTCTATTTCATCAAAGTTTTTACTTTCTTTGTTGTTATATGTGAGCAACGTTTTAGATTTGTCCATATCATTTGCCTGGCTTGGCTTTAAATTAATATTTTCAGCCATGTATGAACTTGATAATAATTTTTCAGTATCGGTAACTTCAATTGTTGGTGTCGTGATTCTAACAGTGACATCAATGTCATCATCTTTAATATCCTCATCATTAGCGTCGTATATCGAACTTGTACTACTAGATGAATCAGTTAAATAAACTAATTCTGCTCCTGTAATTTTTTCGACAGTTTTTACACTCCAATCACCTCTTGCTTCAGATATTTCAGGCTCTTTTATTTTCGCGTCTACTCTAATACATTTCTGTGGTATTAGATGCTTAGAAGCTGCTTGTGAAAGATTTTTATCGAAAACGTCATCTTCTAATTCCTCATTATCACTTTTCTTGTCATTTAAATACGACTGTCGACGGGATGATTTAGAAGAATCGCCACTTCCTTCCTCGTCAATTACAGCCAAAGATCGAGAAGGCCCGGTGCGCGTGAACGAACTATCATCAGTTAATCCTTTTTTTCGTAATCTATACTTTACTTCACGGTTAATAATATGTTCTATTTCTGTTTTTATGTCTCCTGAGCTAATATTTGACTGGTTTGATGATAAATTAAGTGTTTCCAGATAATTTCGCAATGATAATTCTTCTTCAGGACTTAATGACATAGTCTGTTGGCAATGAGCAATATTTAATGGTATTGTATTACTTGAGCAAACCCCTTTGATTAATTCTGATTCTGATATTTTTAATTCATTTACATTTTCCCATTCAATACTTGGTTCTTCAGTAGAAATAATCACGCCAGTACTTTCTATTACAGACCAATTTTTATCATTTTTGTCATATGAGTCATCAGTTATTTCAATTATAGTTGGACTATCATCATTATCACAACTCTTACTTTTTACATTATTATCTAATTTGGGTTTTACTTTAAATATTTGATCTGGAGTTTCAACTATATATTTTTGTGACACAATAATTTCTTTATTTTCTTCCTTTTCTATAGTTTTACTGGAATTATCTGTATTTGGTGAACATGACTCTGAAAGAGACTCTTCATTTAACTTTTCAGACACAAGTTCACTGGTGCTCTCTGAAGTTTCTAAAGCACTATCATTTTTTTCTTCATCTAAAATAGAAGAAGATGCAATACCACCGGATTCACTTTCATCAATATTATTTTTATTTATGTCTATTTTAGTTTTATTATTTTTGCGTTTATTTTTATTATTTTTACGTCTTCTAGGTTTCTCGGGCATATTGATAAATCAAATAACTCTGTATTATCACTAATTCACTTTAATCTTAACCAAACGTTCCAAACACGTCAATTTTAATCGATAACAACACGCATCACATTATGCCGGTATCTAATGTGTAGGAGTGATTGCTGCTTTTACGTAAGAACTCTAAAACGAGGGTTTCGTATCGGTCGTCGTTGTAGGTCACGTAAGGGCTCATATGTTTCACTTTAAGCTAATTTTCTTTTCCGCAAGCGCGCCCGGTCACGGCAGTCGTGCGCTCACGCCGCGATTTACTAATAATTATAAATGGGAAGTACGCCGGCGCGCGCTGTAGATTTTATTTTTACGCGGAGACGTGTACGCGAGCGGTACGCGCGTCGACTCGGCCACGAGGAGAGTCCGCCGCCGGCTGCTCCAAACTAACGCACTTCCATATTATCACCAGACGCGATTTAAATTGTTTATTGTTAATTAGTATTGGCCACATATAACAATACCATTTTAGAAATTAATAACGGAGAAGAACTTATGAAACAATGGGCTATAAGAAGTATTTGGTACGAAGTAGAACGCATACAACATTTTAATTTTTTCTTTATTACTGCAATGCGTTTTTAAATGTATGTCTAAGCAAAACAAAAATTTATAGCTAAAATGTGTTACACAACGAGCGCATATTACGTAAATAACTTTATATCTGTCACGATCACGGTTTATTTTGTTATCTTTAGGTATTTGCTACATGTCTCTTATGTACATTATATACGTATATTATTAAATTTCCAAATATTGTCCTTTGTATTGTATGTTCTAAATAACAAGTTTTTAAATATAACATAATATTTTTTATCGATATTATAAAATAATTAAAAACAAAATGGAAAAATAAGGACGTGAATATGCTATCATGTTACGACCTTGAATGATAATAAGATTGTGTTGATTTTTGTTATCACATGATAATATGTGGATAAAACAAATTATAAAAATATATACAATATTTTGTTAAATTTATTTCATATAAATGGAAAATCGGTAATCAAAATTAAATTCAATTGTTATTCATTAGTCTTTTCATTAAAATTTTACAACGATCAAACTAGCGGCATAGCAATTAAGAACCATTATCTAAATTGTGCTTAATTACATTTATTAATTATATGACATTATGATATTAAATGTAGTTCTTATTTAGAATAACGTATAAAAATGCGCCCCCGTAGCTTGATGATAACGTATGGCTCAGTGGTCAGAGCGCCTGGTCGGTTTGCAGGGGCCCGGGTTCAAGTCTCGCTACGTTCAAATTTTTATACGTTATTCTAAATAAATATTTTTCTTTCCTATGTGTGAATATACACTTTAAAAATGTTAAAAATAAATGTAGTTGTGTAAATAATTTATTCATAGTAATAGAGAAAACATTTATGTAAATATAAAAAAAATGTCCCTATATGAAAAAAAATATATTATAACTGAAATAACTGCAATCCTTTGAAATATTCGTTAAAAAAATACAGCAATATATTTTTTCGAAATGTAAACTTTGTGCCAATTTGGTGCACAAAGCGATCATATGTAAAAGGATGTTGTACATTACGTGTAGTTCGTTACTAGCGTGGGCTAATATTAGACTAACGAGCCCCTACGTTTCTAGACTTGCAGGTCATCTAGATTGATTGAACGCTTCCACTGCGCAACGTATGGCTAATCGTGCATATTTAATAGTCGACATTGGTTTTCTTACAAATGCATTGTTTGGTTCTAAAGATTTTTTCCTTTTTTTTTTTTGGAAATCTAAAGACTAAAATAAAATATAAACCGTTTCTATAACCATTTTAGATAAAACATAATTTTGTTGTAAAAAATGGTACTATATGTAGAGGCCAGTCGTGGCGTAGCGGCACGAGGTGTGACTGTAAAACCGACTGGTTGTGGGTTCGATTCCCACTCGAGGAGATGAAATATTTACTTTAATTTATATTTCCATTTCTTCGCTCTGGTGTCGAGGTTAAGCGCGGCGTTGAGTTCTGCCACTCAACACGCAATGCCTTCAGAATTCGGCAGAAAGTGGGGAACGGAGTGTCTTAACACTAGGTTCCCTCTGCCTACTCTGCTGTATGCGGGATACAGCGTGAAGCTGATTTTTTTTTATAAATGCTACGATTAATTATTATCCATATTAGAGTTATAGAAAATCAATTAATACTTAAACAAAATACACAGCAAATAATATAAATGAAACAAACAAAATAAAAGCTGTGCTTTTCTTTGTACAAATACACGTATTTATATTATGTATCCAGCAGTGGATATTACGATAATATTAAATTCGTTTAAACAATTTATTTGGGTCAAGTCTTCTTTCTTTAGAGTATTTAAAATGGGAGTTGTTCCCATTCGATATACATTGATAGATAATCTAGGTTTCTCGTACAGTTAGCGAGAAAAGCACTAAAGACTTTAATTTTTTTCGCGTTTTGTTTATTTTAACCTCGTTTAATAAAAAACCTAGGAGACAGCACGCAGCAGTTTAACCATAAAATGCTGTTCGCGTGTGCAATATATTTTTCATTTACATACATTTTATATAAGTTAAAAAAATCAAATCAGCTTCATGCTGTATCTCGCACACGGCGGGGTAGGTAGTGTTAAGACACTCCGTTCCCCACTTTCTGCCGAATTCTGGAGGCGTTGCGTATTGATAATAATACCTATAAGTTAACTTGTATAAAAGATTTTTTTGTTTAATAATCTATTAATAATTAATGAATTTTAACCATATTTAATATATTAATAAGCTATTTTATTAAAAATTGCAATATTGGTCACATAGGTAACGATCACTTTCTTGTAAAATAAATTAATCAATACAGACAAATACGTCAGCATGACGCCATACCATTGATAACGTGAATAACATTTATTTGTAGATAATGGATAGTAATTGTTTATCTCAGATTCAGAACACTAAACGAAACGTGCAGCGGTGACCTTCCAGAAATATCGCGCTATTTTCACTCGAACTCAACTGACTTTCTACAACAGCGAAATTTCATATAATATGTTTGTGGCGCAAATTCATATAATATGTATGTGTGTTTGCACCGGTGTAATTGTAACACGACGGTTGTGGGTTCGATCCCCAAACGAGAATTATTATTTATTAAAGTCTCATTTTTTCGCTCTGGCATCAAGGCAAAAACCCGACGTTGAGTTCTGGCACTCAACATGCAATGCCCCGAAAAAAATAGTGAGAAGTGGGGAACGGAGTGTTTTAACACTAGGTTCCCTCTGCCTACCCTTTTGTGAGCGGGATACAGAGTGAAGTAGATTTATTTGTTTTATTTTATTAATGTTTGTGGCGACTGTAGAACAACAAACGGACGGACGTTCGGAATTGCGATGCATGACATAATCGCTGTATAGATCCGGACTATTGTGCCAAAAGGCCGATACGATAACTGGCGCTTTTTTGGCATACGTTCAAAGGGTCATAAGGCAATTATATTTGGTAGTATGGACGCTTAAAGAATATTTTTTGAATTAACATACATACGAATATTGATAATATTCTTATCCAAGGCATTATGGGTTCAAATACATAATATTTATATAGAAAACCCGATATATGTATAACTGACGCACCATTTAACTATAGGTAATTATTATATAAAAAATTGTTAAATTCGATTTTGAAGGTAAACAAAGCTTAAAGATATTGTTATTGCTTACTTGGGATGTATCTTGATAGTGTGAAATCGTTGATAGTATGTTTAATAAAACAGATGTTACCTCTTTTATTGAGAGAAATTTAACATTATCATAAAAATACAACGATATAACAGGCAGATATCAAACAAAATTTGTCAAATTACTCAAACATTTTTAGCATATTCATAGAAAGATGCGATTCAGAACAAAAGTGAATAGATTGGCAAGCTATAGGTATAAGCGGTATAATCAATACAATTTTGGGGCATATCGCAATATGATGTGTCGGCATTACGGTTCAACCCTCGCTTAGCAAGTGAAATCAAGTATAGTCGTACTGAGGGCATTATCATTTTGGGGTCAGAAACAGAAATGTTCTGAAATTGCATTTGGTTTTACGCACGGCCCGCACACTGTCGTGTTATTTATGATACTATGAGTGCAATTGCGTATTCCGTTGTTTTGCTCCGATTTTCTGTGCAGGCGTATTATGTAAAATTATGTTGTATAATTTATTGGATTAATATAAATACAAAATGTTTTTGTTTATTAATTATATTTAATATTTTAATGAATAATTCTTTCAGCTTCACGCTGTTCCGAATACAGCATGGTAGGCAGAGGGAACCTAGTGTTAAGACTTTCTGCCGAACTCCCCACTTTCTGCCGAATTCTGCAGGCATTGCGTGTGGAGTGGCAGAACTCAACGCCGCGCTTTGCCTCGACACCAGAGCGAAGAAATGGAAATATAAATTTAAGTAAACATTTCATCTCCTCGAGTGGGGACCGAACTAACAACAGTCACACTGTGTGCCTCTGAGCCACGACTGGCCTCAAAATTTTAATGAGTTATAACAATATACAATGAAAAATATGTGTGTATTTTTTTTCAGTATTCCGCATATATCAGAGTGGATAGACGGAACCTAGTGTCAAGACACTCCGTTCCTTACTTTTCATCGCTAGAGGTATTGCGTGTCGAATGGCAGAGTGACGCCGCAAAGTAAAATTAAACTATATTTTAATTGAGGTTGTCTGTTCTGGGAATTCGTTATACAGCGCTACAGCTAAGATCCCACAAGCCGTCTGGGCTATATGAACTATGATATTTACAATTTAAATAGTAGGACTTATGAGATGATAAAATAACAATACTATTCTCTATTTTAAAACAAGCAATATTTTATTTTATTTATTAAATAATTGCCTTTAAGCTCTATTTTAGTAAATGGAGTAAGTATCTTTAATTTTTATAGCTGATAATTTTGTTATAATAAAACACAAACAAGATGCGAGATAAATATTTACAACTATTTTCTATAGAAAACTGTATTAACTTTTTTGCAGACTTGACTTTTTTTACGAAATATAATCTTGTTATAATTGTATATAATAGTTAGTATAGTACTAGAAAAATTAAGCAATATTATGTTATTATGTAAAACGAATACAAATATTATCTTTCCCCACTGTTTTTTTGCCTTATTCTGGAGACATTGTTTATTGGCGGAACTAAACGCCGCACTTTCCCTGGGCATCAGAGCTATGAAATGAAAATATTTATTACTTAATTTCCTTGCAACGTAAATACACCAAAGACATAAAGAGATAAAGATATATTCTATATTAAATATTCGTATACTATAACCAGAACTAGGTTTTAACTAAAAAAACACTGAAATTTATACGTTTAAACGCTATTCTTAAAGGAGCAGTTTAAACTAATTGGAACTCTACACATAATTATAATGTATGTTGAAGTTAAGTCTAAAGGGACCTCTACATAGGATAATAATGTTTTGCACGGCCGTTCGGCAAGGAAAGGATTCAGTTAACACGTGTATTAAAACTAAAGCTATAGTCGTTTCACAAACAAGCTATTTTAACTTTTGAACCCCGTATAATGTTGTTTTAAATTTTAATTGAAATAAATAAATAAATTGGCAGATTTAATAGAGCATTACAGAAGTAATTTTAAGAATTTTCTTGAAGATTTTTTCATTATTTGTAAAAGTAATCCCATCATAAATATTGAAGCCAGTCGTATGGCGCAGGAGCACAAAGTGTGATTCTATGCGCCACTGGTTGTGGTTTTGATCCCCACTCAGGAAATGAAATATTTATTTAAATTTATATTTCCATTTCTTCGCTCTGATTTCGGGGCCAAGCGCGGCGTTGAGTTCCGCCACTCAGCACGCAACTCCTCCAAAATTTGGTGAAAAGTGAGGAACGGAGTGTCTTAACACTGGTTCCCTCTGCCTACCCTGCTGAGTGCGGGATACAGCGTGAAGCTGATTTAATTTTAAATATTTTTCGTCAAAAATATGTTCATGTAAAATCTTACCAAGACGATGGCTCGGACGGTTAAAAAATAAAAATATATTAAAAAAAATAATAATAATTAGAGTAAACTCTCTAACTCTATACGTCGTAACTCTATATGAAAATCCTAATTTCGCAAATACTACTCCTTTGTCAAAATGTGTAGCTTGCCTGATTCGTAATTTTTTTTTAATATTACATATATTTTTTCACCCAATACCCTTGTTACGTTAGTAAATGAGTAAGTAAAGTTTTTTTTGCAAGGAATCAATTTTTATTTTTTTTTGTTTTTTTTTATTAAGGTATATTTTTTGCGGTTATTTGGGTGTTTAGTAAGAAACTTCGTTTATTGATTGTACCCAAACAACATCCTTAGGCTGGATTGGATTGGAATTTAAAAATCAGATAATATTTTTAATAGCACTTTTATATTAATAATATTTTTCCTGCAGTATTATTAAGTTGATATAGATATTTTGATTCTTGCTGTCTTACATAGTAATGTAATTTTACCTAATTTTATGATTTACTTTTTTATATATCCTTAAGAAATTAAAAATGTAGAATACAAATAGAGTTTACTTACGTTTATTTGATGGTGTTGTAGCGTTAGAAGATGTGCTTGAAGATTTAACGGGAGGCTTGGATGACAGCAGCTCACTCGTGTGGTCGTCTTCTGTTATAAAATAATTATATTAGATTTTTAGTTGCAAAAAATGTGATTTTTCTACGTGAAGATTGCAGGTTCAATATTCTCATTTTGGCTTGGTTCCAAAGAATATAAGGGAAGGAATATGGATGAAATTGATGCATGATGATAATAAAGCTTTTATAGAAAAGGATTTAGCTTCACACTTTATAGGCAGAAGGAACCTGGGAAACTAGTGTTAAGACACTCCGTATCCCACTCATTACCAGAGCGAGGAAATGGAAATATTAAATATTTCTTATCTCCGACTGGGAATAGAAACCAGATCCGTTGCGTTTGCACGTGGTTGTGCCTTTTGCCTCGACGGCTTCAATTATTGTACATATATTAACAAATTATATATTATTTTCAAATTTTTTATTCCTACAGAGTTCCAACTACGTTTCTTACGTACTCGATTAAAACTAAAACTATTATTTAAAAAAAAAACATTTAAGTTGTAATCCAAGTCATCAAGCGTCCGAAAGCATTTTAGCCCAGTAAAAAATAATAAAAAAAACATATTGCATACAATTAAAAGGCGTCAGTATATCTTTAAGTATAATATCTTTGTAAACAAATTGCTTTAGATAGAGCTGGCGACACCCACGTCGCGTATTTTATACGTATTTTAGTCGCATATTTTCCAGACTTGTCGTCGTAGCCGTCGCTGTGCTATATTTCAAAGCTATATTATTTTTCTTTCCAGATTTATGCTAAATATAATAATATATATCAGAAAATGTGATAAACGAAAATCATAAAATCTATTTCTATACCGTCTTTTATTCTATTTTAGCATTTAAATAAAAAAATATAGATTAATCTATAAGATAATTTTAGGATTTTATTATTATTTTCAAAATAATTATTTAGTATTATTCTATCTATTATTTTGCATTGAAAATTACTGTGGATGGATAGAATAGCTATATATAATTGTATAAATAAACTGGGCTGTAAGGAATTCAAACTTTCTTATGAAAACTGAAAACAAAGGGGCTTGGAACGCCATCAAAATAGACACCTATTTGGAATATAAAACGATGTTACGTATTTGAGATTTCATATTTAAATCAAACTTACTATGTAAGTATTATTATTTTTTATATACTCTATATACTTGAAATTATTTGAATGGCAAATGATATGGAAGAGATACTATAACGCAGAAAAACATCACTAGCTTATAAGAGCTATAAATTTAAAAGTTTTCTGCAGAATTATTACTTTTTTCAATTAAAAAAAATGTCGTTTTATTTTTATAATAAAAAAAAATCAGCAGGATAGGCAGAGGGAACCTGGTGTTAAGACACTCCGTTCCCCGCTTTCTGCCGAATTCTGGAGGCATTGCGTGTTAAGTGGCAGAACTCAACGCCGCGCTTTTGCCGCGACACCAGAGCGAAGAAATGGAAATTTAAATTTAAGTAAATATTTCATCTCCTAGAGTGGGGATCGAACCCACAACCAGTCGAATTTACAGTCGTACTTTGTGCCCTGCACCACGACACGGCCTTTTTTGATTTTTGATTTTTATAATAAGTTTAAAATTTTCCATATTTATGATTTTTTAACTTATAATGGCAAAATTCGTTGTAGGATAATTTATCCTTTTTTGCATAGCACTACATTTTTAACGACTCTCTGGATCTAATTCTGAATTTTAAGATGACAAAGTAACATGTAAGTTTTAATTTTAAAAAAAGTTATATTTAAATAGAAATGTATTCAATCTAAATTAATAAATTTAATTGTTACTAAAGTAAATCTTTATATATGTGGCGGTGGCGCTGTATATTGTGGAGTAAATCGATTACCTTTTTGGTATGCACGATGCACGAGCAAAACGGAAACAGGGCAATTGAACTTAGTGCTATTACATTATATTGAAAGGAAATACTACTACCAAAACATAATTGTTAGGCAAACAAACAAAAATTTTATGTTGTTTTAAGCAGAATGGTGTAGCGTACAGCGATTAAAATGCAATTCTGATTACTTTAAAAATAGATGGCTTCATTTAACAGGATATTTGTTTATAGTACCTAATGTTTCTTTTATACGGATGTTTTATAATGTTTTTTTTTGGTTACGTGTTTTTTTAAAGGACATTTTTCTTTAAAAAAAATATATTTTAATAATATATAATCTAAGTATATATATATAAGGATATTGGCGTGATAAGTAGCGCAATAATTCGGCAGTATTTTTCAACAAACTCGATATAAATTAACCATATTTATATACAGATAAAGATACAAAAAACATTGAAAAAGATACAGAATATAAAACACGTAACCAAGCAGATTATAATACAGGTTTTTACTAATAAATTATATATTTTTAGATACGATTGACGATATCTACATCGCTTGCTGCTTCACCTTTCACCTCATTGAAGATGAAATGAATCCGATATAGTCTATTACCCAATATCGAAGATTCCCAAATTCGCCTTTATGACGTTCAAGTGGAAATATTCATGTTGTTTTCCGATTTCAGGAATTGTGTCGAGATTTATTGAAATTGTATGATATAAATAAGATATACAAAGAATTCTTAACCAACTTCTGTAACAGGTTTTATGTTTGTTAATTCAGATCTTTTGACTGGGTGAACCGATTTTGATGTATTTTTTTATTTGAAAGTTATTGCTTCCCGTGTGGTTTGCCATTAGGGTCTCTTTCTGACAATGGTATCTATGAGAAAATCACATAAGTCTTAAATTTGCATTAGGTATGTGCGCAACAAATGGACGAATAACTCAATTTCACGATGATTCTTTTTTTATTTACAAACGGATAAGTATTCACTTTAAGGGTTATTTGATGGAAGTTTGGATAGATTCTGATTATGAAGTTCGGTTGAAATTGAAAAAAACGGTTTATTTTGTTAAAAACTATCGTATGTAATGTTTGCTTAAAACCTGATAATTAAATCAACATTACTTATGCACATATTTAAATAATATTTAATACGAACACTAGACAAATCAACTCACAATTAAAAATCCTTCTCACTCAACGTCACACTATACCAACATTCCATATACAGAGGCACGCGGTTCACGCACTGGCCACCGACCCACTGTCAGTCTGCCACAGGGCAAAACCCAATGACATTTGCCTGATGTAAATCACAATAAAATACCCGCTTTGTCCACTCATTACGACACGCTGTACTAAACACCGGTCGTATCGTCCTAAACTCGGGCGCTACAAAAAAGCTAATATAAGCTCAGGTTACATTCAGGTGTCGGTTACGATGAGCCACACGTGAGGTCCTGTTGTGGAAGCTTAAGTTTCAATTACACTAAGATTTTACACTATATTGATTTGTAAATATTATTGTAATTGTATATAATCACTTATTATTTCTCTTTCAATTATTTCTAGAAAATTTGGAGAAACTTTTCTAGACTGTATAAGCATAGAGTACGATATGCTTATATATTGAGTTGAGTGGCGGAACTCAACGCTGCGCTTTCGCGCCTTAACACCAGAGTTTGAAAAGTGAACTCACAACCTGTCGTGTCAAAAGCCATGAATGATCTCAACTATGAATTTTGATGACTTTTTGATAATCGTCGAGTATTTTTTAATATCAGCGGATGTCTTTACCATTCTTTCATCGTTCATACGGTCAACATACTCAAATCAAGTATCTATTTTTGCTTGTTTTTAATATTTAACATTTTTTTTATTTTATCAGATATCGTATTCTATGTAATTTACAGTAGGCACTGCAATGTGACTAAATAAAATGTGGTATATTTTTTTTTATATTTCAATTTCCAAAGTACATATACGAGTGAAAAATAAAATAGTACATATATTTTTGTAACTAAATAAAGTTATTTCGACACTGTGAATGGTACTCATACGACATAGTTTGCTGAAGAAACAAAACATCCTTACTGTAATGTGAGGAACCCTAAATTGAGAATATTATTTATATAATATAATAACACGCCGCTTATCAAATTATTTGGTTTTCTCATTTAATATTTCATCCACAAATATAAATAATATAAACATATAATATTTATACTAAATCAATGTTGACATAAAATAAACGAAAATGACGATAATGCTCACTTCCGTGTTTCGAATGTGATTGGCACACAATATATTGTCCGAAGGCGAGGTGTGGCGGACAGACTGTCAGGTCGACTGCGCGAGACCATCTAGGTAAATTCTAGAACCATCCATCACCCAGTACATGTCAGGGCATGTTCTATTCAGCTTCGTTTTATTAAGCGATCAAAAATAGGTCGTCGTAAAGTGAGGTTGTCGTAATTGATGACTGAAGTCAGTTTAACTAATTATGATCTAAATTGCTATCAATTTTAGATACTTCCCATTTTGTGTAATTTTTGTATAAAATTTGTGAATTAAAAATATATATATATGAATAAATGTCACTGCCATTGTAGTTAATTAGGGACGTATCTTACACAATACAATTTGTTAATAAAATTTCAAATTGGAAAACACATAAAGAGACACTCACTTTTTTCATAGCGTCACTCTGCACGCACTCGCATGCAGCAGGGTAGAGAGGGAACCCAATGTTAAGATACTCCGTTCCCGATTTACCGACAAGTTCTGGAGGCATTGCTTTTTGAGTGGCGGAACGCACGGTTGCGCTATCCCTCGACACCAGAGCCAAGAATCGAAAATATTAAATATTTCATTTCCTCGACTGGGAATCGAACTCACAACCTTTACCATTTACAGTCACATTTTATGCCCCTGCCACGACTGGCCTCATTCATAGCTTACGTAAATAAAATTCAAAAGCAAATAGTTTAAAGATAAAGAACAGCTTTCACATCAAAACAACAATAATTAAAATAAAGGCAATACGGTTGAACGCCACCAGCTGTTATCAAGTTCGGCAAGCCAAGACATCTGTCTCTAAGCATTCAATGAACTAAATTGCATAACAACAATATGATTCTCGTGGGAAGGCAACTTTGATTGCTTCGTCGTTCCTGCGATATAATGAATTTGTTTCATTTATATTATTTTATTTTTCAATTACATGAAATATGGATACTTAAGAGGTGTTTTTTATTATTAATGCGTTTTAAATAATTATAGATGTCGTCGTGGCTCAGGGGTGTGACTGTAACGCAACGGATGTGGGTTCGTTCCATTCGAAGGAATATATTATTATTTATTAATATTTTCAATTGTTCGCTCTGGTGTCGAGTTTCGAGTGCGAGGTGCTGAGTTCCACCACTCAATATGCAATACCCCCAGAATTTGGTGGAAACTGGAGAACAGAATGTCTCAGCAATAGATTCCCTCTGCCTATTCTGATGTGTGCGGCTATATCCCGCACTGATACTGCAAGTAAAGCTGATAAAAAAATATACGTTTCAGCTTCACACTGTTTCCTTCAGCAGGGTAGACAGAGGGAATCTAGCGCTAAGACACTCCGTTCCCCACTTTTCGCCCAATTCTGGAGACACTGCGTGTTGATTGACGGAACTCAACGCCACGCTTTACCTCGACACCAGAGCGAAAAAATGTAAATAAATATTTCACTTCCTCGAATAGGGATCGAACCCACAAGCAATCGATTTTACAGTCACATTTCGTGCCTCTGCGCCACGACCGGCCTTAACACGTTTCATTTCGTAATATATTTTCAAAATGCTTTAGGAGCTGTATACTCTTCTATATTATTCTATCCATAATATGGAAATCGGATCAGCACACCATCGGATTATAATAATTAGTTTTAAAACTCACTTTGATAAATTTTCTCCAGCTTAACAAAATTAGCTTTCACGTTAAGTGTTAAAAACGTAAAAGATATGGACATTTAGGTCAACATGAGTAGTAGAGCTCGGGAAACGGGGGTATAAAATAAAATTTTAAGCCATGAATTTGAGATTTGACGAAATTAAAATTTTGGGGTTTGCTTTTGGAAACGGTGGTTGCTTTTGTTTACACATCATACTATGTTTTTTTAGGCCAGTCGTGGCGCAGGGTTACGAAGGTGTGACTGTAAACGTGACAGGTTGTGGTTTCGATTCCCACTCGAGGGAATGAAATATTTTTTTTATTTTGAAATGAGTTTCGCCACTCAACACGTAATGCCTCCTTAATTAGGTGGATTTTTTAAATAATTGCACTTGCCAATTATGTTGCAGATTAATAAAAAAAAGAGGTCAGTTGTGGCGCAGCGGCACGAGGTGTGACTGCAAAACCGACTGGTTGTGGGTGCGATCCCCACTCGAGGAGATGAAATATTTACTTAAATTTATATTTCCATTTCTTCGCTCTGGTGTCGAGGTTAAGCGCGGCGTTAAGTTCTGCCACTCAACACGCAATGCCTCCAGAATTCGGCAGAAGGTGGGGAACCTAGTGTCTTAACACTAGGTTTCCCCTGCCTATCCTGCTGTGTGCGGGATACAGCGTGAAGCTGTTACAGATTATTTTCTAATATTACCTATTTATTATATGAATATAAGATAATCTTTATTAACTTTATCCATATAAATAATACAAAAATAAGTCACAATAAAAATATACATTTAGATTCTCAACGTAACAGCCATAATGAAGCCTGTATCCTCAAATTCTTATCACGTTGACGTCGCGCCCTTTGGTACTGTCTCTTATGTCACAAAGTTTGTAGTAAGTTTCAGTTGATGTTGCATCTACATGACGGCGTGGTTGATGAAACGTGATACGAATAAATTACAATAATATTTACTATATTATGATAATAATAAAGGAAAATACGAATATATTCTTTAAAGTTTTAGTAATTATTGCTTTCTTATGCAGTAAATATAAAATATGTATGTCTTCTTTTAGTACATAATACAATCTCTATTTGGTTTTATTATTATTAAATTATTATTTTTAATTAAAGAGATTGAGATAATATAGAGACAGGGCAGTTGTGGCGCATGAGGTGCAAAGTGTAAGCGCGATTGGTTTTAGTTCGATCCTCACTCTAAGAAATGGAATATTTATTTAAATGTATATTTAATTTTTTACGCTCTGGCATCGGTAGACAAAGCGCGGCTTTGTTGAATTCTGCCACTACACACGCAAAATTGGAGAGTGGAGAACGGAGTGTGTTAACACTATATTCCCTCTGCCTACCCTGCGTGCGTTATACATCGTGAAACTGATTTAGATTTAATTTTTGATTTTATAAAGAGATCCCCTCGATACTGAGTGTCGCAATAATTCTCTCACAGCATTTTATTGCATTAAAGTATTTTTATCGCGGTAAATCGTGGACAAACAGAGTTGCGCAAGATTCCACGTCCAAAGTGGAACACGTGTTGTGCGTCACCACTGAAGCGAGGAGAGCATTGAGTCAGTGAAAAGGGACGGAACTGTGGCTGTCAGATTATCACGATGTGTGGGGCGCACCCCAATCGTTTATTGTGTATATACGAGTTACATTACTTTGATAGACTTTCCAGATTTTAATTTTAATCATTTATTAATTTTGTAAAATAAATCAGCTTCACGCTGTATCCCGCACACAGCAGGGTAGGCAGAGGGAACCCAGTGTTAAGACACTCCGTTCCCCACTTCTGCTGAATTCTGGAGGCATTGCGTGTTGAGTGGCAGAACTCAATGTCGCGCTTAACCTCGACACCAGAGCGAAGAAATAGATATATAAATTTAAGTAAATATTTCATCTCCTCGAGTAGAGATCGAACCCACAACCAGTCGGTTTTACAGTCACAGTTTGTGCCCCTGCGCCACGACTGGCCTCATTGTACTAATATTGTATATAGACAAATTTGCTTTATATTTACGTTATAGGTTGAAACAGACATAAAATTTATAAATTTCATATACTCTATTCTATATATACATATATTTACCTAATCTTCTATAATTAAATTAAATTTAATGTTATTATTATTTAAACCAAGAAACGGAATTAAATATGGTAGTTCAGTTAAATGCAACATAGTGGCGGTGCAATGACCTCGCAAATAAATAGCTTTATTGCGCAACAGAATTCGTTTCTCTGATCAGTGTAATATTTATACTTCTTCTATAAATATTTGTTTTACATATTTCGTATGCTTCCGTAATATAAATATCGATAATGTTCTCAATTTTCTTCACATGTAAGATTTTATTGTGAAATCTGAAGTCTTGGTAAAGAGCTTCAAAATAAAATAAATTAAATAAAAAAATATTTTTATGTTAAACGGTTTTATTACAATAAAAATAATGTAGGTAATGTACCAAAAGTTTAAAAATTATTCGGTAAGTCCTAGCCACCAGATCGCACCAATCTTCTCATCAATCTGGGGTATTGATCAGACAAATAATAAAATCGTTGGGCGCGTGAAACTATCATATATTAACTCTAGATACGATACTCTACTCTTTCATTAGACACCTATATTGAGGTAGTCGTGTAAAATATGTAATCCGCCATTTTGTCGCGGCCGCCATCTCGAATTTAATTTTTTTATAGTGAGCTCTATTCTACCAATAAAGCCCTTTCATTTGATACCCATAAAGAGGTTGTTGTGAAGTAATATGTAATCCGCCATTTTGTATCGGCGGCCATTTTGGATTTACAGGCATATTTTCATCAATATTAAGAGTGGGTACCAAATATCAGATCGATCTGGTGTCAGGAAGGGGTAAAATTCCAATTAGTAAATTTGACCAAACAAACAGGCCAAGCTAAGTAAAACCGTTTAATAAAATAATTATTTTGACAAATTTTCTATTATGTAGGCAAAACGAGAAATCTATTTCACTGGTTGGTTACACTGGTTGTTGTATAAAAACAATAAATGATTTAGTTCTGTATCATCGAATATTTAGCAACGTAAAACCAAATATTATTATAACAGTACAACGAATATGTAACATATGAACGTCGTCAATTTCATTTGAATATTTATAATAAACTTTTAAGTGGAAATCCTTTGCGATAATATGCTAATATTCTACCATATATGACACTAATACCTCAGGGAATTTGTTAATGAACAATGATAGCGGTTAACTGGGCTTTGATTATTTATATTTTACAATTTTTAACATTTTTTAAAGTGTTATTCCACACTTAGGAAAGAAAAATACTTATTTAGAAAACGTATAAAAAAATATTTAATAAATAACAATCTCTCTTGCCAAACGATAATTCGTAGTAATTATCTTTGGGTAGCGGAAATTTGTAAAAATCTCCCTACAGAGATGCTAACAACATAAATAAATTGTAACAAGCGTATAAAAATTTCGACTTAGCTTGATGAGAACGCTTAGTGTTCAGAGCGCCTGGTCGGTTTCCAGGACGCGCGGGTTTCGGGTCCCGCTAGGTTTCAAAATTTTGTACGTTTTCTAACGCCCAATATTAATAACCTATGTCCTACGTCAATCTTCGATTGTTCCATATATCTATCCAATCTCTAGATTGGATAGATATATGGAACAATAGGTTATTAATATTGGGCGTAAATAAATATGTTTTAAGTGTTGAAAGGAACCTTATATTGTTTTACAAGAATTTAATTATTCAAAATAATATAAAAATTTGTAAAGTCTAGTCAAATAATTTTATTAATAATAAGAAATTAGATTTCTCATTTTTTAAACGTCAAATAATTTACCACCAGTTTACTAAAGCAACTGTCTTAGACCTGAGAAGAACCGCTACAATAAACTCAGCGGGATTATGTTTTTTTTCTTCTTTAATACTTATCTATTCGACCAGGAACTTAAAAATAAATCGATTCGCCTTTTTTTCCTTTCTATTATTGAATAACTAAAGTTATCGTATTTTTAATATGGCAAGGAAGAAGAAGGATCTTTTTATCATATTTTTTGCATATCAAGAGCTCAGATTGTACCAAAGTTGCACACTCAGCAAGGATAATAAGTGCTTGGGGTCCACAACCTAATAGTATTCAGAGTCTCGAAAGGATTTTTTTACATAAACTTTAAATGTAACAAAAATATGTTTTGTCAGTAAATAATTATTGCCAGATATAATAAAGTTATACCGTTTTATTTATTAATATTAATATACTTTCAATTTAATTTCGATTTACAATTTATTACGAAAAACTAAATAATATTTTTTTTATATTTAATATATAAAAAAATATATAGAAAAAGACACAATTTTAAATTTTTTTCAATTTAATCTGGATCTAAATTATTCAATGATAGCGTAGATTTATGTATATATCGATTTTAAATAATAATTCAAATTTGATTTTTAAAAGCCAATCGTTGAGTTCTGCCACACAACACGCAATGCCTCCAGAATTCGGCGGAAAGTGAAGAACGGTGTGTCTTAACACTAGATACCCTCTGCCTACCCTACTGATTGTGGGACACAGCGTGAAGCTGTATATATAATAATATTAGGTTATTAACTTTATAACACGAGAAATTTTAAAACCCGAATCCGTTCCGGAGGAAATATAATGAATACACGTTTCGTATGTAAAAATAACATGGACGCATAACTTTTAACGCCTTATCGGAACCACGTTGTCGAGTGCGACTAAATTTATGAGGTGCATTGTTTAAATTTTAATATTTTTAGCCAATGAAGGTTACAAAAAATTCGAAATTATTTAAAAAGGCACTTAATAAAGTTTATTTTTTAATAATTATTACTATTATCAAATAGCAGTGGCGCAGGGACACAAAGTGCGACTGTAAAATCGACTGGTTGTGGGTTCGATCCCCACTCGAGAAAATGAAATTTTTATTAAAAATTTATATTTTAATTTCTTCGATCTGGACTCGAGGCAAAGCGCGGCATTAAGTTCCGCCACTCAACACGCAATGCTTCCAGAACTTGGCGGAAAGTGAGGTACGGAGTGTCTTAACACCAGGTTCCTTCTGCCTACTCTGCTGTATGCGGGATACAGCGTGAAGCTGATTTATTTATTATTATCATCAAATGAATACCTAAATCTATAAGGAAATAATTAACTAATTTTATATTGCAAATTTTGCTGTTGGACTCCTTAACAAATATGAGGCTTAAGATATGTCACATACACTTTGTGTACAGAAATAAGTTTTTTTTCATGTACTGATATGACTTACAGAACAAATTTTAGCAGAAACATTGTTTTCTGTAAGCTAATAATAAATGAATACTTGGCCTTATGACATAGTTCATCAGTGTTTTTCTGAAAACGCGACAGTTGTGGGTTCGATCCCAACTTGGGGGTTTGTTTACCTTTTTTTTATTTTTTTACTTTAACATGGGCAGCTAGGGCCTATAGGGATATAAACAGACAGACACATATTTTTAACCTATTTATTTGTGCGGTGGTGGTGGTAAATAACTACTTGGAGAATATATAATTACAGACAGATACTTCAATTTTATTTATATGTATAATAAATGTTGAGTACGACCTATACCTAATTTACTAGCACCTTTGCTTTCGTAAATAATGAAAATGTTCAAAACTTTTAAATGCCAAACTTTTAAGGATCGTTTATCGTAAATTGTCTGAACTAAAACAACAAACAGTGTTTAAAGTCTGTTCTAATAAAAGTGAAATGCTAAATTATAAATGTGAAAGAAGGTTTTCTAAAGTTTTTTGATAAATTATATTTTATTTTCAATTGCACTCAAATCCAGATGAAAATAAATAATATTTTCAAATGATATACGAGTATTAATATATGAAAATTGAGGCCGGTCGTGGCGCAGCGGCACGAGGTGTGACTGCAATACCGACTGGTTGTGGGTTCGATCCCCACTCGAGGAGATGAAATATTTACTTAAATTTATATTTCCATTTCTTCGCTCTGGTATCGAGGTTAAGCGCGGCTTTGAGTTCTGCCACTCAACACGCAATGCCTCCAGAATTCGGCAGAAAGTGGGCAACGGAGTGTCTTAACACTAGGTTCCCTCTGCCTACCCTGCTGTGTGCGGGATACAGCGTGAAGCTATTTTATTTTAATATATGAAAAATAATTTTAGAACAGAATCTAGTTACAGTAATCGATTATGGTGTAGTTATTTCGTTTGTATGGTCAACATCATATTTGTATATTTTATAAAATGTTATGTTGTTTCTTTTAGTTTAGTTTACACAAGAATATATTGGCGATTTTTGAGAAAATTCAAGTATTAATACTTATTTAGAAAAATTTTTCTTTCCTAAGTGTGGAATAACTCTTTAAAAATGTTTTAAAAATATTCAAGTATTAATGTTTTGCCGTGTGGATTTGTTGACCATCTCGAGGCGGAATATAATACTGGTTCAGCGAAAATAACTTTCTTAACAATAATATTATAAAAAACTTTAAAAATTAAGCATATGTCTATCGTGCGTGAACCTAAGAAAATTCCAAGCAATTAATAACAAAATTTCTCAAATTTTGCCATCCACCTAAAATTTAAGATTAAGCGAAAATTCCATAGCAGCCAAATATATTATTTGTTTTCACTTTTATTTGTTAATACAAATATAATAAACTATACTATTTTGTAACATTCCTAACGACACTGACCTTTAAACTCATTCTTCTTTTTGTTTCCGCCAGCTTTCTTTGTCCTCGAGGGTCGCTTTATATTACACGTTAGTCGCTCGATCGCTTTTAGTATCTTTTTGCTAACTTTGTTAATTGTTCTACGCTTTGGGTCGCTATATTTCGTTCGAGTACCACCGTCGACATTTTTCTCACAACCGGAATCTGTACTATCATCTGTTTCAGTCGCAGAAGATTCGGACGGTGGATAGAAAACATACGGAGCACTAGCAAAGCACGGTGAATTCATATTTTTTTAATATTAATTATTTCTTATATATGTTTTTTTTTACATATCAACGTAGAAATATTCACGTTATATAAGATTATACTAAATTAATGAAAGAAACGACTATCCAGACCGCCGTTTTAGGAACGTTATGCTAAGTCGACGGTGGTAATACTTAAAGATTTCGGGTGACTATCCAAGTAGTGTTCCAGAGCGTAACGCCGCACCCATTCTATCTAACCTTGACTTGATTCGCTTATATAGATCAATACACATACTAAATACTATAAGGGGAAGAATAGATTGCAATTTTATTAATACAACTATATGGAGAACAAATGTATATGGAAAATTATAATTTTATATATTTTATAGAGGCCAGTCGTAGCGCAGCGGCACGAGGTGTGACTGTAAAACCGACTGATTGTGGGTTCGATCTCCACTCGAGGAGATGAAATATTTACTTAAATTTATGTTTCCATTTCTTCGCTCTGATGTTGAGATTAAGCGCGGCGTTGAGTTCTGCCACTCAACACGCAATGCCTCCAGAATTCGGCAGAAAGTGGGGAACGGAGTGACTTAACACTAGGTTCCCTCTGCCTACCCTGCTGTGTGTGGAACAACGTGAAGCTGATTTAGTAATTAAATAAATTAAAAAAATCGCTTCAGACATAATGTAATTACAACAATTAAAAACCTGCTTGATGAGAACGTATGGCTCAGTGGTCAGAGCGCCTGGTCGGTGTCAAGGAGGCGCGGGCGCGAGTCCCGCTACGTTCAAATTTTTATACGTTTTCTAAATAAGTATTTTTTTTAGGCCAATCGTGGCGCAGCGGCACGAGGTGTGACTGTAAAACCGACTGGTTGTGGGTTCGATCCCCACTCGAGGAGATGAAATTTATAAATGTAAGTAATACATTTATATTTCCATTTCTTCGCTCTGGTGTCGAGGTTAAGCGCGGAGTTGAGTTCTGCCAGTCAACACGCAATGCCTCCAGAATTCGACAGAAAGTGGGGAACGGAGTGTCTTAACACTAGGTTCCCTCTGTCTACCCTGCTGTATGCTGGATACAGCGTGAAGCTATTTTTTTTCCTAAGTTTGGATTAACAGTTTAAAAAAATGTTAAAAAGATGTTAATACTTTAGAGTTTTACTAAGATTGGAGCCCTTCCAAGCGTGACGCCACGCCTAGGACAGCCCGAGGCCTTCAATTGTCTCGTTTGATTTAGAGAAGATGTGATAATTGTTCATTATTACGTCAGCATAGATTCCGATATTAAAGACGTAGACAAAATTAAAAAATCAGCTTTACGCTTTTGCCTCGACATCAGAGCGAAGAAACGAAAATATAAATGTAAATAAATAATTCATTCCCTCGAGTGAGGATCGAATCCACAGCCAGTCGATTTTACAGTCACACTTGGGTTGACAACAGAAAAAATATATTATTTGTGATTACAGACCTCGTCATCCACTTAACCAAAAAAAATTTAAGAAACCGTAGTATCATTTTAAGGACCTATATATAGACGCTCCGGACATATAGGTTTTTACAACGTGCGATTAGAAAAATCGGCAACGGGTACCAGATCAAGCTGTTCCCCAAATCACTCCCATGATAAATGCAGAAAAGGACGTACAGCGAGGAGATTTTGCTACGTAAAGCCAAAATGTAGAACCTCTCAAGGATTATTGGGTCTACGTTATGGGATCAAATGGGTCAACTTGATACTAGCACTGGCCCAGAGATGAGGACAATACTTCATATGGGTCCTATACAGGGACTTCCTCCTTACTTCTCAGACGATCGCGATTATTAACATAGACTTCTATATTACAGCCAATAAGATTTACAATTTTGTTCATAAGTCGAAAATTCTATATTAATATTCATAATAAACAATAGTAAACACAATAATATAATTAATGATAAAATATATTTAATAATATAATTTAATTGATACATTTAATAAAGGAATTATACAACCGCAAACAACTAAAACTTAGAATATCTTACTATGTTTAATGTTATTATATTTAAATAGTAAAATGAATGGTTTTTTCTTATTCAAGCGTCTTTATGAATACGAATCAATAGTCGTTGCAAATTTCTGGGCTGGGTTGTACATTCTTATATAAAGAAATAGGCAGATACTACTTAATCTAAGAATTTGTTAATTACATATACATTAAGTAGTGTTTCACCGATATTAAATTTGTTAATATCTAATAAAGCTCCGTCTAAGGCTGGGTATAGTGACAAAAATATATTTTATTTTTATAAAAATTAAATAAAATACCGTTTTAATAGCACAAATAGCCTGGAGAATATGTGATGTCAGAATATATATGTCTCCCACGACCTTTATATTACATACTTTATATAATACGTAAAAGAACAAGAAACAAAGAATAATACGAACTTTTACATTAAAATAAAGCTTTATGTATGAACAAAATAAGACAGAGGTGATTCAATTAAAAACTAATTTATCGGTAAGTCAACTCGAATTTTCATCAAAATACTTGCGTTAAGTTTGAAAATCTGCCAAAACTGTGAGAATTAAGGAAAATTGCTAAAATTAATGAGTCTGGAGAAATCTGATCTCATTCAATTCTAAGTAAAAATAACAGGGATTCACGAAATTCAATAGGCCTTGTTTAAAAAACGTAAGTCGAGAAAGTATTTTTTTGAAATTATTTTCTTAGTCTTAGGAGACTGCTTAGTATTTAAATATACGTATAATGATAAAGTTATTGTATTATTTTCAAAATTTAATTCTATAACAAGAATTTGTAAATTTTTCTGTTTTTTAATTAAATTTATATCATTTATCTTTTCTCACACTCTTTTGAATGTTTTACATCATAAAATAAGAAACACACGTAACACGACATCCAGCTAAACGTAAAATTTTAAAAATAATATTACGACCGTTTTAATGTCACGTAATATGTAGGTATGTGTAATTCAAAAGACATCAAAAACTAATTAAGGATTTTCATAGCAATAGTGATTAAAAAACAGATAAAACAATAAAAGTTATAATATATATTTAAAAAAAAAAATCTTGTAAACTTATCGAGAAAATATAAATTATTTTATAATCTTTTCCAACTATAAACAAATGGTAAAGTCAAAATATCTCTATATTTTAAAATACGAACCAATGTTTTTTAAATGTTCGTCGCCTGTCTATTTTTCTGTTTCTGTACGTTTGTATATTTTACACGCACATCTCCTTAACTACTGGACGGGTTTGAATGTTTTTTTTTCGTTTTTTGTCAATTAAAATATCACATCCTCTATCCATAATTAGAAGAATAGGTATAGCGAACCTTGGAATCCAGTGTTAAAACACTTCGTTTCATTAAGACTTAAGAAAAATTGTTCAGCGGCATAGATATATTCTATTAACATATAAAAATTAAAAAGAAATGGCAATTAGAAAAAAATGTTGCTTAGGATGGAATTTGACAAATAAAAATTATTGAAAACACGACAGACCGTCGCGCGTCGTCGTGCCGTAGTAGGATAGCTTCTTCACTTGAAGTGATGATTATGTTTAAGTTATTCACTTTCTTCTGCTTCAGTAAAACAGAGGGCGACATGCAGTTCCGCCACTAAATATAATGTTTAAAATTTTGTTTAAAATGTCATGAGAATATGATAAGAGATTGATGAAACTGATAATAAGTAAGTATTGAGTAAATATTATGGTTTTAAAAAAATCTACGGACATTTTTTACTTAGCTGTTGTTTGCGTCAAGTTCGAAAATGCTTATAATGTGACAATGACAACAACTAATAAACATTATTCTGCATACAGATTATAAACATACCATTTAAACATTTAAGCATTTCACAAATAACTAAATCGCCTACATATTGCGAAGCAGCCGTTGAGAAACTAGTGCTAAGTCACTCCGTTTTTCATTCAGTATATTTATAATTAATAGAATATATTTATTTTAATAGAAACCTATGCCGCGCTTACTTAAATCAGACCGTAAAAACAATTATGTATATATCAATCAGCTTCACGCTGTATCCCGCACACAGCAGGGTAGGCAGAGGGAACCTAGTGTAACACACTCTGTTCCCCACTTTCTGCCGAATATTGGAGGCATTGCGTGTTGAGTGGCAGAACTCAACGCCGCGCTTAACCTCGACACCAGAGCGAAGAAATGGAAATATAAATTTAAGTAAATATTTCATCTCCTCGAGTGGGGATCGAACCCACAACCAGTCGGTTTTACAGTCACACCTCGTGCCACTGCGCTACGACTGGCCTCATATGTATATATATATTTAAATATTACCCAAATTACATTCCAATAATTTATCACAGTCAGATAAGCCTACCACACACTTATTTAGGCAACGCCGTTTATTTGTAGTCCATGAAAAGATATAACAAATAGAATATTAACTACTTACCAAAACTAATGTCTTCTGGACTCTTGTAAATACTTATATTGTGACAAAATTCTCGCTTAATATTCTCAGATTTTTCGATATTATTTTTAAGAAAATCGTTGTTTTTTGTTTTTGTTGATACATTACGTTCACTTGTAGAATTCGTATTCGGAGTGTCTGAGTTGAATTTTGACGCTTTATCGTCATAATAACTTAACCCTCCGTTTGTATGATTTCGATTTTCACTAGACCCATTTAATGTTATTTTTCTTATTGTTTTAATTTCCTCGACCTCACTAATTTTCTTCTCAGATATCGTCGAATGCTTAATAACTTCTTCATTTAATCGAAAATCACCGTCGCTCTTAGAATAATTTAGTGTAGATCCATTCATAGACTTGTTATTTATCTTTTCATCTGAACATGTCAAATTATATCTAATATCATTATTTTTTAAATCAAATGGATTAATGTTATCTTTAATATCGTTATTTTTTCTAGATTCTGATAACACTTGACTATCAGAAAAGGAACTATATTTGTCACTTGTGGAACACTTTGTTGGAGTATCATAAGAATTGCTCACTTGCGGTTCGTAACTAATATTCTGTACACTGTTAGGACCAGAGTCGAATTTCTTCGAAAAGAATGAGGATAATTTAAGATCATGTTCATTTTTAAATGGATCTGTCAATTTTGTAGATCTATGTATTGGAGTATTTGAAGGCTTGCCGTTTGGTATGGGAAGTTTTGAAGTACTAGTATAATTTGGCAGTGTTGAGTAGAAAGGATTAGTTGGGTGAAATTTGAGCGGCTCAGGAGATACGGACTTTATAAGCGGAGTCGAACTGAGCGGGGAGTTTAGAGATCGTATCGGCGATGAAAGTTTGTTGTTCGAAGTCGCTGGCCGTATTGTGGCGTATACTGGACCTTGAGGCGTTGCTCTTCCACTGTTTATTTCAGATATTAGTTGCGAGGGTCCTGAAATAGAATTAAATGTATTAGATTGTGATTTATTAAAGAATGAAAATCCTTATATATATCTTGGGGATTTTTTAACAAGTTGAAGCCATTCTGGTAAATTATATATCACTCTATATCCCGCAAACAGCAGGGTAGGCAGAGGGAACCTAGTGTTAAGACACTCCGTTCCCCGCTCTGCCGGATTCTGGAGGCATTGCGTGTTGAGTGGCAGAAAATTGAGTGATGACCTGTATAAAAACAGTACCAAATGTGTATGTATATGTTTTTTTTTAGATAAAAAGTATGCAGAGGTACAATTTAAACCATACAAGCTTTAATTAAAAAGCAACAAAGTGAATTTAGTTTGATATTATTCAAAAACTAGAACAATTATTATTGAGAGCTCCATACATTTTCACATTCAATACCTCTGACGAATAATTTAATCGAATTCAAGAATATAAGTGCATCAATTAATTTAACAAGCTATTGTTTGAATAATTATATACTCATTACTCGAATTGCATGATATAAAACCGTTTTAAACATATATAAATGTGAGTATTTTATAAATATTTATTGCATATAAAGTGAATGTCAGGCCAGTCGTGGCGCAAGGACACAAGTGTTTGTGGGTTCGATTCCCATTATTTAATACTAGCGGCTCGCCCACGGCTTCGCCCGCTTAAAATACATGACTATATGATTTTTTACGACATTATTGTCAAGAATTTTTGATTGTTTTAAATAAAAAATACGACCATTGTTGATATTTGATATTTATAAAATATACATAAAGCTAATTATTTATTACACGTATATATTTTTGTAACTTTATATTCTTTTTATCTATATAATATACGTCTCATCATAATTCTAAAACTCTGTTAAACGTGCTGATGTCAGTGAATAATTTAATTTAGGTTGTAGGATTCATAATATTCTTTGTAAAATGACTGTATTAATTGCATATTAACTCCTGTACAGTTTTTAAATTAGTTACATATATTATATGAACGAACCAACCAAAATATCTTTGTATTTACTTGATATTTCTTTCAAGATTGTTCTTTATCTGTCTGTTGAATTAAAATAAATTAAAATTATCTTCACGCTGTATCCCGCACATAGCAGGGTAGGCAAAGGGAACCTAGTGTTAAGACACTCCGTTCCACTTTCTGCCGAATTCTGGAGGCATTGCGTGTTGAGTGGCAGAACTCAACGCCGCGCTTAACCTCGACACCAGAGCGAAGAAATGGAAATATAAATTTAAGTAAATATTTCATCTCCTCGAGTGGGGATCGAACCCACAACCAGTCAGTTTTGCAGTCACACCTCGTGCCGCTGCGCCACGACCGGCCGGTTGAATTAATTACGACTTAAACTTAACTGTTATGATTTATGAAGGTAATCTCCACTAACAATTCAACTTTGCTTACTTTATTGTATAAAATATTATATAATAGTGCTCCAAATATATATATTTTTATCAACAATAATATAAACCAGACGTTTCGAATATCATTCTTTAGCCAGGGACATACCAGCGCGATTGCTATACAATATTCGCAGACAAAGTAATGCCTTGAGTTCATTCAAATGACGATAACTTTTTTTTAATGAACCGATTTTGATGAACTAAACTTAAGTACCTACTCAAGTTGAGTTAGAACAAAGCAATTGGTGAAATTTTCAAGTAAATCGGTTCAGTACTTTCAGAGAAAAATGCGGACAAAAATATGTCGACAGACAGACAAGAAATTAAAAAAAAATCTTTTTGCTTTCTATTATTCTTTTTAAGTGTCCCTCTATCCATTTCAGTCAAAATTACTAAATGTACAGACAAAATATTTTTACTGTCTTATTATATATAGAGATTATTATAATTTTCTTGCTCTGGTAACAAGTCAAAATCTGATAACAAGTCACTCAATACGCAATGCCAATGGAGAATTAGGCGGAAAGTGAAGAAGATAATATTTTAACACTAGATATCCTTTTGCCTACATGCTATATAAAAATATCAATATAAAGTTAAAAATTTATAGTGAACTGAAACTGAACTTTTACAGTATATGGTTATATTTCTCATGTAAAATTAGATTTCTTCACTGGATATTAAATTTCCTTCCCGTACGTCATGCGTTTCCGGAACGCACAGTATGCATCTGATTACATTAAGCCGGCGACGGTAGAGGCGGAAAAAATCTCATTATTTTTCTTTCTATTTTTCTATGTCCGTTTTATCATATACATGTTTTATATATATAAATATTTTAATAATAACGAGGTACTTTGGTGTATTTACACATACCTATATATTTAACACAAAATAAACAATATATAACTATGATTTTTTTTTTTAATATAGATATTTATATTTAACCTCTTTTAAGGATTTTATAATATATTTAATTTAAAAAAGGTTACATTATTGAAAATGATTACAAAACTTGACATATTTGACCAAACAATATTCGAATCTAATTCGCTATTTTAAGATCTTTTAGAAATGAAGATTTTCTATTATCTTAATGCATTTTAGTGACACCGACTAATACCATTGCAAATGGCAGCTTCCAAGAAAAGAGTTTTATACAGAAGTCCTCTTTCTGCATCTGGCGGCTACTTTAATGAAAGTTGATAAAAGAAGAAGCGGCGGCAGTAAAGCTTAATTATAACAATTAAGCTTTCCAACAGTTCTCCTTGTAAATAATATGTTAAGATAAAACTTTAAGTAAGAAGTAATAAAAATAGACCAAATTTTATTTAGGTTATCAAAAACATTCAAAGCGCATTTAGTAAAATAGTATTAGAATTCCATGTGCCGTCATCTTTACCGTCCACTTTGAATTTCCAAGGTGCGTGGGTTCAAATCCCCGTTCAAATTTTTATACGATTTCCAATAAAAGCATTTTCTTAAGTGTGAATTAACACATTATTATTAGATAATATTATTATCTGATTAATATTAGATAATATAAAAATTTTTAGCTTAGTTCATAAAAGCAAAAAAATAAATCGTGACTTTTCACAAATATGACTTTTCTATTGATATAAACACGACTTTTCCTTACTAAAGTTATATTAAATATACAAAAGAAACTACTGTACAAGAATCGTCGTCTGATAATGTAATGTAAATGCTCTAACAAATTGATATTTAGAAAATTACCGCTGTTGAAAGTTGGTAGAACTTTAAATAGTAAGTAAAACTGCACGCCATTATGCTTTATCGCAAATCTAGTCTGAATAACCCTACTAAATGCATTTTAAAGACGACGTCAATTAATATTGCTGCAAATTACAGTTTCTGAAGGATAACGTTTAATACCTTCATCCTCTTTGTGCCGGCAAAGAGTCTAATCAGGCTGGTTTATATAAGTTGATAGTATTTTATATTTATGGAATATGCTTTATATTATGTGCGTTGATAAGTTTAATATTAAAAAATAAATTAAATTAGCTTCACGCTGTATCCCGCACACAGCAGGGTAGGCAGAGGGAACCTAGTGTTAAGACACTCCGTTCCCCAGTTTCTGCCGAATTAGTTAGCTAAAAAAGCAACAAAGTGAATTTAGTTTGATATTATTCAAAAACTAGAACAATTATTATTGAGAGCTCCATACATTTTCACATTCAATACCTCTGACGAATAATTTAATCGAATTCAAGAATATAAGTGCATCAATTAATTTAACAAGCTATTGTTTGAATAATTATATACTCATTACTCGAATTGCATGATATAAAACCGTTTTAAACATATATAAATGTGAGTATTTTATAAATATTTATTGCATATAAAGTGAATGTCAGGCCAGTCGTGGCGCAAGGACACAAGTGTTTGTGGGTTCGATTCCCATTATTTAATACTAGCGGCTCGCCCACGGCTTCGCCCGCTTAAAATACATGACTATATGATTTTTTACGACATTATTGTCAAGAATTTTTGATTGTTTTAAATAAAAAATACGACCATTGTTGATATTTGATATTTATAAAATATACATAAAGCTAATTATTTATTACACGTATATATTTTTGTAACTTTATATTCTTTTTATCTATATAATATACGTCTCATCATAATTCTAAAACTCTGTTAAACGTGCTGATGTCAGTGAATAATTTAATTTAGGTTGTAGGATTCATAATATTCTTTGTAAAATGACTGTATTAATTGCATATTAACTCCTGTACAGTTTTTAAATTAGTTACATATATTATATGAACGAACCAACCAAAATATCTTTGTATTTACTTGATATTTCTTTCAAGATTGTTCTTTATCTGTCTGTTGAATTAAAATAAATTAAAATTATCTTCACGCTGTATCCCGCACATAGCAGGGTAGGCAAAGGGAACCTAGTGTTAAGACACTCCGTTCCACTTTCTGCCGAATTCTGGAGGCATTGCGTGTTGAGTGGCAGAACTCAACGCCGCGCTTAACCTCGACACCAGAGCGAAGAAATGGAAATATAAATTTAAGTAAATATTTCATCTCCTCGAGTGGGGATCGAACCCACAACCAGTCAGTTTTGCAGTCACACCTCGTGCCGCTGCGCCACGACCGGCCGGTTGAATTAATTACGACTTAAACTTAACTGTTATGATTTATGAAGGTAATCTCCACTAACAATTCAACTTTGCTTACTTTATTGTATAAAATATTATATAATAGTGCTCCAAATATATATATTTTTATCAACAATAATATAAACCAGACGTTTCGAATATCATTCTTTAGCCAGGGACATACCAGCGCGATTGCTATACAATATTCGCAGACAAAGTAATGCCTTGAGTTCATTCAAATGACGATAACTTTTTTTTAATGAACCGATTTTGATGAACTAAACTTAAGTACCTACTCAAGTTGAGTTAGAACAAAGCAATTGGTGAAATTTTCAAGTAAATCGGTTCAGTACTTTCAGAGAAAAATGCGGACAAAAATATGTCGACAGACAGACAAGAAATTAAAAAAAAATCTTTTTGCTTTCTATTATTCTTTTTAAGTGTCCCTCTATCCATTTCAGTCAAAATTACTAAATGTACAGACAAAATATTTTTACTGTCTTATTATATATAGAGATTATTATAATTTTCTTGCTCTGGTAACAAGTCAAAATCTGATAACAAGTCACTCAATACGCAATGCCAATGGAGAATTAGGCGGAAAGTGAAGAAGATAATATTTTAACACTAGATATCCTTTTGCCTACATGCTATATAAAAATATCAATATAAAGTTAAAAATTTATAGTGAACTGAAACTGAACTTTTACAGTATATGGTTATATTTCTCATGTAAAATTAGATTTCTTCACTGGATATTAAATTTCCTTCCCGTACGTCATGCGTTTCCGGAACGCACAGTATGCATCTGATTACATTAAGCCGGCGACGGTAGAGGCGGAAAAAATCTCATTATTTTTCTTTCTATTTTTCTATGTCCGTTTTATCATATACATGTTTTATATATATAAATATTTTAATAATAACGAGGTACTTTGGTGTATTTACACATACCTATATATTTAACACAAAATAAACAATATATAACTATGATTTTTTTTTTTAATATAGATATTTATATTTAACCTCTTTTAAGGATTTTATAATATATTTAATTTAAAAAAGGTTACATTATTGAAAATGATTACAAAACTTGACATATTTGACCAAACAATATTCGAATCTAATTCGCTATTTTAAGATCTTTTAGAAATGAAGATTTTCTATTATCTTAATGCATTTTAGTGACACCGACTAATACCATTGCAAATGGCAGCTTCCAAGAAAAGAGTTTTATACAGAAGTCCTCTTTCTGCATCTGGCGGCTACTTTAATGAAAGTTGATAAAAGAAGAAGCGGCGGCAGTAAAGCTTAATTATAACAATTAAGCTTTCCAACAGTTCTCCTTGTAAATAATATGTTAAGATAAAACTTTAAGTAAGAAGTAATAAAAATAGACCAAATTTTATTTAGGTTATCAAAAACATTCAAAGCGCATTTAGTAAAATAGTATTAGAATTCCATGTGCCGTCATCTTTACCGTCCACTTTGAATTTCCAAGGTGCGTGGGTTCAAATCCCCGTTCAAATTTTTATACGATTTCCAATAAAAGCATTTTCTTAAGTGTGAATTAACACATTATTATTAGATAATATTATTATCTGATTAATATTAGATAATATAAAAATTTTTAGCTTAGTTCATAAAAGCAAAAAAATAAATCGTGACTTTTCACAAATATGACTTTTCTATTGATATAAACACGACTTTTCCTTACTAAAGTTATATTAAATATACAAAAGAAACTACTGTACAAGAATCGTCGTCTGATAATGTAATGTAAATGCTCTAACAAATTGATATTTAGAAAATTACCGCTGTTGAAAGTTGGTAGAACTTTAAATAGTAAGTAAAACTGCACGCCATTATGCTTTATCGCAAATCTAGTCTGAATAACCCTACTAAATGCATTTTAAAGACGACGTCAATTAATATTGCTGCAAATTACAGTTTCTGAAGGATAACGTTTAATACCTTCATCCTCTTTGTGCCGGCAAAGAGTCTAATCAGGCTGGTTTATATAAGTTGATAGTATTTTATATTTATGGAATATGCTTTATATTATGTGCGTTGATAAGTTTAATATTAAAAAATAAATTAAATTAGCTTCACGCTGTATCCCGCACACAGCAGGGTAGGCAGAGGGAACCTAGTGTTAAGACACTCCGTTCCCCAGTTTCTGCCGAATTCTAGAGGCATTGTATGTTGAGTGGCAGAACTCAACGCCGCGCTTTGCCTCGACACCAGAGCGAAGAAATGGAAATATAAATTTTAGTAAATATTTCATCTCCTCGAGTGGGGATCGAACCCACAACCTGTTGATTTACAGTCACACTTTGTGCCGCTGCGCCACGACTGGCCTCAGTTTAATATTATTAATATTTTTTTATATAGGTCAGAGGCCTGTCATGGTTTGATCAATTCGAATTTCAGATTCAAAAATCCTTCAGAATTCGGTGGAAAGTGGGGAACACAGTGTCTTAACACAAGGTTCTTCTGCCTACCCCGTGTGTGGGATACAGCGTGAAGATGATTGATTTTTTCTTTATATAACTCACATCTAGATCAAAATCAAGAGGATTTCATCAGTTACTAATTCTATTCGTGATTTGATTGACTAATTTCAATAATAATCATGGTTGCGATTTAACTTAACATTTAGTTAGACATTTAGCACAAGTTAAAATTGTGTAACTTCATTGTAGTACCATAGCTAGCAGCTTTATTTATATAAGGAGGTTCCGCCACCTATTAGCTTGCTAGTAAAAAGTAAAATATAAATATTTTAAGAGCAACGAATTAAATTCTTTTAGCACTTACAGCGTTTCCTCATACCCGGGATTATAATTTAAAAAATATACACAATATTTGTTTAAATTACAGTCCGTCGCATAAAACCTGTATTGTGTAATATTTTTTTTAACCTTACGCTGTATTCATTCTGCACATAGCAGGGTAGGCATAGGGAACCTGGGAACCTGAAGTGATGAGACACTTCCTTCCTATTAAGACATTTCCGCTCCCTACTTTTCGTCAAATTGAGTTGAGTTGAGCGAAACTCAACGCCGCAATATCAATTCGTAGAATATAATTAATTACATTAAAATATTTCCAAGCCAATAGTATTTAATAGTATTTTTTAAAAAATATATTAGGTATAGCATTATTCATGATCATTACAAACATAGTTCATCTCTTGAATTCATAGTAGGTATGTATTTATACACGAACTACTTAATGGGTCAGTCGCCTTTGCGGTTGGGGCGAGTATTTCAACGAGGATAAAATCTAGTTACTTTTTGGACAAAATAATTAGGAATGATGTTTTAATTTAATAAACATATTCTAGAGAAGTCAATCGTGGCCTCAAGTGTGGCAAAAGTGTGTGGCTGTAAACGCGAGTGGCTGTGGGTTCGATACCCCTCGAGGAAATGAAATATTTATTTAAATGTATATTTTCATTTATTCGCTCTCGTGTCGAGGCCATCATCGAATTCAGCCACTCAACACTCATTGCCTTCTAAATTCGGCGGAAAATGTGGAACGGAGTTCCTTAACACTAGGTTCCCTCTGTGTACCCTGCTGTGAGCAGAATACAGCGTGAAGCTGAAAAAGAAAGACTTTCTATAATCTGCACTTCCTAATAACAACATTAACTTTATAATGACATTATACTTATATACAAAAATAATATAGGCTTTTAGTCAAAATTACTCCACTTTTATGCCCCAGCTATGTTTTAGTATAAATTACTTATTTAAACAAGGCGTGCGTTTGAATATTCCGTGCATATTATACAAAGAATTGAGGTTCCTTTTTTGTTCCACCATGAGAGTACTAAATTCGATTTGTTTGTTCTTTTTTTATTCTATATAAAACACTTTTATGTTAGTATTTTTCATTAGGTTTCGATTTCATATTTTAGACCTCTTCTTAAGAAACTAAATATAATTATTGTGATATTGATTTCTTCTATTTAAACAGCACGTGGTGTCTAAGCACATGCCAGGATACTAAATACTATAAATAAATTAACATAGGGGCGAATAGATTTGAACCTGAAACTACTGCATTCTAATCATAAACAATAGTTGCTCTCTTTTGATACCAAATTCGCAGACGTTACATTTATATATAAAAAAGTAGCTACAAGATAACTTTAAACTTACTTTTCAGTTCCGTTGTTTTGCCAATAGATCGTCTTCGCGGTGACATCTCCCTGTCTCTGGCGACAACAAAACTTAGATTAGAACTTTGCAAAATTTATACACAGTATAAATTAAAAACGTTCCTATAATATTTTTTGCATGAGGACGTCCAATTTAGCAAATTAGATTTTTTTTATTTTACAAAAAAGAGAAAAAATACTGATATGCCTACTCTGCTATGCGGGAAATAATAGTGAAGTTGCTAAAAATATAAATGTGTAATAGTAACATTTTATGTGGCATTTTAAAAACTTGAGGCCAGTCGTGGCGCAGGGGCACAAAGTGTGACTGTATAACCGATTGGTTGTGGGTGCGATCCCCACTCGAGGACATGAAATATTTACTTAAATTTATATTTTTATTTCTTCGCTGTGGTGTCGAGGACAAGCGCGGCGTTGAGTTCTGCCACTCAACACGCAATGCCTCCAGAATTCGGCAGAAAATGGGGAACAGAGTGTCTTAACACTAGGTTCCCTCTGCCTACCCTGCAGTGTGCGGGATACAGCGTGAAGCTGATTTTTTTTAAACTTGATTTTGATTTAAACAACAGTTTAATATAATTTAAGTTTGTTATATTTCCTCTAACTTTAAACAGAAAACAATTTGTTTTATAAAATAAACGTAATAAAGAAAATATACTACTGCAATCACAGAATGGTAATCGAGCCTCCTGCCTCCTACCGCCACACGGAACTGGCTTCATTAATTCTTGGGCTTCCACCATTTCCCATTTGCAAAACAGTTCCAGAGATCAAATATCGTGTGGAGCGTACCATAGATAACTAGATTAACGTATCTCCGGTACAGTCACTCACAAAATGGCGACTTCAAAGCGACACCGAGTGATATTCAGTAAAATTTAAAAATCCTTTATCCGGCGATACTTTGTAGTCCACGTCACTTTGCATCTCTCTGTCTCACTGTCAGTTTTGTACTTGACTGTACTATTATGGAAATCCGGAGCTCAATTGTTTGCATTTGTATAACTTGATTTAATGCGAGCTTGTCGACGTATAACAAGTGTTTTTTGAAAAATTCTTTCTTTATATTAAATAATAGTTTTTTTTTATATAATAAATAAAGAATTTACATTTCTTTTATATTTTAGGAACAAAATAACTTTAAAAGCTAAGATAATAAATAAAAAAATCAAATAAATCAGTTTTTTTTTTTTTTTTTTAATCAGTTTTACGCTGTATCCCGCACACAGCAGGGTAGACAGAGGGAACCTAGTATTAAGACACTCCGTTCCCCACTTTCTGTCGAATTCTGGAGGCATTGCGTGTTGAGTGGCAGAACTCAACGCCGCGCACCAGAGCGAAGAAATGGAAATATACATTTAAATAAATATTTCATCTCTTCGAGTGGGGATCGAACCCGCAACCAGTCGGTTTTACAGTCACACATTGTGCCCTTGCGCCACGACTGGCCTCAAAGATAATATTTATACTAAGATAATGCTTATAAATAAATCAATTTATAATTATTCTTAAGCATGTGTAGTTGATAAAACGGAATTATATTAAATTTATCCTTAAACAACAACAAAACTAAGAAACTCACTCATTTAACCCTAACCGTAACACGGGTCCGGCAGATCGTAACATCGCATGTGCATCTGAGTTGCTCATGTCCTTGGTAGCCTTGCCATTGATTGAAGTTATGACGTCGCCTTCACGGATCCCACTCAGCGACGCCTTCCGCCCTGGATTTACCTGGAAAAGCCAACGTTTATGTAAAAATATAACATGTCCAAAAAAAACAAAAATAAAAATGTAAAAGGATGATGATGAAAACAAAAATAAAAAATGATGACGGATGAATGATGTTAAGGAAAATTAGTGCTTAGAAGATATAATAATTTACTGTTTTGAGGTAATTATGATATTTTGTATTGCTGTTTTCTTTTTAATTACATTCAGGATATATACATACATAGTTTAATAAAATGACTAGGTTAAGTGAAAAAAAAACAGTAAATCTTAGCTAAGATAGAATAATGATTTTATAATAAATAGTGATGCGACAAAAATGTTTTGAACATCTTCAAACATTTTTAAAGTTAATTATTCACGCGACCCGCCAGCAGCTTCACCCGCTTGTATTGTATGATTTCATAATAAATGTGTTTATGAACTGCATTTATTTTTTTGTTTGCTCAAGCTAATCTCCGGAACAGATGAACCGATTTTTATAGGACTTTCTCTGGTTGATATAGTAGATTACTACTTTTTATTCACAGAGATTCTCGCAGGATTGCAGGTCCACGAGGTCACTATAGGTTTTGATTACGCGGAATTTTATGCGAAATACAGCAAGATTGATGCTTGTATCTTTTGATTTAGAGACTTGAATGCTTGTATCTTTTGATTTAGAGACTTGATTTTTTCATTGTTTCAATGGGTACCATAAATTCAAATATTTCATATACATTTCTACTTGATAGCTCCACGCCAACTCGAGATGGTCTAGACAGACGGAGACGGACAATAAAGTGTCCTATAACAGTTGTTTTTTCCTTTTGAGTTACCGAACTCTAAAATTGATTAAAACTGTATTGGACCAGTTTTGGAGCCTATTCAATAGAAACAAAAAAGCAAAAAAATATGTCTTCTTTATAATATTACTATTTTTAATGTGCCCAATAGATATTTTCCTGCCAAAAAAGAAGCACCAGAAAGAACTGACACTAGAGCGATGAAATAAAAATATAAGAAAAAAAATCACTTTACAAACATATATGTCACAAAAATATGCTCAATGCTAAATTAAGCTTTTATGCTAACTTCAGCTAAAAATTATTCAATATGAAGAATAACTTGGAGTAAGCATTGGTTTCTTAATTCATATAGTTAGTTGGGTTTGTTACAGTGCGCACCGACTGCAGCGCCACCTACTGGGTGCAATAATATTTTCAAACCATCTAGGTATCCAGAACTTGGCGGAAAGTGGGGAACGGAGTGTCTTAATACTAGGTTCCCTCTGCCTACCTTGCTGTGTGCGGGATACAGTGTAAAGCTGATTTTTGATTTATCTATAATAGGTATATATTACGCACAATTTCATTCAAATCGATCAAGTCGCTTAAAGTTTTGGATAAACTAACGAAGAGCTATTCATCTATACTACCTATTATCCTAGTATATATTATAACGCGGAAGAGTTATTACTTGTTTGATTGAACGCGCTAATCTCAGAAACTACTGTGTGCAATTGGAAAATGTCTGGCATTCTATTAAATTTATTATTTGTAGACTTTTGCTTGTAGATATTTAAATTAAATGAAAATTAAAAATGAATTCATCAAAAAATTGGGACAAGTTCTGGGTTCGATTCCCACTCGAGGAAATGAAATATTTAACATTTCCATCATCTGTGGTGTTGAATTCCGCCACGGAACACGCAATCCGAATTCGGCGCAATATGAGAAACGGAGTGTCTTAATACTAGATTCTCTCTATCTGTTGTGTATGGAATACAGCGTGATTAAAAAAACTTATTAATATAATAAAATTATAATAGATAACATAAAATGAAAATACGGAAACAACGGAACAATTAAAACCATTATCAAAAGCAATAACTTTAACCGATAATGCGATCCAAAGCAAATGTATGTGAATTTGTAAAAATAATATCACTGTACGGATGCAAACGAACCATAATGATTGTAGTTTCACCAGTAATTCGTTGTTATACATTAAAACGCACTATATTATATTAAAATTGTTTTTTTTTTTTTGCCCACCAGTGGTCGTGCGGTGCGGACGTGTCCATATTTTGTTAAACTCAATAATATCGTATAATATTGTGTCACGCTGTCGAGTGCGCGGCAATTGCAAGCGGAGCGTAAACGAGATAGTTAAAATAATTCATCTTGCTCGCACTTGTACGTTAATCATCTAGTACGAATAAGGATGAGCGTCCATCACTCACCTAAAACCGGACAGCTAAGAAGCGATACCGGGGGTGGATCTCAGCCAGATCTACGTACTTTCTTTGAGAAAAGTGCCATAAAAAGAAAACACCCCGAATGTGACCATAAAGAAGAAATGGAATCCCTTCGGAAACAAATGGAATCCCTTCAAAAAGATATAAAAGGCTACTTTGCGGATTTTATAAGGTTACAAAAAGAGGATAAAACCGAAATTAAGAAGGATTTAGCGGAAATAAAATACGAGTTCATTAATATTAAGCAAATAACTGAAGACTTATCCAAACAATATCAAAATTTGAAAGAGAAAGTAGTGAACATTCAAACAGAAAATAAGTACATACAGGAGAAAATTGACACCTTAGAGTCAACAGTGCATGCAATAAATTCAATCGATAAAAATACCACCGGGACGAGTTCGAATTCTATCGCAGCCGCGGTCGGCCGCTCCGTGGACAACATGCCTAACACTTCGCACGAAGCTTTATTTCTTGAAATCGAAGAACGTCAGCGTCGAGCGAACAATTTATTTTTTGTGGGTATCCCCGAAATAACAGAAAAAAGTTTTAAGGTGCGCCAGGAACATGATGTGAGAGAAGTTATAAAAATTTTGCAAATAATAGATTATGAATGCTCAGGACCTACAAAGATAATAAGATTAGGTAAATACAGCTATGGAAAGGATCGTCCTCTTCGAGTTTGTTTCCAGTCGGCCGACATCGTTAAGCAGGTTCTACGTTCAAAGTCCAAGCTCACCGGTTCCGTACGTGTTTACGCTGATTTGACATTATCACAGAGACATTATTTTAATAGCCTAAAGCAAAAATTATTGGATCGGGAGCGAAATGGCGAGAAAGACCTCATTTTAAAGTACATCAACGGATTTCCAAAAATTGTTAAGAAGGTTCCAAAAAACTCAAACTAGCCACATGTGTACCCCCTTGTGCACCCCTTTGTAAGCCCTCAAGTGTCTCTTATAACAAAATCAATTATTATATTAAGTCTAAATACGAAAATATCTCCGAATACTCTTCTACTCTTAAACTTTTTTATACCAATATGCGTAGTGTTCGTACTAGGGGTAAGTTTGATGAGTTAAAGTGCATAATAAAGTCAATAAATTGTGTAGTACACATAATTGTTCTAACAGAAACATGGATTTCAAATGAGGCAGAAGCCAAATTATATTGTTTACCTAATTATAATCATGTTTGTAACTATAGAACAACAAAACGAGGTGGAGGTGTTTCGATTTACGTACATAATAGTATAGCATATGATTTTTTAGAGGAATTGTATGATGACGGTGTTCATTTTATGTGGATATACCTTAATCGTTTCGCTCTTAATATAGGTGTTGTATACAGGCCTAATAAGACTCAAACGCAGCATTTTATCGATACATATTGTGCGCAGTTAGAAAAACGTAGCAGGTGTTTAGTTTTGGGTGATTTTAACATAGATTTATTAACGAATAGAAGCGATACAGTTAAATATCTCAGTATGTTACAAGAAACGGGCTATGAAATAATAAATATGATTAATGAAATTTATTGTACTCGCGAAACAAGCACCACGAAAACTTTATTAGATCACATCTGCACAAATATTCGAGGTCTGTCCTGCAACCTGACAATACTAGACTCTTCACTATCTGATCATAAACAGTTGTTTTTAGAACTATTACAGCATAGGCATACACTAAGGCAAAAAAATAATTATGAAACCGTAGATTTTAAAAAACTTAAAAATATAATAAATAATATACATTTTGACAATGAAAACATATCTTATATTACATTTGAAAAAATTCTAAATAAATGCATTGAAGATAGTAAAGTGTCTAAATTAAAAATTCAAAATGGTCCTCGCAATGGTTGGATTAATAAGACGATACTGAAAGGTATCGAGTATAGAAATTTATTTTGGCAATTACTTAAAAAAGAACCTAAAAATGAAAAATTAAAAACCGATTTTTATTTTGAAAGAAATAAGACAAGTTTGTTAATAAAAAATACCAAAGCAAATTATTATTTACATAAATTTAGAAATTGTAAGGGCCCAAAAGATATGTGGAAATTAATAGATTCATTGGTCACTAACAAAACTAAAGATAATTCCCTCTCTTCTAAATTAATTGTTAATGACTGTAGCATGGTAGAAGACCCTACTCGGATTTGTGAGGTCCTTAATTGTTTTTTCTCGTCTATAGGTAAAGAATTAGCCAATGCAATACCTAAAACATACATAAATAATACTTATTATACTCTGACCTACCATAATAAAGATGTAGCCTCTGAGATGAGCGAGTTCCGACTATGCACTGCTAATGAAGTAGCCAAAATTATTAAAGATCTCGATTCTAACACTAGTACTGGTCTAGATGGCATAAGTCCTAAGGCTGTAAAGAGCATAGCTGGTAACATAATCCATGTCCTAACGAATTGTATCAATAAGTGTATCTGTGAAGGCGATTTTCCTGATAGTTTAAAATTAGCAAAGGTTGTACCTATCTTTAAGTCCGGGAGTAAAACCGAACCTGGTAATTACCGCCCTATTTCTGTTTTACCCGTTATATCCAAGGTGTTTGAAAAAATATTATATAACAGATTAGAGCAGCATTTACTGACTATAAACTTTTTATATGAACACCAATACGGCTTTAGATCAAAATCAAATACGTTATCTGCCACCATAGATTTAATTACTAAAATTAAAATAAATATAGACGAAAAATGTTATTGCTTAGGAGTATTTATTGATTTAAAAAAAGCATTTGATACGGTTAGTCACACAATATTGTTAAATAAACTAAGAGATTTGGGTATAACGGGTACGGCACTAAAAATGTTTAAATCTTATCTCAGAAATAGACTTCAGGTTGTTAAAGTTGGTAAAATCCAAAGTAGCCCGCGGGCTATCGAATTTGGCATACCGCAGGGCTCAGTGCTCGGTCCTTTATTGTTTTTAATTTATGTCAATAATATTAGTAAAATAGGCCTCACTGGACACATAACTCTATATGCCGATGATACCTGCTTGTTCTATTTCGGACGCAACCTACCTGACTTACTAAAGCAAGCACAGACCGATCTATTTAAATTTAACATCTGGTGTCAAAGCAATCTGTTGACAATAAATACTAAAAAAACAAGCTATATGATTTTCTGTGCAAAAAATAAAAAAATACCAAATTATACACCTTTAACTTTAAATAACATATCAATACATCGCTCACACCAGGAAATTTATTTAGGATTGCACCTAGACGACAAATTAGATTGGCGTGCACATATCGACCACGTCAAATCCAAAGTATCATCAATTACAGGAGCTTTACGCAGGGCAGTAGGCTGTATACCTCGTGAAGTTCGAATGACCATCTACAACTCTTTAGTTAAATCTCATCTGGAGTATCTTATAGAAATATGGGGATGTGCCGCTGAAACAAATCTTAAACCGCTCCAGACTGCTCAAAATAAATTAGTAAAAATCTTATTTAATTACGATTTCTTTACAAATACATTAGTCCTTTATAAAGAAACCAAACTATTTAATATAAAACAATTATATACGTATGCAACATGTAATTTAATAAAGAAAATTATGTGCGGTAATCTACATTCGAGCCTAAAATTCACAATTCAAACTTATAAACATACAATGAGATATAAAAACAAAATTCAAACAAGAAAGCCAAGAACTACCTGCTACGGAATTAAAAATATAATGTATGAGGGTGTTCAACTATTTAATAACTTGCCAAATAGTATAAAGACGTGTACAACAGTAAAAGAATTTAAGAAAAATCTCAAATTATATGTATACTCCTTACTTAATTAATATTTGTTTGTTTAATAAAACAATACCTAATAATTTGTTACACACGATCACTGGAAATTTGTTTATTTAAGATAACTTTAAGTAGTTATATATTAGTATTTAAGCTCAATATAAGCGAACATTGTTCTTTTTGAGTGAATAAAGTTTCTATAACCTAACCTGAAATTGTATAAAACAATGTTTTACAAAAAGATTTTATCTAATCTACTAAAGCAGACATAATTCTTTAATGTTTTAAAGTGTTACTCAGGATTAAAAAATAAATATTGAAATTCCGTAGGAATTCCTGCTGTGTTGGAAATTTTATAGTAAATTACTAAAGAAACTTTATTCTTAGTTAATCTATTTTTTATCTTGGATAAAAGTAAATGGACCTTTACATCTAAGCATTATGGAGATATTCTAGGCATGAAATAAATTACAACTACTGAATTTATGACAATTTTTTTATAGACTATACTTTTTAGACTAATAAATAGACATTTTCAATTTTTTTTTCAATTTTCATTTTCAATTATTTATTTAGATTAGATTTATTGAGATTAACTAGAGTTAAGACACTCCGTTCCCAAATTAATTCATAAATTTCAATACAAACCACAACGAGAATATGAAAAACTCATCAGGTCGTAGCGCGTAGGTATAATGGGCCACTTAAACAATTGCAGCATGAAATTTCAGTAGTTACAAACCGCGTTAGGCTCGCGCCGCCTCGCCGCCGGTGAACAAAACTTTAGCATGTTTCCTTCCGGAGTGCACTCAGCGGATCCTTACCCGCACTCAACCATTAATATTCACGCACACACTACTTTAATCACAGTCATTACGTACTATTCACAACTCTATACTATAGCTATATGCAACTACATCACAAAAAATAATAAAAATACTATATAATAGAAGGAATTACTCAATTATGTTAGAGTATAGAGTAAATGAGTACAATAGTCCAGTCGCTCCTAGAAAGTCAAAGTAGATACTAAAGCTTAGAAGGCACGCGACCGTAGAGCCAATTTCATCGAAACATTATATGGGCATTATTCGAATATGCATGCGCCGTGAGGCCGTAGCTATTGTTGTATCGGGGATAGACACCCGTTTCGAATATTAATCTGTACAAGGCACTCACGAGCTGATACCACGTCTACGTGCAGAACCTCAATGAATTTTTAAAAGGCCAGTGAACTTACATTGTATGGAAATAATTTAAAATATACGTAAAATACAATTTTCCTAAGAGCGTGTAATCGCGACGCGTTTATGCTGACGTGTCTTGGGTGTTCATTGTATACTGCAGTGATGGGCGTGTACCGTTGTACACCCCTAACGCCCGAGGTGTATAATTCATTTTAAAATTGCTGCTTTCTTCCATACAATTTTATTTTCGCCGCATAGTTTTTTCGGGTAAATAATTTATATAATTTTCAAATAATAGAAAATATTTTTAAAATTATAATCATAGAGTGATCTGTTAAATACTTATATAAAGTTTCTCCATAAATTAAAAGCTTTAAATGAAAACATCTCACTCTCAGTCGATAAGTAAACTGCAGGAGTCGGCTAGCGCCACCACCTACCCCTTGACCTGTACGAGCAATAGTTTGAAAACATTGGACATAGACGAAATAATTTAAAAGAAATTTAAATTACGGCTTCCATTGTTTCCTTTCAACTTTCCTCTTGGCAGGTGTGCTTTACTTTTTAAATGTACCTCTTGGTAATTAACAAAAGTTTTATTTCACTTGTAGAATAAAGAAGTTGCTCCATTATGAAAAGTATTATAGAAGCAATACATTTATGACGTCGAATTTCATACAATTACTTCTTCTGTGTGGTTACGCTCTTGACAGAGCGGTCGTGGCCATCCTATACTCACGTTATTGGCTTTAGTTCTTTTTGCCACAATTTCTAGCCATTTCATTGTGTTGGTCTTCATTCTAGTGCATTTATGTAATTGGCCGCCTATAGCTGGTTGTATGTGGTCGGTCCATCGCATAGATGATCTACCACGTGGAGTGGTACTCTCTACTCTGTCTTGTACCACAAGGCGTTCAATGGAATCGTTTCCTTTCCTGGAGATGTGACCGAAAAACTTAATAATGCGGGCTTCTACTACAGCTAAAAATCACTCTTTAATGAGGTTTGTACGGAATTCTGTCCACGACATCCAGCAGCACAACTCCAGGGCGTTATTTTATTCATTTTCTTTTCTCGCAAGTTCCATGTCTCAGCGGCATAGAGGAAAATAGGAAAAACAAGAGTTCAGGTAGACTTAGAAATAATTACAGCATAATTATAATTATTATTCTATGAAAAGGCTTTACATGGTACGATATTTGAATCTTTAGTTATTACATATATTGATACAATATGTAAATTAAGCCATCTTACACTTAAACTTAAAATATATTTACGTATTTACCAAACAAATATAATTAAGAAATAACTAACAACTTTGTTTGTTACTATTCATTACATTATTTTATGTAAAAACATATTTTTGATTACTAATTGAATAAATTGAAAATTACTTTGCCGCCGCCGTGTCATCCCTTGGACGTACATACATATGTATATATAGGTGCCCTATACCCGTAATGGTCTAATTTTGTAAAGTACGACAAAAGATAACGTTACGCATGCATATAAGTGACTACATATAGAAAGTATAAGTAAAAATTACTATAATATATCTAAACAAATATTTATTTGTTGTTCAAACAAAATATCTCCATGCAAGAAGTTACAAAACCTTATCGTATAACTTTTGAGGAAGTTCCTACAGTGGCACTTAGTTTAATTAAAAGTACAAGTCCCACAATCTGTTGTAATCAACCTCGAAGTTGGTACTGACTTTTATAGAAATGTGCAATATAAGAATTTATGGACAAAGTTACAATAACACAAGCTGTTACTACAGCACTAACAACAAGTATTTAGCTTTAAACATTATCTATTTCGATATAGCGTTGTAAAGTTTAATCTTTTTCTTTTATATCTTTTGATAGATTTACAATGTTTTACTACTTTATTCATTCGGCGTTGAGCTCCGTCACTCAACACGCAATGCCTTCAGAATTCGGCGGAAAGTGGCGAACGGAGTGTCGTAACGCTAGGTTCCCTCTGCCTACCCTGCTGATTTTTAATTTATTCATGTTTTGTATAATTTCACCATTAGTTAAAGGTTAGGTAGGTAAGTGCTAATATACATTTTTAATATTTTTAATTTTTTATTTTACTCGGTATCCGATCAATTCGGAGTCGGACTCGCCCACCAAGGGTTCTGTATCAATTTTAGGATTGTAGGTCAACGATTAAATATTTATTAAATTTATACGAAACTCCAAAAAAGAGTTTGTAATTTAATTTCTATAGTAAAATGATTATAAAAAAAAACAAAGAAAGAGTTAATTTACTTTTAGTTATATTCTATAAGCCCCTGTGTTTACTTTGCAAGTTAAAAAATATGTGTGTAAGTATATCCTTATATAATAATATTTTATTTATATTTAAAATATATGTAAATAGAAACTAAAACATTGCTTATAATTATTTATTATACGTTAAAATAATAATAAAATTACTACTGATATCCCAATCAATTATAGATCTGATAAAAATAACATAAATTGATAAAATATGTCGTGACTACGAGGTGCCGGGTGACCATTTTAATACGAACCGCAATCCTACATAACAGGAATAGCAAATAAGGAGTAAACTGCTGTTTCACCGCGGTTCTCCCATGGTTGGTCAGTTGGAAGTTCGATCTTGGCATTTGAGGCACGTACACTTGACTCCATGTGCACGTGTTTTGCTTACGCGATCTTCTATCTGCCTGTTTGAGTACTGAACCCAATTTATTCTATTTATATCTCGCACTACTGTTATCGCTGTTATTAGCTTTCAGTATGATTTTTATCAGCTTCACGCTGCATCCCGCAAATAGCAGGGGACGCATAGGGAACCTAGTGAGACATATTGAATAAATAATAATTAATTTCCTCGAGTGAGAATCAAACCAACAACCGTCGCGTTTACCTACTTAACCTTTTGTCACTGCGCCATGCTGGCCTTAAATTATAAAGTAATAAATAAATATAAATTATTTGAGACGCGACCGATATGAGTTTAAGTTCAGTTTGCATAAACAATTATATTTACAAAAAAAAAATGATCAAGTTTGAGTCGGAATCGTCCACTGGATTGTAGGTCAACAGAAAGTACAACTTATAAAAGTTGACAAACTTAATTTTGCACTCATTTTATATGAAATGAACTACTGAATATAACTTTATAGAAGTTTGTGTTTAAAGTATAGATTGCCATTTTTTCAGCTTTTTCTTTTTTTTGTAAGGACAGCAAACTCTCACTTCTCGCCAAATTCCATAATTGTAGGTCTACGGACATATCGTGTACGTTTTGATTACGCAGTGAATAAAATCCTTTGTCTCGATGAATTGACTCGATGTCATACATTTAGTATTAAATTAACTACAAATATAAGTTTGTAACGATTTTTTACTATGAAATATATATACATTTTCACTTTTCGGATTTTTTCCTTTATTTGTATTATAAGTTTCCAATTCGTGATACATTCCATAACTCTACGGTCCACGGGAAGTATCCTATAGGTTTCCGGCAAAATTGATGGATGTGCTCGTCTCTTTTGATTGCGTTGACTTAGAAGCTTTATTTTTTATTTCTTCAAGAAACTGAATACATAAATATTTGATAATAATTTCAGTTTGATACCTCGACTCGACATCGCGATAAATTATCTGGACAGACGAACAACTCGATGATCTTATACGGGTTTCGTTATTTCATTTTGAGGTATGGAACCCTGAAAAGGATTTGGTTAGAGAAGCGGAAATCTAAGAATAGATAAGATGGGCAAAATAAAAAAAAATATTCTTCTTAAAATGGTGAATATTAATTATTATATGTGAATTCTACATTAATGTCAGTATAAAAATGTTGTTTCCTTTTTCTCTCTTTACCTTGTTTCAAATGTTTATATTTTCGATATATTTTGTTCATAACAAAACATTTTTTAATTATTTTTAAGCTTTTTAATGCTAACAATTGCCGACGGTTTCCAGGAACGCAGATTCCAATACCGCATTCATTTTATTTTTGAGGTTCTAAAAGTCAAACACATTACCTAAACATAGTAAAATATCTAATGAAGGCACAACAAAATACAAACTAAAATCCATTATTACAGGAAATTATCGAAATCGATGAATGTGACAAATAATTTAATTAATTGCGAACTAACAAATGCAATATATAATCACGTCTGGTAAAATGAATGTGAAATTCATAATTATTTTCTATATGAGACACACGACTAGGCATCCAGTAGGCGTATTTATGCATCAGCTATTATTAACCGAGGCCAGTCGTGGTGCAGCGGCACAAAGTGTGACTGTAAAACCGACTGGTTGTGGGTTCGATACCCACTCGAGGAGATGAAATATTTACTTAAATTTATATTTCCATTTTTTCGCTCTGGTGTCGAGGCAAACCACTCAACACGCAATGCCTCCAGAATTCGGTAGAAAGTGGGGAACGGAGTGTCTTAACACTAGGTTCCCTCTGCCTACCCAGCTGTTTGCGGGATACAGCGTGAAGCTGTTTTTTTTTATTTATTCTATTTATTAACCGTGAATGGGGAATATTTGTTCATTCATCAATCCATCTCAATATATTATCACTAGATACTAAATCAAAGCAAATATATATATATATATATATATATATATATATATATATATATATATATATATATATATATATATATATATATATATATATCTCTATATCTTATAAAATAAGAACGCATTTCGTCTCTGTCTGGCCTTTCTAAGCGATCTTCTTCTAAACCACCCAACTGATTTTGATGCGGTTTTCACCATTAGGTAGAGTATTTCTCAGGGAAGGTTTATATATGGTTTATTATATGTATATTTTATTGTAATTTGACATAAATATGATAAATGTGCATAAAGTCCTACCCGTTGAGACACTTTCACGCATGCGCTGCTTTAATGGTAAGTCCTACATGAAAACAATGTACTAGAGTATTATTCCTCTTAATAAGATCTACAAAAAAGTCAGCGACAGCATATTCGTATCTTCTAAGGATAACATACAGTGAGCATATTTCTGTCTAAAAATAGTAATTTGAATATATTTTTTATTGTGAGGGATGTTTGTCGATAATAGTATCAATCCTTATCCTTTTAAATACTTTATTAATTTTCTACGTTAAACGAAGATAAAATTTGCTTTTCACACTAATTTGAAATTACGAATAGTTTTAGAGAAAAACGCATTTAATTGTTGACACATCACGCCGGCTATAAACCGCAGTTTTGGCGCAAGTTTCATTTATTACCTTACTCTCAGCGTATAAATAAATATATTATTTACGTTGGCCATTTAATGGAGATCAAAACTGTCTTTTAATGTTTTTCATTTTAATAAGTACTTTAGAAGTTGATACAATATCAAAAAATCCTTGCTGCGAAACGGCTCACCACACGCCATGCGTCCCCCCGCGCCCCGCGACGCGCCCGCCGCGCCCGTCTCCCCGCCTGCCTCTATAGCGAAGTAGACTTAGATGCGATTGTACGTATTGGATAATTAGAGTTTAATGTATTATTTCAGCGCGATATATTTAGTTTCATCTTTTTTGATTATTAGAATAGTAGGTAGTCTTTTGTTTATCATTTCTTTCGTTTAAGTATCCTATTGTCTATTTTGTTTACTCTTCTTCTGTTCTTTTATTATTTTTTTTTTACCTTTTTAAACATTTCGTTTTTTAATTTAATTATGCCACGAAAAAGTCGTTCATATGTCGTAGAACAAGAAATGCAAATAAAAATCTTTTAAGTCTTACTAATGAAAGCGTAGAGGAGACGGAAATTAGACGGTTATTTAAATATATTTTCTTATTGCAAGGGATGTGTGTCCATAATGATATTAATCCTTTTAAATAAGTTCTTAATTTTCTACGTTAAACAAAGATAAACTTTGCTCTTTACAATATTTCGAAATTACAAATAGTTTTAGAGAAAAGCTATATCGACTCATGTTTAACTCTTACTTTCAGTATATATATAAGTATAATAGTTACCTTTTGGCCATTTAATATAGATTAAAATGTTGTTTACTGTTTTTCATTTCAATAAGTACTTTAGAAGATTAGTAGCACAGATTTAAAATTATGGTACTAAAAAATTCTTGCTGTGTAACGGCTCGCCGCCCACCACGCGTCCCCCCGCGCCCCGCAACCTTTTGCTTATAAAAATAGATCCGCCGCACCCCCCTGGCTTCTTTCCCCCGGGCATGGAAGCAAGGCCTGGTCATCATGTTGCCCAAGGCTGAGAAGAGCCCGCAGCCTGAGGGATACCGATCTATAACCCTCCTTAGCGCGGTCGCCAAGCTGTTCGAGAAATTATTCCTCTCACTTCTCCAGTCGCACATCCACCCGCGAAGCGAACAGTTTGGCAAGCGGGTATACCACTCTGGTTATACTACGCCGCAACAGCGATCAACCGAAAGGAGAGTGCAATAGTAGTCTTCTTCGACGTAGCGCGCGTATTCGACCGCGTTGGCACCCGGGCCTACTTCATTAAGTGCTCAGAGCCGGCACCCCCCAGCACGTCACGCATGTCTTTGCCTCCCTGCCTCAGTGACAGGACATTTTACGTGACAGTTGAGAGTTCAAGGTCTAGCAGCGACTCGATCGCTGCCGTTGTTCCCCAGGGCAGCATTTTATCACCTGCTCTCTACGCACTATACACTGATGACATCACAACGCCCTAGCGAGTATCACTCAACGAGAAATCCTGCAGGTGGTCCAGAACCTCATCCTCCGTCGAGTGACGCAAGCGCCATACTAAGTGAGGAACACCACGCATAATCGCAACATAAAAATAGAAAGCCTGGAGGTACACATTGGTCGTCTCACGTGCAACGCATTCCGCTGCGCCAATGTATCACCCGCACCTAAGGAGCAGCACTCCGTGGCATACCCGGCCGCCCGAGGTCAGACGTAAGACTACTTCCGAGGGACTTTCTATTCTCCTCCAAATCCGACTCATGAGCCTTGCATTGAACCTTGGTCGTTTAAGAAGGGCGTCCCTCAGGAAACCGAGGGTCTCTCCTGACTGAGTTGACCGCCTAGATGGCATTTGATAATCCTTCCAATTTCATAGTGTATTAACGCCCAGATGTCGTTTGGAGCTACTACGGAGATGGACGAGAGAATGCTTCAATTCTGCGCCTGGCTCTATAGCAAAGTTAATTTAGAAGTGATTGCACGTATTTTGGAGTTATCCAATAATTTTGATGTATTCAACGCCACATAGTTGGTTACATCTTTCGTTTAAGTATTTTTGGGTAAGAGAATAGTAGGTAGTCTGTTGTTTATAATTCCTTTCGTTAAAGTTTTCTGTTGTTTGTGTCATTTGTTTAAGTGAGTTTTTTTAAACAATTGGAACATCCTTATTGGAACAACGAAAATGCGGGTTGCATTAAGGTTTAAATAATTTTCACATTAGTAATCTTAAGTGTTTTGCAAACATAGGTACACTACACGAATAATTCAGTAGTTAAAGCGGGCGAAGCCGCGAGCGGGTCGCTAGTATATATATATATATATATATATATATATATATATATATATATATATATATATATATATACTAGCGACCTATATATATATATATATATATATATATATATATATATATATATATATATATATATATATATATATATATATATATATATATATATATATATATATATATATATATATATATATATACTACTAGCGGACCCGGACGCGGCTTCGCCCGCTTAAACTTTACTAATGCTTATTAGATATATTTAGGAAATTGTTTTTGAAAATATCTAACTAATTTAAATGAAAAAAATATAAGTAAACGTAACCAAAGTAAAATATTAATAAAAAAATTAAACAAAACCAGCTACATTATTAATATTATCAAAGTAAAATAAATATTTAAAAGAATTAAAATTAAATGTGTTGTGCTATGTTTTTGTAAGTACATGTGGTTATTTACATAATACTGAAATACAATATATAAAATATATATTTTTTGTCTCTGTCTGTCTTTCTATTTCCCCGAGCTAATATCCAGAATAACTGAACTAATTTTTATTGGACTTTCAGTGATCGACTTTACTGATTTACCCGGGAAAAATCTTTTTACTCGTTTTCCTTGCGCGCGTACATAGATACTATATGAAATAACTAAAGTCCTTTCTACATTAAATATGATAAATTTTGCGAGCAATATCAAATAAAATCCCAAAAAACTAAAACCACAATTTTTTAAGTGTATAACAACGGTATAGATAACCATCCAACCGAGATGAAATAACCAACAATTCTCTCCTTAATACTTAAATAATATTATGCCGATGCCGCGCAGGGCCGCAACTTACACCACACCAAGAAATTAATGAAAATCTAACTAATCTACTACTCGAATAAGCGAAGAACCAAAGAAAAGTATAAATTAATTATAAACAGCAAATAATTACATAAAAATTAACAGTAGTTCGAAAATGAATGAAAATTTACAAAACCGTCAAAGTCATGTGCCCGTTTGCGTCGGTCATACTATGCCGCTCATAGGCTAGGTCATTTCGAATCAGTGACATCTCCTTAATTATTTATTACAATGTTATACAGTAAACTATAATTTCAATCGATAGATATATGCCTATTAGTGCCTATTACATTCATTTTCATAAGGATCAATATCAAATTATAGAAAATACATACAACAGAAACCCGATAAATATAAAGTAAATTAATTAAAATGGTTACTTGTTGTTACTGTGTTACTTTGCTCAACCTTCAGAGATAAACATGGTATATGTATCGCGGACTTTTTTAAATATTATTTAAAGAACAATATTTTTGTAAAACATTATTTTTATGTATCTCATAAGGTTGAGTCGGCGCACGCCATGTATGCGTTAAGCAAGCTCAGTTTGGGTGACGTTTTCTTAAAACAACAAACTTTGCAAACCGTTGCTTAGCAACGGTCGGTTGTTATTAACATGGCGGAATAAATTGCCTGTCAAACTAAAAAGTATTTTAATATATTAGTATATATCGACAATATTACAAATATGAGAAAAAAGTAACCTATGTTCATCCGAAGACCCTCAAGTATCTCTATATGAGTATTTTATCACAATTGAATTAGCGGTTTGGCCCTGATTGCGTAACAGACAGACAGACAGACAGACAGACAGACAGAGTTACTTTCGAATTTATAATATAGGTATGGATTAAATTTTACTTACTTTTTTTGACCTCTAGAATTTAATAACATAAAACGAAAAAAAATGTACCTTGAAATACTTGTATTGTAATATAAACGAAAACTAGGGAAAAACACTCAAACATCCATCGCCACAGCGTTTTGATTCCGCCAAGGGGAAACGCTGAAAGCCTACGATAACACAGTCCTACCAACGCCAGAAGCGAGGATGTGGAAACAGCGCAGGCTTTACACCCTTCAAGTGCTCTAGGAATAAAGACGTACTTGAAAATTCTATCTCTGAATAAAACTTAAGATGAAGTGAGCAACGCATTTCGAACTAAAGGTTCAAGCGGCGCAACGAAATGAAAAAGTTTCTACCACAAATGTGCATTTCATTAAAATGGTTAGAGGTTAAAATAAAAGTATACTTAAGTTTCTCTTAGGTAACTTAGGTATCTTGCCCTATTTCTATACTTCGCTTAAAAGAGAAAAACATATAAAATGGTTTATTAATATAATAATAAACAATTCTCCTTTTTTTTTCTTATTACTTAAAACAATCAATGGTTCATATTGTTGAGGTATTCTTTTTAGTTTTAATACCAATAACTTGGCAAAGGCTTTCGACTAATGAGAGAAGTTGGCGCTTAACAGCAGCCTTACAGGCTGCTCTAGTTATTGTGCAGCTAAAGAAAAGTTGTGTTCCAATTTTTTGTAATGCTCTACATAACTATACATTAGATACAACGAAAATATATTTTCACAGTCAAATATATATAATGTATAGGGGCTAGTCGTGACAGATTGTGGGTTTGATTCCCACTGGTGGAAATTCGCTCTGGTCTCAAGGCAAAAAACGAGTTGAGAGTTTAGTTTCGCCAGTTAACACGCAACGCCTCTAGAATTCGGCCGAAAATGAGGAACCGAGTATCTTAACACTGACCTGCATATCAGTGCGTCAACCCTGTTGTTCTTAAGACACAAGGTGAAAAAAAAATACATAAATGAAATATAAAATTAATCATAATAATATTTTTTTATAGCATGTTATACTAAAGATTGTTAGTAAAGTACACAAGAACAAAAAGGATGTTATAGCCAAATATTTGGTAAATACGGGTGCGAACACTCGTTAGTAAGATTGATTGTTGTTTGTTAAGGAACACACACACACAAACACACACACACACGCACGCCTTACTCACATTGAACGTTCGCTGAGGCGTATCGCTGAAGCTCTGTCGAAAGAAAAGTAAGATATACTGTACATTGAATTCTGAAACATTATTCACATTGTTAAAATAGAAGCAATTTTATTTTGCAATATGTTGGCTTGCGTTCGTACGTGTATTATTGAATTACCTTACGCAATCATATATTATGTATGTGTTCAGCTTTGGATTTGGATACTTTTATAAAGCTAATTCTAATCTAATCTAGCTTTAAGCTGTATCCCTAGCGGGGTAGTCAAAGAGGAACCAATCGCTACGGTTAAACGTAGTATAAACTTAATTAATTATTTAATTTTTAGAGGCTAGTCGTGGCGCAGGGGCACAAAGTGTGACTGTAGAACCGACTGGTTGTGGGTTCTATTCCCACTCGAGGAGTTGAAATATTTATTTAAATTTATATTTCCATTTCTTTGCTCTGGTGTCGAGGCAAAGCGCGGTGTTGACTTCTGCCACTCAACATGCAATGCCTCCAGAATTCGGCAGAAAGTGGGGAACGGAGTGTCTTAACAGTTCCCTCTGCCTACCCTGCTATGTGCGGGATATAGCGTGAAGCTGATTTATTTTTATTTTATTTTTATTTTTCGGTGCTATTAGTAATATCAATATAGATTTCCATAGTAGAATCAATTTTTATATCACATTTATCTGTAATATAAATTTAGCAATGAACAAATGGTTTGCTCTATTTAAATTTTAAAAAATAATATTATTTTTGCTTTGCTTGTTTGAGAGGTTTTAATTGGTTTGGCGTCGAGTCATAGTTTTTATATTAAAACCAAATTGTATTCATTATTTCATCAACGTAAATTAAAAAAATGAGTAGAATAAAATTATTATGTTGAAACACCAATTTTTCAATTTTGCTTAGCAGTTTACATTTCTATATTATAATTTTGACATATAATTCAAATCAAATATTTAAATAATAAATATTTAAACATCTAAATTCTCAAACAAACTTACAAGTCGAATAGATGCAGAAAAAAATTAAAAAATAAAACTTTTTACATATAAGTTTAGAATATCGATAAGATCCTGATATATTGCATTATGTTCCGCATAAATCTCAGGAGCAGCAGCATAAATCGTTTTCTTTTTAGCTTGCAACTAAGCTACGGTTTGAAATTATAGTCGACGACAGTTTGTGTCTAAAGAAAATATACTTTAATAAATTCCAGAAGGTATAAATATTTATGGATACACCGAATTCACGTTCAACGGAACATTATAAAAATGAAAAATAATTGCTCTACCATTCACCAGAGAGCTTTTTCGTGATTTGAAATCCAAAATATTGTGTATATTGCCACTGCCTTATAATAATTGCAATCTTTTATAATAAGCAATATCGTTTTATTTGAGATTTACTTAGGTTAAGTATTTTGATGTTTGTATAAGTACTACCCTTCAACATTATGCGGGTTACGCGATTTAGTAAAAACTGCTATTCTTAGTTTACACCTAAAGACATTTTGGTTCAGTAACGTTACTCGACGTTTCAACACGGAATGCCTCAAGAATTCGGAGGAGAGTGCGGAACGGTGTCTTAATACTATGGTCCCTCTGCGTACCTTGCTATATGTGGGATATAGCGTGAAGCTCACAAAAAGAAACAAAAATAAACTTTTTTCGAGAAAGATTTTAATGCATAGTCACTCACCTAGCTGATACTGATAAGAGAGGTAGAAAGAGGCTTCTGTTGGCTTTCGATAACACAGTACCAAAGATATCAGATGGTCACAAAAAGCATGAGGACCTCCTGAAGGGCATGTATAGAGATTGGTGACAGTGGACGAGCGGAGTAGCAAAAGAGGTATGAAGAGACCGTAGCATTTGGCGCTCCTTTCTCACTGGCTACCTCGCCTGTGATACACAGTGAAGCTAAGCTAATACTGAAAATCTCATATCGAATCTTTTAAACCATTCTGCAACATTTGAAACAATATGGATTCAATTTCCATCTCTACCAACATGTGCATGAAAAATTATACTATATATCACTATTTTGTTTTCATATAATGCAGCAGAATCACTGTAATAAACTTTTAGAAGCGTGTGCTAGGCAAGAGATTAACACATTTGTCTATGGAGATGAAACTATATTTCCTGCGTGTCAGCATGTTATTTACGGCCTATCAATTGTATAGAGCAGTAGAGGTCGAGTGAGGCATTCACCAAAATAGACCAACGCAAATGATTATTCACTGGTGTACTAGAATAGAGTAATGAAACTGATTTAGCGAGGCATGTTATGAAAATTGTGGTTTTATAAACAATACACCTAAGAAATAATTTTATGTTAATAAATATATCTTTTTTAAAATATGCAAAGGAAAGCAGACTGACTGATTTATTAAAATATAACTCAAATAATTTGTGAAGTGAAGCTTTATTTATTGAAGATACTGCTAAAATTATAGATAATTTAGGCTGATAAGAACTTAAAATTTGTTTGAAAAATACGTAATAGTTCAGAATATCCAGAACACAGTGTTGCACAGTCCTTTGCAAATTAAAATATGTATTAGATATGGTAAATAAATATTGGAAGCATTTAGATTAAACCCTAAATATTTACACAAAATTTGACAAGGTCAAACCTAAATGGAGTATAAAATTACGCCATAATTTTACTATGCAAACGGCGTTTTGATCACGTGACATCCATTCTAATATACGTACACGTAATGACCCATCCAGCAAAAACAGAATAATACTAAAACGATTACAGCGAATAAAAAATCTCCCGCAATATTCTAAGGGTATCAAAGGAAGAATTTTAATAGCGTAATTTGAGACTAAGCATTTGTTTAAAAGTGCCTACTTTAGGGCGCCCAAGTTGATTGTTTTTATCGAGTTTCTCGAAATTAATCGCAAAGTTTCCCTTATTCTCTTAATTTAACCCTCGAAAAAAAATTTTCGTTTATGAAAATGTTTATTTAATGCTTTGTTAATAGTGACTCTATTAAATGTATGTCCATGTGTACAGGTATAGGTATCCGAATTATAATAAATTACAAATAATTTTCTTGGAAAACGCTTCAAAATCGGGAATAAAATCTCAGCTACTCAGACACACACAGCACGTCAATGTAAGCACGATAGGTTGTGGGTTCAATTCCCACTCAAGGGAATGAAATATTCAATATTTTCTTCGCGCTTGTGTTGAGGCAAAAAGAGCGGTGTTAAGTTCCGCCAACACGCAATGCCTCCGGAATTCGGCGGAAAGTGGGAAGCGCAATGCTTTATACTAGACTTCTTCTGCCTACCCTGCTAAATATCGGGCATTTCATATGATAAAAAAAATATTTTTTACCGGTAGATAATAAGATATCTGCCTGTACCACAGCCAACAAATAAGCACTATATATTATCTATTTATTTCTTTTACAGTTTTATTTATATATTTTCAGACATCAGTAAGTACTAAAAAAGCAACAAAAAAAACCTTAAAAAAATGCAATAGCTCACTCTCGATATTCTCAGCGGTTGGTTCTGATCAGCCCCGCCGTGCATGCGGAAGCCCCACGGCGCGCCGCCACTCAGCTCTACTTCCCGAGCAGACATTTCCACTATCACTCCATTACTTCGACAGTTATTAACTTTGAGACACTTCAACAAAACGCGCCGATGTTCTTAAAAGTTCTCTTCATTATTGTAATTTGAGGTAGAGTTTGGAAGCCCGAATTAACTTTTCACATTATCCTTGGAAGTAGTATATTGCGCTCCGTAATTATCTGTAAGTAAAAAAAATATTTGAGATAAAATACATATTGTAGAGGTCAATCGTTGCCTAGGGGTGACTGTGAACGCGACTGGTTGTAGATTCGATTCCCAATTTCCCTTCCCTCGAGTAAATGAAATATTTATTAAAAATGATTATTACATTTCTTCACTATGGTATCGAGGCACCGCGCGGCGTTGAGTTACGCCACTCAACACGTAATAAACGAAGTCTCTTAACACTAGATTCATTCTGCCCACCCTACTGTGTACGGGATACTGCATCAAACTGATTTATTATTTATTATAATGAATATTTTGTCACTTTTGTCTGTTAAATAATATTTTTTAGAATTGTCAATTCTTATCGGTATAAATATTATTTTTATTAAAACTATATAGAATACCATACACACACAGAATTTTTTTCCCGCGTATATTGCACTTTTTTCGAATCAACTACACAACACAATACCACATTGGCTAAAAGTTCATTAAAAATGTTGTCGCTGTGAAAATATTACAGCTAAAAATATATATATTTCGTATAATCGGATCATATTGTAGAGCATTGGAGTTATACTCAGACTTATAATAATTTAAAAACCGGCTAAGTCGGAGTTGGACTTGTGCACGAAAGGTTCTACACCATTATATAAAAAACGGCAAAAAAAAATATGCTGTATGGAAGCCTTAAATATTTGTTGTATTTTAGTATATTTTTTTAAAGTAAATAAAGAAATAAATACTCTATAAATATTTCAAGCATTTACCTGTTGCCGTTATCAATATCGAGCAAAATCGAGCAAAAATCAAGTTTGGTGTATACGAGCTCCCTTAAATATTTGTTATATTCTGTTTTTTAGTATTTCTTGATACGAGACAACAGAAATACATCATATGTGAAAATTCTAACATAGTTTATGGGTTATAGCCTTGTGACAGATGGACAGGCAGACAGCCGGACAGCGGACTCTTAGTAAAAGGTTCCGAATTTTACTCTTTAGGTTAAAACATTACCTATAACAACCTATCTTTACATAACATTACGTCTGTATTTCCTATGGCATACAATGTGGGAACTTCAAAAACAGGGTGAATAAGTATCTATTAGGGAAGGGTGCATCACCGTAGACCGCATCAATAATTAACATAAGCCTTGATACGGTCAAACGCGGCCTGCGTTTGACCGTTATTTCGGTATAAAAAAATCCTTTTGGGCACGGAACCCTAAAAATCGACATTCTAACGCTATAGAAAAAGATCAACATAATTTTATTTGAAATAAAAGTTACTTAAAATTACATTATACAGACTTTTACAGAAAAGATTACTTGAATTAGTAGTTAATTGAAAAGTAAAAATGTTTTCAGTGTATAGTGGATATGCTTATACAGCAGAATAGTGGTTACCTTATGGCTAAGGTACTGTGAGATTGCAGTACCGCTATTGGTAACATATAAAACAAGATCCTTATTTATGTAAAGATTTTCTTTGTAACAATTTTACAAAGAAATTGAAATTAAGTTTTACGTGATATATTTTTTATCATATTACTTACAATTTATTAAGTGTTTTTCTTAATATATGTCTTATTTTTTTTTCAGCTTTGATTCGAAGAGCGGAAATTAAATTTGAAATAATTCATTTCCCCGACCGGGAATCGGACCTACAACCGTGACGCTTACAGTCACACGCTGTGCCACTACACCATGACACAATACAATACAATCTCATATTACATCTGTATAATTAATAATTTCCTTCCAAATACCAAAGGCATTCTGCATCAGCCTCTGCTATGCCACAAAAGGGCATAATCTCTCGATCAATCATATCTCGGTTGAGCAATCAAACAACCAACCCCCCAGGTGACTTTCTTGAGATCCGAAACATAAAGCAGTATACATTTGATCCATTTCAAACGCCTAGTTCCAATATACATAAATAGTAATAACTTACTCTTATTTAATTACCTATATAAACAATAAGGCTTTTTGTAGTGCTTTAATGTTGCAATGTAAATCGGATATTGACAAATAAGTATTATTTAAAAAAAAGAAAAATACAATAAAGTAAATTTTATAGCTTGTGTGTATAGCACTTTCATAGAATATAAATCAGCTTCATGCTGTATCCCGCACACAGCAGGGTAGGCAGAGGCAACCTAGTGTTGAGACACTCCGTTCGCCACTTTCTGCCGAATTCTGCAGAACTCAACGCCGCGCTTAGCCTCGTTACCAGAGCGAAGCAATAAAAATATAGATTTAAGTAAATATTTCATCTCCTCGAGTGGGGATCGAACCCACAACCAGTCGGTTTTACAGTCACACTTCGTGCCGCTGCGCCACGACTGGCCACGACTTGCCTCGACTTTCATAGAATATAATATTACATAAGTAATTAATTTTGAAGAGCTTACTTACTTACGTATCAAATTGTAATCCGGCCAATGCGAATGAAGTAAAATGACAAAAAATACTGTTTATGTAGCTATAGATAGATATTGTTAATTTATACTTTAGGTATCTCTAAGATACCTAAAAAGTAATTAAATTGATTCCGCAATCATAATTTTCATATACATCACACGAAATTTAGTATCCAAAACTAGCCATCGAAATTGAGAAGTAAATAATTTTGGTAGGATTTATTACATGGATGCTTTCCAATTGCAATTATGACTTATTTTGCAGCTTCACGCTTTTCCCGCAATCCATGGCTTGCGGAAGGAACCTAGTGTAAACATTGCGTGATGAGTGGTAGAACTAGCGCTGCATTTTGTCAAATCGAGAAAATTAAAATATATGTATATTGTGTAATGAATCCCCTGACATGGAATCGAATCTACAACTTCCATTCAAACGCTCACTACACTACGATGGTCTCGACAATATGATTAAATGACTTTAGACTTTAGAAAATGTTTTGGAACGCATACAAATAATTTAATAAGGAATTAATATGAATTCCATTGCTATCATTTATTTAATTTAAAATATACAGCTGTTAAAACTCTTTAGATAATAATTTTAATAACCTATACACAGCCAGTACTAAATATTGCCAGGCATGAACTTTTTTAATATCCCATAAACATAAGTTTGGCAAGCTATAGCAATAAAATAAATACTATTTTAAAGGGTCGTTACAACTACATTATTTATAGTTTATCGAGTTAAGAAAGACAGCTGTGGCATCATATCCTTAAAATAAAGTTATAAAATGTAGGTAGAAATACATTATTCTGATTTTATCGATTACTAAAACAAAACAGGTACTCAAAACTCAAGTGAATGAGTGTACAAAGCATCGATCTTTTTAGGATTCCGTAAGCTAATGTCAAAAAACAAAACCTTTATAATTGGTCATGTCAGTCTGTCTGTCTGTCAACATGTCCCTATATCGTATATTTTTTGACATATTAGGTATACATGTAAATGTCCAAATTTATTTTTACTTATTTCGAATTCATCATTTTTGAATTCATCTTGAATTAAACAGGAAGTTATTACGATGATGAATGGTTTTGCAATCAATATAGATAGAACTGAAGCCATTAAGCACTTAGTATATTCCAGGACGTTCGAAATTATACATTATTGTGCTTCCAGTGCCAATTCTCAAACATAAATTGCATTAAGAAATAAAGGACTTGAAGTGAGTTAGGCAAAGCGCGCGTTGAGTTCCGCCACTCAACATGCAATGCCTTCAGAACTCGGTGGAAAGTGGAGAGCAGAGTGTCTTAACACTAGGTTCCTGTCTATCGTGTTACGTGCGGAATACTGCATTAAGCTGACGTTAAAAAACTTGTTATAACAAATTGTAAGAATTGTAATAAATATATTTATAATTTCTTCATTTATAAATCAAAAAAATATTTAGTAAAATTACATAAAAGCTATATTGTCAAAAAGAACCAAAGTGAAATTAAAATAAACACTAATTTGTAGAATCCAATTATGTCATAACCTGAGCTAAAGTCAACAATTGGGGAAGGTACTTAAGTACATTCGACCAACGCGGGCGTACGTGCTTATATAATTACATACATATATAGGTCATAGTCGATTTTAACCGACATCTGCACCTAGTAAAATCGAGGCTATTCCCGTCGAATTATTTCAGTAACACCACCGAAGGCCAAAATGATTGTAAAATATTTCGTATTACGTATTTAACATTGTATAAACAATGTTTGATATTTAAAATATGGTTAAAGCGTATTAGGCTATCGATATGTTTAATTAAATGCTGATACGAACAATTTGAATTAGCCATCCGATATTTCATGTGTAGTTTACTACTATTTCGATTAGAAATACATTATTAAAAGTGCTCTAAATGAAATTAAAATACTTACCACTTATTAATGAGGCCTAGTATTATCTATTAATGAGGCCAGTCGTAGCGCAGGGGCACAAAGTGTAACTGTAAAACCGACTGGTTGTGGGTTCGATCCTCACTCGAGGAGATGAAATATTTACTTAAATTTATATTTCCATTTCTTCGCTCTGGTGTCGAGGACAAGCGCAGCGTTGAGTTCTGCCACTCAACACGCAGCCTGCCCGCACGCATGCCTCCAGAATTCGGCAGAAAGTAGGAAACGGAGTGTCTTAACACTAGGTTCCCTCTGCCTACCCTGCAGTGTGCGGGGTATAGTGTGAAGCTGATTTGATTTTATCACTTAATAATATACAATTTTACGTTTCAGTATCTACAAAATGAGAGACAGACAGATGGGTCAAAGAAAATATCGTTGGTCCATTTTTTCAGCATTAAAGTTTATCAAAGCTTGGTATATAAGAATTAAATAGGTCTTTCTTTATTAAAAATATTTCAACAGTTAAAATTTTAAGTAAAAATAAACCAATCTTTTGTTCAACCAATAAAAGCATTTTACATTATAGAATTAAATGCGTTGAAATGGTGCAATGTGATGAGTAAAGATTTGCTTCGCCCGCAGGCAAACACATAGTTCCGAGTACATGTAACTGTCCACACGTCCATTAAAACGCTGTTTATTCCTCATACATGATCTCATTAACTATATATTAAGCTTTAAATATAAACACTTACACGAATGGGATAGCCATATTTTTATTTCGTATAGAAAATATATATAGATATCCCTAAACCTTTAATAAATAGTATTGTCAAATAATATTTTAATCGTGATACATCCAGCAATTCGGACTGAATTTGTCGTGACCGTAAGTAACGTAAATTTTTTTAGAGGATCTGAGACTGCTATGCTTAGTTTTATTGTCTACTAGCTGTATTCAGCGCATGTTGCTACGCAACCAAGTAAAATAAATTTGAAGGAAAGACATTACACAAATATTTAATTATCTTGAGTTATTTTATTGATTTTGTTCATTTCGGGGAAAAAATGGTGAAAGCCAACTCAGAGACCTTCTTGGACTCATGCACAACAAATTTGCTAAAGTGTAAGTTCTATAAAGAACATACCTATAGACAAACATTCATTTTTATACCTATATATATAAAAGGACTTGTGCTGACTGACTGAGGTAAGACGCACGCAGAGCCGTAACCGCTGATGGTAGAAACGTGAAATTTGGGCAGATGTTTATTTTCATATTCTGGACATCCACTAAGAAGGGAATTTGAAAAACTTTAACCCTAAAGGGATGAAATAGAGGTTGAAAGTTTGAGTAATTTTTTTTTAATCTGTACCGATTTTTATAAAATTTTAAATTCAGACTCTTAAAAATATTTCATTGAATACGTGTTTCATGCTTTTTAAGAATTCACCCCCTAAGGGTTCAAATAAGGGGTTGAAAGTTTGTGTGGAAAAATCTTTAAATTGCCACCGATATTTATAAAAATTTAAATTCAGACTGTTAAAAATATTTTATTGAACACGTTTCGTGGTTTTTTTAGAATTCACTCCTAATAAGCGGGCGAAGCCGCGCGCGCCCTCTAGCATAAGATAATAAATAATTAATTCAAATAGTTTATGCATTGTATCGCTATCAAATATTTAAAAATAACACATCCGTACTTTTTTTACTACGAAATTCTCTTCAGAAATACCCAAAACGCATCATATCTACGTCTTGTTACACTAATAAGTTATTGATACATAATGTGTGTTGATACATCTGTCTGTTGAACATATCGATCAGAAATGATAGTAAATAGTTTAAATTGAAGAAAATGTTTCTCAATTCCACTCAAAAATATTTAGGTTAAAAAGCGTGCAATCGTAAAATATGTACGATCGAGTTTCTCACGTTCTCTCCCATCGGGATAGAGATATCCTGAAAAGAATTCGACAAGTTTCGTTTTGCAGTTCCGTCTTTGACAAAGATTTTTCAAGATAAAACCTTAACTTAAATTATATGGAACACAAATTTCATATATTTAATATGGAATTTGTAAGAAACAATATTTTATAAACAACACATTTTTACATTTATTTTTATTTATTATACGAACAAATATCGAACACCTTCATCAAAATAAGTCATCTTTTGTAATTTTGAACTCATAACATTGTTGAATTTCAAATCCAATTTTTTAAATGTCCATTCTCAGTATTGCATTTAGACCAGTCGTGGCGCAGGGGCACATGCGTGTCACTGTAAACGTGACAGGTTGTGGATTCGATTCCAACTCGAGGAAATTAAATATTTAATATTTTTATTTCTCCGCCATGCTCTTCACGCAGAGCGCGGCGTTAAGTTCCACCACTCCATACTCAAAACCTCCAAAGTTCTTTGGAAATAGGAGAACGAAAATATCTTATTGGGTCTTGCATAATGTATGCATACGACATAATATAAGAAACGCATTTCATGAAAACCTTATTTTATATCTTTTTATAAGATTTTATGAAAAATGAGAAAATATACTCATGGAAAGAAAGAATAAAATATATACTATATTATAGTTATTGTACATAACATATATTTTTAATTTCAATATGTCTACTTATCATACTATATTTATTTAATAAGAAAAAAATAAATTTTGTAAATCATATAAACAGCTTTCAGTGTAGCATAATTTTGAAAGTGACATTTGAATTGGACCCTCGCTCTTTCCAAAGCAGACATGTCACATACAGTCAGCTGCCAGCCTTATCTACGTTGCCAGTAATTCTCTTATGGTTATAAAGTATGTATAATTTATGCGAAATTATTGTATGTTTTGAACCCCGTTGAAATTGACATATTGTGATTTAAAAATATTAAGGCATTCACTTTAATTTATTTATAGCTTCCACCGCTGTATCATACACATAGAAAGGTGGGCAGGGGGAACCTGGGAACCTAATATTAAAACATTCCTTTTTAGGTAACGTTCTCCCTTTCCCTATATACCGCAGAAATTTTGAAAATATTTCATAATTTTAAACATTTAATTTTTCACAGTACACAAACGTCAAATTTTAATAACCTATCTCCAACGTCAGTCTCAGATTGTTTCATATATCTATCCAATCTAGAGATTGGATAAATATATGTACAGTATAGTACGTCAAGTAAGAACTCGAAAGTATAGTTTTTTAGATACCTATACATTTAATTAAAATTGATTTCATTTCAATACTTTATTTATATCATTTTCCTTACAAATCTAATTATTACGTTTCGTGAAGCAGGTGATATCTAATGAAGAGAAATGAAATGTGGTGAACAAGAAGGTGCCATTATTGCGGAAGCTTGCTCGTGACAGGTGAAATAAAGCTTCTGCAGCTGATATGTCACTTTCAGCTACTTTCATTAGAGGTTCTCGCCGCTAAAGTGTTCTGAAATATATCTTTAATTGTTTAATTTGAAATATTTGACATAGTTATCCAAGCAAAAAAAGATTTTTTATTCTTAATATCGAATATTCATTAAATATTTTAATGGCATAAATATTAACATACCTACTTATATTATTTAATTATGTACTGAATCAATTTGTATTTTCAAAAAATGTTAAGGCAGCATTAATAAAATCATCAATTTCTTTACCACCTTTCATCTAGGGGGTAAAGGTATACATATATCCCAAATGTCAACCCCATATGCTCACGCGAAATGGCGGCGGTTAACACCGTGGTACCTCCTACTAGAAAACGTACGGGGTGTTGGCGTCAGAATCGATGGCGGAATAACTATTTTACACCTATCCCAGCCCAGCTGGAATAGAAGAGATTAAATACCTATTAAAATGTATGGTGTAGACGGAAAACCACTGAACTATTTTTCCCATGAACGTTGTGATGGAAATTTTAAATGAAATAAAAGCTATACATGATATAGCTTTTATTTCATTTTAAATGGATTGTATGGTCCATGGATCGCAACCGATGGCAGGATTGCATTCGTGCTTGTAAGACGACCTCCAACCACGATCACAAGTCATGATGGATATTGGACTGGAATGGACTTACAAGAGAGTGAATTATCGTCTGCGAAAATTTGGACAGTAGTGGTGATTGATGATATCAGTTGAGTACATACTTTTAAAAAAAAGCCAATCATTTGACCATACTTAACATGATACTTAAAAAAACTTCAGAGCAATATTGAGAAAGAAATGTTAAATTCAATAATATTGTGTACTTCATTATAACAAGATGAATAGATCGAGACTGATAGATCTTGACATTTCCCTCATATGCCGTCCCATATCAAGAGGCTCATTTCAAATGAAGCATCACAGTCAAAAATAGATATTTTGAATGTATGAAAAGTTAAACAATACCTTGGTTATAAAACATTTTAACAAATGATAAACATTATAGAGGAAACTTTTAACGTCTAAAATAAAAAAAAAGAATACAATTATATTCCTTTATAAAATTCTTTAAATACTGACATTATTTATTTAGATTATGATTTTTATACTAACATAAATATTTTATGATAGCAATCACCTAAAAGCTGTCCGGTGATTGACAAGCTAAGAATTTATTTGAGCCAACCTGCGTCACGGTATTTAGTTCAAACGTTGTTCGTACTTCTGGCTTTTAATAGGTACATTGCCTGACTCATTTCGTTAATCGAAGATTAAATATAACTTCAGAAGATTACGTAGTTTTACGTGCTGGACGTTTCATTTGACCCATTGACGTACATACTGTAATATGTTCTAACAATAACTGTAGGAATGATGAGACTACAAGTTTAAGTTAACATTTATTACTCATTTTATTTTTGAACACTGCTTAAATTCCATATATCATAAGAAAGAAATCGTATAGTTCTGAGACAAAATCTACAAATTGTGACTAAGCCAAAATTATGGATATTTAGAGAAAAATGAGCAAAAACTCACAACATTTTAAAACTTAACGCCTATATTGTTTAAACAATATGGGCGTTAAGTTTTAAAATGTTGTTCAAACAATTTATATAAATATACTATAAATAATATGTTCATACAAAATGAGTCCATACGCCCGCAAATATAATTTTGTTTATAATATTGCCCGCGTAATGAAAACCTATCGGGTATTTCCCGTCGATCTACTATTAGGTATGTAATTTGGAAAGAAGTGTAAGGTAAAATAAGTGTAAGGTATATAATATCAGATAAAAAACTATTAAATACTTATAATTGTAGTTAATTTCATACAAAATGAGTACAAACTTATAAATTAATCAACTTCTATAAGTTGTACTTTCCGATGACCTACAAAACTGCTCCTCGGTAGGCAAGTGCAACTCGCACTTGTCCGGTAATTTTTATATACATTGAATAAACAAATTACTTTAATTTTAAATTTATTACACATATCATTTAAAATTGAGGCCAGTCGTGGCGCAGCGGCACGAAGTATGACTGTAAAATCGACTGGTTGTGGGTTCGATCCCCACTCGAGGAGATGAAATATTTACTTTAATTTATATTTCCATTTCTTCGCTCTGATGTCGAGGATAAACGCGGCGTTGAGTTTTGCAACTCAACACGCAATGCCTCCATAATTCGGCAGAAGTGGGGAACGGAGTGTCTTAACACTAGGTTCCCTCTGCCTACCCTGCTGTGTGCAGGATACAGCGTGAACCGGATTTTTTTATTTTTTTGGTCATTTAAAATTAGTATTGAAAAAAAAACCAGTGCAGGTGGTAAGTAGTTACAATGCTAAAAGTTACAAGAGACAACCCATAACGCCGTTACGAGCAGGGGACCCTAGAATAATCGATACTTATAGTTTGTATTCACATTATTTACGAAAAGTTTGTAAATGATGCGAATAGCCTCGGCTAATGAGCCTATAATCGGTTACAACGGAGGGCAGCGGTAATATCATATTTCGTTGTTAACTTATAATTGCATGGGTAATAATGTATATGAGTATCATTATTTTATAACAAAATTACATCAATTTTAAACAAGTTAAGGCTGACACAGAACAGATTTCTGTTTATCTTAAAATATACCATTGTCTTATCATGTCAACATCAGCTATCAACGAGACATGATCGATAGAAATCTTATAAAAAAAAAAATTATTTCATATTATACTATAATAAAATATAGTAGAAACACTCGAGTACAGTATATATATATATTTATACATATTTTGTATTAAGTATAATGTCGTTGAAAATGAAAAAAACTTGAGATCTGATCTGGTGCAGGATACAATATAAAGTGAAAAAAATTAAGCATTCGTATAATTTACACGATTACCTATAATTGACCTAAATAAGTTACCGTTCCTGTTAACAAGAAAACGAGTATGTATATATATTTTCTTTTAAATATAGTAAGTTATAAAAAAAATCAGCGTCACGCTGTATCCCGCACACAGCAGGGTAGGCAGAGGGAACCTAGTGTTAAGACACTCCGTTCCCCACTTTGTGCCGAATTCTGGAGGCATTGCGTGTTGAGTGGAAGAACTCAACGCCGGGCTTAACCTCGACACCAGAGCGAAGAAATGGAAATATAAATTTAGGTAAATATTTCATCTCCTCGAGTGAGGATCGAACCCACAACCAGTCGATTTTACAGTCACACCTCGTGCCGCTGCGCCACGACTGGCCTAGTAAGTTATATATAGGCAAAATAAAAAAAATGTTTTATACGCAAAAGTTACCAAAGCTAGTATCCAATAAGGATGAAGATTAAATGCTGAATCTCTTAGCTAAGCAGTCACCTGGTGAAATAACCTAATTCTTTTACATTTCACAATCATTTCAGAACTGTCAGCATATTCCTATGAAAACAAAGAGAATATCTTTTGTAAATTCTTTCTATACGTATTTTACCACCCACTGCTAGGGCGGAAGGGTGGTGCTGCAAAGTGCCACCACTCCGCTACGATAGCTGTGCATGCCTTTTTGATTCATTGACGCCATCACATCATCTATGCATCACTACTTCGATAGTAAATGCAGGGTTTAAATTTCAATTGTTTATTTAAATTATGACTTTTTGAAAAATGAACTAATTTTAAATGAATAATTGATTTTTAGGATATAAGAAAATATCGATTTAAATTTAAGCAGAAAATATGAGACTTTTTATTTTAAGTGGTGAATTTTTAGAGCTTATGACAGGATGAAATATGGCACATATTCAAATTTCTGTGTATAAATAAAAATGTAATAAAAAAACTCAATATATATAACATAACAAAAGACAATAAAAGACTTTGTTGTCAAAACCTCAATGTCTTCTTGAAAAGTTACGTATATTCGTGCAATAGACATAAAATGTTCCAAAACACTTTACTATTTTTACTTCATTAAGTAATGACTCGATAAAACATAAAAAATAGCATATTCATTTTTTAATTTTATGTTTCAAATATATTTTTTAGTACAATCACTTCAAAAATACTAGCCAAGTCTGTTAAGATCACAAATATTCTCAAAAATTCCCAATTCAGCTTATTTCCAAGATTGTAAAATTAATGACCTCTCCTTACATTTATAGAATTGTAGGCTAAAGTATACATGTATAAATAATAATAATTATTTATACAATTGTATAACATTTACTGCATATTCCTCTCTACATTGTACGACCGGATGCTAATCCTCAGAGCTACAGTCAGATCCACTGAATAACTACGAACATACCATCTGATGAATTTTGTAAAGCCATGCATCTTATGATTGGATCGGTCGAAACTATAACAATTCAACGTATTCAAAACACGCGGTTTTGGGAACGCATATGGAATTGTAAATTGGGTCAGTTACGTCGCACCAGACACCCGTATCGTATAAACATTGAATAGTTATGCTTCGGGATCGTACCAACTCCGACAGCTAGCCTGAAATGTCCAACAAAATTTGTATAATCAAAGTCGACACTTAAATAAGTTTTCTATAACAAAGGAACAGTCGATAAACCCACAAAAGTTTCTATAACGAACTTAACTTTGTTGGTGAGGTTCATTTTGATTCATTAAAAAGAATAGGTATTTGTGGAGCCCCACCTTCGCTCAAGGCGAGGGAAAATTTACTTGCATTAGTGGCCTGGAATGGTAATTGCAAATGATTTATTGTTTACATGCCCATTTGTCTTTCACAAGTTTTTGTAATTTCTCAATTTTTACGGGAGAATAAAGTTTAATTCGTATAACCGATAAAGCTTTACGCGAAGAAATTAAATTATCAAATAAAAGTAAAGATTTATTATTATGAATAATAAATATTTTCTTAATATCTGCAAAAAATATATATTGTATATTGAAAAATATTCACACATTTTTTTTAAATAGAAGGTCTAGACTAAAGCAATATAGATGCCATCGGTGGAACGTTTCATTTTCTGTAGAATAGTGTCTATATTACCTACTGTTCAATGAAATATTTAGGAACATTTAATATTCCCCAGCCCGTACAACAAAATTAATGTAGTTATATTCGGCATAAATATTTATTCAGATAATATTGGAGTATTCAAAAACAATTAAAACACGGGAGAACATATTTTAAAAAATATTATCAAGAAGCTTTACAAAAGTAATAGACCTGAGAGCATTTTTTATTTTTTTAAAAAGATTTTTGGACGAGGTAAATAGTCAGAATTATTATAATAGAGTGTCGCTTAAAAAATCCTACCTTACCTATTTGAAATCTTAAAATTAATAATAAATATTTAGCATTAACAAAGTAATTTTAAATTCTCTTATATTCTGGTAATTACAAGCGTATTTAACTTGCCGTATTAGTACGTGTGTTAGTTGTATGTCAAGCTCGATTTCACTCCCTTCCGTATGAGCAAAATTTCTGATTACGACTTCAGTTCTAAGAACAATAAAATTACATATAAACAATATTGTTATTAATCAAAAATGGTCGCCGCAACCAAACGTCGCCGCCATTTAATATGGGTATCAAATAAAAAGATGTTATTTGTAAAATACAATACACCATTAAAATAAAACTAGAGACAGGAGATGTAGCTGGAAGATGACTTCTGAACTAAGAAAGGTAGACAGGTCGTTCTTATACTCGTTTGATTTGTCTTGGCAAGAATTCTGGTGTTAAATAGTATAGAATACCTCAAAATGGAGATTGACCGGAGAAACACCACGCAATAGCTATACATTAATAGAAATGAGAAGATAAAATGTAAAAGAGGTACACAGAATGTTTTTTTTTATTATTTTCATTTTAGTACAACTTATCTATTAAATAAAAGCTTATTGATAAAAAGATTTTTTTATACAATATTTTATTTAATATGTATGGTGTATTGATCTCAATGTATGCTGTAGCTTTATTCTTTTCTACACTATCTCTAAGTGAAAATAGATTTTAGCACAACAAGTTTATTTGTTCACAGTAATGCTTTACAAGTCCTGACGCTAAATACAAAAGTGAGTAAGTAGACATTTAGTCGGCAACATTTTGCGAAGTTGCATCCGAGCGAGTGTCGACTGTCGACGTGCTGGCGTTGACGTGATGGATGCTGAATACGCAATTTAAAAGTGTTCAAGCCTTTATCCGCTTATGATATTTCTTTCATTCACAAAATGGATGAAACGTACCAATAAATTTGATAGTGGTTGAAGTTTAAAAATATTATTTATTTCTCGTTTTACAGAAATAATATTTCTAAATACTAAAGTAAAGATATAAAGTAAAGATCTCGTGATTTCCGGATCTATTTGGCCGCTGCTTTCTTGTGAACGACACAAAGGCTTTTGATACGGTTTTCTCAGTCATTTGGAAATATTTTGTATTAAATTTATATACCACTAGCTATGCCCGCGGCTTAGTTCGGACAGGAGTAAATTTAAAGAGTTTGAGAATATTATGATTTGCTTTAGTTCGGTATTAAGTAAGCCATTCTAGATTAGAAATTTGCTAAAACGTAGCCCACGTTTTACATGCTTCTTTTGTTTCAAAATAATATTTTTTTTTGGCTGACCAGTCGTGGCGCAGAGGCACAAAGTGTGACTGTTAACGCGACTGGTTGTGGGTTCAAAGGCAAATCGCGACGTTGAGTTCGCTCAACACGCGTTACCTCCAGAATTCGGCGGAAAGTGGGAATGTTTTAACACTAGGTTCCCTCTGCCTACCTTGCTGTGTGTGGGATACAGCGTGAAGCTAATAAAAAAACTTTGTTTTCACCTTAATCGACAACTGAATTGGAACCTAAAAACATTGTGATCTATCACATATCCTCTGTGATGGAAATATATATATATTTTATTATATAATTATTTTACTATCAATCATGAAAATATATTGTAATAAATAAATAATCAAGGAATTAAGGATTTATATAAATCTACCATAAAATTAAAATAATAAATTCTTTGATTATCACGATTATTACACATTTACTAAAATGTATAATACCAAATATACCCGATTAACCCGGTTAAAATAGTTTCATTTAAAAATTAAAATATTTAGATATCTTTAACTAAACAATCAGTTGTTTCTCATGTATAAGGCTAATAATCAAAGATATCACGAGAAGAGGAAACAATAACCATTTCACCAGTTACGTAGCAAGCGAAAGTTTCTATATACAACATGAAACTTAAAGCTAACAAGCAGAGTTAGAGATATGAATGTCCTTTATCGCTTTGAAGGAAACACTACACTTACACAATATACGTACAAGAAACAACCTCTCTTTACCAGTATTATTTAGTAGTATATGACATAATAGAGATATTTTTTTAAATATTAATTGAGAAGATGGTTGTGGAATCTAAGTTCCTTATTTGAGAGTTTATTAGAAAAGTTAAAATGAAGGCTTTTTCTGTTTGTCTTATTCTGCTATTGCCTAACCACAAATAAGAAATCTCTTCGAAAAATTATGATTAATCAAATGAAACCAATTAAGAAAATTGGCAGTACATAAATATATTGCTCCAAACATAATTCGAACCTATTAATTATTACGTACAGGATTTCAAGCGTCATTAAGCCACTTCAAAACTTAACCACGATGACGACATCAAAATATAAATAAAATCAGCTTCACGCTGTATCCCGCACACTGCAGCGTAGGCATGGGGAACCTAGTGTAAAGACACTCCGTTTCCCACTTTCTGCCGAATTCTGGAGGCATTGCGTGTTGAGTGGCAGAACTCAACGCCGCGCTTAACCTCGACACCAGAGCGAAGAAATGGAAATATAAATTTAAGTAAATATTTCATCTCCTCGAGTGGGGATCCAACCCACAACCAGTTAATTTACAGTCACACTCTGTGCCCCTGCGCCACGCCTGGCCTATGACGACATCAAAATATCATGTTAATATAAAATATTTACATGTAAACCGAGCACCGAATGTAAACAGTGACCGCTTGTATGACCGTAACGATTCGTTGTTCTCACCCAACAAAGGCGCATAGTTCATTCATCATTAAATATTATCGTTATATCTAAACAATAAGGCCTTTTAAGCTGCAACTAAGAGTTCAGGGGAGACCTCCAAACGAAATTGTGGCATCTGTTCGTAATTATGTTTGTAATTGCCAGCAATATAGCCGACGCTTGCACCTAGTTTAATTACTGCGGTATATACGATGGGTTTCTATATATCTGTATATGTATGTATATGGAGAATATAAAGGAGCATGCGTTAAGGCTGTTTCGGTGTATATGCTGGATGCGTATATCGGTGTTGCCTTTAGCTCGTATATAACGAGTATGTATGTATTTGAAAGCTTATTTAGAAAACGTATAAAAATTGAATGTAGAGGCATTTGAACCCGCGTCTCCTGGAAACCGACCAGGCGCTCTGACCACTAAGCCATACGTTCTCATCAAGCTATGTCGAAATTTTTATACGCTGAGTTCTGCCACTCAACACGCAATGCCGCTAGAATTCGGCAGAAAGTGGGAAACGTAGTGTCTTAACACTATGTTCCCTCTGCCTACCCTGCTATGTGTGGGATACAGCGTTAAGATGATTTATTTAAAATAATATTTAAATTAAATTAAAAATAAAAAAATTAAATTAGCTTCACGCTGTATCCCGCACACAGCAGGGTAGGCAGAGGGAACCTAGTGTTAAGACACTCCGTTCCCCACTTTCTGCCAAATTCTGGAGGCTTTGCGTGTTGAGTGGCAGAACTCAACGCCGCGCTTAGCCCCGACACCAGAGTGAAGAAATGGAAATATAAATTTAAGTAAATATTTCATCTCCTCGAGTGGGGATCGAACCCACAACCAGTCGGTTTTGCAGTCACATCTCGTGCCGCTGCGCCACGACCGGCCTCAAAATAATATTTAACTAATAATATTTTCAAATTTAACAGTAGAAATGGAAGATACGAAATGGATGTTTAAAGGCGTATTGGTGCCGGTAACAGGGTTTTTACGTAGCCTTAGCTGCATCGATGAGGCGGCGAAACGGCAGCACAATTGCACGTTTGGCTGTACAGAATGCAGTGTTAGTTCCGACGGTGTTATGTATACGGCAGCGAAACGAGGGTATTACAGAAGAAGAATGAAAGAAAGATGAACGCTGTGGAGATGAGCTCCCTTCGTAGGGTATGCGGAGTCAACTTAGTTGATCGAATCCGCAATGAAGAGATACACCGAATGACAGGTACTAGGGAGGGTGTCACGGTAAGAATTAGGAACAACGTGCTCAGCTGGTTTGGGCACGTCGAACGAATGAGTGAGGAAAGAATGGCAAAAAAGATTTATGATGGAAAAGTGACCGGTAAGAGAGGTAGGGGGAGACCTCGTTGACCTTTGAAAACACAGTATTAAAGATACTGGAGGAAGGTCACGTAAAAAGCCTGAGGACCTCCCGGGGAGCATGTATGAAGAGATTGATGAAAGTGGGCGAGGCGAAAGGTATTTAGACAGTGGCGTTCCGTGGCGTTTGGCGCTTCGTTCTCTCTGACTACCCCGCTAGGGATACAGCGTGAAGCTAAGTAAAATTATAAAATATTATTATTAATAACGATGTGACCGTCAATATAAACAAGCATTTAAAAAATATATCTGTTCTATAACGCGAGTACATTTTCTACGTACTTTTTTGCAGTGAGACTTTCTTTAAGTGGCTCTTATGCAATTAAGCAAAAGATTATAAATTTGAATTATAGCCTGTTAGATACATATTTTTCCTTGTTACTTAGTACTAGTATACGGTTACGTGATACAGCATACTTACACATATGTACCTATACCTTACGTGCATTGATTAATAGAATTATTGTGTAATGTCTCAAAAATAATAATAACCAGTCAAGTGCGAGACGGACTCGCCAAGGGATCTGTGTCAATCTCAGGATTGTAGAATAACGAAAAGTAGGTAAAACTTATTAAAATTGACTAACTTAAATTTGTAATATACATATAAATTTCCATTTTTCGATTTTTCCTTTATTTGTAAGGAAGTTCTATTTTTTGCCAAATTTCATAACTATAGGTTCACGAGAAGTAGAGGTTTCTTTAAATTTTTAATACGCGGCGAATGTGAAACAAAATGCACCAAAACGATGCACAAATGCTTTTTTGATTGCATTGACTTAGAAGTTATTTTTTTTATGTGTGTCTGGATTCGTAGACGTGGAAACTTGATATTAAATTCAGTTTTTATACCACCGCCTGATCTTTAGATAAATGTTTTTGTCAGACCGACAGACAGCCATACATACAGACATCATATAAGGGTTTCGTTTGTTTCTTTTGAGATACGGAACCCTAAAAAAGTGGAGAACGATTATGTAAATTCTATATCAATAGAATTTCTTAGTTGCTGCATAGTATCCGAAGAAGATTTGATAGTGAAAAATAATCAAGCTACAACAGATGCCTCTGTTGTGCAGTGGCAAAGAGTGTGACTGAAAACGCCATGGTTGTGGGCTCAATTGACCACTGACCAGAGTATTTTTTCACTAGATTCCCTCTGCCCATACTGTATGCGGCATACAGCGTTAAGCTGCAAAAAATCTAAATAAAAATAAGAATTGATATTATCAGTTTTAATTAACTATTATTTAAATTTATTAAAGTGAAATAGACATAATATCTTTTTAGTTAAAAACCTATAACATATAACTATTTAAGTATAAAACTAAAACTATCAAATACAGATTTATGGTAAACATAAACAAAAAGTTATCGATCGTAGGGTGTGGAGTGCAGGCGTGATGGGAGCGAAGGGTGCCATATGCACCCGAGGGCGTTAAACTGGCCAGCTGATAAAACTTAATAGAACTGTCACTGGTAAGTTATTCATTTTATAGTTCGGTTTATTTTTTAAAAACGTTAGTTTTTATTCCTATATTTACATACATACAGTGTTTTATAGTGAAGCCATCGTGGCGCAGGGAGTGATTGCAACGCGACGGTTGTGGGTTCAATTTCCACCGGGAATGAAATATTATTTATTAATATTTTCAATTCTTTGCTCTGGGGCCGTTCAAGTATTACGTAAGCAGTTTTTTTGCAATTATTGACCCCCCCCCCCCCTCCCCTATGTCATCAAAAATAAGCAATTTTCTTACAAATATTTAATTGAAAACGTCAAAAATAAGCAAACCCAAGACCCCCCCCGCCCCCCTACAGGGCTTACGTAATAAAAAGTTCTGCTACTCAACAAGGATGACGCAATGTCTCGAAAAATTCAGCGAAAAGTGGACGGAGTTTCTAAACACTAGATTCTTAATGCGTACCCCACAACATGCGGTATACAGAGAGATTCTATTTTTTTATTATAGTAGAATTATAAACTAACATAGCTTATCTTAAACGTTACTAAATATGCTAAAATAACTTATCAAAAAAGCATGTTCATAATATAGCGACCGATTTGAAAGAAATGCGGGACAATGAGAAGGGTTAGGTCAACTGTAGATAAGGACGATCAGTAGCGGACGTCTTCCTCAGATCGTGAACCTATTCTACCGGTCCCTACTTATCGCAATCTATCGGTAAATTTCAATTTGAAACGACAGTCCTTATATTTCTAGCCTTCGTCATATATTCTTAAGTGATGATGTTGACAATAAAAGCATATGGCGTCATATCTATAATAAGTTAATTAACGTTTAATAAGAAGTGAGGTGAATATCAATGTGGTGTAATGTCAATTATATTAAATTTTTATTATTTATTATCCTGCGGCGTTGAGTTCTGCCACTCATCACGCAATGCCTCCAGAAGTCGGAAAAAGTGGGGAACGCAGTGTCTTAACACTAGGTTCCCTCTTCCTACCCTGCTGTGTGCGGGATACAAAAAAAATATCCGATAACTTTATACATCAAATTACTTTGAAATTGATTCCTATATAATTTATTATTTTTCTTATACGCAACATTTTGACATAACTCAATATCGTTATTATAAAATAAAATTTTAGAATTGATAAATCTCTATTATTTATGAAAATCAATTATTTTCAAGTATCTTTATTATTTCATTGTGCTCTCCGCTTTCCACAAACTACCGGTGCAAATATTGGATTCATTTCTAGTATTAAAATTCCATTTTAGCTTTGTTATTAAGATAAAGTTTGAACTTAGCTACTATGTAAATACGACAGGGTAGCCATGTTAAGTTACATTTTCAATAAAGTAATTAAGTTTGGGTAGATCTAATATTAAACTTTGCACCAGATAAGGCAACTCAGAAGCAAGCTAAGGAAACTAATATAGTATCTAATAAAGTTATATTATCAATTTATAAAATAATTTGTGTGCATACAGAACATATGATATTTCAGTACTTTATAAGTAGTCCAAGGTCGATATAAAACATAGTGTATGTTTTATATCGATATATTTTTATATTTAAGGTATTATTCCATATTTAGGAAAAAAAATGAGACCGGTCGTGGCGCAATGTGTGAAAACCGACTGGTCGTGGGTTCGATCCCCACTCGAGGAGATGAAAAATTTACTTAAATTTAAATTTCCATTTCTTCCTTCCTCGACACCAGATCGAGGACAAGCGCGGCGTTGAGTTCTGCCACTCAACACGCAATGCCTCCAGAATTCGGCAGAAAATGGGGAACGGTTCCCTCTGCCTACCCTGCAGTGTGCGGGATACAGCGTGAAGCTGATACATTTTAGAAAACATAAAAATTTGAATATAGTGGAATTTGAACTCTAGCGTCTTGGATATAAATTTATATGTTTTCTAAAAAGTATGTATGAATTAATTATAATTATTAAGCATACGGTGGAATATTCAATAATAGTTTGCTAGTTGTTTCTAAAGCTACAGCTATTGAGAAGTTAAATTGAAGGCAACATTCGCTGAAAATTATAAAGATTTATACGAAAACTTTCAGCTACATTAGTGTGAAGTTGGTGAAAATTTTTAATGTTTTTAATATTTAATTTGAATATCTAAATAAAATTATTTTACACAACGCTTAATCCTTACGTAATTGTAACTATGTATTACATACGTATTCTTATTTTATAATATCAGGTAAATAAGTAGGTGTTATTATTATTGTTATTTTATTTGTACACCGCAATATGATTACAGACATACTCGTATGTATTAAAAAATGCACAAAAGGCGGTCTTATGGCTAAGTAGCTATCACTTTCGAGCAGGACCTATACATATATATTTGCTTTCCAACATCTTATATTAACTGGCGTTGAGTTCCGCCACTGAACACGCAAGGCGTCTAAAATACTAGGTTCCCTCTGCCTAGCTGCCAGTATGAAGCCGATTTATTTGATATTTATTTATAATTTCTCCACTTCTACGTTCCTCGATTAGCTTGGGAAGAAGGAAGGAAAGTTTTCAAACACAGCCAATACATTTATTATGGATAGTTGTTTCCCTTAAAATACGTTTGAACTCCGTAGCATCTGCATCACGAAAAAATTTTTAACGAATCTGTTATATAAGCAAAAAGTAAATACGAAGTAGCAATCTAAAATGTTCAACCTTACTCCATTTTTTAAAGTAAACTGTTTATGTTATTTTGCGAAGCTGTGAGATATTATAAACAATGTCTATATTTTTGCATGGATGAGGTAGCTACAAAAGAATTTTATAATCTAACATACATACTTACATATATATATATATATATTGAAGTGCCAGTAACAAGTGTGTGACTGTAAACGCGACTGTTCGTGGGTCGGGCGATCCGCACTAAAACACTAAAATAATGTACTAAAAAAATAACGAAATATATACTTAAATATATATTTATATTCACGGCGTTGAGTTTCGCCACTCGAAAATAGGGAAGTGTCTTAAACTCTTAACACTAAGCTCCCTCTGCCTACCCTGCTGTGTGCGGGAAACAGCGTGAAGCTGATTTATTTTTATTTTTTCAAATGAGTGACCCTCCACCCCCATTCTTACGCTCATGCCTGGCTCTACTCCGCTTACAAAAACGCTACAAACGAAGAAACTAAACAAGAGACTAATAAGTGTTAATTACTTGTTTGCAAGTAATTAAGCTTAAATGAGTTTGTATTAAATAATTTAACTAAATATTTACTATCTTACTTTACAACAGTGGAAGAAGGAATTATATCAAAGGAATAACTGTAGCGCGCTAACTACGTTTTAGAAACATTTAATTGTTTTAGCTGCAAAACGACTGTCCACTCACTCCACAGCACTCTGCTAGTGTAGAAACAAGAAATTAACTAGAGCACGTACTTTAAGATTAATTAAAAATAATTGAGTGTAATAGAACTAGAGCACTTTCAGAATAAGAAAAACAAATATAAACTTATTTGGCGCTAAAGGCGAATTTAATCTAAGGAAAAAAACGGTGACCCGATTTTAAATGGCACACGATGTCGTAGATATTTCCTTGTATAAAAGCCTAAGGAAATAGCCTCGTCCAATTTTCCTTAGAAAAGTTATCGTACTGGCACAATCCGTGGCCGCGACGTTTGCGATCAGTACGAAATATGTTTTTACAGTGTTATATTAAATATAGTTTTTAATGATGTAGAATACTATTATATACTTTTAAATGGATTGATATACTGAAATATGTTTTTCTATTTACTTAACTATATAATAGCCTAGAGAGTAAAGATGCGTACGTAATACATAAGGGGCGTTGTAAGTTTTTTTCGGTTTAGCTGTCTCCCTCAGCTTACCCTACTATTTCTGGTATACAAATAGCAGGGTAAGAGGGACCCTGAGGGAGCCTAAAGCCTTATTTTCTGCCGAATTCTGGAATAATTGCGGTTTGAGTAGCGGAAATCAACGCCTCATTTTTGCCTTACCACTAGAACGAAATAGAGTGGGAATCGAACTCACAACCACACCGCAACCACAATCTCAAAATTTAAAAAAGGTTGCAAAATACAATAATAGAAAAAATTATCTTGCAAATACTTTAATGTTATTTGAATATATTTTCTTATTTTCTTTTGCTTGATTGTTAAGAAAATAAAACGAGAGTACAGTCAGAACTTAAGGGCTATTATGTAAATTCAAATAATTATTCAGCTTTTCGTCGGAAACAATGGTTAATGTATCCTCTTGACAAATAATGAACTGAAATTTCGAGATCGTCAAGCTTGGAGAGCGCCGAGTTTTCAAGAATATGAAAAGTAAAACGAAATTCAGAACTCTAAAATCTTTGCTGGCGGCTGCATATAATTCGATTGTGGTATATATAAATCTGTACATTTTCTTCGTGCATGAAAGGAATTTATATAATGTAAAGTTGTTTGGTTAACGTACGTACTCTATACGAACAAGCCGTTACATATTAATATTTTTTTAGCGTGACGCTGTATCCCGAACACAGAAGGGAAGGCAGAAGGAACTTAATGTTAAGTCATTCCGTTCCCCATTTTCCGCCAAATTCTAGAGGTGTTGAGTGGCAAAACTCAACGCCGCGCTTTGCCTCGACACTAGAACGAACAAATGAAAATATAAACTTGAATAAATATGTCATTTCCTCAAGTGGAGATAGAACCTACAACCAGTCGCGTTTCCATTAACACACACGTGGCACCCTGTGCCACGACTGTTTTTTTTTTTTGGTCTCTTCAAAAAAATACTATAAATTACTAGCGAAAAAAAATTAAGATTAAGATCATTACGATCTAAAGGCATTACAGAGGGAACCGGCCCAAGGGTGTAATTACAGAAATTAGTACTAAGACTACAGCGTGCAATTGCACTAATTAGAGTATGAAAGGTCTAATCATGACGTTGGTGGCATCAGCTCTATATAGCTGATTATCGTTCATGGTAGAGAATGATGAATGATTATTATTTTTTTTTAACCGCACATAGGTGGGTACAGGGAACCTAGTAATAGGAACCTCTCCGTTTTCAATTTTCCGCCGAATTCTGGAGGCATTTCGTGTTGAGTGGTGGGACTCAACGCCGCTACATTTTATTTTCCAACGATTATTCTTTCTCTTTATTATAATTCACTGTTAACATAATAGTATTGTTTTAAATATATTAAAATAAAAAATCTCAATTGATATCGATTATTTATAGAAAAAATATATAATATAAAAATTATACATTTCGTAGGTTTATAACAAATAAAGATTGTAATATAGTAGAAGTTTTCCAATCATTATCAATCACAAAATTCTTGTTTATTCATCAAAAATAAGAATAATATTAGAGGAGACTAAATTATATTTTGCACTTTTATTATGGTTAAAGTAATGATTACAATAAAAGTTATAATTTTTTAAATTTAATTACAACAATTTCAGCTTTTTCCCGTACACAGCAGGACAGGCAGCGAATTTGATTTTAAAACACGCTATTTCCTAATTTACGCTCAAAATACATAAATTAATAAAACAAAGTTGTGAAGATATTATAAAAATAAGCAACAAAAATGTTTAACAACAAAATTTCGGCTACAACATTTACCTTATATGTAGATAGAATATTTAATCCAGCATCTGCTTTTTATCCCCACGATACACGAACGCACACAGCACTGCACAGAACGAGTTTCCAACTATCGCGTATTATTTCAGCCGTACTACAGTCGAGAAAACGGCGAGAACTCTACGTCCAATTCACGTCTTGCCAATCGGATGTGATTCCCGCAACGCCGTCTACACAATCTGTTGTCTTTCAATACATAAACAAACTGGGTAGACCCTGAAGCTAGCTCCGCATCAAGTTGAGCAATCGACAACAACATCACAGCCGGCTCCAACTTCACACCGCTTTTATAACGAAACAACACACATACTATACAAAACTTAACGAATATTTACTATAGAATTGGACAAACATATGGTTTTCTAATATAAAATAAGGTAGGAAACGAACGAGATACTAAAATGAAGATTCAGTCGAGTCCAGATTAGCGCTAGTGTGACGTGCGTAAAACTTGGGCGGCTGCGCGTTACGGACGATAGGGGAAACGATATTAGACCAATTTGTGCACTGTACCCTTGATACAAGGTCTATTTAAAATTGCATTCTGGCCCCTTAACAAGTTTATCTTATAATCACATACGAATTTGTATCTTAAACGCATAATAATAAGAGCTGAATTGTGGTGTTGGTGAAAATTAAATGCTGCAAGCGGATATATCACGTGCGCTTAGGGATTTGGAGATAGGTGATTGCAGCGAGGTGAACAGCCAACCCCTGGCTTAAAGCTAAATTCATGTGTAATCTAATAACGCCGTGCAATACACGCATCACATTAGAAGGCGCTGGGTCTGTAAATACAAATAATAATATTAAACGTCTTAGCTCACAGTGCCAAAGTGATTAAGGCCAAATAGAATGTTAATCTTATTTGAACTATGTTAACACTTAACTCGTTTTATAGTAAACTCTAATTTTATTTTATTTGTATCAAAAACCTTTTTAGTTATGAAATATATTGTTTTTTTTACACGCATATTGTATCCAGCATATAGCAGGGTAGGCAGAGGGAACATTGCAGAACATTGTGTGTTGAGTAGTGGAATTTAACGCCGCGCTTTGCCTTTTTACCACAGCAAAGAAATGAAAATATTCATAAATAATTATTTAATTTCATTCCCCAGAGAGAGGATCCAACCCACACTCGTCGTGTTTACAGTCACACTCTTGTGCAGCTGCGCCACGGCGGCTCATTTTGTGAATTTTAATAAAACATTGTACTAATTAACCAAATTAGTCTTTAAAATCACACCACAGTCGTATGACGTATAAAGTTGATGGTGTTTGTGGGTTTGATGCCTACTCATTTAAGGAACTAATAATATTTAGAAATTTTATCTTTTTCTCGACTTGATCTTCAAGTTGGAGCGTTGGACTTCATCACTCCTCAATTGATATATATATATATATATATATATATATATATATATATATATATATATATATATATATATATATATATATATATATTCACATAGACGGAGAGTGGAAAATGAAAAATTTTATTACTAAATTTTCAGTCCAATTGTAACGGAGAAGCACAAAATGTGATTTACAGTCACACACACGACACGACAGACTGTGAATTCGATACCTATTCGAGGAAAATGAAATACTTAATAATATCATTTTCTTCGCCCTGACAAATCGCGGCGTTGAGTTCCGCCACTTAACACAGAATGCCTCTAGGAATCGTTGGAAAATGGTGAACGAAGTGTCGTAACACTAGGTTCCCTTTGCCTTCCCAGCTTTGCGCGGGATACAGCGTGACCTTAAAACAAAACCAGTGTATCTTGACTTCAAGAGATACACATACGAAAGATGAACATGGAAATAAAGTATGCCTGCAATTACTTTACCAGCGTATTTATATGGGAACTTTAATAAGAAATA